>OZ012736.1:246708638-247908638 GCA_963859935.3 Lathyrus sativus | reverse complement strand
TATTACGTTGAGCGTTCAGGCTCCAGTCAGTTTCGTTTAGTATCCAGATTCCGATTATTACGTTGAGCGTTCAGGCTCCGGTCAGTTTCGTTGGGTATCCAGACTCCGGTGATTACGTTGAGCGTTCAGGATCCGATCAGTTACGTTGAGTATCCAGACTCCAAATATTACGTTGAGCGTTCAGGCTCCAGTCAGTTTCGTTGGGTATCCAGACTCCGGTGATTACGTTGAGCGTTCAGGCTCCGGTCATTTTCGTTGACTATCCAGACTCGGGTTATTACGTTGAGCGATCACGCTCCGGTCAGTTTCGTCGAGTATCCAGATTCCGATTATAACGTTGAGCGTTCCGGCTCCGGTCAGTTTCGTTGGGTATCCAGACTCCGATTATTATGTTGAGCGTTCGGGCTCCGGTCATTTTCGTTGAGTATCCAGACTCCGGTTATTACGTTGAGGGTTCAGACTCCGGTCATTTTTATTGAGTATCTAGACTCATGTCATTATGTTGAACGTTCAGGTTCCGATCATTTTCGTTGAGTATCCATACTCTGGTAAATACGTTGAGCGTTCAGGCTCTGGTCATTTTTGTTGAGTATCCAGACTCTGGTCATTACATTGAGCGTTCAGGATCCAGTCATTTTTGTTGAGTATCATAACTCCATTTATTACGTTGAGCGTTCAGGATCCGATCAGTTTCGTTGAGTATCTAGATTCCGATTATTACGTTGAGCGTTCAGGCTCCGGTCATTTTCGTTGAGTATCCAGACTCTGATTATTACGTTGAGGGTTCAGACTCCGGTCATTTTCGTTGAGTATCTAGACTCATGTCATTACGTTGAACGTTCAAGCTCCGATCATTTTCGTTGAGTATCCATACTCCGGTCAATACGTTGAGCGTTCAGGCTCCGATCATTTTCGTTGAGTATCCAGACTCCGGTCAATACATTGAGCGTTCAAGCTCCGGTCATTTTCGTTGAGTATCCAGACTTCGATCATTACATTGAGCGTTCAGGATCCAGTCATTTTTGCTGAGTATCATAACTCCATTTATTACAATGAGCGTTCAGGATCCGATCAGTTTCGTTAAGTATCCAGACTCCAAATATTACGTTGAGCGTTCAGGCTCCGGTCAGTTTCGTTGGGTATCCAGACTCCGGTGATTACGTTGATCATTCAGGCTCCGGTCATTTTCGTTGACTATCCAGACTCGGGTTATTACGTTAAGCGTTCAGGCTCCGGTCAGTTTCGTTGAGTATCCAGATTCCGATTATTACGTTGAGCATTCAGGCTCCGGTCAGTTTTGTTGGGTATCCAGACTCCGGTTATTACATTGAGCATTTAGGCTCCGGTCATTTTTGTTGAGTATCCAGACTCCTGTTATTAAGTTGAGCGTCAGGCTCCGATCATTTTCGTTGAGTATCCAGACTTTGATTATTACGTTGAGGGTTCAGACTCCAGTCTCTTTCGTTGAGTATCCTGAGTACAGTTATTACGTTGAGGGTTCAGACTCCGGTCAGTTTCGTTGAGTATCCAGATTCCGATTATTACGTTGAGCGTTCAGGCTCCGGTCAGTTTCGTTGGGTATCCAGACTCCGGTTATTACGTTGAGCATTCAGGCTCCGGTCATTTTCTTTGAGTATCCAGACTCCAGTTATTAAGTTTAGCGTCAGGCTCCGATCATTTTCGTTGAGTATCCAGACTCCGATTATTACGTTGAGGGTTCAGACTCCGGTTATTTTCGTTGAGTATCCTGACTCCAGTTATTACGTTGAGGGTTCAGACTCCGATCATTTTTGTTGAGTATCTAGACTCCTTTCATTACGTTGAACGTTCAGGCTCCGATCATTTTCGTTGAGTATCCATACTCCGGTCAATATGTTGAGCGTTCAGGCTCCGGTCATTTTCGTTGAGTATCCAGACTCCGGTTATTACATTGAGCGTTCAGGATCCAATCATTTTTGTTGAGTATCATAACTCCATTTATTACGTTGAGCGTTCAGGATCCGATCAGTTTCGTTGAGTATCTAGACTCCAAATATTACGTTGAGCGTTCAAGCTCCGGTCAGTTTCGTTGGGTATCCAGACTCCGGTGATTACGTTGATCATTCAGGCTCAGGTCATTTTCGTTGACTATCCAGACTCGGGTTATTACAGTAAGCGTTCAGGCTCCGGTCAATTTCGTTGAGTATCCAGATTCCGATTATTACGTTGAGCGTTCAGGCTCTGGTCAGTTTCGTTGGGTATCCAGACTCCGGTTATTATGTTGAGCATTCAGGCTCCGGTCATTTTCTTTGAGTATCCAGACTCCAGTTATTAAGTTGAGCGTCAGGCTCCGATCATTTTCGTTGAGTATCCAGACTCCGATTATTACGTTGAGGGTTCAGACTCCGGTTATTTTCGTTGAGTATCCTGACTCCAGTTATTACGTTGAGGGTTCAGACTCCGATCATTTTTGTTGAGTATCTAGACTCCTTTCATTACGTTGAACATTCAGGCTCTGATCATTTTCGTTGAGTATCCATACTCCGGTCAATATGTTGAACGTTCAGGCTCCGGTCATTTTCGTTGAGTATCCAGACTCCGGTTATTACATTGAGCGTTCAGGATCCAATCATTTTTGTTGAGTATCATAACTCCATTTATTACGTTGAGCGTTCAGGATCCGATCAGTTTCATTGAGTATCTAGACTCCAAATATTACGTTGAGCGTTCAGGCTCCGGTCAGTTTCGTTGGGTATCCAGACTCCGGTGATTACGTTGATCATTCAGACTCAGATTTTCGTTGACTATCCAGACTCGGGTTATTAAAGTAAGCGTTCAGGCTCCGGTCAATTTCGTTGAGTATCTAGATTCCGATTATTACGTTGAGCGTTCAGGCTCCGGTCAGTTTCGTTGGGTATCCAGACTCCGATTATTACGTTGAGCGTTCAGGCTCCGGTCATTTTCGTTGAGTATCGAGACTCCGGTTATTACGTTGAGGGTTCAGGCTCCGGTCATTTTCGTTGACTATCCAGACTCAGGTTATTACCTTGAGCGTTCAGGCTTCGGTCAGTTTCGTTGAGTATCCAGATTCCGATTATTACGTTGAGCGTTCCGGCTCCGGTCAGTTTCGTTGGGTATCCAGACTCCGATTATTACGTTCAGCGTTCAGGCTCCGGTCATTTTCGTTGAGTATCTAGACTCCGGTTATTACGTTGAGGGTTCAGACACCGGTCATTTTTATTGAGTATCTAGACTCATGTCATTATGTTGAACGTTCAGGCTCCGATCATTTTCGTTGAGTATCCATACTCCGGTCAATACGTTGAGCGTTCAGGCTCCGGTCATTTTTGTTGAGTATTCAGACTCCGGTCATTACATTGAGCGTTCAGGGTCCAGTCATTTTTGTTGAGAATCATAACTCCATTTATTACGTTGAGCGTTCAGGATCCGATGAGTTTCGTTGAGTACCTAGACTCCAAATATTACGTTGAGCGTTCAGGCTCCGGTCAGTTTCGTTGGGTATCCAGACTCCGGTGATTACGTTGATCGTTCAGGCTCTGGTCATTTTCGTTCACTATCCAGACTCGGGTTATTACAGTAAGCGTTCAGGCTCCGGTCAGTTTCGTTGAGTATCCAGATTCCGATTATTACGTTGAGCGTTCAGGCTCCGGTCGGTTTCGTTGGGTATCCAGACTCCGATTATTACGTTGAGCGTTCAGGCTCCGGTTATTTTCGTTGAGTATCCAGTCTCCGGTTATTACGTTGAGGGTTCAGACTCCGGTCATTTTTGTTGAGTATCTAGACTCCTGTCATTATGTTGAACGTTCAGGCTCCGATCATTTTTGTTGAGTATCCATACTCCGGTCAATACGTTGAGCGTTCAAGCTCCGGTCATTTTCAATGAGTATCCAGACTCCGGTCATTACATTGAGCGTTCAGGATCCAGTCATTTTTGTTGAGTATCATAACTCCATTTATTACGTTGAGCGATCAGGATCCGATCAGTTTCGTTGCGTATTCAGACTCCAAATATTATGTTGAGCGTTCAGGCTCCGGTCAGTTTCGTTGGGTATCCAGACTCCGGTGATTACGTTGATCGTTTAGGTTCCGGTCATTTTCGTTGACTATCCAGACTCGGGTTATTACGTTAAGCATTCAGGCTCCGGTCAGTTTCATTGAGTATCCAAATTCCGATAATTACGTTGAGCGTTCAGGCTCCGGTCAGTTTCGTTGGGTATCCAGACTCCGGTGATTACGTTGAGCATTCAGGCTCCGGTCATGTTCGTTGAGTATCCAGACTCCGGTTATTAAGTTGAGCGTCAGGCTCCGATCATTTTCGTTGAGTATCCAGACTCCGATTATTACGTTGAGCGTTCAGGCTCCGGTTATTTTCGTTGAGTATCGTGACTCCGGTTATTACGTTGAGCGTTCAGGCTCCGGTCATTTTCGTTGAGTATCTAGACTCTGGTTATTAAGTTGAGCGTCAGGATCCGATCATTTTCGTTGAGTATCCAGACTCCGATTATTACGTTGAGCATTCAGGCTCTGGATATTTTCGTTGAGTATCCAGACTCTGGTTATTACGTTGAGGGTTCAGACTCCGGTCATTTTTGTTGAGTATCTAGACTCCTGTCATTACGTTGAACGTTCAGGCTCTGATCATTTTCGTTGAGTATCCATACTCCGGTCAATACGTTGAGCGTTCAGGCTCCGGTCAATTTCGTTGGGTATCCAGACTCCGGTGATTACGTTGATCATTCAGGCTCCGGTCATTTTTGTTGACTATCCAGACTCGGGTTATTACGTTAAGCGTTTAGGCTCTGGTCAGTTTCGTTGAGTATCCAGATTCCGATTATTATGTTGAGTGTTCAGGCTCCGGTCAGTTTCGCTGGGTATCCAGACTCCGGTTATTACGTTGAGTGTTCAGGCTCCGGTCATTTTTGTTGAGTATCCAGACTCCGATTATTAAGTTGAGTGTCAGGCTCCGATCATTTTCGTTGAGTATCCAGACTCAGATTATTACGTTGAGCGTATAGGCTCCGGTTATTTTTGTTAAGTATCCTGACTCCGGTTATTACGTTGAGGGTTCAGACTTCGGTCATTTTTGTTGAGTATCTAGACTGCTGTCATTACGTTGAACGTTCAGGCTCCGATCATTTTCATCGAGTATCCATACTCCGGTCAATACATTGAGCGTTCAGGCTCCGGTCATTTTTGTTGAGTATCCAGACTCCGGTCATTACATTGAGCGTTCAGGATCCAGTCATTTTTGTTGAGTATCATAACTCCGTTTATTACGTTGAGCGTTCAGGATCCGATCAGTTTCGTTGAGTATCTAGACTCCAAATATTACGTTGAGCGTTCAGGCTCCGGTCAGTTTCGTTGGGTATCCAGACTCTGGTGATTACGTTGATCGTTCAGGCTCCGGTCTTTTTCGTTGACTATCCAGACTCGGGTTATTACGTTGAGCGTTCAGGCTCCGGTCAGTTTCGTTGAGTATCCAGATTCCAATTATTACGTTGAGCGTTCAGGCTCCGGTCAGTTTCATCGGGTATCCAGACTCCGGTGATTACGTTGATCGTTCAGGCTCCGGTCGTTTTCGTTGACTATCTAGACTCGGGTTATTACGTTAAGCGTTCAGGCTCCGGTCAGTTTCGTTGAGTATCCAGATTCTGATTATTACGTTGAGTGTTCAGGCTCTGGTCAGTTTCGGTTGGTATCTAGACTCCGGTTATTACGTTGAGCGTTCAGGCTCCGGTCATTTTCGTTGAGTATCCAGACTCCGGTTATTAAGTTGAGCGTCAGGCTCCGATCATTTTCGTTGAGTATCCAGACTCTGATTATTACCTTGAGCGTTCAGACTCCGGTTATTTTTGTTGAGTGTCCTGACTCCGGTTATTACATTGAGGGTTCAGACTCCGGTCATTTTAGTTGAGTATCTAGACTCCTGTCATTACGTTGAACGTTCAGGCTCCGATCATTTTCGTTGAGTATCCATACTCCGGTCAATACGTTGGGCGTTCAGGCTCCGGTCATTTTCGGTGAGTATCCAGACTCCGGTCATTACATTGAGCATTCAGGATCCAGTCATTTTTGTTGAGTATCATAACTCCATTTATTACGTTGAGCGTTCAGGATCCGTTCAGTTTCGTTGAGTATCCAGACTCCAAATATTACGTTGAGCGTTCAGGCTCCGGTCAGTTTCGTTGGGTATCCAGACTCCGGAGATTATGTAACGCCCCATATTGCTTTTAGGATTACCGACTGACCCCACAAACCAACCCGGGTCTTTTCAGCATGCTTTTTCCTCACTGACACGCTTTCCGGGAAACTTCCCAGAAGGTCACCCATCCCATAATTGCTCCAAGTCAAGCACGCTTAACTGTGGGGTTCTTATGAACGAGCTACCGAAAAGAAGATGCATCTTGTTGGTATAGGTAGTACCAATTAATCCTTATAAGCCTTCATTCAACCATGCAGTCCCATACCTGCCTAGCCTCAGGATCCCTCTCATTCGGATGTGAATTCGTTTCCCCTGGAAGCTGCTAGGAGTGTCCCATTGTCATGCCTCATGACACCGACAACCACTCCCTCGCCCACGGGTGTTACATGTAACCACCGTCCTCTTTCACCTCAGGTGTTACATGCCCACCAGCTTCCGCTTGGTTCGTCCCCGAACCACATCGTACTGGGAGAGGTATGGCTCTGATACCATTTGTAACGCCCCATATTGCTTTTAGGATTACCGACTGACCCCACAAACCAACCCGGGTCTTTTCAGCATGCTTTTTCCTCACTGACACGCTTTCCGGGAAACTTCCCAGAAGGTCACCCATCCCATAATTGCTCCAAGTCAAGCACGCTTAACTGTGTGGTTCTTATGAACGAGCTACCGAAAAGAAGATGCATCTTGTTGGTATAGGTAGTACCAATTAATCCTTATAAGCCTTCATTCAACCATGCAGTCCCATACCTGCCTAGCCTCAGGATCCCTCTCATTCGGATGTGAATTCGTTTCCCCTGGAAGCTGCTAGGAGTGTCCCATTGTCATGCCTCATGACACCGACAACCACTCCCTCGCCCACGGGTGTTACATGTAACCACCGTCCTCTTTCACCTCAGGTGTTACAGATTACGTTGATCGTTCAAGCTCCGGTCATTTTCGTTGACTATCCAGACTCTGGTTATTACGTTAAGCGTTCAGCCTCCGGTCAGTGTCGTTGAATATCCAGAGTCCGATTATTACGTTGAGCGTTCAAGCTTCGGTCAGTTTCGTTGGGTATCCAGAATCCGATTATTACGTTGAGCGTTCAGGCTCCGGTCATTTTCGTTGAGTATCCAGACTCCGATTATTACGTTGAGCGTTCAGGCTCCGGTTTTTTTCGTTGAGTATCTTGACTCCGGTTATTACGTTGAGGGTTCAGACTCCAGTCATTTTCGTTAAGTATCTAGACTCCTGTCATTACGTTGAACGTTCAAGCTCCGATCATTTTCGTTGAGTATCCATACTCCGGTCAATACGTTGAGCGTTCAGGCTCCGGTCATTTTCGTTGAGTATCCAGACTCCGGTCATTACATTGAGCGTTCTGGATCCAGTCATTTTTGTTGATTATCATAACTCCATTTATTACGTTGAGCGTTCAGGATCCGTTCAGTTTCGTTGAGTATCCAGACTCCAAATATTACGTTGAGCGTTCAGGCTCCGGTCAGTTTCGTTGGGTATCCAGACTCCGGTGATTACGTTGATCGTTCAGGCTCCGGTTATTTTCGTTGACCATCCAGACTCGGGTTATTACGTTGAGCGTTCAGGCTCCGGTCAGTTTCGTTGAGTATCCAGATTCCGATTATCACGTTGAGCATTCAGGCTCCGGTCATTTTCGTTGGGTATCCAGACTCCGGTGATTACGTTGATCATTCAGGCTCCGGTCATTTTCGTTGAGTATCCAGACTCCGGTCATTACATTGAGCGTTCAGGATCCAGTCATTTTTGTTGAGTATCATAACTCCATTTATTACGTTGAGCGTTCAGGATCCGATCAGTTTCATTGAGTATCCATACTCCAAATATTACGTTGAGCGTTCAGGCTCCGGTCAGTTTCGTTGGGTATCCAGACTCCGGTGATTACGTTGATCGTTCAGGCTCCGGTCATTTTCGTTGACTATCCAGACTCGTGTTATTACGTTAAGCGTTCAGGCTCCGGTCAGTTTCGTTGAGTATCCAGATTCTGATTATTACGTTGAGCGTTCAGGCTCCGGTCAGTTTCGTTGGGTATCCGGACTCCGATTATTACGTTGAGCGTTCAGGCTCCGGTCATATTCTTTGGGTATCTCGACTCCGGTTATTACGTTGAGGGTTCAGACTCCGGCATTTTAGTAGGGTATCTAGACTCCTGTCATTACGTTGAACGTTCAGGCTCCGATCATTTTCGTTGAGTATCCATACTCCGGTCAATACGTTGGGCATTCAGGCTCCGATCATTTTCGTTGAGTATCCAGACTCCGGTCATTACATTGAGCGTTAAGGATCCAGTCATTTTTGTTGAGTATCATAACTCCATCTATTACGTTGAGCGTTCAGGATCCGTTCAGTTTTGTTGAGTATCCAGACTCCAAATATTACGTTGAGCGTTCAGGCTCTGGTCAGTTTTTTTGGGTATCCAGACTTCGGAGATTACGTTGATTGTTCAGGCTCCGATTATTTTCGTTGACTATCCAGACTCGGGTTATTACGTTAAGCGTTCAGGCTCCGGTCAGTGTCGTTGAGTATCCAGAGTCCGATTATTACGTTGAGCGTTCAAGCTCCGGTCAGTTTCGTTGGGTATCCAGACTCCGATTATTACGTTGAGCGTTCAGGCTCCGGTCATTTTCGTTAAGTATCCAGACTCCGATTATTACATTTAGCGTTCAGGCTCCGGTTATTTTTGTTGAGTATCCTGACTCCGGTTATTATGTAGAGGGTTCAAACTCCGGTCATTTTCGTTAAGTATCTTGACTCCTGTCATTACGTTGAACGTTCAGGCTCCGATCATTTTCGTTGAGTATCCATACTCCGGTGAATACGTTGAGCGTTCAGGCTCCGGTCATTTTCGTTGAGTATCTAGACTCCGGTCATTACATTGAGCGTTCAGGATCCAGTCATTTTTGTTGAGTATCATAACTCCATTTATTACGTTGAGCGTTCAGGATCCGTTTAGTTTCGTTGAGTATCCAGACTCCAAATATTACGTTGAGCGTTCAGGCTCCGCTCAGTTTCGTTGGGTATCCAGACTCTGGTGATTACATTATTCGTTCAGGCTCCGGTCATTTTCGTTGACTATCCAGACTCGGGTTATTACGTTAAGTGTTCAGGCTCCGGTCAGTTTCGTTGAGTATCTAGATTCCGATTATTACGTTGAATGTTCAGGCTCCGGTCAATTTCGGTTGGTATCCAGACTCCGGTTATTACGTTGAGCGTTCAGGCTCCTGTCATTTTCGTTAAGTATCCAGACTCCGGTTATTAAGTTGAGCGGTAGGCTCCGATCATTTTCGTTGAGTATCCAGACTCTGATTATTACGTTGAGCGTTCAGGCTCCGCTTATTTTTGTTGAGTATCCTGACTCCGGTTATTACGTTGAGGGTTCAGAATCCGGTCATTTTCGTTGAGTATCTAGACTCCTGTCATTATGTTGAACGTTCAGGCTCCGATCATTTTCATTGAGTATCCATACTCCGGTCAATACGTTGAGCGTTCAGGCTCCGGTCATTTCGTTGAGTATCCAGACTCCGGTCATTACATTGAGCGTTCAGGATCCAGTCATTTTTGTTGAGTATCATAACTCCATTTATTACGTTGAGCATACTGGATCCGTTCAGTTTCGTTGAGTGTCCAGACTCCAAATATTACGTTGAGCGTTCAGGCTCCGGTCAGTTTCGTTGGGTATCCAGACTCCGGTGATTACGTTGATCAATCAGGCTCCGGTCATTTTCGTTGACTATCCAGACTCGGGTTATTACGTTAAGCGTTCAGGCTCCGGTCATTTTCGTTGACTATCCAGACTCGGGTTATTACGTTAACCGTTCAGGCTCCGGTCATTTTCGTTGATTATCCAGACTCCGGTCATTACATTGAGCGTTCAGGATCCAATCATTTTTGTTGAGTATCATAACTCCATTTATTACGTTGAGCGTTCAGGATCCGATCAGTTTCGTTGAGTATCCTGACTCCAAATATTACGTTGAGCGTTCAGGCTCCGGTCAGTTTCATTGGGTATCCAGACTCCGGTGATTACGTTGATCATTCAGGCTCCGGTCATTTTCGTTGACTATCCAGACTCGGGTTATTACGTTAAGCGTTCAGGCTTCGGTTATTACGTTGAGGGTTCAGACTCCGGTCATTACATTGAGCGTTCAGGATCCAGTCATTTTTTTTGAGTATCGTAACTCCATTTATTACGTTGAGCGTTCAGGATCCGTTCAGTTTTGTTGAGTATCCAGACTCCAAATATTACGTTGAGCGTTTAGGCTCCGGTCAGTTTTGTTGGGTATCCAGACTCCGGTGATTACGTTGATCGTTCAGGCTCCGGTCGTTTTCGTTGACTATCCATACTCGGGTTATTACGTTAAGCGTTCAGGCTCCGGTCAGTTTCGTTGAGTATCCAGATTCCGATTATTACGTTGAACGTTCAGGCTCCGGTCAGTTTCGTTGGGTATCCAGACTCCGATTATTACATTGAGCGTTCAGGCTCCGGTCATTTTCGTTGAGTATCCAGACTCCGGTTATTACGTTGAGGGTTCAGACTCCGGTCATTTTTGTTGAGTATCTAGACTCCTGTCATTATGTTGAACGTTCAGGCTCCGGTCATTTTTGTTGAGTATCCAGACTCCGATTATTACGTTTAGTGTTCAGGCTCCGGCTATTTTCGTTGAGTATCCTGATCCGGTTATTACGTTGAGGGTTCAGACTCCGGTCATTTTGGTTGAGTATCTAGACTCCTGCCATTACGTTGAACGTTCAGGCTCCGATCATTTTCGTTGAGTATCCATACTCCGGTCAATACGTTGAGCGTTCAGGCTCCGGTCATTTTCGTTGAGTATCCAGACTCCGGTCATTACATTGAGCGTTCAGGATCCAGTCATTTTCGTTGAGTATCATAAATCCATTTATTACGTTGAGCGTTCAGGATCCGGTCAGTTTCATTGAGTATCCAGACTCCAAATATTATGTTGAGCGTTCAGGCTCCAGTCAGTTTCGTTGGGTATCCAGACTCCGGTGATTATGTTAAGCGTTCAAGCTCCGGTCAGTTTCGTTGAGTATTCAGATACCGGTTATTACGTTGAGCATTCAAGCTCCGGTCAGTTTCGTTGGGTATCCAGACTCCGGTTATTACGTTAAGCGTTCAGGCTTCGGTCAGTTTTGATGGGTATCCAGACTCTGGTTATTACGTTGAGCATTCAGGCTCCAGTCATTTTCGTTGGGTATCCAGACTTTTGTTATTACGTTAAGCGTTCAGGCTCCGGTTAGTTTCATTGAGTATCCAGACTCCGGTTATTACGTTGAGCGTTCAAGCTCCGGTTAGTTTCGTGGGTATCCAGACTCCGGTTATTATGTTGAGCGTTCAGGCTCCGGTCATTTTCGTTGAGTATCCAGACTCGGGTTATTACGTTGAGCGTTCAGGTTCCGGTCAGTCTCGTTGAGTATCCAGATTCTGATTATTACGTTGAGCGTTCAGGCTCCGGTCAGTTTCGTTTGGTATACAGACTCCGGTTATTACGTTGAGCGTTCAGGCTCCGATCCTTTTCGTTGAGTATCCAGACTCCGATTATTACGTTGAGGGTTCAGACTCCGGTCATTTTCGTTGAGTATCTAGACTCCTGTCATTACGGTGAACGTTCAGGCTCCGATCATTTTCGTTGAGTATCCATACTTCGGTTAATACGTTGAGCGTTCAGGCTCCGGTCATTTTCGTTGAGTATCCAGACTCCGGTCATTACATTGAGCGTTCAGGATCCAGTCATTTTTTTTGAGTATCGTAACTCCATTTATTACGTTGAGCGTTCAGGCTCCAGTCAGTTTCGTTGAGTATCCAGATTCCGATTATTACGTTGAGCGTTCAGGCTCCAGTCAGTTTCGTTGGGTATCCAGACTCCGGTGATTACGTTGATCGTTCAGGCTCCGGTCATTTTCGTTGACTATCTAGACTCGGGTTATTACGTTAAGCGTTCAGGCTCCGGTCAGTTTCATTGAGTATCTAGACTCCGGTGATTACGTTGAGCGTTCAGGCTCCGGTCAGTTTCGTTGAGTATCCAGACTCCGGTTATTACGTTGAGCGTTCAGGCTCCGGTCATTTTCGTTGAGTATCCAGACTCCGTTTATTAAGTTGAGCGTCAGGCTCCGATTATTTTCATTGAGTATCCAGACTCTGATTATTAGGTTGAGCGTTCAGGCTCTGGTTATTTTCGTTGAGTATCCTGACTCCGGTTATTACGTTGAGGGTTTAGACTCCGGTCATTTTCGTTGAGTATCTAAACTCCTGTCATTACGTTTAACGTTCAGGCTCCGATCATTTTCGTTGAGTATCCATACTCCAGTCAATACGTTGAGCGTTCAGGCTCCGGTCATTTTCGTTGAGTATCCAGACTCCAGTCATTACATTGAGCGTTCAGGATCCAGTCATTTTTGTTGAGTATCATAACTCCATTTATTACGTTGAGGGTTCAGGATCCGATCAGTTTCGTTGAGTATCCAGACTCCAAATATTACGTTGAGCGTTCAGGCTCCGGTCAGTTTCGTTGGGTATCCAGACTCTGGTGATTACGTTGATCGTTCAGGCTCCGGTCATTTTCGTTGACTATCCAGACTCGGGTTATTACGTTAAGCGTTCAGGCTCCGGTCAGTTTCGTTGAGTATCCAGATTCCGATTATTACGTTGAGCGTCCAGGCTCCGGTCAGTTTCGTTGGGTATCCAGACTCCGATTATTACGTTGAGGTGTTCAGGCTCCGGTCATTTTTGTTGAGTATCCAGACTCCGGTTATTACGTTGAGGGTTCAGACTCCGGTCATTACATTGAGCGTTCAGGATCCAGTCATTTTTTTTGAGTATCGTAACTCCATTTATTACGTTGAGCGTTCAGGATCCGTTCAGTTTCGTTGAGTATCCAGACTCCAAATATTACGTTGAGCGTTTAGGCTCCGGTCAGTTTTGTTTGGTATCCAGACTCCGGTGATTACGTTGATCGTTCAGGCTCCGGTCAGTTTCGTTGAGTATCCAGATTCTGATTATTACGTTGAACGTTCAGGCTCCGGTCAGTTTCGTTGGGTATCCAGACTCCGATTATTACATTGAGCGTTCAGGCTCCGGTCATTTTCGTTGAGTATCCAGACTCCGGTTATTACGTTGAGGATTCAGACTCCGGTCATTTTTGTTGAGTATCTAGATGCCTGTCGTTATGTTGAACGTTCAGGCTCCGGTCATTTTTGTTGAGTATCCAGACTCCGATTATTACGTTTAGCGTTCAGGCTCCGGTTATTTTCGTTGAGTATCCTGACTCCGGTTATTACGTTGAGGGTTCAGACTCCGGTCATTTTGGTTGAGTATCTAGACTACTGTCATTACGTTGAACGTTCAGGCTCCGATCATTTTCGTTGAGTATCCATACTCCGGTCAATACGTTGAGCGTTCAGGCTCCGATCATTTTCGTTGAGTATCCAGACTCCGGTCATTACATTGAGCGTTCAGGATCCAGTCATTTTCGTTGAGTATCATAAATCCATTTATTACGTTGAGCGTTCAGGATCCGGTCAGTTTCATTGAGTATTCAGACTCCAAATATTATGTTGAGCGTTCAGGCTCCAGTCAGTTTCGTTGGGTATCCAGACTCCGGTGATTATGTTGAGCGTTCAAGCTCCGGTCAGTTTCGTTGAGTATTCAGATACCGGTTATTACGTTGAGCATTTAGGCTCCGGTCAGTTTCGTTGGGTATCCAGACTCCGGTTATTACATTAAGCGTTCAGGCTTCGGTCAGTTTCGATGGGTATCCAGACTCTGGTTATTACGTTGAGCATTCAGGCTCCAGTCATTTTTGTTGGGTATCCAGACTTTTGTTATTACGTTGAGCGTTCAGGCTCCGGTTAGTTTCATTGAGTATCCAGACTCCGGTTATTACGTTGAGCGTTCAAGCTCCAGTTAGTTTTGTGGGTATCCAGACTCCGGTTATTATGTTGAGCGTTCAGGCTCCGGTCATTTTCGTTGAGTATCCAGACTCGGGTTATTACGTTGAGCATTCAGGTTCCGGTCAGTCTCGTTGAGTATCCAGATTCTGATTATTATGTTGAGCGTTCAGGCTCCGGTCAGTTTCGTTTGGTATACAGACTCCGGTTATTACGTTGAGCGTTCAGGCTCTGGTCCTTTTCGTTGAGTATCCAGACTCTGATTACTACGTTGAGGGTTCAGACTCCGGTCATTTTCGTTGAGTATCTAGACTCCTGTCATTACGTTGAACGTTCAGGCTCCGATCATTTTCGTTGAGTATCCATACTTCGGTCAATACGTTGAGCGTTCAGGCTCCGTTCATTTTCGTTGAGTATCCAGACTCCGGTCATTACATTGAGCGTTCAGGATCCAGTCATTTTTTTTTAGTATCGTAACTCCATTTATTACGTTGAACGTTCAGGCTCCGGTCGGTTTTGTTGGGTATCCAGACTCCGGTGATTACGTTGATCGTTCAGGCTCCGGTCATTTTCATTGACTATCCAGACTCGGGTTATTACGTTGAGCGTTCAGGCTCCAGTCAGTTTCATTGAGTATCCAGATTCCGATTATTACGTTAAGCGTTCAGGCTCCGGTCAGTTTCGTTGGGTATCCAGACTCCGGTGATTACGTTGATCGTTCAGGCTCCGGTCATTTTCGTTGACTATCCAGACTCGAGTTATTACGTTAAGCGTTCAGGCTCCGGTCAGTTTCGTTGAGTATCCAGACTCCGGTGATTACGTTGAGCGTTCAGGCTCCGGTCAGTTTCATTGAGTATCCAGACTCCGGTTATTACGTTGAGCGTTCAGGCTCCGGTCATTTTCGTTGAGTATCCAGACGCCGGTTATTAAGTTGAGCGTCAGGCTCCGATTATTTTCGTTGAGTATCCAGACTCCGATTACTAGGTTGAGCGTTCAGGCTCTGGTTATTTTCGTTGAGTATCCTGACTCCGGTTATTACGTTGAGGGTTTAGACTCCGGTCATTTTCGTTGAGTATCCAGACTCCTGTCATTACGTTTAACGTTCAGGCTCCGATCATTTTCGTTGAGTATCCATACTCCGGTCAATACGTTGAGTGTTCAGGCTCCGGTCATTTTCGTTGAGTATCCAGACTCCGATCATTACATTGAGCGTTCAGGATCCAGTCATTTTTGTTGAGTATCATAACTCCATTTATTACGTTGAGCGTTCAGGATCCGATCAGTTTCGTTGAGTATCCAGACTCCAAATATTACGTTGAGCGTTCAGGCTCCGGTCAGTTTCGTTGGGTATCCAGACTCCGGTGATTACGTTGATCGTTCAGGCTCCGGTCATTTTCGTTGACTATCCAGACTTGGGTTATTACGTTAAGCGTTCAGGCTCCGGTCAGTTTCGTTGAGTATCCAGATTCCGATTATTACGTTGAGCGTTCAGGCTCCGGTCAGTTTCGTTGGGTATCCAGACTCCGATTATTACGTTGAGGTGTTCAGGCTCCGGTCATTTTCGTTGAGTATCCAGACTCCGGTTATTACGTTGAGGGTTCAGACTCCGGTCATTTTTGTTGAGTATCTAGACTGCTGTCATTATGTTGAACGTTCAGGCTCCGGTCATTTTCGTTGAGTATCCAGACTCGGATTATTACGTTTAGCGTTCAGGCTCCGGTTATTTTCGTTGAGTATCCTGACTCCGGTTATTACATTGAGGGTTCAGACTCCGGTCATTTTGGTTGAGTATCTAGACTCCTGTCATTACGTTGAACGTTCAGGCTCCGATCATTTTTGTTGAGTATCCATACTCCGGTCAATACGTTGAGCGTTCAGGCTCCGGTCATTTTCGTTGAGTATCCAGACTCCGGTCATTAGATTTAGCGTTCAGGATCCAGTCATTTTCGTTGAGTATCATAAATCCATTTATTACGTTGAGCGTTCAGGATCCGGTCAGTTTCATTGAGTATCCAGACACCAAATATTACGTTGAGCGTTCAGGCTCCAGTCAGTTTCGTTGGGTATCCAGACTCCGGTGATTACATTGAGCGTTCAAGCTCCGGTCAGTTTCGTTGAGTATCCAGATACCGGTTATTACGTTGAGCATTCAGGCTCTGGTCATTTTCGTTGAGTATCTAGACTTTTGTTATTACGTTGAGCGTTCAGGCTCCGGTTAGTTTCATTGAGTATCCAGACTCCGGTTATTACGTTGAGCGTTCAAGCTCCGGTTAGTTTCGTGGGTATCCAGACTCCGGTTATTATGTTGAGCGTTCAGGCTCCGGTCATTTTCGTTGAGTATCCAGACTCGGGTTATTACGTTGAGCGTTCAGGCTCCGGTCAGTTTCGTTTGGTATACAGACTCCGGTTATTATGTTGAGCGTTCAGGCTCCGGTCCTTTTCGTTGAGTATCCAGACTCCGATTATTACATTGAGGGTTCAGACTCCGGTCATTTTCGTTGAGTATCTAGACTGCATTCATTACGTTGAACGCTCAGGCTCCGATCATTTTTGTTGAGTATCCATACTTCGGTCAATATGTTGAGCGTTCAGGCTTCGGTCATTTTCGTTGAGTATCCAGACTCCGGTCATTACATTGAGCGTTCAGGATCCAGTCATTTTTTTTGTGTATCGTAACTCCATTTATTACGTTGAGCGTTCAGGATCCGTTCAGTTTCGTTGAGTATCCAGACTCCAAATATTACGTTGAGCGTTTAGGCTCCGGTCAGTTTTGTTGGGTATCCAGACTCCGGTGATTACGTTGATCGTTCAGGCTCCGGTCATTTTCGTAGACTATCCAGACTCGGGTTATTACGTTGAGCGTTCAGGCTCAATTCAGTTTCGTTGAGTATCCAGATTCCGATTATTACGTTAAGCGTTCAGGCTCCGGTCAGTTTCGTTGGGTATCCAGACTCCGGTGATTACGTTGATCGTTCAGGCTCCGGTCATTTTCGTTGACTATCCAGACTCGGGTTATTACGTTAAGCGTTCAGGCTCCGGTCATTTTCGTTGAGTATCCAGACTCCGATTATTAGGTTGAGCGTTCAGGCTCTGGTTATTTTCGTTGAGTATCCTGACTCCGGTTATTACGTTGAGGGTTTAGACTCCGGTCATTTTCGTTGAGTATCTAGACTCCTGCCATTACGTTTAACGTTCAGGCTCCGATCATTTTCGTTGAGTATCCATACTCCGGTCAATACGTTGAGCATTCAGGCTCCGGTCATTTTCGTTGAGTATCCAGATTCCGGTCATTACATTGAGCGTTCAGGATCCAGTCATTTTTGTTGAGTATCATAACTCCATTTATTACGTTGAGCGTTCAGGATCCGATCAGTTTCGTTGAGTATCCAGACTCCAAATATTATGTTGAGCGTTCAGGCTCCGGTCAGTTTCGTTGGGTATCCAGACTCTGGTGATTACGTTGATCGTTCAGGCTCCGGTCATTTTTGTTGACTATCCAGACTCGGGTTATTACGTTAAGTGTTCAGGCTCCGAGCAGTTTCGTTGAGTATCCAGATTCCGATTATTACGTTGAGCGTTCAGGCTCCGGTCAGTTTCGTTGGGTATCCAGACTCCGATTATTACGTTGAGGTGTTCAGGCTCCGGTCATTTTTGTTGAGTATCCAGACTCCGGTTATTACGTTGAGGGTTCAGACTCCGGTCATTACATTGAGCGTTAGGGATCCAGTCATTTTTTTTGAGTATCGTAACTCCATTTATTACGTTGAGCGTTCAGGATCCGTTCAATTTTGTTGAGTATCCAGACTCCAAATATTACGTTGAGCGTTTAGGCTCCGGTCAATTTTGTTGGGTATCCAGACTCCGGTGATTACGTTGATCGTTCAGGCGCCGGTCGTTTTCGTTGACTATCCAGACTCGGGTTATTACGTTGAGCGTTTAGGCTCCAGTCAGTTTCGTTGAGTATCCAGATTCCGATTATTACGTTAAGCGTTCAGGCTCCGGTCAGTTTCGTTGGGTATCCAGACTCCGGTGATTACGTTGATCGTTCAGGCTCTGGTCATTTTCGTTGACTATCTAGACTCGGGTTATTACGTTAAGCGTTCAGGCTCCGGTCAGTTTCGTTGAGTATCCAGACTCCGGTGATTACGTTGAGCGTTCAGACTCCGGTCAGTTTCATTAAGTATCCAGACTCCGGTTATTACGTTGAGCGTTCAGGCTCCGATCATTTTCGTTGAGTATCCAGACTTCGGTTATTAAGTTGAGCGTCAGGCTCCGATCATTTTCGTTGAGTATCCAGACTCCGATTACTAGGTTGAGCGTTCAGGCTCTGGTTATTTTCGTTGAGTATCCTGACTCCGGTTATTACGTTGAGGGTTTAGACTCCGGTCATTTTCGTTGAGTATCCAGACTCCTGTCATTACGTTTAACGTTCAGGCTCCGATCATTTTCGTTGAGTATCCATACTCCGGTCAATACGTTGAGTGTTCAGGCTCCGGTCATTTTCGTTGAGTATCCAGACTCCGGTCATTACATTGAGCGTTCAGGATCCAGTCATTTTTGTTGAGTATCATAACTCCATTTATTACGTTGAGCGTTCAGGATCCGATCAGTTTCGTTGAGTATCCAGACTCCAAATATTATGTTGAGCGTTCAGGCTCCGGTCAGTTTCGTTGGGTATCCAGACTCTGGTGATTACGTTGATCGTTCAGGCTCCGGTCATTTTTGTTGACTATCCAGACTCGGGTTATTACGTTAAGTGTTCAGGCTCCGAGCAGTTTCGTTGAGTATCCAGATTCCGATTATTACGTTGAGCGTTCAGGCTCCGGTCAGTTTCGTTGGGTATCCAGACTCCGATTATTACGTTGAGGTGTTCAGGCTCCGGTCATTTTTGTTGAGTATCCAGACTCCGGTTATTACGTTGAGGGTTCAGACTCCGGTCATTACATTGAGCGTTCAGGATCCAGTCATTTTTTTTGAGTATCGTAACTCCATTTATTACGTTGAGCGTTCAGGATCCGTTCAATTTCGTTGAGTATCCAGACTCCAAATATTACGTTGAGCGTTTAGGCTCCGGTCAATTTTGTTGGGTATCCAGACTCCGGTGATTACATTGATCGTTCAGGCGCCGGTCGTTTTCGTTGACTATCCAGACTCGGGTTATTACGTTGAGCGTTTAGGCTCCAGTCAGTTTCCTTGAGTATCCAGATTCCGATTATTACGTTAAGCGTTCAGGCTCCGGTCAGTTTCGTTGGGTATCCAGACTCCGGTGATTACGTTGATCGTTCAGGCTCTGGTCATTTTCGTTGACTATCCAGACTCGGGTTATTACGTTAAGCGTTCAGGCTCCGGTCAGTTTCGTTGAGTATCCAGACTCCGGTGATTACGTTGAGCGTTCAGGCTCCGGTCAGTTTCATTAAGTATCCAGACTCCGGTTATTACGTTGAGCGTTCAGGCTCCGATCATTTTCGTTGAGTATCCAGACTCCGGTTATTAAGTTGAGCGTCAGGCTCCGATCATTTTCGTTGAGTATCCAGACTCCGATTACTAGGTTGAGTGTTCAGGTTCTGGTTATTTTCGTTGAGTATCCTGACTCCGGTTATTACGTTGAGGGTTTAGACTCCGGTCATTTTCGTTGAGTATCCAGACTCCTGTCATTACGTTTAACGTTCAGGCTCCGATCAATTTCGTTGAGTATCCATACTCCGGTCAATACGTTGAGTGTTCAGGCTCCGGTCATTTTCGTTGAGTATCCAGACTCCGGTCATTACATTGAGCGTTCAGGATCCAGTCATTTTTGTTGAGTATCATAACTCCATTTATTACGTTGAGCGTTCAGGATCCGATCAGTTTCGTTGAGTATCCAGACTCCAAATATTACGTTGAGCGTTCAGGCTCCGGTCAGTTTCATTGGGTATCCAGACTCCGATTATTACGTTGAGGTGTTCAGGCTCCGGTCATTTTCGTTGAGTATCCAGACTCCGGTTATTACGTTGAGGGTTCAGACTGCGGTCATTTTTGTTGAGTATCTAGACTCCTGTCATTATGTTGAACGTTCAGGCTCCGGTCATTTTCGTTGAGTATCCAGACTCGGATTATTACGTTTAGCGTTCAGGCTCCGGTTATTTTCGTTGAGTATCCTGACTCCGGTTATTACATTGAGGGTTCAGACTCCGGTCATTTTGGTTGAGTATCTAGACTCCTGTCATTACGTTGAACGTTCAGGCTCCGATCATTTTCGTTGAGTATCCATACTCCGGTCAATACGTTGAGCGTTCAGGCTCCGGTCATTTTCATTGAGTATCCAGACTCCGGTCATTACATTGAGCGTTCAGGATCCAGTCATTTTCGTTGAGTATCATAAATCCATTTATTACGTTGAGCGTTCAGGATCCGGTCAGTTTCATTGAGTATCCAGACACCAAATATTACGTTGAGCGTTCAGGCTCCAGCCAGTTTCGTTGGGTATCCAGACTCCGGTGATTACGTTGAGCGTTCAAGCTCCGGTCAGTTTCGTTGAGTATCCAGATACCGGTTATTACGTTGAGCATTCAGGATCCGTTCAGTTTCGTTGAGTATCCAGACTCCAAATATTACGTTGAGCGTTTAGGCTCCGGTCAGTTTTGTTGGGTATCCAGACTCCGGTGATTACGTTGATCGTTCAGGCTCCGGTCATTTTCGTAGACTATCCAGACTCGGGTTATTACGTTGAGCGTTCAGGCTCAATTCAGTTTCGTTGAGTATCCAGATTCCGATTATTACGTTAAGCGTTCAGGCTCCGGTCAGTTTCGTTGGGTATCCAGACTCCGGTGATTACGTTGATCGTTCAGGCTCCGGTCATTTTCGTTGACTATCCAGACTCGGGTTATTACGTTAAGCGTTCAGGCTCCGGTCATTTTCGTTGAGTATCCAGACTCCGATTATTAGGTTGAGCGTTCAGGCTCTGGTTATTTTCGTTGAGTATCCTGACTCCGGTTATTACGTTGAGGGTTTAGACTCCGGTCATTTTCGTTGAGTATCTAGACTCCTGCCATTACGTTTAACGTTCAGGCTCCGATCATTTTCGTTGAGTATCCATACTCCGGTCAATACGTTGAGCATTCAGGCTCCGGTCATTTTCGTTGAGTATCCAGATTCCGGTCATTACATTGAGCGTTCAGGATCCAGTCATTTTTGTTGAGTATCATAACTCCATTTATTACGTTGAGCGTTCAGGATCCGATCAGTTTCGTTGAGTATCCAGACTCCAAATATTATGTTGAGCGTTCAGGCTCCGGTCAGTTTCGTTGGGTATCCAGACTCTGGTGATTACGTTGATCGTTCAGGCTCCGGTCATTTTTGTTGACTATCCAGACTCGGGTTATTACGTTAAGTGTTCAGGCTCCGAGCAGTTTCGTTGAGTATCCAGATTCCGATTATTACGTTGAGCGTTCAGGCTCCGGTCAGTTTCGTTGGGTATCCAGACTCCGATTATTACGTTGAGGTGTTCAGGCTCCGGTCATTTTTGTTGAGTATCCAGACTCCGGTTATTACGTTGAGGGTTCAGACTCCGGTCATTACATTGAGCGTTAGGGATCAAGTCATTTTTTTTGAGTATCGTAACTCCATTTATTACGTTGAGCGTTCAGGATCCGTTCAATTTTGTTGAGTATCCAGACTCCAAATATTACGTTGAGCGTTTAGGCTCCGGTCAATTTTGTTGGGTATCCAGACTCCGGTGATTACGTTGATCGTTCAGGCGCCGGTCGTTTTCGTTGACTATCCAGACTCGGGTTATTACGTTGAGCGTTTAGGCTCCAGTCAGTTTCGTTGAGTATCCAGATTCCGATTATTACGTTAAGCGTTCAGGCTCCGGTCAGTTTCGTTGGGTATCCAGACTCCGGTGATTACGTTGATCGTTCAGGCTCTGGTCATTTTCGTTGACTATCTAGACTCGGGTTATTACGTTAAGCGTTCAGGCTCCGGTCAGTTTCGTTGAGTATCCAGACTCCGGTGATTACGTTGAGCGTTCAGACTCCGGTCAGTTTCATTAAGTATCCAGACTCCGGTTATTACGTTGAGCGTTCAGGCTCCGATCATTTTCGTTGAGTATCCAGACTTCGGTTATTAAGTTGAGCGTCAGGCTCCGATCATTTTCGTTGAGTATCCAGACTCCGATTACTAGGTTGAGCGTTCAGGCTCTGGTTATTTTCGTTGAGTATCCTGACTCCGGTTATTACGTTGAGGGTTTAGACTCCGGTCATTTTCGTTGAGTATCCAGACTCCTGTCATTACGTTTAACGTTCAGGCTCCGATCATTTTCGTTGAGTATCCATACTCCGGTCAATACGTTGAGTGTTCAGGCTCCGGTCATTTTCGTTGAGTATCCAGACTCCGGTCATTACATTGAGCGTTCAGGATCCAGTCATTTTTGTTGAGTATCATAACTCCATTTATTACGTTGAGCGTTCAGGATCCGATCAGTTTCGTTGAGTATCCAGACTCCAAATATTATGTTGAGCGTTCAGGCTCCGGTCAGTTTCGTTGGGTATCCAGACTCTGGTGATTACGTTGATCGTTCAGGCTCCGGTCATTTTTGTTGACTATCCAGACTCGGGTTATTACGTTAAGTGTTCAGGCTCCGAGCAGTTTCGTTGAGTATCCAGATTCCGATTATTACGTTGAGCGTTCAGGCTCCGGTCAGTTTCGTTGGGTATCCAGACTCCGATTATTACGTTGAGGTGTTCAGGCTCCGGTCATTTTTGTTGAGTATCCAGACTCCGGTTATTACGTTGAGGGTTCAGACTCCGGTCATTACATTGAGCGTTCAGGATCCAGTCATTTTTTTTGAGTATCGTAACTCCATTTATTACGTTGAGCGTTCAGGATCCGTTCAATTTCGTTGAGTATCCAGACTCCAAATATTACGTTGAGCGTTTAGGCTCCGGTCAATTTTGTTGGGTATCCAGACTCTGGTGATTACGTTGATCGTTCAGGCGCCGGTCGTTTTCGTTGACTATCCAGACTCGGGTTATTACGTTGAGCGTTTAGGCTCCAGTCAGTTTCCTTGAGTATCCAGATTCCGATTATTACGTTAAGCGTTCAGGCTCCGGTCAGTTTCGTTGGGTATCCAGACTCCGGTGATTACGTTGATCGTTCAGGCTCTGGTCATTTTCGTTGACTATCCAGACTCGGGTTATTACGTTAAGCGTTCAGGCTCCGGTCAGTTTCGTTGAGTATCCAGACTCCGGTGATTACGTTGAGCGTTCAGGCTCCGGTCAGTTTCATTAAGTATCCAGACTCCGGTTATTACGTTGAGCGTTCAGGCTCCGATCATTTTCGTTGAGTATCCAGACTCCGGTTATTAAGTTGAGCGTCAGGCTCCGATCATTTTCGTTGAGTATCCAGACTCCGATTACTAGGTTGAGTGTTCAGGTTCTGGTTATTTTCGTTGAGTATCCTGACTCCGGTTATTACGTTGAGGGTTTAGACTCCGGTCATTTTCGTTGAGTATCCAGACTCCTGTCATTACGTTTAACGTTCAGGCTCCGATCAATTTCGTTGAGTATCCATACTCCGGTCAATACGTTGAGTGTTCAGGCTCCGGTCATTTTCGTTGAGTATCCAGACTCCGGTCATTACATTGAGCGTTCAGGATCCAGTCATTTTTGTTGAGTATCATAACTCCATTTATTACGTTGAGCGTTCAGGATCCGATCAGTTTCGTTGAGTATCCAGACTCCAAATATTACGTTGAGCGTTCAGGCTCCGGTCAGTTTCATTGGGTATCCAGACTCCGGTGATTACGTTGAGCGTTCAGGCTCCGGTCATTTTCGTTGACTATCCAGACTCGGGTTATTACGTTAAGCGTTAAGGCTCCGGTCAGTTTCGTTGAGTATCCAGATTCCGATTATTACGTTGAGCGTTCAGGCTCCGGTCAGTTTCGTTGGGTATCCAGACTCCGATTATTACGTTGAGGTGTTCAGGCTCCGGTCATTTTCGTTGAGTATCCAGACTCCGGTTATTACGTTGAGGGTTCAGACTGCGGTCATTTTTGTTGAGTATCTAGACTCCTGTCATTATGTTGAACGTTCAGGCTCCGGTCATTTTCGTTGAGTATCCAGACTCGGATTATTACGTTTAGCGTTCAGGCTCCGGTTATTTTCGTTGAGTATCCTGACTCCGGTTATTACATTGAGGGTTCAGACTCCGGTCATTTTGGTTGAGTATCTAGACTCCTGTCATTACGTTGAACGTTCAGGCTCCGATCATTTTCGTTGAGTATCCATACTCCGGTCAATACGTTGAGCGTTCAGGCTCCGGTCATTTTCATTGAGTATCCAGACTCCGGTCATTACATTGAGCGTTCAGGATCCAGTCATTTTCGTTGAGTATCATAAATCCATTTATTACGTTGAGCGTTCAGGATCCGGTCAGTTTCATTGAGTATCCAGACACCAAATATTACGTTGAGCGTTCAGGCTCCAGCCAGTTTCGTTGGGTATCCAGACTCCGGTGATTACGTTGAGCGTTCAAGCTCCGGTCAGTTTCGTTGAGTATCCAGATACCGGTTATTACGTTGAGCATTCAGGCTCCGGTCAGTTTCGTTGGGTATCCAGACTCCGGTTATTACGTTAAGCATTAAGGCTTCGGTCAGTTTTGATGGGTATCCAGACTCTGGTTATTACGTTGAGCATTCAGGCTCCAGTCATTTTTGTTGGGTATCCAGACTCTTGTTATCACGTTGAGCGTTCAGGCTCCGGTCAGTTTCATTGAGTATCCAGACTCCGGTTATTACGTTGAGCGTTCAGGCTCCGGTTAGTTTCGTGGGTATCCAGACTCCGGTTATTATGTTGAGCGTTCAGGCTAACGTCATTTTCGTTGAGTATCCAGACTCGGGTTACTACGTTGAGCGTTCAGGCTCCGGTCAGTCTCGTTGAGTATCCAGATTCCGATTATTACGTTGAGCGTTCAGGCTCCGGTCAGTTTCTTTTGGTATACAGACTCCGGTTATTACGTTGAGCGTTCAAGCTCCGGTCATTTTCGTTGAGTATCCAGACTCCGGTTATTAAGTTGAGCGTCAGGCTCTGATCATTTTTGTTGAGTATCCAGACTCCAATTATTACGTTGAGCGTTCAGGCTCCGGTCATTTTCGTTGAGTATCCAGACTCCGATTATTACGTTGAGGGTTCAGACTCCGGTCATTTTCATTGAGTATCTAGACTCCTGTCATTACGTTGAACGTTCAGGCTCCGATCATTTTCGTTGAGTATCCATACTCCGGTCAATACGTTTAGCGTTCAGGCTCCGGTCATTTTCGCTGACTTTCCAGACTCCGGTCATTACATTGAGCGTTCAGGCTCCAGTCAGTTTCGTTGAGTATCCAGATACCGGTTATTACGTTGAGCGTTCAGGCTCCGGTCAGTTTCGTTGGGTATCCAGACTCCAGTTATTACGTTGAGCGTTCAGGCTTCGGTCAGTTTCGATGGGTATCCAGAATCCGGTTATTACGTTGAGCATTCAGGCTCCAGTCATTTTCGTTGAGTATCCAGACTCCTGTTATTACGTTGAGCGTTCAGGCTCCGGTCAGTTTCATTGAATATCCAGACTCTGGTTATTACGTTTAGCATTCAGGCTCCGGTTAGATTCGTGGGTATCCAGAGTCCGGTTATTACGTTGAGCGTTCAGGCTCCGGTCATTTTCGTTGAGTATTGAGACTCGGGTTATTACGTTGAGCGTTCAGGCTCCGGTCAGTCTCGTTGAGTATCCATATTCATATTATTACGTTGAGTGTTCAGGCTCCGGTCTGTTTCATTGGGTATACAGACTCCGGTTATTACGTTGAGCGTTTAGGCTCCGGTCATTTTCGTTGAGTATCCAGACTCCGGTTATTAAGTTGAGCGTCAGGCTCTGATCATTTTTGTTAAGTATCCAGACTCCAATTATTACGTTGAGCGTTCAGGCTCCGGTCATTTTCGTTGAGTATCCAGACTCCGATTATTACGTTGAGGGTTCAGACTTCGGTCATTTTCGTTGAGTATCTAGACTCCTGTCATTACGTTGAACGTTCAGGCTCCAATCATTTTTGTTGAGTATCCATACTCCGGTCAATACGTTGAGCGTTCAGGCTCCGGTCATTTTCGTTGAGTATCCAGACTCCGATCATTACATTTTGCGTTCAGGATCCAGTCATTTTTGTTGAGTATTATAACTCCATTTATTACGTTGAGCGTTCAGGATCCGATCAGTTTCGTTGAATATCCAGACTCCAAATATTACGTTGAGCGTTCAGGCTCGGGTCTGTTTCGTTGGGTATCCAGACTCCGGTGATTACGTTGATCGTTCAGGCTCCGGTCATTTTCGTTGACTATCCAGACTCGAGTTATTACGTTGAGCGTTCAGGCTCTAGTCAGTCTCGTTGAGTATCCAATTCCGATTATTACGTTGAGCGTTGAGGCTCTGGTCAGTTTTGTTGGGTATACAGACTCCGGTTATTACGTTGAGCGTTCAGGCTCCGGTCATTTTCGTTGAGTATCCAGACTCCGGTTATTAAGTTGAGCGTCAGGCTCCGATCATTTTCGTTGAGTATCCAGACTCCGATTATTATGTTGAGCATTCAGGTTCCTCTCATTTTCGTTGAGTATCCATACTCCGATTATTACGTTGAGGGTTCAGACTCCGGTCATTTTCGTTGAGTATCTAGACTCCTGTCATTACATTGAACGTTCAGGCTCCGATCATTTTCGTTGAGTATCCATACTCCGGTCAATACTTTGAGCGTTCAGGCTCAGGTCATATTCGTTGAGTATCCAGACTCCGGTCATTACATTGAGCGTTCAGGATCCAGTCATTTTTGTTGAGTATCATAACTCCATTTATTACGTTAAGCGTTCAGGATCCGTTCAGTTTCGTTGAGTATCTAGACTCCAAATATTCCGTTGAGCGTTCAGGCTCTGATCAGTTTTGTTGGGTATCTAGACTCCGGTGATTACGTTGATCGTTTAGGCTCCGGTCGTTTTCATTGACTATCCAGACTCGGGTTATTACGTTGAGCGTTCAGGCTCCAGTCAGTTTCGTTGAGTATCCAGATTCCGATTATTACGTTGAGCGTTCAGGCTCCGGTCAGTTTCGTTGGGTATCCAGAATCTGGTGATTACGTTGATCGTTCAGGCTCCGGTCATTTTCGTTGATTATCCAGACTCGGGTTATTACGTTAAGCGTTCAGGCTCCGGTCAGTTTCGTCGAGTATCCAGATTCCGATTATTACGTTGAGCGTTCAGGCTCTGGTCAGTTTCGGTTGGTATACAGACTCCGGTTATTACATTGAGCATTCAGGCTCCGGTCATTTTCATTGAGTATCCTGACTCCATTTATTAAGTTGAGCGTCAGGCTCCGATCATTTTCGTTGAGTATCCAGACTCCGATTATTACGTTGAGCGTTCAGGCTATGGTTATTTTTGTTGAGTATCCTGACTCCAGTTATTACGTTGAGGGTTTAGACTCTGGTCATTTTTGTTGAGTATCTAGACTCCTGTCATTACGTTTAACGTTTAGGCTCCGATCATTTTCATTGAGTATCCATACTGCGGTCAATACGTTGAGCGTTCAGGCTCCAGTCAGTTTCGTTGGGTATCCATACTCCGGTTATTACGTTGAGCGTTCAGGATCCAGTCATTTTCGTTGAGTATCATAAATCCATTTATTACGTTGAGCGTTCAGGATCCGGTCAGTTTCGTTGAGTATCCAGACTCCAAATATTACATTGAGCGTTCAGGCTCCAATCAGTTTCGTTGGGTATCCAGACTCCGGTGATTACGTTGATCGTTCAGGCTCCGGTCATTTTTGTTGACTTTCCAGACTCGGGTTATTACGTTGAGCGTTCAATCTCCGGTCAGTTTCGTTGAGTATCCAGATATCGGTTATTACGTTGAGCGTTCAGGCTCCGGTCAGTTTCGTTGGGTATCCAGACTCCGGTTATTACGTTGAGAGTTCAGGCTTCGGTCAGTTTCAATGGGTATCCAGAATCCGATTATTACGTTGAGCATTCAGGCTCCAGTCATTTTCGTTGAGTATCCAGAATCCTGTTATTACATT
This sequence comes from Lathyrus sativus, assembly GCA_963859935.3. NCBI lineage: Eukaryota > Viridiplantae > Streptophyta > Magnoliopsida > Fabales > Fabaceae > Lathyrus > Lathyrus sativus. Next base: position 247,880,443 of record OZ012736.1, on the reverse strand, counting down.
GAGCATTCAGGCTCCGGTCAGTTTCATTGAGTATCCAGACTCCGGTTATTACGTTGAGCATTCAGGCTCCGGTTAGATTCGTGGGTATCCAGACTCCGGTTATTACGTTGAGTGTGCAGGCTCCGGTCATTTTCGTTGAGTATCCAGACTCGGGTTATTACGTTGAGCGTTCAGGCTCCGGTCAGTCTCGTTGAGTATCCATATTCAGATTATTACGTTGAGCGTTCAGGCTCCGGTCAGTTTCATTGGGTATACAGACTCCGGTTATTACGTTGAGCGTTCAGGCTCCGGTCAGTTTCATTGAGTATCCAGACTCCGGTTATTACGTTGAGCGTTCAGGCTCCGGTCATTTTCGTTGTGTATCCAGACTCCGGTTATTAAGTTGAGAGTCAGGCTCTGATCATTTTTGTTGAGTATCCAGACTCCAATTATTACGTTGAGCGTTCAGGCTCCGGTCATTTTCGTTGAGTATCCAGACTCCGATTAGTACGTTGAGGGTTCAGACTCCGGTCATTTTCGTTGAGTATCTAGACTCCTGTCATTACGTTGAACGTTCAGGCTCCGATCATTTTCGTTGAGTATCCATACTCCGGTCAATACGTTGAACGTTCAGGCTCCGGTAATTTTCGTTGAGTATCCAGACTCCAGTCATTACATTGAGCGTTCAGGATCCAGTCATTTTCGTTGAGTATCATAAATTCATTTATTACGTTGAGCGTTCAAGATCTGATCAGTTTCGTTGAGTATCACGACTCCAAATGTTACGTTGAGCATTCAGGCTCCAGTCAGTTAAGTTGGGTATCCAGACTCCGGTGATTACGTTGATCGTTCATGCTCTGGTCATTTTCGTTGACTTTCAAGACTCGGGTTATTACGTTGAGCGTTCAGGCTCCTGTCAGTTTGGTTGAGTATCCAGATACCGGTTATTACGTTGAGCGTTCAGGCTCCGGTCAGTTTCGTTGGGTATCCAGACTCCGGTTATTACGTTGAGCGTTCAGGCTTCGGTCAGTTTCGATGGGTATCCAGACTCCGGTTATTACGTTGAGCATTCAGGCTCCAGTCATTTTCGTTGAGTATCCAGACTCCTGTTGTTACGTTGAGCGTTCAGGCTCCGGTCAGTTTCATTGAGTATCAAGACTCCGGTTATTACGTTGAGCATTCAGGCTCCGGTTAGATTCGTGGGTATCCAGACTCCGGTTATTACATTGAGCGTGCAGGCTCCGGTCATTTTCGTTGAGTATCCAGACTCGGGTTATTACGTTGAGCGTTCAGGCTCCGGTCAGTCTCGTTGAGTATCCATATTCTGATTATTACGTTGAGCGTTCAGGCTCCGGTCAGTTTCATTGGGTATACAGACTCCGGTTATTACGTTGAGCGTTCAGGCTCCGGTCATTTTCGTTGAGTATCCAGACTCCGGTTATTAAGTTGAGCGTCAGGCTCTGATCATTTTTGTTGAGTATCCAGACTCCAATTATTACGTTGAGTGTTCAGGCTCCGGTCATTTTCATTGAGTATCCAGACTCCGATTATTACGTTGAGGGTTCAGACTCCGGTCATTTTCGTTGAGTATCTAGACTCCTGTCATTACGTTGAACGTTCAGGCTCCGATCATTTTTGTTGATTATCCATACTCCGGTCAATACGTTGAACGTTCAGGCTCTGGTAATTTTCATTGAGTATCCAGACTTCGGTCATTACATTGAGCGTTCAGGATCCAGTCATTTTCGTTGAGTATTATAACTCCATTTATTACGTTGAGCGTTCAGGATCCGATCAGTTTCGTTGAGTATCCAGACTCCAAATATTACGTTGAGCGTTCAGGCTCCGGTCAGTTTCGTTGGGTATCCAGACTTCGGTGATTACGTTGATCGTTCAGGCTCCGGTCATTTTCGTTGACTATCCAGACTCGGGTTATTACGTTGAGCGTTCAGGCTCTGGTCAGTCTCGTTGAGTATCCAGATTCCGATTATTACGTTGAGCGTTGAGGCTCCGGTCAGTTTCGTTGGGTATACAGACTCCGGTTTTTACGTTGAGCGTTCAGGCTCCGGTCATTTTCGTTGAGTATCTAGACTCCGGTTATTAAGTTGAGCGTCAGGCTCCGATCATTTTCGTTGAGTATCCAGACTCCGATTATTACGTTGAGCGTTTAGGCTCTGGTTATTTTTGTTGAGTATCTTGACTCCGGTTATTACGTTGAGGGTTTAGACTCTGGTCATTTTTGTTGAGTATCTAGACTCCTGTCATTACGTTGAACGTTCAGGCTCCGATCATTTTCGTTGAGTATCCATACTCCGGTCAATACTTTGAGCGTTCAGGCTCAGGTCATATTCGTTGAGTATCCAGACTCCGGTCATTACATTGAGCGTTCAGGATCCAGTCATTTTTGTTGAGTATCATAACTCCATTTATTACGTTGAGCGTTCAGGATCCGTTCAGTTTCGTTGAGTATCCAGACTCCAAATATTACGTTGAGTGTTCAGGCTCTGGTCAGTTTTGTTGGGTATCTAGACTCCGGTGATTACGTTGATCGTTCAGGCTCCGGTCGTTTTCATTGACTATCCAGACTCGGGTTATTACGTTAAGCGTTCAGGCTCCAGTCAGTTTCGTCGAGTATCTAGATTCCGATTATTACGTTGAGCGTTCAGGCTCTGGTCAGTTTCGGTTGGTATACAGACTCCGGTTATTACATTGAGCGTTCAGGCTCCGGTCATTTTCATTGAGTATCCTGACTCCGTTTATTAAGTTGAGCGTCAGGCTCCGATCATTTTCGTTGAGTATCCAGACTCCGATTATTACGTTGAGCGTTCAGGCTCTGGTTATTTTTGTTGAGTATCCTGACTCCGGTTATTACGTTGAGGGTTTAGACTCTGGTCATTTTTGTTGAGTATCTAGACTCCTGTCATTACGTTTAACGTTTAGGCTCCGATCATTTTCGTTGAGTATCCATACTGCGGTCAATACGTTGAGCGTTCAGGCTCCGGTCAGTTTCGTTGGGTATCCATACTCCGGTTATTACGTTGAGCGTTCAGGCTCCGGTCAGTTTCGTTGGGTATCCAGACTCCGATTATTACGTTGAGGTGTTCAGGCTCCGGTCATTTTTGTTGAGTATCCAGACTCCGGTTATTACGTTGAGGGTTCAGACTCCGGTCATTACATTGAGCGTTCAGGATCCAGTCATTTTTTTTGAGTATCGTAACTCCCTTTATTACGTTGAGCGTTCAGGATCCGTTCAATTTCGTTGAGTATCCAGACTCCAAATATTACGTTGAGCGTTTAGGCTCCGGTCAATTTTGTTGGGTATCCAGACTCCGGTGATTACGTTGATCGTTCAGGCGCCGGTCGTTTTCGTTGACTATCCAGACTCGGGTTATTACGTTGAGCGTTTAGGCTCCAGTCAGTTTCGTTGAGTATCCAGATTCCGATTATTACGTTAAGCGTTCAGGCTCCGGTCAGTTTCGTTGGGTATCCAGACTCCGGTGATTACGTTGATCGTTCAGGCTCTGGTCATTTTCGTTGACTATCCAGACTCGGGTTATTACGTTAAGCGTTCAGGCTCCGGTCAGTTTCGTTGAGTATCCAGACTCCGGTGATTACGTTGAGCGTTCAGGCTCCGGTCAGTTTCATTAAGTATCCAGACTCCGGTTATTACGTTGAGCGTTCAGGCTCCGATCATTTTCGTTGAGTATCCAGACTTCGGTTATTAAGTTGAGCGTCAGGCTCCGATCATTTTCGTTGAGTATCCAGACTCCGATTACTAGGTTGAGCGTTCAGGTTCTGGTTATTTTCGTTGAGTATCCTGACTCCGGTTATTACGTTGAGGGTTTAGACTCCGGTCATTTTCGTTGAGTATCCAGACTCCTGTCATTACGTTTAACGTTCAGGCTCCGATCAATTTCGTTGAGTATCCATACTCCGGTCAATACGTTGAGTGTTCAGGCTCCGGTCATTTTCGTTGAGTATCCAGAATCCGGTCATTACATTGAGCGTTCAGGATCCAGTCATTTTTGTTGAGTATCATAACTCCATTTATTACGTTGAGCGTTCAGGATCCGATCAGTTTCGTTGAGTATCCAGACTCCAAATATTACGTTGAGCGTTCAGGCTCCGGTCAGTTTCATTGGGTATCCAGACTCCGGTGATTACGTTGAGCGTTCAGACTCCGGTCATTTTCGTTGACTATCCAGACTCGGGTTATTACGTTAAGCATTAAGGCTCCGGTCAGTTTCGTTGAGTATCCAGATTCCGATTATTACGTTGAGCGTTCAGGCTCCGATCAGTTTCGTTGGGTATCCAGACTCCGATTATTACGTTGAGGTGTTCAGGCTCCGGTCATTTTCGTTGAGTATCCAGACTCCGGTTATTACGTTGAGGGTTCAGACTCCGGTCATTTTTGTTGAGTATCTAGACTCCTGTCATTATGTTGAACGTTCAGGCTCCGGTCATTTTCGTTGAGTATCCAGACTCGGATTATTACGTTTAGCGTTCAGGCTCCGGTTATTTTCGTTGAGTATCCTGACTCCGGTTATTACATTGAGGGTTCAGACTCCGGTCATTTTGGTTGAGTATCTAGACTCCTGTCATTACGTTGAACGTTCAGGCTCCGATCATTTTCGTTGAGTATCCATACTCCGGTCAATACGTTGAGCGTTCAGGCTCCGGTCATTTTCATTGAGTATCCAGACTCCGGTCATTACATTGAGCGTTCAGGATCCAGTCATTTTCGTTGAGTATCATAAATCCATTTATTACGTTGAGCGTTCAGGATCCGGTCAGTTTCATTGAGTATCCAGACACCAAATATTACGTTGAGCGTTCAGGCTCCAGCCAATTTCGTTGGGTATCCAGACTCCGGTGATTACGTTGAGCATTCAAGCTCCGGTCAGTTTCGTTGAGTATCCAGATACCGGTTATTACGTTGAGCATTCAGGCTCCGGTCAGTTTCGTTGGGTATCCAGACTCCGGTTATTACGTTAAGCATTAAGGCTTCGGTCAGTTTTGATGGGTATCCAGACTCTGGTTATTACGTTGAGCATTCAGGCTCCAGTCATTTTTGTTGGGTATCCAGACTCTTGTTATCACATTGAGCGTTCAGGCTCCGGTCAGTTTCATTGAGTATCCAGACTCCGGTTATTACGTTGAGCGTTCAGGCTCCGGTTAGTTTCGTGGGTATCCAGACTCCGGTTATTATGTTGAGCGTTCAGGCTCACGTCGTTTTCGTTGAGTATCCAGACTCGGGTTACTACGTTGAGCGTTCAGGCTCCGGTCAGTCTCGTTGAGTATCCAGATTCCGATTATTACGTTGAGCGTTCAGGCTCCGGTCAGTTTCGTTTGGTATACAGACTCCGGTTATTACGTTGAGCGTTCAAGCTCCGGTCATTTTCGTTGAGTATCCAGACTCCGGTTATTAAGTTGAGCGTCAGGCTCTGATCATTTTTGTTGAGTATCCAGACTCCAATTATTACGTTGAGCGTTCAGGCTCCGGTCATTTTCGTTGAGTATCCAGACTCCGATTATTACGTTGAGGGTTCAGACTCCAGTCATTTTCATTGAGTATCTAGACTCCTGTCATTACGTTGAACGTTCAGGCTCCGATTATTTTCGTTGAGTATCCATACTCCGGTCAATACGTTTAGCGTTCAGGCTCCGGTCATTTTTGTTGAGTATCCAGACTCCGGTTATTACATTGAGCGTTCAGGATCCAGTCTTTTTTTTTTAGTATCGTAACTCCATTTATTACGTTGAGCGTTCAGGATCCGTTCAGTTTCGTTGAGTATCCAGACTCCAAATATTACGTTGAGCGTTCAGGCTCCGGTCAGTTTTGTTGGGTATCCAGACTCCGGTGATTACGTTGATCGTTCAGGATCCGGTCGTTTTCGTTGACTATCCAGGCTCGGGTTATTACGTTGAGCGTTCAGGCTCCAGTCAGTTTCGTTGAGTATCCAGATTCCGATTATTACGTTGAGCGTTCAAGCTCCGGTCAGTTTCGTTGGGTATCCAGACTCCGGTGATTACGTTGATCGTTCAGGCTCATGTCATTTTCGTTGACTATCCAGACTCGGGTTATTACGTTAAGCGTTCAGGCTCCGGTCAGTTTCGTTGAGTATCCAGATTCCGATTATTACGTTGAGCGTTCAGGCTCCGGTCAGTTTCATTGAGTATCCAGACTCCGGTTATTACGTTGAGTGTTCAGGCTCCGGTAGTTTTCGTTGAGTATCCAGACTCCGGTTATTAAGTTGAGCGCCAGGCTCCGATCATTTTCGTTGAGTATCCAGACTCCGATTATTAGGTTGAGCATTCAGGCTCTGGTTATTTTCGTTGAGTATCCTGACTCCGGTTATTACGTTGAGGGTTTGGACTCCGGTCATTTTCGTTGAGTATCTAGACTCCTATCATTACGTTTAACGTTCAGGCTCCGATCATTTTCGTTGAGTATCCATACTCCGGTCAATACGTTGAGCGTTCAAGCTCCGGTCATTTTCGTTGAGTATCCAGACTCCGGTCATTACATTGAGCGTTCAGGATCCAGTCATTTTCGTTGAGTATCATAAATCCATTTATTACGTTGAGCGTTCAGGATCCGGTCAGTTTCGTTGAGTATCCAGACTCCAAATATTACGTTGATCGTTCAGGCTCCGGTCATTTTCGCTGACTTTCCAGACTCGGGTTATTACGTTGAGCGTTCAGGCTCCAGTCAGTTTCGTTGAGTATCCAGATACCGGTTATTACGTTGAGCGTTCAGGCTCCGGTCAGTTTCGTTGGGTATCCAGACTCCAGTTATTACGTTGAGCATTCAGGCTCCAGTCATTTTCGTTGAGTATCCAGACTCCTGTTATTACGTTGAGAGTTCAGGCTCCGGTCAGTTTCATTGAATATCCAGACTCTGGTTATTACGTTGAGCATTCAGGCTCCGGTTAGGTTCGTGGGTATCCAGAGTCCGGTTATTACGTTGAGCGTTCAGGCTCCGGTCATTTTCGTTGAGTATTGAGACTCGGGTTATTACGTTGAGCGTTCAGGCTACGGTCAGTCTCGTTGAGTATCCATATTCATATTATTACGTTGAGTGTTCAGGCTCCGGTCAGTTTCATTGGGTATACAGACTCCGGTTATTACGTTGAGCGTTTAGGCTCCGGTCATTTTCGTTGAGTATCCAGACTCCGGTTATTAAGTTGAGCGTCAGGCTCTGATCATTTTTGTTAAGTATCCAGACTCCAATTATTACATTGAGCGTTCAGGCTCCGGTCATTTTCGTTGAGTATCCAGACTCCGATTATTACGTTGAGGGTTCAGACTTCGGTCATTTTCGTTGAGTATCTAGACTCCTGTCATTACGTTGAACGTTCAGGCTCCAATCATATTTGTTGAGTATCCATACTCCGGTCAATACGTTGAGCGTTCAGGCTCCGGTCATTTTCGTTGAGTATCCAGACTCCGATCATTACATTTTGCGTTCAGGATCCAGTCATTTTTGTTGAGTATTATAACTCCATTTATTACGTTGAGCGTTCAGGATCCGATCAGTTTCGTTGAATATCCAGACTCCAAATATTACGTTGAGCGTTCAGGCTCGGGTCTGTTTCGTTGGGTATCCAGACTTCGGTGATTACGTTGATCGTTCAGGCTCCGGTCATTTTCGTTGACTATCCAGACTCGAGTTATTACGTTGAGCGTTCAGGCTCTAGTCAGTCTCGTTGAGTATCCAATTCCGATTATTACGTTGAGCGTTGAGGCTCTGGTCAGTTTTGTTGGGTATACAGACTCCGGTTATTACGTTGAGCGTTCAGGCTCCGGTCATTTTCGTTGAGTATCCAGACTCCGGTTATTAAGTTGAGCGTCAGGCTCCGATCATTTTCGTTGAGTATCCAGACTCCGATTATTATGTTGAGCATTCAGGTTCCGCTCATTTTCGTTGAGTATCCATACTCCGATTATTACGTTGAGGGTTCAGACTCCGGTCATTTTCGTTGAGTATCTAGACTCCTGTCATTACATTGAACGTTCAGGCTCCGATCATTTTCGTTGAGTATCCATACTCCGGTCAATACTTTGAGCGTTCAGGCTCAGGTCATATTCGTTGAGTATCCAGACTCCGGTCATTACATTGAGCGTTCAGGATCCAGTCATTTTTGTTGAGTATCATAACTCCATTTATTACGTTAAGCGTTCAGGATCCGTTCAGTTTCGTTGAGTATCCAGACTCCAAATATTCCGTTGAGCGTTCAGGCTCTGATCAGTTTTGTTGGGTATCTAGACTCCGGTGATTACGTTGATCGTTCAGGCTCCGGTCGTTTTCATTGACTATCCAGACTCGGGTTATTACGTTGAGCGTTCAGGCTCTAGTCAGTTTCGTTGAGTATCCAGATTCCGATTATTACGTTGAGCGTTCAGGCTCCGGTCAGTTTCGTTGGGTATCCAGACTCTGGTGATTACGTTGATCGTTCAGGCTCCGGTCATTTTCGTTGATTATCCAGACTCGGGTTATTACGTTAAGCGTTCAGGCTCCGGTCAGTTTCGTCGAGTATCCAGATTCCGATTATTACGTTGAGCGTTCAGGCTCTGGTCAGTTTCGGTTGGTATACAGACTCCGGTTATTACATTGAGCATTCAGGCTCCGGTCATTTTCATTGAGTATCCTGACTCCATTTATTAAGTTGAGCGTCAGGCTCCGATCATTTTCCTTGAGTATCCAGACTCCGATTATTACGTTGAGCGTTCAGGCTATGGTTATTTTTGTTGAGTATCCTGACTCCAGTTATTACGTTGAGGGTTTAGACTCTGGTCATTTTTGTTGAGTATCTAGACTCCTGTCATTACGTTTAACGTTTAGGCTCCGATCATTTTCATTGAGTATCCATACTGCGGTCAATATGTTGAGCGTTCAGGCTCCAGTCAGTTTCGTTGGGTATCCATACTCCGGTTATTACGTTGAGCGTTCAGGATCCAGTCATTTTCGTTGAGTATCATAAATCCATTTATTACGTTGAGCGTTCAGGATCCGGTCAGTTTCGTTGAGTATCCAGACTCCAAATATTACATTGAGCGTTCAGGCTCCAATCAGTTTCGTTGGGTATCCAGACTCCGGTGATTACGTTGATCGTTCAGGATCCGGTCATTTTTATTGACTTTCCAGACTCGGGTTATTACGTTGAGCGTTCAATCTCCGGTCAGTTTCGTTGAGTATCCAGATATCGGTTATTACGTTGAGCGTTCAGGCTCCGGTCAGTTTCGTTGGGTATCCAGACTCCGGTTATTACGTTGAGAGTTCAGGCTTCGGTCAGTTTCAATGGGTATCCAGAATCCGATTATTACGTTGAGCATTCAGGCTCCAGTCATTTTCGTTGAGTATCCAGAATCCTGTTATTACATTGAGCATTCAGGCTCCGGTCAGTTTCATTGAGTATCCAGACTCCGGTTATTACGTTGAGCATTCAGGCTCCGGTTAGATTCGTGGGTATCCAGACTCCGGTTATTACGTTGAGTGTGCAGGCTCCGGTCATTTTCGTTGAGTATCCAGACTCGGGTTATTACGTTGAGCGTTCAGGCTCCGGTCAGTCTCGTTGAGTATCCATATTCAGATTATTACGTTGAGCGTTCAGGCTCCGGTCAGTTTCATTGGGTATACAGACTCCGGTTATTACGTTGAGCGTTCAGGCTCCGGTCAGTTTCATTGAGTATCCAGACTCCGATTATTACGTTGAGCGTTCAGGCTCCGGTCATTTTCGTTGTGTATCCAGACTCCGGTTATTAAGTTGAGCATCAGGCTCTGATCATTTTTGTTGAGTATCCAGACTCCAATTATTACGTTGAGCGTTCAGGCTCCGGTCATTTTCGTTGAGTATCCAGACTCCGATTAGTACGTTGAGGGTTCAGACTCCGGTCATTTTCGTTGAGTATCTAGACTCCTGTCATTACGTTGAACGTTCAGGCTCCGATCATTTTCGTTGAGTATCCATACTCCGGTCAATACGTTGAACGTCCAGGCTCCGGTAATTTTCGTTGAGTATCCAGACTCCAGTCATTACATTGAGCGTTCAGGATCCAGTCATTTTCGTTGAGTATCATAAATTCATTTATTACGTTGAGCGTTCAAGATCTGATCAGTTTCGTTGAGTATCACGACTCCAAATGTTACGTTGAGCATTCAGGCTCCAGTCAGTTAAGTTGGGTATCCAGACTCCGGTGATTACGTTGATCATTCATGCTCTGGTCATTTTCGTTGACTTTCAAGACTCGGGTTATTACGTTGAGCGTTCAGGCTCCGGTCAGTTTCGTTGAGTATCCAGATACCGGTTATTACGTTGAGCGTTCAGGCTCCGGTCAGTTTCGTTGGGTATCCAGACTCCGGTTATTACGTTGAGCGTTCAGGCTTCGGTCAGTTTCGATGGGTATCCAGACTCCGGTTATTACGTTGAGCATTCAGGCTCCAGTCATTTTCGTTGAGTATCCAGACTCCTGTTATTACGTTGAGCGTTCAGGCTCCGGTCAGTTTCATTGAGTATCAAGACTCCGGTTATTACATTGAGCATTCAGGCTCCGGTTAGATTCGTGGGTATCCAGACTCCGGTTATTACATTGAGCGTGCAGGCTCCGGTCATTTTCGTTGAGTATCCAGACTCGGGTTATTACGTTGAGCGTTCAGGCTCCGGTCAGTCTCGTTGAGTATCCATATTCTGATTATTACGTTGAGCGTTCAGGCTCCGGTCAGTTTCATTGGGTATACAGACTCCGGTTATTACGTTGAGCGTTCAGGCTCCGGTCATTTTCGTTGAGTATCCAGACTCCGGTTATTAAGTTGAGCGTCAGGCTCTGATCATTTTTGTTGAGTATCCAGACTCCAATTATTACGTTGAGTGTTCAGGCTCCGGTCATTTTCGTTGAGTATCCAGACTCCGATTATTACGTTGAGGGTTCAGACTCCGGTCATTTTCGTTGAGTATCTAGACTCCTGTCATTACGTTGAACGTTCAGGCTCCGATCATTTTTGTTGATTATCCATACTCCGGTCAATACGTTGAACGTTCAGGCTCTGGTAATTTTCATTGAGTATCCAGACTTCGGTCATTACATTGAGCGTTCAGGATCCAGTCATTTTCGTTGAGTATTATAACTCCATTTATTACGTTGAGCGTTCAGGATCCGATCAGTTTCGTTGAGTATCCAGACTCCAAATATTACGTTGATCGTTCAGGCTCCGGTCATTTTCGTTGACTATCCAGACTCGGGTTATTACGTTGAGCGTTCAGGCTCTGGTCAGTCTCGTTGAGTATCCAGATTCCGATTATTACGTTGAGCGTTGAGGCTCCGGTCAGTTTCGTTGGGTATACAGACTCCGGTTTTTACGTTGAGCGTTCAGGCTCCGGTCATTTTCGTTGAGTATCCAGACTCCGGTTATTAAGTTGAGCGTCAGGCTCCGATCATTTTCGTTGAGTATCCAGACTCCGATTATTACGTTGAGCGTTTAGGCTCTGGTTATTTTTGTTGAGTATCTTGACTCCGGTTATTACGTTGAGGGTTTAGACTCTGGTCATTTTTGTTGAGTATCTAGACTCCTGTCATTACATTGAACGTTCAGGCTCCGATCATTTTCGTTGAGTATCCATACTCCGGTCAATACTTTGAGCGTTCAGGCTCAGGTCATATTCGTTGAGTATCCAGACTCCGGTCATTACACGAGCGTTCAGGATCCAGTCATTTTTGTTGAGTATCATAACTCCATTTATTACGTTGAGCGTTCAGGATCCGTTCAGTTTCGTTGAGTATCCAGACTCCAAATATTACGTTGAGTGTTCAGGCTCTGGTCAGTTTTGTTGGGTATCTAGACTCCGGTGATTACGTTGATCGTTCAGGCTCCGGTCGTTTTCATTGACTATCCTGACTCGGGTTATTACGTTAAGCGTTCAGGCTCCAGTCAGTTTCGTCGAGTATCCAGATTCCGATTATTACGTTGAGCGTTCAGGCTCTGGTCAGTTTCGGTTGGTATACAGACTCCGGTTATTACATTGAGCGTTCAGGCTCCGGTCATTTTCATTGAGTATCCTGACTCCGTTTATTAAGTTGAGCGTCAGGCTCCGATCATTTTCGTTGAGTATCCAGACTCCGATTATTACGTTGAGCGTTCAGGCTCTGGTTATTTTTGTTGAGTATCCTGACTCCGGTTATTACGTTGAGGGTTTAGACTCTGGTCATTTTTGTTGAGTATCTAGACTCCTGTCATTACGTTTAACGTTTAGGCTCCGATCATTTTCGTTGAGTATCCATACTGCGGTCAATACGTTGAGCGTTCAGGCTCCGGTCAGTTTCGTTGGGTATCCATACTCCGGTTATTACGTTGAGCGTTCAGGATCCAGTCATTTTCGTTGAGTATCATAAATCCATTTATTACGTTGAGCGTTCAGGATCCGGTCAGTTTCGTTGAGTATCCAGACTCCAAATATTACGTTGAGCGTTCAGGCTCCAGTCAGTTTCGTTGGGTATCCAGACTCCGGTGATTACGTTGATCGTTCAGGCTCCGGTCATTTTTATTGACTTTCCAGACTCGGGTTATTACGTTGAGCGTTCAATCTCCGGTCAGTTTCGTTGAGTATCCAGATATCGGTTATTACGTTGAGCGTTCAGGCTCCGGTCAGTTTCGTTGGGTATCCAGACTCCGGTTATTACGTTGAGAGTTCAGGCTTCGGTCAGTTTCAATGGGTATCCAGAATCCGATTATTACGTTGAGCATTCAGGCTCCAGTCATTTTCGTTGAGTATCCAGACTCCTGTTATTACATTGAGCATTCTGGCTCCGGTTAGTTTCATTGAGTATCCAGACTCCGGTTATTACGTTGAAAGTGCAGGCTCCGGTCATTTTCGTTGAGTATCCAGACTCGGGTTATTACGTTGAGCGTTCAGGCTCCGGTCAGTCTCGTTGAGTATCCATATTCAGATTATTACGTTGAGCGTTCAGGCTCCGGTCAGTTTCATTGGGTATACAGACTCCGGTTATTACGTTGAGTGTTCAGGCTCCGGTCAGTTTCATTGAGTATCCAGACTCCGGTTATTACGTTGAGCGTTCAGGCTCCGGTCAGTTTCGTTGAGTATCCAGATTCCGATTATTACGTTGAGCGTTCAGGCTCCGGTCAGTTTCGTTGGGTATCCAGACTCCGGTGATTACGTTGATCGTTCAGGCTCCGGTCATTTTCGTTGATTATCCAGACTCGGGTTATTACGTTAAGCGTTCAGGCTCCGGTCAGTTTCGTCGAGTATCCAAATTCCAATTATTACGTTGAGCGTTCAGGCTCTAGTCAGTTTCGGTTGGTATACAGACTCCGGTTATTACGTTGAGCGTTCAGGCTCCGGTCATTTTCATTAAGTATCCTGACTCCGTTTATTAAGTTGAGCGTCAGGCTCCGATCATTTTCGTTGAGTATCCAGACTCCGATTATTACGTTGAGCGTTTAAGCTTTGGTTATTTTTGTTGAGTATCTTGACTCCGGTTATTACGTTGAGGGTTTAGACTCTGGTCATTTTTGTTGAGTATCTAGACTCCTGTCATTACGTTTAACGTTTAGGCTCCGATCATTTTCGTTGAGTATCCATACTGCGGTCAATATGTTGAGCGTTCAGGCTCCGGTCAGTTTCGTTGGGTATCCATACTCCGGTTATTACGTTGAGCATTCAGGATCCAGTCATTTTCGTTGAGTATCATAAATCCATTTATTACGTTGAGCGTTCAGCATCTGGTCAGTTTCGTTGCGTATCCAGACTCCAAATATTACGTTGAGCGTTCAGGCTCCAGTCAGTTTCGTTGGGTATCCAGACTCCGGTGATTACGTTGATCGTTCAGGCTCCGGTCATTTTTGTTGACTTTCCAGACTCGGGTTATTACGTTGAGCATTAAATCTCCGGTCAGTTTCATTGAGTATCCAGATATCGGTTATTACGTTGAGCGTTCAGGCTCCAGTCAGTTTCGTTGGGTATCCAGACTCCGGTTATTACGTTGAGAGTTCAGGCTTCGGTCAGTTTCAATGGGTATCCAGAATCCGATTATTACGTTGAGCATTCAGGCTCCAGTCATTTTCATTGAGTATCCAGACTCCTGTTATTACATTGAGCATTTAGGCTCCGGTCAGTTTCATTGAGTATCCAGACTCCGGTTATTACGTTGAGCATTCAGGCTCCGGTTAGATTCGTGGGTATCCAGACTCCGGTTATTACGTTGAGTGTGCAGGCTCCGGTCATTTTCGTTGAGTATCCAGACTCGGGTTATTACGTTGAGCATTCAGGCTCCGGTCAGTCTCGTTGAGTATCCATATTCAGATTATTACGTTGAGCGTTCAGGCTCCGGTCAGTTTCATTGGGTATACAGACTCCGGTTATTACGTTGAGCGTTCAGGCTCCGGTCAGTTTCATTGAGTATCCAGACTCCGGTTATTACGTTGAGCGTTCAGGCTCCGGTCATTTTCGTTGAGTATCCAGACTCCGGTTATTAAGTTGAGCGTCAGGCTCTGATCATTTTTGTTAAGTATCCAGACTCCAATTATTACGTTGAGCGTTCAGGCTCCGGTCATTTTCGTTGAGTATCATAAATTCATTTATTACGTTGAGCGTTCAAGATCCGATCAGTTTCGTTGAGTATCACGAATCCAAATGTTACGTTGAACATTCAGGCTCCAGTCAGTTAAGTTGGGTATCCAGACTCCGGTGATTACGTTGATCGTTCATGCTCTGGTCATTTTCGTTGACTTTCCAGACTCGGGTTATTACGTTGAGCGTTCAGGCTCCGGTCAGTTTCGTTGAGTACCCAGATACCGGTTATTACGTTGAGCGTTCAGGCTCCGGTCAGTTTCGTTGGGTATCCAGACTCCGTTTATTAAGTTGAGCGTTCAGGCTTCGGTCAGTTTCGATGGGTATCCAGACTCCGGTTATTACGTTGAGCATTCAGGCTCCAGTCATTTTCGTTGAGTATCCAGACTCATGTTATTACGTTGAGCGTTCAGGCTCCGGTCAGTTTCATTGAGTATCAAGACTCTGGTTATTACGTTGAGCATTCAGGCTCCGGTTAGATTCGTGGGTATCCAGACTCCGGTTATTACATTGAGCGTGCAGGCTCCGGTCATTTTCGTTGAGTATCCAGACTCGGGTTATTACGTTGAGCGTTCAGGCTCCGGTCAGTCTCGTTGAGTATCCATATTCTGATTATTACGTTGAGCGTTCAGGCTCCGGTCAGTTTCATTGGGTATACAGACTCCGGTTATTACGTTGAGCGTTCAGGCTCCGGTCATTTTCGTTGAGTATCCAGACTCCGGTTATTAAGTTGAGCGTCAGGCTCTGATCATTTTTGTTGAGTATCCAGACTCCAATTATTACGTTGAGCGTTCAGGCTCCGGTCATTTTCGTTGAGTATCCAGACTCCGATTATTACGTTGAGGGTTCAGACTCCGGTCATTTTCGTTGAGTATCTAGACTCCTGTCATTACGTTGAACGTTCAGGCTCCGATCATTTTTGTTGATTATCCATACTCCGGTCAATACGTTGAACGTTCAGGCTCTGGTAATTTTCATTGAGTATCCAGACTCCGGTCATTACATTGAGCGTTCAGGATCTAGTCATTTTCGTTGAGTATTATAACTCCATTTATTACGTTGAGCGTTCAGGATCCGATCAGTTTCGTTGAGTATCCAGACTCCAAATATTACGCTGAGCGTTCAGGCTCCGGTCAGTTTCGTTAGGTATCCAGACTTCGGTGATTACGTTGATCGTTCAGGCTCCGGTCATTTTCGTTGACTATCCAGACTCGGGTTATTACGTTGAGTGTTCAGGCTCTGGTCAGTCTCGTTGAGTATCCAGATTCAGATTATTACGTTGAGCGTTGAGGCTCCGGTCAGTTTCGTTGGGTATACAGACTCCGGTTTTTACGTTGAGCGTTCAGACTCCGGTCATTTTCGTTGAGTATCCAGACTCCGGTTATTAAGTTGAGCGTCAGGCTCCTATCATTTTCGTTGAGTATCCAGACTCCGATTATTATGTTGAGCATTCACGTTCCGGTCATTTTCGTTGAGTATCCAGACTCCGATTATTACGTTGAGGGTTCAGACTCCGGTCATTTTCGTTGAGTATCTAGACTCCGGTCAATACTTTGAGCGTTCAGGCTCAGGTCATATTCGTTGAGTATCCAGACTCCGGTCATTACATTGAGCGTTCAGGATCCAGTCATTTTTGTTGAGTATCATAACTCCATTTATTACGTTGAGCGTTCAGGATCTGTTCAGTTTCGTTGAGTATCTAGACTCCAAATATTACGTTGAGCGTTCAGGCTCTGGTCAGTTTTGTTGGGTATCTAGACTCCGGTGATTACGTTGATCGTTCAGGCTCCGGTCGTTTTCATTGACTATCCAGACTTGGGTTATTACGTTGAGCGTTCAGGCTCCAGTCAGTTTCGTTGAGTATCCAGATTCCGATTATTACGTTGAGCGTTCAGGCTCCGGTCAGTTTCGTTGGGTATCCAGACTCCGGTGATTACGTTGATCGTTCAGGCTCCGGTCATTTTCGTTGATTATCCAGACTCGGGTTATTACGTTAAGCGTTCAGGCTCCGGTCAGTTTCGTCGAGTATCCAGATTCCGATTATTACGTTGAGCGTTCAGGCTCTGGTCAGTTTCGGTTGGTATACAGACTCCGGTTATTACATTGAGCGTTCAGGCTCCGGTCATTTTCATTGAGTATCCTGACTCCGTTTATTAAGTTGAGCGTCAGGCTCCGATCATTTTCGTTGAGTATCCAGATCCGATTATTACGTTGAGCGTTCAGGCTCTGGTTATTTTTGTTGAGTATCCTGACTCCGGTTATTACGTTGAGGGTTTAGACTCTGGTCATTTTTGTTGAGTATCTAGACTCCTGTCACTACGTTTAACGTTTAGGCTCCGATCATTTTCTTTGAGTATCCATACTGCGGTCAATACGTTGAGCGTTCAGGCTCCGGTCAGTTTCGTTGGGTATCCATACTCCGGTTATTACGTTGAGCGTTCAGGATCCAGTCATTTTCGTTGAGTATCATAAATCCATTTATTACATTGAGCGTTCAGGATCCGGCCAGTTTCGTTGAGTATCCAGACTCCAAATATTACGTTGAGCGTTCAGGCTCCAGTCAGTTTCGTTGGGTATCCAGACTCCGGTGATTACGTTGATCGTTCAGGCTCCGGTCATTTTTGTTGACTTTCCAGACTCGGGTTATTATGTTGAGCGTTCAATCTCCGGTCAGTTTCGTTGAGTATCCAGATATCGGTTATTACGTTGAGCGTTCAGGCTCCGGTCAGTTTCGTTGGGTATCCAGACTCCGGTTATTACGTTGAGAGTTCAGGCTTCGGTCAGTTTCAATGGGTATCCAGAATCCAATTATTACGTTGAGCATTTAGGCTCCAGTCATTTTCGTTGAGTATCCAGACTCCTGTTATTACATTGAGCATTCAGGCTCCGGTCAGTTTCATTGAGTATCCAGACTCCGGTTATTACGTTGAGCATTCAGGCTCCGGTTAGATTCGTGGGTATCCAGACTCCGGTTATTACGTTGAGTGTGCAGGCTCCGGTCATTTTCGTTGAGTATCCAGACTCGGGTTATTACGTTGAGCGTTCAGGCTCCGGTCAGTCTCGTTGAGTATCCATATTCAGATTATTACGTTGAGCGTTCAGGCTCCGGTCAGTTTCATTGGGTATACAGACTCCGGTTATTACGTTGAGCGTTCAGGCTCCGGTCAGTTTCATTGAGTATCCAGACTCCGGTTATTACGTTGAGCGTTCAGGCTCCGGTCAATTTCGTTGAGTATCCAGATTCCGATTATTACGTTGAGCGTTCAGGCTCCGGTCAGTTTCGTTGGGTATCCAGACTCCGGTGATTACGTTGATCGTTCAGGCTCCGGTCATTTTCGTTGATTATCCAGACTCGGGTTATTACGTTAAGCGTTCAGGCTCCGGTCAGTTTCGTCGAGTATCCAGATTCCGATTATTACGTTGAGTGTTCAGGCTCTGGTCAGTTTCGGTTGGTATACAGACTCCGGTTATTACGTTGAGCGTTCAGGCTCCGGTCATTTTCATTGAGTATCCTGACTCCGTTTATTAAGTTGAGCGTCAGGCTCCGATCATTTTCGTTGAGTATCCAGACTCCGATTATTACGTTGAGCGTTTAGGCTCTGGTTATTTTTGTTGAGTATCCTGACTCCGGTTATTACGTTGAGGGTTTAGACTCTGGTCATTTTTGTTGAGTATCTAGACTCCTGTCATTACGTTTAACGTTTAGGCTCCGATCATTTTCGTTGAGTATCCATACTGCGGTCAATATGTTGAGCGTTCAGGCTCCGGTCAGTTTCGTTGGGTATCCATACTCCGGTTATTACGTTGAGCGTTCAGGATCCAGTCATTTTCGTTGAGTATCATAAATCCATTTATTACGTTGAGCGTTCAGGATCCGGTCAGTTTCGTTGAGTATCCAGACTCCAAATATTACGTTGAGCGTTCAGGCTCCAGTCAGTTTCGTTGGGTATCCAGACTCCGGTGATTACGTTGATCGTTCAGGCTCCGGTCATTTTTGTTGACTTTCCAGACTCGGGTTATTACGTTGAGCGTTAAATCTCCGGTCAGTTTCGTTGAGTATCCAGATATCGGTTATTACGTTGAGCGTTCAGGCTCCGGTCAGTTTCGTTGGGTATCCAGACTCCGGTTATTACGTTGACAGTTCAGGCTTCGGTCAGTTTCAATGGGTATCCAGAATCCGATTATTACGTTGAGCATTCAGGCTCCAGTCATTTTCATTGAGTATCCAGACTCCTGTTATTACATTGAGCATTCCGGCTCCGGTCAGTTTCATTGAGTATCCAGACTCCGGTTATTACGTTGAGCATTCAGGCTCCGGTTACATTCGTGGGTATCCAGACTCCGGTTATTACGTTGAGTGTGCATGCTCCGGTCATTTTCGTTGAGTATCCAGACTCAGGTTATTACGTTGAGCGTTCAGGCTCCGGTCAGTCTCGTTGAGTATCCATATTCAGATTATTACGTTGAGCGTTCAGGCTCCGGTCAGTTTCATTGGGTATACAGACTCCGGTTATTACGTTGAGCGTTCAGGCTCCGGTCAGTTTCATTGAGTATCCAGACTTCGGTTATTACGTTGAGCGTTCAGGCTCCGGTCATTTTCGTTGAGTATCCAGACTCCGGTTATTAAGTTGAGCGTCAGACTCTGATCATTTTTGTTGAGTATCCAGACTCCAATTATTACGTTGAGCGTTCAGGCTCCGGTCATTTTCGTTGAGTATCCAGACTCCGATTATTACGTTGAGGGTTCAGACTCCGGTCATTTTCGTTGAGTATCTAGACTCCTGTCATTACGTTGAACGTTCAGGCTCCGATCATTTTCGTTGAGTATCCATACTCCGGTCAATACGTTGAACGTTCAGGCTCCGGTAATTTTCGTTGAATATCCAGACTCCAGTCATTACATTGAGCGTTCAGGATCCAGTCATTTTCGTTGAGTATCATAAATTCATTTATTACGTTGAGCGTTCAAGATCCGATCAGTTTCGTTGAGTATCACGACTCCAAATGTTACGTTGAGCATTCAGGCTCCAGTCAGTTAAGTTGGGTATCCAGACTCCGGTGATTACGTTGATCGTTCATGCTCTGGTCATTTTCGTTGACTTTCCAGACTCGGGTTATTACGTTGAGCGTTCAGGCTCCGGTCAGTTTCTTTGAGTATCCAGATACCGGTTATTACGTTGAGCGTTCAGGCTCCGGTCAGTTTCGTTGGGTATCCAGACTCCGGTTATTACGTTGAGCGTTCAGGCTTCGGTCAGTTTCGATGGGTATCCAGACTCCGGTTATTACGTTGAGCATTCAGGCTCCAGTCATTTTCGTTGAGTATCCAGACTCCTGTTATTACGTTGAGCGTTCAGGCTCCGGTCAGTTTCATTGAGTATCAAGACTCCGGTTATTACGTTGAGCATTCAGGCTCCGGTTAGATTCGTGGGTATCCAGACTCCGGTTATTACATTGAGCATGCAGGCTCCGGTTATTTTCGTTGAGTATCCAGACTCAGGTTATTACGTTGAGCGTTCAGGCTCCGGTCAGTCTCGTTGAGTATCCATATTCTGATTATTACGTTGAGCGTTCAGGCTCCGGTCAGTTTCATTGGGTATACAGACTCTGGTTATTACGTTGAGCGTTCAGGCTCCGGTCATTTTCGTTCAGTATCCAGACTCCGGTTATTAAGTTGAGCGTCAGGCTCTGATCATTTTTGTTGAGTATCCAGACTCCAATTATTACGTTGAGCGTTCAGGCTCCGGTCATTTTCGTTGAGTATCCAGACTCCGATTATTACGTTGAGGGTTCAGACTCCGGTCATTTTCGTTGAGTATCTAGACTCCTGTCATTACGTTGAACGTTCAGGCTCCGATCATTTTTGTTGATTATCCATACTCCGGTCAATACGTTGAACGTTCAGGCTCTGGTAATTTTCATTGAGTATCCAGACTCCGGTCATTACATTGAGCGTTCAAGATCCAGTCATTTTCGTTGAGTATCATAAATCCATTTCTTACGTTGAGCGTTCAAGATCCGGTCAGTTTCGTTGAGTATCTAGACTCCAAATGTTACGTTGAGCGTTCAGGCTCCAGTCAGTTAAGTTGGGTATCCAGACTCCGGTGATTACGTTGATCGTTCATGCTCTGGTCATTTTCGTTGACTTTCCAGACTCGGGTTATTATGTTGAGCTTTCAGGCTCCGGTCAGTTTTGTTGAGTATCCAGATACCGGTTATTACGTTGAGCATTCAGGCTCCGGTCAGTTTCGTTGGGTATCCAGACCCCGGTTATTACGTTGAGCGTTCAGGCTTCGGTTAGTTTCGATGGGTATCCAGACTCCGGTTATTACGTTGAGCATTCAGGCTCCAGTCATTTTCGTTGAGTATCCAGAATCCTGTTGTTACGTTGAGCGTTCAGGCTCCGGTCAGTTTCATTGAGTATCCAGACTCCGGTGATTACATTGATCGTTCAGGCTCCGGTCATTTTCGTTGACTATCCAGACTCGGGTTATTACGTTAAGCGTTCAGGCTCCGGTCAGTTTCGTTGAGTATCCAGATTCCGATTATTACGTTGAGCGTTCAGGCTCCGGTCAGTTTCATTGAGTATACAGATTCCGGTTATTACGTTGAGCGTTCAGGCTCCGGTCATTTTCGTTGAGTATCCAGACTCCGGTTATTGAGTTGAGCGTCAGGCTCCGATCATTTTCGTTGAGTATCCAGACTCCGATTATTAGGTTGAGCGTTCAGGCTTTGGTTATTTTCGTTGAGTATCCTGACTCCAGTTATTATGTTGAGGGTTTAGACTCCGGTCATTTTCGTTGAGTATCTAGACTCCTGTCATTACGTTTAACGTTTAGGCTCCGATCATTTTCGTTGAGTATCCATACTCCGGTCAATACATTGAGCGTTCAGGCTCCGGTCATTTTCGTTGGGTATCCAGACTCCGGTCATTACATTGAGCGTTCAGGATCCAGTCATTTTCGTTGAATATCATAAATCCATTTATTACATTGAGCGTTCAGGATCCGGTCAGTTTCGTTGAGTATCCAGACTCCAAATATTACGTTGAGCGTTCAGGCTCTAGTCAGTTTCGTTGGGTATCCAGACTCCGGTGATTACGTTGATCGTTCAGGCTCTGGTCATTTTTGTTGACTTTCCAGACTCGGGTTATTACGTTGAGCATTCAGGCTCCGGTCAGTTTCGTTGAGTATCTAGATACCGGTTATTACGTTGAGCGTTCAGGCTCCGGTCAGTTTCGTTGGGTATCCAGACTCCGGTTATTACGTTGAGAGTTCAGGCTTCGGTCAATTTCGATGGGTATCCAGAATCCGGTTATTGCGTTGAGCATTCAGGCTCCAGTCATTTTCGTTGAGTACCCAGACTCCTGTTATTACGTTGAGCGTTCAGGCTCCGGTCAGTTTCATTGAGTATCCAGACTCCAGTTATTACGGTGAGCATTCAGGCTCCGGTTAGATTCGTGGGTATCCAGACTCCGGTTATTACATTGAGCGTTCAGGCCCCGGTCATTTTCCTTGAGTATCCAGACTCCGGTTATTACGTTGAGCGTTCAGGATCCAATCAGTTTCGTTGAGTATCCAGACTCCGGTTATTAAGTTGAGCGTCAGGCTCCGATCGTTTTCGTTGAGTATCCAGACTCCGATTATTATGTTGAGCATTCAGGTTCCGGTCATTTTCGTTGAGTATCCAGACTCCAATTATTACGTTGAGGGTTCAGACTCCGGTCATTTTCGTTGAGTATCCAGACTCCGATTATTACGTTGAGGGTTCAGACTCCGGTCATTTTCGTTGAGTATCTAGACTCCTGTCATTACGTTGAACGTTCAGGCTCCGATCATTTTCGTTGAGTATCCATACTCCGGTCAACACTTTGAGCGTTCAGGCTCAGGTCATATTCGTTGAGTATCCAGACTCCGGTCATTACATTGAGCGTTCAGGATCCAGTCATTTTTGTTGAGTATCATAACTCCATTTATTACGTTGAGCGTTCAGGATCCGTTCAGTTTCGTTGAGTATCTAGACTCCAAATATTACGTTGAGCGTTCAGGCTCTGGTCAGTTTTGTTGGGTATCTAGACTCCGGTGATTACGTTGATCGTTCAGGCTCCGGTCGTTTTCATTGACTATCCAGACTCGGGTTATTACGTTGAGCGTTCAGGCTCCAGTCAGTTTCGTTGAGTATCCAGATTCCGATTATTACGTTGAGCGTTCAGGCTCCGGTCAGTTTCGTTGGGTATCCAGACTCCGGTGATTACGTTGATCGTTTAGGCTCTGGTCATTTTCATTGATTATCCAGACTCGGGTTATTACGTTAAGCGTTCAGGCTCCGGTCAGTTTCGTCGAGTATCCAGATTCCGATTATTACGTTGAGCGTTCAGGCTCTGGTCAGTTTCGGTTGGTATACAGACTCCGGTTATTACATTGAGCGTTCAGGCTCCGGTCATTTTCATTGAGTATCCTGACTCCGTTTATTAAGTTGAGCGTCAGGCTCCGATCATTTTCGTTGAGTATCCAGACTCCGATTATTACGTTGAGCGTTCAGGCTCTGGTTATTTTTGTTGAGTATCCTGACTCCGGTTATTACGTTGAGGGTTTAGACTCTGGTCATTTTTGTTGAGTATTTAGACTCCTGTCACTACGTTTAACGTTTAGGCTCCGATCATTTTCTTTGAGTATCCATACTGCGGTCAATACGTTGAGCGTTCAGGCTCCGGTCAGTTTCGTTGGGTATCCATACTCCGGTTATTACGTTGAGCGTTCAGGATCCAGTCATTTTCGTTGAGTATCATAAATCCATTTATTACGTTGAGCGTTCAGGATCCGGTCAGTTTCGTTGAGTATCCAGACTCCAAATATTACGTTGAGCGTTCAGGCTCCAGTCAGTTTCGTTGGGTATCCAGACTCCGGTGATTACGTTGATCGTTCAGGCTCCGGTCATTTTTGTTGACTTTCCAGACTCGGGTTATTACGTTGAGCGTTCAATCTCCGGTCAGTTTCGTTGAGTATCCAGATATCGGTTATTACGTTGAGCGTTCAGGCTCCGGTCAGTTTCGTTGGGTATCCAGACTCCGGTTATTATGTTGAGAGTTCAGGCTTCGGTCAGTTTCAATGGGTATCCAGAATCTAATTATTACGTTGAGCATTCAGGCTCCAGTCATTTTCGTTGAGTATCCAGACTCTTGTTATTACATTGAGCATTCAGGCTCCGGTCAGTTTCATTGAGTATCCAGACTCCGGTTATTACGTTGAGCATTCAGGCTCCGGTTAGATTCATGGGTATCCAGACTCCGGTTATTACGTTGAGTGTGCAGGCTCCGGTCATTTTCGTTGAGTATCCAGACTCGGGTTATTACGTTGAGCGTTCAGGCTCCGGTCAGTCTCGTTGAGTATCCATATTCAGATTATTACGTTGAGCGTTCAGGCTCCGGTCAGTTTCATTGGGTATACAGACTCCGGTTATTACGTTGAGCGTTCAGGCTCCGGTCAGTTTCATTGAGTATCCAGACTCCGGTTATTACGTTGAGCGTTCAGGCTCCGGTCAGTTTCGTTGAGTATCCAGATTCCGATTATTACGTTGAGCGTTCAGGCTCCGGTCAGTTTCGTTGGGTATCCAGACTCCGGTGATTACGTTGATCGTTCAGGCTCCGGTCATTTTCGTTGATTATCCAGACTCGGGTTATTACGTTAAGCGTTCAGGCTCCGGTCAGTTTCGTCGAGTATCCAGATTCCGATTATTACGTTGAGCGTTCAGGCTCTGGTCAGTTTCGGTTGGTATACAGACTCCGGTTATTACGTTGAGCGTTCAGGCTCCGGTCATTTTCATTGAGTATCCTGACTCCGTTTATTAAGTTGAGCGTCAGGCTCCGATCATTTTCGTTGAGTATCCAGACTCCGATTATTACGTTGAGCGTTTAGGCTCTGGTTATTTTTGTTGAGTATCCTGACTACGGTTATTACGTTGAGGGTTTAGACTCTGGTCATTTTTGTTGAGTATCTAGACTCCTGTCATTACGTTTAACGTTTAGGCTCCGATCATTTTCGTTGAGTATCCATACTGCGGTCAATATGTTGAGCGTTCAGGCTCCGGTCAGTTTCGTTGGGTATCCATACTCCGGTTATTACGTTGAGCGTTCAGGATCCAGTCATTTTCGTTGAGTATCATAAATCCATTTATTACGTTGAGCGTTCAGGATCCGGTCAGTTTCGTTGAGTATCCAGACTCCAAATATTACGTTGAGCGTTCAGGCTCCAGTCAGTTTCGTTGGGTATCCAGACTCCGGTGATTACGTTGATCGTTCAGGCTCCGGTCATTTTTGTTGACTTTCCAGACTCGGGTTATTACGTTGAGCGTTAAATCTCCGGTCAGTTTCGTTGAGTATCCAGATATCGGTTATTACGTTGAGCGTTCAGGCTCCGGTCAGTTTCGTTGGGTATCCAGACTCCGGTTATTACGTTGACAGTTCAGGCTTCGGTCAGTTTCAATGGGTATCCAGAATCCGATTATTACGTTGAGCATTCAGGCTCCAGTCATTTTCATTGAGTATCCAGACTCCTGTTATTACATTGAGCATTCTGGCTCCGGTCAGTTTCATTGAGTATCCAGACTCCGGTTATTACGTTGAGCATTCAGGCTCCGGTTACATTCGTGGGTATCCAGACTCCGGTTATTACGTTGAGTGTGCATGCTCCGGTCATTTTCGTTGTGTATCCAGACTCAGGTTATTACGTTGAGCGTTCAGGCTCCGGTCAGTCTCGTTGAGTATCCATATTCAGATTATTACGTTGAGCGTTCAGGCTCCGGTCAGTTTCATTGGGTATAAAGACTCTGGTTATTACGTTGAGCGTTCAGGCTCCGGTCAGTTTCATTGAGTATCCAGACTCCGGTTATTACGTTGAGCGTTCAGGCTCCGGTCATTTTCGTTGAGTATCCAGACTCCGGTTATTAAGTTGAGCGTCAGACTCTGATCATTTTTGTTGAGTATCCAGACTCCAATTATTACGTTGAGCGTTCAGGCTCCGGTCATTTTCGTTGAGTATCCAGACTCCGATTATTACGTTGAGGGTTCAGACTCCGGTCATTTTCGTTGAGTATCTAGACTCCTGTCATTACGTTGAACGTTCAGGCTCCGATCATTTTCGTTGAGTATCCATACTCCGGTCAATACGTTGAACGTTCAGGCTCCGGTAATTTTCGTTGAATATCCAGACTCCAGTCATTACATTGAGCGTTCAGGATCCAGTCATTTTCGTTGAGTATCATAAATTCATTTATTACGTTGAGCGTTCAAGATCCGATCAGTTTCGTTGAGTATCACGACTCCAAATGTTACGTTGAGCATTCAGGCTCCAGTCAGTTAAGTTGGGTATCCAGACTCCGGTGATTACGTTGATCGTTCATGCTCTGGTCATTTTCGTTGACTTTCCAGACTCGGGTTATTACGTTGAGCGTTCAGGCTCCGGTCAGTTTCTTTGAGTATCCAGATACCGGTTATTACGTTGAGCGTTCAGGCTCCGGTCAGTTTCGTTGGGTATCCAGACTCCGGTTATTACGTTGAGCGTTCAGGCTTCGGTCAGTTTCGATGGGTATCCAGACTCCGGTTATTACGTTGAGCATTCAGGCTCCAGTCATTTTCGTTGAGTATCCAGACTCCTGTTATTACGTTGAGCGTTCAGGCTCCGGTCAGTTTCATTGAGTATCAAGACTCCGGTTATTACGTTGAGCATTCAGGCTCCGGTTAGATTCGTGGGTATCCAGACTCCGGTTATTACATTGAGCATGCAGGCTCCGGTTATTTTCGTTGAGTATCCAGACTCAGGTTATTACGTTGAGCGTTCAGGCTCCGGTCAGTCTCGTTGAGTATCCATATTCTGATTATTACGTTGAGCGTTCAGGCTCCGGTCAGTTTCATTGGGTATACAGACTCTGGTTATTACGTTGAGCGTTCAGGCTCCGGTCATTTTCGTTCAGTATCCAGACTCCGGTTATTAAGTTGAGCGTCAGGCTCTGATCATTTTTGTTGAGTATCCAGACTCCAATTATTACGTTGAGCGTTCAGGCTCCGGTCATTTTCGTTGAGTATCCAGACTCCGATTATTACGTTGAGGGTTCAGACTCCGGTCATTTTCGTTGAGTATCTAGACTCCTGTCATTACGTTGAACGTTCAGGCTCCGATCATTTTTGTTGATTATCCATACTCCGGTCAATACGTTGAACGTTCAGGCTCTGGTAATTTTCATTGAGTATCCAGACTCCGGTCATTACATTGAGCGTTCAAGATCCAGTCATTTTCGTTGAGTATCATAAATCCATTTCTTACGTTGAGCGTTCAAGATCCGGTCAGTTTCGTTGAGTATCTAGACTCCAAATGTTACGTTGAGCGTTCAGGCTCCAGTCAGTTAAGTTGGGTATCCAGACTCCGGTGATTACGTTGATCGTTCATGCTCTGGTCATTTTCGTTGACTTTCCAGACTCGGGTTATTATGTTGAGCTTTCAGGCTCCGGTCAGTTTTGTTGAGTATCCAGATACCGGTTATTACGTTGAGCATTCAGGCTCCGGTCAGTTTCGTTGGGTATCCAGACCCCGGTTATTACGTTGAGCGTTCAGGCTTCGGTTAGTTTCGATGGGTATCCAGACTCCGGTTATTACGTTGAGCATTCAGGCTCCAGTCATTTTCGTTGAGTATCCAGAATCCTGTTGTTACGTTGAGCGTTCAGGCTCCGGTCAGTTTCATTGAGTATCCAGACTCCGGTGATTACATTGATCGTTCAGGCTCCGGTCATTTTCGTTGACTATCCAGACTCGGGTTATTACGTTAAGCGTTCAGGCTCCGGTCAGTTTCGTTGAGTATCCAGATTCCGATTATTACGTTGAGCGTTCAGGCTCCGGTCAGTTTCATTGAGTATACAGATTCCGGTTATTACGTTGAGCGTTCAGGCTCCGGTCATTTTCGTTGAGTATCCAGACTCCGGTTATTGAGTTGAGCGTCAGGCTCCGATCATTTTCGTTGAGTATCCAGACTCCGATTATTAGGTTGAGCGTTCAGGCTTTGGTTATTTTCGTTGAGTATCCTGACTCCAGTTATTATGTTGAGGGTTTAGACTCCGGTCATTTTCGTTGAGTATCTAGACTCCTGTCATTACGTTTAACGTTTAGGCTCCGATCATTTTCGTTGAGTATCCATACTCCGGTCAATACATTGAGCGTTCAGGCTCCGGTCATTTTCGTTGGGTATCCAGACTCCGGTCATTACATTGAGCGTTCAGGATCCAGTCATTTTCGTTGAATATCATAAATCCATTTATTACATTGAGCGTTCAGGATCCGGTCAGTTTCGTTGAGTATCCAGACTCCAAATATTACGTTGAGCGTTCAGGCTCTAGTCAGTTTCGTTGGGTATCCAGACTCCGGTGATTACGTTGATCGTTCAGGCTCTGGTCATTTTTGTTGACTTTCCAGACTCGGGTTATTACGTTGAGCATTCAGGCTCCGGTCAGTTTCGTTGAGTATCTAGATACCGGTTATTACGTTGAGCGTTCAGGCTCCGGTCAGTTTCGTTGGGTATCCAGACTCCGGTTATTACGTTGAGAGTTCAGGCTTCGGTCAATTTCGATGGGTATCCAGAATCCGGTTATTGCGTTGAGCATTCAGGCTCCAGTCATTTTCGTTGAGTACCCAGACTCCTGTTATTACGTTGAGCGTTCAGGCTCCGGTCAGTTTCATTGAGTATCCAGACTCCAGTTATTACGGTGAGCATTCAGGCTCCGGTTAGATTCGTGGGTATCCAGACTCCGGTTATTACATTGAGCGTTCAGGCCCCGGTCATTTTCCTTGAGTATCCAGACTCCGGTTATTACGTTGAGCGTTCAGGATCCAATCAGTTTCGTTGAGTATCCAGACTCCGGTTATTAAGTTGAGCGTCAGGCTCCGATCGTTTTCGTTGAGTATCCAGACTCCGATTATTATGTTGAGCATTCAGGTTCCGGTCATTTTCGTTGAGTATCCAGACTCCGATTATTACGTTGAGGGTTCAGACTCCGGTCATTTTCGTTGAGTATCCAGACTCCGATTATTACGTTGAGGGTTCAGACTCCGGTCATTTTCGTTGAGTATCTAGACTCCTGTCATTACGTTGAACGTTCAGGCTCCGATCATTTTCGTTGAGTATCCATACTCCGGTCAACACTTTGAGCGTTCAGGCTCAGGTCATATTCGTTGAGTATCCAGACTCCGGTCATTACATTGAGCGTTCAGGATCCAGTCATTTTTGTTGAGTATCATAACTCCATTTATTACGTTGAGCGTTCAGGATCCGTTCAGTTTCGTTGAGTATCTAGACTCCAAATATTACGTTGAGCGTTCAGGCTCTGGTCAGTTTTGTTGGGTATCTAGACTCCGGTGATTACGTTGATCGTTCAGGCTCCGGTCGTTTTCATTGACTATCCAGACTCGGGTTATTACGTTGAGCGTTCAGGCTCCAGTCAGTTTCGTTGAGTATCCAGATTCCGATTATTACGTTGAGCGTTCAGGCTCCGGTCAGTTTCGTTGGGTATCCAGACTCCGGTGATTACGTTGATCGTTTAGGCTCTGGTCATTTTCATTGATTATCCAGACTCGGGTTATTACGTTAAGCGTTCAGGCTCCGGTCAGTTTCGTCGAGTATCCAGATTCCGATTATTACGTTGAGCGTTCAGGCTCTGGTCAGTTTCGGTTGGTATACAGACTCCGGTTATTACATTGAGCGTTCAGGCTCCGGTCATTTTCATTGAGTATCCTGACTCCGTTTATTAAGTTGAGCGTCAGGCTCCGATCATTTTCGTTGAGTATCCAGACTCCGATTATTACGTTGAGCGTTCAGGCTCTGGTTATTTTTGTTGAGTATCCTGACTCCGGTTATTACGTTGAGGGTTTAGACTCTGGTCATTTTTGTTGAGTATTTAGACTCCTGTCACTACGTTTAACGTTTAGGCTCCGATCATTTTCTTTGAGTATCCATACTGCGGTCAATACGTTGAGCGTTCAGGCTCCGGTCAGTTTCGTTGGGTATCCATACTCCGGTTATTACGTTGAGCGTTCAGGATCCAGTCATTTTCGTTGAGTATCATAAATCCATTTATTACGTTGAGCGTTCAGGATCCGGTCAGTTTCGTTGAGTATCCAGACTCCAAATATTACGTTGAGCGTTCAGGCTCCAGTCAGTTTCGTTGGGTATCCAGACTCCGGTGATTACGTTGATCGTTCAGGCTCCGGTCATTTTTGTTGACTTTCCAGACTCGGGTTATTACGTTGAGCGTTCAATCTCCGGTCAGTTTCGTTGAGTATCCAGATATCGGTTATTACGTTGAGCGTTCAGGCTCCGGTCAGTTTCGTTGGGTATCCAGACTCCGGTTATTATGTTGAGAGTTCAGGCTTCGGTCAGTTTCAATGGGTATCCAGAATCTAATTATTACGTTGAGCATTCAGGCTCCAGTCATTTTCGTTGAGTATCCAGACTCTTGTTATTACATTGAGCATTCAGGCTCCGGTCAGTTTCATTGAGTATCCAGACTCCGGTTATTACGTTGAGCATTCAGGCTCCGGTTAGATTCATGGGTATCCAGACTCCGGTTATTACGTTGAGTGTGCAGGCTCCGGTCATTTTCGTTGAGTATCCAGACTCGGGTTATTACGTTGAGCGTTCAGGCTCCGGTCAGTCTCGTTGAGTATCCATATTCAGATTATTACGTTGAGCGTTCAGGCTCCGGTCAGTTTCATTGGGTATACAGACTCCGGTTATTACGTTGAGCGTTCAGGCTCCGGTCAGTTTCATTGAGTATCCAGACTCCGGTTATTACGTTGAGCGTTCAGGCTCCGGTCAGTTTCGTTGAGTATCCAGATTCCGATTATTACGTTGAGCGTTCAGGCTCCGGTCAGTTTCGTTGGGTATCCAGACTCCGGTGATTACGTTGATCGTTCAGGCTCCGGTCATTTTCGTTGATTATCCAGACTCGGGTTATTACGTTAAGCGTTCAGGCTCCGGTCAGTTTCGTCGAGTATCCAGATTCCGATTATTACGTTGAGCGTTCAGGCTCTGGTCAGTTTCGGTTGGTATACAGACTCCGGTTATTACGTTGAGCGTTCAGGCTCCGGTCATTTTCATTGAGTATCCTGACTCCGTTTATTAAGTTGAGCGTCAGGCTCCGATCATTTTCGTTGAGTATCCAGACTCCGATTATTACGTTGAGCGTTTAGGCTCTGGTTATTTTTGTTGAGTATCCTGACTACGGTTATTACGTTGAGGGTTTAGACTCTGGTCATTTTTGTTGAGTATCTAGACTCCTGTCATTACGTTTAACGTTTAGGCTCCGATCATTTTCGTTGAGTATCCATACTGCGGTCAATATGTTGAGCGTTCAGGCTCCGGTCAGTTTCGTTGGGTATCCATACTCCGGTTATTACGTTGAGCGTTCAGGATCCAGTCATTTTCGTTGAGTATCATAAATCCATTTATTACGTTGAGCGTTCAGGATCCGGTCAGTTTCGTTGAGTATCCAGACTCCAAATATTACGTTGAGCGTTCAGGCTCCAGTCAGTTTCGTTGGGTATCCAGACTCCGGTGATTACGTTGATCGTTCAGGCTCCGGTCATTTTTGTTGACTTTCCAGACTCGGGTTATTACGTTGAGCGTTAAATCTCCGGTCAGTTTCGTTGAGTATCCAGATATCGGTTATTACGTTGAGCGTTCAGGCTCCGGTCAGTTTCGTTGGGTATCCAGACTCCGGTTATTACGTTGACAGTTCAGGCTTCGGTCAGTTTCAATGGGTATCCAGAATCCGATTATTACGTTGAGCATTCAGGCTCCAGTCATTTTCATTGAGTATCCAGACTCCTGTTATTACATTGAGCATTCTGGCTCCGGTCAGTTTCATTGAGTATCCAGACTCCGGTTATTACGTTGAGCATTCAGGCTCCGGTTACATTCGTGGGTATCCAGACTCCGGTTATTACGTTGAGTGTGCATGCTCCGGTCATTTTCGTTGTGTATCCAGACTCAGGTTATTACGTTGAGCGTTCAGGCTCCGGTCAGTCTCGTTGAGTATCCATATTCAGATTATTACGTTGAGCGTTCAGGCTCCGGTCAGTTTCATTGGGTATAAAGACTCTGGTTATTACGTTGAGCGTTCAGGCTCCGGTCAGTTTCATTGAGTATCCAGACTCCGGTTATTACGTTGAGCGTTCAGGCTCCGGTCATTTTCGTTGAGTATCCAGACTCCGGTTATTAAGTTGGGCGTCAGACTCTGATCATTTTTGTTGAGTATCCAGACTCCAATTATTACGTTGAGCGTTCAGGCTCCGGTCATTTTCGTTGAGTATCCAGACTCCGATTATTACGTTGAGGGTTCAGACTCCGGTCATTTTCGTTGAGTATCTAGACTCCTGTCATTACGTTGAACGTTCAGGCTCCGATCATTTTCGTTGAGTATCCATACTCCGGTCAATACGTTGAACGTTCAGGCTCCGGTAATTTTCGTTGAATATCCAGACTCCAGTCATTACATTGAGCGTTCAGGATCCAGTCATTTTCGTTGAGTATCATAAATTCATTTATTACGTTGAGCGTTCAAGATCCGATCAGTTTCGTTGAGTATCACGACTCCAAATGTTACGTTGAGCATTCAGGCTCCAGTCAGTTAAGTTGGGTATCCAGACTCCGGTGATTACGTTGATCGTTCATGCTCTGGTCATTTTCGTTGACTTTCCAGACTCGGGTTATTACGTTGAGCGTTCAGGCTCCGGTCAGTTTCTTTGAGTATCCAGATACCGGTTATTACGTTGAGCGTTCAGGCTCCGGTCAGTTTCGTTGGGTATCCAGACTCCGGTTATTACGTTGAGCGTTCAGGCTTCGGTCAGTTTCGATGGGTATCCAGACTCCGGTTATTACGTTGAGCATTCAGGCTCCAGTCATTTTCGTTGAGTATCCAGACTTCTGTTATTACGTTGAGCGTTCAGGCTCCGTTCAGTTTCATTGAGTATCAAGACTCCGGTTATTACGTTGAGCATTCAGGCTCCGGTTAGATTCGTGGGTATCCAGACTCCGGTTATTACATTGAGCATGCAGGCTCCGGTCATTTTCGTTGAGTATCCAGACTCGGGTTATTACGTTGAGCGTTCAGGCTCCGATCAGTCTCGTTGAGTATCCATATTCTGATTATTACGTTGAGCGTTCAGGCTCCGGTCAGTTTCATTGGGTATACAGACTCCGGTTATTACGTTGAGCGTTCAGGCTCCGGTAATTTTCGTTGAGTATCCAGACTCCGGTTATTAAGTTGAGCGTCAGGCTCTGATCATTTTTGTTGAGTATCCAGACTCCAATTATTACGTTGAGCGTTCAGGCTCCGGTCATTTTCGTTGAGTATCCAGACTCTGATTATTACGTTGAGGGTTCAGACTCCGGTCATTTTCGTTGAGTATCTAGACTCTTGTCATTACGTTGAATGTTCAGGCTCCGATCATTTTTGTTGATTATCCATACTCCGGTCAATACGTTGAACGTTCAGGCTCTGGTAATTTTCATTGAGTATCCAGACTCCGGTCATTACATTGAGCGTTCAGGATCCAGTCATTTTCGTTGAGTATCATAAATCCATTTCTTACGTTGAGCGTTCAAGAACCGGTCAGTTTCGTTGAGTATCTAGACTCCAAATGTTACGTTGAGCGTTCAGGCTCCAGTCAGTTAAGTTGGGTATCCAGACTCCGGTGATTACGTTGATCGTTCATGCTCTGGTCATTTTCGTTGACTTTCCAGACTCGGGTTATTACGTTGAGCGTTCAGGCTCCGGTCAGTTTTGTTGAGTATCCAGATACCGGTTATTACGTTGAGCGTTCAGGCTCCGGTCAGTTTCGTTGGGTATCCAGACCCCGGTTATTACGTTGAGCGTTCAGGCTTCGGTTAGTTTCGATGGGTATCCAGACTCCGGTTATTACGTTGAGCATTCAGGCTCCAGTCATTTTCGTTGAGTATCCAGAATCCTGTTGTTACGTTGAGCGTTCAGGCTCCGGTCAGTTTCATTGAGTATCCAGACTCTGGTGATTACATTGATCGTTCAGGCTCCGGTCATTTTCGTTGACTATCCAGACTCGGGTTATTACGTTAAGCGTTCAGGCTCCGGTCAGTTTCGTTGAGTATCCAGATTCCGATTATTACGTTGAGCGTTCAGGCTCCGGTCAGTTTCATTGAGTATACAGACTCCGGTTATTACGTTGAGCGTTCAGGCTCCGGTCATTTTCGTTGAGTATCCAGACTCCGGTTATTGAGTTGAGCGTCAGGCTCCAATCATTTTCGTTGAGTATCCAGACTCCGATTATTAGGTTGAGCGTTCAGGCTTTGGTTATTTTCGTTGAGTATCCTGACTCCAGTTATTATGTTGAGGGTTTAGACTCCGGTCATTTTCGTTGAGTATCTAGACTCCTGTCATTACGTTTAACGTTTAGGCTCCGATCATTTTCGTTGAGTATCCATACTCCGGTTAATACGTTGAGCGTTCAGGCTCCGGTCATTTTGGTTGAGTATCCAGACTCCGGTCATTACATTGAGCGTTCAGGATCCAGTCATTTTCGTTGAGTATCATAAATCCATTTATTACGTTGAGCGTTCAGGATCCGGTCAGTTTCATTGAGTATCCAGACTCCAAATATTACATTGAGCATTCAGGCTCCAGTCAGTTTCGTTGGGTATCCAGACTCCGGTGATTACGTTGATCGTTCAGGCTCTGGTCATTTTTGTTGACTTTCCAGACTCGGGTTATTACGTTGAGCATTCAGGCTCCGGTCAGTTTCGTTGAGTATCCAGATACCGGTTATTACGTTGAGCGTTCAGGCTCTGGTCAGTTTCGTTGGGTATCCAGACTCCGGTTATTACGTTGAGCATTCAGGCTCCAGTCATTTTCGTTGAGTACCCAGACTCCTGTTATTACGTTGAGCGTTCAGGCTCCGGTCAGTTTCATTGAGTATCCAGACTCCAGTTATTACGTTGAGCATTCAGGCTCCGGTTAGATTCGTGGGTATCCAGACTCCGGTTATTACATTGAGCGTTCAGGCCCCGGTCATTTTCGTTGAGTATCCAGACTCCGGTTATTACGTTGAGCGTTCAGGATCCGATCAGTTTCGTTGAGTATCCAGACTCCAAATATTACTTTGAGCGTTCAGGCTCCGGTAAGTTTCGTTGGGTATCCAGACTCCGTTGATTACTTTGATTGTTCAGGCTCCGCTCATTTTCATTGACTATCGAGACTCGGGTTATTACGTTGAGCGTTCAGGCTCCGGTCAGTCTCGTTGAGTATCCAGATTCCGATTATTACGTTGAGCGTTGAGGCTCCGGTCAGTTTCGTTGGGTATACAGACTCCGGTTATTACGTTGAGCGTTCAGGCTCCGGTCATTTTCGTTGAGTATCCTGACTCCGGTTATTAAGTTGAGCGTCAGGCTCCGATCATTTTCGTTGAGTATCCAGACTCCGATTATTACGTTGAGCGTTTAGGCTCTGGTTATTTTCGTTGAGTATCCTGACTCCGATTATTATGTTGAGGGTTTAGACTCCTATCGTTTTCGTTGAGTATCTAGACTCCTGTCATTACGTTGAACGTTCAGGTTCCGATCATTTTCGTTGAGTATCTATACTCCGGTCAATACGTTGAGCGTTCAGGCTCCGGTCATATTCGTTGAGTATCCAGACTCCGGTCATTACATTGAGCGTTCAGGATCCAGTCATTTTTGTTGAGTATCATAACTCCATTTATTACGTTGAGCGTTCAGGATCCGTTCAGTTTCGTTGAGTATCCAGACTCCAAATATTACGTTGAGCGTTCAGGCTCCGGTCAGTTTCGTTGGGTATCCAGACTCCGGTGATTACGTTGATCGTTCAAGCTCCGGTCATTTTCATTGACTATCGAGACTCGGGTTATTACATTGAGCGTTCAGGCTCCGGTCATCTCGTTGAGTATCCAGATTCCGATTATTACGTTGAGCATTGAGGCTCCGGTCAGTTTCGTTGGGTATACAGACTCCGGTTATTACGTTGAGCGTTCAGGCTCCGGTCATTTTCGTTGAGTATCCTGACTCCGGTTATTAAGTTGAGCGTCAGGCTCCGATCATTTTCGTTGAGTATCCAGACTCCGATTATTACGTTGAGCGTTCAGGCTCTGGTTATTTTCGTTGAGTATCCTGACTCCGATTATTACGTTGAGGGTTTAGACTCCTATTATTTTCGTTGAGTATCTAGACTCCTGTCATTACGTTGAACGTTCAGGCTCCGATCATTTTCGTTGAGTATCCATACTCCGGTCAATACGTTGAGCGTTCAGGCTCCGGTCATATTCGTTGAGTATCCAGACTCCGGTCATTACATTGAGCGTTCAGGATCCGTTCAGTTTCGTTGAGTATCCAGACTCCAAATATTACGTTGAGCGTTCAGGCTCCGGTCAGTTTGTTTGGGTATCCAGACTCCGGTGATTACGTTGATCGTTCAGGCTCCGGTTGTTTTCATCGACTCTTCAGACTCGGGTTATTACGTTGAGCGTTCAGGCTCTAGTCAGTTTCGTTGAGTATCCAGATTCCGATTATTACGTTGAGCGTTCAGGCTCCGGTCAGTTTCGTTGGGTATCCAGACTCCGGTGATTACGTTGATCGTTCAGGCTCCGGTCATTTTCGTTGACTATCCAGACTCGGGTTATTACGTTAAGCGTTCAGGCTTCGGTCATTTTCGTTGAGTATCCAGATTCCGATTATTACGTTGAGCGTTCAGGCTCCGGTCAGTTTCGGTTGGTATACAGACTCCGGTTATTACATTGAGCGTTCAGGCTCCGGTCATTTTCGTTGAGTATCCTGACTCCGGTTATTAAGTTGAGCGTCAGGCTCCGATCATTTTTGTTGAGTATCCATACTCCGATTATTACGTTGAGCGTTCAGGCTCTGGTTATTTTCGTTGAGTATCTAGACTTCTGTCATTACGTTGAGGGTTTACACTCCGGTCATTTTCTTTGAGTATCTAGACTCCTGTCATTAAGTTGAATATTTAGGCTCCGATCATTTTCGTTGAGTATCCATACTCCGGTCAATACGTTGAATGTTCAGGCTCCGGTAATTTTCGTTGAGTATCCAGACTCCGGTCAATACATTGAGCGTTCAGGATCCAGTCATTTTCGTTGAGTATCATAAATGCATTTATTACGTTGAGCGTTCAAGATCCGGTCAGTTTCGTTGAGTATCCAGACTCCAAATGTTACGTTGAGCGTTCAGGCTCCAGTCAGTTTCGTTGGGTATCCAGACTTCGGTGATTACGTTGATTGTTCATGCTCCGGTCATTTTCGTTGACTTTCCAGACTCGGGTTATTACGTTGAGCGTTCAGGCTCCGGTCAGTTTCGTTGAGTATCCAGATACCGGTTGTTACGTTGAGCGTTCAGGCTCCGGTCAGTTTCGTTGGGTATCCAGACTCCGGTTATTACGTTGAGCGTTCAGGCTTCGGTCAGTTTCGATGGGTATCCAGACTCCGGTTATTACGTTGAGCATTCAAGCTCCAGTAATTTTCGTTGAGTATCCAGACTCCTATTATTACGTTGAGCGTTCAGGCTCCGGTCAGTTTCATTGAGTATCCAGACTCCGATTATTTCGTTGAGCGTTCAGGCTCCGGTCAGTTTCGTTGGGTATACAGACTCCGGTTATTACGATGAGCGTTCAGGCTCCGGTCATTTTCGTTGAGTATCCAGACTCCAATTATTACGTTGAGCGTTCAGGCTCCTGTCATTTTTGTTGAGTATCCAGACTCCGATTATTTCGTTGAGGGTTCAGACTCCGGTCGTTTTCGTTAAGTATCTAGACTCCTGTCATTACGTTGAACGTTCAGGCTCCGATCATTTTCGTTGAGTATCCATACTCCGGTCAATACGTTGAGCGTTTATGCTCCGGTCATTTTCGTTTAGCATCCAGACTCCGGTCATTACATTGAGAGTTCAGGATCCAGTCATTTTTTTTTAGTATCGTAACTCCATTTATTACATTGAGCGTTCAGGATCCGTTCAGTTTCGTTGAGTATCCAGACTCCAAATATTACGTTGAGCGTTCAGGCTCTGGTCAGTTTCGTTGTGTATCCAGACTCCGGTGGTTACGTTGATCGTTCAGGCTCGTGTCATTTTCATTGACTATCCAGACTCGGGTTATTACGTTGAGCGTTCAGGCTCCGGTCAGTTTCGTTGAGTATCCAGATACCGGTTATTACGTTGAGCGTTAAGGCTCCGGTCAGTTTCGTTGGGTATCCAGACTCCGGTTATTACGTTGAGCGTTCAGGCTTCGGTCAGTTTCGTTGGGTATCCAGACTCCGGTTATTACGTTGAGCATTCAGCCTCCAGTCATTTTCGTTGTGTATCCAGACTCCTGTTATTACGTTGAACGTTCAGGCTCCGGTCAGTTTCATTGAGTATCCAGGCTCCGGTTATTACGTTGAGCGTTCAGGCTCCGGTTAGTTTCGTGGGTATCCAGACTCCGGTTATTATGTTGAGCATTCAGGCTCCGGTCGTTTTCGTTGAGTATCCAGACTCGGGTTATTATGTTGAGCGTTCAGGCACCAGTCAGTCTCGTTGAGTATCCAGATTCCGATTATTACGTTGAGCGTTCAGGCTCCGGTCAGTTTCGTTGGGTATACAGACTCCGGTTATTATATTGAGCGTTCAGGCTCCGGTCATTTTCGTTGAGTATCCAGACTCCGGTTATTAAGTTGAGCGTCAGGATCTGATCATTTTCGTTAAGTATCCAGACTCCAATTATTACGTTAAGCGTTCAGGCTCCGGTCATTTTCGTTGAGTATCCAGACTCCGATTATTACGTTGAGGGTTCAGACTCCGGTTGTTTTCGTTAAGTATCTAGACTCCTGTCATTACGTTGAACGTTCAGGCTCCGATCATTTTCGTTGAGTATCCATACTCCGGTCAATACGTTGAGCGTTCAGGCTCCGGTCATTTTCGTTTAGTATCCAGACTTCGGTCATTACATTGAGAGTTCAGGATCCAGTCATTTTTTTTTAGTATCGTAACTCCATTTATTACGTTGAGCGTTCAGGATCCGTTCAGTTTCGTTGAGTATCCAGACTCCAAATATTACGTTGAGCGTTCAGGCTCTGGTCA
Source organism: Lathyrus sativus (assembly GCA_963859935.3). Classification (NCBI taxonomy): domain Eukaryota; kingdom Viridiplantae; phylum Streptophyta; class Magnoliopsida; order Fabales; family Fabaceae; genus Lathyrus; species Lathyrus sativus. The sequence goes on along the minus strand of OZ012736.1, from coordinate 247,841,738 downwards.
GTTTCGTTGTGTATCCAGACTCCGGTGATTACGTTGATCGTTCAGGCTCGTGTCATTTTCATTGACTATCCAGACTCGGGTTATTACGTTGAGCGTTCAGGCTCCGGTCAGTTTCGTTGAGTATCCAGATACCGGTTATTACGTTGAGCGTTCAGGCTCCGGTCAGTTTCGTTGGGTATCCAGACTCCGGTTATTACGCTGAGCGTTCAGGCTTCGGTCAGTTTCGTTGGGTATCCAGACTCCGGTTATTACGTTGAGCATTCAGCCTCCAGTCATTTTCGTTGAGTATCCAGACTCCTGTTATTACGTTGAACGTTCAGGCTCCGGTCAGTTTCATTGAGTATCCAGGCTTCGGTTATTACATTGAGCGTTCAGGCTCCGGTTAGTTTCGTGGGTATCCAGACTCCGGTTATTATGTTGAGCGTTCAGGCTCCGGTCGTTTTCGTTGAGTATCCAGACTCGGGTTATTATGTTGAGCGTTCAGGCACCGGTCAGTCTCGTTGAGTATCCAGATTCCGATTATTACGTTGAGCGTTCAGGCTCCGGTCAGTTTCGTTGGGTATACAGACTCCGGTTATTATATTGAGCGTTCAGGCTCCGGTCATTTTCGTTGAGTATCCAGACTCCGGTTATTAAGTTGAGCGTCAGGCTCTGATCATTTTCGTTGAGTATCCAGACTCCAATTATTACGTTGAGCGTTCAGGCTCCGGTCATTTTCGTTGAGTATCCAGACTCCGATTATTACGTTGAGGGTTCAGACTCCGGTCTTTTTCGTTAAGTATCTAGACTCCTGTCATTACGTTGAACGTTCAGGCTCCGATCATTTTCGTTGAGTATCCATACTCCGGTCAATACGTTGAGCGTTCAGGCTCCGGTCATTTTCGTTTAGTATCCAGACTTCGGTCATTACATTGAGAGTTCAGGATCCAATCATTTTTTTTAGTATCGTAACTCCATTTATTACGTTGAGCGTTCAGGATCCGTTCAGTTTCGTTGAGTATCCAGACTCCAAATATTACGTTGAGCGTTCAGGCTCTGGTCAGTTTCGTTGTGTATCCAGACTCCGGTGATTACGTTGATCGTTCAGGCTCGTGTCGTTTTCATTGACTATCCAGACTCGGGTTATTACGTTGAGCGTTCAGGCTCCGGTCAGTTTCGTTGAGTATCCAGATACCGGTTATTACGTTGAGCGTTCAGGCTCCGGTCAGTTTCGTTGGGTATCCAGACTCCGGTTATTACGTTGAGCGTTCAGGCTTCGGTCAGTTTCGTTGGGTATCCAGACTCCGGTTATTACGTTGAGCATTCAGCCTCCAGTCATTTTCGTTGAGTATCCAGACTCCTGTTATTACGTTGAACGTTCAGGCTCCGGTCAGTTTCATTGAGTATCCAGGCTCCAGTTATTACGTTGAGCGTTCAGGCTCCGGTTAGTTTCGTGGGTATCCAGACTCCGGTTATTATGTTGAGCGTTCAGGCTCCGGTCGTTTTCGTTGAGTATCCAGACTCGGGTTATTATGTTGAGCGTTCAGGCTCCGGTCAGTCTCGTTGAGTATCCAGATTCCGATTATTACGTTGAGCGTTCAGGCTCCGGTCAGTTTCGTTGGGTATACAGACTCCGGTTATTACATTGAGCGTTCAGGCTCCGGTCATTTTCGTTGAGTATCCAGCCTCCGGTTATTAAGTTGAGCGTCAGGCTCTGATCATTTTCATTGAGTATCCAGACTCCAATTATTACGTTGAGCGTTCAGGCTCCGGTCATTTTCGTTGAGTATCCAGACTCCGATTATTACGTTGAGGGTTCAGACTCCGGTCGTTTTCGTTAAGTATCTAGACTCCTGTCATTACGTTGAACGTTCAGGCTCTGATCATTTTCGTTGAGTATCCATACTCCGGTCAATACGTTGAGCGTTCAGGCTCCGGTCATTTTCGTTTAGTATCCAGACTCCGGTCATTACATTGAGAGTTAAGGATCTAGTCATTTTTTTAGCATCGTAACTCCATTTATTACGTTGAGCGTTCAGGATCCGTTCAGTTTCGTTGAGTATCCAGACTCCAAATATTACGTTGAGCGTTCAGGCTCTGGTCAGTTTCGTTGTGTATCCAGACTCCGGTGATTACGTTGATCGTTCGGCTCGTGTCTTTTTCATTGACTATCCAGACTCGGGTTATTACGTTGAGCGTTCAGGCTCCAGTCAGTTTCGTTGAGTATCCAGATACCGGTTATTACGTTGAGCGTTCAGGCTCCGGTCAGTTTCGTTGGGTATCCAGACTCCGGTTATTACGTTGAGCGTTCAGGCTTCGGTCAGTTTCGTTGGGTATCCAGACTCCGGTTATTACGTTGAGCATTCAGCCTCCAGTCATTTTCGTTGAGTATCCAGACTCCTGTTATTACGTTGAACGTTCAGGCTCCGGTCAGTTTCATTGAGTATCCAGGCTCCGGTTATTACGTTGAGCGTTCAGGCTCCAGTTAGTTTCGTGGGTATCCAGACTCCGGTTATTATGTTGAGCGTTCAGGATCCGTTCGTTTTCGTTGAGTATCCAGACTCGGGTTATTATGTTGAGCGTTCAGGCTCCGGTCAGTCTCGTTGAGTATCCAGATTCCGATTATTACGTTGAGCGTTCAGGCTCCGGTCCGTTTCGTTGGGTATACAGACTCCGGTTATTACATTGAGCGTTCAGGCTCCGGTCATTTTCGTTGAGTATCCAGGCTCCGGTTATTAAGTTGAGCGTCAGGCTCTGATCATTTTCATTGAGTATCCAGACTCCAATTATTACGTTGAGCGTTCAGGCTCCGGTCATTTTCGTTGAGTATCCAGACTCCGATTATTACGTTGCGGGTTCAGACTCCGGTCGTTTTCGTTAAGTATCTAGACTCCTGTCATTACGTTGAACGTTCAGGCTCTGATCATTTTCGTTGAGTATCCATACTCCGGTCAATACGTTGAGTATCCAGACTCCGGTCATTACATTGAGCGTTCAGGATCCAGTCATTTTTTTTAGTATCGAAACTCCCTTTATTACGTTGATCGTTCAAGATCCGTTCAGTTTCGTTAAGTATCCAGACTCCAAATATTAGGTTGAGCGTTCAGGCTCTTGTCAGTTTTGTGTGTATCCAGACTCCGGTGATTATGTTGATCGTTCAGGCTCGTGTCATTTTTGTTGACTATCCAGACTCGGGTTATTACGTTGAGCGTTCAGGCTCCGGTCAGTTTCGTTAAGTATCCAGATACCGGTTATTACGTTGAGCGTTCAGGCTCCGGTCAGTTTCGTTGGGTATCCAGACTCCGGTTATTACGTTGAGCGTTCAGGCTTCGGTCAGTTTCGTTGGGTATCCAGACTCCGGTTATTACGTTGAGCATTCAGCCTCTAGTCATTTTCGTTGAGTATCCAGACTCCTGTTATTACGTTGAACGTTCAGGCTCCGGTCAGTTTCATTGAGTATCCAGGCTCCGGTTATTACGTTGAGCGTTCAGGCTCCGGTTAGTTTCGTGGGTATCCAGACTCCGGTTATTATGTTGAGCGTTCAGGCTCCGGTCAGTCTCGTTGAGTATCCAGACTCGGGTTATTATGTTGAGCGTTCAGGCTCCGGTCAGTCTCGTAGAGTATCCAGATTCCGATTATGACGTTGAGCGTTCAGGCTCCGGTCAGTTTCGTTGGGTATACAGACTCCGGTTATTACGTTGAGCGTTTAGGCTCTGGTCATTTTCGTTGAGTATCTAGACTCCTGTCATTACGTTGAACGTTCAGGCTCCGATCATTTTCGTTGAGTATCCATACTCCGGTCAATACATTGAGCGTTCAGGCTCGGGTCATTTTCGTTGAGTATCCAGACTCCGGTCATTACATTGAGCGTTCAGGATCCAGTGATTTTCGTTGAGTATTATAAATCCATTTATTACGTTGAGCCTTCAGGATCCGGTCAGTTTCGTTGAGTATCCAGACTCCAAATATTACGTTGAGCGTTCAGGCTCCAGTCAGGATTGTTGGGTATCCAGACTCCGGTGATTACGTTGATCGTTCAGGCTCCGGTCATTTTCGTTGAGTATCCAAACTCCGGTTATTAAGTTGCGCGTCAGGCTCCGATCATTTTCGTTGAGTATCCAGACTCCAATTATTACGTTATGCATTCAGGCTCCGGTTTTTTTCGTTGAGTATCCAGACTCCAATTATTACGTTGAGGGTTCAGACTCCGGTCATTTTCGTTGAGTATCTAGACTCCTGTCATTACGTTGAACGTTCAGGCTCCGATCATTTTCGTTGAGTATCCATACTCCGGTCAATACATTGAGCGTTAAGGCTCGGGTCATTTTCGTTGAGTATCCAGACTCCGGTCATTACATTGAGCGTTCAGGATCCAGTGATTTTCGTTGAGTATTATAAATCCATTTATTACGTTGAGCCTCCAGGATCCGGTCAGTTTCGTTGAGTATCCAGACTCCAAATTACGTTGAGCGTTCAGGCTCCAGTCAGGATTGTTGGGTATCCAGACTCCGGTGATTACGTTGATCGTTCAGGCTCCGGTCATTTTCGTTGACTATCCAGACTCGGGTTATTACGTTGAGCGTTCAGGCTCTGGTCAGTCTCGTTGAGTATCCAGATACCGGTTATTACGTTGAGCGTTTAGGCTCTGGTCATTTTCGTTGAGTATCTAGACTCCTGTCATTACGTTGAACGTTCAGGCTCCGATCATTTTCGTTGAGTATCCATACTCCGGTCAATACATTGAGCGTTCAGGCTCGGGTCATTTTCGTTGAGTATCCAGACTCCGGTCATTACATTGAGCGTTCAGGATCCAGTGATTTTCGTTGAGTATTATAAATCCATTTATTACGTTGAGCCTTCAGGATCCGGTCAGTTTCGTTGAGTATCCAGACTCCAAATATTACGTTGAGCGTTCAGGCTCCAGTCAGGATTGTTGGGTATCCAGACTCCGGTGATTACGTTGATCGTTCAGGCTCCGGTCATTTTCGTTGAGTATCCAAACTCCGGTTATTAAGTTGCGCGTCAGGCTCCGATCATTTTCGTTGAGTATCCAGACTCCAATTATTACGTTATGCATTCAGGCTCCGGTTTTTTTCGTTGAGTATCCAGACTCCAATTATTACGTTGAGGGTTCAGACTCCGGTCATTTTCGTTGAGTATCTAGACTCCTGTCATTACGTTGAACGTTCAGGCTCCGATCATTTTCGTTGAGTATCCATACTCCGGTCAATACATTGAGCGTTAAGGCTCGGGTCATTTTCGTTGAGTATCCAGACTCCGGTCATTACATTGAGCGTTCAGGATCCAGTGATTTTCGTTGAGTATTATAAATCCATTTATTACGTTGAGCCTCCAGGATCCGGTCAGTTTCGTTGAGTATCCAGACTCCAAATTACGTTGAGCGTTCAGGCTCCAGTCAGGATTGTTGGGTATCCAGACTCCGGTGATTACGTTGATCGTTCAGGCTCCGGTCATTTTCGTTGACTATCCAGACTCGGGTTATTACGTTGAGCGTTCAGGCTCTGGTCAGTCTCGTTGAGTATCCAGATACCGGTTATTACGTTGAGCGTTTAGGCTCCGGTCAGTTTCGTTGGGTATCCAGACTCCGATTATTACGTTGAGCGTTCAGGCTCCAGTCATTTTTGTTGAGTATCCAGACTCCTGTTATTACGTTGAGTGTTCAGGCTCCGGTCAGTTTCATTGAGTATCCAGACTCCGGTTATTACGTTGAGCATTCAGGCTCCAGTTAGTTTCATGGGTATCCAGACTCCGGTTATTACGTTGAGCGTTCAGGCTCCGGTCATTTTCGTTGAGTATCCAAACTCGGGTTATTATGTTGAGCATTCAGGCTCCGGTCAGTCTCGTTGAGTATCCAGATTCCGATTATTACGTTGAGCATTCAGGCTCCGGTCAGTTTCGTTGGGTATACAGACTCCGGTTATTACGTTGAGCGTTCAGGCTCCGGTCATTTTCGTTGAGTATCCAGACTCCGGTTATTAAGTTGAGCGTCAAGCTCCGATCATTTTTGTTGAGTATCCAGACTCTGATTATTACGTTGAGTGTTCAGGCTCCGGTCATTTTCGTTGAGTATCAAGACTCCGGTTATTACGTTGAGGGTTCAGACTCCGGTCATTTTCGTTGAGTATCTAGACTCCTGTCATTACGTTGAACGTTCAGGCTCCGATCATTTTCGTTGAGTATCCATACTCCGGTCAATACGTTGAGCGTTCAGGCTCCGGTCATTTTCGTTGAGTATCCAGACACCGGTCATTACATTGAGCGTTCAGGATCCAGTCATTTTTGTTGAGTATCATAACTCCATTTATTACGTTGAGCATTTAGGATTCGTTCAGTTTCATTGAGTATCCAGACTCCAAATATTACGTTGAGCATTCAGGCTCCGGTCAGTTTAGTTGGGTATACAGACTCCGGTGATTACGTTGATCGTTCTGGATCCGGTCATTTTCATTGACTATCCAGACTTGGGTTATTACGTTGAGCGTTCAGGCTCCGGTCAGTTTCGTTGAGTATCCAGATTCCGATTATTACGTTGAGCGTTCAGACTCCGGTCAGTTTTGTTGGGTATCCAGACTCTGGTGATTATGTTGATTGTTCGGGCTCCGGTTATTTTCGTTGACTATCCAGACTCCGGTTATTAAGTTAAGCGTCAGGATCCGATCATTTTCGTTGAGTATCCAGACTCCGATTATTACGTTGAGCGTTCAGGCTCTGGTTATTTTCGTTGAGTATCCTGACTCCGGTTATTACCTTGAGGGTTCAGACTCCGGTCATTTTCGTTGAGTATCTAGACTTCTGTCATTATGTTGAACGTTCAGGCTCGGATCAATTTCATTGAGTATCCATACTCCGGTCAATACGTTGAGCGTTCAGGCTCTGGTCATTTTCGTTGAGTATCCAGACTCCGGTCATTACATTGAGCGTTCAGGATCCATTCATTTTCGTTGAGTATCATAAATCCATTTATTACGTTGAGCGTTCAGGATCCGGTCAGTTTCGTTGAGTATCCAGACTCCAAATATTACGTTGAGCATTCAGGCTCTAGTCAGTTTCGCTGGGTATCCAGACTCCGGTGATTACGTTGATCGTTCAGGCTCCGGTCATTTTCGTTGACTATCCAGACTTGGGATATTACGTTGAGAGTTCAGGCGCCGGTCAGTCTCGTTGAGTATCCTGATACCGGTTATTACGTTGAGCGTTCTGGCTCCGGTCAGTTTCGTTGGGTATCTGTCATACCCCAAATTTGTCCTACCTGTATCTTTTTTTTATTTGTATTATTGCCCATGGACAGTTGTTCAGAAAATTAAAAAAATAGTTTGTTTCTTATATGCTGTTTCCAACTCAGGAGGTTATGGGGTCGAAATTGAATTGAGGATCATTGGAGATTTATTTGTACGAATACTGAGCTCAGTAAAGGTTGAAGGTTAATTAGAAGACGACATGTGGGATGATATTTGGATTTAAGTGGTGATCAAGATCATATATCATTGTTCAAGTTTAAATACGAGTGTGTCATGGGAGTTGCAAGGAAAATATGTGTGGTTTGAATATGGAGTTGACATAACTTTCGTTGAACCCAAGTTAAAGCTTATGCAAAATTCATATTACATTGTTCAAGAACTCAAAGCCCACTTTGTCATTCAAAAAAAATTCAAAATAGTATGTGGTTTACGTTCCTTGTCCGCACTCAGGATGTCACGGGGTTGAAATAAATTGTTACAAAATTCATGTAAGTTTTTTTTTCAAGACGAGTTATGGTATAAAGTTCCAGGGTGCACTATTTCAAATGGTTGTGTTTAGGGTGGCAGTTAAAGTCGTGAAACTAAGTCATGGTCAAAGAAACGTTGCAATTCAAGTGGGCAATTGCTCCCAAAGTTTGGTACAACTTACATTCAAAACAATAATATTGGATATAAAAAGCTGTTTCCATGAGCATAAAGAAAATTTAAAAGAGGCAAAAGTTGAGAGGATGCGGTCCCACACAAGGCCATATACAATTCATAAGTCCAAGGAAATTCATAAGATATATTCAAGGCAGTCCGCACCAGTTGGTTCACAGTTTGAATTCCGCATGCCTTCATAACCAGTTCAGGAAAATGCAGATGCCGATAACTTTGCTGTTCAAGCTATGTGGATTCCTGTAGTGCACCAATGCAAAGCTCAAGTCAAATTGCAACCTGAAGTTGAGGCAATTCTTAAGGGTCATGATAAAACCATATACAAGCTGCAGCAGGGTCTGTGCACCTCTTTTGTTTTCTGCACCAATTCACGCCACCAAAGTTTGTACCTCCGGCAATTCCACCTAGAAAAATTCATAACGCAACTGTCAATCCACATAGCAAACCGACACACTCTGTCAATCCCCATTACCACTTGTACAACGCGTCATGATACAACACCGAAAATTCTCACGGCAATCATTTACGCATTAAACAAGTGCGCTGCAATACAAAAGAAGAAGATGAAAGTAGAAGCGGTTCCGTACCATAATTAGCATACCACTCCCAGGATAATCTGCGGCAACGTTCCTCACAGTGTGCACAGGTCGCAAACCGACAAAAGATACTCTTCTAGCTTGTACGTCTAAGATGATTTCAGTTTCCACACCACCCAAAAGCAACTGCGGGCCTTTGTTTCATTTCATGGTCGCGTCTTATATGAAAGAGAACAACCAACAGCAGCTTATGTCTCGCGTGTCACCTCCATCCAGCTGCTATCATACCTTAACCACACAGCATTCTACAATCGCAAGAAATAAAGGAAAATGCAAATCAAATTTAAGATGTAGTACAATGGACCTGCAAAAATTGAGAATCACAATTCAGTGGGATTCATTATAGCTTAGAAGAGGTATGTAAAGACGAATTGAGGAAAGTTTCAGAACCTCACGATAGGGAAAGCGACTACACGGTCGATCCTTAAAACTGATGATAAGAATCACCCGGCCGACATTGCTACGACATAATCTGTAATCATGTTTGTTCATTTAAAATAAATTAAGGATTAGATTATTGTCAAGTAAGGGTGATGATGGGCATTGAGAAATTTCCAAACCTTACCAAAGAAGCTTTCAAAATTTGGAATATTTTGTCCCAATCCATTAGCTTTCCGCGTCTCAGTTTCACGTACAAGAAGATAAGCTTCAAACATGATACCGAGTTACTCCAAGGGTAGCCCCGTGTATCTATTTGACGCAAGATAAAAGAAAACTGTCCAGAAACTTTCAATCATAATGCATACCAAGAATAAAAGTTATGGTCAACAAAGCCATTCCATAAACTAACCTGAGTGATTCACAAGCCCGCCGTAATTACGTTGCCTGCGATGCTGAGATTGCCATTCCATGACGAGCTGCTCTATCAATCCAGACATTTTCCTCTCCCATGTACACATGAAACAAAACGCAGTGAAAAACTCAAGAAAACAAAAGCTCATAATTCATTGTAACAAAATTCCAAGAAAGATATCATATTGTACATGAGTCCATATTTCAGAAATGGCAAAGGAATTTACAATTCTCTCAGCCGACACTTTATGTGCATGAGATGCTTAGCTTTATGAATAGTCTTTGCGCAATAAATCTACCCACCGTTTTCTCACAGCTAGAGCCAAACGCCTCTTTCGCAGCAAACTTCTTGGTTTGTACGATATCACCACCTACATGAAATGGACAAAAAGTTAGTTGCGGTTATGCACTCAAACTGACGTTCTTGAAGTTGCCAAGTCGTTGCAGACACCTCGTGAAGTTAATGGTTCACAACAACTCACGGTGGCATGTCAACCTGCAGTACAACAAAACGATAAGTCATGGAAAAACACATTAATATATCTCAGTATACACCAACCTCATGCTCTCACAAAACCATCACGTACCTACCGCAAATTGCCGGGTCACGTAATCACCAACGCATTATGAGTATCACACCAGTAAAGCACATCAAAGAGAATGCCACAAAAGGGAGTTGCGTAAAGTGTTTCAGACGATGTCTCTTAACTCATTTAGAGGATACTTCAGATTACCGGTGTTGATCACGAGTCAAAACTTGAGAGATTTGTTGAATTGAGGCCGACATCAAAAGATATGTCTCCCTGTTATATGTATGATGTGAATTGGATCAACAACCATGCTACGTACGCTTTCAGCAAAAGATAATTCGTAAAAAAAGAGGAAAAACGTCATACCAATGTATATCTGGCCTCATGATACATGCGCGGAATTTTAAGAGACTACCGCATAAAGACATGAGCATCAGCTGGCCTCCGAGCTATGTCGCGCACAACATTCGTCCTGTCAGATACTGCAGCAACGGCATAACATATAATTCGCATTCCTGCACGAAATCAAGCCGTGACGTGAGATACCGCAAATAAAATCAAAATGTAAGAAAAAACTGTGAAAAGAATGTACAATAAAAACCTGCAAAAGTCTTTCACTCCAAGACAAAACCACAATTACAAAAGCTCTCCATACTACACCAAGCCATGCTACAAGACTTGCAGAATGAAATAAAAGGAAACTGCATCAACTGTGCCATTCTGCACATAACAACAAAATTGGTAAGACCAGCAACAGACCCAACTCACACCAGACAACTCTGCTCCCTGCTACACCTAAAACCATTTCTCCATGCCAGACCAAAAATCTGCTACAGCCAACCAACACCTGCAGAAGTTGTACCACAATTGTATTATTGCAACATAAAGACAAAAAAAATTCACAGCTAACACCACACCACACCAGACAGGATCTGTTGAAAAGCAACCAACACACACAAAGAAAAAAGGATAAAAATATGGTTCCTCCATGTCTCTCGATGGGGGGGCACAGAGGCAAAATGAATCTCCCAACCTTCAACATCTTTAATCCTCATCACAAACCCCACACCACTCCTCTCAGTTCCTCAAACTTTCACCCTTCTTCTTCATAAAGCAATCATAAACCTAAACAGAGGCGGCCCCAAATCGAAATCAAAAACCTGCATTCTTCCTCTCAACCACTCCAAGAACCCCAATCAAACAACATCAACAGCATTTAACAAACTTTATGCCTCCAACACCATGAACTTTCCCAAACTTCAACCCATAACATAATCTTCTCCAAACCTCCAACATTAAACCATATTCACTTAAAATCCCTCATTCTTCCATTTACTCGCAAAAACCGAATTTCATCACTAGAAGAGATTTTCCTCAACCGGAATAATACCAGCAGACAAATCTTACCCCTTCAACCTTTATTTTCTTTTCCAAACTCCCATCTTCAATCAGCACATCTCCAAACCTGTGCTTCTGAAACTCACACACTTCCAGCTTTCCTTATCTTCAACCTTCAAACAGCTGATTTCAAACTCGATTCCCAAATCCAATCGTACCCAGAAGCTTCTCCGAACCATTTCCACTTCCAACTCTTCTCATCTTCACGATTCAACCATTCGCTAAATCTTCCATAATCCACGCAAATTCAACCCTTCTTCTTCTGAATATCCAATCCTCAAATCGGCCAAACCTTTTTTTCGTTTCTTCAAAACCCTAAATCCAGATGAAAAGGAACGAAATAAGATGAAATGAATTGGAGAGACTCCGCAGAGAAAGGTTAAAGGAAACACCAAGTTGAGGAAAGATTGAACGAACTCAAACTGAGATCAATACTACACGAACCTGAGTACGAGGAAAATTGAAGCGAATAACTCGAAGGTGAAGTCGAAACAGAGCCCAGACGAATCCAAAATTGAGAGATGATCCGACAAACTCAAATACCTTAGATGAAGCTTGAACGAGAGCGAGACTGAAACAAAACGAGGAGAAAGGCTAGGGATTTGGTTCTGTGAGTGTCTTGGACAGCGTTTTTGCTCCGATTGGAAGTTCTCTCCTGTTCGCTTTTGGATTCGCTACTTCTGGTTTCATTGGAAATACACATAGAGGGTAATGTTGAGACTCGTGGGTTTTGGCTGTTTTCTTTTATTTATTTATTATTATTTTTATTTTTATGTTAGATTTTGGGTTCCTTACGTTTTCACCCCCTGGTTTAAATACCGTTGTTTTTCGTTTCTTAAAAAAAAGGGGGGATTTGTTTATTTATTTCTTTTTTTGATTAGTTTTGAGTTAGGGTTTAATCATTGCTTAAAAGTTTTGTTAATGATTTTTGCAAAATAAAAACACAACCTCAATAAGTATCCTGTTAGATTTCATTAAAGATATTTCATTTGAATTTTGAGGACTTTCTCATTTCAATATTTGCCTTCGTGTTGTTTCGGTCGATGACGATACCCCAAAGTTATTTTTCTGTCAAATTATTGATGAAAAATAACAAACCCGAGACCAACCTTTTTCAAACTTTTCATTTTATATTTTTATCCATTTTACTCATATTATTCATATTGTCATATTTATTTTATTATATTATTATTATTATCATATTTATTTATTCACCCATATTCAAAAATACCTAACAAATTATCGAAACTCCTAAAAGCCAAATTGGTGGACAGTTGTATCATTGGTTATTTGCAGATATCTTGATTTTAAGTCGTGCCCGACTTTGCTCAAGGCGTAGTTTAGGACACAAATGCACACACACGACTTTCTCTTGGGCTACCTGACAATGAGACCCCTTTATTTCGTGCAATCCCGTGTAATTTACATGTACCCCTCTCCCATTCCGATGTATGTTTTGTATTTCCTTGATTATTAGTTTATCTCCTAGGAGCACCCATAAGGACTAGAGCGGATTGAACTATTTTCAAAATAATTCTCGATTCATCGTCGAGCCATTTTCAAACAACCCGTAAGTCAAGTGCTCATATGCATTCGCCATCAACCTATTACAACTCGACCCTTGATGCGTAAGTCAAGTCGGTCTCTTTTTTCAAACAATTTCATTTTCAACACGCTTTGCACGCGATAATGAGTCAAACCCTTGATCCAACGTCAAACGGATTTTCGAAACAAATTATCAATCAATTAACAATTATTTAACGCTTTTTCAAGGTGTAAAGAGTGGGTTCAAGTCTTTGAGCTTGCTTTCGATTTGTTTGGATGCGAGTTATCTTATTCGTGTGTGAGCAATTGACGCCTTTAAATAACATTAATAACTCGACAACATTCAACTATCTCCAACTACTCATCTTCCCAAACACCATTTCAAACAACTTTCCTTTCACGATGAAAAAGAGAGTGTACCAAGTCTTTGGTCCGCTCTCCCGATTATTTGGAGTTTGAGAAGTCTTTCTTAAGCTTCAATTAATCGTCATCATTTCAACCTCATCCTTTCAAACACAACTTCTTTTACGATGAAAAAGAGAGCGTTCCAAGTCTTTGGTTCGTCCTCCCGATTATTTTGGTCCGAGAAAACTTTCTTAAACTAAAGTAATCGTCATCAGTTCAAACACCATTCAAACATAACATTATTCTTCAAGATGAAAAAGAGAGTGTTCCAAGTCTTTGGTTCGCTCTCCCAATTACTTGGGTACGAGAAGTCTTTCTTAAGCTTCGAGTAATCGTCATCCGTACCCATTTCAAATCCAATTCAAACCTGTTTCTTTCGTGGTCGTTACCACGAACTACGACTGCTCTGATTCTTCATTCTCGTCCGAATGTAAGATACGTAGGCACAAGATTGCGATGATCTTGGCGAGCTACCTTCTATCCATCTCCCATTTCCCCCCATCCTTTCCCGTAGTCGAACTACGACGCTCTGATTTCTCATTCTCGTCCGAATGAGCATACGTAGGCACAAGGGCCCCAATCCTTGGCAAGCACCCTATCTTCTAACCATCCCCTTTCCCCTAGTGTTTTTATCCCTTTATAGTATCCTTTAGCATTTTGTAGAGAGAAGAAAAGAATTAAGTTTGGCTAACATCCATTAACTCGAATTAAGAGGTTCCCGTCGAGTACGACGGACGTGAGGGGTGCTAATACCTTCCCCTCGTGTAACAGACTCCCGAACCCAGGAATATGGTTGCGACGGCCGTGTTCCTTCCGCGTCTATGAGGTTTTCTCGATATTTTCCTCTCCCGTTCGTTCGGGAAAAATAAAGTTTGGTGGCGACTCTGTCGAACCGCATTTCCGCGCCTTTCGCGCGAGGGTCGTATGTTCGAAAATGAATGTTCGAGGTGCGACAGGTGGCGACTCTGCTGGGGACTATTGCTCCATGCAAGAGAGAGTCGAGCCTATCTTAGTTTGAGTTGTTAGCTTTTTGTTTTTATTTTCTTCTCGCTATTTTTATTGGTATCCTTGTCTTGGTTACTTATGCTTGAGGCATTGTGGGGGTTGCTATACTTATGGTTACTTTGTGAGATGGCTCCACACCCGAGTCTGAGTAAAACCCTAGGATTAGGATGGTGGTTGTGTAGTGGAGACTTGCGTGGAGTCTTTCACGTTAAGTTGAAGCGAAAACCCCGCTTGGAGTAGATTCCTTGGAGATGTTATTGTTGTGGTAAATCTTTGCCATAACAGTAATGTTTTCGAGTTTGAATCATTGAACCCAAGGACCATAAACTGTTTTATCCATGGTGGTTGGTAGTGTTAATTCTTTGTGAATTAATACGAACGCCCCAATCAGATGAGATCCCTTGAACGTATTACTTCCTTACAGTAATATTTTCAACCTCGATCTATGACTCTGAGAACCTTTTCTAGAATCCATATGTCGATGGTTGTGTAGTTGATGCCTCCGAGAAGTCTTTCTCGCGTGGAAGATACGAGAACCTCACCTAGAGGAGATTCTTTTGAGGATATTATCATCATGATGAGGCTTTGTCATGGCAGTAATATCTTTGAAAGTTATCCATGACTCTAGGCACCTACCCATTTTAGAATCCTACCCGTGGGGGTTTCTTTGAGCAGTGATTGTGATCCTTGTACCGTTCACCCGGCTATTCTCAGAACTGTTTGAATTTGTGATCCTGTGATCCTGGATCTTGCATCTTGCATTGCATATCATTTTCATTGCATCTCATCTGTTGTGCATCTTGCATTCTCCTTCCTTTAGCAGTTTCTCATGTTTCTCTTTCCTTCATATCCAGTAAATCAAGCTGAGTCCTCGACACCTGTACGCAACTAGAGCCAATACAAGACGAATGATGGAGCAGATTCAACAGGAGCAAGCTACCTTCAGGGAAGAGTTAGATTTTATGAAAGGAAAGATCGACCAGATCCTCGAAGCCATCCTCGCGGCCAGAAGAGAGGAAGAACAACGTGAAGCCGCTGCTGTCGTCAACAACAATGGTCAAGGACAAGGGTCTACTGCCATCCCTTTGGTTCCAATTCCAAATCCTCATGGGATGCCGTTGAACTTCAATAACGCAGCCGAAGGGAACGCTTCTCATCCAACCCCAGCGCCCGGAGTTACCATTGGAGCTATCCCGCAGGCCCAGCCTACTGCTGTGCAAATCCCAGTTCCCCATACCAAAGATACTCTGATGGATCATTATGACGATGTTCAGAACTATCATGCTGCTATCCCCATTTCCAGTCCTATTGTTGTTCAGGATTCAGAAGCCATAAAGATGTGTCGTGATCTAGCCGAGAAACTCCGTGCCATGGAGGGGCACAGTTCAAATTCTTTCAGTGCTTTGGAATTATGCTTGGTGCCTGATGTTGTCATTCCTCCCAAGTTCAAAGTGCCGGAATTTTCGAAGTACAAAGGTCTCAGTTGCCCAAACATTCATCTAAAGATGTATTGTCGCAAGATGGCTGCCTATGCCAGAGATGAAAAGCTCATGATCCATTGCATCCAAGATAGCTTGTCTGGGGCATCACTCGAATGGTATATGCAGCTGGAACGTAACAGTGTGCGCACTTGGGCCGAGTTAGCTGATGCATTTGTCAAGCAGTACAAGTACAACACCGAACTTGCTCCTAACCGTACTCAGCTTCAGAGTATGACTCAGAAGGACAGCGAATCCTTCAAGGAGTACGCGCAACGATGGAGAGAGCTAGCCGCAAGGGTGCATCCACCCCTTGTTGACCGTGAATTGATTGACATCTTCATGGGTACCTTGCAAGGTCAGTACTACGAAAAGCTGATCGGTAGTGTCTCCGCTGGATTCTCTGACTTGGTGATCGTCAGTGAGAGAATTGAAGAGGGGCTGAAGAGTGGAAAGATCCCAGGAGGTTCTAATAACCAGGCCAATGCCAAGAAGCCTTTCAATGGATACAAGAAGAAGGAGGGTGAAACAAATGCCATCTTTTTGCAAAAAGGGAAAGCTTCTCAACAAGCTCCTGCTCCTATGCCTTATCAAGTTCCCTACTATCAGTATCCATATGTTGCTGCTGTGCAATATGCTCCAATGCCTTATCAGCCAGCTGTTCAAGCAGTGCAAGCTCAGATGCCACGGCAACAGGCTCCTCAGCAACAAGCCTATAACTAGCAAGGATATCAGTACCCTCCTCAACAACAGTAGATGCAAGCTACTCAGCAACGACAAGGTACTCGCCCACAGCATCCGCAGAGAACATGGAGACCAGATAGAGTCTTTGATCGTCTACAAATGACATATGCCAAAATCTTTGCTCAGTTGATGGAGAAGAAAGTTGTTGTTCCGAGAGATTTGGCTCCTCCAACTGTCATTCCTGCCGATTACGATGCAAATGCTCATTGTGAGTTTCATAAGGGCGCTCCAGGTCACACCATTAAGGACTGCAGGGCTTTCAAGCACATAATTCAAGACATGATCGATAGGGATGCTATCAACTTCAATGGGAAGTCTCCAAATATCATCAACAATCCGATGCCACTAGTCAACTAGTGCCAACATCAGACCGATTCCAGTTAAGTTCATTCCCCGAAGAAGGCAGTCATGTTGCCATTTCATTATTCGCAGTTCTTGTATTTTGTCTTTGTTTGTTTAAGTATTGTATGCTTTGAACAATTGCCATTCGTATTTGGTTTTTCATTAATGTATCGTTTATGCATGTTTTCAATTAGTTATGTCGTATTCACTCATTTTTCACTTGTCACCGACACATTTATTCATTGTTGTTTAGCTTGATTTGAGGGAGGATGATGAAAACGAGATACCCATAATTGCAAATCGTATGCTTTCAGACCGAATCTTGTCAATGATGTACAGGCATTGCTTCAAACCCCCCTAAACACCGGAGATATAAGGAGTTAATCCCTAGTCAACCACTTTGAGCTTAGAAGTATCAGTCTTCTTCGGATTCTCAAACCTTTTACATTTAACCTGGGGTAGGGTAGTGTTCAGTTAATCCAATCTCGCATTCAAACCAACCGAGTAAAATCCAAAAGACGGTTGTTTATTAATGACTCACGACATGGAAGTCACAACCTTCCAATAAAATAAAAAAAACATCAAAAGCCTGCTAAGTCAGACACCTTAGAGGGGACTTAGGAAAAATCAAGGCAATCCCGATGGATCTGACAAGCAAAGTCAATCCATGCAAAAGTTAGGGATCTAAAAGAAAAGTAAAAGAGGACCCCGAAACCCTCAACAAAAAAACAAAAAAGGTTCAGTGGCCATCCAGATCAAAGGGGCACTGGCATCCATCAAAATAAGGTGACTGCCACGACAAACAAACCTTGAATCATCAAGTTTATACCGTCAAGACAAATGTAGAATTAACTGAGCGTAGGACTGGAGATCATTAAGAAGAAGGGGTGGGTACAAATTATACTTTGAGCCTAGCATCCTTTGTTTCATAACCGTGAACCAGACCACGTTACAACCCTCGAAAGACCTAATTGAGACGAGGCTTATTCTGAAAGCATACTATTGCGAGGATGCGTAACCTGACTCCTCACATGATTTCTAATCACCAGCATTGGTGTCATTTCTCTTGATATATCTTTCACACCAATCAAAATTAGCACTACGTCTGGGCTAACGGTCCATTCGTCTCACTATCACGACACTTCAATAAAAGACACTTTTTTCAAATCTTGCATCAAACTTTGCATTAATGTTATCATGTGTGAATGTACAATTTTTAAGGGCCAAGCAATGTTAGGTATTCAAAGACACTCCAACAAGAGGCAATCAAAGAAGGGCTTGACTTTCAGTGGCGTACACAAAGGAAAGACTACCACAGAACCCACAGGCTGGGGCAAATCGTTTCAATGGCTCGAGCAGGGGCAAGTCATCAAAGTTCAACTTCGACTTCAGAACTGGTTAATATGGAGCATACCATTAATGAGTTCAGGCTGGGGCAAGACCAAGTTACCCTAATCATCAGGCAGAGCTGCAACCCTCTCTGAAGCAAATTCACAATAAACCACAAAGTACCCAGACTTGGGGCATCCAGAGCATCATCTTCTGCTTCAATCGTGACGTCTTCAACGAACTGCGTGTCGTGGAAGTCAATCCCTCCCACCACCCGAAGTCCAATCTGCATTGGCAACTACCAAAGATCCACCATGCTGGCGTCTCCCTGCATTTCTAATTACCTGTCTGCAATCATATGCATCATACGCATTGCATTCAACCTCATAAGCATCTTACATCATATGCATACTCCAATCATACCATATTCCCCCAGCTCTTGCATCTCCGCGCGTCAGCATTTGCATTTGCACGTGGGGAATATCATTTATCATCCAGCATGCATATATGCAAGTCCAGGTCCAGGATCAATCTTGAAGATTTCCAAAGCAATCATTAGCCCAATCAGGGGCACTTTTGCAAGATTGTGGGTTTGTCCCACGATTTTCAAGAGCTTCAAAGCAATCATCAGCCCAGTCAGAGGCAATCTTCTGCAATTGTGGGTTTCCCTCACAAAATTCGAAGCTATTCAAAGCAAGATTCAGCCCAGTCAGGGGAGTTTTTCAAAGACCATGGGCGTCTTCCATGACGTATTTCAACCTCGTGGTTGACCGGATATGCAAATCAACATTCAGTCCAGTCAGGGGCATCTTTTTAAGAACATGGGTGTTTCCCATGACGTATTTCAACCTCGTGGTTGATCAAATCTTCAAATCAACATTCAGCCCAGCCAGAGGCATACCATTCAAGACCGTGGGCGTTCTCCACGAAGTTGTTCAACCTTTTGTTGGGCAAATCCAAGAAGTTTAATGCAAGATCCAGCCCGAGCAGGGGCATCTTCAGCAAAACCGTGAGTGTTCCTCATGAAGTTGGTCAGCCTTTTGTTGAGCAAACCAAGACATCAAGACAAACTCAGTCCAATCAGGGGCATCCTCTTCAGAATTCATGGGCGTAACCATGAAATCATTTCAACAAAACTACGAACTCTGAGCAAGTCAGTGGCCGTCCCCGCTGATTCATTTCAACCCAATTTTCCTCTTGGGGGTTCCCCAATGAGTTGTACCCAGCAAGCGTGACCGTTGTCAATTGCCTTACTATCATCCTTTTGGTGATAGTCGAACCTCGTCAGTTCAACCTAGCCTGCATCCTTTTGGTGTTGGTAGCCTTCAATTTGTGTTTGTCCTATCATCCTTTTGGTGGTAGTGGCCGGTGTGTGTTTCGCTCCGTCATCCTTTTGGTGGGGGTCTATCATGGTCATTAATGATAGATTGTGCGATATGTTTAGCGTGAGTTCGCTCTGTCATCCTTTTGGTGGGGGTCTATCATGGTCATTAATGATAGATTGTGCGATATGTTTAGCGTGAGTTCGCTCCGTCATCCTTTTGGTGAGGGGTCTATCATGGTCATTATTGATAGATTATGCGATATGTTTAGCGTGAGTTCGCTTCGTCATCCTTTTGGTGAGGGGTCTATCATGGTCATTATTGATAGATTGTGCGATATGTTTAGCGTGAGTTCGTCCGTCATCCTTTTGGTGAGGGGTCTATCATGGTCATTAATGATAGATTGTGCGATGTGTTTTGTGGTTCGCTCCGTCATCCTTTTGGTGGGGGGTCTATCATGGTCATTAATGATAGATTGTGCGATAGTTTGTTTTGTGTTTCGCTCCGTCATCCTTTTGGTGGGGGGTCTATCATGTTCATTAATGATAGATTGTGCGATGTGTTTTGTGTTTGCTCTGTCATCCTTTCGGTGAGGGGTCTATCATGGTCATTAATGATAGATTGTGCGATGTGTTTTGTGTTCGCTCCGTCATCCTTTCGGTGAGGGGTCTATCATGGTCATTAATGATAGATTGTGCGATGTGTTTTGTGTTTGCTCCGTCATCCTTTTGGTGGGGGGTCTATCATGGTCATTAATGATAGATTGTGCGATGTGTTTTGTGTTTTGCTCCGTCATCCTTTTGGTGGGGGGTCTATCATGGTCATTATTGATAGATTGTGCGATAGTTTGTTTGTGTTTCGCTCCGTCATCCTTTTGGTGGGGGGTCTATCATGGTCATTAATGATAGATTGTGCGATATTGTTTAGTGTGAGTTCCACTCCGTCATCCTTTTGGTGGGGGGTCTGTCATCTCGTCTGGTGTCAGATTGTACGAGTGTGTTTGCTCTATCATTCTTTTGGTGGTAGTACCCGCGTGTGTTTCATCCCATCATCCTTTTGGTTATGTGAACCTTTTGCCAATTATTCTTAGCATACTCGGAAGCATACCTTATCAGGTATTCAATTCCCGAGCATTCTTTCCCTTTCCGGACAAATTCAGGGTCTTATTTATATCCAATTGTTTTCTACCTTGAAAGTGTGACCGCCATAGTCGTTCGTCTTTCTCGGTCTAAGCCAATTAGATAGGGGCATCTGTCATACCCCAAATTTGTCCTACCTGTATCTTTTTTTTATTAGTATTATTGCCCATGGACAGTTGTTCCGAAAATTAAAAAAATAGTTTGTTTCTTATATGCTGTTTCCAACTCAGGAGGTTATGGGGTCGAAATTGAATTGAGGATCATTGGAGATTTATTTGTACGAATACTGAGCTCAGTAAAGGTTGAAAGTTAATTAGAGGACGACATGTGGGATGAGATTTGGATTCAAGTGGTGATCAAGATCGTATATCATTGTTCAAGTTTAAATACGAGTATGTCATGGGAGTTGCAAGGAAAATATGTGTGGTTTGAATATGGAGTTGACATAACTTTCGTTGAACCCAAGTTAAAGCTTATGCAAAATTCATATTACATTGTTCAAGAATTCAAAGCCCACTTTGTCATTCAAAAAAAATTCAAAATAGTATGTGGTTTACGTTCCTTGTCCGCACTCAGGATGTCACGGGGTTGAAATAAATTGTTACAAAATTCATGTAAGTTTTTTTTTTCAAGACGAGTTATGGTATAAAGTTCCAGGGTGCACTAGTTCAAATGGTTGTGTTTAGGGTGGCAGTTAAAGTCGTGAAGCTAAGTCATGGTCAAAGAAACGTTGCAATTCAAGTGGGCAATTGCTCCCAAAGTTTGGTACAACTTACATTCAAAACAATAATATTGGATATAAAAAGTTGTTTCCATGAACATAAAGAAAATTTAAAAGAGGCAAAAGTTGAGAGGATGTGGTCCCACACAAGGCCGTATACAATTCATAAGTACAAGGAAATTAATAAGATATATTCAAGGCAGTCCGCACCAGTTGGTTCACAGTTTGAATTCTGCATGCCTTCATAACCAGTTCAGGAAAATGCAGATGCCGGTAACTTTGCTGTTCAAGCTATGTGGATTCCTGCAGCGCACCAATGCAAAGCTCAAGTCAAATTGCAACCTGAAGTTGAGGCAATTCTTAAGGGTCATGATAAAACCATATACAAGCTGCAGCAGGGTCTATGCACCTCTTTTGTTTTCTGCACCAATTCACGCCACAAAGTTCGTACCTCCGGCAATTCCACCTAGAAAAATTCATAACGCAACTTTCAATCCACATAGAAAACCGACACACTCTGTCAATCCCTATTACCACTTGTACAACGCGTCATGATACAACACTGAAAATTCTCACGGCAATCATTTACGCATTAAACAAGTGCGCTGCAATACAAAAGAAGAAGATGAAAGTAGAAGCGGTTCCGTACCATAATTAGCATACCACTCCCAGGATAATCTGCGACGACGTTCCTCACAGTGTGCACAGGTCGCAAACCGACAAAAGATGCTCTTCTAGCTTGTATGTCTAAGATGATTTCAGTTTCCACACCACCCAAAAGCAACTGCGGTCCTTTGTTTCATTTCATGGCCGCGTCTTGTACGAAAGAGGACAACCAACAACAGCTTATGTCTCGCGTGTCACCTCCATCCAGCTGCTATCATACCTTAACCATACAGCATTCTACAATCACAAGAAATAAAGGAAAATGCAAATCAAATTTAAGATGTAGTACAATGGACCTGCAAAAATTGAGAATCACAATTCAGTGGGATTCATTACAACTTGGAAGAGGTATGTAAAGACGAATTGAGGAAAGTTTCAGAACCTCACGATAGGGAAAGCGACTACACGGTCGATCCTTAAAACTGATGATAAGAATCACCCGGCCGACATTGCTACGACATAATCTGTAATCATGTTTGTTCATTTAAAATAAAGTAAGGATTAGATTATTGTCAAGTAAGGGTGATGATGGGCATTGAGAAATTTCCAAACCTTACCAAAGAAGCTTTCAAAATTTGGAATATTTTGTCCCAATCCATTAGCTTTCCGCGTCTCAGTTTCACGTACAAGAAGATAAGCTTCAAACATGATACCGAGTTACTCCAAGGGTAGCCCCGTGTACCTATTTGACGCAAGATAAAAGAAAACTGTCCAGAAACTTTCAATCATAATGCATACCAAGAATAAAAGTTATGGTCAACAAAGCCATTCCATAAAATAACCTGAGTGATTCACAAGCCCGCCGTAATTACGTTGCCTGCGATGCTGAGATTTCCATTCCATGACGAGCTGCTCTATCAAGCCAGACATTTTCCTCTCCCATGTACACATGAAACAAAACGCAGTGAAAAACTCAAGAAAACAAAAGCTCATAATTCATTGTAACAAAATTCCAAGAAAGATATCATATTGTACATGAGTCCATATTTCAGAAACGGCAAAGGAATTTACAATTCTCTCAGCCGACAATTTATGTGCATGAGATGCCTAGCTTTATGAATAGTCTTTGTGCAATAAATCTACCCACCGTTTTCTCACAGCTAGAGCCAAACGCCTCTTTCGCAGCAGACTTCTTGGTTTGTACGACATCACCACCTACATGAAATGAACAAAAAGTTAGTTGCGGTTATGCACTCAAACCGACGTTCTTGAAGTTGCCAAGTCGTTGCAGACACCTCGTGAAGTTAATGGTTCACAACAACTCACGGTGCAATGTCAACCTGCAGTACAACAAAACGATAAGTCATGGCAAAACACATTAATATATCTCAGTATACACCAACCTCATGCTCTCACAAAACCATCACGTACCTACCGCAAATTGCCGGGTCACGTAATCACCAACGCATTATGAGTATCACACCAGTAAAGCACATCAAAGAGAATGCCACAAAAGGGAGTTGCGTAAAGTGTTTCAGACGATGTATCTTAACTCATTTAGAGGATACTTCAGATTACCGGTGTTGATCACGAGTCAAAACTTGAGAGATTTGTTGAATTGAGGCCGACATTAAAAAATATGTCTCCCTGTTATATGTATGATGTGAATTGGATCAACAACCATGCTACGTACGCTTTCAGCAAAAGATAATTCATAAAAAAAGAGGAAAAACGTCATACCAATGTATATCTGGCCTCATGTTACATGCGCAGAATTTTAAGAGACTACCGCATAAAGCAGTGAGCATCAGCTGGCCTCCGAGCTATGTCGCGCACAACATTCGTCCTGTCAGATACTGCAGCAATGACATAACATATAATTCGCATTCCTGCACGAAATCAAGCTGTGACGTGAGATACCGCAAATAAAATCAAAATGTAAGAAAAAATTGTGAAAAGAATGTACAATAAAAACCTGCAAAAGTCTTTCACTCCAAGACAAAACCACAATTACAAAAGCTCTCCACACTACACCAAGCCATGCTACAAGACCTGCAGAATGAAATAAAAGGAAACTGCATCAACTGTGCCATTCTTCACATAACAACAAAATTGGTAAGACCAGCAACAGACCCAACTCACACCAGACAACTCTGCTCCCTGCTACACCTAAAACCATATCTCCATGCCAGACCAAAAATCTGCTACAGCCAACCAACACCTGCAGAAGTTGTACCACAATTGTATTACTGCAACATAAAGGCAAAAAAAATTCACAGCTAACACCACACCACGCCAGATAGGATCTGTTGAAAAGCAACCAACACACACAAAGAAAAAAGGATAAAAATATGGTTCCTCCATGTCTCTCGATGGGGGGGCACAGAGGCAAAATGAATCTCCCAACCTTCAACATCTTTAATCCTCATCACAAACCCCACACCACTCCTCTCAGTTCCTCAAACTTTCACCCTTCTTATTCATAAAGCAATCATAAACCTAAACAGAGGCGACCGCAAATCGAAATCAAAAACCTGCATTCTTCCTCTCAACCACTCCAAGAACCCCAATCAAACAACATCAACAGCATTTAACAAACTTTATGCCTCCAACACCATGAACTTTCCCAAACTTCAACCCATAACATAATCTTCTCCAAACCTCCAACATTAAACCATATTCACTTAAAATCCCTCATCCTTCCATTTACTCGCAAAAACCGAATTTCATCACTAGAAGAGATTTTCCTCAACCGGAATAATACCCTCGGACAAATCTTACCCCTTCAACCTTTATTTTCTTTTCCAAACTCCCATCTTCAATCAGCACATCTCCAAACCTGTGCTTCTGAAACTCACACACTTCCAGCTTTCCTTATCTTCAACCTTCAAACAGCTGATTTCAAACTCGATTCCCAAATCCAATCGTACCCAGAAGCTTCTCCGAACCATTTCCACTTCCAACTCTTCTCATCTTCACGATTCAACCATTCGCTAAATCTTCCATAATCCATGCAAATTCAACCCTTCTTCTTCTGAATATCCAATCCTCAAATCGGCCAAACCTTTTTTTCGTTTCTTCAAAACCCTAAATCCAGATGAAAAGGAACGAAATAAGATGAAATGAATTGGAGAGACTCCGCAGAGAGAGGTTAAAGGAAACACCAAGTTGAGGAAAGATTGAACGAACTCAAACCGAGATCAATACTACACGAACCTGAGTACGAGGAAAATTGAAGCGAATAACTCGAAGGTGAAGTCGAAACAGAGCCCAGACGAATCCAAAATTGAGAGATGATCCGACAAACTCAAATACCTTAGATGAAGCTTGAACGAGAATGAGATTGAAACAAAACGAGGAGAAAGGCTAGGGATTTGGTTCTGTGAGTGTCTTGGACAGCGTTTTTGCTCCGATTGGAAGTTCTCTCCCGTTCGCTTTTGGATTCGCTACTTCTGGTTTCATTGGAAATACACATAGAGGGTAATGTTGAGACTCGTGGGTTTTGGCTGTTTTCTTTTATTTATTTATTATTATTTTTATTTTTATGTTAGATTTTGGGTTCCTTACGTTTTCACCCCCTGGTTTAAATACCGTTGTTTTTCGTTTCTTAAAAAAAAGGGGGATTTGTTTATTTATTTCTTTTTTTGATTTGTTTTGAGTTAGGGTTTAATCATTGCTTAAAAGTTTTGTTAATGATTTTTGCAAAATAAAAACACAACCTCAATAAGTATCCTGTTAGATTTCATTAAAGATATTTCATTTGAATTTTAAGGACTTTCTCATTTCAATATTTGCCTTCGTGTTGTTTCGGTCGATGACGATACCCAAAAGTTATTTTTCTGTCAAATTATTGATGAAAAACAACAAACCCGAGACCAACCTTTTTCAAACTTTTCATTTTATATTTTTATCCATTTTACTCATATTATTCATATTGTCATATTTATTTTATTATATTATTATTATTATCATATTTATTTATTCACCCATATTCGAAAATACCTAACAAATTTTCGAAACTCCTAAAAGCCAAATTGGTGGACTGTTGTATCATTGGTTATTTGCAGATATCTTGATTTTAAGTCGTGCCCGATTTTGCTCAAGGCGTAGTCTAGGACACAAATGCACACACACGGCTTTCTCTTGGGCTACCTGACAATGAGACCCCTTTATTTCGTGCAATCCCGTGTAATTTACATGTACCCCTCTCCCATTCCGATGTATGTTTCGTATTTCTTTGATTATTAGTTTATCTCCTAGGAGCACCCATAAGGACTAGAGCGGATTGAACTATTTTCAAACTAATTCTCGATTCATCGTCGAGCCATTTTCAAACAACCCGTAAGTCGAGTGCTCATATGCATTCGCCATCAACCTATTACAACTCGACCCTTGATGCGTAAGTCAAGTCGGTCTCTTTTTTCAAACAATTTCATTTTCAACACGCTTTGCACGCGATAATGAGTCAAACCCTTGATCCAACGTCAAGCGGATTTTCGAAACAAATTATCAATCAATTAACAATTATTTAACGCTTTTTCAAGGTGTAAAGAGTGGGTTCAAGTCTTTGAGCTTGCTTTCGATTTGTTTGGATGCGAGTTATCTTATTCGTGTGTGAGCAATTGACGCCTTTAAATAACATTAATAACTCGACAACATTCAACTATCTCCAACTACTCATCTTCCCAAACACCATTTCAAACAACTTTCCTTTCACGATGAAAAAGAGAGTGTACCAAGTCTTTGGTCTGCTCTCCCGATTATTTGGAGTTTGAGAAGTCTTTCTTAAGCTTCAATTAATCGTCATCATTTCAACCTCATCCTTTCAAACACAACCTCTTTTACGATGAAAAAGAGAGCGTTCCAAGTCTTTGGTTCGCCCTCCCGATTATTTTGGTCCGAGAAATCTTTCTTAAGCTAAAGTAATCGTCATCAGTTCAAACACCATTCAAACATAACATTATTCTTCAAGATGAAAAAGAGAGTGTTCCAAGTCTTTGGTTCGCTCTCCCGATTACTTGGGTACGAGAAGTCTTTCTTAAGCTTCGAGTAATCGTCATCCGTACCCACTTCAAATCCAATTCAAACCTGTTTCTTTCGTGGTCGTTACCACGAACTACGACTGCTCTGATTCTTCATTCTCGTCCGAATGTAAGATACGTAGGCACAAGATTGCGATGATCTTGGCGAGCTACCTTCTATCCATCTCCCATTTCCCCCCATCCTTTCCCGTAGTCGAACTACGACGCTCTGATTTCTCATTCTCGTCCGAATGAGCATACGTAGGCACAAGGGCCCCAATCCTTGGCGAGCACCCTATCTTCTAACCATCCCCTTTCCCCTAGTGTCTTTATCCCTTTATAGTATCCTTTAGCATTTTGTAGCGAGAAGAGAAGAATTAAGTTTCGCTAACATCCATTAACTCGAATTAAGAGGTTCCCGTCGAGTACGACGGACGTGAGGGGTGCTAATACCTTCCCCTCGCGTAACCGACTCCCGAACCCAGGAATATGGTTGCGAAGGCCGTGTTCCTTCCGCATCTATGAGGTTTTCTCGATATTTTCCTCTCCCGTTCGTTCGGGAAAAATAAAGTTCGGTGGTGACTCTGTTGAACCGCATATCCGCGCCTTTCGCGCGAGGGTCGTATGTTCGAAAATGAATTTTCGAGGTGCGACAGTATCCAGACTCCGGTTATTACGTTGAGCGTTCAGGCTCCAGTCATTTTCGTTGAGTATCTAGACTTCTGTTATTACGTTGAGTGTTCAGGCTCCGGTCAGTTTCATTGAGTATCCAGACTCCGGTTATTACGTTGAGCGTTCAGGATCCGATTAGTTTCGTGGGTATCCAGACTCCGGTTATTACGTTGAGCGTTCAGGCTCCGGTCATTTTCGTTGAGTATCCAGACTCGGGTTATTATCTTGAGCGTTCAGGCTCCGGTCAGTCTCGTTGAGTATCCAGATTCCGATTATTACGTTGAGCGTTCAGGCTCTTGTCAGTTTCGTTGGGTATACAGACTCCGGTTATTACGTTGAGCGTTCAGGCTCCGGTCAGTTTCATTGAGTATCCAGACTCCGGTTATTACGTTGAGCGTTCAGGCTCCGGTCATTTTCGTTGAGTATCCAGACTCTGGTTATTAAGTTGAGCGTCAAGCTCCGATCATTTTCGTTGAGTATCCAGACTCCGATTATTACGTTGAGCGTTCAGGCTCCGATCATTTTCGTTGAGTATCCAGACTCTGGTTATTACGTTGAGGGTTCAGACTCCGGTCATTTTCGTTGAGTATCTAGACTCTTGTCATTACGTTGAACGTTCAGGCTCCGATCATTTTTGTTGAGTATCTATACTTCGGTCAATATGTTGAGCGTTCAGGCTCCGGTCATTTTCGTTGAGTATCCAGACTCCGGTCATTACATTGAGCGTTCAGGATCCAGTCATTTTTGTTGAGTATCATAGCTCCATTTATTACTTTGAGCGTTTAGGATCCGTTCAGTTTCGTTGAGTATCCAGACTCTAAATATTACGTTGAGCGTTAAGGCTCCGGTCAGTTTAGTTGGGTATCCAGACTCCGGTGATTACGTTGATCGTTCAGTCTCCGGTCATTTTCAGTGACTATCCAGACTCGGGTTATTACGTTGAGCGTTCAGGCTCCGGTCAGTTTCGTTGAGTATCCAGATTCCGATTATTACGTTGAGCGTTCAGGCTCCGGTCAGTTTCGTTGGGTATCCAGACTCCGGTGATTACGTTGATCGTTCAGGCTCCGGTCATTTTCGTTGACTATCCAGACTCGGGTTATTACGTTAAGCGTTCAGGCTCCGGTCAGTTTCGTTGAGTATCCAGAATCTGATTATTACGTTGAGCGTTGAGGCTCTGGTCAGTTTCGGTTGGTATACAGACTCCGGTTATTACGTTGAGCGTTCAGGCTCCGGTCATTTTCGTTGAATATCCAGACTCCGGTTATTAAGTTAAGCGTCAGGCTCCGATCATTTTCGTTGAGTATCCAGACTCCAATTATTACGTTGAGCGTTCAGGCTCTGGTTATTTTCGTTGAGTATCCTGACTCCGGTTATTACAATAAGGGTTCAGACTCTGGTCATTTTCGTTGAGTATCTAGACTTCTGTCATTACGTTGAACGTTCAGGCTCCGATCAATTTCGTTGAGTATCCGTACTCCGGTCAATACGTTGAGCGTTCAGGCTCCGGTCATTTTCGTTGAGTATCCAGACTCCGGTTATTAAGTTGAGCGTCAGGCTCCGATCAGTTTCGTTGAGTATCCAGTCTCCGATTATTACGTTGAGCGTTCAGGCTCCGGTTATTTTCGTTGAGTATCCTGACTCCGGTTATTACGTTGAGGGTTCAGACTCCAGTCATTTTCATTGAGTATCTAGACTCTTGTCATTACGTTGAACGTTCAGGCTCCGATCATGTTCGTTGAGTATCCATACTCCGGTCAATACGTTGAGCGTTCAGGCTCCGATCATTTTCGTTGAGTATCCAGACTCCGGTCATTACATTGAGCGTTCAGGATCCAGTCATTTTCGTTGAGTATCATAAATCCATTTATTACGTTGAGTGTTCAGGATCCGGTCAGTTTCGTTGAGTATCCAGACTCCAAATATTACATTGAGCATTCAGGCTCCAGTCAGTTTCGTTGGGTATCCAGACTCCGGTGATTACGTTGATCGTTCAGGCTCCGGACATTTTTGTTGACTATCCAGACTTGGGTTATTACGTTGAGCGTTCAGGCTCCCGCCAGTCTCATTGAGTATCCAGATACCGGTTATTATGTTGAGCGTTCAGGCTCCGGTCAGTTTCATTGGGTATCCAGACTCCGATTATTACGTTGAGCATTCAGGCTTCGGTCAGTTTCGTTGGGTATCCAGACTCCGGTCATTACATTGAGCGTTCAGGATCTAGTCATTTTCGTTGAGTATCATAAATCCATTTATTACGTTGAGTGTTCAGGATCAGGTCAGTTTCGTTGAGTATCCAGACTCCGGTTATTACGTTGAACATTCAGGCTCCGGTCATTTTCGTTGAGTGTCCAGACTCCGGTTATTAAGTTGAGCGTCAGGCTCCGATCATTTTCATTGAGTATCCAGTCTCCGATTATTACGTTGAGCGTTCAGGCTCCGGTTATTTTCGTTGAGTATCCTGACTCCGGTTATTACGTTGAGGGTTCAGACTCCAGTCATTTTCATTGAGTATCTAGACTCCTGTCATTACGTTGAACGTTCAGGCTCCGATCATTTTCGTTGAGTATCCATACTCCGGTCAATACGTTGAGCGTTCAGGCTTCGATCATTTTCGTTGAGTATCCAGACTCCGGTCATTACATTGAGCGTTCAGGATCCAGTCATTTTCGTTGAGTATCATAAATCCATTTATTACGTTGAGTGTTCAGGATCCGGTCAGTTTTGTTGAGTATCCAGACTCCAAATATTACATTGAGCATTCAGGCTCTAGTCAATTTCATTGGGTATCTAGACTCCGGTGATTACGTTGATCGTTCAGGCTCCGGTCATTTTTGTTGACTATCCAGACTTGGGTTATTACGTTGAGCGTTCAGGCTCCGGCCAGTCTCGTTGAGTATCCAGATACCGGTTATTATGTTGAGCGTTCAGGCTCCGGTCAGTTTCATTGGGTATCCAGACTCCGATTATTACGTTGAGCATTCAGGCTTCGGTTAGTTTCGTTGGGTATCCAGACTCCGGTTATTACGTTGAGCGTTCAGGCTCCGGTCATTTTCGTTGAGTATCCAGACTCCGGTCATTACATTGAACGTTCAGGATCCAGTCATTTTTGTTGAGTACCATAACTCCATTTATTACGTTGAGCGTTTAGGATCCGTTCAGTTTCGTTAAGTATCGAGACTCCAAATATTATGTTGAGCGTTCAGGCTCCGGTCAGTTTCGTTGGGTATCCAGACTCCGGTGATTACGTTAATCGTTCAGGCTCCGGTTATTTTCGTTGACTATCCAGACTCGGGTTATTACGTTGAGCGTTCAGGCTCAAGTCAGTTTCGTTGAGTATCCAGATTCCGATTATTACGTTTAGCGTTCAGGCTCCGGTCAGTTTCATTGGGTATCCAGACTCCGGTGATTACGTTGATCGTTCAGGCTCCGGTCATTTTCGTTGACAATCCAGACTCGGGTTATTACGTTAAGCGTTCAGGCTCCGGTCAGTTTCGTTGAGTATCCAGATTCCGATTATTACGTTGAGTGTTCAGGCTCCGGTCAGTTTTGTTGGGTATCCATACTCCGGTTATTACGTTGAGCATTCAGGCTCCGGTCATTTTCGTTGAGTGTCCAGACTCCGGTTATTAAGTTGAGCGTCAGGCTCCGATCATTTTCGTTGAGTATCCAGACTCCGATTATTAGGTTGAGCGTTCAGGCTCCGGTTATATTCGTTGAGTATCCTGACTCCGGTTATTACGTTGAGGGTTCAGACTCCGGTCATTTTCGTTGAGTTTCTAGACTCCTGTCATTATGTTGAACGTTCAGGCTCCGATCATTTTCGTTGAGTATCAATACTCTGGTCAATACATTGAGCGTTCAGGCTCCGGTCATTTTCATTGAGTATCCAGACTCCGGTCATTACATTGAGCATTCAGGATCCAAGCATTTTCTTTGAGTATCATAAATCCATTTATTACGTTGAGCGTTCAGGATTCGGTCGGTTTCGTTGAGAATCCAGACTCCAAATATTACGTTGTGCGTTCAGGCTCCAGTCAGTTTTGTTGGGTATCCAGACTCCGGTGACTACGTTGATTGTTCAGGCTCCGGTCATTTTCGTTGACTATCCAGACTTGGGTTATTACGTTGAGCGTTCAGGCTCCGGTCAGTCTCGTTGAGTATCTAGATACCGGTTATTACGTTAAGCATTCAGGCTCCGGTCAGTTTCGTTGGCTATCCAGACTCCTGTTATTACGTTGAGTGTTCAGGCTACGATCAGTTTCATTGAGTATCCAGACTCCGGTTATTACGTTGAGCGTTCAGGCTCCGGTTAGTTTCGTGGGTATCCAGACTCCGGTTATTACGTTGAGCATTCAGGCTCCGGTCATTTTCGTTGAGAATCCAGACTCGGGTTATTATGTTGAGCGTTCAGGCTCCGGTCAATCTCGTTGAGGATCCAGATTCCGATTATTACGTTGAGTGTTCATGCTCTTGTTAGTTTCGTTGGGTATACAGACTCCGGTTGTTACGTTGAGCGTTCAGGCTCTGGTCATTTTCGTTGAGTATCCAGACTCCGGTTATTAAGTTTAGCGTCAGGCTCCGATCATTTTCGTTGAGTATCCAGACTCCGATTATTACGTTGAGTGTTCAGGCTCCGGTCATTTTCGTTGAGTATCCAGACTCTGGTTATTACGTTGAGGGTTCAGACTCTGGTCATTTTCGTTGAGTATCTAGACTCCTGTCATTACGTTGAACGTTCAGGCTCCGATCATTTTTGTTTAGTATCCATACTCCGGTGATTACGTTGAGCGTTCAGGCTCCGGTCATTTTCGTTGATTATCCAGACTCCGGTTATTACGTTGAGCGTTCAGGCTCTGGTCAGTTTCGTTGAGTATCCAGATTCCGATTATTACGTCGAGCGTTCAGGCTCCGGTCAGTTTTGTTGGGTATCCAGACTCCGGTGATTACGTTGATCGTTCAGTCTCCGGTCATTTTCGTTGACAATCTAGACTCAGGTTATTACGTTAAACGTTCAGGCTCCGGTTAGTTTCGTTGAGTATCCAGATTCCGATTATTATGTTGAGCATTCAGGCTTCGGTTAGTTTCGTTGGGTATCCAGACTCCGGTTATTACGTTGAGCATTCTGGCTCCCGTCATTTTCATTGAGTGTCTAGACTCCGGTTATTAAGTTGTGCGTCAGGCTCCGATCATTTTCGTTGAGTATCCAGACTCCGATTATTACGTTGAACGTTCAGGCTACGGTTATTTTCGTTGAGTATCCTGACTCCGGTTATTACGTTGAAGGTTCAGACACCGGTCATTTTCGTTGAGTATCTAGACTTCTGTCATTACGCTGAATGTTCAGGCTCCGATCAATTTCGTTGAGTATCCATACTCCGGTCAATACGTTGAGCGTTCAGGCTCCGGTCATTTTTGTTGAGTATCCAGACTCCGGTCATTACATTGAGCGTTCAGGATCCAATCATTTTCGTTGAGTATCATAAATCCATTTATTACGTTGAGCGTTCAGGATCCGGTCAGTTTCGTTGAGTATCCAGACTCCAAATATTACGTTGAACGTTCAGGCTCGAGTCAGTTTCGTTGGGTATCCAGACTCTGTTGATTACGTTGATCGTTCAGGCTCCGGTCATTTTCGTTAACTATCCAGACTTGGGTTATTACATTGAGCGTTCAGGCTCCGGTCAGTCTCGTTGAGTATCCAGATACCGGTTATTACGTTGAGCGTTCAGGCTCCGGTCAGTTTCGTTGGGTATCCAGACTCCGGTTACGACGTTGAGCGTTCAGGCTCCGGTCAGTTTCGTTGGGTATCCAGACTCTGGTTATTACGTTGAGCGTTCAGGCTCCAGTCATTTTCGTTGAGTATCCAGACTCCTGTTATTACGTTGAGTGTTCAGGCTCCGGTCAGTTTCATTGAGTATCCAGACTCCGGTTATTACGTTGAGCGTTCAGGCTCCGGTTAGTTTCATGGGTATCCAGACTCCGGTTATTACGCTGAGCGTTCAGGCTCTGGTCATTTTCGTTGAGTATCCAGACTCGGGTTATTACATTGAGCGTTCAGGCTCCGGTCAGTCTCGTTGAGTATCCAGATTCCGATTATTACGTTGAGCGTTCAGGCTCTTGTCAGTTTCGTTGTGTATACAGACTCCGGTTATTACATTGAGCGTTCAGGCTCCGGTCATTTTCGTTGAGTACCCAGACTCCGGTTATTAAGTTGAGCGTCAAGCTCCGATCATTTTCTTTGAGTATCCAATCTCCGATTATTACGTTGAGCGTTCAGGCTCCGGTCATTTTCTTTGAGTATCCAGACTCCGGTTATTACGTTGAGGGTTCGCACTCTGGTCATTTTGGTTGAGTATCTAGACTCCTGTCATTACGTTGAACATTAAGGCTCCGATCATTTTCGTTGAGTATCCATAGTCCGATCAATACGTTGAGCGTTCAGCCTCTGGTCATTTTCGTTGAGTATCCAGACTCCGGTCATTACATTGAGCGTTCAGGATCCAGTCATTTTTGTTGAGTATCATAACTCCATTTATTACGTTGAGCGTTCAGGATCCGTTCAGTTTCGTTGAGTATCCAGACTCCAAATATTACGTTGAGCGTTCAGGCTCCGGTCAGTTTCGTTGGATATCCAGACTCCGGTGATTACGTTAATCGTTCAGGCTCCGGTCATTTTCGTAGACTATCCAGACTCGGGTTATTACGTTGAGCGTTCAGGCTCCGGTCAGTTTTGTTGAGTATCCAGATTTCGATTATTACATTGAGCGTTCAGGCTCCGGTCAGTTTTGTTGGGTATCCAGACTCCGGTGATTACGTTGATCGTTCAGGCTCCGGTCATTTTCGTTGACAATCCAGATTCGGGTTATTACGTTAAGCGTTCAGGCTCCGGTCAGTTTCGTTGAGTATCCAGACTCTGATTATTATGTTGAGCGTTCAGGCTCCGGTTATTTTCGTTGAGTATCCTGACTCCGGTTATTACGTTGAGGGTTCAGACTCCGGTCATTTTCGTTGAGTATCTAGACTCCTGTCATTACGTTGAACGTTCAGGCTCCGATCATTTTCGTTGAGTATCAATACTCTGGTCAATACGTTGAGCGTTCAGGGTCCGGTCATTTTCGTTGAGTATCCAGACTCCGGTCATTACATTGAGCATTCAGGATCCAGTCATTTTCGTTGAGTATCATAAATCCATTTATTACGTTGAGCGTTCAGGATTCGTTCAGTTTCGTTGAGTATCCAGACTCCAAATATTACGTTGACCGTTCAGGCTCCAGTCAGTTTCGTTGGGTATCTAGCCTCCGGTGATTACGTTGATCGTTCAGGCTCCGATCATTTTCGTTGACTATCCAGACATGGGTTATTACGTTGAGCGTTCAAGCTCTGGTCAGTCTCGTTGAGTATCTAGATACCGGTTATTACGTTGAGCGTTCAAGCTCCGGTCAGTTTTGTTGGTTATCCAGACTCCGGTTATTACGTTGAGCGTTCAGGCTTCGGTCAGTTTCGTTGGGTATCCAGGCTACGGTTATTACGTTGAGCGTTCAGGCTCCAGTCATTTTCGTTGAGTATCCAGACTCCTGTTATTATGTTGAGTGTTCAGGCTCCGGTCAGTTTCATTGAGTATCCAGACTCCGGTTATTACGTTTAGCGTTCAGGCTCCGGTTAGTTTCGTGGGTATCCAGACTCCGGTTATTACGTTGAGCATTCAGGCTCCGGTCATTTTCGTTGAGTATCCAGACTCTGGTTATTAAGTTGAGCGTCAAGCTCCGATCATTTTCGTTGAGTATCCAGACTCTGATTATTACGTTGAGCGTTCAGGCTCCAGTCATTTTTGTTGAGTATCCAGACTCCGGTTATTACATTAAGGGTTCAGACTCCGGTCATTTTCATTGAGTATTTAGAATCCTGTCATTACGTAGAACGTTCAGGCTCCGATCATTTTCGTTGAGTATCCATACTCCGGTCAATACGTTGAGCGTTCAGGCTCCGGTCATTTTCGTTGAGTATCCAGACTCCGGTCATTACATTGAGTGTTCAGGATCCAGTCATTTTTGTTGAGTACCATAACTCCATTTATTACGTTGAGCGTTTAGGATCCGTTCAGTTTCGTTAAGTATCGAGACTCCAAATATTATGTTGAGCGTTCAGGCTCCGGTCAGTTTCTTTGGGTATCCAGACTCCGGTGATTACGTTAATCGTTCAGGCTCCGGTTATTTTCGTTGACTATCCAGACTCGGGTTATTACGTTAAGCGTTCAGGCTCAAGTCAGTTTCATTGAGTATCCAGATTCCGATTATTAAGTTGAGCGTTCAGGCTCCGGTCAGTTTCATTGAGTATCCAGACTCCGGTGATTACGTTGATCGTTCAGGCTCCGGTCATTTTCGTTGACAATCCAGACTCGGGTTATTACGTTGAGCGTTCAGGCTCCGGTCAGTTTTGTTGGGTATCCAGACTCCGGTTATTATGTTGAGCATTCAGGCTCCGGTCATTTTTGTTGAGTGTCCAAACTCCGGTTATTAAGTTGAGCGTCAGGCTCCGATCATTTTTGTTGAGTATCCAGACTCTGATTATTAGGTTGAGCGTTCAAGCTCCGGTTACATTCGTTGAGTATCCTGACTCCGGTTATTACGTTGAGGGTTCAGACTCGGGTCATTTTCGTTGAGTATCTAGACTCCTGTCATTACGTTGAACGTTCAGGCTCCGATCATTTTCGTTGAGTATCAATACTCTGGTCAATACATTGAGCGTTCAGGCTCCGGTCATTTTCGTTGAGTATCCAGACTCCGGTCATTACATTGAGCATTCAGGATCCAAGCATTTTCTTTGAGTATCATAAATCCATTTATTACGTTGAGCGTTCAGGATTCGGTCGGTTTTGTTGAGTATCCAGACTCCAAATATTACGTTGTGCGTTCAGGCTCCAGTCAGTTTCGTTGGGTATCCAGACTCCGGTGATTACGTTGATTGTTCAGGCTCCGGTCATTTTCGTTGACTATCCAGACTTGGGTTATTACGTTGAGCGTTAAGGCTCCGGTCAGTCTCGTTGAGTATCTAGATACCGGTTATTACGTTGAGCATTCAGGCTCCGGTCAGTTTCGTTGGCTATCCAGACTCCGGTTATTACTTTGAGCGTTCAGGCTTCGGTCAGGTTCGTTGAGTATCCAGGCTCCGGTTATTACGTTGAGCGTTCAGGCTCCAGTCATTTTCGTTGAGTATCCAGACTCCTGTTATTACGTTGAGTGTTCAGGCTCCGGTCAGTTTCATTGAGTATCCAGACTCCGGTTATTACGTTGAGCGTTCAGGCTCCGGTTAGTTTCGTGGGTATCCAGACTCCGGTTATTACGTTGAGCGTTCAGGCTCCGGTCATTTTCGTTGAGAATCCAGACTCGGGTTATTATGTTGAGCGTTCAGGCTCCGGTCAATCTCGTTGAGTATCTAGATTCCGATTATTACGTTGAGTGTTCATGCTCTTGTCAGTTTCGTTGGGTATACAGACTCCGGTTGTTACGTTGAGTGTTCAGGCTCCGGTCATTTTCGTTGAGTATCCAGACACCGGTTATTAAGTTTAGCGTCAGGCTCCGATCATTTTCGTTGAGTATCCAGACTCCGATTATTACGTTTAGTGTTCAGGCTCCGGTCATTTTCGTTGAGTATCCAGACTCTGGTTATTACGTTGAGGGTTCAGACTCTGGTCATTTTCGTTGAGTATCTAGACTCTTGTCATTACGTTGAACGTTCAGGCTCCGATCATTTTCGTTGAGTATCCATACTCCGGTGATTACGTTGAGCGTTCAGGCTCCGGACATTTTCGTTGACTATCCAGACTCCGGTTATTACGTTGAGCGTTCAGGCTCTGGTCAGTTTCGTTGAGTATCCAGATTCCGATTATTATGTTGAGCGTTCAGGCTCCGGTCAGTTTCGTTGGGTATCCAGACTCCGGTGATTACGTTGATCGTTCAGTCTCCGGTCATTTTCGTTGACAATCTAGACTCGGGTTATTACGTTAAACGTTCAGGCTCTGGTTAGTTTCGTTGAGTATCCAGATTCCGATTATTACGTTGAGCATTCAGGCTTCGGTCAGTTTCGTTGGGTATCCAGACTCCGGTTATTACGTTGAGCATTCCGGCTCCGGTCAGTTTCGTTGGCTATCCAGACTCCGGTTATTACATTGAGCGTTCAGGCTCCAGTCATTTTCGTTGAGTATCCAGACTCCTGTTATTACGTTGAGTGTTCAGGCTCCGGTCAGTTTCATTGAGTATCCAGACTCCGGTTATTACGTTGAGCGTTCAGGCTCCGGTTAGTTTCGTGGGTATCCAGACTCCGGTTATTACGTTGAGCGTTCAGGCTCCGGTCATTTTCGTTGAGAATCCAGACTCGGGTTATTATGTTGAGCGTTCAGGCTCCGGTCAATCTCGTTGAGTATCCAGATTCCGATTATTACGTTGAGTGTTCATGCTCTTGTCAGTTTCGTTGGGTATACAGACTCCGGTTGTTACATTGAGCGTTCAGGCTCCGGTCATTTTCGTTGAGTATCCAGACTCCGGTTATTAAGTTTAGCGTCAGGCTACGATCATTTTCGTTGAGTATCCAGACTCCGATTATTACGTTTAGTGTTCAGGCTCCGGTCATTTTCGTTGAGTATCCAGACTCTGGTTATTACGTTGAGGGTTCAGACTCTGGTCATTTTCGTTGAGTATCTAGACTCCTGTCATTACGTTGAACGTTCAGGCTCCGATCATTTTCGTTGAGTATCCATACTCCGGTGATTACGTTGAGCGTTCAGGCTCCGGTCATTTTCGTTGACTATCCAGACTCCGGTTATTACGTTGAGCGTTCAGGCTCTGGTCAGTTTCGTTGAGCATCCAGATTCCGATTATTACGTTGAGCGTTCAGGCTCCGGTCAGTTTCGTTGGGTATCCAGACTCCGGTGATTACGTTGATCGTTCAGTCTCCGGTCATTTTCGTTGACAATCTAGACTCGGGTTATTACGTTAAACGTTCAGGCTCCGGTTAGTTTCGTTGAGTATCCAGATTCCGATTATTACGTTGAGCATTCAGGCTTCGGTCAGTTTCGTTGGGTATCCAGACTCCGGTTATTACGTTGAGCATTCCGGCTCCAGTCAGTTTCGTTGGCTATCCAGACTCCGGTTATTACATTGAGCGTTCAGGCTTCGGTCAGGTTCGTTGAGTATCCAGGCTCCGGTTATTACGTTGAGCGTTCAGGCTCCAGTCATTTTCGTTGAGTATCCAGACTCCTGTTATTACGTTGAGTGTTCAGGCTCCGGTCAGTTTCATTGAGTATCCAGACTCCGGTTATTACGTTGAGCGTTCAGGCTCCGGTTAGTTTCGTGGGTATCCAGACTCCGGTTATTACGTTGAGCGTTCAGGCTCCGGTCATTTTCGTTGAGAATCCAGACTCGGGTTATTATGTTGAGCGTTCAGGCTCCGGTCAATCTCGTTGAGTATCCAGATTCCGATTATTACGTTGAGTGTTCATGCTCTTGTCAGTTTCGTTGGGTATACAGACTCCGGTTGTTACATTGAGCGTTCAGGCTCCGGTCATTTTCGTTGAGTATCCAGACTCCGGTTATTAAGTTTAGCGTCAGGCTACGATCATTTTCGTTGAGTATCCAGACTCCGATTATTACGTTGAGTGTTCAGGCTCCGGTCATTTTCGTTGAGTATCCAGACTCTGGTTATTACGTTGAGGGTTCAGACTCTGGTCATTTTCGTTGAGTATCTAGACTCCTGTCATTACGTTGAACGTTCAGGCTCCGATCATTTTCGTTGAGTATCCATACTCCGGTGATTACGTTGAGCGTTCAGGCTCCGGTCATTTTCGTTGACTATCCAGACTCCGGTTATTACGTTGAGCGTTCAGGCTCTGGTCAGTTTCGTTGAGTATCCAGATTCCGATTATTACGTTGAGCGTTCAGGCTCCGGTCAGTTTCGTTGGGTATCCAGACTCCGGTGATTACTTTGATCGTTCAGTCTCCGGTCATTTTCGTTGACAATCTAGACTCGGGTTATTACGTTAAACGTTCAGGCTCCGGTTATTTTCGTTGAGTATCCAGATTCCGATTATTACGTTGAGCATTCAGGCTTCGGTCAGTTTCGTTGGGTATCCAGACTCCGGTTATTACGTTGAGCATTCCGGCTCCCGTCATTTTCATTGAGTGTCTAGACTCCGGTTATTAAGTTGTGCGTCAGGCTCCGATCATTTTCATTGAGTATCCAGACTCCGATTATTACATTGAACGTTCATGC
The DNA here is from genome assembly GCA_963859935.3 of Lathyrus sativus. NCBI lineage: Eukaryota > Viridiplantae > Streptophyta > Magnoliopsida > Fabales > Fabaceae > Lathyrus > Lathyrus sativus. Next base: position 247,801,934 of record OZ012736.1, on the reverse strand, counting down.
TACAGTTATTTTCGTTGAGTATCCTGACTCCGGTTATTACGTTGAGGGTTCAAACTCCGGTCATTTTCGTTGAGTATCTAGACTTCTGTCATTACGCTGAACGTTCAGGCTCCGATCAATTTCGTTGAGTATCCATACTCCGGTCAATACGTTGAGCGTTCAGGCTCCGGTCATTTTCGTTGAGTATCCAGACTCCAGTTATTACATTGAGCGTTCAAGATCCAATCATTTTCGTTGAGTATCATAAATCCATTTATTACGTTGAGCGTTCAGGATCCGGTCAGTTTCGTTGAGTATCCAGACTCCAAATATTACGTTGAACGTTCAGGCTCGAGTCAGTTTCGTTGGGTATCCAGACTCCGTTGATTATGTTGATCGTTCAGGCTCCGGTCATTTTTGTTAACTATCCAGACTTGGGTTATTACGTTGAGCGTTCAGGCTCCGGTCAGTCTCTTTGAGTATCCAGATACCGGTTATTACGTTGAGCGTTCAGGCTCCGGTCAGTTTCGTTGGGTATCCAGACTCCGGTTACTACGTTGAGCGTTCAGGCTCCGGTCAGTTTCGTTGGGTATCCAGACTCCGGTTATTACGTTGAGCGTTCAGGCTCCAGTCATTTTCGTTGAGTATCCAGACTCCTGTTATTACGTTGAGTGTTCAGGCTCCGGTCAGTTTCATTGAGTATCCAGACTCCGGTTATTACGTTGAGCGTTCAGGCTCCGGTTAGTTTCATGGGTATCCAGACTCCGGTTATTACGCTGAGCGTTCAGGCTCTGGTCATTTTCGTTGAGTATCCAGACTCGGGTTATTACGTTGAGCGTTCAGGCTCCGGTCAGTCTCGTTGAGTATCCAGATTCCGATTATTACGTTGAGCGTTCAGGCTCTTGTCAGTTTCGTTGGGTATACAGACTCCGGTTATTACGTTGAGCGTTCAGGCTCCAGTCATTTTCGTTGAGTATCCAGACTCCGGTTATTAAGTTGAACGTCAAGCTCCGATCATTTTCTTTGAGTATCCAATCTCCGATTATTACGTTGAGCGTTCAGGCTCCGGTCATTTTCTTTGAGTATCCAGACTCCAGTTATTACGTTGAGGGTTCGGACTCTGGTCATTTTCGTTGAGTATCTAGACTCCTGTCATTACGTTGAACATTAAGGCTCCGATCATTTTCGTTGAGTATCCATAGTCCGCTCAATACGTTGAGCGTTCAGCCTCTGGTCATTTTCGTTGAGTATCCAGACTCAGGTCATTACATTGAGCGTTCAGGATCCAGTCATTTTTGTTGAGTATCATAACTCCATTTATTACGTTGAGCGTTCAGGATCCGTTCAGTTTCGTTGAGTATCCAGACTCCAAATATTACGTTGAGCGTTCAGGCTCCGGTCAGTTTCGTTGGATATCCAGACTCCGGTGATTACGTTAATCGTTCAGGCTCCGGTCATTTTCGTAGACTATCCAGACTCGGGTTATTACGTTGAGCGTTCAGGCTCCGGTCAGTTTTGTTGAGTATCCAGATTTCGATTATTACGTTGAGCGTTCAGGCTCCGGTCAGTTTTGTTGGGTATCCAGACTCCGGTGATTACGTTGATCGTTCAGGCTCCGGTCATTTTCGTTGACAATCCAGATTCGAGTTATTACGTTAAGCATTCAGGCTCCGGTCAGTTTCGTTGAGTATCCAGACTCTGATTATTATGTTGAGCGTTCAGGCTCCGGTTATTTTCGTTGAGTATCTTGACTCCGGTTATTACGTTGAGGGTTCAGACTCCGGTCATTTTCGTTGAGTATCTAGACTCCTGTCATTACGTTGAACGTTCAGGCTCCGATCATTTTCGTTGAGTATCAATACTCTGGTCAATACGTTTAGCGTTCAGGCTCCGGTCATTTTCGTTGAGTATCCAGACTCCGGTCATTACATTGAGCATTCAGGATCCAGTCATTTTCGTTGAGTATCATAAATCCATTTATTACGTTGAGCGTTCAGGATCCGGTCAGTTTCGTTGAGTATCCAGACTCCAAATATTACGTTGAACTTTCAGGCTCGAGTCAGTTTCGTTGGGTATCCAGACTCCGTTGATTATGTTGATCGTTCAGGCTCCGGTCATTTTTGTTAACTATCCAGACTTGGGTTATTACGTTGAGCGTTCAGGCTCCGGTCAGTCTCGTTGAGTATCCAGATACCGGTTATTACGTTGAGCGTTCAGGCTCCGGTCAGTTTCGTTGGGTATCCAGACTCCGGTTACTACGTTGAGCGTTCAGGCTCCGGTCAGTTTCGTTGGGTATCCAGACTCCGGTTATTACGTTGAGCGTTCAGGCTCCAGTCATTTTCGTTGAGTATCCAGACTCCTGTTATTACGTTGAGTGTTCAGGCTCCGGTCAGTTTCATTGAGTATCCAGACTCCGGTTATTACGTTGAGCGTTCAGGCTCCGGTTAGTTTCATGGGTATCCAGACTCCGGTTATTACGCTGAGCGTTCAGGCTCTGGTCATTTTCGTTGAGTATCCAGACTCGGGTTATTACGTTGAGCGTTCAGGCTCCGGTCAGTCTCGTTGAGTATCCAGATTCCGATTATTACGTTGAGCGTTCAGGCTCTTGTCAGTTTCGTTGGGTATACAGACTCCGGTTATTACGTTGAGCGTTCAGGCTCCAGTCATTTTCGTTGAGTATCCAGACTCCGGTTATTAAGTTGAACGTCAAGCTCCGATCATTTTCTTTGAGTATCCAATCTCCGATTATTACGTTGAGCGTTCAGGCTCCGGTCATTTTCTTTGAGTATCCAGACTCCAGTTATTACGTTGAGGGTTCGGACTCTGGTCATTTTCGTTGAGTATCTAGACTCCTGTCATTACGTTGAACATTAAGGCTCCGATCATTTTCGTTGAGTATCCATAGTCCGCTCAATACGTTGAGCGTTCAGCCTCTGGTCATTTTCGTTGAGTATCCAGACTCAGGTCATTACATTGAGCGTTCAGGATCCAGTCATTTTTGTTGAGTATCATAACTCCATTTATTACGTTGAGCGTTCAGGATCCGTTCAGTTTCGTTGAGTATCCAGACTCCAAATATTACGTTGAGCGTTCAGGCTCCGGTCAGTTTCGTTGGATATCCAGACTCCGGTGATTACGTTAATCGTTCAGGCTCCGGTCATTTTCGTAGACTATCCAGACTCGGGTTATTACGTTGAGCGTTCAGGCTCCGGTCAGTTTTGTTGAGTATCCAGATTTCGATTATTACGTTGAGCGTTCAGGCTCCGGTCAGTTTTGTTGGGTATCCAGACTCCGGTGATTACGTTGATCGTTCAGGCTCCGGTCATTTTCGTTGACAATCCAGATTTGGGTTATTACGTTAAGCATTCAGGCTCCGGTCAGTTTCGTTGAGTATCCAGACTCTGATTATTATGTTGAGCGTTCAGGCTCCGGTTATTTTCGTTGAGTATCTTGACTCCGGTTATTACGTTGAGGGTTCAGACTCCGGTCATTTTCGTTGAGTATCTAGACTCCTGTCATTACGTTGAACGTTCAGGCTCCGATCATTTTCGTTGAGTATCAATACTCTGGTCAATACGTTTAGCGTTCAGGCTCCGGTCATTTTCGTTGAGTATCCAGACTCCGGTCATTACATTGAGCATTCAGGATCCAGTCATTTTCGTTGAGTATCATAAATCCATTTATTACGTTGAGCGTTCAGGATCCGGTCAGTTTCGTTGAGTATCCAGACTCCAAATATTACGTTGAACGTTCAGGCTCGAGTCAGTTTCGTTGGGTATCCAGACTCCGTTGATTATGTTGATCGTTCAGGCTCCGGTCATTTTTGTTAACTATCCAGACATGGGTTATTACGTTGAGCGTTCAGGCTCCGGTCAGTCTCGTTGAGTATCCAGATACCGGTTATTACGTTGAGCGTTCAGGCTCCGGTCAGTTTCGTTGGGTATCCAGACTCCGGTTACTACGTTGAGCGTTCAGGCTCCGGTCAGTTTCGTTGGGTATCCAGACTCCGGTTATTACGTTGAGCGTTCAGGCTCCAGTCATTTTCGTTGAGTATCCAGACTCCTGTTATTACGTTGAGTGTTCAGGCTCCGGTCAGTTTCATTGAGTATCCAGACTCCGGTTATTACGTTTAGCGTTCAGGCTCCTTTTAGTTTCGTGGGTATCCAGACTCCGGTTATTACGTTGAGCATTCAGGCTCCGGTCATTTTCGTTGAGAATCCAGACTCGGGTTATTATGTTGAGCGTTCAGGCTCCGGTCAGTCTCGTTGAGTATCCAGATTCTGATTATTACGTTGAGCGTTCATGCTCTTGTCAGTTTTGTTGGGTATACAGACTTCGGTTATTACGTTGAGCGTTCAGGCTCCGGTCATTTTCGTTGAGTATTCAGACTCCGGTTATTAAGTTTAGCGTCAGGCTTCGATCATTTTCGTTGAGTATCCAGACTCCGATTATTACGTTGAGCATTCAGGCTCCGGTCATTTTCGTTGAGTATCCAGACTCTGGTTATTACGTTGAGGGTTCAGACTCCGGTCATTTTCGTTGAGTATCTAGACTCCTGTCATTACGTTGAACGTTCAGCCTCCGATCATTTTCGTAGAGTATCCATACTCCAGTCAATACGTTGAGCATTCAGGCTCCGGTCATTTTCGTTGAGTATCCAGACTCCGGTCATTACATTGAGCGTTCAGGATCCAGTCATTTTTATTGAGTATCATAACTCCATTTATTACGTTGAGCGTTCATGATCCGTTCAGTTTCGTTGAGTATCTAGACTCCAAATATTACGTTGAGCGTTCAGGCTCCGGTCAGTTTTGTTGGGTATCTAGACTCCGGTGATTACGTTAATCGTTCAGGCTCCGGTCATTTTCGTTGACTATCCAGACTCGGGTTATTACGTTGAGCGTTCAGGCTCCGGTCAGTTTCGTTGAGTATCCATATTCTGATTATTACGTTGAGCGTTCAGGTTCCGGTTTCGTTGGGTATCCAGACTCCGGTGATTACGTTGATCGTTCCGGCTCCGGTCATTTTCGTTGACAATCTAGACTCGGGTTATTAGGTTAAACGTTCAGGCTCCGGTCAGTTTCGTTTAGTATCCAGATTCTGATTATTACGTTGAGCATTCAGGCTCCGGTCAGTTTCGTTGGGTAACCAGACTCTGGTTATTACATTGAGCATTCAGGCTCCGGTCATTTTCGTTGAGTGTCTAGACTCCGGTTATTAAGTTGAGCTTCAGGCTCCGATCATTTTTGTTGAGTATCCAGACTCCGATTATTACGTTGAGCGTTCAGGCCCCGTGTCCTTAAGAAGAGAAACCAGCTTGTTGAAGGGCTGCTTGATCGACCAAGCCATCCGGAGACCTAGAAGTTGATAGAGGAGTACCAGACTTTTGGGAGGATCTGATCATTCCATTATTTGTATGCTTTATTTGCATAGTGCTGACCATCACCAGGATTGTTGGTTGAGGTCATGCCATCTTTGTACTCTCAGTGATATTGTACCCTGGGCTTATTGATTCTCTCTGATATATATGAGGCTTTCTATGATTCAACTCCGACATTCTTATTGTCAATATTGTCACTGCACCGGCACCCTCGCACTAGAACTGGGGGAATGAACTTCCCTAATGCACAGACACATTGCATTGCATTCATATTCATATTGCATAACAGGTAATCTTTGAAGGGTGTCTTATCTCCTGCTTTGATTCAGGTACTTAACAGGATTCCAGATCAACATCCGCACCGCTATTCTACACGATCCAACTGTCGGAAAGTCATGGACCAGATTCAGAATGAGATGCAGGATGTGCGCGAGAAGCTCGCCCTCTTCATGCAGACCATGGAGGCTATAGCAAAAGGGCAGGAGAACTTGCAGGCCATGGTCCAGCCTCTGTTGGCTCGCAACGCAGGTCATGGTAACGAAGATCATCAGTCTGTCCGGGTTGATACTGCTCATGGAGATGGCACTCCAACGCCGGTGGCTCCGCCTGTCGTCAATGTGAATGCTGCTAACGTCAACAACGCTACCACTGCTGTGAATGGTAACGTCGGAGGAGTAAATGAAACTGCTGTCCACAACGCTGGGCTGGGTGATGTCAATGTAGGAGATAATCTCGGAGGCAATGGCTTTGTCAACGCTGGGTTCGGATTTAACGATCAGGGATTCGACAACACTGGCAAGTATGGCTTTAATGCTCAAGGCTTTGGGCAAGATGGTTATGGTATGGTCAATCAGGGCTACGGGGGCTTTGGCAACGGAAACGGTGCTGGTTTTATGGCTGGAGGTCCTGCTGGAGGTGTTCAAGGGTATGGCAACAGAGGCCGAGTTCCGGGGATGAATCAGGTCAGAGCGGGACGGAATAATGCATATGATGGATACGGGGCTGGAAACGGTATGTGGCAAGAGGATCAACAGGAAGACGCCTTCTCTGGAGGAGGCTTTGAAGGGCCGATGGATGATTCTCAAAAGATTAGAATGCTGGAAGAGCAAATGAAGGGAGTCCTAAACCAGAGTGCTGTGGGTCTGGACATGGCAACAATGGGCTTGGTACCTGGGCTGAGGGTGCCAATCAAATTCAAAGCGCCTGCGTTCGATAAGTACAAAGGAGATACATGTCCGAAAGTGCATGTACGAGCTTATTACAGAAAGATGTCCGCATACTCCACTGACGAAAGAATGCTCATGCATTTCTTTCAGGATAGTCTATCGGGTCCTTCCTTAGAGTGGTACATGGGGTTGGAGCCCACTGATATTAAGACTTGGAAGCAATTAGCAGAGGCGTTCGTAGCCCATTACAAATATAACAGTGACCTGGCACCCAATCGGGTCCAGTTGGCCGGGCTTTCGCAGAAGAAGGGGGAGAGTTTTAAAGAATACGCGCAAAGGTGGCGCGATATGGCTGCCAGGGTCCGTCCCCCTGTGGAAGATAAAGAAATGAACGATATGTTTGTCGGCACATTCACCGGGCTGTTTCATGATATGCTGTTTCATACGTCTTTGGCTAGTTTTTCAGACCTGATCTTGATGGGGGAAAAGATTGAGCGGAACATTAAGCAAGGAAAGTTCCAAGTTGATGAGTCAGCTGCATCTGGCAGCAATAGGAAAGCTTATGGTGGGCGCCGTCAGGGCGAAGCTAGTGCTGTATTTGGAGGCCGAGGCCGAGGCCGAGGCAGGGGAAGAAATCAATATCGTCAACAGCAGCAAGTGTCGAGTGTCACTATTCCTTATCAGCAGCAACCAACTCAGCAACAACAGGTTCAGCAGCCACCAATGCCACAGCAGCAGCAGCCTCAGCAGGGGGCACAGCAAGCTCAGAGAAGATTCCAGGGTGGTAAGCCGAGAAGGGTGTTCGAGAAGCCTCCCTCTAACTATGCTGATTTATTGCAGACCTTGTTGGGATTGAATCTGGTGGAGAAAAGAACCTTGGCACCGATAACGGGAACTCCCCCGTTCGGCTATGATGCAAATAGGCGCTGCGAGTTTCATTCTGGGGCCCCGGGCCATGATATAGAAGGTTGTCATGCTTTTAAGCACGTCGTGCAGGATCTCTTGGACAACAAGTCTATCAACTTCGGAACGACCGGTGCGAATATAGTCCAGAAACCCATGCCTAATCATGGGGCGAATGCCGTGCTGACTGAGGAAGGTCTGAATCTGATTTTGAATGTTGAGGATGTAAGGACGCCGCTGAGCGAAATCAAAAGCCGACTGTTGCAAGGAGGTGTTTACCCGGGTTGTAATGAGTACTGCTTAGATTGTTGGGCCCTGTCTGAGGGGTGTGAGGATCTGAAGAAAGGCATTCAGGCCTTGATTGATGATGGTATATTGCAGTTTGATAGAGCAGCAACTGATGAGCCGGCAGGGGCAGCAGTGGATAATCGGAGTGATGTTGCCACAGTGACAATTCCTAGGAAGACGATCACTATTTCAGCACCAATTCAGCGACCACCGATTACAATAACTAAAGCCGGGCCAATCCCGTATGAGAACACGAAAGCGGTCCCATGGTCATATGGGCTAGAGGTGTATTGTGACGGGATTAAAATCGATGTTAACAAGCGGTCAGCGGAGGTTGTGGATAATGTTGTGGGCTCAGGAGGCATGACGAGGAGCGGCAGAATCTTTATATCTCCTGAAGTAGAGGCCGAAAGGCTAGCGAAAGGAAAGGGGAAAGCGGTTGAGAATGTTCCGATTCAAGCAAATGAAAAAGAAGCAGCATCTAAGGATGTCGAAGAATTCATGCGCTTAATTCGGAAGAGCGACTATAAAATCGTGGAGCATCTGCAGCAAACGCCATCCAAAATATCTATTCTGTCATTGCTGTTATGTTCGGAGGCTCACCGAAACGCTCTGCTGAAAGTCCTGGACACTTCTTTTGTACCCCAGGATGTCTCCGTGAACCAGCTAGAAGGAGTATTAGCACATGTGAATGCAGGCCACAGTCTGGGCTTTACTGATTTCGACTTGACTCCGAAAGGAAGGGATCATAATATGGCATTGCACGTATCTGTTGAGTGCAGAGGGTCGACGATGTCGCACGTATTGGTTGACACCGGGTCGTCTTTGAATGTGCTGCCTAAGAAGGCTATGATGAAGCTGGATGTTCGAGGGATTTTGTGTACACCAAGTGATTTGGTAGTCAGAGCGTTTGACGGCACGCGGAGAACAGTCTTCGGATCAATTACATTGCCTCTGCAAGTGGGGCCGGAAGTGTTTGCAACGGAGTTTTATATCATGGATATACAGCCTGCGTACAGCTGTTTGCTGGGAAGACCTTGGATCCACGGGGCAGGGGCTGTTACGTCAACCCTGCATCAGAAGTTAAAGTATATGGTCGGAGACAGTGTAGTTACCGTGTGCGGAGAAGAAGACATCCTGGTCAGCCATCTTTCTTCGTTCAAATATGTGGAAGTCGACGGGGAGATCCACGAGACGCCATGCCAGGCATTCGAAGGTTTGCGCGTAAAGGACAAGGGTCCCGGGCCAAGCAAAGTGCCAGAGATAGCCGTTTCTTCGTACAAAGAAGCCCAAGCGCTAGTGAAGGCAGGAGAAGCCACGGGCTGGGGCAAGGTATTGGACATTCCTGTGAAAATGGACCGGTTCGGACTGGGGTACAGACCGTCATCATCAACTCCTTCTGTGGGGGCCCCTCATTTCAGAAAGTCAATCACCATCTCTGCCAGTGGAGTATGCCAGGAATCTGTCAACGCTGCTTCAGAATCCGATGAAGGGGACAGCGACTGTGATATGGATGCCTGGATTCAGCCAAGCACGCCAGGACAAGGACTGTGCAACTGGTCTATTCAGGAGCTTGTTCCTGTGACTTTCAAACAGTAATGCTTTGCTTTATTAATTGTTGAATAATCTGATGTCTTGCCCGGGGCATCAGAATCTGTTTAGGGCTGTGTTGTTATAAACATTGCTTCGTTAATCATTAAATAAATGGCGTTTTTCATGTGTAAATACTGTAATCCCTGTCTTTCTTGTTTTGTATTTTTTCAATAAAATGGCAACGTGGTTATCTGCTTTATACGCATTTTGAAGCACTTAACCCTTTCTTTTGCAGGATAACATTTTCAGATGACATCCTTGAGCCACCTATGACTCGTCCCGACTTCGAGCACCCGGTATTCCAGACCGAAGAAGAGGTTGTCGAAGATAGCGACGTTCCTGAAGAACTGTCTTGGTTGGTGAAGCAAGAGGAAAGAGCCATTCTGCCTCACGACGAGGTTATCGAAGTTATCAATTTGGGGTCGGAAGGGGTTGAGAAAAATATTCGTATTGGAGCCGCACTGCAGAGTGATATCAAGCGAAAACTGGTTGAAATGCTCCGAGAGTATAAGGATGTATTCGCTTGGTCGTATCAAGATATGCCAGGGCTCGATACAGATATGGTTGTGCATCGTCTGCCACTGAAAGAAGACTGCCCGCCTGTCAAACAAAAACTTCGCAGAACTCGCCCAGATATGGCAATGAAGATCAAAGAGGAGGTTCAGAAACAGTGGGACGCTGGTTTCCTGGCTGTGACGAAGTATCCCTCATGGGTTGCTAACATCGTACCAGTGCCAAAGAAAGATGGCAAGGTTCGAATGTGCGTGGATTATAGAGATTTGAATAAAGCAAGCCCAAAAGACGATTTTCCACTTCCTCACATTGACGTGTTAGTGGACAATACTGCTCAATACTCTGTATTCTCCTTCATGGATGGCTTTTCAGGCTATAATCAAATTAAAATGGCGCCAGAGGATATGGAGAAGACTACTTTCATAACGCCTTGGGGAACGTTTTGCTACAAAGTGATGCCCTTTGGTTTGAAAAATGCTGGGGCAACGTATCAGCGTGCGATGACAACTCTCTTTCATGACATGATGCATAAAGAGATTGAAGTTTATGTTGACGATATGATTGCCAAATCCCAAACAGAGGAAGAGCATCTGGTGAATCTGTTGAAGTTGTTTAAAAGGCTTAGGAAGTTCAGGCTGAGGCTGAACCCTAACAAATGCACCTTCGGGGTGAGATCGGGTAAGCTCCTGGGGTTCATAGTAAGCGAAAGAGGAATAGAGGTCGATCCTGCTAAAATAAAAGCGATTCAAGAAATGCCGACGCCTAAAACAGAGAAAGAGGTGCGCGGGTTTTTAGGGAGGTTGAACTACATTGCCCGGTTCATATCTCACCTAACTGCTACGTGCGAACCGTTATTCAAGTTGCTAAAGAAAGATCAAGCTGTAACGTGGAACGATAATTGTCAAAAGGCGTTCGACAAAATAAAGAAGTATTTGCAGGAGCCTCCTATTTTGATACCCCCAGTGGCAGGGAGACCCTTGATAATGTATCTGACGGTTCTTGAGGGAAGCATGGGTTGCGTTCTCGGTCAACACGACGAGACGGGGAGAAAAGAGCATGCAATTTACTATTTGAGTAAGAAATTTACAGACTGTGAATCTCGGTACTCAATGCTGGAGAAAACTTGTTGCGCGCTAGCCTGGGCCGCCAAGCGTTTGAGGCAGTACATGCTGAATCATACAACCATGCTCATCTCGAAGATGGATCCAATCAAATATATATTTGAAAAGCAGGCGTTGTCAGGTAGGATTGCCAGGTGGCAGATGATCTTGACCGAATATGATATTCAATACGTCTCGCAAAAGGCGATAAAGGGGAGTGTGTTGTCCGAGTATCTGGCGGAGCAGCCTATTGAAGAGTATCAATCGATGAGATTTGACTTTCCTGACGAGGATATCATGTATCTCAAGATGAAGGATTGCGAAGAGCCGTTACCAGACGAAGGACCAGAGCCGGGGTCCAAATGGCAGATGATATTTGATGGAGCTGTGAATGCTTACGGTAGCGGGATAGGGGCAATTATCACTACGCCACACGGGTCGCACATCCCGTTTACTGCCCGATTGACCTTTGCCGTTACCAACAATGAGGCCGAATACGAAGCTTGTATAATGGGGCTTGAAGAAGCCATTGATTTGCGAATCAAACATTTAGACGTATACGGAGACTCAGCTCTGGTAGTGAATCAGATCAAAGGGGAATGGGAGACACGTCAGCCCAATCTGATACATTACATGAATTATGCAAGGAGATTGTTGCCTTTCTTCGACAAAGTTGAATTGCATCATGTGCCACGGGCAGAAAATCAAATGGCTGACGCCCTTGCCACTTTGTCTTCCATGTACAAGGTCAACTTCTGGAACGAAGCTCCCCAGATCACTATCTCTCGGTTGGACAGGCCAGCTTATGTATTTGCTATTGATGAAGCGTCTGATGGCAAACCGTGGTATTTTGATATCCTTAATTTCCTGAAGAATAAAGAGTATCCGGCTGGGGCATCCAGTCAAGATCAGAAGACTCTCAGGAGATTAGCGGGTAATTTCTATTTGAACCCGGATGGCGTCTTGTACAGAAGAAACCACGACTTGGTGTTGTTGCGTTGTGTAGACGAGAAAGAGGCAAAGCTTCTTATGGAGGAAATTCACGAAGGTGCCTTTGGTACGCATGCTGGTGGGCATGCTATGACGAGAAAACTGCTGCGGGCAGGTTATTTTTGGCTGACGATGGAAACTGATTGTTTCAAATTTGCAAGAAAGTGCCACAAGTGCCAAGTTTATGCTGACAAAATACACGTGCCTCCGAGTCCTCTGAATGTGATGTCATCTCCATGGCCATTCTCGATGTGGGGAATCGATATGATTGGAAAGATTGAGCCGACGGCTTCTAACGGGCATCGGTTCATCCTCGTAGCAATCGATTATTTCACCAAGTGGGTGGAAGCAGCGTCCTACGCAAATGTAACGAGGCAAGTGGTGGCTAGATTCATTAAGAGAGATATCATTTGCCGATACGGAATTCCCGAGCGGATAATCACGGATAATGGTTCGAATCTGAACAACAAAATGATGAAGGAGCTCTGTCAGAATTTCAAGATCGAACATCACAACTCCTCCCCTTACCGACCCAAGATGAATGGCGCTGTCGAAGCGGCCAATAAGAATATCAAGAAGATCGTCCAGAAAATGGTGGTGACGTATAAAGATTGGCATGAAATGCTACCTTTCGCTTTGCACGGTTATCGTACGACGGTACGCACATCAACCGGGGCAACTCCATTCTCGTTGGTATATGGAATGGAAGCGGTATTACCATTGGAAGTTGAGATCCCTTCTCTAAGGGTATTGCGAGACGTTCAGCTGGACGAGGCAGAATGGGTAACGAATAGATTGAACCAACTGAGTTTGATGGATGAGAAGAGGCTAGCTTCTCTGGCATACGGTCGTTTGTATCAAAGACGAATGAAGAAAGCGTACGACAAGAAGATACTTCCGCGAAGCTTTCAGACGGGCGACCTTGTGCTGAAAAGGATTCTCCCGCCGCAAGCAGATCACAGGGGCAAGTGGACCCCCAATTACGAAGGGCCATACGTTGTCAGTAAGGTCTTTTCAGGAGGAGCTTTATTGTTGTCCACCATGGACGGGGAAGACTTTGCATCACCTGTGAATTCGGACGCAGTTAAAAAATACTTTGCTTAAAATAGACCCGCTGGACAGAAAAAGAGAGTCCAGGCAAAAAATGGGGCATCCTGGCGAACCAAAAACAGAATGAAAGGTTCGGGCAAAAGTTAGGGATAAAATTGAAAAATGTACACCCGCGAAGTTGAAAACCTACACTGGGCGGCTTCGGCAAAAAGGGGTATCCCGGTGAACTGAAAACCCGTAAAGGGCGGTTCACGCAAAAGTTAGGGATGAGAAAAGCAAATGACTGCGGTCCGAATTTGGTATTCAATGAGCATCAGTGCGGGAGAATATATTTGAGGAATTAGTTATCGGATACAACCTCTTCAGAAGACGGATACCGGGAAAGTATTAGAGTCGGACGAGTCATGGGGGGATCAGTTCGTGGTGTTCATCTGCAACCAGTTGCCGACATGTGTACAAAATTTAATTTGTCAATATTTATGCTTCTTGTGAATACTTGCATACTTGTATATTTGCTTTGCGTAGCTTCCTCTTTTCAGGAGTTACATCCCGTGTACAAAAATTCCGCCCATTCAGGGGCCCAATCAATGAAAATGTGTTATTCAGTACTTGATGCCTGTTCTTTACTGTTTTGCGCATGATAAAACGCCTAAGTTTATTGAAGCTAGCATGAGTATAACATCACTGGCCCTTGCCAACAGTTGTTAAAGCTTTGAATTAACTGAGTGTAACGTCACTAACCTGAATCGATTTGAATTGCATAGGCTTGTCGTGCTTTGTTTGTGTTGTTGCAGATTTCATAACCGTACGAGGGAGGTAATCAAAAGATTGCAATAGTGAAAGGCTTGATCCCCACGCAGGTCAGGCATGTTCTTCCTGAAGAAGGATAGAATTCCCCAGCTAGCCGTAGCTTATCCAAAGGACGTGCTCCCGAGAAGTTACTCGTCCTCAGCAGAATTTGGTGTTCCGGGATCGTAAGGCTGTATTCAGACAAGTTCATCTCTCCCCGCAGGGTCATGCATTCTCCCCCAGTGGAGTCAGTTAATTTTCCCCAAGAGAATCCAGCCATCCCCAGCGGAGTTCTCTTTTCAGCAATTGTTCTTTCCTTCCAGTGGAATCCGAAGATCAAGACTCTCCCCAGCAGGGTTGATGGTGGGTCCTGTCATTTATTTTGTCAGAGATACCATGTGGTATTAGTTCACTCTCCAGCAGAGGCTCAATCATATCAGGCGCATCTGCTATTCCCCAGCAGAGTTATATTCCCTAGCAGGGGGTTACTTCAACAAGACGTGTGGTTTGAGTCCCCAACTTCCCCGCAGGGTCGACTTCACTCTTCCGGCATTTATGTTGCCGGAATAATTTTGTAGCCTCAGGCTATTCCCGGCGAGTCGGCGTTATCCTTCCAGCATTTATTTTGCTGAAGCAGTTCCTGTACTCTAGGAGTTCAGGTGGAGAGAGCTCTTGCTCATATAAGTTACCAACCAATCAAGATCTCGGCTGGAGATATTCAATAATAATGTCAGTTTCGGCGGTATTCCTCCACAGAGTTGTCGTGATAAAACTCTCTTTGTCTCCAGCAGAGTCATTTATGCAAATGTCTCTTATTTTCCCCAGCCAGAGTGGCCAGGATAAGAATCTCCTTATTCCCAAGCAGAGTTTGTTTGTCATCAACGAGTCGCATGAATCAGAATTTCGAAGCAGGTGTCCGATAGTTAGTTTTCAGACATCCCCAGTAGAGTCCGCCTCAAAGTCGCTGTCACGTCAGTGCTAAGAAGTTTATGGGTGAGGATCATTGAAGAACTAAGTCCTGACGTGGACAATTTACTCCTAGAATGACGGGATTTCTTCAGAAGTGGGCGTCCTAACGTGGACAGGTTTGTTTTACCGGATTGGTAAGGTGTGTTAATCCTGACGTGGATAGATTCGGTCTCCCGAAATTTGGAGAAAGGGAGGTCATGACGTTGACAAAAAGATTGGTTACTCTTCGTGTTGGTGTCCTGACGTGGATTATTTGTGTCCAGCAGATATCTTTATTCGTAATGGAAATGCGCGTCCTGACGTGGACAAGTTTGTAGTTCTTTGTGATGACAAGATACAAGAATCCTGACGTGGACAAATTTATCCTTCTTCGTGTTGTCGGCAAAGTGTAAGTCCTAACGCGGGTATTTCCCCAGTGAGTCGAAGGTGTGAGTCCTTACGTGGACAAGTCTTATTTCCTCAGTGAGTCGAAGACGCCTGAGTCCTAACGTGGACAAATCAAGACGAGATCAGTGTCCTAACGCGGACAGATCGAAGAGATTATTATTCCTAACGTGGAAAGATGTAGTCCTTACGCGGACATATCAACAGAGGTGATTCCTAACGTGGAAAGACGGAGATTCCTAACGCGGAAAAGATGGAGTCCATACACGGACATATCAGAAGTGATTCCTAACGTGGAAATGACAGTATTCCTAACGTGGAAAGAAGAGAGTCCTTACGTGGACAGGTTAAGATGTATTCCTTACGTGAAAAAGTTTAGTCCTTACGCGGACAAATCAGAAAGAAGTTGGTATTCCTTACGTGGAAAGATCAGAGTCCTGACGTGGACATATCAAGAGCATTCCTTACGTGGAAGAAAAATGGTTTCCTTACGTGGAAAGACGAGTTTATTCCTTACGTGGAAAGATTGAGTCCTCACGCGGACATATCAAGATTGATTCTTGACGTGGAAAGAAATGAGTTATTCCTGACGTGGAAAGAGATTGAGTCCAGACGCGGACAGATCGAAGAAGATATTCCCAACGTGGAAGAAGAAGATTTATTCCTTACGTGGAAAAATTGGGGTCCTTACGTGGACAGATTCAAGAAAAGTTGATTCCTGACGTGGAAGAGTGATGTACTCCTTACGTGGAAAGTCGAGTCCTGACGTGGACGGGTTCAGAACCAAAGTTGAATTCCTTACGTGGAAAGATTGGAGTCCTGACGCGGACATATCAAGTGGTATTGGGGTCCTTACGTGGACAGAGTGATGTAGTTCTCCTTATGTGGAAAGAAGATTGCTTCCTAACGTGGAAAGATGAAAGGGTTAGTCCTGACGTGGACAGACGCAGAAAAATGATTCCTAATGTGGACAGGTGTTACTCCTAACGTGGAAGAGTTTTATTCCTAACGTGGACGATGCGGTTTATGGAAATGCAGACGAATTATCCCCAACGGAGTTGCCGAGATTTTTCTGGGATAACAGCAAGTGGAGTCCTAACGTGGACAGTTTTAGTTGAGATTTCTTCGTATCGATGACAGGCAGAGTCCTCACGTGGACAAGCAGGCAATCTGTTATGACAGAATCCTCTTCAGAACGATGAAGACAATCCCCAGCACGGTCGTGCAAGATCAGTGGGTTACTCTAACAGTCAGATTCAGCTGACGAATATCATTCCTCAAGCAGGAGCGCAGTTTACTTCTGCGGTTGGCAAATTTCTGGTTTCACTAGTATTCAACCGTCTCGTACCGCGAATGTCTGAAGGCTCCGGGCTCTTCATCCAATCGGGTCCAAGTCGCTTGAATAGGGGCAGCTGTTGCACCCTAAAATTTGCCCAACCTTATTCATTTGGTTCATGTTTTAATATCATTAGCATTTGCATATAGAGTCATGTACATAGACTAACCATCTGCATAGCATAAGCATAGCAAGTCATTCAACAGGGGACCAGTCATTATTTTCATCTCTAGAGGCCTAGCAAGAGGTTATCATCATAATTCAACCTCATTCAAGTCATCAGGAAAGAATTTGAAAGTAAAGAGTTCAGCAGATCAATCCTTGAGATCATCTCCTAGCTGAGGGTATCTGAGGGTCAACAAGAGGGTTGTGAGCTTTGAGTTGAAGGCATGGAGAGTATCTAGACATCTTGAGAGACTTATAAAGTCATTTGGAGAAGAAAACAAGTCATTGATGAAAGCACAAGAGCTACAGTTGAAGACAGTCAACTAGGGTTTCATCTGGGTCAACCCTAGGTCAACCCTAGGTCAATTGACTGATTTAAAGGGGCATTCAAGGCTATTGGAGAGGTGTGGGGTTCATCATGGGACATATGAAGAAGAATATGGAGATATGACAAGGAGAATTCAAGAGAAATCAAGGAGAAGAGGAGTTACTAAATTAGGGTTTCTCTGTAAAATCCCCTGGTTTAGGTCAAATTTCCAAGCAAGATAAGTCAAAATGCTAGCTTCAAATGGTTTCTTGGCCAACATGAAACTTGTAGAGGATCTCAAGACCTTTAATTTGAGTGGTGGAAGACTTCAAGGAGATTTATAGAACTCAAGTTATGGTCCTTACAAGTTACAGGTCATCTGGGGTGTCTGAATTTTTGTCTGTGAAAGTGACTTGACTTCCAAGCAATTTTTGCCCCTCAAGGAGATTTCAAATGAATTCTTGGTCAACATAAGAATTGTTCCTCATTGTCTTAGCTTTCTAGAATGGTATGGCATGCCCTCATATGATGTGGAGAACTCAACTTATGGTCTTGGCAAGCAAAGGGTATTTTGGGCATTTGTGAATTACAGGTCATTTTAACCTATACCCAAAACTCATACAAGGAGGCCTCAAATGGAAAAACTTACAACATCAAACTTGCTCCAAATGGGATTTTAAGTCTAGAAAGAAGGTCACAAGTTATTGGAGAAGCTCATAGCATGATGTTGCACAATTGGTCAAAATATGAACTAAAAAGGCATATAAAGTGAATAATTTCAAGTTGAAAATTGGTTTGGGAGATTTACAAGTCCAAATGGAGACTTCCAATATATGATTTTGAATGGAAAAACAATTCTAAGAACAATGGTTCACACACTTTTTTGAGTTTAGAAGGAAAAAATGAAGTTATCCATGGTTGCTTATCATTTAAGAAACATAATCAAAATGGATCAAAATTTGAAAACAAGGGAATGTGCAAGATGGATCTAGAATGTTCATTTGGGGTCTATATATTCATGAAATGTGCATTGATCAAGGGTTGGCCTCATTTGCACCAAGAATTCTACCAAATTTCACACACTTTTTCATTGAAGTTTCATCACAATTCTCTCAAATTCTTCATCAAGCTTCATCATAATCAACTCAATTCCATTCCATCATCATCACAGATCATAATTGAAGCAAGTTCTTGGTGTGAATCATTCATATTTGAGTGCTTTTCTCAAGAATCTCAAAACTACAAGTTCAAGTGGATTGCATGATTCAAGCAAGGAAACTCCAAGTTTGTGCATACAGAATCACATACATCAAGTATTGATCAAGATTCATCACTTGAAAGCCTCAGATCTTCCATCTCCATAGCTGTTCTCAAGATTTCTTACAAGGTAAGTTTTCCTTCAAACAGCTCGATCTAGTTAGAGATGCATGATTTTGTTAGTGTAGAATTGATCTAGGTGGTTAGGAGATTAGGTTAGAAGAATTTGGAGAGTTTTGGTGAGGTTTGTTAACAGGTGCCATAATCTGTTGGTGTTGATATCTCTTAGATTAGGGTGTTATAATCGTGGCTTGATAGCATAGGTTAACCTCCATCAGATGTAGTTTAAGTTAGGCTAGGTTTGAGGAAGTTTGGTGATGATGCATACCAGTGTATTTCAATGGAGGCAGGATGTTGATCCATTCGTGTTTGTTGATATGGTGAATTTCAAAGGGAATTAAGATCATAGGATTGTAGAGTGAAAGATTTTGAGCAGTTTTCATGTTTGCATCGTGTGGAGTGGTTGCGTGTAGATGGAGAACAGAGAGGGAGAAGAGTACTCGTGCATGGCTGCCATGGTGGAGTCCAAACCCTAGTTGCAGGTTATGTGAAGAAGACACAATCATAGCCTTCCATTTGTGGTTGGACTCTTGACTTCCCAGAAGATCCAAGGGCTCTCGTTTGATTTCAGAATTGGAGGGAGAAGCTGGGTGCCAAACGCACCGTTTCATTAATTGAAACGGGCGGGCCTCAGAATTTCATGCTATCCCCACCCCCAGCTTTCAGGCCCAAACCAATCTGAACGTGTTTTCTATACTATTTTCACCCCCCAGCTGTTTCAATAATTCTGACTGGATGCTGGGCTTAGCCAGAAGCGCTATCTGCACCCCTACCCTGTGAGGCCCATCCAAGTTTGAACTGAGCGAAGTTCCTTTTCACCCCCCCCTGGCTCATTTAGTTCATTTTATTTTTTCTTATTTCATTTTAATTTTCATCAATTTTCATAAAATCATAATAAATTCATAAAAAATGTTTTTTAATTCATTCTTTTTACCATATTTTCTTTAAAATGTCTAGAATATTATAGGAAAATAAAATTTCATTTTTAGTTTTATTTCATATTTTTTTCATATTTTCTAAATAAATGTCATAATAAATAGTTACATTTCATGCATTATTTTTGTGATTTTTGTTCTATTACATGCTTTAATATTTTGTGGTCATTCTTTTCATATTGTTTAGATGAGATATTAGGCTTATAGAAATATTTTAGTTCCCATTTTTAGGAGTTAGCTTTAGGTGATTAATAAATGCTTGAATATCATGATCAAAACTAGGGTTTTAGGTGACAACTTAGGAAGTTCAATTTTCTCCCTTTAGGACTTAGGATTTAAATAGATTAGTTATGGGACTATATGGGTTATGGATAGCTATTAGATCCCTTAGAAAAAGTTAGGACTCCCCTACTGATATTATTGCTGCCTGTATATCTGCTGTCTGGTGTGGTGTGCCCTCTGGGGTTTATTAATTGTTTGATTGGGTATTGGGTTTGTCTGGGGCCCTGGGGAAGCTGAAGATTTGTGAAGATGAAGCTATTGAAGATTCAAAAGATTGAAGATCAACTGTCAGAGTTGAGGATGAGTTTCTTGCTGGCAGATGCTGAGGAGATTAGGGTTTAGGAGCTAGGCAGAGCTCTAGATTAGAAAGATTGTTTCTCAAACATGGATTGCTTTGTCTGCATCCATTCTTCTCTGTGATTCAGAGTCTCTCTAAGGCACTCACCCCCTTCCTTTGGAAGGCTTGGTGATGGTGTCTGTGAGATAGAACTCTTGAGAGAAAATGTCTCTTTGTGTTAGGAGCAGTCTGTTCACCACCTTTGGTAGTCAGCTGATTGCTTAACACCCAGTTCACTCTTGTGACTGATCCCTCATCCTGGAGTTTGAGCTTGAAGAAAAGCCATTGCAGATAGAAGGCTGATGATCAAAGCCCTGGTCTGAAGGCCATGAAGATGGAGATTGATGCTTGTTGAAGCTTGTGAATGAGTGGAGATTGCTTGAAGCCAGTGGTTGATTCAGAGCTGCTGATGCTGTTTCTTCTGTTGCTGTATTTCATTTGCTGATGTATTGTTTGGTTTTCTGAACTGTATTGTTTGCTGTCTACCCTGTTGGGTTGAAAGTGAAGCCTGTTCACTTTCGCCTATTGTTTTCTAGGTTCGAGGTTGAGTGGGACTCCCTTGCCTCGCTTGTATTGCTGCATTCATGCATTTTACTGTTTTGCTGTATATATCTGATATTGTTTCTGTTTCTGCCTATCCCGTAGGATCTCTGTTTCTCTCTGTGCAAGAGAGGAGCATGATAGACACTAGGTCTTAACCCATGCATGATAACATTAGGATAGTTTGTTTCCCTTCGCAACCGTAGGTTAGAGTTCTGTCTCTTTCTTTCTCAAAACAAACAGAAAAACACCTAAAGATTTCAAACAATAAAAGACACTTCTTCCGTAAAAGAATGTGAACTCATCAAGACGTCAGTTTTGTCCTCTTGGACTGTTAATCAGAAAAACCTTTTTCAGAAGGAATAAAATCAACCAAGACAAGCTTGTGTCGTACGTGGCCCGAACTACGTTTGCTCTGATCTTTCATGCTGTATGAAAGTACGTAGGCATAGGATGCGATATCCTAGCGAGCAACCTTCCCCTCCTTTCCCGTAGGTAGGCGAACTACGTTGACTCTGATTTCTCGTTCCAGGCGAGAATACGTAGGCATAAAGTGCGATACTTTGCCGAGTCATTTTTATTTTCATTTTATTTTCTTTTTAACCCTTGACCTATAGTTTAGATAGAATAACAATCCATACCCGAAAACAAGCGTGGATCCCATCGAGTACGATGGACGTGAGGGGTGCTAATACCTTCCCCTTGCGTAACCGACTCCCGAACCCAGGTTTTGGTTGCGATGACCATACCTTTCCCGTGTTGTGCGAGGTTTACTCTGAGCGTTTCCTTTCCCTCCCGTGGGATAAATAACGCACGTTGAGCGTTTAGGATCCAGTCAGTTTTGTTGAGTATCCAGACTCCAAATATTACGTTGAGCGTTCAGGATCGAGTCAGTTTCGTTGGGTATCCAGACTCCGTTGATTACGTTGATCGTTCAGGCTCCGGTCAATTTCGTTGACTATCCAGACTTGGGATATTACGTTGAGCGTTCAGGCTCCGGTCAGTCTCGTTGAGTATCCAGATACCGGTTATTATGTTGAGCGTTCAGGCTCTGGTCAGTTTCGTTGGGTATCCAGACTCCGGTTATTACGTTGAGCGTTCAGGCTCCGGTCAGTTTCGTTGGGTATCCAGACTCCGGTTATTACGTTGAGCGTTCAGGCTTCAGTCATTTTCGTTGAGTATCCAGACTCCTGTTATTACGTTGAGTGTTCAGGCTCCGGTCAGTTTCATTGAGTATCCAGACTCTGGTTATTACGTTGAGCGTTCAAGCTCTGGTCATTTTTGTTGAGTATCCAGACTCGGGTTATTACATTGAGCGTTCAGGCTCCGGTCAGTCTCGTTGAGTATCCAGATTCCGATTATTACGTTAAGCGTTCAGGCTCTTGTCAGTTTTGTTGGGTATACAGACTCTGGTTATTACGTTGAGCGTTCAGGCTCCGGTCATTTTCGTTGAGTATCCAGACTCCGGTTATTAAGTTGAGCGTCAAGCTCCGATCATTTTCTTTGAGTATCCAGACTCCGATTATTACGTTGAGCGTTCAGGCTACGGTCATTTTCGTTGAGTATCCAGACTCCGGTTATTAGGTTGAGGGTTCAGACTCCGGTCATTTTCGTTGAGTATCTAGACTCTTGTCATTACGTTGAACGTTCAGGCTCCGATCATTTTCGTTGAGTATCCATACTCCGGTCAATACGTTGAGCGTTCAGCCTCCGGTCATTTTCGTTGGGTGTCCAGATTCCGGTCATTACATTGAGCGTTCAGGATCCAGTCATTTTTGTTGAGTATTATAACTCCATTTATTACGTTGAGCGTTCACGATCCGTTCAGTTTCGTTGAGTATACAGACTCCAAATTTTACGTTGAGCATTCAGGCTCTGGTCAGTTTCATTGGATATCCAGACTCCGGTGATTACGTTAATCGTTCAGGCTCCGGTCATTTTCGTTGACTATCCAGACTCGGGTTATTTCGTTGAGCGTTCAGGCTCCGGTCAGTTTCGTTGAGTATCCAGATTCCGATTATTACGTTGAGCGTTCAGGCTCCGGTCATTTTCGTTGGGTATCCAGACTCCGGTGATTACGTTGATCGTTCAGGCTCTGGTCATTTTCGTTGACAATCCAGACTCGGGTTATTACGTTAAACGTTCAGGCTCCGGTCAGTTTCGTTGAGTATCCAGATTCCGATTATTACGTTGAGCGTTCAGGCTCCAGTCATTTTCGTTGAGTATCCAGACTCCTGTTATTATGTTGAGTGTTCAGGCTCCGGTCAGTTTCATTAAGTATCCAGACTCCGGTTATTACGTTTAGCGTTCAGGCTCCGGTTAGTTTCGTGGGTATCCAGACTCCGGTTATTACGTTGAGCATTCAGGCTCCGGTCATTTTCGTTGAGAATCCAGACTCGGGTTATTATGTTGAGCGTTCAGGCTCCGGTCAGTCTCGTTGAGTATCCAGATTCTGATTATTACGTTGAGCGTTCATGCTCTTGTCAGTTTTGTTGGGTATACAGACTCCGGTTATTTCGTTGAGCGTTCAGGCTCCGGTCATTTTCGTTGAGTATTCAGACTCCGGTTATTAAGTTTAGCGTCAGGCTTCGATCATTTTCGTTGAGTATCCAGATTCCGATTATTACGTTGAGCATTCAGGCTCCGGTCATTTTCGTTGAGTATCCAGACTCTGGTTATTACGTTGAGGGTTCAGACTCCGGTCATTTTCGTTGAGTATCTAGACTCCTGTCATTACGTTGAACGTTCAGCCTCCGATCATTTTCGTAGAGTATCCATACTCCAGTCAATACGTTGAGCATTCAGGCTCCGATCATTTTCGTTGAGTATCCAGACTCCGGTCATTACATTGAGCGTTCTGGATCCAGTCATTTTTGTTGAGTATCATAACTCCATTTATTACGTTGAGCGTTCAGGATGCGTTCAGTTTCGTTGAGTATCCAGACTCCAAATATTACGTTGAGCGTTCAGGCTCCGGTCAGTTTTGTTGGGTATCTAGACTCCGGTGATTACGTTAATCGTTCAGGCTCCGATCATTTTCGTTGACTATCCAGACTCGGGTTATTATGTTGAGCGTTCAGGCTCCGGTCAGTTTCGTTGAGTATCCAGATTCCGATTATTACATTGAGCATTCAGGCTCCGGTCATTTTCGTTGAGTGTCTAGACTCCGGTTATTAAGTTGAGCTTCAGGCTCCGATCATTTTTGTTGAGTATCCAGACTCCGATTATTACGTTGAGCGTTCAGGCCCCGGTTATTTTCGTTGAGTATCCTGACTCCGGTTATTACGTTGAGAGTTCAGACTCCGGTCATTATTGTTGAGTATCTAGACTTCTGTCATTACATTGAACGTTCAGGCTCCGATCAATTTCATTGAGTATCCATACTCCGGTCAATACGTTGAGCGTTTAGGATCCGGTCATTTTTGTTGAGTATCCAGACTCCGGTCATTACATTGAGCGTTCAGGATCCAATCATTTTCGTTGAGTATCATAAATCCATTTATTACGTTGAGCGTTCAGGATCCGGTCAGTTTCGTTGAGTATCCAGACTCCAAATATTACGTTGAGCGTTCAGGCTCGAGTCAGTTTCGTTGGGTATCCAGACTCCGTTGATTACGTTGATCGTTCAGGCTCCGGTCATTTTCGTTGACTATCCAGACTTGGGTTATTACGTTGAGCGTTCAGGCTCCGGTCAGTCTCGTTGAGTATCTAGATACCGGTTATTACGTTGAGCGTTCAAGCTCCGGCCTGTTTCGTTGGGTATCCAGACTCCGGTTATTACGTTGAGCGTTCAGGCTTCGGTCAGTTTCGTTGGGTATCCAGGCTCCGGTTATTACGTTGAGCGTTCAGGCTCCAGTCATTTTCGTCGAGTATCCTGACTCCTGTTATTACGTTGAGTGTTCAGGCTCTGGTCAGTTTCATTGAGTATCCAGACTCCGGTTATTACGTTGAGCGTTCAGGCTCCGGTTAGTTTCGTGGGTATCCAGACTCCGGTTATTACGTTGAGCATTCAGGCTCCAGTCATTTTCGTTGAGAATCCAGACTCGGGTTATTATGTTGAGCGTTCAGGCTCCGGTCAGTCTCGTTGAGTATCCAGATTCCGATTATTACATTGAGCGTTCATGCTCTTGTCAGTTTCGTTGGGTATACAGACTCCGGTTATTACGTTGAACGTTCAGGCTCCGGTCATTTTCGTTGAGTATTCAGACTCCGGTTATTAAGTTTAGCGTCAGGCTCCGATCATTTTCGTTGAGTATCTAGACTCCGATTATTACGTTGAGCGTTCAGGCTCCGGTCATTTTCGTTGAGTATCCAGACTCCGGTTATTACGTTGAGGGTTCAGACTCCGGTCATTTTCGTTGAGTATCTAGACTCCTGTCATTACGTTGAACGTTCAGGCTCCGATCATTTTCGTTGAGTATCCATACTCCAGTCAATACGTTGAGCGTTCAGGCTCCGGTCATTTTCGTTGAGTATCCAAACTCCGGTCGTTACATTGAGCGTTTAGGATCCAGTCATTTTTGTTGAGTATCATAACTCCATTTATTACGTTGAGCGTTCAGGATCCGTTCAGTTTCGTTGAGTATCGAGACTCCAAATATTACGTTGAGCGTTCAGGCTCCGGTCAGTTTCGTTGGGTATCTAGACTCCGGTGATTACGTTAATCGTTCAGGCTCCGGTCATTTTCGTTGACTATCCAGACTCGGGTTATTACGTTGAGCATTCAGGCTCCGGTCAGTTTCGTTGAGTATCCAGATTCCGATTATTACGTTGAGCGTTAAGGTTCCGGTCAGTTTCGTTGGGTATCCAGACTCCGGTGATTACGTTGATCGTTCCGGCTTCGGTAATTTTCGTTGACAATCTAGACTCGGGTTATTAGGTTAAGCGTTCAGGCTCCGGTCAGTTTCGTTGAGTATCCAGATTCCGATTATTACGTTGAGCATTCAGGCTCCGGTCAGTTTCGTTGGGTATCCAGACTCCGGTTATTACATTGAGCATTCAGGCTCCGGGCATTTTAGTTGAGTGTCCAGACTCTGGTTATTAAGTTGAGCTTCAGGCTCCGATCATTTTCGTTGAGTATCCAGACTCCGATTATTACGTTGAGCGTTCAGGCCCCGGTTATTTTTGTTGAGTATCCTGACTCCGGTTATTACGTTGAGGGTTCAGACTCCGGTCATTATTGTTGAGTATCTAGACTTCTGTCATTACATTGAACGTTCAGGCTCCGATCAATTTCATTGAGTATCCATACTCCGGTCAATACGTTGAGCGTTTAGGATCCGGTCATTTTTGTTGAGTATCCAGACTCCGGTCATTACATTGAGCGTTCAGGATCCAATCATTTTCGTTGAGTATCATAAATCCATTTATTACGTTGAGCGTTCAGGATCCGGTCAGTTTCTTTCAGTATCCAGACTCCAAATATTACGTTGAGCGTTCAGGCTCGAGTCAGTTTCGTTGGGTATCCAGACTCCGTTGATTACGTTGATCGTTCAGGCTCCGGTCATTTTCGTTGACTATCCAGACTTGGGTTATTACGTTGAGCGTTCAGGCTCCGGTCAGTCTCGTTGAGTATCTAGATACCGGTTATTACGTTGAGCGTTCAAGCTCCGGCCTGTTTCGTTGGGTATCCAGACTCCGGTTATTACGTTGAGCGTTCAGGCTTCGGTCAGTTTCGTTTGGTATCCAGGCTCCGGTTATTACGTTGAGCGTTCAGGCTCCAGTCATTTTCGTCGAGTATCCAGACTCCTGTTATTACGTTGAGTGTTCAGGCTCTGGTCAGTTTCATTGAGTATCCAGACTCCGGTTATTACGTTGAGCGTTCAGGCTCCGGTTAGTTTCGTGGGTATCCAGACTCCGGTTATTACGTTGAGCATTCAGGCTCCAGTCATTTTCGTTGAGAATCCAGACTCGGGTTATTATGTTGAGCGTTCAGGCTCCGGTCAGTCTCGTTGAGTATCCAGATTCCGATTATTACATTGAGCGTTCATGCTCTTGTCAGTTTCGTTGGGTATACAGACTCCGGTTATTACGTTGAACGTTCAGGCTCCGGTCATTTTCGTTGAGTATTCAGACTCCGGTTATTAAGTTTAGCGTCAGGCTCCGATCATTTTCGTTGAGTATCTAGACTCCGATTATTACGTTGAGCGTTCAGGCTCCGGTCATTTTCATTGAGTATCCAGACTCCGGTTATTACGTTGAGGGTTCAGACTCCGGTCATTTTCGTTGAGTATCTAGACTCCTGTCATTACGTTGAACGTTCAGGCTCCGATCATTTTCGTTGAGTATCCATACTCCAGTCAATACGTTGAGCGTTCAGGCTCCGGTCATTTTCGTTGAGTATCCAAACTCCGGTCGTTACATTGAGCGTTTAGGATCCAGTCATTTTTGTTGAGTATCATAACTCCATTTATTACGTTGAGCGTTCAGGATCCGTTCAGTTTCGTTGAGTATCGAGACTCCAAATATTACGTTGAGCGTTCAGGCTCCGGTCAGTTTCGTTGGGTATCTAGACTCCGGTGATTACGTTAATCGTTCAGGCTCCGGTCATTTTCGTTGACTATCCAGACTCGGGTTATTACGTTGAGCATTCAGGCTCCGGTCAGTTTCGTTGAGTATCCAGATTCCGATTATTACGTTGAGCGTTAAGGTTCCGGTCAGTTTCGTTGGGTATCCAGACTCCGGTGATTACGTTGATCGTTCCGGCTTCGGTAATTTTCGTTGACAATCTAGACTCGGGTTATTAGGTTAAGCGTTCAGGCTCCGGTCAGTTTCGTTGAGTATCCAGATTCCGATTATTACGTTGAGCATTCAGGCTCCGGTCAGTTTCGTTGGGTATCCAGACTCCGGTTATTACATTGAGCATTCAGGCTCCGGGCATTTTAGTTGAGTGTCCAGACTCTGGTTATTAAGTTGAGCTTCAGGCTCCGATCATTTTCGTTGAGTATCCAGACTCCGATTATTACGTTGAGCGTTCAGGCCCCGGTTATTTTTGTTGAGTAT
Source organism: Lathyrus sativus (assembly GCA_963859935.3). NCBI lineage: Eukaryota > Viridiplantae > Streptophyta > Magnoliopsida > Fabales > Fabaceae > Lathyrus > Lathyrus sativus. Next base: position 247,774,549 of record OZ012736.1, on the reverse strand, counting down.
CCTGACTCCGGTTATTACGTTGAGGGTTCAGACTCCGGTCATTATAGTTGAGTATCTAGACTTCTGCCATTACATTGAACGTTCAGGCTCCGATCAATTTCGTTGAGTATCCATACTCCGGTCAATACGTTGAGCGTTTAGGCTCCGGTCATTTTTGTTGAGTATCCAGACTCCGATCATTACATTGAGCGTTCAGGATCCAATCATTTTCGTTGAGTATCATAAATCCATTTATTACGTTGAGCGTTTAGGATCCAGTCAGTTTTGTTGAGTATCCAGACTCCAAATATTACGTTGAGCGTTCAGGATCGAGTCAGTTTCGTTGGGTATCCAGACTCCGTTGATTACGTTGATCGTTCAGGCTCCGGTCATTTTCGTTGACTATCCAGACTTGGGATATTACGTTGAGCGTTCAGGCTCCGGTTAGTCTCGTTGAGTATCCAGATACCGGTTATTATGTTGAGCGTTCAGGCTCTGGTCAGTTTCGTTGGGTATCCAGACTCCGGTTATTACGTTGAGCGTTCAGGCTCCGGTCAGTTTCGTTGGGTATCCAGACTCCGGTTATTACGTTGAGCGTTCAGGCTTCAGTCATTTTCGTTGAGTATCCAGACTCCTGTTATTACGTTGAGTGTTCAGGCTCCGGTCAGTTTCATTGAGTATCCAGACTCTGGTTATTACGTTGAGCGTTCAAGCTCTGGTCATTTTTGTTGAGTATCCAGACTCGGGTTATTACATTGAGCGTTCAGGCTCCGGTCAGTCTCGTTGAGTATCCAGATTCCGATTATTACGTTAAGCGTTCAGGCTCTTGTCAGTTTTGTTGGGTATACAGACTCCGGTTATTACGTTGAGCGTTCAGGCTCCGGTCATTTTCGTTGAGTGTCCAGACTCCGGTTATTAAGTTAAGCGTCAAGCTCCGATCATTTTCTTTGAGTATCCAGACTCCGATTATTACGTTGAGCGTTCAGGCTACGGTCATTTTCGTTGAGTATCCAGACTCCGGTTATTAGGTTGAGGGTTCAAACTCTGGTCATTTTCGTTGAGTATCTAGACTCTTGTCATTACGTTGAACGTTCAGGCTCCGATCATTTTCGTTGAGTATCCATACTCCGGTCAATACGTTGAGCGTTCAGCCTCCGGTCATTTTCGTTGGGTGTCCAGATTCCGGTCATTACATTGAGCGTTCAGGATCCAGTCATTTTTGTTGAGTATTATAACTCCATTTATTACGTTGAGCGTTCACGATCCGTTCAGTTTCGTTGAGTATACAGACTCCAAATTTTACGTTGAGCATTCAGGCTCCGGTCAGTTTCATTGGATATGCAGACTCCGGTGATTACGTTAATCGTTCAGGCTCCGGTCATTTTCGTTGACTATCCAGACTCGGGTAATTTCGTTGAGCGTTCAGGCTCCGGTCAGTTTCGTTGAGTATCCAGATTCCGATTATTACGTTGAGCATTCAGGCTCCGGTCATTTTCGTTGGGTATCCAGACTCCGGTGATTACGTTGATCGTTCAGGCTCTGGTCATTTTCGTTGACAATCCAGACTCGGGTTATTACGTTAAACGTTCAGGCTCCGGTCAGTTTCGTTGAGTATCCAGATTCCGATTATTACGTTGAGCGTTCAGGCTCCGGTCAGTTTCGTTGTGTATCCAGACTCCGGTTATTACCTTGAGCATTCAGACTCCGGTCATTTTCGTTGAGTATCCAGACTCCGGTTATTAAGTTGAGCGTCAGGCTCCGATCATTTTTGTTGAGTATCTAGACTCCGATTTTCACGTTGAGCGTTCAGGCTCTGGTTATTTTCGTTGAGTATCCTGACTCCGGTTATTACGTTGAGGGTTCAGACTCCGGTCATTTTCGTTGAGTATCAAGACTCCTGTCATTACGTTGAATGTTCAGGCTCCGATCATTTTCGTTGAGTATCAATACTCTGGTCAATACGTTGAGCGTTCAGGCTCTGGTCATTTTCGTTGAGTATCCAGACTTCGGTCATTACATTGAGCGTTCAGGATCCAGTCATTTTCGTTGAGTATCATAAATCCATTTATTACGTTGAGCGTTCAGGATTCGGTCAGTTTCGTTGAGTATCCAGACTCCAAATATTACGTTGAGCGTTCAGGATCCAGTCAGTTTCGTTGGGTATCCAGACTCCGGTGATTACGTTGATCGTTCAGGCTCCGGTCATTTTCGTTGACTATCCAGACTCGGGTTATTACGTTGAGCGTTCAGGCTCCGGTCAATCTCATTGAGTATCCAGATACCGATTATTACGTTGAGCGTTCAAGCTCCGGTCAGTTTCGTTGGGTATCCAGACTCCGGTTATTACGTTGAGCGTTCAGGCTTCGGTCAGTTTTGTTGGGTATCCAGGCTCCGGTTATTATGTTGAGCGTTCAGGCTCCAGTCATTTTTGTTGAGTATCCAGACTCCTGTTATTACGTTGAGTGTTCAGGCTCCGGTCAGTTTCATTGAGTATCCAGACTCCGGTTATTACGTTGAGCATTCAGGCTCCGGTTAGTTTCGTGGGTATCCAGACTCCGGTTATTACGTTGAGCGTTCAAGCTCCGGTCATTTTCGTTGAGAATCCAGACTCGGGTTATTATGTTGAGCGTTCAGGCTCCGGTCAGTCTCGTTGAGTATCCAGATTCCGATTATTAGGTTGAGCGTTCATGCTCTTGTCAGTTTCGTTGGGTATACAGACTCCGGTTGTTACGTTGAGCGTTCAGGCTCCGATCATTTTTGTTGAGTATCCAGAATCCGGTTATTAAGTTTAGCGTCAGGCTCAGATCATTTTCGTTGAGTATCCAGACTCCGATTATTACGTTGAGCGTTCAGGCTCCGGTCATTTTCGTTGAGTATCCAGACTCCGGTTATTACATTGAGGGTTCAGACTCCGGTCATTTTCGTTGAGTATCTACACTCCTATCATTATGTTGAACGTTCAGGCTCCGATCATTTTCGTTGAGTATCCATACTCCGGTCAATACGTTGAGCGTTCAGGCTCCGGTCATTTTCGTTGAGTATCCAGACTCCGGTCATTACATTGAGTATCCAGACTCCAAATATTACGTTGAGCGTTCAGGCTCCAGTCAGTTTCATTGGGTATCCAGACTCCGGTGATTACGTTGATCGTTCAGGCTCCGGTCATTTTCGTTCAATATCCAGACATGGGTTATTACGTTGAGCGTTCAGGCTCCGGTCAGTCTCGTTGAGTATCTAGATACCGATTATTACGTTGAGCGTTCAGGCTCTGGTCAGTTTCGTTGGGTATCCAGACTCCGGTTATTATGTTGAGCGTTCAGGCTTCGGTCAGTTTCGTTGGGTATCCAGACTCCGGTTATTACGTTGAGCGTTCAAGCTCCGGTCAGTTTCGTTGGGTATCCAGACTCCGGTTATTACGTTGAGCGTTCAGACTCCGGTCATTTTCGTTGAGTATCCATACTCCTGTCAATACATTGAGCGTTCAGGCTCCGGTTAGTTTCGTTGGGTATCCAGACTCCGGTTATTACGTTGAGCGTTCAGGCTTCAGTCATCTTCGTTGAGTATCCAGACTCCTGTTATTACGTTGAGTGTTCAGGATCCATTCAGTTTCGTTGAGTATCGAGACTCCTAATATTACGTTGAGCGTTCAGGCTCCGGTTAGTTTCGTGGGTATCCAGACTCCGGTGATTACGTTAATCGTTCAGGCTCCGTTCATTTTCGTTGAATATCCAGACTTGGGTTATTACGTTGAGCGTTCAGGCTCCGGTCAGTTTCGTTGAGTATCTAGATTCCGATTATTACGTTGAGCGTTCAGGCTCCGGTCAGTTTCGTTGGGTATCCAGACTCCGGTGATTACGTTGATCGTTCAGGCTCCGGTCATTTTCGTTGATAATCCAGACTCGGGTTATTACGTTAAGCGTTCAGGCTCCGGTCAGTTTCGTTGAGTATCCAGATTCCGATTATTACGTTGAGCATTCAGGTTCCGGTCAGTTTCGTTGGGTATCCAGACTCCGGTTATTACGTTGAGCATTCAGGCTCCGGTCATTTTCGTTGAGTATCCAGACTCCGATTATTACGTTGAGCGTTCAGGCTCCGGTTATTTTCGTTGAGTATCCTGACTCCGGTTATTACGTTGAGGGTTCAGACTCCGGTCATTTTCGTTGAGTATCGAGACTTCTGTCATTACGTTGAACTTTCAGGCTCCGATCAATTTCGTTGAGTATCCATACTCCGGTCAATACGTTGAGCGTTCAGGCTCCGGTCATTTTCGTTGAGTATCCAGACTCCGGTCATTACATTGAGCGTTCTGGATCCAATCATTTTCGTTGAGTATCATAAATCCATTTATTACGTTGAGAGTTCAGGATCCGGTCAGTTTGGTTGAGTATCCAGACTCCAAATATTACGTTGAGCATTCAGGCTCGAGTCAGTTTCCTTGGGTATCTAGACTCCGTTGATAACGTTGATCGTTCAGGCTCCGGTCATTTTCGTTGACTATCCAGACTTGCGTTATTACGTTGAACGTTCAGGCTCCGGTCAGTCTCGTTAAGTATCCAGATACCGGTTATTACGTTGAGCGTTCAGGCTCCGGTCAGTTTCGTTGGTTATCCAGACTCCGGTTATTACGTTGAGCATTCAGGCTCCGGTCAGTTTCGTTGGGTATCCAGACTCCGGTTATTACGTTGAGCGTTCAGGCTCCAGTCATTTTCGTTGAGTATCCAGACTCCTGTTATTACGTTGAATGTTCAGGCTCCGGTCAGTTTCATTGAGTATCCAGACTCCGGTTATTACGTTGAGCGTTCAGGCTCCGGTTAGTTTCGTGGGTATCCAGACTCCGGTTATTACACTGAGCATTCAGGCTCCGGTTATTTTCGTTGAGTATCCAGACTCGGGTTATTACGTTGAGCGTTCAGGCTCCGGTCAGTCTCGTTAAGTATCCAGATTCTGATTATTAAGTTGAGCATTCAGGCTCTTGTCAGTTTCGTTGGGTATACAGACTCCAGTTGTTACGTTGAGTGTTCAGGCTCCGGTCATTTTTGTTGAGTATCCAGACTCCGGTTATTAAGTTTAGTGTCATGGCTCCGATCATTTTCGTTGAGTATCCAAACTCCGATTATGTTGAACGTTCAGTCTCCGATCAATTTCGTTGAGTATCCATACTCCGGTCAATACGTTGAGCGTTCAGGATCCAATCATTTTCGTTGAGTATCATAAATCCATTTATTACGTTGAGCGTTCAGGATCCGGTCAGTTTCGTTGAGTATCCAGACTCCAAATATTACGTTGAGCGTTCAGGCTCGAGTCAGTTTCGTTGGGTATCCAGACTCCGTTGATTACGTTGATCGTTCAGGCTCCGGTCATTTTCGTTGACTATCCAGACTTGGGTTATTACATTGAGCGTTCAGGCTCCGGTCAGTCTCGTTGAGTATCCAGATACCGGTTATTACGTTGAGCGTTCAGGCTCCGGTCAGTCTCGTTGGGTATCCAGACTCCGGTTATTACGTTGAGCGTTCAGGCTCCGGTTAGTTTCGTTGGGTATCCAGACTCCGGTTATTACGTTGAGCGTTCAGGCTCAAGTCATTTTCGTTGAGTATCCAGACTCCTGTTATTACGTTGAGTGTTCAGGCTCCGGTCAGTTTCATTGAGTATCCAGACTCCGGTTATTACGTTGAGCGTTCAGGCTCCGGTTAGTTTCGTAGGTATCCAGACTCCGGTTATTGCACTGAGCATTCAGGCTCCGATCATTTTCGTTGAGTACCCAGACTCGGGTTATTACGTTGAGCGTTCAGGCTCCGGTCAGTCTCGTTGAGTATCCAGATTCCGATTATTACGTTGAGCATTCAGGCTCTTGTCAGTTTCGTTGGGTATACATACTCCGGTTGTTACGTTGAGCGTTCAGGCTCCGGTCATTTTCGTTGAGTACCCAGACTCCGGTTATTAAGTTTAGCGTCAGGCTCTGATCATTTTCGTTGAGTATCCAGACTCCGGTTATTACGTTGAGGATTCAGACTCCGGTCATTTTTGTTGAGTATCTACATTCTTGTCATTACGTTGAACGTCCAGGCTCCGATCATTTTCGTTGAGTATCCATACTCCGGTCAATACGTTGAGCGTTCAGGCTCCGGTCATTTTCGTTGAGTATCCAGACTCCAGTCATTATATTGAGCGTTCAGGATCCAGTCATTTTTGTTGAGTATCATAACTCCATTTATTACGTTGAGCGTTCAGGATCCGTTAAGTTTCGTTGAGTATCCAGACTCCAAATATTACGTTGAGTGTTCAGGCTCCGGTCAGTTTCGTTGGGTATCCAGACTCCAGTGATTACGTTAATCGTTCAGGCTCCGGTCAGTTTCATTGAGTATCCAGATTCCGATTATTACGTTGAGCGTTCAGGCTCCGGTCAGTTTCGTTGGGTATCCAGACTCCGGTGATTACGTTGATCCTTCAGGCTCCGGTCATTTTCGTTGACAATCTAGACTCGGGTTATTACGTTAAGTGTTCAGGCTCCGGTCAGTTTCGTTGAGTATCCAGATTCCGATTATTATGTTGAGCATTCATGCTCTGGTCAGTTTCGTTGGGTATCCAGACTCTGGTTATTACGTTGAGCATTCAGGCTCCGGTCATTTTTGTTGAGTGTCCAAACTCCGGTCATTAAGTTGAGCGTCAGGCTCCGATCATTTTCGTTGAGTATCCAGACACCGATTATTATGTTGAGCGTTCAGGCTCCGGTCATTTTCGTTGAGTATCCAGACTCCGGTTATTACGTTGAGGGTTCAGACTCCGGTCATTTTCGTTGAGTATCTACACTCCTGTCATTACGTTGAACGTTCAGGCTCCGATCATTTTCGTTGAGTATCCATACTCCGGTCAATACGTTGAGCGTTCAGGCTCCGGTCATTTTCGTTGAGTATCCAGACTCCGGTCATTACATTGAGTATCCAGACTCCAAATATTACGTTGAGCGTTCAGGCTCCAGTCAGTTTCATTGGGTATCCAGACTCCGGTGATTACGTTGATCGTTCAGGCTCCGGTCATTTTCGTTCAATATCCAGACATGGGTTATTACGTTGAGCATTCAGGCTCCGGTCAGTCTCGTTGAGTATCTAGATACCGATTATTACGTTGAGCGTTCAGGCTCTGGTCAGTTTCGTTGGGTATCCAGACTCCGGTTATTACGTTGAGCGTTCAGGCTTCGGTCAGTTTCGTTGGGTATCCAGACTCCGGTTATTACGTTGAGCGTTCAAGCTCCGGTCAGTTTCGTTGGGTATCCAGACTCCGGTTATTACGTTGAGCGTTCAGACTCCGGTCATTTTCGTTGAGTATCCATACTCCTGTCAATACATTGAGCGTTCAGGCTCCGGTTAGTTTCGTTGGGTATCCAGACTCCGGTTATTACGTTGAGCGTTCAGGCTTCAGTCATCTTCGTTGAGTATCCAGACTCCTGTTATTACGTTGAGTGTTCAGGATCCATTCAGTTTCGTTGAGTATCGAGACTCCTAATATTACGTTGAGCGTTCAGGCTCCGGTTAGTTTCGTGGGTATCCAGACTCCGGTGATTACGTTAATCGTTCAGGCTCCGTTCATTTTCGTTGAATATCCAGACTTGGGTTATTACGTTGAGCGTTCAGGCTCCGGTCAGTTTCGTTGAGTATCTAGATTCCGATTATTACGTTGAGCGTTCAGGCTCCGGTCAGTTTCGTTGGGTATCCAGACTCCGGTGATTACGTTGATCGTTCAGGCTCCGGTCATTTTCGTTGATAATCCAGACTCGGGTTATTACGTTAAGCGTTCAGGCTCCGGTCAGTTTCGTTGAGTATCCAGATTCCGATTATTACGTTGAGCATTCAGGTTCCGGTCAGTTTCGTTGGGTATCCAGACTCCGGTTATTACGTTGAGCATTCAGGCTCCGGTCATTTTCGTTGAGTATCCAGACTCCGATTATTACGTTGAGCGTTCAGGCTCCGGTTATTTTCGTTGAGTATCCTGACTCCGGTTATTACGTTGAGGGTTCAGACTCCGGTCATTTTCGTTGAGTATCGAGACTTCTGTCATTACGTTGAACTTTCAGGCTCCGATCAATTTCGTTGAGTATCCATACTCCGGTCAATACGTTGAGCGTTCAGGCTCCGGTCATTTTCGTTGAGTATCCAGACTCCGGTCATTACATTGAGCGTTATGGATCCAATCATTTTCGTTGAGTATCATAAATCCATTTATTACGTTGAGAGTTCAGGATCCGGTCAGTTTGGTTGAGTATCCAGACTCCAAATATTACGTTGAGCATTCAGGCTCGAGTCAGTTTCCTTGGGTATCTAGACTCCGTTGATAACGTTGATCGTTCAGGCTCCGGTCATTTTCGTTGACTATCCAGACTTGCGTTATTACGTTGAACGTTCAGGCTCCGGTCAGTCTCGTTAAGTATCCAGATACCGGTTATTACGTTGAGCGTTCAGGCTCCGGTCAGTTTCGTTGGTTATCCAGACTCCGGTTATTACGTTGAGCATTCAGGCTCCGGTCAGTTTCGTTGGGTATCCAGACTCCGGTTATTACGTTGAGCGTTCAGGCTCCAGTCATTTTCGTTGAGTATCCAGACTCCTGTTATTACGTTGAATGTTCAGGCTCCGGTCAGTTTCATTGAGTATCCAGACTCCGGTTATTACGTTGAGCGTTCAGGCTCCGGTTAGTTTCGTGGGTATCCAGACTCCGGTTATTACACTGAGCATTCAGGCTCCGGTTATTTTCGTTGAGTATCCAGACTCGGGTTATTACGTTGAGCGTTCAGGCTCCGGTCAGTCTCGTTAAGTATCCAGATTCTGATTATTAAGTTGAGCATTCAGGCTCTTGTCAGTTTCGTTGGGTATACAGACTCCAGTTGTTACGTTGAGTGTTCAGGCTCCGGTCATTTTTGTTGAGTATCCAGACTCCGGTTATTAAGTTTAGTGTCATGGCTCCGATCATTTTCGTTGAGTATCCAAACTCCGATTATGTTGAACGTTCAGTCTCCGATCAATTTCGTTGAGTATCCATACTCCGGTCAATACGTTGAGCGTTCAGGATCCAATCATTTTCGTTGAGTATCATAAATCCATTTATTACGTTGAGCGTTCAGGATCCGGTCAGTTTCGTTGAGTATCCAGACTCCAAATATTACGTTGAGCGTTCAGGCTCGAGTCAGTTTCGTTGGGTATCCAGACTCCGTTGATTACGTTGATCGTTCAGGCTCCGGTCATTTTCGTTGACTATCCAGACTTGGGTTATTACATTGAGCGTTCAGGCTCCGGTCAGTCTCGTTGAGTATCCAGATACCGGTTATTACGTTGAGCGTTCAGGCTCCGGTCAGTCTCGTTGGGTATCCAGACTCCGGTTATTACGTTGAGCGTTCAGGCTCCGGTTAGTTTCGTTGGGTATCCAGACTCCGGTTATTACGTTGAGCGTTCAGGCTCAAGTCATTTTCGTTGAGTATCCAGACTCCTGTTATTACGTTGAGTGTTCAGGCTCCGGTCAGTTTCATTGAGTATCCAGACTCCGGTTATTACGTTGAGCGTTCAGGCTCCGGTTAGTTTCGTAGGTATCCAGACTCCGGTTATTGCACTGAGCATTCAGGCTCCGATCATTTTCGTTGAGTACCCAGACTCGGGTTATTACGTTGAGCGTTCAGGCTCCGGTCAGTCTCGTTGAGTATCCAGATTCCGATTATTACGTTGAGCATTCAGGCTCTTGTCAGTTTCGTTGGGTATACATACTCCGGTTGTTACGTTGAGCGTTCAGGCTCCGGTCATTTTCGTTGAGTACCCAGACTCCGGTTATTAAGTTTAGCGTCAGGCTCTGATCATTTTCGTTGAGTATCCAGACTCCGGTTATTACGTTGAGGATTCAGACTCCGGTCATTTTTGTTGAGTATCTACATTCTTGTCATTACGTTGAACGTCCAGGCTCCGATCATTTTCGTTGAGTATCGATACTCCGGTCAATACGTTGAGCGTTCAGGCTCCGGTCATTTTCGTTGAGTATCCAGACTCCAGTCATTATATTGAGCGTTCAGGATCCAGTCATTTTTGTTGAGTATCATAACTCCATTTATTACGTTGAGCGTTCAGGATCCGTTAAGTTTCGTTGAGTATCCAGACTCCAAATATTACGTTGAGTGTTCAGGCTCCGGTCAGTTTCGTTGGGTATCCAGACTCCAGTGATTACGTTAATCGTTCAGGCTCCGGTCAGTTTCGTTGAGTATCCAGATTCCGATTATTACGTTGAGCGTTCAGGCTCCGGTCAGTTTCGTTGGGTATCCAGACTCCGGTGATTACGTTGATCGTTCAGGCTCCGGTCATTTTCGTTGACAATCTAGACTCGGGTTATTACGTTAAGTGTTCAGGCTCCGGTCAGTTTCGTTGAGTATCCAGATTCCGATTATTATGTTGAGCATTCATGCTCCGGTCAGTTTCGTTGGGTATCCAGACTCTGGTTATTACGTTGAGCATTCAGGCTCCGGTCATTTTTGTTGAGTGTCCAAACTCCGGTCATTAAGTTGAGCGTCAGGCTCCGATCATTTTCGTTGAGTATCCAGACACCGATTATTATGTTGAGCGTTCAGGCTCCGGTTATTTTCGTTGAGTATACTGACTCCGGTTATTACGTTGAGGGTTCAGACTCCGGTCTTTTTCGTTGAGTATCTACACTTCTGTCATTACGTTTAACGTTCAGGTTCCGATCAATTTCGTTGAGTATCCATACTCTGGTTAATACGTTGAGCGTTCAGGCTCCGGTCATTTTCGTTGAGTATCCAGACTCTGGTCATCACATTGAGCGTTCAGGATCCAATAATTTTTGTTGAGTATCATAAATCCATTTATTACGTTGAGCGTTCAGGATCCGGTCAGTTTCGTTGAGTATTCAGACTCCAAATATTACGTTGAGCGTTCAGGCTCGAGTCAGTTTCGTTGGGTATCCAGACTCCGTTAATTACGTTGATCGTTCAGGCTCCGGTCATTTTTGTTGACTATCCAGACTTGGGTTATTACGTTGAGCATTCAGGCTCCGGTCAGTCTCGTTGAGTATCCAGATACCGGTTATTACGTTGAGCGTTCAGGCTCCGGTCAGTTTCGTTGGGTATCCAGACTCCGGTTATTACGTTGAGCGTTCAGGCTCCGGTCAGTTTCGTTGGGTATACAGACTCCGGTTATTACGTTGAGCGTTCAGGCTCTAGTCATTTTCGTTGAGTATCTAGAGTCCTGTTATTACGTTGAGTGTTCAGGCTCCGGTCAGTTTCATTGAGTATCCAGACTCCGGTTATTACGTTGAGCATTCAGGCTCCGGTTAGTTTCGTGGGTATCCAGACTCCAGTTATTACGCTGAGCATTCAGGCTCCGGTCATTTTCATTGAGTATCCAGACTCGGGTTATTACGTTGAGAGTTCAGGCTCCGGTCAGTCTCGTTGAGTATCCAGATTTCGATTATTACGTTGAGCGTTCAGGCTCTTGTCAGTTTCGTTGGGTATACTGACTCTGGTTGTTACGTTGATCGTTCAGGCTCCGGTCATTTTTGTTGAGTATCCTGACTCCGAATATTAAGTTTAGCGTCAGGCTCCGATCATTTTCGTTGAGTATCCAGACTCCGATTTTTACGTTGAGCATTCAGGCTCCGGTCATTTTCGTTGAGTATCCATGCTCCGGCTATTACGTTAAGGGTTCAGACTCCGGTCATTTTCGTTGAGTATCTACACTCCTGTCAATACGTTGAGCGTTCAGGCTCCAGTCATTTTCGGTGAGCATCCATACTCCGGTCAATACGTTGAGCGTTCAAGCTCCAGTCATTTTTGTTGAGTATCAAGACTCCGGTCATTACATTGAGCGTTCAGGATCCAGTCATTTTTGTTGAGTATCATAACTCCATTTATTACGTTGAGCGTTCAGGATCCGGTCATTTTCGTTGAGTATCGAGACTCCGGTTATTACGTTGTGGGTTCAGACTCCGGTCATTTTTATTGAGTATCTACACTCCTGTCATTACGCTGAACGTTCAGGCTTCGATCATTTTCGTTGAGTATCCATACTCCGGTCAATACGTTGAGCGTTCAGGCTCCGGTCATTTTCGTTGAGTATCCAGACTCCGGTCATTACATTGAGCGTTCAGGATCCAATCATTTTCGTTGAGTATCATAAATCCATTTATTACGTTGAGCGTTCAGGATCCGTTCAGTTTCGTTTAGTATCCAGACTCCAAATATTACGTTGAGCATTCAGGCTCGAGTCAGTTTCATTGGGTATCCAGACTCCGTTGATTACGTTGATCGTTCAGGCTCCGGTCATTTTTGTTGACTATCCAGACTTGGGTTATTACGTCGAGCGTTCAGGCTCCGGTCAGTCTCGTTGAGTATCCAGATACCGGTTATTACGTTGAGCGTTCAGGCTCCGGTCAGTCTCGTTGGGTATCCAGACTCCGGTTATTACGTTGAGCGTTCAGGCTCCGGTTAGTTTCGTTGGGTATCCATACTCCGGTTATTACGTTGAGCGTTCAGGCTCCAGTCATTTTCGTTGAGTATCCAGACTCCTGTTATTACGTTGAGTGTTCAGGCTCCGGTCAGTTTCATTGAGTATCCAGACTCCGGTTATTACGTTGAGCGTTCAGGCTCCGGTTAGTTTCGTAGGTATCCAGACTCCGGTTATTACACTGAGCATTCAGGCTCCGATCATTTTCGTTGAGTACCTAGACTCGGGTTATTACGTTGAGCGTTCAGGCTCCGGTCAGTCTCGTTGAGTATCCAGATTCCGATTATTACGTTGAGAATTCAGGCTCTTGTCAGTTTCGTTGGGTATACATACTCCGGTTGTTACGTTGAGCGTTCAGGCTCCGGTCATTTTCGTTGAGTACCCAGACTCCGGTTATTAAGTTTAGCGTCAGGCTCTGATCATTTTCGTTGAGTATCCAGACTCCGGTTATTACGTTGAGGGTTCAGACTCCGGTCATTTTTGTTGAGTATCTACATTCTTGTCATTACGTTGAACGTCCAGGCTCCGATCATTTTCGTTGAGTATCCATACTCCGGTCAATACGTTGAGCGTTCAGGCTCCGGTCATTTTCGTTGAGTATCCAGACTCCAGTCATTATATTGAGCGTTCAGGATCCAGTCATTTTTGTTGAGTATCATAACTCCATTTATTACGTTGAGCGTTCAGGATCCGTTAAGTTTCGTTGAGTATCCAGACTCCAAATATTACGTTGAGTGTTCAGGCTCCGGTCAGTTTCGTTGGGTATCCAGACTCCAGTGATTACGTTAATCGTTCAGGCTCCGGTCAGTTTCGTTGAGTATCCAGATTCCGATTATTACGTTGAGCGTTCAGGCTCCGGTCAGTTTCGTTGGGTATCCAGACTCCGGTGATTACGTTGATCGTTCAGGCTCCGGTCATTTTCGTTGACAATCTAGACTCGGGTTATTACGTTAAGTGTTCAGGCTCCGGTCAGTTTCGTTGAGTATCCAGATTCCGATTATTATGTTGAGCATTCATGCTCCGGTCAGTTTCGTTGGGTATCCAGACTCTGGTTATTACGTTGAGCATTCAGGCTCCGGTCATTTTTGTTAAGTGTCCAAACTCCGGTCATTAAGTTGAGCGTCAGGCTCCGATCATTTTCGTTGAGTATCCAGACACCGATTATTATGTTGAGCGTTCAGGCTCCGGTTATTTTCGTTGAGTATACTGACTCCGGTTATTACGTTGAGGGTTCAGACTACGGTCTTTTTCGTTGAGTATCTACACTTCTGTCATTACGTTTAACGTTCAGGTTCCGATCAATTTCGTTGAGTATCCATAATCTGGTTACTACGTTGAGCGTTCAGGCTCCGGTCATTTTCGTTGAGTATCCAGACTCTGGTCATTACATTGAGCGTTCAGGATCCAATAATTTTTGTTGAGTATCATAAATCCATTTATTACATTGAGCGTTCAGGATCCGGTCAGTTTCGTTGAGTATTCAGACTCCAAATATTACATTGAGCGTTCAGGCTCGAGTCAGTTTCGTTGGGTATCCAGACTCTGTTAATTACGTTGATCATTCAGGCTCCGGTCATTTTTGTTGACTATCCAGACTTGGGTTATTACGTTGAGCATTCAGGCTCCGGTCAGTCTCGTTGAGTATCCAGATACCGGTTATTACGTTGAGCGTTCAGGCTCCGGTCAGTTTCGTTGGGTATCCAGACTCCGGTTATTACGTTGAGCGTTCAGGCTCCGGTCAGTTTCGTTGGGTATCCAGACTCCGGTTATTACGTTGAGCGTTCAGGCTCTAGTCATTTTCGTTGAGTATCTAGAGTCCTGTTATTACGTTGAGTGTTCAGGCTCCGGTCAGTTTCATTGAGTATCCAGACTCCGGTTATTACGTTGAGCATTCAGGCTCCGGTTAGTTTCGTTGGTATCCAGACTCCGGTTATTACGCTGAGCATTCAGGCTCCGGTCATTTTCATTGAGTATCCAGACTCGGGTTATTACGTTGAGAGTTCAGGCTCCGGTCAGTCTCGTTGAGTATCCAGATTTCGATTATTACGTTGAGCGTTCAGGCTCTTGTCAGTTTCGTTGGGTATACTGACTCTGGTTCTTATGTTGATCGTTCAGGCTCCGGTCATTTTTGTTTAGTATCCAGACTCCGGTTATTAAGTTTAGCGTCAGGCTCCGATCATTTTCGTTGAGTATCCAGACTCCGATTTTTACGTTGAGCATTCAGGCTCCGGTCATTTTCGTTGAGTATCCAGACTCCGGTTATTACGTTAAGGGTTCAGACTCCGGTCATTTTCGTTGAGTATCTACACTCCTGTCAATACGTTGAGCGTTCAGGCTCCAGTCATTTTCGGTGAGCATCCATACTCCGGTCAATACGTTGAGCGTTCAAGCTCCAGTCATTTTTGTTGAGTATCAAGACTCCGGTCATTACATTGAGCGTTCAGGATCCAGTCATTTTTGTTGAGTATCATAACTCCATTTATTACGTTGAGCGTTCAGGATCCGGTCATTTTCGTTGAGTATCGAGACTCCGGTTATTACGTTGTGGGTTCAGACTCCGGTCATTTTTATTGAGTATCTACACTCCTGTCATTACGCTGAACGTTCAGGCTCCGATCATTTTCGTTGAGTATCCATACTCCGGTCAATACGTTGAGCGTTTAGGCTCCGGTCATTTTCGTTGAGTATCCAGACTGCGGTCATTACATTGAGCGTTCAGGATCCAATCATTTTCGTTGAGTATCATAAATCCATTTATTACGTTGAGCGTTCAGGATCCATTCAGTTTCGTTGAGTATCCAGACTCCAAATATTACGTTGAGCATTCAGGCTCGAGTCAGTTTCGTTGGGTATCCAGACTCCGTTGATTAAGTTGATCGTTCAGGCTCCGGTCATTTTCGTTGACTAATTATACTTGGGTTATTACGTCGAGCGTTCAGGCTCCGGTCAGTCTCGTTGAGTATCCAGATATCGGTTATTACGTTGAGCATTCAGGCTCCGGTCAGTTTCGTTGGGTATCCAGACTCCGGTTATTACGTTGAGCGTTTAGGCTCCGGTCAGTTTCGTTGGGTATCAAGACTCCTGTTATTACGTTGAGCGTTCAGGCTCCAGTCATTTTCGTTGAGTATCCAGACTCCTGTTATTACGTTGAGTGTTCAGGCTCCGGTCAGTTTCATTGAGTATCCAGACTCCGGTTATTACGTTGAGCGTTCAGGCTCCGGTTAGTTTCGTAGGTATCCAGACTCCGGTTATTACACTGAGCATTCAGGCTCCGATCATTTTCGTTGAGTACCCAGACTCGGGTTATTACGTTGAGCGTTCAGGCTCCGGTCAGTCTCGTTGAGTATCCAGATTCCGATTATTACGTTGAGCATTCAGGCTCTTGTCAGTTTCGTTGGGTATACATACTCCGGTTGTTACGTTGAGCGTTCAGGCTCCGGTCATTTTCGTTGAGTACCCAGACTCCGGTTATTAAGTTTAGCGTCAGGCTCTGATCATTTTCGTTGAGTATCCAGACTCCGGTAATTACGTTGAGGGTTCAGACTCCGGTCATTTTTGTTGAGTATCTACATTCTTGTCATTACGTTGAACGTCCAGGCTCCGATCATTTTCGTTGAGTATCCATACTCCGGTCAATACGTTGAGCGTTCAGGCTCCGGTCATTTTCGTTGAGTATCCAGACTCCAGTCATTATATTGAGCGTTCAGGATCCAGTCATTTTTGTTGAGTATCATAACTCCATTTATTACGTTGAGCGTTCAGGATCCGTTAAGTTTCGTTGAGTATCCAGACTCCAAATATTACGTTGAGTGTTCAGGCTCCGGTCAGTTTCGTTGGGTATCCAGACTCCAGTGATTACGTTAATCGTTCAGGCTCCGGTCAGTTTCGTTGAGTATCCAGATTCCGATTATTACGTTGAGCGTTCAGGCTCCGGTCAGTTTCGTTGGGTATCCAGACTCCGGTGATTACGTTGATCGTTCAGGCTCCGGTCATTTTCGTTGACAATCTAGACTCGGGTTATTACGTTAAGTGTTCAGGCTCCGGTCAGTTTCGTTGAGTATCCAGATTCCGATTATTATGTTGAGCATTCATGCTCCGGTCAGTTTCGTTGGGTATCCAGACTCTGGTTATTACGTTGAGCATTCAGGCTCCGGTCATTTTTGTTGAGTGTCCAAACTCCGGTCATTAAGTTGAGCGTCAGGCTCCGATCATTTTCGTTGAGTATCCAGACACCGATTATTATGTTGAGCGTTCAGGCTCCGGTTATTTTCGTTGAGTATACTGACTCCGGTTATTACGTTGAGGGTTCAGACTACGGTCTTTTTCGTTGAGTATCTACACTTCTGTCATTACGTTTAACGTTCAGGTTCCGATCAATTTCGTTGAGTATCCATAATCTGGTTAATACGTTGAGCGTTCAGGCTCCGGTCATTTTCGTTGAGTATCCAGACTCTGGTCATTACATTGAGCGTTCAGGATCCAATAATTTTTGTTGAGTATCATAAATCCATTTATTACGTTGAGCGTTCAGGATCCGGTCAGTTTCGTTGAGTATTCAGACTCCAAATATTACATTGAGCGTTCAGGCTCGAGTCAGTTTCGTTGGGTATCCAGACTCCGTTAATTACGTTGATCGTTCAGGCTCCGGTCATTTTTGTTGACTATCCAGACTTGGGTTATTACGTTGAGCATTCAGGCTCCGGTCAGTCTCGTTGAGTATCCAGATACCGGTTATTACGTTGAGCGTTCAGGCTCCGGTCAGTTTCGTTGGGTATCCAGACTCCGGTTATTACGTTGAGCGTTCAGGCTCCGGTCAGTTTCGTTGGGTATCCAGACTCCGGTTATTACGTTGAGCGTTCAGGCTCTAGTCATTTTCGTTGAGTATCTAGAGTCCTGTTATTACGTTGAGTGTTCAGGCTCCGGTCAGTTTCATTGAGTATCCAGACTCCGGTTATTACGTTGAGCATTCAGGCTCCGGTTAGTTTCGTGGGTATCCAGACTCCGGTTATTACGCTGAGCATTCAGGCTCCGGTCATTTTCATTGAGTATCCAGACTCGGGTTATTACGTTGAGAGCTCAGGCTCCGGTCAGTCTCGTTGAGTATCCAGATTTCGATTATTACGTTGAGCGTTCAGGCTCTTGTCAGTTTCGTTGGGTATACTGACTCTGGTTCTTACGTTGATCGTTCAGGCTCCGGTCATTTTTGTTTAGTATCCAGACTCCGGTTATTAAGTTTAGCGTCAGGCTCCGATCATTTTCGTTGAGTATCCAGACTCCGATTTTTACGTTGAGCATTCAGGCTCCGGTCATTTTCGTTGAGTATCCAGACTCCGGTTATTACGTTAAGGGTTCAGACTCCGGTCATTTTCGTTGAGTATCTACACTCCTGTCAATACGTTGATCGTTCAGGCTCCAGTCATTTTCGGTGAGCATCCATACTCCGGTCAATACGTTGAGCGTTCAAGCTCCAGTCATTTTTGTTGAGTATCAAGACTCCGGTCATTACTTTGAGCGTTCAGGATCCAGTCATTTTTGTTGAGTATCATAACTCCATTTATTACGTTGAGCGTTCAGGATCCGGTCATTTTCGTTGAGTATCGAGACTCCGGTTATTACGTTGTGGGTTCAGACTCCGGTCATTTTTATTGAGTATCTACACTCCTGTCATTACGCTGAACGTTCAGGCTCCGATCATCTTCGTTGAGTATCCATACTCCGGTCAATACGTTGAGCGTTCAGGCTCCGGTCATTTTCGTTGAGTATCCAGACTCCGGTCATTACATTGAGCGTTCAGGATCCAATCATTTTCGTTGAGTATCATAAATCCATTTATTACGTTGAGCGTTCAGGATCCGTTCAGTTTCGTTGAGTATCCAGACTCCAAATATTACGTTGAGCGTTCAGGCTCGAGTCAGTTTCGTTGGGTATCCAGACTCCGTTGATTAAGTTGATCGTTCAGGCTCCGGTCATTTTCGTTGACTATCCAGACTTGGGTTATTACGTTGAGCGTTCAGGCTCCGGTCAGTCTCGTTGAGTATCCAGATATCGGTTATTACGTTGAGCATTCAGGCTCCGGTCAGTTTCGTTGGGTATCCAGACTCCGGTTATTACGTTGAGCGTTTAGGCTCCGGTCAGTTTCGTTGGGTATCCAGACTCCGGTTATTACGTTGAGCGTTCAGGCTCCAGTCATTTTCGTTGAGTATCTAGACTCTTGTTATTACGTTGAGTGTTCAGGCTCCGGTCAGTTTCATTGAGTATCCAGACTCCTGTTATTACGTTGAGCGTTCAGACTCCGGTTAGTTTCGTGGGTATCCAGACTCCGGTTTTACACTGAGCATTCAGGCTCCGGTCATTTTCGTTGAGTATCCAGACTCGAGTTATTACGTTGAGCATTCAGGCTCCGGTCAGTCTCGTTGAGTATCCAGATTCCGATTATTACGTTGAGCGTTCAGGCTCTTGTCAGTTTCGTTGGGTATACAGACTCCGGTTGTTACGTTGAGCGTTCAGGCTCCGGTCATTTTCTTTGAGTATCCAAACTCCGGTTATTAAGTTTAGCGTCAGGCTCCGATCATTTTCGTTGAGTATCCAGACTCCGATTATGTTGAACGTTCAGGCTCCGATCAATTTCGTTGAGTATCCATACTCCGGTCAATACGTTGAGCGTTCAGGATCCAATCATTTTCGTTGAGTAACATAAATCCATTTATTACGTTGAGCGTTCAGGATCCGGTCAGTTTCGTTGAGTATCCAGACTCCAAATATTACGTTGAGCGTTCAGGCTCGAGTCAGTTTCGTTGGGTATCCAGACTCCGTTGATTACGTTGATCGTTCAGGCTCCGGTCATTTTCGTTGACTATCCAGACTTGGGTTATTACGTTGAGCGTTCAGGCTCCGGTCAGTCTCGTTGAGTATCCAGATACCGGTTATTACGTTGAGCGTTCAGGCTCCGGTCAATTTCGTTGGGTATCCAGACTCCGGTTATTACATTGAGCGTTCAGGCTCCGGTCAGTTTCGTTGGGTATCCAGACTCTGGTTATTACGTTGAGCGTTCAGGCTCCAGTCATTTTCGTTGAGTATCCAGACTCCTGTTATTACGTTGAGTGTTCAGGCTCCGGTCAGTTTCATTGAGTATCCAGACTCTGGTTATTACGTTGAGCGTTCAGGCTCCGGTTAGTTTCGTGGGTATCCAGACTCCGGTTATTACACTGAGCATTCAGGCTCCGGTCATTTTCGTTGAGTATCTAGACTCGAGTTATTACGTTGAGCATTCAGGCTCCGGTCAGTCTCGTTGAGTATCCAGATTCCGATTATTACGTTGAGCGTTCAGGCTCTTGTCAGTTTCGTTGGGTATACAGACTCCGGTTGTTACGTTGAGCGTTCAGGCTCCGGTCATTTTCGTTGAGTATCCAGACTCTGGTTATTAAGTTTAGCGTCAGGCTCCGATCATTTTCGTTGAGTATCCAGACTCCGATTATGTTGAACGTTCAGGCTCCGATCAATTTCGTTGAGTATCCATACTCCGGTCAATACGTTGAGCGTTCAGGATCCAATCATTTTCGTTGAGTAACATAAATCCATTTTTTACGTTGAGCGTTCAGGATCCGGTCAGTTTCGTTGAGTATCCAGACTCCAAATATTACGTTGAGCGTTCAGGCTCGAGTCAGTTTCGTTGGGTATCCAGACTCCGTTGATTAAGTTGATCGTTCAGGCTCCGGTCATTTTCGTTGACTATCCAGACTTGGGTTATTACGTTGAGCGTTCAGGCTCCGGTCAGTCTCGTTGAGTATCCAGATATCGGTTATTACGTTGAGCATTCAGGCTCCGGTCAGTTTCGTTGGGTATCCAGACTCCGGTTATTACGTTGAGCGTTTAGGCTCCGGTCAGTTTCGTTGGGTATCCAGACTCCGGTTATTACGTTGAGCGTTCAGGCTCCAGTCATTTTCGTTGAGTATCTAGACTCTTGTTATTACGTTGAGTGTTCAGGCTCCGGTCAGTTTCATTGAGTATCCAGACTCCTGTTATTACGTTGAGCGTTCAGACTCCGGTTAGTTTCGTGGGTATCCAGACTCCGGTTTTACACTGAGCATTCAGGCTCCGGTCATTTTCGTTGAGTATCCAGACTCGAGTTATTACGTTGAGCATTCAGGCTCCGGTCAGTCTCGTTGAGTATCCAGATTCCGATTATTACGTTGAGCGTTCAGGCTCTTGTCAGTTTCGTTGGGTATACAGACTCCGGTTGTTACGTTGAGCGTTCAGGCTCCGGTCATTTTCTTTGAGTATCCAAACTCCGGTTATTAAGTTTAGCGTCAGGCTCCGATCATTTTCGTTGAGTATCCAGACTCCGATTATGTTGAACGTTCAGGCTCCGATCAATTTCGTTGAGTATCCATACTCCGGTCAATACGTTGAGCGTTCAGGATCCAATCATTTTCGTTGAGTAACATAAATCCATTTATTACGTTGAGCGTTCAGGATCCGGTCAGTTTCGTTGAGTATCCAGACTCCAAATATTACGTTGAGCGTTCAGGCTCGAGTCAGTTTCGTTGGGTATCCAGACTCCGTTGATTACGTTGATCGTTCAGGCTCCGGTCATTTTCGTTGACTATCCAGACTTGGGTTATTACGTTGAGCGTTCAGGCTCCGGTCAGTCTCGTTGAGTATCCAGATACCGGTTATTACGTTGAGCGTTCAGGCTCCGGTCAATTTCGTTGGGTATCCAGACTCCGGTTATTACATTGAGCGTTCAGGCTCCGGTCAGTTTCGTTGGGTATCCAGACTCTGGTTATTACGTTGAGCGTTCAGGCTCCAGTCATTTTCGTTGAGTATCCAGACTCCTGTTATTACGTTGAGTGTTCAGGCTCCGGTCAGTTTCATTGAGTATCCAGACTCTGGTTATTACGTTGAGCGTTCAGGCTCCGGTTAGTTTCGTGGGTATCCAGACTCCGGTTATTACACTGAGCATTCAGGCTCCGGTCATTTTCGTTGAGTATCTAGACTCGAGTTATTACGTTGAGCATTCAGGCTCCGGTCAGTCTCGTTGAGTATCCAGATTCCGATTATTACGTTGAGCGTTCAGGCTCTTGTCAGTTTCGTTGGGTATACAGACTCCGGTTGTTACGTTGAGCGTTCAGGCTCCGGTCATTTTCGTTGAGTATCCAGACTCTGGTTATTAAGTTTAGCGTCAGGCTCCGATCATTTTCGTTGAGTATCCAGACTCCGATTATGTTGAACGTTCAGGCTCCGATCAATTTCGTTGAGTATCCATACTCCGGTCAATACGTTGAGCGTTCAGGATCCAATCATTTTCGTTGAGTAACATAAATCCATTTTTTACGTTGAGCGTTCAGGATCCGGTCAGTTTCGTTGAGTATCCAGACTCCAAATATTACGTTGAGCGTTCAGGCTCGAGTCAATTTCGTTGGGTATCCAGACTCCGTTGATTACGTTGATCGTTCAGGCTCCGGTCATTTTCGTTGACTATCCAGACTTGGGTTATTACGTTTAGCGTTCAGGCTCCGGTCAGTCTCGTTGAGTATCCAGATACCGGTTATTACGTTGAGCGTTCAGGCTCCGGTCAGTTTCGTTGGGTATCCAGACTCCGGTTATTACATTGAGCGTTCAGGCTCCGGTCAGTTTCGTTGGGTATCCAGACTCCGGTTATTACGTTGAGCGTTCAGGCTCCAGTCATTTTCGTTGAGTATCCAGACTCCTGTTATTACGTTGAGTGTTCAGGCTCCGGTCAGTTTCATTGAGTATCCAGACTCTGGTTATTACGTTGAGCGTTCAGGCTCCGGTTAGTTTCGTGGGTATCCAGACTCCGGTTATTACACTGAGCATTCAGGCTCCGGTCATTTTCGTTGAGTATCTAGACTCGAGTTATTACGTTGAGCATTCAGGCTCCGGTCAGTCTCGTTGAGTATCCAGATTCCGATTATTACGTTGAGCGTTCAGGCTCTTGTCAGTTTCGTTGGGTATACAGACTCCGGTTGTTACGTTGAGCGTTCAGGCTCCGGTCATTTTCGTTGAGTATCCAGACTCTGGTTATTAAGTTTAGCGTCAGGCTCCGATCATTTTCGTTGAGTATCCAGACTCCGATTATGTTGAACGTTCAGGCTCCGACCAATTTCGTTGAGTATCCATACTCCGGTCAATACGTTGAGCGTTCAGGATCCAATCATTTTCGTTGAGTAACATAAATCCATTTATTACGTTGAGCGTTCAGGATCCGGTCAGTTTCGTTGAGTATCCAGACTCCAAATATTACGTTGAGCGTTCAGGCTCGAGTCAGTTTCGTTGGGTATCCAGACTCCGTTGATTACGTTGATCGTTCAGGCTCCGGTCATTTTCGTTGACTATCCAGACTTGGGTTATTACGTTGAGCATTCAGGCTCCGGTCAGTCTCGTTGAATATCGAGATACCGGTTATTACGTTGAGCGTTCAGGCTCCGGTCAGTTTCGTTGGGTATCCAGACTCCGGTTATTACATTGAGCGTTCAGGCTCCGGTCAGTTTCGTTGGGTATCCAGACTCCGGTTATTACGTTGAGCGTTCAGGCTCCAGTCATTTTCGTTGAGTATCCAGACTCCTGTTATTACGTTGAGTGTTCAGGCTCCGGTCAGTTTCATTGAGTATCCAGACTCTGGTTATTACGTTGAGCGTTCAGGCTCCGGTTAGTTTCGTGGGTATCCAGACTCCGGTTATTACACTGAGCATTCAGGCTCCGGTCATTTTTGTTGAGTATCCAGACTCGAGTTATTACGTTGAGCATTCAGGCTCCGGTCAGTCTCGTTGAGTATCCAGATTCCGATTATTACGTTGAGCGTTCAGGCTCTTGTCAGTTTCGTTGGGTATACAGACTCCTGTTGTTACATTGAGCGTTCAGGCTCCGGTCATTTTCGTTGAGTATCCAGACTCCGGTTATTAAGTTTAGCGTCAGGCTCCGATCATTTTCGTTGAGTATCCAGACTCCGATTATGTTGAACGTTCAGGCTCCGATCAATTTCGTTGAGTATCCATACTCCGGTCAATACGTTGAGTGTTCAGGATCCAATCATTTTCGTTGAGTAACATAAATCCATTTATTACGTTGAGCGTTCAGGATCCGGTCAGTTTCGTTGAGTATCCAGACTCCAAATATTACGTTGAGCGTTCAGGCTCGAGTCAGTTTCGTTGGATATCCAGACTCCGTTGATTACGTTGATCGTTCAGGCTCCGGTCATTTTCGTTGACTATCCAGACTTGGGTTATTACGTTGAGCGTTCAGGCTCCGGTCAGTCTCGTTGAGTATCTAGATACCGGTTATTACGTTGAGCGTTCAGGCTCCGGTCAGTTTCATTGGGTATCCAGACTCCGGTTATTACATTGAGCGTTCAGGCTCCGGTCAGTTTCGTTGGGTATCCAGACTCCGGTTATTACGTTGAGCGTTCAGGCTCCAGTCATTTTCGTTGAGTATCCAGACTCCTGTTATTACGTTGAGTGTTCAGGCTCCGGTCAGTTTCATTGAGTATCCAGACTCTGGTTATTACGTTGAGCGTTCAGGCTCCGGTTAGTTTCGTGGGTATCCAGACTCCGGTTATTACACTGAGCATTCAGGCTCCGGTCATTTTCGTTGAGTATCCAGACTCGAGTTATTACGTTGAGCATTCAGGCTCCGGTCAGTCTCGTTGAGTATCCAAATTCCGATTATTATGTTGAGCGTTCAGGCTCTTGTCAGTTTCGTTGGGTATACAGACTCCGGTTGTTACGTTGAGCGTTCAGGCTCCGGTCATTTTCGTTGAGTATCCAGACTCCGGTTATTAAGTTTAGCGTCAGGCTCCGATCATTTTCGTTGAGTATCCAGACTCCGATTATGTTGAACGTTCAGGCTCCGATCAATTTCGTTGAGTATCCATACTCCGGTCAATACGTTGAGCGTTCAGGATCCAATCATTTTCGTTGAGTAACATAAATCCATTTATTACGTTGAGCGTTCAGGATCCGGTCAGTTTCGTTGAGTATCCAGACTCCAAATATTACGTTGAGCGTTCAGGCTCGAGTCAGTTTCGTTGGGTATCCAGACTCCGTTGATTACGTTGATCGTTCAGGCTCCGGTCATTTTCGTTGACTATCCAGACTTGGGTTATTACGTTGAGCGTTCAGGCTCTGGTCAGTCTCGTTGAGTATCCAGATACCGGTTATTACGTTGAGCGTTCAGGCTCCGGTCAGTTTCGTTGGGTATCCAGACTCCGGTTATTACATTGAGCGTTCAGGCTCCGGTCAGTTTCGTTGGGTATCCAGACTCCGGTTATTACGTTGAGCGTTCAGGCTCCAGTCATTTTCGTTGAGTATCCAGACTCCTGTTATTACGTTGAGTGTTCAGGCTCCGGTCAGTTTCATTGAGTATCCAGACTCTGGTTATTACGTTGAGCGTTCAGGCTCCGGTTAGTTTCGTGGGTATCCAGACTCCGGTTATTACACTGAGCATTCAGGCTCCGGTCATTTTCGTTGAGTATCCAGACTCGAGTTATTACGTTGAGCATTCAGGCTCCGGTCAGTCTCGTTGAGTATCCAAATTCCGATTATTACGTTGAGCGTTCAGGCTCTTGTCAGTTTCGTTGGGTATACAGACTCCGGTTGTTACGTTGAGCGTTCAGGCTCCGGTCATTTTCGTTGAGTATCCAGACTCCGGTTATTAAGTTTAGCGTCAGGCTCCGATCATTTTCGTTGAGTATCCAGACTCCGATTATGTTGAACGTTCAGGCTCCGATCAATTTCGTTGAGTATCCATACTCCGGTCAATACGTTGAGCGTTCAGGATCCAATCATTTTCGTTGAGTAACATAAATCCATTTATTACGTTGAGCGTTCAGGATCCGGTCAGTTTCGTTGAGTATCCAGACTCCAAATATTACGTTGAGCGTTCAGGCTCGAGTCAGTTTCGTTGGGTATCCAGACTCCGTTGATTACGTTGATCGTTCAGGCTCCGGTCATTTTCGTTGACTATCCAGACTTGGGTTATTACGTTGAGCGTTCAGGCTCCGGTCAGTCTCGTTGAGTATCCAGATACCGGTTATTACGTTGAGCGTTCAGGCTCCGGTCAGTTTCGTTGGGTATCCAGACTCCGGTTATTACATTGAGCGTTCAGGCTCCGGTCAGTTTCGTTGGGTATCCAGACTCCGGTTATTACGTTGAGCGTTCAGGCTCCAGTCATTTTCGTTGAGTATCCAGACTCCTGTTATTACGTTGAGTGTTCAGGCTCCGGTCAGTTTCATTGAGTATCCAGACTCTGGTTATTACATTGAGCGTTCAGGCTCCGGTTAGTTTCGTGGGTATCCAGACTCCGGTTATTACACTGAGCATTCAGGCTCCGGTCATTTTCGTTGAGTATCCAGACTCGAGTTATTACGTTGAGCATTCAGGCTCCGGTCAGTCTCGTTGAGTATCCAGATTCCGATTATTACGTTGAGCGTTCAGGCTCTTGTCAGTTTCGTTGGGTATACAGACTCCGGTTGTTACGTTGAGCGTTCAGGCTCCGGTCATTTTCGTTAAGTATCCAGACTCCGGTTATTAAGTTTAGCGTCAGGCTCCGGTCATTTTCGTTGAGTATCCAAACTCCGATTATGTTGAACGTTCAGGCTCCGATCAATTTCGTTGAGTATCCATACTCCGGTTAATACGTTGAGCGTTCAGGATCCAATCATTTTCGTTGAGTATCATAAATCCATTTATTACGTTGAGCGTTCAGGATCCGGTCAGTTTCGTTGAGTATCCAGACTCCAATTATTACGTTGAGCGTTCAGGCTCGAGTCAGTTTCGTTGGGTATCCAGACTCCGTTGATTACGTTGATCGTTCAGGCTCCGGTCATTTTCGTTGACTATCCAGACTTGGGTTATTACGTTGAGCGTTCAGGCTCCGGTCAGTCTCGTTGAGTATCTAGATACCGGTTATTACGTTGAGCGTTCAGGCTCCGGTCAGTTTCGTTGGGTATCCAGACTCCGGTTATTACATTGAGCGTTCAGGCTCCGGTCAGTTTCGTTGGGTATCCAGACTCCGGTTATTACGTTGAGCGTTCAGGCTCCAGTCATTTTCGTTGAGTATCCAGACTCCTGTTATTACGTTGAGTGTTCAGGCTCCGGTCAGTTTCATTGAGTATCCAGACTCTGGTTATTACGTTGAGCGTTCAGGCTCCGGTTAGTTTCGTTGGTATCCAGACTCCGGTTATTACACTGAGCATTCAGGCTCCGGTCATTTTCTTTGAGTATCCAGACTCGGGTTATTACGTTGAGCGTTCAGGCTCCGGTCAGTCTCGTTGAGTATCCAGATTCCGATTATTACGTTGAGCGTTCAGCCTCTTGTCAGTTTCGTTGGGTATACAGACTCCGGTTGTTACGTTGAGCGTTCAGGCTCCGGTCATTTTCGTTGAGTATCCAGACTCCGGTCATTACATTGAGCGTTCAGGATCCAGTCATTTTTGTTGAGTATCATAACTCCATTTATTACGTTGAGCGTTCAGGATCCGGTCATTTTCGTTGAGTATCGAGACTCTGGTTATTACGTTATGGGTTCAGACTCCGGTCATTTTTGTTGAGTATCTACACTCCTGTCATTACGCTGAACGTTCAGGCTCCGATCATTTTCGTTGAGTATCCATACTCCGGTCAATACGTTGAGCGTTCAGGCTCCGTCATTTTCGTTGAGTATCCAGACTCCGGTCATTACATTTAGCGTTCAGGATCCAATCATTTTCGTTGAGTATCATAAATCCATTTATTACGTTGATCATTCAGGATCCGCGCAGTTTCGTTGAGTATCCAGACTCCAAATATTACGTTGAGCGTTCAGGCTCGAGTCAGTTTCGTTGGGTATCCAGACTCCGTTGATTAAGTTGATCGTTCAGGCTCCGGTCATTTTCGTTGAGTATCCAGACTTGGGTTATTACGTTGAGCGTTCAGGCTCCGATTAGTCTCGTTGAGTATCCAGATACCGGTTATTACGTTGAGCATTCAGGCTCCGGTCAGTTTCGTTGGGTATCCAGACTCCGGTTATTACGTTGAGCGTTCAGGCTCCAGTCATTTTCGTTGAGTATCTAGACTCCTGTTATTACGTTGAGTGTTCAGGCTCCGGTCAGTTTCATTGAGTATCCAGACTCCGGTTATTTTGTTGAGCATTCAGGCTCCGGTCATTTTCGTTGAGTATCCAGACTCGGGTTATTACGTTGAGCGTTCAGGCTCCGGTCAGTCTCGTTGAGTATCCAGATTCCAATTATTACGTTGAGTGTTCAGGCTCTTGTCAGTTTCGTTGGGTATACATACTCCGGTTGTTACGTTGAGCGTTCAGGCTCTGGTCATTTTCGTTGAGTATCCAGACTCCGGTTATTAAGTTTAGCGTCAGGCTCCGATCATTTTCGTTGAGTATCCAGACTCCGATTATGTTGAACGTTCAGGCTCCGATCAATTTCCTTGAGTATCCATACTCCGGTCAATACGTTGAGCGTTCAGGATCCAATCATTTTCGTTGAGTATCATAAATCCATTTATTACGTTGATCGTTCAGGCTCCGGTCATTTTCGTTGACTATCCAGACTTGGGTTATTACGTTGAGCGTTCAGGCTCCGGTCAGTCTCGTTGAGTATCCAGATACCGGTTATTACGTTGAGCGTTCAGGCTCCGGTCAGTTTCGTTGGGTATCCAGACTCCGGTTATTACATTGAGCGTTCAGGCTCCGGTCAGTTTCGTTGGGTATCCAGACTCCGGTTATTACGTTGAGCGTTCAGGCTCCAGTCATTTTCGTTGAGTATCCAGACTCCTGTTATTACGTTGAGTGTTCAGGCTCCGGTCAGTTTCATTGAGTATCCAGACTCTGGTTATTACATTGAGCGTTCAGGCTCCGGTTAGTTTCATGGGTATCCAGACTCCGGTTATTACACTGAGCATTCAGGCTCCGGTCATTTTCGTTGAGTATCCAGACTCGAGTTATTACGTTGAGCATTCAGGCTCCGGTCAGTCTCGTTGAGTATCCAGATTCCGATTATTACGTTGAGCGTTCAGCCTCTTGTCAGTTTCGTTGGGTATACAGACTCCGGTTGTTACGTTGAGCGTTCAGGCTCCGGTCATTTTCGTTGAGTATCCAGACTCCGGTCATTACATTGAGCGTTCAGGATCCAGTCATTTTTGTTGAGTATCATAACTCCATTTATTACGTTGAGCGTTCAGGATCCGGTCATTTTCGTTGAGTATCGAGACTCTGGTTATTACGTTATGGGTTCAGACTCCGGTCATTTTTGTTGAGTATCTACACTCCTGTCATTACGCTGAACGTTCAGGCTCCGATCATTTTCGTTGAGTATCCATACTCCGGTCAATACGTTGAGCGTTCAGGCTCCGTCATTTTCGTTGAGTATCCAGACTCCGGTCATTACATTTAGCGTTCAGGATCCAATCATTTTCGTTGAGTATCATAAATCCATTTATTACGTTGATCATTCAGGATCCGCTCAGTTTCGTTGAGTATCCAGACTCCAAATATTACGTTGAGCGTTCAGGCTCGAGTCAGTTTCGTTGGGTATCCAGACTCCGTTGATTAAGTTGATCGTTCAGGCTCCGGTCATTTTCGTTGAGTATCCAGACTTGGGTTATTACGTTGAGCGTTCAGGCTCCGATTAGTCTCAATGAGTATCCAGATACCGGTTATTACGTTGAGCATTCAGGCTCCGGTCAGTTTCGTTGGGTATCCAGACTCCGGTTATTACGTTGAGCGTTCAGGCTCCAGTCATTTTCGTTGAGTATCTAGACTCCTGTTATTACGTTGAGTGTTCAGGCTCCGGTCAGTTTCATTGAGTATCCAGACTCCGGTTATTTTGTTGAGCATTCAGGCTCCGGTCATTTTCGTTGAGTATCCAGACTCGGGTTATTACGTTGAGCGTTCAGGCTCCGGTCAGTCTCGTTGAGTATCCAGATTCCAATTATTACGTTGAGTGTTCAGGCTCTTGTCAGTTTCGTTGGGTATACATACTCCGGTTGTTACGTTGAGCATTCAGGCTCTGGTCATTTTCGTTGAGTATCCAGACTCCGGTTATTAAGTTTAGCGTCAGGCTCCGATCATTTTCGTTGAGTATCCAGACTCCGATTATGTTGAACGTTCAGGCTCCGATCAATTTCCTTGAGTATCCATACTCCGGTCAATACGTTGAGCGTTCAGGATCCAATCATTTTCGTTGAGTATCATAAATCCATTTATTACGTTGAGCGTTCAGGATCCGGTCAGTTTCGTTGAGTATCCATACTCCAAATATTACGTTGAGCGTTCAGGCTCGAGTCAGTTTCGTTGGGTATCCAGACTCCGTTGATTACGTTGATCGTTCAGGCTCCGGTCATTTTCGTTGACTATCCAGACATGGGTTATTACGTTGAGCGTTCAGGCTCCGATCAGTCTCGTTGAGTATCCAGATACCGGTTATTACATTGAGCGTTCAGGCTCCGGTCAGTTTCGTTGGGTATCCAGACTCCGGTTATTACGTTGAGCGTTCAGGCTCCGGTCAGTTTCGTTGGGTATCCAGACTCCGGTTATTACGTTGAGCGTTCAGGCTTCAGTCATTTTCGTTGAGTATCCAGACTCCTGTTATTACGTTGAGTGTTCAGGCTCTGGTCAGTTTCATTGAGTATCCAGACTCCGGTTATTACGTTGAGCGTTCAGGCTCCGGTTAGTTTCGTGGGTATCCAGACTCCGGTTATTACACTGAGCATTCAGGCTCCGGTCATTTTCATTGAGTATCCAGACTCGGGTTATTATGTTGAGCCTTCAGGCTCCGGTCAGTTTCGTTGAGTATCCAGATTCCGATTATTACTTTCAGCGTTCAGGCTCTTGTCAGTTTCGTTGGGTATACAGACTCCGGTTGTTACGTTGAGCGTTCAGGCTCCGGTCATTTTCGTTGAGTATCCAGACTCCGGTTATTAAGTCTAGCGTCAGGCTCCGATCATTTTCGTTGAGTATCCAAACTCCGATTTTTACGTTGAGCGTTCAGGCTCCGGTCATTTTCGTTGAGTATCTAGACTCCGGTTATTACGTTGAGGGTTCAGACTCCGGTCATTTTCGTTGAGTATCTACACTCCTGTCATTACGTTGAGCGTTCAGGCTCCGGTCATTTTCGTTGAGTATCCAGAGTCCTGTTATTACGTTGAGCGTTCAGGATCCAGTCATTTTTGTTGAGTATCATAACTCCATTTATTACGTTGAGCGTTTAGGATCCGGTCATTTTCGTTGAGTATTGAGACTCCGGTTATTACGTTGAGGGTTCAGACTCCGGTCATTTTCGTTGAGTATCTACACTCCTGTCATTACGTTGAACGTTCAGGCTCCGATCATTTTCGGTGAGCATCCATACTCCGGTCAATACGCTGAGCGTTCAGGCTCCGGTCATTTTCGTTGAGTATCCAGACTCCGGTCATTACATTGAGCGTTCAGGATCCAGTCATTTTTGTTGAGTATCATAACTCCATTTATTACGTTGAGCGTTCAGGATCCGGTCATTTTCGTTGAGTATCGAGACTCCGGTTATTACGTTGTGGGTTCAGACTCCGGTCATTTTTGTTGAGTATCTACACTCATGTCATTACGCTGAACGTTCAGGCTCCGATCATTTTCGTTGAGTATCCATACTCCGGTCAATACGTTGAGCGTTCAGGCTCCGGTCATTTTCGTTGAGTATCCAGACTCCGGTCATTACATTGAGCGTTCAGGATCCAATCATTTTCGTTGAGTATCATAAATCCATTTATTACGTTGAGCGTTCAGGATCCGTTCAGTTTTGTTGTGTATCCAGACTCCAAATATTACGTTGAGCGTTCAGGCTCGAGTCAGTTTTGTTGGGTATCCAGACTCCGTTGATTAAGTTGATCGTTCAGGCTCCGGTCATTTTCGTTGACTACCCAGACTTGGGTTATTACGTTGAGCGTTCAGGCTCCGGTTAGTCTCGTTGAGTATCCAGATACCGGTTA
Organism: Lathyrus sativus; assembly: GCA_963859935.3. Lineage (NCBI taxonomy): Eukaryota > Viridiplantae > Streptophyta > Magnoliopsida > Fabales > Fabaceae > Lathyrus > Lathyrus sativus. The sequence continues at coordinate 247,743,114 of OZ012736.1, read as the reverse complement.
TTACGTTGAGCATTCAGGCTCCGGTCAGTTTCGTTGGGTATCCAGACTCCGGTTATTACGTTGAGCGTTCAGGCTCCGGTCAGTTTCGTTGGGTATCCAGACTCCGGTTATTACGTTGAGTGTTCAGGCTCCAGTCATTTTCGTTGAGTATCTAGACTCCTGTTATTAGGTTGAGTGTTCAGGCTCCGGTCAGTTTCATTGAGTATCCAGACTCCGGTTATTACGTTGAGCGTTCAGGCTCCGGTTAGTTTCGTGGGTATCCAGACTCCGGTTATTACACTGAGCATTCAGGCTCCGGTCATTTTCGTTGAGTATCCAGACTCGGGTTATTACGTTGAGCGTTCAGGCTCCGGTCAGTCTCGTTGAGTATCCAGATTCCGATTATTACGTTGAGCGTTCAGGCTATTGTCAGTTTCGTTGGGTATACAGACTCCGGTTGTTACGTTGAGCGTTCAGGCTCCGGTCATTTTCGTTGAGTATCCAGACTCCAGTTATTAAGTTTAGCGTCAGGCTCCGATCATTTTCGTTAAGTATCCAGGCTCCGATTATGTTGAACGTTCAGGCTCCGATCAATTTCGTTGAGTATCCATACTCCGGTCAATACGTTGAGTGTTCAGGATCCAATCATTTTCGTTGAGTATCATAAATCCATTTATTACGTTGAGCGTTCAGGATCCGGTCAGTTTCGTTGAGTATCCATACTCCAAATATTACGTTGAGCGTTCAGGCTCGAATCAGTTTCTTTGGGTATCCAGACTCCGTTGATTACGTTGATCGTTCAGGCTCCGGTCATTTTCGTTGACATTCCAGACTTGGGTTATTACGTTGAGCCTTCAGGCTCCGGTCAGTCTCGTTGAGTATCCAGATACCGGTTATTGCGTTGAGCGTTCAGGCTCCGGTCAGTTTCGTTGGGTATCCAGACTCCGGTTATTACGTTGAGCGTTCAGGCTCCGGTCAGTTTCGTTGGGTATCCAGACTCCGGTTATTATGTTGAGCGTTCAGGCTCCAGTCATTTTCGTTGAGTATCCAGACTCCTGTTATTACGTTGAGTGTTCAGGCTCTGGTCAGTTTCATTGAGTATCCAGACTCCGGTTATTACGTTGAGCATTCAGGCTCCGGTTAGTTTCGTGGGTATCCAGACTCCGGTTATTACACTGAGCATTCAGGCTCCGGTCATTTTCATTGAGTATCCAGACTCGGGTTATTACGTTGAGCGTTCAGGCTCCGGTCAGTTTCGTTGAGTATCCAGATTCCGATTATTACTTTCAGCGTTCAGGCTCTTGTCAGTTTCGTTGGGTATACAGACTCCAGTTGTTACGTTGAGCTTTCAGGCTCCGGTCATTTTCGTTGAGTATCCAGACTCCGGTTATTAAGTTTAGCGTCACGCTCCGATCATTTTCGTTGAGTATCTAGACTCCGATTTTTACGTTGAGCATTCAGGCTCCGGTCATTTTCGTTGAGTATCCAGACTCCGGTTATTACGTTGAGGGTTCAGACTCCGGTCATTTTCGTTGAGTATCTACACTCCTGTCATTACGTTGAACGTTCAGGCTCCGATCATTTTCGGTGAGCATCCATACTCCGGTCAATATGTTGAGCGTTCAGGCTCCGGTCATTTTCGTTGAGTATCCAGACTCCGATCATTACATTGAGCGTTCAGGATCCAATCATTTTCGTTGAGTATCAGAAATCCATTTTATTACGTTGAGCGTTCAGGATCCGTTCAGTTTCGTTGAGTATCCAGACTCCAAATATTACGTTGAGCGTTCAGGCTCGAGTCAGTTTCGTTAGGTATCCAGACTCCGTTGATTAAGTTGATCGTTCAGGCTCTGGTCATTTTCGTTGACTATCCAGACTTGGGTTATTACGTTGAGCGTTCAGGCTCCGGTCAGTCTCGTTGAGTATCCAGATACCGGTTATTACGTTGAGCATTCAGGCTCCGGTCAGTTTCGTTGGGTATCCAGACTCCGGTTATTACGTTGAGCGTTCAGGCTCCGCTCAGTTTCGTTGGGTATCCAGACTCCGGTTATTACGTTGAGCGTTCAGGCTCCAGTCATTTTCGTTGAGTATCTAGACTCCTGTTATTACGTTGAGTGTTCAGGCTCCGGTCAGTTTCATTGAGTATCCAGACTCCGGTTATTACGTTGAGCGTTCAGGCTCCGGTTAGTTTTTGTGGGTATCCAGACTCCGGTTATTACACTGAGCATTCAGGCTCCGGTCATTTTCGTTGAGTATCCAGACTCGGGTTATTACGTAGAGCGTTCAGGCTCCGGTCAGTCTCGTTGAGTATCCAGATTCCGATTATTACGTTGAGGGATCAGGCTCTTGTCAGTTTCGTTGGGTATACAGACTCCAGTTGTTACGTTGAGCGTTCAGGCTCCGGTCATTTTCGTTGAGTATCCAGACTCCGGTTATTAAGTTTAGCGTCAGGCTCCGATCATTTTAGTGGAGTATCCAGACTCCGATTATGTTGAACGTTTAGGCTCCGATCAATTTCGTTGAGTATCCATACTCCAGTCAATACGTTGAGCGTTCAGGATCCAATCATTTTCGTTGAGTATCATAAATCCATTTATTACGTTGAGCGTTCAGGACCCGGTCAGTTTCGTTGAGTATCCAGACTCCAAATATTACGTTGAGCGTTCAGGCTCGAGTCAGTTTCGTTGGGTATCCAGACTCCGTTGATTAGGTTGATCGTTCAGGCTCCGGTCATTTTCGTTGACTATCCAGACTTGGGTTATTACGTTGAGCGTTCAGGCTCCGGTCAGTCTCCTTGAGTATCCAGATACCAGTTATTACGTTGAGCGTTCAGGCTCTGGTCAGTTTCGTTGGGTATCCAGACTCCGGTTATTACGTTGAGCGTTCAGGCTCCGGTCAGTTTCCTTGGGTATCCAGACTCCGGTTATTATGTTGAGCGTTCAGGCTCCAGTCATTTTCGTTGAGTATCCAGACTCCTGTTATTACGTTGAGTGTTCAGGCTCCGGTCAGTTTCATTTAGTATCCAGACTCCGGTTATTACGTTGAGCGTTTAGGCTCCGGTTAGTTTCGTGGGTATCCAGACTCCGGTTATTACACTGAGAATTCAGGCTCCGGTCATTTTTGTTGAGTATCCAGACTCGGGTTATTACGTTGAGCGTTCAGGCTCCGGTCAGTCTCGTTGAGTATCCAGATTCCGATTATTACTTTGAGCGTTCAGGCTCTTGTCAGTTTCGTTGGGTATACAGACTCCGGTTGTTACGTTGAGCGTTCAGGCTCCGGTCATTTTCGTTGAGTATCCAGACTCCGGTTATTAAGTTTAGCGTCAGGCTCCGATCATTTTCGTTGAGTATCCAGACTCCGATTTTTACAATGAGCGTTCAGGCTCCGGTCATTTTCGTTGAGTATCCAGACTCCGGTTATTATATTGAGCGTTCAGGCTCCGGTCACTCTCGTTGAGTATCCAGATTCCGATTATTACGTTGAGCGTTCAGGCTCTTGTCAGTTTCGTTGGGTATACAGACTCTGGTTGTTACGTTGAGCGTTCAGGCTCCGGTCATTTTCGTTGAGTATCCAAACTCCGGTCATTATATTGAGCATTCAAGATCCAGTCATTTTTGTTGAGTATCATAACTCCATTTATTACGTTGAGCGTTCAGGATCCGTTCAGTTTCGTTGAGTATCCAGACTCCAAATATTACGTTGAGCGTTCAGGCTCCGGTCAGTTTCGTTGGGTATCCAGACTCCGGTGATTACGTTAATCGTTCAGGCTCCGGTCATTTTCGTTGACTATCCAGACTCGGGTTATTACGTTGAACGTTCAGGCTCCGGTCAGTTTCGTTGAGTATCCAGATTCCGATTATTACGTTGAGCGTTCAGGCTCCGGTCAGTTTCGTTGGGTATCAAGACTCCGGTGATTACGTTGATCGTTCAGGCTCCGGTCATTTTCGTTGACAATCTAGACTTGGGTTATTACGTTAAGCGTTCAGGCTCCGGTCAGTTTCGTTGAGTATCCAGATTCCGATTATTACGTTGAGCATTCATGCTCCGGTCAGTTTCGTTGCGTATCTAGACTCCGGTTATTACGTTGAGCATTCAGGCTCCGGTCATTTTCGTTGAGTGTCCAAACTCCGGTTATTAAGTTGAGCGTCAGGCTCCGATCATTTTCATTGAGTATCTAGACACTGATTATTACGTTGAGCGTTCAGGCTCCGGTTATTTTCGTTGAGTATCCTGACTCCGGTTATTACGTTGAGGGTTCAGACTCCGGTCTTTTTCGTTGAGTATCTAGACTTCTGTCATTACGTTGAACGTTCAGGTTCCGATCAATTTTGTTGAGTATCCATACTCCGGTCAATACGTTGAGCGTTCAGGCTCCGGTCATTTTTGTTGAGTATCCAGACTCCGGTCATTACATTGGGCGTTCAGGATCCAATCATTTTTGTTGAGTATCATAAATCCATTTATTACGTTGAGCGTTCAGGATCCGGTCAGTTTCGTTGAGTATTCAGACTACAAATATTACTTTGAGCGTTCAGCCTCGAGTCAGTTTCGTTGGGTATCGAGACTCCGTTGATTACGTTGATCGTTCAGGCTCCGGTCATTTTTGTTGACTATCCAGACTTGGGTTATTACGTTGAGCGTTCAGGCTCGGGTCAGTCTCGTTGAGTATCCAGATACCGGTTATTACGTTGAGCGTTCAGGCTCCGGTCAGTTTCGTTGGGTATCGAGACTCCGTTGATTACGTTTAGTGTTCAGGCTCCGGTCAGTTTCGTTGGGTATCCAGACTCCGGTTATTACGTTATGCGTTCAGGCTCCGGTTAGTTTCGTTGAGTATCCAGAGTCCTGTTATTACGTTGAGTGTTCAGGCTCCGGTCAGTTTCATTGAGTATCCAGACTCCGGTTATTACGTTGAGTGTTCAGGCTCCGGTTAGTTTCGTGGGTATCCAGACTCCGGTTATTACACTGAGCATTCAGGATCCGGTCATTTTCGTTGAGTATCGAGACTCCGGTTATTACGTTGAGGGTTCAGGCTCCGGTCAGTCTCGTTGAGTATCCAGATTCCGATTATTACTTTGAGCGTTTAGGCTCTTGTCACTTTCGTTGGGTATACAGACTCCGGTTGTTACGTTGAGCGTTCAGGCTCCGGTCATTTTTGTTGAGTATCCAGACTCCGGTTATTAAGTTTAGCGTCAGGCTCCGATCATTTTCGTTGAGTATCCAGACTCCGATTTTTACGTTGAGCGTTCAGGCTCCGGTCATTTTCGTTGAGTATCCAGACTCCGGTTATTACGTTGAGGGTTCAGACTCCGGTAATTTTCGTTGTGTATCTACACTCCTGTCATTACGTTGAACGTTCAGGCTCCGATCATTTTCGGTGAGCATCCATACTCCGGTCAATACGTTGAGCATTCAGGCTCCGGTCATTTTCGTTGAGTATCCAGACTCCGGTCATTACATTGAGCGTTCAGGATCCAATCATTTTCGTTGAGTATCAGAAATCCATTTATTACGTTGAGCGTTCAGGATCCGTTCAGTTTCGTTGAGTATCCAGACTCCAAATATTACGTTGAGCGTTCAGGCTCGAGTCAGTTTCGTTGGGTATCCAGACTCCGTTGATTAAGTTGATCGTTCAGGCTCTGGTCATTTTCGTTGACTATCCAGACTTGGGTTATTACGTTGAGCGTTCAGGCTCCGGTCAGTCTCGTTGAGTATCCAGATACCGGTTATTACGTTGAGCATTCAGGCTCCGGTCAGTTTCGTTGGGTATCCAGACTCCGGTTATTACGTTGAGCGTTCAGCCTCCGGTCAGTTTCGTTGGGTATCCAGACTCCGGTTATTACGTTGAGCATTCAGGCTCCGGTCAGTTTCGTTGGGTATCCAGACTCCGGTTATTACGTTGAGTGTTCAGGCTCCGGTCATTTTCGTTGAGTATCCAGACTCCGGTTATTATGTTGAGCGTTCAGGCTCCGGTTAGTTTCGTGGGTATCCAGACTCCGGTTATTACACTGAGCATTCAGGCTCCGGTCATTTTCGTTGAGTATCCAGACTCGGGTTATTACGTAGAGCATTCAGGCTCCGTTCAGTCTCGTTGAGTATCCAGATTCCGATTATTACGTTGAGCGTTCAGGCTCTTGTCAGTTTCGTTGGGTATACAGACTCCGGTTGTTACGTTGAGCGTTCAGGCTCCGGTCATTTTCGTTGAGTATCCAGGCTCTGGTTATTAAGTTTAGCGTCAGGCTCCGATCATTTTCGTTGAGTATCCAGACTCCGATTATGTTGAATGTTTAGGCTCCGATCAATTTCGTTGAGTATCCATACTCCAGTCAATACGTTGAACGTTCAGGATCCAATCATTTTCGTTGAGTATCATAAATCCGTTTATTACGTTGAGCGTTCAGGATCCGGTCAGTTTCGTTGAGTATCCAGACTCCAAATATTACGTTGAGCGTTCAGGCTCGAGTCAGTTTCGTTGGGTATCCAGACTCCGTTGATTACGTTGATCGTTCAGGCTCCGGTCATTTTTGTTAACTATCCAGACTTGGGTTATTACGTTGAGCGTTCAGGCTCCGGTCAGTCTCGTTGAGTATCCAGATACCAGTTATTACGTTGAGCGTTCAGGCTCCGGTCAGTTTCGTTGGGTATCCAGACTTCGGTTATTACGTTGAGCGTTCAGGCTCCGGTCAGTTTCCTTGGGTATCCAGACTCCGGTTATTACGTTGAGCATTCAGGCTCCAGTCATTTTCGTTGAGTATCCAGACTCCTGTTATTACGTTGAGTGTTCAGGCTCCGGTCAGTTTCATTTAGTATCCAGACTCCGGTTATTACGTTGAGCGTTTAGGCTCCGGTTAGTTTCGTGGGTATCCAGACTCCGGTTATTACACTGAGAATTCAGGCTCCGGTCATTTTTGTTGAGTATCCAGACTAGGGTTCTTACGTTGAGCGTTCAGGCTCCGGTCAGTCTCGTTGAGTATCCAGATTCCGATTATTACTTTGAGCGTTCAGGCTCTTGTCAGTTTCGTTGGGTATACAGACTCCGGTTGTTACGTTGAGCGTTCAGGCTCCGGTCATTTTCGTTGAGTATCCAGACTCCGGTTATTAAGTTTAGCGTCAGGCTCCGATCATTTTCGTTGAGTATCCAGACTCCGATTTTTACGTTGAGCGTTCAGGCTCCGGTCATTTTCGTTGAGTATCCAGACTCGGGTTATTACATTGAGCGTTCAGGCTCCGGTCAGTCTCATTGAGTATCCAGATTCCGATTATTACGTTGAGCGTTCAGGCTCTTGTCTCTTTCGTTGGGTATACAGACTCTGGTTGTTACGTTGAGCGTTCAGGCTCCGGTCATTTTCGTTGAGTATCCAGTCTCCGGTTATTAAGTTTAGCGTCAGGCTCCGATCATTTTCGTTGAGTATCCAGACTCCGATTTTTACGTTGAGCATTCAGGCTCCGGTCATTTTCGTTGAGTATCCAGACTCCGGTTATTACGTTGAGGGTTCAGACTCCGGTCATTTTCGTTGAGTATCTACACTCCTGTCATTACGTTGAACGTTCAGGCTCCGATCATTTTCGGTGAGCATCCATACTCCGGTCAATACGTTGAGCGTTCAGGCTCCGGTCATTTTCGTTGAGTATCCAGACTCCGGTCATTACATTGAGCGTTCAGGATCCAGTCATTTTTGTTGAGTATCATAACTCCGTTTATTACGTTGAGCGTTCAGGATCCGGTCATTTTCGTTGAGTATCGAGACTCCGGTTATTACTTTGTGGGTTCAGACTCTGGTCATTTTTGTTGAGTATCTACACTCCTGTCATTACGCTGAACGTTCAAGCTCCGATCATTTTCGTTGAGTATCCATACTCCGGTCAATACGTTGAGCGTTCAGGCTCCGGTCATTTTCGTTGGGTATCCAGACTCCGATCATTACATTGAGCGTTCAGGATCCAATCATTTTCGTTGAGTATCAGAAATCCATTTATTACGTTGAGCGTTCAGGATCCGTTCAGTTTCGTTGAGTATCCAGACTCCAAATATTACGTTGAGCGTTCAGGCTCGAGTCAGTTTCGTTGGGTATCCAGACTCCGTTGATTAAGTTGATTGTTCAGGCTCTAGTCATTTTCGTTGACTATCCAGACTTGGGTTATTACGTTGAGCGTTCAGGCTCCGGTCAGTCTCGTTGAGTATCCAGATACCGGTTATTACGTTGAGCATTCAGGCTCCGGTCAGTTTCGTTGGGTATCCAGACTCCGGTTATTACGTTGAGCGTTCAGGCTCCGGTCAGTTTCGTTGGGTATCCAGACTCCGGTTATTATGTTGAGCGTTCAGGCTCCAGTCATTTTCGTTGAGTATCTAGACTCCTGTTATTACGTTGAGTGTTCAGGCTCCGGTCAGTTTCATTGAGTATCCAGACTCCGGTTATTACGTTGAGCGTTCAGGCTCCGGTTAGTTTCGTGGGTATCCAGACTCCGGTTATTACACTGAGCATTCAGGCTCCGGTCATTTTCGTTGAGTATCCAGACTCGGGTTATTACGTAGAGCGTTCAGGCTCCGGTCAGTCTCGTTGAGTATCCAGATTCTGATTATTACGTTGAGCGTTCAGGCTCTTGTTAGTTTCGTTGGGTATACAGACTCCGGTTGTTACGTTGAGCGTTCAGGCTCCGGTCATTTTCGTTGAGTATCCAGACTCCGGTTATTAAGTTTAGCGTCAGGCTCCGATCATTTTCGTTGAGTATCCAGACTCCGATTATGTTGAACGTTTAGGCTCCGATCAATTTCGTTGAGTATCCATACTCCAGTCAATACGTTGAGCGTTCAGGATCCAATCATTTTCGTTGAGTATCATAAATCCATTTATTACGTTGAGCGTTCAGGATCCGGTCAGTTTCGTTGAGTATCCAGACTCCAAATATTACGTTGAGCGTTCAGGCTCGAGTCAGTTTCGTTGGGTATCCAGACTCCGTTGATTACGTTGATCGTTCAGGCTCCGGTCATTTTCGTTGACTATCCAGACTTGGGTTATTACGTTGAGCGTTCAGGCTCCGGTCAGTCTCGTTGAGTATCCAGATACCGGTTATTACGTAGAGCGTTCAGGCTCCGGTCAGTCTCGTTGAGTATCCAGATTCTGATTATTACGTTGAGCATTCAGGCTCTTGTTAGTTTCGTTGGGTATACAGACTCCGGTTGTTACGTTGAGCGTTCAGGCTCCGGTCATTTTCGTTGAGTATCCAGACTCCGGTTATTAAGTTTAGCGTCAGGCTCCGATCATTTTCGTTGAGTATCCAGACTCCGATTATGTTGAACGTTTAGGCTCCGATCAATTTCGTTGAGTATCCATACTCCAGTCAATACGTTGAGCGTTCAGGATCCAATCATTTTCGTTGAGTATCATAAATCCATTTATTACGTTGAGCGTTCAGGATCCGGTCAGTTTCGTTGAGTATCCAGACTCCAAATATTACGTTGAGCGTTCAGGCTCGAGTCAGTTTCGTTGGGTATCCAGACTCCGTTGATTACGTTGATCGTTCAGGCTCCGGTCATTTTCGTTGACTATCCAGACTTGGGTTATTACGTTGAGCGTTCAGGCTCCGGTCAGTCTCGTTGAGTATCCAGATACCGGTTATTACGTTGAGCGTTCAGGCTCCGGTCAGTTTCGTTGGGTATCCAGACTCCGGTTATTACGTTGAGCGTTCATGCTCCGGTCAGTTTCCTTGGGTATCCAGACTCCGGTTATTACGTTGAGCGTTCAGGCTCCAGTCATTTTCGTTGAGTATCCAGACTCCTGTTATTACGTTGAGTGTTCAGGCTCCGGTCAGTTTCATTTAGTATCCAGACTCCGGTTATTACGTTGAGCGTTTAGGCTCCGGTTAGTTTCGTGGGTATCCAGACTCCAGTTATTACACTGAGAATTCAGGCTCCGGTCATTTTTGTTGAGTATCCAGACTAGGGTTATTACGTTGAGCGTTCAGGCTCCGGTCAGTCTCGTTGAGTATCCAGATTCCGATTATTACTTTGAGCGTTCAGGCTCTTGTCAGTTTCGTTGGGTATACAGACTCCGGTTGTTACGTTGAGCGTTCAGGCTCCGGTCATTTTCGTTGAGTATCCAGACTCCGGTTATTAAGTTTAGCGTCAGGCTCCGATCATTTTCGTTGAGTATCCAGACTCCGATTTTTACGTTGAGCGTTCAGGCTCCGGTCATTTTCGTTGAGTATCCAGACTCGTGTTATTACGTTGAGCGTTCAGGCTCCGGTCAGTCTCGTTGAGTATCCAGATTCCGATTATTACGTTGAGCGTTCAGGCTCTTGTCAGTTTCGTTGGGTATACAGACTCTGGTTGTTACGTTGAGCGTTCAGGCTCCGGTCATTTTCGTTGAGTATCCAGACTCCGGTTATTAAGTTTAGCGTCAGGCTCCGATCATTTTCGTTGAGTATCCAGACTCCGATTTTTACGTTGAGCATTCAGGCTCCGGTCATTTTCGTTGAGTATCCAGACTCCGGTTATTACGTTGAGGGTTCAGACTCCGGTCATTTTCGTTGAGTATCTACACTCCTGTCATTACGTTGAACGTTCAGGCTCCGATCATTTTCGGTGAGCATCCATACTCCGGTCAATACGTTGAGCGTTCAGGCTCCGATCATTTTCGTTGAGTATCCAGACTCCGGTCATTACATTGAGCGTTCAGGCTCCGGTCATTTTCGTTGAGTATCCAGACTCCGATTATTAAGTTTAGCGTCAGGCTCCGATCATTTTCGTTGAGTATCCAGACTCCGATTTTTACGTTGAGCGTTCAGGCTCCGGTCATTTTCGTTGAGTATCCAGAGTCCTGTTATTACGTTGAGTGTTCAGGCTCCGGTCAGTTTCATTGAGTATCCAGACTCCGGTTATTACGTTGAGCGTTCAGGCTCCGGTTAGTTTTGTGGGTATCCAGACTCCGGTTATTACGCTGAGCATTCAGGCTCCGGACATTTTCATTGAGTATCTAGACTCGGGTTATTACGTTGAGCATTCAGGCTCCGGTCATTCTCGTTGAGTATCCAAATTCCGATTATTACGTTGAGCGTTCAGGCTCTTGTCAGTTTCGTTGGGTATACAGACTCCGGTTATTACGTTGAGGGTTCAGGCTCCGGTCATTTTCGTTGAGTATCTAGACTCCGGTTATTAAGTTTAGCGTCAGGCTCCGATCATTTTCGTTGAGTATCCAGACTCCGATTTTTACGTTAAGCATTCAGACTCCGGTCATTTTCGTTGAGTATCCAGACTCCGGTTATTACGTTGAGGGTTCAGACTCCGGTCATTTTCGTTGAGTATCTACACTCCTATCATTACGATGAACGTTCAGGCTCCGATCATTTTCGGTGAGTATCCATACTCCGGTCAATACGTTGAGCGTTCAAGCTCCGGTCATTTTCGTTGAGTATCCAGACTCCGGTCATTACATTGAGCGTTCAGGATCCAGTCATTTTTGTTGAGTATCATAACTCCATTTATTACGTTGAGCGTTTAGGATCCGGTCATTTTCGTTGAGTATCGAGACTCCGGTTATTACGTTGAGGGTTCAGGCTCCGGTCAGTCTCGTTGAGTATCCAGATTCCGATTATTACTTTGAGCGTTCAGGCTCTTGTCAGTTTCGTTGGGTATACAGACTCCGGTTGTTACGTTGAGCGTTCAGGCTCCGGTCATTTTCGTTGAGTATCCAGACTCCGGTTATTAAGTTTAGCGTCAGGCTCCGATCATTTTCGTTGAGTATCCAGACTCCGATTTTTACGTTGAGCATTTAGGCTCCGGTCATTTTCGTTGAGTATCCAGACTCCGGTTATTACGTTGAGGGTTCAGACTCCGGTCATTTTCGTTGAGTATCTACACTCCTGTCATTACGTTGAACGTTCAGGCTCCGATCATTTTCGGTGAGCATCCATACTCCGGTCAATACGTTGAGCGTTCAGGCTCCGGTCATTTTCGTTGAGTATCCAGACTCCGGTCATTACATTGAGCGTTCAGGATCCAGTCATTTTTGTTGAGTATCATAACTTCGTTTATTACGTTGAGCGTTCAGGATCCGGTCATTTTCGTTGAGTATCGAGACTCCGGTTATTACTTTGTGGGTTCAGACTCCGGTCATTTTTGTTGAGTATCTACACTCCTGTCATTACGCTGAACGTTCAGGCTCCGATCATTTTCGTTGAGTATCCATACTCCGGTCAATACGTTGAGCGTTCAGGCTCCGGTCATTTTTGTTGAGTATCCAGACTCCGATCATTACATTGAGCGTTCAGGATCCAATCATTTTCGTTGAGTATCAGAAATCCATTTATTACGTTGAGCGTTCAGGATCCGTTCAGTTTCGTTGAGTATCCAGACTCCAAATATTACGTTGAGCGTTCAGGCTCGAGTCAGTTTCGTTGGGTATCCAGACTCCGTTGATTAAGTTGATCGTTCAGGCTCTGGTCATTTTCGTTGACTATCCAGACTTGGGTTATTACGTTGAGCGTTCAGGCTCCGGTCAGTCTCGTTGAGTATCCAGATACCGGTTATTACGTTGAGCATTCAGGCTCCGGTCAGTTTCGTTGGGTATCCAGACTCCGGTTATTACGTTGAGCGTTCAGGCTCCGGTCAGTTTCGTTGGGTATCCAGACTCCGGTTATTACGTTGAGCGTTCAGGCTCCAGTCATTTTCGTTGAGTATCTAGACTCCTGTTATTACGTTGAGTGTTCAGGCTCGGGTCAGTTTCATTGAGTATCCAGACTCCGATTATTACGTTGAGCGTTCAGGCTCCGGTTAGTTTCGTGGGTATCCAGACTCCGGTTATTACACTGAGCATTCAGGCTCCGGTCATTTTCGTTGAGTATCCAGACTCGGGTTATTACGTTGAGCGTTCAGGCTCCGGTCAGTCTCGTTGAGTATCCAGATTCCGATTATTACGTTGAGCGTTCAGGCTCTTGTCAGTTTCGTTGGGTATACAGACTCCGGTTGTTACGTTGAGCGTTCAGGCTCCGGTCATTTTCGTTGAGTATCCAGACTCCGGTTATTAAGTTTAGCGTCAGGCTCCGATCATTTTCGTTGAGTATCCAGACTCTGATTATGTTGAACGTTTAGGCTTCGATCAATTTCGTTGAGTATCCATACTCCAGTCAATACGTTGAGCGTTCAGGATCCAATCATTTTCGTTGAGTATCATAAATCCATTTATTACGTTGAGCGTTCAGGATCCGGTCAGTTTCGTTGAGTATCCAGACTCCAAATATTACGTTGAGCGTTCAGGCTCGAGTCAGTTTCGTTGGGTATCCAGACTCCGTTGATTAGGTTGATCGTTCAGGCTCCGGTCATTTTCGTTGACTATCCAGACTTGGGTTATTACGTTGAGCATTCAGGCTCCGGTCAGTCTCGTTGAGTATCCAGATACCGGTTATTACGTTGAGGGTTCAGACTCCGGTCATTTTCGTTGAGTATCCAGACTCGGGTTATTACGTTGAGCGTTCAGGCTCCGGTCATTTTCGTTGAGTATCCAGACTCGGGTTATTACGTTGAGCGTTCAGGCTCCGGTCAGTCTCGTTGAGTATCCAGATTCCGATTATTACGTTGAGCGTTCAGGCTCTTGTTAGTTTCGTTGGGTATACAGACTCTGGTTGTTACGTTGAGCGTTCAGGCTCCGGTCATTTTCGTTGAGTATCCAAACTCCGGTCATTATATTGAGCATTCAAGATCCAGTCATTTTTGTTGAGTATCATAACTCCATTTATTACGTTGAGCGTTCAGGATCCGTTCAGTTTCGTTGAGTATCCAGACTCCAAATATTACGTTGAGCGTTCAGGCTCCGGTCAGTTTCGTTGGGTATCCAGACTCCGGTGATTACGTTAATCGTTCAGGCTCCGGTCATTTTCGTTGACTATCCAGACTCGGGTTATTACGTTGAGCGTTCAGGCTCCGGTCAGTTTCGTTGAGTATCCAGATTCCGATTATGACGTTTAGCGTTCAGGCTCCAGTCAGTTTCGTTGGGTATCAAGATTCCGGTGATTACGTTGATCGATCAGGCTCCGGTCATTTTCGTTGACAATCTAGACTTGGGTTATTACGTTAAGCGTTCAGGCTCCGGTCAGTTTCGTTGAGTATGCAGATTCCGATTATTACGTTGAGCATTCATGCTCCGGTCAGTTTCGTTGGGTATCTAGACTCCGGTTATTACGTTGAGCATTCAGGCTCCGGTCATTTTTGTTGAGTGTCCAAACTCAAGTTATTAAGTTGAGCGTCAGGCTCCGATCATTTTCATTGAGTATCCAGACACCGATTATTACGTTGAGCGTTCAGGCTCCGGTTATTTTCGTTGAGTATCCTGACTCCGGTTATTACGTTGAGGGTTCAGACTCCGGTCTTTTTCGTTGAGTATCTAGACTTCTGTCATTACGTTGAACGTTCAGGTTCCGATCAATTTTGTTGAGTATCCTTACTCCGTTCAATACGTTGAGCGTTCAGGCTCCGATCATTTTTGTTGAGTATCCAGACTCCGGTCATTACATAGGGCGTTCAGGATCCAATCGTTTTTGTTGAGTATCATAAATCCATTTATTACGTTTAGCGTTCAGGATCCGGTCAGTTTCGTTGAGTATTCAGACTACAAATATTACTTTGAGCGTTCAGGCTCGAGTCAGTTTCGTTGGGTATCGAGACTCCGTTGATTACGTTGATCGTTCAGGCTCCGGTCATTTTTGTTGACTATCCAGACTTGGGTTATTACGTTGAGCGTTCAGGCTCCGGTCAGTCTCGTTGAGTATCCAGATACCGGTTATTACGTTGAGCGTTCAGGCTCCGGTCAGTTTCGTTGGGTATCGAGACTCCGGTTATTACGTTATGCGTTCAGGCTCCAGTCATTTTCGTTGAGTATCCAGAGTCCTGTTATTACGTTGAGTGTTCAGGCTCCGGTCAGTTTCATTGAGTATCCAGACTCCGGTTATTACGTTGAGCGTTCAGGCTCCGGTTAGTTTCGTGGGTATCCAGACTCCGGTTATTACGCTGAGCATTCAGGCTCCGGACATTTTCATTGAGTATCTAGACTCGGGTTATTACGTTGAGCATTCAGGCTCCGGTCAGTCTCGTTGAGTATCCAGATTCCGATTATTACGTTGAGCGTTCAGGCTCTTGTCAGTTTCGTTGGGTATACAGACTCCGGTTATTACGTTGAGGGTTCAGGCTCTGGTCATTTTCGTTGAGTATCTAGACTCCGGTTATTAAGTTTAGCGTCAGGCTCCGATCATTTTCGTTGAGTATCCAGACTCCGATTTTTACGTTGAGCATTCAGGCTCCGGTCATTTTTGTTGAGTATCCAGACTCCGGTTATTACGTTGAGGGTTCAGACTCCGGTCATTTTCGTTGAGTATCTACACTCCTATCATTACGTTGAACGTTCAGGCTCCGATCATTTTCGGTGAGTATCCATACTCCGGTCAATACGTTGAGCGTTCAGGCTCCGGTCATTTTTGTTGAGTATCCAGACTCCGGTCATTACATTGAGCGTTCAGGATCCAGTCATTTTTGTTGAGTATCATAACTCCATTTATTACGTTGAGCGTTTAAGATCCGGTCATTTTCGTTGAGTATCGAGACTCCGGTTATTACGATGAGGGTTCAGACTCCAGTCATTTTCGTTGAGTATCTACACTCCTATCATTACGTTGAATGTTCAGGCTCCGGTCAGTTTCCTTGGGTATCCAGACTCCGGTTATCACGTTGAGTGTTCAGGCTCCAGTCATTTTCGTTGAGTATCCAGACTCCTGTTATTACGTTGAGTGTTCAGGCTCCGGTCAGTTTCATTTAGTATCCAGACTCCGGTTATTACGTTGAGCGTTTAGGCTCCGGTTAGTTTCGTGGGTATCCAGACTCCGGTTATTACACTGAGAATTCAGGCTCCGGTCATTTTTGTTGAGTATCCAGACTCGGGTTATTACGTTGAGCGTTCAGGCTCCGGTCAGTCTCGTTGAGTATCCAGATTCCGATTATTACTTTGAGCGTTCAGGCTCTTGTCAGTTTCGTTGGGTATACAGACTCCGGTTGTTACGTTGAGCGTTCAGGCTCCGGTCATTTTCGTTGAGTATCCAGACTCCGGTTATTAAGTTTAGCGTCAGGCTCCGATCATTTTCGTTGAGTATCCAGACTCCGATTTTTACGTTGAGCGTTCAGGCTCCGGTCATTTTCGTTGAGTATCCAGACTCGGGTTATTACGTTGAGCGTTCAGGCTCCGGTCATTTTCGTTGAGTATCCAGACTCCGGTCATTATATTGAGCATTCAAGATCCAGTCATTTTTGTTGAGTATCATAACTCCATTTATTACGTTGAGCGTTCAGGATCCGATCATTTTCGTTGAGTATCGAGACTCCGGTTATTACGTTGTGGGTTCAGACTCCGGTCATTTTTGTTGAGTATCTACACTCCTGTCATTACGCTGAACGTTCAGGCTCCGATCATTTTCATTGAGTATCCATACTCCGGTCAATACGTTGAGCGTTCAGGCTCCGGTCATTTTCGTTGAGTATCCAGACTCCGGTCATTACATTGAGCGTTCAGGATCCAATCATTTTCGTTGAGTATCATAAATCCATTTATTAGTTTGAGCGTTCAGGATCCGTTCAGTTTCGTTGAGTATCCAGACTCCAAATATTACGTTGAGCGTTCAGGCTCGAGTCAGTTTCGTTGGGTATCCAGACTCCGTTGATTAAGTTGATCGTTCAGGCTCCGGTCATTTTTGTTGACTATCCAGACTTGGGTTATTACGTTGATCGTTCAGGCTCCAGTCATTTTTGTTGAGTATCTAGACTCCTGTTATTACGTTGAGTGTTCAGGCTCCGGTCAGTTTCATTGAGTATCCAGACTCCGGTTATTACGTTGAGCGTTCAGGCTCCGGTTAGTTTCCTGGGTATCCAGACTCCGGTTATTACGCTGAGCATTCAGGCTCCGGTCATTTTCGTTGAGTATCCGGACTCGGGTTATTACGTTGAGCGTTCAGGCTCCGGTCAGTCTCGTTGAGTATCCAGATTTCGATTATTACGTTGAGCGTTCAGGCTCTTGTCAGTTTCGTTGGGTATACAGACTCCGGTTATTACGTTGAGCGTTCAGGCTCTGGTCAGTTTCGTTGGGTATCCAGACTCCGGTTATTACGTTGAGCGTTCAGGCTCCGGTCAGTTTCCTTGGGTATCCAGACTCCGGTTATCACGTTGAACGTTCAGGCTCCAGTCATTTTCGTTGAGTATCCAGACTCCTGTTATTACGTTGAGTGTTCAGGCTCCGGTCAGTTTCATTTAGTATCCAGACTCCGGTTATTACGTTGAGCGTTTAGGCTCCGGTTAGTTTCGTGGGTATCCAGACTCCGGTTATTACACTGAGAATTCAGGCTCCGGTCATTTTTGTTGAGTATCCAGACTCGGGTTATTACGTTGAGCGTTCAGGCTCCGGTCAGTCTCGTTGAGAATCCAGATTCTGATTATTACTTTGAGCGTTCAGGCTCTTGTCAGTTTCGTTGGGTATACAGACTCCGGTTGTTACGTTGAGCGTTCAGGCTCCGGTCATTTTCGTTGAGTATCCAGACTCCGGTTATTAAGTTTAGCGTCAGGCTCCGATCATTTTCGTTGAGTATCCAGACTCCAATTTTTACGTTGAGCGTTCAGGCTCCGGTCATTTTCGTTGAGTATCCAGACTCGGGTTATTACGTTGAGCGTTCAGGCTCCGGTCAGTCTCGTTGAGTATCCAGACTCCGATTATTACATTGAGCGTTCAGGCTCTTGTCAGTTTCGTTGGGTATACAGACTCTGGTTGTTACGTTGAGCGTTCAGGCTCCGGTCATTTTCGTTGAGTATCCAAACTCCGGTCATTATATTGAGCATTCAAGATCCAGTCATTTTTGTTGAGTATCATAACTCCATTTATTACGTTGAGCGTTCAGGATCCGTTCAGTTTCGTTGAGTATCCAGACTCCAAATATTACGTTGAGCGTTCAGGCTCCGGTCAGTTTCGTTGGGTATCAAGACTCCGGTGATTACGTTGATCGATCAGGCTCCGGTCATTTTCGTTGACAATCTAGACTTGGGTTATTACGTTGAGCGTTCAGGCTCCGGTCAGATTCGTTGAGTATGCGGATTCCGATTATTACGTTGAGCATTCATGCTCCGGTCAGTTTCGTTGGGTATCTAGACTCGGGTTATTACGTTGAGCATTCACGCTCCGGTCATTTTCGTTGAGTGTCCAAACTCCAGTTCTTAAGTTGAGCGTCAGGCTCCGATCATTTTCATTGAGTATCCAGACACCGATTATTACGTTGAGCGTTCAGGCTCCGGTTATTTTCGTTGAGTATCCTGACTCCGGTTATTACGTTGAGGGTTCAGACTCCGGTCTTTTTCGTTGAGTATCTAGACTTCTGTCATTACGTTGAACATTCAGGTTCCGATCAATTTTGTTGAGTATCCATACTCCGGTCAATACGTTGAGTGTTCAGGCTCCGGTCATTTTTGTTGAGTATCCAGACTCCGGTCATTACATTGGGCGTTCAGGATCCAATCATTTTTGTTGAGTATCATAAATCCATTTATTACGTTTAGCGTTCAGGATCCGGTCAGTTTCGTTGAGTATTCAGACTACAAATATTACTTTGAGCGTTCAGGCTCGAGTCAGTTTCGTTGGGTATCGAGACTCCGTTGATTACGTTGATCGTTCAGGCTCCGGTCATTTTTGTTGACTATCCAGACTTGGGTTATTACGTTGAGCGTTCAGGCTCCGGTCAGTCTCGTTGAGTATCCAGATACCGGTTATTACGTTGAGCGTTCAGGCTCCGGTCAGTTTCGTTGGGTATCGAGACTCCGTTGATTACGTTTAGTGTTCAGGCTCCGGTCAGTTTCGTTGGGTATCCAGACTCCGGTTATTACGTTATGCGTTCAGGCTCCAGTCATTTTCGTTGAGTATCCAGAGTCCTGTTATTACGTTGAGTGTTCAGGCTCCGGTCAGTTTCATTGAGTATCCAGACTCCGATTATTACGTTGAGCGTTCAGGCTCCGATTAGTTTCGTGGGTATCCAGACTCCGGTTATTACGCTGAGCATTCAGGCTCCGGACATTTTCATTGAGTATCTAGACTCGGGTTATTACGTTGAGCATTCAGGCTCCGGTCAGTCTCGTTGAGTATCCAGATTCCGATTATTACGTTGAGCGTTCAGGCTCTTGTCAGTTTCGTTGGGTATACAGACTCCGGTTATTACGTTGACGGTTCAGGCTCCGGTAATTTTCGTTGAGTATCTAGACTCCGGTTATTAAGTTTAGCGTCAGGCTCCGATCATTTTCGTTGAGTATCCAGACTCCGATTTTTACGTTGAGCATTCAGGCTCCGGTCATTTTCGTTGAGTATCCAGACTCCGGTTATTACGTTGAGGGTTCAGACTCCGGTCATTTTCGTTGAGTATCTACACTCCTATCATTACGTTGAACGTTCAGGCTCCGATCATTTTCGGTGAGTATCCATACTCCGGTCAATTCGTTGAGCGTTCAGGCTCCGGTCATTTTCGTTGAGTATCCAGACTCCGGTCATTACATTGAGCGTTCAGGATCCAGTCATTTTTGTTGAGTATCATAACTCCATTTATTACGTTGAGCGTTTAAGATCCGGTCATTTTCGTTGAGTATCGAGACTCCGGTTATTACGTTGAGGGTTCAGACTCCAGTCATTTTCGTTGAGTATCTACACTCCTATCATTACGTTGAATGTTCAGGCTCCGATCATTTTCGGTGAGTATCCATACTCCGGTCAATACGTTGAGCGTTCAGGCTCCGGTCATTTTCGTTGAGTATCCAGACTCCGGTCATTACATTGAGCGTTCAGGATCCCGTCATTTTTGTTGAGTATCATAACACCATTTATTACGTTGAGCGTTTAGGATCCGGTCATTTTCGTTGAGTATCGAGACTCCGGTTATTACGTTGTGGGTTCAGACTCTGGTCATTTTTGTTGAATATCTACACTCCTGTCATTACGCTGACCGTTCAGGCTCCGATCATTTTCATTGAGTATCCATACTCCGGTCAATACGTTGAGCGTTCAGGCTCCGGTCATTTTCGTTGAGTATCCAGACTCCGGTCATTACATTGAGCGTTCAGGATCCAATCATTTTCGTTGAGTATCATAAATCCATTTATTAGTTTGAGCGTTCAGGATCCGTTCAGTTTCGTTGAGTATCCAGACTCCAAATATTACGTTGAGCGTTCAGGCTCGAGTCAGTTTCGTCGGGTATCCAGACTCCGTTGATTAAGTTGATCGTTCAGGCTCCGGTCATTTTTGTTGACTATCCAGACTTGGGTTATTACGTTGAGCGTTCAGGCTCCGGTCAGTCTCGTTGTGTATCCAGTTACCGGTTATTACGTTGAGCATTCAGGCTCCGGTCAGTTTCGTTGGGTATCCAGACTCCGGTTATTACGTTGAGCGTTCAGGCTCCGGTCAGCTTCGTTGGGTATCCAGACTCTGGTTATTACGTTGAGCGTTCAGGCTCCAGTCATTTTTGTTGAGTATCTAGACTCCTGTTATTACGTTGAGTGTTCAGGCTCCGGTCAGTTTCATTGAGTATCCAGACTCCGGTTATTACGTTGAGCGTTCAGGCTCCGGTTAGTTTCCTGGGTATCCAGACTCCGGTTATTACGCTGAGCATTCAGGCTTCGGTCATTTTTGTTGAGTATCCGGACTCGGGTTATTACGTTGAGCGTTCAGGCTCCGGTCAGTCTCGTTGAGTATCCAGGTTTCGATTATTACGTTGAGCGTTCAGGCTCTTGTCAGTTTCGTTGGGTATACAGACTCCGGTTATTACGTTGAGCGTTCAGGCTCCGGTCATTTTCGTTGAGTATCCAGACTCCGGTTATTAAGTTTAGCGTCAGGCTCCGATCATTTTTGTTGAGTATCCAGACTCCGATTATTACGTTGAGCGTTCAGGCTCCGGTCATTTTCGTTGAGTATCCAGACTCCGGTTATTACGTTGTGGGTTCAGACTCCGGTCATTTTTGTTGAGTATCTACACTCCTGTCATTACGTTAAACGTTCAGGCTCCGATCATTTTCTTTGTGTATCCATACTCCGGTCAATACGTTGAGCTATCAGGCTCTGGTCATTTTCGTTGAGTATCCAGACTCTGGTCATTACATTGAGCGTTCAGGATCCAGTCATTTTTGTTGAGTATCATAACTCCATTTATTACGTTTAGCATTCAGGATCCGGTCATTTTCGTTGAGTATCGAGACTCCGGTTATTACGTTGTGGGTTCAGACTTCGGTCATTTTTGTTGAGTATCTACACTCCTGTCATTACGTTGAACGTTCAGGCTCCGATCATTTTTGTTGAGTATCCATACTCCGGTCAATACGTTGAGCGTTCAGGCTCCGGTCATTTTCGTTAAGTATCCAGACTCCGGTCATTACATTGAGCGTTCAGGATCCAGTCATTTTTGTTGAGTATCATAACTCCATTTATTACGTTGAGCGTTCAGGCTCCGGTCAGTTTCGTTGGGTATCCAGACTCCGGTGATTACGTTAATCGTTCAGGCTCCGGTCATTTTCGTTGACTATCCAGACTCGGGTTATTACGTTGAGCATTCAGGCTCCGGTCAGTTTCGTTGAGTATCCAGATTCCGATTATTACATTGAGCGTTCAGGCTCCGGTCAGTTTCGTTGGGTATCAAGACTCCGGTGATTACGTTGATCGATCAGGCTCCGGTCATTTTCGTTGACAATCTAGACTTGGGTTATTGCGTTAAGCGTTCAGGCTCCGGTCAGTTTCGTTGAGTATGCAGATTCCGATTATTACGTTGAGCATTCATGCTCCGGTCAGTTTCGTTGGGTATCTAGACTCCGGTTATTACGTTGAGCATTCAGGCTCCGGTCATTTTCGTTGAGTGTCCAAACTCCAGTTATTAAGTTGAGCGTCAGGCTCCGATCATTTTCATTGAGTATCCAGACACCGATTATTACGTTGAGCGTTCAGGCTCCGGTTATTTTCGTTGAGTATCCTGACTCCGGTTATTACGTTGAGGGTTCAGACTCCGGTCTTTTTCGTTGAGTATCTAGACTTCTGTCATTACGTTGAACGTTCAGGTTCCGATCAATTTTGTTGAGTATCCATACTCCGGTCAATACGTTGAGCGTTCAGGCTCCGGTCATTTTTGTTGAGTATCCAGACTCCGGTCATTACATTGGGCGTTCAGGATCCAATCATTTTTGTTGAGTATCATAAATCCATTTATTACGTTTAGCGTTCAGGATCCGGTCAGTTTCGTTGAGTATTCAGACTACAAATATTACTTTGAGCGTTCAGGCTCGAGTCAGTTTCGTTGGGTATCGAGACTCCGTTGATTATGTTGATCGTTCAGGCTCCGGTCATTTTTGTTGACTATCCAGACTTGGGTTATTATGTTGAGCGTTCAGGCTCCGGTCAGTCTCGTTGAGTATCCAGATACCGGTTATTACGTTGAGCGTTCAGGCTCCGGTCAGTTTCGTTGGGTATCGAGACTCCATTGATTACGTTTAGTGTTCAGGCTCCGGTCAGTTTCGTTGGGTATCCAGACTCCGGTTATTACGTTATGCGTTCAGGCTCCAGTCATTTTCGTTGAGTATCCAGAGTCCTGTTATTACGTTGAGTGTTCAGGCTCCGGTCAGTTTCATTGAGTATCCAGACTCCGGTTATTACGTTGAGCGTTCAGGCTCCGGTTAGTTTCGTGGGTATCCAGACTCCGGTTATTACGCTGAGCATTCAGGCTCCGGACATTTTCATTGAGTATCTAGACTCGGGTTATTACGTTGAGCATTCAGGCTCCGGTCAGTCTCGTTGAGTATCCAGATTCCGATTATTACGTTGAGCGTTCAGGCTCTTGTCAGTTTCGTTGGGTATACAGACTCCGGTTATTACGTTGAGGGTTCAGGCTCCGGTCATTTTCGTTGAGTATTTAGACTCCGGTTATTAAGTTTAGCGTCAGGCTCCGATCATTTTCGTTGAGTATCCAGACTCCGATTTTTACGTTGAGCATTCAGGCTCCGGTCATTTTCGTTGAGTATCCAGACTCCGGTTATTACGTTGAGGGTTCAGACTCCGGTCATTTTCGTCGAGTATCTACACTCCTATCATTACGTTGAACGTTCAGGCTCCGATCATTTTCGGTGAGTATCCATACTCCGGCCAATACGTTGAGCGTTCAGGCTCCGGTCATTTTCGTTGAGTATCCAGACTCCGGTCATTACATTGAGCGTTCAGGATCCAGTCATTTTTGTTGAGTATCATAACTCCATTTATTACGTTGAGCGTTTAAGATTCGGTCATTTTCGTTGAGTATCGAGACTCCGGTTATTACGTTGAGGGTTCAGACTCCAGTCATTTTCGTTGAGTATCTACACTCCTATCATTACGTTGAATGTTCAGGCTCCGATCATTTTCGGTGAGTATCCATACTCCGGTCAATACGTTGAGCGTTCAGGCTCCGGTCATTTTCGTTGAGTATCCAGACTCCGGTCATTACATTGAGCGTTCAGGATCCCGTCATTTTTGTTGAGTATCATAACACCATTTATTACGTTGAGCGTTTAGGATCCGGTCATTTTCGTTGAGTATCGAGACTCCGGTTATTACGTTGTGGGTTCAGACTCCGGTCATTTTTGTTGAATATCTACACTCCTGTCATTACGCTGAACGTTCAGGCTCCGATCATTTTCATTGAGTATCCATACTCCGGTCAATACGTTGAGCGTTCAGGCTCCGGTCATTTTCGTTGAGTATCCAGACTCCGGTCATTACATTGAGCGTTCAGGATCCAATCATTTTCGTTGAGTATCATAAATCCATTTATTAGTTTGAGCGTTCAGGATCCGTTCAGTTTCGTTGAGTATCCAGACTCCAAATATTACGTTGAGCGTTCAGGCTCGAGTCAGTTTCGTTGGGTATCCAGACTCCGTTGATTAAGTTGATCGTTCAGGCTCCGGTCATTTTTGTTGACTATCCAGACTTGGGTTATTACGTTGAGCGTTCAGGCTCCGGTCAGTCTCGTTGTGTATCCAGATACCGGTTATTACGTTGAGCATTCAGGCTCCGGTAAGTTTCGTTGGGTATCCAGACTCCGGTTATTACGTTGAGCGTTTAGGCTCCGGTCAGTTTCGTTGGGTATCCAGACTCTGGTTATTACGTTGAGCGTTCAGGCTCCAGTCATTTTTGTTGAGTATCTAGACTCCTGTTATTACGTTGAGTGTTCAGGCTCCGGTCAGTTTCATTGAGTATCCAGACTCCGGTTATTACGTTGAGCGTTCAGGCTCCGGTTAGTTTCCTGGGTATCCAGACTCCGGTTATTACGCGGAGCATTCAGGCTCCGATCATTTTTGTTGAGTATCCGGACTCGGGTTATTACGCTGAGCGTTCAGGCTCCGGTCAGTCTCGTTGAGTATCCAGGTTTCGATTATTACGTTGAGCGTTCAGGCTCTTGTCAGTTTCGTTGGGTATACAGACTCCGGTTATTACGTTGAGCGTTCAGGCTCCGGTCATTTTCGTTGAGTATCCAGACTCCGGTTATTAAGTTTAGCGCCAGGCTCCGATCATTTTTGTTGAGTATCCAGACTCCGATTATTACGTTGAGCGTTCAGGCTCCGGTCATTTTCGTTGAGTATCCAGACTCCGGTTATTACGTTGTGGGTTCAGACTCCGGTCATTTTTGTTGAGTATCTACACTCCTGTCATTACGTTAAACGTTCAGGCTCCGATCATTTTCTTTGTGTATCCATACTCCGGTCAATACGTTGAGCGTTCAGGCTCTGGTCATTTTCGTTGAGTATCCAGACTCCGGTCATTACATTGAGCGTTCAGGATCCAGTCATTTTTGTTGAGTATCATAACTCCATTTATTACGTTTAGCATTCAGGATCCGGTCATTTTCGTTGAGTATCGAGACTCCGGTTATTACGTTGTGGGTTCAGACTTCGGTCATTTTTGTTGAGTATCTACACTCCTGTCATTACGTTGAACGTTCAGGCTCCGATCATTTTCGTTGAGTATCCATACTCCGGTCAATACGTTGAGCGTTCAGGCTCCGGTCATTTTCGTTGAGTATCCAGTCTCCGGTCATTATATTGAGCGTTCAGGATCCAGTCATTTTTGTTGAGTATCATAACTCCATTTATTACGTTGAGCGTTCAGGATCCGTTCAGTTTCGTTGAGTATCCAGACTCCAAATATTACGTTGAGAATTCAGGCTCCGGTCAGTTTCGTTGGGTATCCAGACTCCGGTGATTACGTTAATCGTTCAGGCGCCGGTCATTTTCGTTGAGTATCCAGACTCGGGTTATTACGTTGAGCGTTCAGGCTCCGGTCAGTTTCGTTGAGTATCCAGATTCCGATTATTACGTTGAGCGTTCAGGCTCCGGTCAGTTTCGTTGGGTATCTAGAATCCGGTGATTACGTTGATCGTTCAGGCTCCGGTCATTTTCGTTGACAATCTAGACTCGGGTTATTACGTTAAGCGTTCAGGCTCCGGTCAGTTTCGTTGAGTATCCAGATTCCGATTATTACGTTGAGCATTCATGCTCTGGTCAGTTTCGTTGGGTATCCAGACTCCGGTTATTACGTTGAGCATTCAGGCTCCGGTCATTTTCGTTGAGTGTCCAAACTCCGGTTATTAAGTTGAGCGTCAGGCTCCGATCATTTTCGTTGAGTATCCAGACTCCGATTATTACGTTGAGCGTTCAGGCTCCGGTTATTTTCGTTGAGTATCCTGACTCCGGTTATTACGTTGAGGGTTCAGACTCCGGTCTTTTTCTTTGAGTATCTAGACTTCTGTCATTACGTTGAACGTTCAGGTTCCGATCAATTTCGTTGAGTATCCATACTCTGGTCAATACGTTGAGCGTTCAGGCTCCGGTCATTTTCGTTGAGTATCCAGACTCCGGTCATTACATTGAGCGTTCAGGATCCAATCATTTTTGTTGAGTATCATAAATCCATTTATTACGTTAAGCGTTCAGGATCCGGTCAGTTTCGTTGAGTATTCAGACTCCAAATATTACGTTGAGCGTTCAGGCTCTAGTCAGTTTCGTTGGGTATCCAGACTCCGATTATTACGTTGAGCATTCAGGCTCCGGTCAGTTTCGTTGGGTATCCAGACTCCGGTTATTACGTTGAGCATGCAGGCTCCAGTCATTTTCGTTGAGTATCCAGAGTCCTGTTATTACGTTGAGTGTTCAGGCTCCGGTCAGTTTCATTGAGTATCCAGACTCCGGTGATTACGTTGAGTGTTCAGGCTCCGGTTAGTTTCGTGGGTATCCAGACTCTGGTTATTACGCTGAGCATTCAGGCTCCGGTCATTTTCGTTGAGTATCCAGACTCGGGTTATTACGTTGAGCGTTCAGGCTCCGGTCAGTCTCGTTGAGTATCCAGATTCCGATTATTACGTTGAGCGTTCAGGCTCTTGTCAGTTTTGTTGGGTATACAGACTCCGGTTGTTACGTTGAGCGTTCAGGCTCCGGTCATTTTCGTTGAGTATCCAGACTCCAGTTATTAAGTTTAGCGTCAGGCTCTGATCATTTTCGTTGAGTATCCAGACTCCGATTTTTACGTTGAGCATTCAGGCTCCGGTCATTTTCGTTGAGTATCCAGACTCCGGTTATTGCGTTGAGGGTTCAGACTCCGGTCATTTTTGTTGAGTATCTACACTCCTGTCATTACGTTGAACGTTCCGGCTCCGATCATTTTCAGTGAGTATCCATACTCCGGTCAATACGTTGAGCGTTCAGGCTCCGGTCATTTTCGTTGAGTATCCAGACTCCGGTCATTACATTGAGCGTTCAGGATCCAATCATTTTTGTTGAGTATCATAACTCCATTTATTATGTTGAGCGTTCAGGATCTGTTCATTTTCGTTGAGTATCGAGACTCCGGTTATTACGTTGTGGGTTCAGACTCCGGTCATTTTTGTTGAGTATCTACACTCCTGTCATTACGCTGAACGTTCAGGCTACGATCATTTTCATTGAGTATCCATACTCCGGTCAATACGTTGAGCGTTCAGGCTCCGGTCATTTTTGTTGAGTATCCAGACTCCGGTCATTACATTGAGCGTTCAGGATCCAATCATGTTTGTTGAGTATCATAAATCCATTTATTACGTTGAGCGTTCAGGATTCGTTCAGTTTCGTTGAGTATCCAGACTCCAAATATTACGTTGAGCGTTCAGGCTCGAGTCAGTTTCGTTGGGTATCCAAACTCCGTTGATTAAGTTGATCGTTCAGGCTCCGGTCATTTTCGTTGACTATCCTGACTTGGGTTATTACGTTGAGCGTTCAGGCTCCGGTCAGTCTCGTTGAGTATCCAGATACCGGTTATTACGTTGAGCATTCAGGCTCCGGTCAGTTTCGTTGGATATCCAGACTCCGGTAATTACGGTGAGCGTTCAGGCTCCGGTCAGTTTCGTTGGGTATCCAGACTCCGGTTATTACTTTGAGCGTTCAGGCTCCAGTCATTTTCGTTGAGTATCTAGACTCCTGTTATTACGTTGAGTGTTCAGGCTCCGGTCAGTTTCATTGAGTATCCAGACTCCGGTTATTACGTTGAGCGTTCAGGCTCCGGTTAGTTTCGTGGGTATCCAAACTCCGGTTATTACGCTGAGCATTCAGGCTCCGGTCATTTTCGTTGAGTATCCAGACTCGGGTTATTACGTTGAGCGTTCAGGCTCCGGTCAGTCTCGTTGAGTATCCAGATTTCGATTATTACGTTGAGCGTTCAGGCTCTTGTCAGTTTCGTTGGGTATACAGACTCCGGTTATTACATTGAGTGTCAGGCTCCGGTCATTTTCGTTGAGTATCCAGACTCCGGTTATTAAGTTTAGCGTCAGGCTCCGATCATTTTTGTTGAGTATCCAGACTCCGATTATTACGTTGAGCGTACAGGCTCCGGTCATTTTCGTTGAGTATCCAGACTCCGGTTATTACGTTGTGGGTTCAGACTCCGGTCATTTTTGTTGAGTATCTACACTCCTGTCATTACGTTGAACGTTCAGGCTCCGATCATTTTTGTTGAGTATCCATACTCCGGTCAATACGTTGAGCGTTCAGGCTCCGGTCATTTTCGTTAAGTATCCAGACTCTGGTCATTACATTGAGCGTTCAGGATCCAGTCATTTTTGTTGAGTATCATAACTCCATTTATTACGTTGAGCGTTCAGGATCCGTTCAGTTTCGTTGAGTATCCAGACTCCAAATATTACGTTGAGCGTTCAGGCTCCGGTCAATTTCGTTGGGTATCCAGACTCCGGTGATTACGTTAATCGTTCAGGCTCCGGTCATTTTCGTTGACTATCCAGACTCGGGTTATTACGTTGAGCGTTCAGGCTCCGGTCAGTTTCGTTGAGTATCCAGATTCCGATTATTACATTGAGCGTTCAGGCTCCGGTCAGTTTCGTTGGGTATCCAGACTCCGGTGATTACGTTGATCGTTCAGGCTCCAGTCATTTTCGTTGACAATCTAGACTCGGGTTATTACGTTAAGCGTTCAGGCTCCGGTCAGTTTCTTTGAGTATCCAGATTCCGATTATTACGTTGAGCATTCATGCTCCGGTCAGTTTCTTTGGGTATCCAGACTCCGGTTATTATGTTGAGCATTCAGGCTCCGGTCATTTTCGTTGAGTGTCCAAACTCCGGTTATTAAGTTGAGCGTCAGGCTCCGATCATTTTCATTGAGTATCCAGACTCCGATTATTACGTTGAGCGTTCAGGCTCCGGTTATTTTCGTTGAGTATCCTGACTCCGGTTATTACGTTGAGGGTTCAGACTCCGGCCTTTTTCGTTGAGTATCTAGACTTCTGTCATTACGTTAAACGTTCAGGTTCCGATCAATTTCGTTGAGTATCCATACTCCGGTCAATACGTTGAGCGTTAAGGCTCCGGTCATTTTCGTTGAGTATCCAGACTCCGGTCATTACATTGAGCGTTCAGGATCCAATCATTTTTGTTGAGTATCATAAATCCATTTATTACGTTGAGCGTTCAGGATCCGGTCAGTTTCGTTGAGTATTCAGACTCCAAATATTACGTTGGGCGTTCAGGCTCTAGTCAGTTTCGTTGGGTATCCAGACTTTGTTGATTACGTTGATCGTTCAGACTCTGGTTATTTTTGTTGACTATCCAGACTTGGCTTGTTACGTTGAGTGTTCAGGCTCCGGTCAGTCTCGTTGAGTATCCAGATACCGGTTATTACGTTGAGCGTTCAGGCTCCGGTCTGTTTCGTTGGGTATCCAGACTCCGGTTATTACGTTGAGCGTTCAGGCTCCGGTCAGTTTCGTTGGGTATCCAGACTCCGGTTATTACGTTGAGCGTTCAGGCTCCAGTCATTTTCATTGAGTATCCAGAGTCCTGTTATTACGTTGAGTGTTCAGGCTCCAGTCAGTTTCATTGAGTATCCAGACTCCGGTTATTACGTTGAGTGTTCAGGCTCCGGTTAGTTTCGTGGGTATCCAGACTCCGGTTATTACACTGAGCATTCAGGCTCCGGTCATTTTCGTTGAGTATCCAGACTCGGGTTATTACGGTGAGCGTTCAGGCTCCGATCAGTCTTGTTGAGTATCCAGATTCCGGTTATTACGTTGAGCGTTAAGGCTCTTGTCAGTTTCGTTAGGTATACAGACTCCGGTTGTTACGTTGAGCGTTCAGGCTCCGGTCATTTTCGTTGAGTATCCAGACTCCGGTTATTAAGTTTAGCGTCAGGCTCCAATCATTTTCGTTGAGTATCCAGTCTCCGATTTTTACGTTGAGCATTCAGGCTCCGGTCATTTTCGTTGAGTATCCAGACTCCGGTTATTACGTTGAGGGTTCAGACTCCGGTCATTTTCGTTGAGTATCTACACTCCTGTCATTACGTTGAACGTTCAGGCTCTGATCATTTTCGGTGAGTATCCATACTCCTGTCAATAAGTTGAGCGTTCAGGCTCCGGTCATTTTCGTTGAGTATCGAGACTCCGGTCATTACATTGAGCGTTCAGGATCCAGTCATTTTTGTTGAGTATCATAACTCCATTTATTATGTTGAGCGTTCAGGATCCGGTCATTGTCGTTGAGTATCGAGACTCCGGTTATTACGTTGTGGGTTCAGACTCCGGTCATTTTTGTTGAGTATCTACACTCCTGTCATTACGCTGAACGTTCAGGCTCCGATCATTTTCGTTGAGTTTCCATACTCCGGTCAATACGTTGAGCGTTCAGGCTCCGGTCATTTTCGTTGAGTATCCAGACTCCGGTCATTACATTGATCGTTCAGGATCCAATCATTTTCGTTGAGTATCATAAATCCATTTATTACGTTGAGCGTTCAGGATCCGTTCATTTTCGTTGAGTATCCAGACTCCAAATATTACGTTGAGCGTTCAGGCTCGAGTCAGTTTCGTTGGGTATCCAGACTCCGTTGATTAAGTTGATCATTCAGGCTCCGGTCATTTTCGTTGACTATCCAGACTTGGGTTATTACATTGAGCGTTCAGGCTCCGGTCAGTCTCGTTGAGTATCCAGATACCGGTTATTACGTTGAGCATTCAGGCTCCGGTCAGTTTCGTTGGGTATCCAGACTCCGGTTATTACGTTGAGCGTTCAGGCTCCGGTCAGTTTCGTTGGGTATCCAGACTCCGGTTATTACTTTGAGCGTTCAGGCTCCAGTCATTTTCGTTGAGTATCTAGACTCCTGTTATTACGTTGAGTGTTCAGGCTCCGGTCAGTTTCATTGAGTATCCAGACTCCGGTTATTACGTTGAGCGTTCAGGCTCCAGTTAGTTTCGTGGGTATCCAGACTCCGGTTATTACGCTGAGCATTCAGGCTCCAGTCATTTTCGTTGAGTATCCAGACTGGGGTTATTACGTTGAGCGTTCAGGCTCCGGTCAGTCTCGTTGAGTATCCAGATTTCGATTATTACGTTGAGCGTTCAGGCTCTTGTCAGTTTTGTTGGATATACAGACTCCGGTTATTACGTTGAGCGTCAGGCTCCGGTCATTTTCGTTGAGTATCCAGACTCCGGTTATTAAGTTTAACGTCAGGCTCCGATCATTTTTGTTGAGTATCCAGACTCCGATTATTACGTTGAGCGTTCAGGCTCCGGTCATTTTCGTTGAGTATCCAGACTCCGGTTATTACGTTGTGGGTTCAGACTCCGGTCATTTTTGTTGAGTATCTACACTTCTGTCATTACGTTGAACGTTCAGGCTCCGATCATTTTCGTTGAGTATCCATACTCCGGTCAATACGTTGAGCGTTCAGACTCCGGTCATTTTTGTTGAGTATCCAGACTCCGGGCATTACATTGAGCGTTCAGGATCCAGTCATTTTTGTTGAGTATCATAACTCCATTTATTACGTTGAGCGTTCAGGATCCGGTCATTTTCGTTGAGTATCGAGACTCCGGTTATTACGTTGTGGGTTCAGACTCCGGTCATTTTTGTTGAGTATCTACACTCCTGTCATTATGTTGAACATTCAGGCTCCGATCATTTTCGTTGAGTATCCATACTCCGGTCAATACGTTGAGCGTTCAGGCTCCGGTCATTTTCGTTGAGTATCCAGACTCCGGTCATTACATTGAGCGTTCAGGATCCGATCATTTTTGTTGAGTATCATAAATCCATTTATTACGTTGAGCGTTCAGGATCCGTTCAGTTTCGTTGAGTATCCAGACTCCAAATATTACGTTGAGCGTTCAGGCTCGAGTCAGTTTCGTTAGGTATCCAAACTCTGTTGATTAAGTTGATAGTTCAGGCTCCGGTCATTTTCGTTGACTATCCAGACTTGGGTTATTACGTTGAGCGTTCAGGCTCCGGTCAGTCTCTTTGAGTATCCAGATACCGGTTATTACGTTGGGCGTTCAGGCTCTGGTCAGTTTCGTTGGGTATCCAGACTCCGGTTATTACGTTGAGCGTTCAGGCTCTGGTCAGTTTCGTTGGGTATCCAGACTCCGGTTATTACGTTGAGCGTTCAGGCTCCAGTCATTTTCGTTGAGTATCTAGACTCCTGTTATTACGTTGAGTGTTCAGGCTCCGGTCAGTTTCAATGAGTATCCAGACTCCGGTTATTACATTGAGCGTTCAGGCTCCGGTTAGTTTTGTGGGTATCCAGACTTCGGTTATTACGCTGAGCATTCAGGCTCCGGTCATTTTCGTTGAGTATCTAGACTCGGGTTATTACGTTGAGCGTTCAGGCTCCGGTCAGTCTCGTTGAGTATCCAGATTTCGATTATTACATTGAGCGTTCAGGCTCTTGTCATTTTCGTTGGGTATACAGACTCCGGTTATTACGTTGAGCGTTCAGGCTCCGGTCATTTTCGTTGAGTATCCAGACTCCGGTTATTAAGTTTAGCGTCAGGCTCCGATCATTTTCGTTGAGTATCCAGACTCCGATTATTACGTTGAGCGTTCAGGCTCCGGTCATTTTCGTTGAGTATCCAGACTCCGGTTATTACGTTGTGGGTTCAGACTCAGTTCATTTTTGTTGAGTATCTACACTCCTGTCATTATGTTGAACGTTCAGGCTCCGATCATTTTCGTTGAGTATCCATACTCCGGTCAATACGTTGAGCGTTCAGGATCCGTTCAGTTTCGTTGAGTATCCAGACTCCAAATATTACATTGAGTGTTCAGGCTCCGGTCAGTTTCGTTGGGTATCCAGACTCCGGTGATTACGTTAATCGTTCAGGCTCCGGTCATTTTTGTTGACTATCCAGACTCGGGTTATTACATTGAGCGTTCAGGCTCCGGTCAATTTCGTTGAGTATCCAGATTCCGATTATTACGTTGAGCGTTCAGGCTCCGGTCAGTTTCGTTGGGTATCAAGACTCCGGTGATTACGTTGATCGTTAAGGCTCCGTTCATTTTCGTTGACAATCTAGACTCGGGTTATTACGTTAAGCGTTCAGGCTCCGGTCAGTTTCGTTGAGTATCCAGATTCTGATTATTACGTTGAGCATTCAGGCTCCGGTCAGTTTCGTTGGGTATCCAGACTCCAGTTATTACGTTGAGCATTCAGGCTGCGGTCATTTTCGTTGAGTGTCCAAACTCCGGTTATTAAGTTAAGCGTTAGGCTCCGATCATTTTCGTTGAGTA
Organism: Lathyrus sativus; assembly: GCA_963859935.3. Classification (NCBI taxonomy): domain Eukaryota; kingdom Viridiplantae; phylum Streptophyta; class Magnoliopsida; order Fabales; family Fabaceae; genus Lathyrus; species Lathyrus sativus. The sequence goes on along the minus strand of OZ012736.1, from coordinate 247,710,041 downwards.
TCCAGACTCCGATTATTACGTTGAGCGTTCAGGCTCCGGTTATTTTCGTTGAGTATCCTGACTCCGGTTATTACGTTGAGGGTACAGACTCCGGTCATTTTCGTTGAGTATCTAGACTTCTGTCATTACGTTGAACGTTCATGCTCCGATCAATTTCGTTGAGTATCCATACTCCGGTCAATACATTGAGCGTTCAGGCTCCGGTCATTTTCGTTGAGTATCCAGACTCCGGTCATTACATTGAGCGTTCACGATCCAATCATTTTCGTTGAGTATCATAAATCCATTTATTACGTTGAGCGTTAAGGATCCGGTCAGTTTCGTTGAGTATCTAGACTCCAAATATTACGTTGAAAAACGTTCAGGCTCGAGTAAGTTTCGTTGGGTATCCAGATTTCGTTGATTACGTTGATCGTTCAGGCTCCGGTCATTTTCGTTGACTATCCAGACTTGGGTTATTACGTTGAGCGTTCAGGCTTCGGTCAGTCTCGTTGAGTATCCAGATACCGGTTATTATGTTGAGCGTTCAGGCTCCAGTCAGTTTCGTTGGGTATCCAGACTCCGGTTATTACGTTGAGCATTCAGGCTCCGGTCAGTTTCGTTGGGTATCCAGACTCCGGTTATTACGTTGAGCGTTCAGGCTCCAGTCATTTTCGTTGAGTATCCAGACTCCGGTTATTACGTTGAGCGTTCAGGCTCCGGTTAGTTTTGTGGGTATCCAGACTCCGGTTATTACGCTGAGCATTAAGGCTCCGGTCATTTTCGTTGAGTATCCAGACTCGGGTTATTATGTTGAGCGTTCAGGCTCCGGTCAGTCTCGTTGAGTATCCAGATTCCGATTATTACGTTGAGCGTTCAGCCTCTTGTCAGTTTCGTTGGGTATACAGACTCTGGTTATTACGTTGAACGTTCAGGCTCTGGTCATTTTCGTTGAGTATCCATACTCCGGTTATTAAGTTTAGTGTCAGGCTCCGATCATTTTCGTTGAGTATCCAGACTCCGATTATTACGTTGAGCGTTCAGGCTCCGGTCATTTTCGTTGAGTATCCAGACTCCGGTTATTACGTTGTGGGTTCAGACTCAGGTCATTTTTGTTGAGTATCTACACTCCTGTCATTACGTTGAACGTTCAGGCTCCGATCATTTTCGTTGAGTATCCATACTCCGGTCAATACGTTGAGTGTTCAGGCTCCGGTCATTTTCGTTGAGTAACCAGACTCCGGTCATTACATTGAGCGTTCAGGATACAGTCATTTTTGTTGAGTATCATAACTCCATTTATTACGTTGAGCGTTCAGGATCCGTTCAGTTTCGTTGAGTATCCAGACTCCAAATATTACGTTGAGCGTTCAGGCTCCGGTCAGTTTCGTTGGGTATCCAGACTCCGGTGATTACGTTAATCGTTCAGGCTCCGGTCATTTTTGTTGACTATCCAGACTCGGGTTATTACATTGAGCGTTCAGGCTCCGGTCAGTTTCGTTGAGTATCCAGATTCTGATTATTACGTTGAGCGTTCAGGCTCCGGTCAGGTTCGTTTGGTATCCGGACTCCGGTGATTACGTTGATCGTTCAGGATCCGTTCATTTTCGTTGACAATCTAGACTCGGGTTATTACGTTAAGCGTTCAGGCTCCGGTCAGTTTCGTTGAGTATCCAGATTCCGATTATTACGTTGAGCATTCAGGCTCCGGTCAGTTTCGTTGGGTATCCAGACTCCGGTTATTACGTTGAGCGTTCAGGCTCCGGTCATTTTCGTTGAGTATCCAGACTCCGGTTATTAAGTTGAGCGTCAAGCTCTGATCATTTTCTTTGAGTATCCATACTCCGGTTATTACGTTGAGGGTTCAGACTCCGGTCATTTTCGTTGAGTCTCTAGACTCCTGTCATTACGTTGAACGTTCAGGTTTTGATCATTTTCGTTGAGTATCCATATTTCGGTCAATACGTTGAGCGTTCAGCCTCCGATCATTTTCGTTGAGTATCCAGACTCTGGTCATTACATTGAGCGTTCAGGATCCAGTCATTTTTGTTGAGGATCATAACTCCATTTATTACGTTGAGCGTTCAGGATCCGTTCAGTTTTGTTGAGTATCCAGACTCCAAATATTACGTTGAGCGTTCAGGCTCCGGTCAGTTTCGTTGGATATCCAGACTCCGGTGATTACGTTAATCGTTCAGGCTCCATTCATTTTCGTTGACTATCCAGACTCGGGTTATTACGTTGAGCGTTCAGGCTCCGGTCAGTTTCGTTGAGTATCCAGATTCCGATTATTACGTTGAGCATTCAGGCTCCGGTCAGTTTCGTTGGGTATCCAGACTCCGGTGATTACGTTGATCGTTCAGGCTCCGGTCATTTTCGTTGACAATCCAGACTCGGGTTATTACGTTAAGCGTTCAGGCTCCGGTCAGTTTCATTGAGTATCCAGATTCCGATAATTACATTGAGCGTTCAGGCTCCGGTCAGTTTCGTTGTGTATCCAGACTCCGGTTATTACGTTGAGCATTCAGGCTCCGGTCATTCTCGTTGAGTATCCAGACTCCGGTTATTAACTTGAGCGTCAGGCTCCGATCATTTTCGTTGAGTATCCAGACTCCGATTATTACGTTGAGCGTTCAGGCTCCGGTTATTTTCGTTGAGTATCCTGACTCCGGTTATTACGTTGAGGGTTCAGACTCCGGTCATTTTCGTTGAGTATCAAGACTCCTGTCATTACGTTGAACGCTCAGGCTCCGATCATTCTCGTTGAGTATCAATACTCTGGTCAATACGTTGAGCGTTAAGGCTCCGGTCATTTTTGTTGAGTATCCAGACTCCGGTCATTACATTGAGCGTTCAGGATCCAGTCATTTTCGTTGAGTATCATAAATCCATTTATTACGTTGAGCGTTCAGGATCCGGTCAGTTTCGTTGAGTATCCAGACTCCAAATATTACGTTGAGCGTTCAGGCTCGAGTCAGTTTCGTCGGGTATCCAGACTCCGTTGATTACGTTGATCGTTCTGGCTCCGGTCATTTTCGTTGACTATCCAGACTTAGGTTATTACATTGAGCGTTCAGGCTCCGGTCAGTCTCGTTGAGTATCCAGATACCGGTTATTACGTTGAGCGTTCAGGCTTCGGTCAGTTTTGTTGGGTATCCAGACTCCGGTTATTACGTTGAGCGTTCAGGCTCCGGTCAGTTTCGTTGGGTATCCAGACTCCGGTTATTACGTTGAGCATTCAGGCTGCGGTCATTTTCGTTGAGTGTCCAAACTCCGGTTATTAAGTTGAGCGTTAGGCTCCGATCATTTTCGTTGAGTATCCAGACTCTGATTATTACGTTGAACGTTCAGGCTCCGGTTATTTTCGTTGAGTATCCTGACTCCGGTTATTACGTTGAGGGTACAGAATCCGGTCATTTTCGTTGAGTATCTAGACTTCTGTCATTACGTTGAACGTTCATGCTCCGATCAATTTCGTTGAGTATCCATACTCCGGTCAATACATTGAGCGTTCAGGCTCCGGTCATTTTCGTTGAGTATCCAGACTCCGGTCATTACATTGAGCGTTCAGGATCCAGTCATTTTCGTTGAGTATCATAAATCCATTTATTACGTTGAGCGTTCAGGATCCGGTCAGTTTCGTTGAGTATCCAGACTCCAAATATTACGTTGAGCGTTCAGGCTCGAGTCAGTTTCGTCGGGTATCCAGACTCCGTTGATTACGTTGATCGTTCTGGCTCCGGTCATTTTCGTTGACTATCCAGACTTAGGTTATTACATTGAGCGTTCAGGCTCCGGTCAGTCTCGTTGAGTATCCAGATACCGGTTATTACGTTGAGCGTTCAGGCTTCGGTCAGTTTTGTTGGGTATCCAGACTCCGGTTATTACGTTGAGCGTTTAGGCTCCGGTCAGTTTCGTTGGGTATCCAGACTCCGGTTATTACGTTGAGCATTCAGGCTGCGGTCATTTTCGTTGAGTGTCCAAACTCCGGTTATTAAGTTGAGCGTTAGGCTCCGATCATTTTCGTTGAGTATCCAGACTCCGATTATTACATTGAGCGTTCAGGCTCCGGTTATTTTCGTTAAGTATCCTGACTCCGGTTATTACGTTGAGGGTACAGACTCCGGTCATTTTCGTTGAGTATCTAGACTTCTGTCATTACGTTGAACGTTCATGCTCCGATCCATTTCGTTGAGTATCCATACTCCGGTCAATACATTGAGCGTTCAGGCTCCGGTCATTTTCGTTGAGTATCCAGACTCCGGTCATTACATTGAGCGTTCAGGATCCAATAATTTTCGTTGAGTATCATAAATCCATTTATTACGTTGAGCGTTAAGGATCCGGTCAGTTTCGTTGAGTATCTAGACTCCAAATATTACGTTGAACGTTCAGGCTCGAGTCAGTTTCGTTGGGTATCCAGATTTCGTTGATTACGTTGATCGTTCAGGCTCCGGTCATTTTCGTTGACTATCCAGACTTGGGTTATTACGTTGAGCGTTCAGGCTTCGGTCAGTCTCGTTGAGTATCCAGATACCGGTTATTACGTTGAGCGTTCAGGCTCCAGTCAGTTTCGTTGGGTATCCAGACTCCGGTTATTACGTTGAGCATTCAGGCTCCGGTCAGTTTCGTTGGGTATCCAGACTCCGGTTATTACGTTGAGCGTTCAGGCTCCAGTCATTTTCGTTGAGTATCCAGACTCCGGTTATTACGTTGAGCGTTCAGGCTCCGGTTAGTTTTGTGGGTATCCAGACTCCGGTTATTACGCTGAGCATTAAGGCTCCGGTCATTTTCATTGAGTATCCAGACTCGGGTTATTATGTTGAGCGTTCAGGCTCCGGTCAGTCTCGTTGAGTATCCAGATTCCGATTATTACGTTGAGCGTTCAGCCTCTTGTCAGTTTCGTTGGGTATACAGACTCCGGTTATTACGTTGAGCGTTCAGGCTCTGGTCATTATCGTTGAGTATCCATACTCCGGTTATTAAGTTTAGCGTCAGGCTCCGATCATTTTCGTTGAGTATCCAGACTCCGATTATTACGTTGAGCGTTCAGGCTCCGGTCATTTTCGGTGAGTATCCAGACTCCGGTTATTACGTTGTGGGTTCAGACTCAGGTCATTTTTGTTGAGTATCTACACTCCTGTCATTACGTTGAACGTTCAGGCTCCGATCATTTTCGTTGAGTATCCATACTCCGGTCAATACGTTGAGTGTTCAGGCTCCGATCATTTTTGTTGAGTAACCAGACTCCGGTCATTACATTGAGCGTTCAGGATACAGTCATTTTTGTTGAGTATCATAACTCCATTTATTACATTGAGCGTTCAGGATCCGTTCAGTTTCGTTGAGTATCCAGACTCCAAATATTACGTTGAGCGTTCAGGCTCCGGTCAGTTTCGTTGGGTATCCAGACTCCGGTGATTACGTTAATCGTTCAGGCTCCGGTCATTTTTGTTGACTATCCAGACTCGGGTTATTACATTGAGCGTTCAGGCTCCGGTCAGTTTCGTTGAGTATCCAGATTCTGATTATTACGTTGAGCGTTCAGGCTCCGGTCAGTTTCGTTGGGTATCCGGACTCCGGTGATTACGTTGATCGTTCAGGATCCGTTCATTTTCGTTGACAATCTAGACTCGGGTTATTACGTTAAGCGTTCAGGCTCCGGTCAGTTTCGTTGAGTATCCAGATTCCGATTATTACGTTGAGCATTCAGGCTCCGGTCAGTTTCGTTGGGTATCCAGACTCCGGTTATTACGTTGAGCGTTCAGGCTCCGGTCAGTTTCGTTGGGTATCCAGACTCCGGTTATTACGTTGAGCATTCAGGCTGCGGTCATTTTCGTTGAGTGTCCAAACTCCGGTTATTAAGTTGAGCGTTAGGCTCCGATCATTTTCGTTGAGTATCCAGACTCTGATTATTACGTTGAGCGTTCAGGCTCCGATTATTTTCGTTGAGTATCCTGACTCCGGTTATTACGTTGAGGGTACAGACTCCGGTCATTTTCGTTGAGTATCTAGACTTCTGTCATTACGTTGAACGTTCATGCTCCGATCAATTTCGTTGAGTATCCATACTCCGGTCAATACATTGAGCGTTCAGGCTCCGGTCATTTTCGTTGAGTATCCAGACTCCGGTCATTACATTGAGCGTTCAGGATCCAGTCATTTTCGTTGAGTATCATAAATCCATTTATTACGTTGAGCGTTCAGGATCCGGTCAGTTTCGTTGAGTATCCAGACTCCAAATATTACGTTGAGCGTTCAGGCTCGAGTCAGTTTCGTCGGGTATCCAGACTCCGTTGATTACGTTGATCGTTCTGGCTCCGGTCATTTTCGTTGACTATCCAGACTTAGGTTATTACATTGAGCGTTCAGGCTCCGGTCAGTCTCGTTGAGTATCCAGATACCGGTTATTACGTTGAGCGTTCAGGCTTCGGTCAGTTTTGTTGGGTATCCAGACTCCGGTTATTACGTTGAGCGTTTAGGCTCCGGTCAGTTTCGTTGGGTATCCAGACTCCGGTTATTACGTTGAACATTCAGGCTGCGGTCATTTTCGTTGAGTGTCCAAACTCCGGTTATTAAGTTGAGCGTTAGGCTCCGATCATTTTCGTTGAGTATCCAGACTCCGATTATTACGTTGAGCGTTCAGGCTCCGGTTATTTTCGTTAAGTATCCTGACTCCGGTTATTACGTTGAGGGTACAGACTCCGGTCATTTTCGTTGAGTATCTAGACTTCTGTCATTACGTTGAACGTTCATGCTCCGATCAATTTCGTTGAGTATCCATACTCCGGTCAATACATTGAGCGTTCAGGCTCCGGTCATTTTCGTTGAGTATCCAGACTCCGGTCATTACATTGAGCGTTCAGGATCCAATCATTTTCGTTGAGTATCATAAATCCATTTATTACGTTGAGCGTTAAGGATCCGGTCAGTTTCGTTGAGTATCTAGACTCCAAATATTACGTTGAACGTTCAGGCTCGAGTCAGTTTCGTTGGGTATCCAGATTTCGTTGATTACGTTGATCGTTCAGGCTCCGGTCATTTTCGTTGACTATCCAGACTTGGGTTATTACGTTGAGCGTTCAGGCTTCGGTCAGTCTCGTTGAGTATCCAGATACCGGTTATTACGTTGAGCGTTCAGGCTCCAGTCAGTTTCGTTGGGTATCCAGACTCCGGTTATTACGTTGAGCATTCAGGCTCCGGTCAGTTTCGTTGGGTATCCAGACTCCGGTTATTACGTTGAGCGTTCAGGCTCCAGTCATTTTCGTTGAGTATCCAGACTCCGGTTATTACGTTGAGCGTTCAGGCTCCGGTTAGTTTTGTGGGTATCCAGACTCCGGTTATTACGCTGAGCATTAAGGCTCCGGTCATTTTCGTTGAGTATCCAGACTCGGGTTATTATGTTGAGCGTTCAGGCTCCGGTCAGTCTCGTTGAGTATCCAGATTCCGATTATTACGTTGAGCGTTCAGCCTCTTGTCAGTTTCGTTGGGTATACAGACTCCGGTTATTACGTTGAGCGTTCAGGCTCTAGTCATTTTCGTTGAGTATCCATACTCCGGTTATTAAGTTTAGCGTCAGGCTCCGATCATTTTCGTTGAGTATCCAGACTCCGATTATTACGTTGAGCGTTCAGGCTCCGGTCATTTTCGTTGAGTATCCAGACTCCGGTTATTACGTTGTGGGTTCAGACTCAGGTCATTTTTGTTGAGTATCTACACTCCTGTCATTACGTTGAACGTTCAGGCTCCGATCATTTTCGTTGAGTATCCATACTCCGGTCAATACGTTGAGTGTTCAGGCTCCGGTCATTTTCGTTGAGTAACCAGACTCCGGTCATTACATTGAGCGTTCAGGATACAGTCATTTTTGTTGAGTATCATAACTCCATTTATTACATTGAGCGTTCAGGATCCGTTCAGTTTCGTTGAGTATCCAGACTCCAAATATTACGTTGAGCGTTCAGGCTCCGGTCAGTTTCGTTGGGTATCCAGACTCCGGTGATTACGTTAATCGTTCAGGCTCCGGTCATTTTTGTTGACTATCCAGACTCGGGTTATTACATTGAGCGTTCAGGCTCCGGTCAGTTTCGTTGAGTATCCAGATTCTGATTATTACGTTGAGCGTTCAGGCTCCGGTCAGTTTCGTTGGGTATCCGGACTCCGGTGATTACGTTGATCGTTCAGGATCCGTTCATTTTTGTTGACAATCTAGACTCGGGTTATTACGTTAAGCGTTCAGGCTCCGGTCAGTTTCGTTGAGTATCCAGATTCCGATTATTACGTTGAGCATTCAGGCTTCGGTCAGTTTCGTTGGGTATCCAGACTCCGGTTATTACGTTGAGCGTTCAGGCTCCGGTCATTTTCGTTGAGTATCCAGACTCCGTTTATTAAGTTGAGCGTCAAGCTCTGATCATTTTCTTTGAGTATCCAGACTCCGATTATTACGTTGAGGGTTCAGACTCCGGTCATTTTCGTTGAGTCTCTAGACTCCTGTCATTACGTTGAACGTTCAGGTTTTGATCATTTTCGTTGAGTATCCATATTTCGGTCAATACGTTGAGCGTTCAGCCTCCGATCATTTTCGTTGAGTATCCAGACTCTGGTCATTACATTGAGCGTTCAGGATCCAGTCATTTTTGTTGAGGATCATAACTCCATTTATTACGTTGAGCGTTCAGGATCCGTTCAGTTTTGTTGAGTATCCAGACTCCAAATATTACGTTGAGCGTTCAGGCTCCGGTCAGTTTCGTTGGATATCCAGACTCCGGTGATTACGTTAATCGTTTAGGCTCCATTCATTTTCGTTGACTATCCAGACTCGGGTTATTACGTTGAGCGTTCAGGCTCCGGTCAGTTTCGTTGAGTATCCAGATTCCGATTATTACGTTGAGCGTTCAGGCTCCGGTCAGTTTCGTTGGGTATCCAGACTCCGGTGATTACGTTGATCGTTCAGGCTTCGGTCATTTTCGTTGACAATCCAGACTCGGGTTATTACGTTAAGCGTTCAGGCTCCGGTCAGTTTCATTGAGTATCCAGATTCCGATAATTACATTGAGCGTTCAGGCTCCGGTCAGTTTCGTTGTGTATCCAGACTCCGGTTATTACGTTGAGCATTCAGGCTCCGGTCATTCTCGTTGAGTATCCAGACTCCGGTTATTAACTTGAGCGTCAGGCTCCGATCATTTTCGTTGAGTATCCAGACTCCGATTATTACGTTGAGCGTTCAGGCTCCGGTTATTTTCGTTGAGTATCCTGACTCCGGTTATTACGTTGAGGGTTCAGACTCCGGTCATTTTCGTTGAGTATCAAGACTCCTGTCATTACGTTGAACGTTCAGGCTCCAATCATTCTCGTTGAGTATCAATACTCTGGTCAATACGTTGAGCGTTCAGGCTCCGGTCATTTTTGTTGAGTATCCAGACTCCGGTCATTACATTGAGCGTTCAGGATCCAGTCATTTTCGTTGAGTATCATAAATCCATTTATTACGTTGAGCGTTCAGGCTCCGGTCAGTTTCGTTGAGTATCCAGACTCCAAATATTACGTTGAGCGTTCAGGCTCGAGTCAGTTTCGTCGGGTATCCAGACTCCGTTGATTACGTTGATCGTTCTGGCTCCGGTCATTTTCGTTGACTATCCAGACTTAGGTTATTACATTGAGCGTTCAGGCTCCGGTCAGTCTCGTTGAGTATCCAGATACCGGTTATTACGTTGAGCGTTCAGGCTTCGGTCAGTTTTGTTGGGTATCCAGACTCCGGTTATTACGTTGAGCGTTCAGGCTCCGGTCAGTTTCGGTGGGTATCCAGACTCCGGTTATTACGTTGAGCGTTCAGGCTCCGGTCAGTTTCGTTGGGTATCCAGACTCCGGTTATTACGTTGAGCGTTCAGGCTCCAGTCATTTTCGTTGAGTATCCAGACTCCTGTTATTACGTTGTGTGTTCAGGCTCCGGTCAATTTCATTGAGTATCCAGACTCCGGTTATTATGCTGAGCGTTCAGGCTCCGGTTATTTTTGTTGAGTATCCAGACTCGGGTTATTACGTTGAGCGTTCAGGCTCCGGTCAGTCTCGTTGAGTATCCAGATTCCGATTATTACGTTGAGCGTTCATGCTCTTGTCATTTTTGTTGGGTATATAGACTCCGCTTATTACGTTGAGCGTTCAGGCTTCGGTCATTTTCGTTGAGTATCCAGACTGTGGTTATTAAGTTGAGCGTCAAGCTCCGATCATTTTCGTTGAGTATCCACACTCCGATTATTATGTTGAGCATTCAGGCTCCGGTCATTTTCGTTGAGAATCTAGACTCCGGTTATTACGTTGTGGGTTCAGACTCCGGTCATTTTTGTTGAGTATCTACACTCCTGTCATTACGTTGAACGTTCAGGCTCCGATCATTTTCGTTGAGTATCCATACTCCGGTCAATACGTTGAGCGTTCAGGCTCCGGTCATTTTCGTTGAGTATCCAGACTCCGGTCATTACATTGAGCGTTCAGGATCCATTCATTTTTGTTGAGTATCATAACTCCATTTAATACGTTGAGCGTTCAGGATCCGTTCAGTTTCGTTGAGTATCGAGACTCCGATTATTACGTTGAGCGTTCAGGCTGCGGTCAGTTTCGTTGGGTATCCAGACTCCGGTTATTACGTTGAGCGTTCAGGGTTCGGTCAGTTTGGTTGGGTATCCAGACTCCGGTTATTAAGTTGAGCATTCAGGCTCCAGTCATTTTCGTTGAGTATCGAGACTCCTGTTATTACGTTGAGTGTTCAGGCTCCGGTCAGTTTCATTGAGTATCCAGACTCCGGTTCTTACGTTGAGCATTCAGGCTCCGGTTAGTTTCGTGGGTATCCAGACTCCGGTTATTACGTTGAGCGTTCAGGCTCCGATCATTTTCGTTGAGTATCCAGACTCGAGTTATTATGTTGAGCGTTCAGGCTCCGATCAGTCTCGTTGAGTATCCAGATTCCGATTATTACGTTGAGCGTTCATGCTCTTGTCAGTTTCGTTGGGTATATAGACTCCGCTTATTACGTTGAGCGTTCAGGCTCCGGTCATTTTCGTTGAGTATCCAGTCTCCGGTTATTAAGTTGAGCGTCAAGCTCCGATCATTTTCGTTGAGTATCCAGACTCTGATTATTACGTTGAGCGTTCAGGCTCTGGTCATTTTCGTTGAGTATCCCGACTCCGGTTATTACATTGAGGGTTCAGACTCTGGTCATTTTCGTTGAGTATCTAGACTCCTGTAATTACATTTAACGTTCAGGCTTCGATCATTTTCGTTGAGTATCCATACTCCGGTCAATACGTTGAGCGTTCAGGCTCCATTCATTTTTGTTGAGTATCATAACTTCATTTAATACGTTGAGCGTTCAGGATTCGTTCAGTTTCGTTGAGTATCGAGACTCCGATTATTACGTTGAGCGTTCAGGCTCCGGTCAGTTTCGTTGGGTATCCAGACTCCGGTGATTACGTTGATCGTTCAGGCTTTGGCCATTTTCGTTGACATTCCAGACTCGGGTTATTACGTCAAGCGTTCAGGCTCCGGTCAGTTTCATTGAGTATCCAGATACCGGTTATTACGTTGAGCGTTCAGGCTTCGGTCAGTTTTGTTGGGTATCCAGACTCCGGTTATTACATTGAGCGTTCAGGCTCCGGTCAGTTTCGTTGGATATCCAGACTCCGGTGATTACGTTAATCGTTTAGGCTCCATTCATTTTCGTTGACTATCCAGACTAGGGTTATTACGTTGAGCGTTCAGGCTCCGGTCAGTTTCGTTGAGTATCCAGATTCCGATTATTACGTTGAGCGTTCAGGCTCCGGTCAGTTTCGTTGGGTATCCAGACTCCGGTGATTACGTTGATCGTTCAGGCTTCGGTCATTTTCGTTGACAATCCAGACTCGGGTTATTACGTTAAGCGTTCAGGCTCCGGTCAGTTTCATTGAGTATCCAGATTCCGATAATTACATTGAGCGTTCAGGCTCCGGTCAGTTTCGTTGTGTATCCAGACTCCGGTTATTACGTTGAGCATTCAGGCTTCGGTCATTCTCGTTGAGTATCCAGACTCCGGTTATTAACTTGAGCGTCAGGCTCCGATCATTTTTGTTGAGTATCCAGACTCCGATTATTACGTTGAGCGTTCAGGCTCCGGTTATTTTCGTTGAGTATCCTGACTACGGTTATTACGTTGAGGGTTCAGACTCCGGTCATTTTCGTTGAGTATCAAGACTCTTGTCATTACGTTGAACATTCAGGCTCCAATCATTCTCGTTGAGTATCAATACTCTGGTCAATACGTTGAGCGTTCAGGCTCCGGTCATTTTTGTTGAGTATCCAGACTCCGGTCATTACATTGAGCGTTCAGGATCCAGTCATTTTCGTTGAGTATCATAAATCCATTTATTACGTTGAGCGTTCAGGCTCCGGTCAGTTTCGTTGAGTATCCAGACTCCAAATATTACGTTGAGCGTTCAGGCTCGAGTCAGTTTCGTCGGGTATCCAGACTCCGTTGATTACGTTGATCGTTCTGGATCCGGTCATTTTCGTTGACTATCCAGACTTAGGTTATTACATTGAGCGTTCAGGCTCCGGTCAGTCTCGTTGAGTATCCAGATACCGGTTATTACGTTGAGCGTTCAGGCTTCGGTCAGTTTTGTTGGGTATCCAGACTCCGGTTATTACGTTGAGCGTTCAGGCTCCGGTCAGTTTCGGTGGGTATCTAGACTCCGGTTATTACGTTGAGCGTTCAGGCTCCGGTCAGTTTCGTTGGGTATCCAGACTCCGGTTATTACGTTGAGCGTTCAGGCTCCAGTCATTTTCGTTGAGTATCCAGACTCCTGTTATTACGTTGTGTGTTCAGGCTCCGGTCAATTTCATTGAGTATCCAGACTCCGGTTATTATGCTGAGCGTTCAGGCTCCGGTTATTTTTGTTGAGTATCCAGACTCGGGTTATTACGTTGAGCGTTCAGGCTCCGGTCAGTCTCGTTGAGTATCCAGATTCCGATTATTACGTTGAGCGTTCATGCTCTTGTCATTTTTTTTGGGTATATAGACTCCTCTTATTACGTTGAGCGTTCAGGCTTCGGTCATTTTCGTTGAGTATCCAGACTGTGGTTATTAAGTTGAGCGTCAAGCTCCGATCATTTTCGTTGAGTATCCACACTCCGATTATTATGTTGAGCATTCAGGCTCCGGTCATTTTCGTTGAGAATCTAGACTCCGGTTATTACGTTGTGGGTTCAGACTCCGGTCATTTTTGTTGAGTATCTACACTCCTGTCATTACGTTGAACGTTCAGGCTCCGATCATTTTCGTTGAGTATCCATACTCCGGTCAATACGTTGAGCGTTCAGGCTCCGGTCATTTTCGTTGAGTATCCAGACTCCGGTCATTACATTGAGCGTTCAGGATCCATTCATTTTTGTTGAGTATCATAACTCCATTTAATACGTTGAGCGTTCAGGATCCGTTCAGTTTCGTTGAGTATCGAGACTCCGATTATTACGTTGAGCGTTCAGGCTGCGGTCAGTTTCGTTGGGTATCCAGACTCCGGTTATTACGTTGAGCGTTCAGGGTTCGGTCAGTTTGGTTGGGTATCCAGACTCCGGTTATTACGTTGAGCATTCAGGCTCCAGTCATTTTCGTTGAGTATCGAGACTCCTGTTATTACGTTGAGTGTTCAGGCTCCGGTCAGTTTCATTGAGTATCCAGACTCCGGTTCTTACGTTGAGCATTCAGGCTCCGGTTAGTTTCGTGGGTATCCAGACTCCGGTTATTACGTTGAGCGTTCAGGCTCCGATCATTTTCGTTGAGTATCCAGACTCGAGTTATTATGTTGAGCGTTCAGGCTCTGGTCAGTCTCGTTGAGTATCCAGATTCCGATTATTACGTTGAGCGTTCATGCTCTTGTCAGTTTCGTTGGGTATATAGACTCCGCTTATTACGTTGAGCGTTCAGGCTCCGGTCATTTTCGTTGAGTATCCAGTCTCCGGTTATTAAGTTGAGCGTCAAGCTCCGATCATTTTCGTTGAGTATCCAGACTCTGATTATTACGTTGAGCGTTCAGGCTCCGGTCATTTTCGTTGAGTATCCCGACTCCGGTTATTACATTGAGGGTTCAGACTCTGGTCATTTTCGTTGAGTATCTAGACTCCTGTAATTACATTTAACGTTCAGGCTTCGATCATTTTCGTTGAGTATCCATACTCCGGTCAATACGTTGAGCGTTCAGGCTCCATTCATTTTTGTTGAGTATCATAACTCCATTTAATACGTTGTGCGTTCAGGATTCGTTCAGTTTCGTTGAGTATCGAGACTCCGATTATTACGTTGAGCGTTCAGGCTCCGGTCAGTTTCGTTGGGTATCCAGACTCCGGTGATTACGTTGATCGTTCAGGCTTTGGCCATTTTCGTTGACATTCCAGACTCGGGTTATTACGTCAAGCGTTCAGGCTCCGGTCAGTTTCATTGAGTATCCAGATACCGGTTATTACGTTGAGCGTTCAGGCTTCGGTCAGTTTTGTTGGGTATCCAGACTCCGGTTATTACATTGAGCGTTCAGGCTCCGGTCAGTTTCGTTGGATATCCAGACTCCGGTGATTACGTTAATCGTTTAGGCTCCATTCATTTTCGTTGACTATCCAGACTAGGGTTATTACGTTGAGCGTTCAGGCTCCGGTCAGTTTCGTTGAGTATCCAGATTCCGATTATTACGTTGAGCGTTCAGGCTCCGGTCAGTTTCGTTGGGTATCCAGACTCCGGTGATTACGTTGATCGTTCAGGCTTCGGTCATTTTCGTTGACAATCCAGACTCGGGTTATTACGTTAAGCGTTCAGGCTCCGGTCAGTTTCATTGAGTATCCAGATTCCGATAATTACATTGAGCGTTCAGGCTCCGGTCAGTTTCGTTGTGTATCCAGACTCCGGTTATTACGTTGAGCATTCAGGCTTCGGTCATTCTCGTTGAGTATCCAGACTCCGGTTATTAACTTGAGCGTCAGGCTCCGATCATTTTTGTTGAGTATCCAGACTCCGATTATTACGTTGAGCGTTCAGGCTCCGGTTATTTTCGTTGAGTATCCTGACTACGGTTATTACGTTGAGGGTTCAGACTCCGGTCATTTTCGTTGAGTATCAAGACTCTTGTCATTACGTTGAACATTCAGGCTCCAATCATTCTCGTTGAGTATCAATACTCTGGTCAATACGTTGAGCGTTCAGGCTCCGGTCATTTTTGTTGAGTATCCAGACTCCGGTCATTACATTGAGCGTTCAGGATCCAGTCATTTTCGTTGAGTATCATAAATCCATTTATTACGTTGAGCGTTCAGGCTCCGGTCAGTTTCGTTGAGTATCCAGACTCCAAATATTACGTTGAGCGTTCAGGCTCGAGTCAGTTTCGTCGGGTATCCAGACTCCGTTGATTACGTTGATCGTTCTGGATCCGGTCATTTTCGTTGACTATCCAGACTTAGGTTATTACATTGAGCGTTCAGGCTCCGGTCAGTCTCGTTGAGTATCCAGATACCGGTTATTACGTTGAGCGTTCAGGCTTCGGTCAGTTTTGTTGGGTATCCAGACTCCGGTTATTACGTTGAGCGTTCAGGCTCTGGTCAGTTTCGGTGGGTATCTAGACTCCGGTTATTACGTTGAGCGTTCAGGCTCCGGTCAGTTTCGTTGGGTATCCAGACTCCGGTTATTACGTTGAGCGTTCAGGCTCCAGTCATTTTCGTTGAGTATCCAGACTCCTGTTATTACGTTGTGTGTTCAGGCTCCGGTCAATTTCATTGAGTATCCAGACTCCGGTTATTACGCTGAGCGTTCAGGCTCCGGTTATTTTTGTTGAGTATCCAGACTCGGGTTATTACGTTGAGCGTTCAGGCTCCGGTCAGTCTCGTTGAGTATCCAGATTCCGATTATTACGTTGAGCGTTCATGCTCTTGTCATTTTTTTTGGGTATATAGACTCCTCTTATTACGTTGAGCGTTCAGGCTTCGGTCATTTTCGTTGAGTATCCAGACTGTGGTTATTAAGTTGAGCGTCAAGCTCCGATCATTTTCGTTGAGTATCCACACTCCGATTATTATGTTGAGCATTCAGGCTCCGGTCATTTTCGTTGAGAATCTAGACTCCGGTTATTACGTTGTGGGTTCAGACTCCGGTCATTTTTGTTGAGTATCTACACTCCTGTCATTACGTTGAACGTTCAGGCTCCGATCATTTTCGTTGAGTATCCATACTCCGGTCAATACGTTGAGCGTTCAGGCTCCGGTCATTTTCGTTGAGTATCCAGACTCCGGTCATTACATTGAGCGTTCAGGATCCATTCATTTTTGTTGAGTATCATAACTCCATTTAATACGTTGAGCGTTCAGGATCCGTTCAGTTTCGTTGAGTATCGAGACTCCGATTATTACGTTGAGCGTTCAGGCTGCGGTCAGTTTCGTTGGGTATCCAGACTCCGGTTATTACGTTGAGCGTTCAGGGTTCGGTCAGTTTGGTTGGGTATCCAGACTCCGGTTATTACGTTGAGCATTCAGGCTCCAGTCATTTTCGTTGAGTATCGAGTCTCCTGTTATTACGTTGAGTGTTCAGGCTCCGGTCAGTTTCATTGAGTATCCAGACTCCGGTTCTTACGTTGAGCATTCAGGCTCCGGTTAGTTTCGTGGGTATCCAGACTCCGGTTATTACGTTGAGCGTTCAGGCTCCGATCATTTTCGTTGAGTATCCAGACTCGAGTTATTATGTTGAGCGTTCAGGCTCTGGTCAGTCTCGTTGAGTATCCAGATTCCGATTATTACGTTGAGCGTTCATGCTCTTGTCAGTTTCGTTGGGTATATAGACTCCGCTTATTACGTTGAGCGTTCAGGCTCCGGTCATTTTCGTTGAGTATCCAGTCTCCGGTTATTAAGTTGAGCGTCAAGCTCCGATCATTTTCGTTGAGTATCCAGACTCTGATTATTACGTTGAGCGTTCAGGCTCCGGTCATTTTCGTTGAGTATCCCGACTCCGGTTATTACATTGAGGGTTCAGACTCTGGTCATTTTGGTTGAGTATCTAGACTCCTGTAATTACATTTAACGTTCAGGCTTCGATCATTTTCGTTGAGTATCCATACTCCGGTCAATACGTTGAGCGTTCAGGCTCCATTCATTTTTGTTGAGTATCATAACTCCATTTAATACGTTGAGCGTTCAGGATTCGTTCAGTTTCGTTGAGTATCGAGACTCCGATTATTACGTTGAGCGTTCAGGCTCCGGTCAGTTTCGTTGGGTATCCAGACTCCGGTGATTACGTTGATCGTTCAGGCTTTGGCCATTTTCGTTGACATTCCAGACTCGGGTTATTACGTCAAGCGTTCAGGCTCCGGTCAGTTTCATTGAGTATCCAGATACCGGTTATTACGTTGAGCGTTCAGGCTTCGGTCAGTTTTGTTGGGTATCCAGACTCCGGTTATTACGTTGAGCGTTCAGGCTCCGGTCAGTTTCGGTGGGTATCCAGACTCCGGTTATTACGTTGAGCGTTCAGGCTCCGGTCAGTTTCGTTGGGTATCCAGACTCCGGTTGTTACGTTGAGCGTTCAGGCTCCAGTCATTTTTGTTGAGTATCCAGACTCCTGTTATTACGTTGTGTGTTCAGGCTCCGGTCAATTTCATTGAGTATCCAGACTCCGGTTATTATGCTGAGCGTTCAGGCTCCGGTTATTTTTGTTGAGTATCCAGACTCGGGTTATTACGTTGAGCGTTCAGGCTCCGGTCAGTCTCGTTGAGTATCCAGATTCCGATTATTACGTTGAGCGTTCATGCTCTTGTCATTTTCGTTGGGTATATAGACTCCGCTTATTACGTTGAGCGTTCAGGCTCCGGTCATTTTCGTTGAGTATCCAGACTCCGGTTATTAAGTTGAGCGTCAAGCTCCGATCATTTTCGTTGAGTATCCAGACTCCGATTATTATGTTGAGCATTCAGGCTCCGGTCATTTTCGTTGTGAATATAGACTCCGGTTATTACGTTGTGGGTTCAGACTCCGGTCATTTTTGTTGAGTATCTACACTCCTGTCATTACGTTGAACGTTCAGGCTCCGATCATTTTCGTTGAGTATCCATACTCCGGTCAATACGTTGAGCGTTCAGGCTCCGGTCATTTTCGTTGAGTATCCAGACTCCGGTCATTACATTGAGCGTTCAGGATCCATTCATTTTTGTTGAGTATCATAACTCCATTTAATATGTTGAGCGTTCAGGATCCGTTCAGTTTCAGTGAGTATCGAGACTCCGATTATTACGTTGAGCGTTCAGGCTGCGGTCAGTTTCGTTGGGTATCCAGACTCCGGTTATTACGTTGAGCGTTCAGGGTTCGGTCAGTTTGGTTGGGTATCCAGACTCCGGTTATTACGTTGAGCATTCAGGCTCCAGTCATTTTCGTTGAGTATCGAGACTCCTGTTATTACGTTGAGTGTTCAGGCTCCGGTCAGTTTCATTGAGTATCCAGACTCCGGTTCTTACGTTGAGCATTCAGGCTCCGGTTAGTTTCAAGGGTATCCAGACTCCGGTTATTATGTTGAGCGTTCAGGCTCCGGTCATTTTCGTTGAGTATCCAGACTCGAGTTATTATGTTGAGCGTTCAGGCTCCGGTCAGTCTCGTTGAGTATCCAGATTCCGATTATTACGTTGAGCGTTCATGCTCTTGTCAGTTTCGTTGGGTATATAGACTCCGCTTATTACGTTGAGCGTTCAGGCTCCGGTCATTTTCGTTGAGTATCTAGTCTCCGGTTATTAAGTTGAGCGTCAAGCTCCGATCATTTTCGTTGAGTATCCAGACTCTGATTATTATGTTGAGCGTTCAGGCTCCGGTCATTTTCGTTGAGTATCCCGACTCCGGTTATTACATTGAGGGTTCAGACTCTGGTCATTTTCGTTGAGTATCTAGACTCCTGTAATTACATTTAACGTTCAGGCTTCGATCATTTTCGTTGAGTATCCATACTCCGGTCAATACGTTGAGCGTTCAGGCTCCATTCATTTTTGTTGAGTATCATAACTCCATTTAATACGTTGAGCGTTCAGGATTCGTTCAGTTTCGTTGAGTATCGAGACTCCGATTATTACGTTGAGCGTTCAGGCTCCGGTCAGTTTCGTTGGGTATCCAGACTCCGGTGATTACGTTGATCGTTCAGGCTTTGGCCATTTTCGTTGACAGTCCAGACTCGGGTTATTACGTCAAGCGTTCAGGCTCCGGTCAGTTTCATTGAGTATCTAGATTCCGATTATTACGTTGAGTATTCAGGTTCTGGTCAGTTTCGTTGGGTATCTAGACTCCGGTTATTACGTTGAGCATTCAGGCTCCGGTCATTTTCGTTGAGTGTCCAAACTCCGGTTATTAAGTTGAGCGTCAGGCTCCGATCATTTTCGTTGAGTATCCAGACTCCGATTATTACGTTGAGAGTTCAGGCTCCGGTTATTTTTGTTGAGTATCCTGACTCCGATTATTACGTTGAGGGTTCAGACTCCAGTCATTTTCGTAAAGTATCTAGACTCCTGTCATTATGTTGAACGTTCAGGCTCCGATCATTTTCGTTGAGTATCAATACTCTGGTTAATACGTTGAGCATTCAGGCTCCGGTCATTTTCGTTGAGTATCCAGACTCCAGTCATTACATTGAGCGTTCAGGATCCAGTCATTTTCGTTGAGTATCATAAATCCATTTATTACGTTGAGCGTTCAGGATTCGGTCAGTTTTGAGTATTCAGACTCCAAATATTACGTTGAGCGTTCAGGCTCCAGTCAGTTTCGTTGGGTATCCAGACTCCGGTGATTACGTTGATCGTTCAGGCTCCGGTCATTTTCGTTGAATATCCAGACTTGGGTTATTACGTTGAGCGTTCAGGCTCCGGTCAGTCTCGTTGAGTATCTAGATACCTGTTATTACGTTGAGAGTTCAGGCTCCGGTCAGTTTTGTTGGGTATCCAGACTCTGGTTATTACTTTGAGTGTTCAGGCTCCAGTCATTTTCGTTGAGTATCCAGACTCCTGTTATTACGTTGAGTGTTCAGGCTCTGGTCAGTTTCATTGAGTATCCAGACTCCGGTTATTACGTTGAGCGTTCAGGCTCCGGTTAGTTTCATGGGTATCCAGACTCCGGTTATTACGTTGAACGTTCAGGCTCCGATCATTGTCATTGAGAATCCAGACTCGGGTTATTATGTTGAGCGTTCAGGCTCCGGTCAGTCTCGTTGAGTATTCAGATTCCGATTATTACGTTGAGCGTTCATTCCCTTGTCAGTTTCGTTGGGTATACAGACTCTGGTTGTTACGTTGAGCGTTCAGGCTCCAGTCATTTTCGTTGAGTATCCAGACTCCAGTTATTAAGTTGAGCGTCAGGCTCCGATCATTTTTGTTGAGTATCCATACTCCGGTTATTATGTTGAGGGTTCAGACTCCGGTCATTTTCGTTGAGTATCTAGACTCCTGGCATTACGTTGAACGTTCAGGCTCCGATCATTTTCATTGAGTATCCATACTCCGGCCAATACGTTGAGCGTTCAGGCTCCGGTCATTTTCGTTGAGTATCCAGACTCCGGTCATTACATTGAGCGTTCAGGAGCCAGTCATTTTTGTTGAGTATCATAACTCCATTTATTACATTGAGCGTTCAAGATCCGTTCAGTTTCGTTGAGTATCCAGACTCCAAATATTACGTTGAGCGTTCAGGCTCCGGTCAGTTTCGTTGGGTATCCAGACTCCAGTGATTACGTTAATCGTTCAGGCTCCGGTCATTTTAGTTGACTATCCAGACTCGGGTTATTACGCTGAGCGTTCAGGCTCCGGTCAGTTTCGTTGAGTATCCAGATTCCGATTATTACATTGAGCGTTCAGGCTCCGGTCAGTTTCCTTGGGTATCCAGACTCCGGTGATTACATTGATCGTTCAGGCTCCAATCATTTTCGTTGACAATCTAGACTCGGGTTATTACGTTAAGCGTTCAGGCTCCGGTTAGTTTCGTTGAGTATCCAAATTCCGATTATTACGTTGAGCATTCAGGCTCCGGTCAGTTTCGTTAGGTACCCAGACTCCGGTTATTACGTTGAGCGTTCAGGCTCAGGTCAGTTCCGTTGGGTATCCAGACTCCGGTATTTACGTTGATGGTTCAGTCTCCGGTCAGTTTCATTGAGTATCCAGACTCCGGTTATTAGGTTGAGCGTTTAGGCTCCGATCAGTTTCGTTGGGTATCCATACTCCGGTGATTATGTTAATCGTTCAGACTCCGGTCATTTTCGTTGACTATCCAGACTTGGGTTATTACGTTGAGCGTTAAGGCTCCGGTCAGTTTCGTTGAGTATCCAGATTCCGATTATTACGTTGAGCATTCAGGCTCCGGTCAGTTTCGTTGGGTATCTAGACTCTGGTGATTACGTTGATCGTTCAGGCTCCGGTCATTTTCGTTGACAATCCAGACTCGGGTTATTACGTCAAGCGTTCAGGCTCCGGTCAGTTTCGTTGAGTATCCAGATTCCGATTATTACATTGAGCGTTCATTCTCCGGTCAGTTTCGTTGTGTATCCAGACTCCGGTTATTACATTGAGCATTCAGGCTCCGGTCATTTTCGTTGAGTATCCAGACTCCGGTTATTAAGTTGACCGTCAGGCTCCGTTCATTTTCGTTGAGTATCCAGACTCCGATTATTACGATTAGCGTTCAGGCTCCGGTTATTTTTGTTGAGTATCCTGACTCCGGTTATTACGTTGAGGGTTCAGACTTTGGTCATTTTCGTTGAGTATCAAGACTCCATTCATTACGTTGAACGTTCAGGCTCCGATTATTTTCGTTGAGTATCAATACTCTGGTCAATACGTTGAGCGTTCAGGCTCCGGTCATTTTCGTTGAGTATCCAGACTCCAGTCATTACATTGAGCGTTCAGGATCCAGTCATTTTCGTTGAGTATCATAAATCCATTTATTACGTTGAGCATTCAGCATTCAGTCAGTTTTGAGTATCCAGACTCCAAATATTACGTTGAGCGTTCAGGCTCCAGTCAGTTTCGTTGGGTATCCAGACTCCGGTGATTACGTTGATCGTTCAGGCTCCGGTCATTTTCGTTGAATATCCAGACTTGGGTTATTACGTTGAGCGTTCAGGCTCGGTCAGTCTCGTTGAGTATCTAGATACCTGTTATTACGTTGAGAGTTCAGGCTCCGGTCAGTTTCGTTGGGTATCCAGACTCTGGTTATTACGTTGAGTGTTCAGGCTCCAGTCATTTTCGTTGAGTATCCAGACTCCTGTTATTACGTTGAGTGTTCAGGCTCTGGTCAGTTTCATTGAGTATCCAGACTCCGGTTATTACGTTGAGCGTTCAGGCTCCGGTTAGTTTCATGGGTATCCAGACTCCGGTTATTACGTTGAACATTCAGGCTCCGATCATTTTCATTGAGAATCCAGACTCGGGTTATTATGTTGAGCGTTCAGGCTCCGGTCAGTCTCGTTGAGTATCCAGATTCCGATTATTACGTTGAGCGTTCATTCCCTTGTCAGTTTCGTTGGGTATACAGACTCTGGTTGTTACGTTGAGCGTTCAGGCTCCGGTCATTTTCGTTGAGTATCCAGACTCCAGTTATTAAGTTGAGCGTCAGGCTCCGATCATTTTCGTTGAGTATCCAGACTCCGGTTATTACGTTGAGGGTTCAGACTCCGGTCATTTTCATTGAGTATCTAGACTCCTGTCATTACGTTGAACGTTCAGGCTCCGATCATTTTCATTGAGTATCCATACTCCGGCCAATACGTTGAGCGTTCAGGCTCCGGTCATTTTCGTTGAGTATCCAGACTCCGGTCATTACATTGAGCGTTCAGGAGCCAGTTATTTTTGTTGAGTATCATAACTCCATTTATTACATTGAGCGTTCAGGATCCGTTCAGTTTCGTTGAGTATCCAGACTCCAAATATTACGTTGAGCGTTCAGCTCCGGTCAGTTTCGTTGGGTATCCAGACTCCGGTGATTATGTTAATCGTTCAGGCTCCGATCATTTTAGTTGACTCTCCAGACTCGGGTTATTACGCTGAGCGTTCAGGCTCCGGTCAGTTTCGTTGAGTATCCAGATTCCGATTATTACATTGAGCGTTCAGGCTCCGGTCAGTTTCCTTGGGTATCCAGACTCCGGTGATTACATTGATCGTTCAGGCTCCGATCATTTTCGTTGACAATCTAGACTCGGGTTATTACGTTAAGCGTTCAGGCTCCTGTCAGTTTCATTGAGTATCCAGATTCCGATTATTACGTTGAGCATTCAGGCTCCTGTCAGTTTCGTTAGATACCCAGACTCCGGTTATTACGTTGAGCGTTCAGGCTCCGGTCAGTTCCGTTGGGTATCCAGACTCCGGTATTTACGTTGATGGTTCAGTCTCCGGTCAGTTTCATTGAGTATCCAGACTCCGGTTATTAGGTTGAGCGTTTAGGCTCCGGTCAGTTTCGTTGGGTATCCATACTCCGGTGATTATGTTAATCGTTCAGACTCCGGTCATTTTGGTTGACTATCCAGACTCGGGTTATTACGTTGAGCGTTAAGGCTCCGGTCAGTTTCGTTGAGTATCCAGATTCCGATTATTACGTTGAGCATTCAAGCTCCGGTCAGTTTCGTTGGGTATCCAGACTCCGGTGATTACGTTGATCGTCCAGGCTCCGGTCATTTTCGTTGACAATCCAGACTCGGGTTATTACGTCAAGCGTTCAGGCTCCGGTCAGTTTCGTTGAGTATCCAGATTCCGATTATTACGTTGAGCGTTCAAGCTCCGATCAGTTTCGTTGTGTATCCAGACTCCGGTTATTACGTTGAGCATTCAGGCTCCGGTCATTTTCGTTGAGTATCCAGACTCCGGTTATTAAGTTGAGCGTCAGGCTCCGTTCATTTTCGTTGAGTATCCAGACTCCGATTATTACGATTAGCGTTCAGGCTCCGGTTATTTTTGTTGAGTATCCTGACTCCGGTTATTACGTTGAGGGTTCAGACTTCGGTCATTTTCGTTGAGTATCAAGACTCCATTCATTACGTTGAACGTTCAGGCTCCGATCATTTTCGTGGAGTATCAATACTCTGGTCAATACGTTGAGCGTTCAGGCTCCAGTCATTTTCGTTGAGTATCCAGACTCCGGTCATTACATTGAGCGTTCAGGATCCAGTCATTTTTGTTGAGTATCATAAATCCATTTATTACGTTGAGCGTTCAGGATTCGGTCAGTTTCGTTGAGTATCCAGACTCCAAATATTACGTTTAGCGTTCAGGCACTAGTCAGTTTCGTTGGGTATCCAGACTCCGGTGATTATGTTGATCGTTCAGGCTCCGGTCATTTTCGTTGACTATCCAGACTTGGGTTATTATGTTGAGCGTTCAGGCTCCGGTCAATCTCGTTGAGTATCCAGATACCGGTTATTACGTTGAACGTTCAGGCTCCAGTCAGTTTCGTTTGGTATCCAGACTCCGGTTATTACGTTGAGCGTTCAGGCTTCGGTCAGTTTGGTTGGGTATCCAGATTCCGGTTATTACGTTGAGCATTCAGGCTTCAGTCATTTTCGTTGAGTATCCAGACTCCTGTTATTACGTTCAGTGTTCAGGCTCTGGTCAGTTTCATTGAGTATCCAGACTCCGGTTATTATGTTGAGCATTCAGGCTCCAGTCAGTCTCGTTGAGTATCCAGATTCCGATTATTACGTTGAGCATTCATGCTCTTGTCAGTTTTGTTGGGTATACAGACTCCGCTTATTACGTTGAGCGTTCAGGCTCCGGTCATTTTCGTTGAGTATCTAGACTCCGGTTATTAAGTTGAGCGTCAAGCTCCGATCATTTTCGTTGAGTATCCAGACTCTGATTATTACGTTGAGCGTTCAGGCTCCGGTCATTTTCGTTGAGTATCCAGACTTTGGTTATTACATTGAGGGTTCAGACTCTGGTCATTTTCGTTGAGTATCTAGACTCCTGTCATTACGTTGAACGTTCAGGCTTCGATCATTTTCGTTGAGTATCCATACTCCGGTCAATACGTTGAGCGTTCAGGCTCCGGTCATTTTCGTTGAGTATCCAGACTCCGGTCATTACATTGAGCGTTCAGGATCCATTCATTTTTGTTGAGTATCATAACTCCATTTAATACGTTGAGCGTTCAGGATCCGTTCAGTTTCGTTGAGTATCGAGACTCCAAATATTACGTTGAGCATTCAGGCTCCGGTCAGTTTCGTTGGGTATCCAGACTCCGGTGATGACGTTAATCGTTCAGGCTCCGGTCATTTTAGTTGACTATCCAGACTCGGGTTATTACGTTGAGCTTTCAGGCTCCGGTCAGTTTCGTTGACTATCCAGATTCCGATTATTACGTTGAGCGTTCAGGCTCCGGTCAGTTTCGTTGGGTATCCAGACTCCGGTGATTACGTTGATCGTTCAGGCTCTGGTTATTTTCGTTGAGTGTCCAAACTCCGGTTATTAAGTTGAGCGTCAGGCTCCGATCATTTTCGTTGAGTATCCAGACTCCGATTATTACGTTGAGAGTTCAGGCTCCGGTTATTTTCGTTGATTATCCTGACTCCGATTTTTACGTTGAGGGTTCAGATTCCAGTCATTTTCGTAAAGTATCTAGACTCCTGTCATTACGTTGAACGTTCAGGCTCATATCATTTTCGTTGAGTATCAATACTCTGGTCAATACGTTGAGCGTTCAGGCTCCGGTCATTTTCGTTGAGTATCCAGACTCCAGTCATTACATTGAGCGTTCAGGATCCAGTCATTTTCGTTGAGTATCATAAATCCATTTATTACGTTGAGCGTTCAGGATTCGGTCAGTTTTGAGTATCAAGACTCCAAATATTACGTTGAGCATTCAGGCTCCAGTCAGTTTCGTTGGGTATCCAGACTCCAGTGATTACGTTGATCGTTCAGGCTCCGGTCATTTTCGTTGAATATCCAGACTTGGGTTATTACGTTGAGCGTTCAGGCTCCGGTCAGTCTCGTTGAGTATCTAGATACCTGTTATTACGTTGAGAGTTCAGGCTCCGGTCAGTTTCGTTGGGTATCCAGACTCTGGTTATTACGTTGAGCGTTCAGGCTCCAGTCTTTTTCGTTGAGTATCCAGACTCCTGTTATTACGTTGAGTCTTCAGGCTCTGGTCAGTTTCATTTAGTATCCAGACTCCGGTTATTACGTTGAGCGTTCAGTCTCCGGTTAGTTTCATGGGTATCCAGACTCCGGTTATTACGTTGAGCGTTCAGGCTCCGATCATTTTCATTGAGAATCCAGACTCGGGTTATTATATTGAGCGTTCAGGCTCCGGTCAGTCTCGTTGAGTATCCAGATTCCGATTATTACGTTGAGCGTTCATTCCCTTGTCAGTTTCGTTGGGTATACAGACTCTGGTTGTTACGTTGAGCGTTTAGGCTCCGGTCATTTTCGTTGAGTATCCAGACTCCAGTTATTAAGTTGAGCGTCAGGCTCCGATCATTTTCGTTGAGTATCCAGACTCCGGTTATTACGTTGAGGGTTCAGACTCCGGTCATTTTCGTTGAGTATCTAGACTCCTGTCATTACGTTGAACGTTCAGGCTCCGATCATTTTCATTGAGTATCCATACTCCGGCCAATACGTTGAGCGTTCAGGCTCCGGTCATTTTCGTTGAGTATCCAGACTCCGGTCATTACATTGAGCGTTCAGGAGCCAGTCATTTTTGTTGAGTATCATAACTCCATTTATTACATTGAGCGTTCAGGATCCGTTCAGTTTCGTTGAGTATCCAGACTCCAAATATTACGTTGAGCGTTCAGGCTCCGGTCAGTTTCGTTGGGTATCCAGACTCCGGTGATTACGTTAATCGTTCAGACTCCGGTCATTTTGGTTGACTATCCAGACTCGGGTTATTACGTTAAGCTTTCAGGCTCCGGTCAGTTTCGTTGAGTATCCAGATTCCGATTATTACGTTGAGCATTCAGGCTCCGGTCAGTTTCGTTAGGTACCCAGACTCCGGTTATTACGTTGAGCGTTCAGGCTCCGGTCAGTTCCGTTGGGTATCCAGACTCCGGTATTTACGTTGATGGTTCAGTCTCCGGTCAGTTTCATTGAGTATCCAGACTCCGGTTATTAGGTTGAGCGTTTAGGCTCCGGTCAGTTTCGTTGGGTATCCATACTCCGGTGATTATGTTAATCGTTCAGACTCCGGTCATTTTGGTTGACTATCCAGACTCGGGTTTTTACGTTGAGCGTTAAGGCTCCGTTCAGTTTCGTTGAGTATCCAGATTCCGATTATTACGTTGAGCATTCAGGCTCCGGTCAGTTTCGTTGGGTATCCAGACTCCGGTGATTACGTTGATCGTCCAGGCTCCGGTCATTTTCGTTGACAATCCAGACTCGGGTTATTACGTCAAGCGTTCAGGCTCCGGTCAGTTTCGTTGAGTATCCAGATTCCGATTATTACGTTGAGCGTTCAAGCTCCGGTCAGTTTCGTTGTGTATCCAGACTTCGGTTATTACGTTTAGCATTCAGGCTCCGGTCATTTTCTTTGAGTATCCAGACTCCGGTTATTAAGTTGAGCGTCAGGCTCCGTTCATTTTCGTTGAGTATCCAGACTCCGATTATTACGATTAGCGTTCAGGCTCCGGTTATTTTTGTTGAGTATCCTGACTCCGGTTATTACGTTGAGGGTTCAGACTTCGGTCATTTTCGTTGAGTATCAAGACTCCTGTCATTACGTTGAACGTTCAGGCTCCGATCATTTTCGTTGAGTATCAATACTCTGGTCAATACGTTGAGCGTTCAGGCTCCAGTCATTTTCGTTGAGTATCCAGACTCCGGTCATTACATTGAGCGTTCAGGATCCAGTCATTTTCGTTGAGTATCATAAATCCATTTATTACGTTGAGCGTTCAGGATTCGGTCAGTTTCGTTGAGTATCCAGACTCCAAATATTACGTTGAGCGTTCAGGCACTAGTCATTTTCGTTGGGTATCCAGACTCCGGTGATTACGTTGATCGTTCAGGCTCCAAATATACGTTGAGCGTTCAGGCTCCGGTCAATCTCGTTGAGTATCTAGATACCGGTTATTACGTTGAGCGTTCAGGCTCCGGTCAGTTTCGTTTGGTATCCAGACTCCGGTTATTACGTTGAGCGTTCAGGCTTCGGTCAGTTTGGTTGGGTATCCAGATTCCGGTTATTACGTTGAGCATTCAGGCTTCAGTCATTTTTGTTGAGTATCCAGACTCCTGTTATTACGTTGAGTGTTCAGGCTCCGGTCAGTTTCATTGAGTATCCAGACTCCGGTTATTACGTTGAGCATTCAAGCTCTGGTTAGTTTCGTGGGTATCCAGACTCCGGTTATTACGTTGAGCGTTCAGGCTCCGGTCATTTTCGTTGAGTATCCAGACTCTGGTTATTATGTTGAGCGTTCAGGCTCCGGTCAGTCTCGTTGAGTATCCAGATTCCGATTATTACGTTGAGCGTTCATTCCCTTGTCAGTTTCGTTGGGTATACAGACTCTGGTTGTTACGTTGAGCGTTCAGGCTCCGGTCATTTTCGTTGAGTATCCAGACTCCAGTTATTAAGTTGAGCGTCAGGCTCCGATCATTTTCGTTGAGTATCCAGACTCCGGTTATTACGTTGAGGGTTCAGACTCCGGTCATTTTCGTTGAGTATCTAGACTCCTGTCATTACGTTGAACGTTCAGGCTCCGATCATTTTCATTGAGTATCCATACTCCGGCCAATACGTTGAGCGTTCAGGCTCCGATCATTTTCGTTGAGTATCCATACTCCGGTCAATACGTTGAGCGTTCAGGCTCCGGTCATTTTCGTTGAGTATCCAGACTCCGGTCATTACATTGAGTGTTCAGGATCCATTCATTTTTGTTGAGTATCATAACTCCATTTAATACGTTGAGCGTTCAGGATCCGTTCAGTTTCGTTGAGTATCGAGACTCCAAATATTACGTTGAGCGTTCAGGCTCCGGTCAGTTTCGTTGGGTATCCAGACTCTGGTGATTACGTTAATCGTTCAGGCCCCGGTCATTTTCGTTGAATATCCAGACTTAGGTTATTACGTTGAGCGTTCAGGTTCCGGTCAGTCTCGTTGAGTATCTAGATACCTGTTATTACGTTGAGCGTTCAGGCTCCGGTCAGTTTCGTTGGGTATCTAGACTCCGGTTATTACGTTGAGCGTTCAGGCTTCAGTCAGTTTCGTTTGGTATCCAGACTCTGGTTATTACGTTGAGCGTTCAGGCTACAGTCATTTTCGTTGAGTATCCAGACTCCTGTTATTACGTTGAGGGTTCAGGCTCCAGTCAGTTTCATTGAGTATCCAGACTCCGGTTATTACGTTGAGCGTTCAGGCTCCGGTTAGTTTCATGGGTATCTAGACTCCGGTTATTATGTTGAGCGTTCAGGCTCCGATTATTTTTGTTGAGAATCCAGACTCGGGTTATTATGTTGAGCGTTCAGGCTCCGGTCAGTCTCGTTGAGTATCCAGATTTCGATTATTACGTTGAGCGTTCATTCCCTTGTCCGTTTCGTTGGGTATACAGACTCTGGTTGTTTCGTTGAGCGTTCAGGCTCCGGTCATTTTTGTTGAGTATCGAGACTCCGGTTATTAAGTTGAGCGTCAGGCTCCGATCATTTCCATTGAGTATCCAGACTTCGATTATTACGTTGAGCGTTTAGGCTCCGGTCATTTTCGTTGAGTATCCAGACTCCGGTTATTACGTTGAGGGTTCAGACTCCGGTCATTTTTGTTGAGTATCTAGACTCCTGTCATTACGTTGAACGTTCAGGCTCCGATCATTTTCGTTGAGTATCCATACTCCGGTCAATACGTTGAGCGTTCACGCTCCGGTCATTTTCGTTGAGTATCCAGACTCCGGTCATTACATTGAGCGTTCAGGATCCAGTCATTTTTGTTGAGTATCATAACTCCATTTATTACGTTGAGCGTTCAGGATCCTTTCAGTTTCGTTGAGTATCCAGACTCGAAATATTACGTTGAGCGTTCAGGCTCCGGTCAGTTTCGTTGGGTATCCAGACTCCGGTGATTACGTTAAACGTTCAGGCTCCGGTCATTTTCGTTGACTATCCAGACTCGGGTTATTACGTTGAGTGTTCAGGCTCCGGTCAGTTTCGTTGAGTATCCAGATTCCGATTATTACGTTGAGCGTTCAGGCTCCGGTCAGTTTCGTTGGGTATCCAGACTCCGGTGATTACGTTGATCGTTCAAGCTCCGGTCATTTTCGTTGACAATCTAGACTCGGGTTATTACGTTAAGCGTTCAGACTCCGGTCAGTTTCGTTGAGTATCCAGATTCCGATTATTAAGTTGAGCATTCAGGCTCCGGTCAGTTTCGTTAGGTATCCAGACTCCGGTGATTACGTTGATCGTTCAAGCTCCGGTCATTTTCGTTGACAATCTAGACTCGGGTTATTACGTTAAGCGTTCAGACTCCGGTCAGTTTCGTTGAGTATCCAGATTCCGATTATTACGTTGAGCATTCAGGCTTCGGTCAGTTTCGTTAGGTATCCAGACTCCGGTTATTACGTTGAGCGTTCAGGCTCCGGTCAGTTTCGTTGGGTATCCAGACTCCGGTATTTACGTTGATGGTTCAGTCTCCGGTCCGTTTCGTTGAGTATCCAGACTCCGGTTATTAGGTTGAGCGTTCAGGCTCCGGTCAGTTTCGTTGGGTATCCAGACTCCGGTGATTACGTTGAGCGTTCAGGCTCCGATTATTTTTGTTGAGAATCCAGACTCGGGTTATTATGTTGAGCGTTCAGGCTCCGGTCAGTCTCGTTGAGTATC
Source organism: Lathyrus sativus (assembly GCA_963859935.3). NCBI lineage: Eukaryota > Viridiplantae > Streptophyta > Magnoliopsida > Fabales > Fabaceae > Lathyrus > Lathyrus sativus. The sequence continues at coordinate 247,679,265 of OZ012736.1, read as the reverse complement.
CAGATTTCGATTATTACGTTGAGCATTCATTCCCTTGTCCGTTTCGTTGGGTATACAGACTCTGGTTGTTTCGTTGAGCGTTCAGGCTCCGGTCATTTTCGTTGAGTATCGAGACTCCGGTTATTAAGTTGAGCGTCAGGCTCCGATCATTTCCATTGAGTATCCAGACTTCGATTATTACGTTGAGCGTTTAGGCTCCGGTCATTTTCGTTGAGTATCCAGACTCCGGTTATTACGTTGAGGGTTCAGACTCCGGTCATTTTTGTTGAGTATCTAGACTCCTGTCATTACGTTGAACGTTCAGGCTCCGATCATTTTCGTTGAGTATCCATACTCCGGTCAATACGTTGAGCGTTCACGCTCCGGTCATTTTCGTTGAGTATCCAGACTCCGGTCATTACATTGAGCGTTCAGGATCCAGTCATTTTTGTTGAGTATCATAACTCCATTTATTACGTTGAGCGTTCGGGATCCGTTCAGTTTCGTTGAATATCCAGACTCGAAATATTACGTTGAGCGTTCAGGCTCCGGTCAGTTTCGTTGGGTATCCAGACTCCGGTGATTACGTTAATCGTTCAGGCTCCGGTCATTTTCGTTGACTATCCAGACTCGGGTTATTACGTTGAGTGTTCAGGCTCCGGTCAGTTTCGTTGAGTATCCAGATTCCAATTATTACGTTGAGCGTTCAGGCTCCGGTCAGTTTCGTTGGGTATCCAGACTCCGGTGATTACATTGATCGTTCAAGCTCCGGTCATTTTCGTTGACAATCTAGACTCGGGTTATTACGTTAAGCGTTCAGACTCCGGTCAGTTTCGTTGAGTATCCAGATTCCGATTATTACGTTGAGCATTCAGGCTTCGGTCAGTTTCGTTAGGTATCCAGACTCCGGTTATTACGTTGAGCGTTCAGGCTCCGGTCAGTTTCGTTGGGTATCCAGACTCCGGTATTTACGTTGATGGTTCAGTCTCCGGTCAGTTTCGTTGAGTATCCAGACTCCGGTTATTAGGTTGAGCGTTTAGGCTCCGGTCAGTTCCGTTGGGTATCCAGACTCCGGTTATTACGTTGAGCGTTCAGGCTCCGGTCAGTTTCGTTGGGTATCCAGACTCCGGTATTTACGTTGATGGTTCAGTCTACGGTCATTTTCGTTGAGTATCCAGACTCCGGTTATTACGTATAGCGTTCAGGCTCCGGTCAGTTTCGTTGGATATCTAGACTCCGATTATTACGTTGATCGTTCAGGCTCCGGTCAGTTTCGTTGAGTATCCAGACTCCGGTTATTACGTTGAGCGTTCAGGCTCCAGTCAGTTTCATTGGGTATTCAGACTCTGGTAATTACATTGATGGTTCAGTCTCCGGTCAGTTTCATTGAGTATCCAGACTCTGGTTATTACGTTGAGCGTTCAGGCTCCGGTCAGTTTCGTTGAGTATCCAGATTCCGGTTATTACGTTGAGCGTTCAGGCTTCGGTCATTTTTGTTGAGTATCCAGACTCTGGTTATTACGTTGAGCATTCAGGCACCGGTCAGTTTCGTAGAGTATCCAGACTCCGGTTATTATGTTGATCGTTCAAGCTATGGTCAGTTTTGTTGAGCATCCAGACTCCGGTTATTCCGTTGAGCGTTCAGGCTCCGTTCAGTTTCGTTGGGTATCAAGACACCGGTTATTCCATTGAGCGTTCAGGCTCCGGTCAGTTTCGATGGGTATTCAGACTCTGGTTATTACGTTGATCGTTCAGTCTACGGTCAGTTTCGTTGAGTATCCAAACGCCGGATATTACGTTGAGCGTTCAGGCTCCAATAAGTTTCGTTGGGTATCCAAACTCCGTTTATTATGTTGAGCATTCAGGCTCCAGTCATTTTCATTGAGTATCCAGACTCCGGTTATTACGTCGAGCATTCAGACTCCGGTTATTTTTGTTGAGTATCCAGACTCCGGTTATTACGTTGAGCGTTCAGGTTCCGGTTAGTTTCGTTGGGTATCTAGACTCCGATTATTACGTTGATCGTTCAGGCTCCGGTCAGTTTCTTTGAGTATCAAGACTCCGGTTATTACCTTGAGCGTTCAGGCTCCGGTCAGTTTCATTGGGTATCCAGACTCCGGTATTTACGTTGATGGTTCAGTCTCCGGTCAGTTTCGTTGAGTATCCAGACTCTGGTTATTACGTTGAACGTTCAGGCTCCGGTCAGTTTCGTTGAGTATCTGGATTCCGATTATTACGTTGAGCGTTCAGGCTCTGGTCATTTTTGTTGAGTATCCAAACTCCGGTTATTACGTTGAGCATTCAGGAACCGGTCAGTTTCGTTGAGTATCCAGACTCCGGTTATTACGTTGATCGTTCAAGCTCTGGTCAGTTTCGTTGAGCATCCAGACTCCGGTTATAACGTTGAGCGTTCAGGCTCCGTTCAGTTTCGTTAGGTATCTAGTCTCTGGTTATTACATTGAGCGTTCAGGCTCTGGTCAGTTTCGTTGGGTATCCAGACTCCGGTTATTAAGTTGAGCGTTCAGGCTCTAGTCATTTTCGTTGAGTATCCAGATTCCGATTATTACGTTGAGCATTCAGGCTCCGGTCAGTTTCGTTGGGTATCCAGACTCCGGTGATTACGTTGATCGTTCAAGCTCCGGTCATTTTTGTTGACAATCTAGACTCGGGTTATTACGTTAAGCGTTCCGGCTCCGGTCAGTTTCGTTGAGTATCCAGATTCCGATTATTACGTTGAGCATTCAGGCTCCGGTCAGTTTCGTTAGGTATCCAGACTCCGGTTATTACGTTGAGCGTTCAGGCTCCGGTCAGTTTCGTTGGGTATCCAGACTCCGGTATTTACGTTGATGGTTCAGTCTCCGGTCAGTTTCGTTGAGTATCCAGACTCCAGTTATTAGGTTGATCGTTTAGGCTCCGGTCAGTTTCGTTGGGTATCCAGACTCCGGTTATTACGTTGAGCGTTCAGGCTCCGTTCAGTTTCGTTTGGTATCCAGACTCCGGTATTTACGTTGATGGTTCAGTCTCCGGTCATTTTTGTTGAGTATCCAGACTCCGGTTATTACGTTGAGCGTTCAGGCTCCGGTCAGTTTCGTTGGGTATCTAGACTCCGATTATTACGTTGATCGTTCAGGCTCCGGTCAGTTTCGTTGAGTATCAAGACTCCGGATATTACGTTAAGCGTTCAGGCTTCGGTCAGTTTCATGGGGTATCCAGACTCCGGTATTTACGTTGATGGTTCAGTCTCCAGTCAGTTTCGTTGAGTATCCAGACTCTGGTTATTACGTTGAACGTTCAGGCTCCGGTCAGTTTCGTTGAGTATCTGGATTCCGGTTATTACGTTGAGCGTTCAGGCTCCGGTCATTTTTGTTGAGTATCCAAACTCCGGTTATTACGTTGAGCATTCAGGCACCGGTCAGTTTCGTTGAGTATCCAGACTCCGGTTATTACGTTGATCGTTCAAGCTCTGGTCAGTTTCGTTGAGCATCCAGACTCCGGTTATTATGTTGAGCGTTCAGGCTCCATTCAGTTTCGTTGGGTATCTAGTCTCTGGTTATTACATTGAGCGTTCAGGCTCTGGTCAGTTTCGTTGGGTATCCAGACTCTGGTTATTAAGTTGAGCGTTCACCCTCTGGTCATCTTCGTTGAGTATCCAGATTCCGATTATTAGGTTGAGCGTTCAGGCTCCGATCAGTTTCGTTGGGTATCCAGACTCCGATGATTACGTTGATCGTTCAAGCTCCGGACATTTTCGTTGACAATTTAGACTCGGGTTATTACGTTAAGCGTTCAGGCTTCGGTCAGTGTCGTTGAGTATCCAGATTCCGATTATTACGTTGAGCATTCAGGCTCCGGTCAGTTTCGTTAGGTATCCAGACTCCGGTTATTACCTTGAGCGTTCAGGCTCCGGTCAGTTTCGTTGGGTATCCAGACTCCGGTATTTACGTTGATGGTTCAGTCTCCGGTCAGTTTCGTTGAGTATCCAGACTCCGGTTATTAGGTTGAGCGTTTAGGCTCCGGTCAGTTTCGTTGGGTATCCAGACTCCGGTTATTACATTGAGCGTTCAGGCTCCGGTCAGTTTCATTGGGTATCCAGACTCCGGTATTTACGTTGATGGTTCAGTCTCCGGTCATTTTCGTTGAGTATCCAGACTCCGGTTATTACGTTGAGCGTTCAGGCTCTGGTCAGTTTCGTTGTGTATCCAGATTCTGGTTATTACATTGAGCGTTCAGGCTCCAGTCATTTTCGTTGACTATCTAGACTCCGGTTATTACGTTGAGCATTGAGGCACCGGTCAGTTTCGTTGAGTATCCAAACTCCGGTTATTATGTTGATCGTTCAAGCTATGGTCAGGTTCGTTAAGCATCCAGACTCCGGTTATTTCGTTGAGCGTTCAGGCTCCGGTCATTTTCGTTGGGTATCTAGACTCCGATTATTACGTTGAGCGTTAAGGCTCCGGTCAGTTTCGTTGGGTATCTAGACTCCGATTATTACGTTGATCGTTCAGGCTCCGGTCAATTTTGTTGAGTATCCAGACTCCGGTTATTACGTTGAGCGTTCAGGCTCCGGTCAGTTTCGTTGGGTATCCAGACTCCGCTATTTACGTTGATGCTTCAGTCTCCGGTCAGTTTCGTTGAGTATCCAGATTCCGGTTATTACGTTGAGCGTTCAGGCTCCGGTCATTTTTGTTGAGTATCCAGACTCTGGTTATTACGTTGAGCATTCAGGCACCGGTTAGTTTCGTTGAGTATCCAGACTCCGGTTATTATGTTGATCGTTCAAGCTATGGTCAGTTTCGTTGAGCATCCAGACTCCGGTTATTCCGTTGAGCGTTCAGGCTCCGTTCAGTTTCGTTGGGTATCAAGACACCGGTTATTCCGTTGAGCGTTCAGCCTCCGGTCAGTTTCGATGGGTATTCAGACTCCGGTTATTACGTTGATCATTCAGTCTACGGTCAGTTTCGTTGAGTATCTAGACGCTGGATATTACGTTGAGCGTTCAGGCTCCAATAAGTTTCGTTGGGTATCCAAACTCCATTTATTATGTTGAGCATTCAGGCTCCTGTCATTTTCGTTGAGTATCCAGACTCCGGTTATTACGTCGAGCATTCAGACTCCGGTCATTTTCGTTGAGTATCCAGACTCCGGTTATTACGTTGAGCGTTCAGGTTCCAGTCAGTTTCGTTGGGTATCTAGACTCCGATTATTACGTTGATCGTTCAGGCTCCGGTCAGTTTCGTTGAGTATCCAGACTCCGGTTATTACGTTGAGCGTTCAGGCTACGGTCAGTTTCATTGGGTATCCAGACTCTGGTATTTACGTTGATGGTTCAGTCTCCTGTCAGTTTCGTTGAGTATCCAGACTCTGGTTATTACGTTGAACGTTCAGGCTCCGGTCAGTTTCGTTGAGTATCTGGATTCCGGTTATTACGTTGAGCGTTCAGGCTCGGGTCATTTTTGTTGAGTATCCAAACTCCGGTTATTACGTTGAGCATTCAGGCACCGGTCAGTTTCGTTGAGTATCCAGACTCCGGTTATTACGTTGATCATTCAAGCTCTGGTCAGTTTCGTTGAGCATCCAGACTCCGGTTATTATGTTGAGCGTTCAGGCTCCGTTCAGTTTCGTTGGGTATCTAGTCTCCGGTTATTACATTGAGCGTTCAGGCTCTGGTCAGTTTCGTTGGGTATCCAGACTCGGGTTATTAAGTTGAGCGTTCAGGCTCTGGTCATTTTCGTTGAGTATCCAGACTCTGGTTATCACGTTGAGCGTTCAGTCTCCGGTCATTTTCATTGAGAATCCAGATTGCGGTTATTATGTTGAGGGTTCAAGCTCCGGTCAATTTCGTTGGGTATCAAGACACCGGTTATTCCGTTGAGCGTTCAGGCTCCGGTCAGTTTCGTTGGGTATTCAGACTCTAGTTATTACGTTGATCATTCAGTCTCCAGTCAGTTTCATTGAGTATCCAGACTCCAGTTATTACGTTGAGCGTTTAGGCTCCAATAAGTTTCGTTGGGTATCCAAACTCCATTTATTACCTTGAGCATTCAGGCTCCCATAATTTTCGTTGAGTATCCAGACTCCAGTTATTATGTTGAGTGTTCAGGCTCCGGTCATTTTCGTTGAGTATCCAGACTCCGGTTATTACGTTGAGCGTTAAGGCTCCGGTCAGTTTCGTTGGGTATCTAGACTCCGATTATTACGTTGATCGTTCAGGCTCCGGTCAATTTTGGTGAGTATCCAGACTCCGGTTATTACGTTGAGCGTTCAGGCTCCGGTCAGTTTCATTGGGTATCCAGACTCTGCTATTTACGTTGATGGTTCAGTCTCCGGTCAGTTTCGTTGAGTATCCAGACTCTGGTTATTACATTGAGCGTTCAGGCTCCGGTCAGTTTCGTTGAGTATCCAGATTCCGGTTATCACGTTGAGCGTTCAGGCTTCGGTCATTTTCGTTGAGTATCCAGACTCCGGTTATTACGTTGAGCATTCAGGCACCGGTAAGTTTCGTTGAGTATCCAGACTCCGGTTATTACGTTGATTGTTCAAGCTTTGGTCAGTTTCGTTGGGTATCCAGAGTCCGGTTATTAAGTTGAGGGTTCAGGCTCTGGTCATTTTCGTTGAGTATCCAGACTCTGGTTATCACGTTGAGCGTTCAGGATCCGCTCATTTTTGTTGAGTATCCAGATTCCGATTATTACGTTGAGCGTTCAGGCTCCAGTCAGTTTCGTTGGGTATCAAGACACCGGTTATTCCATTGAGCGTTCAGGCTCCGGTCAGTTTCGTTGGGTATTCAGACTCCGGTTATTACGTTGATCGTTCAGTCTACGGTCAGTTTCGTTGAGTATCGAGACGCCGGATATTACGTTGAGCGTTCAGGCTCCAATAAGTTTCTTTGGGTATCCAAACTCCGTTTATTATGTTGAGCATTCAGGCTCCTGTCATTTTCGTTGAGTATCCAGACTTCGGTTATTACGTGGAGCATTCAGACTCCGGTCATTTTCGTTGAGTATCCAGACTCCGGTTATTACTTTGAGCGTTCAGGTTCCGGTCAGTTTCGTTGGGTATCTAGACTCCGATTATTACGTTGATCGTTCAGGCTCCGGTCAGTTTCGTTGAGTATCCAGACTCCGGTTATTACGTTGAGCGTTCAGGCTCCAGTCAGTTTCATTGGGTATCCAGACTCCGGTATTTACGTTGATGGTTCAGTCTCCGGTCAGTTTCGTTGAGTATCCAGACTCTGGTTATTACGTTGAACGTTCAGGCTCCGGTCAGTTTCGTTGAGTATCCAGATTCCAGTTATCACGTTGAGCGTTCAGGCTCCGGTCATTTTCGTTGAGTATCCAGACTCCGGTTATTACGTTGAGCATTCAGGCACCGGTAAGTTTCGTTGAGTATCCAGACTCCGATTATTACGTTGATCGTTCAAGCTTTGGTCAGTTTCGTTGGGTATCCAGAGTCCGGTTATTAAGTTGAGCGTTCAGGCTCTGGTCATTTTCGTTGAGTATCCAGACTCTGGTTATCACGTTGAGCGTTCAGGCTCCGCTCATTTTTGTTGAGTATCCAGATTCTGATTATTACGTTGAGCGTTCAGGCTCCGGTAAGTTTCGTTGGGTATCAAGACACCGGTTATTCCATTGAGCGTTCAGGCTCCGGTCAGTTTCGTTGGGTATTCAGACTCCGGTTATTACGTTGATCGTTCAGTCTACGGTCAGTTTCGTTGAGTATCGAGACGCCGGATATTACGTTGAGCGTTCAGGCTCCAATAAGTTTCTTTGGGTATCCAAACTCCGTTTATTATGTTGAGCATTCAGGCTCCAGTCATTTTTGTTGAGTATCCAGACTTCGGTTATTACGTGGAGCATTCAGACTCCGGTCATTTTCGTTGAGTATCCAGACTCCGGTTATTACGTTGAGCGTTCAGGTTCCGGTCAGTTTCGTTGGGTATCTAGACTCCGATTATTACGTTGATCGTTCAGGCTCCGGTCAGTTTCATTGAGTATCCAGACTCCGGTTATTACGTTGAGCGTTCAGGCTCCGGTCAGTTTCATTGGGTATCCAGACTCCGGTATTTACGTTGATGGTTCAGTCTCCGGTCAGTTTCGTTGAGTATCCAGACTCTGGTTATTACGTTGAACGTTCAGGCTCCGGTCAGTTTCGTTGAGTATCTGGATTCCGGTTATTACGTTGAGCGTTCAGGCTCCGGTCATTTTCATTGAGTATCCTAACTCCGGTTATTACGTTGAGCATTCAGGCACCGGTCAGTTTCGTTGAGTATCCAAACTCCGGTTATTACGTTGATCGTTCAAGCTCTGGTCAGTTTCGTTGAGCATCCAGACTCCGGTTATTATGTTGAGCATTCAGGCTCCGTTCAGTTTCGTTGGGTATCTAGTCTCCGGTTATTACGTTGAGCATTCAGGCTCTGGTCAGTTTCGTTGGGTATCCAGACTCCGGTTATTAAGTTGAGCGTTCAGGCTTTGGTCATTTCGTTGAATATCCAGACTCTGGTTATCACGTTGAGCGTTCAGTCTCCGGTCATTTTAATTGAGAATCCAGATTCCGGTTTTACGTTGAGCGTTCAGGCTCCGGTCAATTTCGTTGGGTATCAAGACACCGGTTATTCCGTTGAGCGTTCAGGCTCCGGTCAGTTTCGTTGGGTATTCAGACTCCGGTTATTACGTTGATCATTCAGTCTCCAGTCAGTTTCATTGAGTATCCAGACTCCGGTTATTACGTTGAGCGTTCAGGCTCCAGTAAGTTTCGTTAGGTATCCAAACTTCGTTTATTAGGTTGAGCATTCAGGCTCCCATCATTTTCGTTAGGTATCCAGACTCCGGTTATTACGTTGAGCGTTCAGGCTCCGGTCATTTTCGTTGAGTATTCAGACTCCGGTTATTACGTTGAGCGTTCAGCCTCCGGTCAGTTTCGTTGGGTATCTAGACTCCGATTATTACCTTGATCGTTCAAGCTCTGGTCAATTTCGATGAGTATCCAGACTCCGGTTATTCTATTGAGCGTTCAGGCTCCGGTCAGTTTCATTGGGTATCCAGACTCCGGTATTTACGTTGATGGTTCAGTCTTCGGTCAGTTTCGTTGAGTATCCAGACTCTGGTTACTACGTTGAGCGTTCAGGCTCCGGCCAGTTTCGTTGAGCATCCAGATTCCGGTTATTACGTTGAGCGCTCAGGCTCCGGTCATTTTCGTTAAGTATCCAGACTCCGGTTATTACGTTGAGCGTTCAGGCACCGGTCAGTTTCGTTGAGTATCCAGACTCCGGTTATTACGTTGATCGTTCAGGCTCCGTTCATTTTCATTGTGTATCCAGAATCTGGTTATTACATTGAGCGTTCAGGCTCCGGTCATTTTCGTTGACCAGATTCCGGTTATTATGTTGAGCGTTCAGGCTCCGGTCAGTTTCATTGAATATCCAGACTCCGGTTATCACGTTGACTCAGGCTCCGGTCAGTTTCGTTGTGTATCCAGACTCCGTTTATTACGTTGATCGTTCAGGCTCCGGTCAGTTTCGTTGGGTATCAAGACTCAGGTTATTACATTGAGCGTTCAAGCTCCAGTCAGTATTTTTGGGTATCCAGACTACGGTTATTACGTTGATCGTTCAGGCTCCGGTCATTTTCGTTGACTATCCAGAATCTGGTTATTACGTATAGCGTTCAGCCTCCGGTCAGTTTAGTTGAGTGTCCAGATTCCGGTTATTACGTTGAGCATTCAGGCTCCAGTCAGTTTCGTTGAGTATCCACACTCCGGTTATTACGTTGAGCGTTCAGGCTCCGGTCAGTTTCGTTGGATATCCAGACTCCGGTATTTACGTTGATGGTTCAGTCTCCGGTCAGTTTCGTTGAGTATCCAGACTACGATTATTAGGTTGAGCGTTTAGGCTCCGTTCAGTTTCGTTGAGCATCCAGACTCCGGTTATTACGTTGAGCGTTCAGGCTCCATTCAGTTTCGTTGGGTATCTAGTCTCCGGTTATTACGTTGAGCATTCAGGCTCAGGTCAGTTTCGTTGGGTATCAAGACTCCGGTTATTAAGTTGAGCGTTTAGGCTCTGGTCATTTTCATTGAGTATCCAGACTCTGGTTATTACGTTAAGCGTTCAGGCTCCGGTCATTTTCGTTGAGTATCCAGATTCTGGTTATTACGTTGAGCCTTCAGGCTCTGGTCAGTTTCGATGGGTATTCAGACTCCGGTTATTACGTTGATCGTTCAGTCTACGGACAGTTTCGTTGAGTATCCAGACGCCGGATATTACGTTGAGCGTTCAGGCTCCAGTAAGTTTCGTTGAGTATCCAAACTCCGTTTATTATGTTGAGCATTCAGGCTCCAGTCATTTTCGTTGAGTATCCAGACTCCGGTTATTACGTCGAGCGTTCAGACTCCGGTCATTTTCGTTGAGTATCCAGACTCCGGTTATTACCTTGAGCGTTCAGGTTCCGGTCAGTTTCGTTGGGTATCTAGACTCCGATTATTACGTTCATCGTTCAGACTCCGGTCAGTTTCGTTGAGTATCTAGATTCCGGTTATTATGTTGAGGGTTCAGGCTCCGGGCAGTTTCATTCGGTATCCAGACTCCGGTATTTAGGTTGATGGTTCAGTCTCCGGTCAGTTTCGTTGAGTATCCAGACTCTGGTTATTACGTTGAACGTTCAGGCTCCGGTCAGTTTCGTTGAGTATCCGAATTCCGGTTATTACATTGAGCGTTTAGGCTCCGGTCATTTTCGTTGAGTATCCAAACTCCGGTTATTATGTTGAGCATTTAGGCACCGGTCAGTTTCCTTGAGTATCCAAACTCCAGTTATTACGTTGATCGTTCAATCTTTGGTCAGTTTCGTTGAGCATCCAGACTCCGGTTATTATGCTGAGCGTTCAGGCTCCATTCAGTTTCGTTGGGTATCTAGTCTCCGGTTATTACGTTGAGCGTTCAGGCTCTTGTCAGTTTCGTTGGGTATCCAGACTCCGGTTATTAAGTTGAGCGTTTAGGCTCTGGTCATTTTCGTTGAGTATCCAGACTCTGGTTATCACGTTGAGCGTTCAGGCTCCGGTCATTTTCGTTGAGTATCCAGATTCTGGTTATTACGTTGAGCGTTCAGGCTCCGGTCAGTTTCGTTGGGTATCAAGACACCGGTTATTCCGTAGAGCAATCAGGCTCCGGTCAGTTTCGTTGGGTATTCAGATTCCGGTTATTACGTTGATCATTCAGTCTCCAGTCAGTTTCATTGAGTATCCAGACTCCTGTTATTACGTTGAGCGTTCAGGCTCCAGTAAGTTTCGTTGGGTATCCAAACTCCGTTTATTACGTTGAGCATTCAGGCTCCCATCATTTTCGTTGAGTATCCAGACTCCGATTATTACGTTGAGCGTTCAGGCTCCGGTCAGTTTCGTTGGGTATCTAAACTCCGATTATTACGTTGATCGTTCAGGCTCCGGTCAATTTCGTTGAGTATCCAGACTCCGGTTATTACGTTGAGCGTTTAGGCTCCGGTCAGTGTCATTGGGTATCCAGACTCCGGTATTTACGTTGATGGTTCAGTCTCCGGTCAGTTTCGTTGAGTATCCAAACTCTGGTTATTACGTTGAGCGTTCAGGCTCCGGTCAGTTTCGTTGAGTATCCAGATTCCGGTTATTACGTTGAGCGCTCAGGCTCCGGTCATTTTTGTTGACTATCCAGACTCCGGTTATTACATTGAGCATTCAGGCACCAGTCAGTTTCGTTGAGTATCCAGACTCCGGTTATTACGTTGATCGTTCAAGCTCTGGTCAGTTTCGTTGAGCATCCAGACTCCGGTTATTATGTTGAACGTTCAGGCTCTGTTCAGTTTCGTTGGGTATCTAGTCTCCGGTTATTACTTTGAGCGTTCAGGCTCAAGTCAGTTTCGTTGGGTATCCAGACTACGGTTATTAAGTTGAGCGTTCAGGCTCTGGTCATTTTCGTTGAGTATCCAGACTCTGGTTATCACGTTGAGCGTTCAGGCTCCGATCATTTTCGTTTAGTATCCAGATTCTGATTATTACGTTGAGCGTTCAGGCTCCGGTCAGTTTCGTTGGGTATTCATACTCCGGTTATTACGTTGATCATTCAGTCTCAAGTCAGTTTAATTGAGTATCCAGACTCCGGTTATTACGTTGAGCGTTCAGGCTCCAGTAAGTTTCGTTAGGTATCCAAACTCCGTTTATTAGTTTGAGCATTCAGGCTCCCATCATTTTCGTTACGTATCCAGACTCCGGTTATTACGTTGAGTGTTCAGGCTCCGGTCATTTTCATAGAATATCCAGACTCCGGTTATTACGTTGAGCGTTCAGGCTCCGGTCAGTTTCGTTGGGTATCTAGACTCCGATTATTACGTTGATCGTTCAGGCTCCGGTCAATTTCGTTGAGTATCCAGACTTCGGTTATTACGTTGAGCGTTTAGGCTCTGGTCAGTTTCATTGGGTATCCAGACTCCGGTATTTACGTTGATGGTTCAGTCTCCGGTCAGTTTCGTTGAGTATCCAGACTCTGGTTATTACGTTGAGCGTTCAGGATCCGGCCAATTTTGTTGAGTATCCAGATTTCGGTTATTACGTTGAGCGCTCAGGCTCCGGTCATTTTCGTTAAGTATCCAGACTCCGGTTATTACGTTGAGCGTTCAGGCACCGGTCAGTTTCGTTGAGTATCCAGACTCTGGTTATTACGCTGATCGTTCAGGCTCCGATCATTTTTGTTGAGTACCCAGACTCTGGTTATTACGTTGAGCGTTCAGGCTCTGGTCATTTTCGTTGAGTATCCAGATTCCGATTATTATGTTGATCATTCAGGCTCCGATCAGTTTCATTGAGTATCCAGACTCCGGTTATTACGTTGACTCAGGCTCCGGTCAGTTTCGTTTTGTATCCAGACTCCGTTTATTACGTTGATCGTTCAGGCTCCGGTCAGTTTCGTTGGGTATCAGGACTCAGGTTATTACATTGAGCGTTCAAGCTCTAGTCAGTTTCTTTGGGTATCCATACTACGGTTATTACGTTGATCGTTCAGGCTCCGGTCATTTTCGTTGACTATCCAGACTCTGGTTATTACGTTGAGCGTTCAGGCTCCGGTCAGTTTAGTTGAGCGTCCAGATTCCGGTTATTACGTTGAGCATACAGGCTCTGGTCAGTTTCGTTGAGTATCCACACTCCGGTTATTACGTTGAGCGTTCAGGCTCCGGTCAGTTTCGTTGGGTATCCAGACTCCGGTATTTACGTTGATGGTTCAGTCTCCGGTCAGTTTCGTTGAGTATCTAGACTCTGGTTATTAGGTTGAGCGTTTAGGCTCCGGTCAGTTTCGTTGAGCATCCAGACTCCGGTTATTACGTTGAGCGTTCAGGCTCCATTCAGTTTCGTTGGGTATCTAGTCTCCGGTTATTACGTTGAGCATTCAGGCTCAGGTCAGTTTCGTTGGGTATCCAGAATCCGGTTATTAAGTTGAGCGTTCAGGCTCTGGTCATTTTTGTTGAGTATCCAGACTCTGGTTATTACGTTAAACGTTCAGGCTCCGGTCATTTTCGTTGAGTATCCAGATTCTGGTTATTACGTTGAGCCTTCAGGCTCCGGTCAGTTTCGATGGGTATTCAGACTCCGGTTATTACGTTGATCATTCAGTCTACGGTCAGTTTCGTTGAGTATCCAGACGCCGGATATTACATTGAGCGTTCAGGCTCCAGTAAGTTTCGTTGGGTATCCAAACTCCGTTTATTACGTTGAGCATTCAGGCTCCAGTCATTTTCGTTGAGTATCCAGACTCCGGTTATTACTTCGAGCGTTCAGACTCCGGTCATTTTCGTTGAGTATCCAGACTCCGGTTATTACGTTGAGCGTTCAGGTTCCGGTCAGTTTCGTTAGGTATCTAGACTCCGATTATTACGTTGATCGTTCAGGCTCCGGTCAATTTCATTGAGTATCCAGAGTCCGATTATTATGTTGAGGGTTCAGGCTCCAGTCATTTTTGTTGAGTATCCAGACTCCGGTTATTACTTCGAGCGTTCAGCGTCCAGTCAGTTTCGTTGAGTATCCAGATTCCGGTTATTACATTGAGCGTTCAGGCTCTGGTAATTTTCGTTGAGTATCCAAACTCCGGTTATTACGTTGAGTGTTCAGGCACCGGTCAGTTTCGTTGAGTATCCAGACTCCGGTTATTACATTGATCGTTCAAGCTCTGGTCAGTTTCAATGAGCATCCAGACTCCGGTTATTATGTTGAGCGTTCAGGCTCCGTTCAGTTTCGTTGGGTATCTAGTCTCTGGTTATTACGTTGAGCGTTCAGGCTATGGTCAGTTTCGTTGGGTATCCAGACTCCGGTTATTCCGTTGAGTGTTCAGGCTCCGTTCAGTTTCGTTGGGTATCAAGACACCGGTTATTCCGTTGAGCGTTCAGGCTCTGGTCAGTTTCGATGAGTATCCAGATTCCGGTTATTACGTTGAGCGTTCAGGCTCCGGTCAGTTTCGTTGGGTATCAAGACACCGATTATTCCGTTGAGCGTTCAGGCTCCGGTCAGTTTCGTTTGGAATTCAGACTCCGGTTATTACGTTGATCATTCAGTCTCCAGTCAGTTTCATTGAGTATCCAGACTCCGGTTATTACGTTGAACGTTCAGGCTCCAGTAAGTTTCGTTGGGTATCCAAACTCCTTTTATTACGTTGAGCATTCAGGCTCCCATCTTTTTCGTTGAGTATCCAGACTCCGGTTATTACATTGAGTGTTCAGGCTCCGGTCATTTTCGTTGAGTATCCAGACTCCGGTTATTACGTTGAGCGTTCAGGCTCCGGTCAGTTTCGTTGGGTATCTAGACTCCGATTATTACATTGATCGTTCAGGTTCCGTTCAATTTCATTGAGTATCCAGACTCGCGTTATTACGTTGAGCATTCAGGCTCCGGTCAGTTTCATTGGGTATCTAGACTCCGGTATTTACGTTGATGGTTCAGTCTCCGGTCAGTTTCGTTGAGTATCCAGACTCTGGTGATTACGTTGAGCGTTCAGGCTCGATACAGTTTCGTTGAGTATCCAGACTCCGGTTATTACGTTGAGCGCTCAGGCTCCGGTCATTTTCGTTGAGCATCCAGACTCCGGTTATTACGTTGAGTGTTCAGGCACCGGTCAGTTTCGTTGAGTATCCAGACTCAGGTTATTACGTTGATTGTTCAGGCTCCGATCATTTTTGTTGAGTATCCAGACTCTGGTTATTACGTTGAGCGTTCAGGCTACGGTCATTTTCGTTGACTATCCAAATTCCGGTTATTATGTTGAGCGTTCAGGCTCCGGTCAGTTTCATTGAGTATCCAGACTCCGGTTAATACGTTGAGCGTTCAGGCTCCGGCCAGTTTCGTTGAGTATCCAGATTCCGGTTATTACATTGAGCGTTCAGGCTCCGGTCAGTTTCATTGAGTATCCAGACTCCGGTTATTACGTTGACTTAGGCTCTGGTCAGTATCATTGTGTATCCAGACTCCGTTTATTACATTGATCGTTCAGGCTCCGGTCAGTTTCGTTGGGTATCAAGACTCGGGTTGTTACATTGAGCGTTCAAGCTCCAGTCAGTTTCTTTGGGTATCCAGACTACGGTTATTACGTTGATCGTTCAGGCTCCGGTCATCTTCGTTGACTCTCCAGACTCTGGTTATTACGTTGAGCGTTCAGGCTCCGGTCAGTTTAGTTGAGTGTCCAGATTCCGGTATTACGTTGAGCGTTCAGGCTCCGATCATTTTCGTTGAGTATCCAAATTCCGTTTATTACGTTGAGCGTTCAGGCTCTGGTCAGTTTTGTTGGGTATCCAGACTCCGGTATTTACGTTGATGGTTCAGTCTCCGGTCAGTTTCGTTGAGTATCCAGACTCCGGTTATTAGGTTGAGCGTTTAGGCTCCGGTCAGTTTCGTTGAGCGTCCAGACTCCGGTTATTACGTTGAGCATTCAGGCTCCACTCAGTTTCGTTGGGTATCTAGTCTCCGGTTATTACGTTGAACGTTCAGGCTCAAGTCAGTTTTGTTGGGTATCCAGACTCTGGTTAATAAGTTGAGCGTTCAGGCTCTGGTCATTTTTGTTGAATATCCAGACTCTGGTTATTACGTTGAGCATTCAGGCTCCAGTCAGTTTCGATGGGTATTCAGACTCCGTTTATTACGTTGAGCATTCAGGCTCCCATCTTTTTCGTTGAGTATCCAGACTCCGGTTATTACATTGAGCGTTCAGGCTCCGGTCATTTTCGTTGAGTATCCAGACTCCGGTTATTACGTTGAGCGTTCAGGCTCCGGTCAGTTTCGTTGGGTATCTAGACTCCGATTATTACATTGATCGTTCAGGTTCCGTTCAATTTCGTTGAGTATCCAGACTCCCGTTATTACGTTTAGCATTCAGGCTCCGGTCAGTTTCATTGGGTATCCAGACTCCGGTATTTACGTTGATGGTTCAGTCTCCGGTCAGTTTCATTGAGTATCCAGACTCTGGTGATTACGTTGAACGTTCAGGATCCATACAGTTTCGTTGAGTATCCAGATTCCGGTTATTACGTTGAGCGCTCAGGCTCCGGTCATTTTCGTTGAGTATCCAGACTCCGGTTATTACGTTGAGTGTTCAGGCACCAGTCAGTTTCGTTGAGTATCCAGACTCAGGTTATTACGTTGATCGTTCAGGCTCCGATCATTTTTGTTGAGTATCCAGACTCTGGTTATTACGTTGAGCGTTCAGGCTCCGGTCATTTTCGTTGACTATCCAAATTCCGGTTATTATGTTGAGCGTTCAGGCTCCGGTCAGTTTCATTGAGTATCCAGACTCCGGTTATTACGTTGACTTAGGCTCTGGTCAGTTTCGTTGTGTATCCAGACTCCGTTTATTACGTTGATCGTTCAGGCTCCGGTCAGTTTCGTTGGGTATCAAGACTCAAGTTGTTACATTGAGCGTTCAAGCTCCAGTCAGTTTCTTTGGGTATCCAGAATACGGTTATTACGTTGATCGTTCAGGCTCCGGTCATCTTTGTTGACTATCCAGACTCTAGTTATTACGTTGAGCGTTCAGGCTCCGGTCAGTTTAGTTGAGTGACCAGATTTCGGTTATTACGTTGAGCGTTCAGGCTCCGGTCAGTTTCGTTGAGTATCCAGACTCCGGTTATTACGTTGATCGTTCAGGCTCCGGTCAGTTTCGTTGGGTATCCAGACTCCGGTATTTACGTTGATGGTTCAGTCTTCGGTCAGTTTCGTTGAGTATCCAGACTTCGGTTATTAGGTTGAGCATTTAGGCTCCGGTCAGTTTTGTTGGGCGTCCAAACTCTGGTTATTATGTTGAGCGTTCAGGCTCCATTCAGTTTCGTTGGGAATCTAGTCTCCGGTTATTACGTTGAGCGTTCAGGCTCAAGTCAGTTTCGTTGGGTATCCAGACTCTGGTTATTAAGTTGAGCATTCAGGCTCTGGTCATTTTCGTTGAGTATCCAGACTCTGGTTATTACGTTAAGCGTTCAGGCTCCGGTCATTTTCGTTGAGTATTCAGATTCTGGTTATTATGTAGAGCCTTCAGGCTCCGGTCAGTTTCGTTGGGTATCAAGACACCGGTTATTCCGTTGAGCGTTTAGGCTCCAGTCATTTTCGATGGGTATTCAGACTCCGGTTATTACGTTGATCGTTCAGTCTCCGGTCAGTTTCCTTGAGTATCCAGACTCCGGTTATTACGTTGAACGTTCAGGCTCCAGTAAGTTTTGTTGGGTATCCAAACTCTGTTTATTACGTTGAGCATTCAGGCTCCAGTCATTTTCGTTGAGTATCCAGACTCCGGTTATTACATTGAGCGTTCAGGCTCCGGTCAGTTTCGTTGAGTATCCAGACTCCGGTTATTACGTTGAGCGTTCAGGCTCCGGTCAGTTTCGTTGTGTATCCAGACTCCGATTGTTACGTTGATGGTTCAGTCTCCGGTCAGTTTCGTTGAGTATCCAGACTCTGGTTATTACGTTGAGTGTTCAGGCTACGGTCAGTTTCGTTGAGTATCCAGATTCCGGTTATTACGTTGAGCGTTCAGGCTCCGGTCATTTTCGTTGAGTATCCAGACTCCGGTTATTATGTTGAGCATTCAGGCACCGGTCAGTTTCGTTGAGTATCCAGACTCCGGTTATTATGTTGATCGTTCAAGCTCTGGTCAGTTTCGTTGAGCATCCAGACTCCGGTTATTACATTGAGCGTTCAGGCTCCGGTCAGTTTCGTTGGGTATCTAGACTCCAATTATTACGTTGATCGTTCAGGCTCTGGTCAGTTTCGTTGAGTATCCCGACTCCAGTTATTATGTTGAGCGTTCAGGCTCCGGTCTGTTTCATTAGGTATCCAGACTCCGGTATTTACGTTGATGGTTCAGTCTCTGGTCAGTTTCGTTGAGTATCCAGACTCTGGTTATTACGTTAAGCGTTCAGGCTCCGGCCAGTTTCGTTGAGTATCCAGATTCCGGTTATTACATTGAGCGTTCAGGCTCCGGTCAGTTTCATTGAGTATCCAGACTCCGGTTATTACGTTGACTTAGGCTCTGGTCAGTTTCATTGTGTATCCAGACTCCGTTTATTACATTGATCGTTCAGGCTTCGGTCAGTTTCGTTGGGTATCAAGACTCGGGTTGTTACATTGAGCGTTCAAGCTCCAGTCAGTTTCTTTGGGTATCCAGACTACGGTTATTACGTTGATCGTTCAGGCTCCGGTCATCTTTGTTGACTATCCAGACTCTGGTTATTACGTTGAGCGTTCAGGCTCCGGTCAGTTTAGTTGAGTGTCCAGATTCCGGTTATTACGTTGAGCGTTCAGGCTCCGGTCAGTTTCGTTGAGTATCCAGACTCCGTTTATTACGTTGAGCGTTCAGGCTCTGGTCAGTTTCGTTGGGTATCCAGACTCCGGTATTTACGTTGATGGTTCAGTCTCCGGTCAGTTTCGTTGAGTATCCAGACTTTGGTTATTAGGTTGAGCGTTTAGGCTCCGGTCAGTTTCGTTGAGCGTCCAGACTTCGGTTATTACGTTGAGCATTCAGGCTCCATTCAGTTTCGTTGGGTATCTAGTCTCCGGTTATTACGTTGAACGTTCAGGCTCAAGTCAGTTTTGTTGGGTATCCAGACTCCAGTTAATAAGTTGAGCGTTCAGGCTCTGGTCATTTTTGTTGAGTATCCAAACTCTGGTTATTACGTTGAGCGTTCAGGCTCCGGTCATTTTCTTTGAGTATCCAGATTCTGGTTATTACGTAGAGCCTTCAGGCTCCGGTCAGTTTTGTTGGGTATCAAGACACCGGTTATTCCGTTGAGCGTTCAGGCTCCGGTCAGTTTCGATGGGTATTCAGACTCCGGTTATTACGTTGATCGTTCAGTCTCCGGTCTGTTTCGTTGAGTATCCAGACTCCGACTATTACGTTGAGCATTCAGGCTCCTGTAAGTTTTGTTGAGTATCCAGACTCCGGTTATTACGTTGATCGTTCAGGCTCTAGTCATTTTCGTTGAGTATCCAGACTCCGGTTATTACGTTGAGCGTTCATACTCCGGTCATTTTCGTTAAGTATCCATACTCCGGTTATTACGTTGAGCGTTCAGGCTCCGGTCAGTTTCGTTGGGTATCTAGACTCCGATTATTACGTTGATCGTTCAGGCTCCGGTCAGTTTCGTTGAGTATCCAGACTCCAGTTATTATGTTGAGCGATCAGGCTCCGGTCAGTTTCATTGGGTATTCAGACTCCGGTATTTACGTTGATGGTTCAGTCTCCGGTCAGTTTCGTTGAGTATCCAGACTCTGGTTATTACTTTGAGCGTTCAGGCTCCGGTCAATTTCTTTGAGTATCCAGATTCTGGTTATTACGTTGAGCGTTTAGGCTCCGTTCATTTACGTTGAGTATCCAGACTCCGGTTATTACGTTGAGCATTCAAGCACCGGTCAGTTTCGTTGAGTATCCAGACTCCTGTTATTATGTTGATCGTTCAAGCTCTGGTCAGTTTCGTTGAGCATCCAGTCTCCGGTTATTACGTTGAGCGTTCAGGCTCCGGTTAGTTTCGTTGGGTATCTAGACTCCGGTTATTACGTTGATCATTCAGGCTCTGGTCAGTTTCGTTGAGTATCCAGACTCCAGTTATTATGTTGAGCGTTCAGACTACGGTCAGTTTCATTGGGTATCCAGACTCCGGTCAATTTCGTTGAGTATCCAGACTCTGGTTATTACGTTGAACATTCAGATTCCGGTCAGTTTCGTTGAGTATCTAGATTCCGGTTATTACGTTGAGCGTTCAGGCTCCGGTCATTTTCGTTGAGTATCCAAACTCCGGTTATTACGTTGAGCATTCAGGCACCGGTCAGTTTCGTTGAGCATCCAGACTCCGGTTATTATGTTGAGCGTTCAAGCTCCGTTCAGTTTCGTTGGGTATCTAGTCTCCGGTTATTACGTTGAGCGTTCAGGCTCAGGTCAGTTTCGTTGGGTATCCAGACTCCGGTTATTTAGTTGAGCGTTCAGGCTCTGGTCATTTTCGTTGAGTATCCAGACTCTGGTTATCACGTTGAGCATTCAGGCTCCGGTCATTTTCGTTGAGTATCCAGATTCCGGTTATTACGTTGAGCGTTCAGGCTCCGGTCAGTTTTGTTGGGTATCAATACACCTGTTATTCCGTTGAGCGTTCAGGCTCCGGTCAGTTTCGTTGGGTATTCAGACTCCGGTATTTACGTTGATGGTTCAATCTCCGTTCAGTTTCGTTGAGTATCCAGACTCCGGTTTTTACGTTGAGCATTCAGGCTCCAGTAACTTTTGTTGGGTATCCAGACTCCGGTTATTACGTTGAGCGTTCAGACTCCGGTCATTTTCGTTGAGTATCCATACTCCGGTTATTACGTTGAGCGTTCAGGCTCCGGTCAGTTTCGTTGGGTATCTAGACTCCGATTATTACGTTGATCGTTCAGGCTCCGGTCAGTTTCGTTGAGTATCCAGACTCCGGTTATTACGTTGAGCGTTCAGGATCCAGTTAGTTTCATTGGGTATTCAGACTCCGGTATTTACGTTGATGGTTCAGTCTCCGGTCAGTTTCGTTGAGTATCCAGACTCTGGTTATTACGTTGAGCGTTCAGGCTCCGGTCAGTTTCGTTGAGTATCCAGATTCCGGTTATTACGTTGAGCGTTCAGGCTCCGGTCATTTTCGTTGAGTATCCAGACTCCGGTTATTAGGTTGAGCGTTTAGGCTCCGGTCAGTTTCGTTGAGCGTCCAGACTCCGGTTATTACGTTGAGCATTCGGGCTTCATTCAGTTTCGTTGGGTATCTAGTCTCCGGTTATTACGTTGAACGTTCAGGCTCTGGTCAGTTTCGTTGGGTATCCAGACTCCGGTATTTACGTTGATGGTTCAGTCTCCGGTCAGTTTCGTTGAGTATCCAGACTTTGGTTATTAGGTTGAGCGTTTAGGCTCCGGTCAGTTTCGTTGAGCGTCCAGACTTCGGTTATTACGTTGAGCATTCAGGCTCCATTCAGTTTCGTTGGGTATCTAGTCTCCGGTTATTACGTTGAACGTTCAGGCTCAAGTCAGTTTTGTTGGGTATCCAGACTCCAGTTAATAAGTTGAGCGTTCAGGCTCTGGTCATTTTTGTTGAGTATCCAAACTCTGGTTATTACGTTGAGCGTTCAGGCTCCGGTCATTTTCTTTGAGTATCCAGATTCTGGTTATTACGTAGAGCCTTCAGGCTCCGGTCAGTTTTGTTGGGTATCAAGACACCGGTTATTCCGTTGAGCGTTCAGGCTCCGGTCAGTTTCGATGGGTATTCAGACTCCGGTTATTACGTTGATCGTTCAGTCTCCGGTCTGTTTCGTTGAGTATCCAGACTCCGACTATTACGTTGAGCATTCAGGCTCCTGTAAGTTTTGTTGAGTATCCAGACTCCGGTTATTACGTTGATCGTTCAGGCTCTAGTCATTTTCGTTGAGTATCCAGACTCCGGTTATTACGTTGAGCGTTCAGACTCCGGTCATTTTCGTTAAGTATCCATACTCCGGTTATTACGTTGAGCGTTCAGGCTCCGGTCAGTTTCGTTGGGTATCTAGACTCCGATTATTACGTTGATCGTTCAGGCTCCGGTCAGTTTCGTTGAGTATCCAGACTCCAGTTATTATGTTGAGCGATCAGGCTCCGGTCAGTTTCATTGGGTATTCAGACTCCGGTATTTACGTTGATGGTTCAGTCTCCGGTCAGTTTCGTTGAGTATCCAGACTCTGGTTATTACTTTGAGCGTTCAGGCTCCGGTCAATTTCTTTGAGTATCCAGATTCTGGTTATTACGTTGAGCGTTTAGGCTCCGTTCATTTACGTTGAGTATCCAGACTCCGGTTATTACGTTGAGCATTCAAGCACCGGTCAGTTTCGTTGAGTATCCAGACTCCTGTTATTATGTTGATCGTTCAAGCTCTGGTCAGTTTCGTTGAGCATCCAGTCTCCGGTTATTACGTTGAGCGTTCAGGCTCCGGTTAGTTTCGTTGGGTATCTAGACTCCGGTTATTACGTTGATCATTCAGGCTCTGGTCAGTTTCGTTGAGTATCCAGACTCCAGTTATTATGTTGAGCGTTCAGACTACGGTCAGTTTCATTGGGTATCCAGACTCCGGTCAATTTCGTTGAGTATCCAGACTCTGGTTATTACGTTGAACATTCAGGTTCCGGTCAGTTTCGTTGAGTATCTAGATTTCGGTTATTACGTTGAGCGTTCAGGCTCCGGTCATTTTCGTTGAGTATCCAAACTCCGGTTATTACGTTGAGCATTCAGGCACCGGTCAGTTTCGTTGAGCATCCAGACTCCGGTTATTATGTTGAGCGTTCAAGCTCCGTTCAGTTTCGTTGGGTATCTAGTCTCCGGTTATTACGTTGAGCGTTCAGGCTCAGGTCAGTTTCGTTGGGTATCCAGACTCCGGTTATTTAGTTGAGCGTTCAGGCTCTGGTCATTTTCGTTGAGTATCCAGACTCTGGTTATCACGTTGAGCATTCAGGCTCCGGTCATTTTCGTTGAGTATCCAGATTCCGGTTATTACGTTGAGCGTTCAGGCTCCGGTCAGTTTTGTTGGGTATCAATACACCTGTTATTCCGTTGAGCGTTCAGGCTCCGGTCAGTTTCGTTGGGTATTCAGACTCCGGTATTTACGTTGATGGTTCAATCTCCGTTCAGTTTCGTTGAGTATCCAGACTCCGGTTTTTACGTTGAGCATTCAGGCTCCAGTAACTTTTGTTGGGTATCCAGACTCCGGTTATTACGTTGAGCGTTCAGACTCCGGTCATTTTCGTTGAGTATCCATACTCCGGTTATTACGTTGAGCGTTCAGGCTCCGGTCAGTTTCGTTGGGTATCTAGACTCCGATTATTACGTTGATCGTTCAGGCTCCGGTCAGTTTTGTTGAGTATCCAGACTCCGGTTATTACGTTGAGCGTTCAGGATCCAGTTAGTTTCATTGGGTATTCAGACTCCGGTATTTACGTTGATGGTTCAGTCTCCGGTCAGTTTCGTTGAGTATCCAGACTCTGGTTATTACGTTGAGCGTTCAGGCTCCGGTCAGTTTCGTTGAGTATCCAGATTCCGGTTATTACGTTGAGCGTTCAGGCTCCGGTCATTTTCGTTGAGTATCCAGACTCCGGTTATTAGGTTGAGCGTTTAGGCTCCGGTCAGTTTCGTTGAGCGTCCAGACTCCGGTTATTACGTTGAGCATTCGGGCTTCATTCAGTTTCGTTGGGTATCTAGTCTCCGGTTATTACGTTGAACGTTCAGGCTCAAGTCAGTTTTGTTGGGTATCCAGACTCTGGTTAATAAGTTGAGCGTTCAGGCTGTGGTCATTTTTGTTGAGTATCCAGACTCTGGTTATTACGTTGAGCGTTCAGGCTCCAGTCAGTTTCGATGGGTATTCAGACTCCGTTTATTACGTTGAGCATTCAGGCTCCCATCTTTTTCGTATAGTATCCAGACTCCGGTTATTACATTGAGCGTTCAGGCTCCGGTCATTTTCGTTGAGTATCCAGACTCCGGTTATTACGTTGAGCGTTCAGGCTCCGGTCAGTTTCGTTGGGTATCTAGACTCCGATTATTACATTGATCGTTCAGGTTCCGTTCAATTTCGTTGAGTATCCAGACTCCCGTTATTACGTTGAGCATTCAGGCTCCGGTCAGTTTCATTGGGTATCCAGGCTCCGGTATTTACGTTGATGGTTCAGTCTCCGGTCAGTTTCATTGAGTATCCAGACTCTGGTGATTACGTTGAGCGTTCAGGCTCCATACAGTTTCGTTGAGTATCCAGATTCCGGTTATTACGTTGAGCGCTCAGGCTCCGGTCATTTTCGTTGAGTATCCAGACTCCGGTTATTACGTTGAGTGTTCAGGCACCAGTCAGTTTCGTTGAGTATCCAGACTCAGGTTATTACGTTGATCGTTCAGGCTCCGATCATTTTTGTTGAGTATCCAGACTCTGGTTATTACGTTGAGCGTTCAGGCTCCGGTCATTTTCGTTGACTATCCAAATTCCGGTTATTATGTTGAGCGTTCAGGCTCCGGTCAGTTTCATTGAGTATCCAGACTCCGGTTATTACGTTGACTTAGGCTCTGGTCAGTTTCGTTGTGTATCCAGACTCCGTTTATTACGTTGATCGTTCAGGCTCCGGTCAGTTTCGTTGGGTATCAAGACTCAAGTTGTTACATTGAGCGTTCAAGCTCCAGTCAGTTTCTTTGGGTATCCAGAATACGGTTATTACGTTGATCGTTCAGGCTCCGGTCATCTTCGTTGACTATCCAGACTCTAGTTATTACGTTGAGCGTTCAGGCTCCGGTCAGTTTAGTTGAGTGTCCAGATTCCGGTTATTACGTTGAGCGTTCAGGCTCCGGTCAGTTTCGTTGAGTATCCAGACTCCGGTTATTACGTTGATCGTTCAGGCTCCGGTCAGTTTCGTTGGGTATCCAGACTCCGGTATTTACGTTGATGGTTCAGTCTTCGGTCAGTTTCGTTGAGTATCCAGACTTCGGTTATTAGGTTGAGCGTTTAGGCTCCGGTCAGTTTTGTTGGGCGTCCAAACTCTTGTTATTATGTTGAGCGTTCAGGCTCCATTCAGTTTCGTTGGGTATCTAGTCTCCGGTTATTACGTTGAGCGTTCAGGCTCAAGTCAGTTTCGTTGGGTATCCAGACTCCGGTTATTAAGTTGAGCATTCAGGCTCTGGTCATTTTCGTTGAGTATCCAGACTCTGGTTATTACGTTAAGCGTTCAGGCTCCGGTCATTTTCGTTGAGTATTCAGATTCTGGTTATTACGTAGAGCCTTCAGGCTCCGGTCAGTTTCGTTGGGTATCAAGACACCGGTTATTCCGTTGAGCGTTCAGGCTCCAGTCAGTTTCGATGGGTATTCAGACTCCGGTTATTACGTTGATCGTTCAGTCTCCGGTCAGTTTCCTTGAGTATCCAGACTCCGGTTATTACGTTGAACGTTCAGGCTCCGGTCAGTTTCGTTGAGTATCCAGACTCTGGTTATTACGTTGAGTGTTCAAGCTACGGTCAGTTTCGTTGAGTATCCAGATTCCGGTTATTACGTTGAGCGTTCAGGCTCCGGTCATTTTCGTTGAGTATCCAGACTCCGGTTATTATGTTGAGCATTCAGGCACCGGTCAGTTTCGTTGAGTATCCAGACTCCGGTTATTATGTTGATCGTTCAAGCTCGGGTCAGTTTCGTTGAGCATCCAGACTCCGGTTATTACATTGAGCGTTCAGGCTCCGGTCAGTTTCGTTGGGTATCTAGACTCCGATTATTACGTTGATCGTTCAGGCTCTGGTCAGTTTCGTTGAGTATCCCGACTCCAGTTTTTATGTTGAGCGTTCAGGCTCCGGTCTGTTTCATTGGGTATCCAGACTCCGGTATTTACGTTGATGGTTCAGTCTCCGGTCAGTTTCGTTGAGTATCCAGACTCTGGTTATTACGTTAAGCGTTCAGGCTCCGGCCAGTTTCGTTGAGTATCCAGTTCCGGTTATTACATTGAGCGTTCAGGCTCCGGTCAGTTTCATTGAGTATCCAGACTCCAGTTATTACGTTGACTTAGGCTCTGGTCAGTTTCATTGTGTATCCAGACTCCGTTTATTACATTGATCGTTCAGGCTTCGGTCAGTTTCGTTGGGTATCAAGACTCGGGTTGTTACATTGAGCGTTCAAGCTCTAGTCAGTTTCTTTGGGTATCCAGACTACGGTTATTACGTTGATCGTTCAGGCTCCGGTCATCTTCGTTGACTATCCAGACTCTGGTTATTACGTTGAGCGTTCAGGCTCCGGTCAGTTTAGTTGAGTGTCCAGATTCCGGTTATTACGTTGAGCGTTCAGGCTCCGGTCAGTTTCGTTGAGTATCCAGACTCCGTTTATTACGTTGAGCGTTCAGGCTCTGGTCAGTTTCGTTGGGTATCCAGACTCCGGTATTTACGTTGATGGTTCAGTCTCCGGTCAGTTTCGTTGAGTATCCAGACTTCGGTTATTAGGTTGAGCGTTTAGGCTCCGGTCAGTTTCGTTGAGCGTCCAGACTTCGGTTATTACGTTGAGCATTCAGGCTCCATTCAGTTTCGTTGGGTATCTAGTCTCCGGTTATTACGTTGAACGTTCAGGCTCAAGTCAGTTTTGTTGGGTATCCAGACTCCAGTTAATAAGTTGAGCGTTCAGGCTCTGGTCATTTTTGTTGAGTATCCAAACTCTGGTTATTACGTTAAGCGTTCAGGCTCCGGTCATTTTCTTTGAGTATCCAGATTCTGGTTATTACGTAGAGCCTTCAGGCTCCGGTCAGTTTTGTTGGGTATCAAGACACCGGTTATTCCGTTGAGCGTTCAGGCTCCGGTCAGTTTCGATGGGTATTCAGACTCCGGTTATTACGTTGATCGTTCAGTCTCCGGTCTGTTTCGTTGAGTATCCAGACTCCGACTATTACGTTGAGCATTCAGGCTCCTGTAAGTTTTGTTGAGTATCCAGACTCCGGTTATTACGTTGATCGTTCAGGCTCTAGTCATTTTCGTTGAGTATCCAGACTCCGGTTATTACGTTGAGCGTTCAGACTCCGGTCATTTTCGTTAAGTATCCATACTCCGGTTATTACATTGAGCGTTCAGGCTCCAGTCAGTTTCGTTGGGTATCTAGACTCCAATTATTACGTTGATCGTTCAGGCTCCGGTCAGTTTCGTTGAGTATCCAGACTCCAGTTATTATGTTGAGCGATCAGGCTCCGGTCAGTTTCATTGGGTATTCAGACTCCGGTATTTACGTTGATGGTTCAGTCTCCGGTCAGTTTCGTTGAGTATCCAGACTCTGGTTATTACTTTGAGCGTTCAGGCTCCGGTCAATTTCTTTGAGTATCCAGATTCTGGTTATTACGTTGAGCGTTCAGGCTCCGTTCATTTACGTTGAGTATCCAGACTCCGGTTATTACGTTGAGCATTCAAGCACCGGTCAGTTTCGTTGAGTATCCAGACTCCTGTTATTATGTTGATCGTTCAAGCTCTGGTCAGTTTCGTTGAGCATCCAGTCTCCGGTTATTACGTTGAGCGTTCAGGCTCCGGTTAGTTTCGTTGGGTATCTAGACTCCGGTTATTACGTTGATCATTCAGGCTCTGGTCAGTTTCGTTGAGTATCCAGACTCCAGTTATTATGTTGAGCGTTCAGACTACGGTCAGTTTCATTGGGTATCCAGACTCCGGTATTTACGTTTATGGTTCAGTCTCCGGTCAGTTTCGTTGAGTATCCAGACCCTGGTTATTACGTTAAGCGTTCAGGTTCCGGTCAGTTTCGTTGAGTATCTAGATTCCGGTTATTACGTTGAGCGTTCAGGCTCCGGTCATTTTCGTTGAGTATCCAAACTCCGGTTATTACGTTGAGCATTCAGGCACCGGTCAGTTTCGTTGAGCATCCAGACTCCGGTTATTATGTTGAGCGTTCAAGCTCCGTTTAGTTTCGTTGGGTATCTAGTCTCCGGTTATTACGTTGAGCGTTCAGGCTCAGGTCAGTTTCGTTGGGTATCCAGACTCCGGTTATTAAGTTGAGCGTTCAGGCTCTGGTCATTTTCGTTGAGTATCCAGACTCTGGTTATCACGTTGAGCATTCAGGCTCCGGTCATTTTCGTTGAGTATCCAGATTCCGGTTATTACGTTGAGCGTTCAGGCTCCGGTCAGTTTTGTTGGGTATCAAGACACCTGTTATTCCGTTGAGCGTTCAGGCTCCGGTCAGTTTCGTTGGGTATTCAGACTCCGGTATTTACGTTGATGGTTCAAACTCCGTTCAGTTTCGTTGAGTATCCAGACTCCGGTTTTTACGTTGAGCGTTCAGGCTCCAGTAACTTTTGTTGGGTATCCAGACTCCGGTTATTACGTTGAGCGTTCAGACTCCGGTCATTTTCGTTGAGTATCCATACTCCGGTTATTACGTTTAGCGTTCAGGCTCCGGTCAGTTTCGTTGGGTATCTAGACTCCGATTATTACGTTGATCGTTCAGGCTCCGGTCAGTTTCGTTGAGTATTCAGACTCCGGTTATTACGTTGAGCGTTCAGGCTCCAGTTAGTTTCATTGGGTATTCAGACTCCGGTATTTACGTTGATAGTTCAGTCTCCGGTCAGTTTCGTTTAGTATCCAGACTCTGGTTATTACGTTGAGCGTTCAGGCTCCGGTCAGTTTCGTTGAGTATCCAGATTCCGGTTATTACGTTGAGCGTTCAGGCTCTGGTCATTTTCGTTGAGTATCCAGACTCCGGTTATTACGTTGAGCATTCAGGCACCGGTCAGTTTCGTTGAGTATCCAGACTCCGGTTATTATGTTGATCGTTCAAGCTCTGGTCAGTTTCGTTGAGCATCCAGACTCCGGTTATTACGTTGAGCGTTCAGGCTCCGGTCAGTTTCGTTGGGTATCTAGACTCCGATTATTACGTTGATCGTTCAGGCTCTGGTCAGTTTCGTTGAGTATCCAGACACCAATTATTATGTTGAGCGTTCAGGCTCCGGTCAGTTTTATTGGGTATCCAGACTCCGGTATTTACGTTGATGGTTCAGTCTCCGGTCAGTTTCGTTGAGTATCCAGACTCTGGTTATTATGTTGAACGTTCAGGCTCCGGTGAGTTTCGTTGAGTATCCAGATTCCGGTTATTACGTTGAGCGTTCAGGCTCCGGTCATTTTTGTTGAGTATCCAAACTCTGGTTATTACGTTGAGCATTCAGGCACCGGTCAGTTTCGTTGAGCATCCAGACTCCGGTTATTATGTTGAGCGTTCAGGCTCCGTTCAGTTTCGTTGGGTATCTAGTCTCCGGTTATTACATTGAGCGTTCAGGCTCAGGTCAGTTTTGTTGGGTATCCAAACTCCGGTTATTAAGTTGAGCGTTCAGGCTCTGGTCATTTTCGTTGAGTATCCAGACTCTGGTTATCACGTTGAGCATTAAGGCTCCGGTCATTTTCGTTGAGTATCCTTATTCCGGTTATTACGTTGAGCGTTCAGGCTCCGGTCAGTTTCGTTGGGTATCGAGACACCTGTTATTCCGTTGAGCGTTCAGGCTCCGGTCAGTTTCGTTGGGTATTCAGACTCCGGTATTTACGTTGATGGTTCAAACTCCGTTCAGTTTCGTTGAGTATCCAGACTCCGGTTTTTATGTTGAGCGTTCAGGCTCCAGTAACTTTTGTTGGGTATCCAGACTCCGGTTATTACGTTGAGCGTTCAGACTCCGGTCATTTTCGTTGAGTATCCATACTCCGGTTATTACGTTTAGCGTTCAGGCTCCGGTCAGTTTCGTTGGGTATCTAGACTCCGATTATTACGTTGATCGTTCAGGCTCCGGTCAGTTTCGTTGAGTATCCAGACTCCGGTTATTACGTTGAGCGTTCAGGCTCCAGTTAGTTTCATTGGGTATTCAGACTCCGGTATTTACGTTGATAGTTCAGTCTCCGGTCAGTTTCGTTTAGTATCCAGACTCTGGTTATTACGTTGAGCGTTCAGGCTCCGGTCAGTTTCGTTGAGTATCCAGATTCCGGTTATTACGTTGAGCGTTCAGGCTCCAGTCATTTTCGTTGAGTATCCAGACTCCGGTTATTACGTTGAGCATTCAGGCACCGGTCAGTTTCGTTGAGTATCCAGACTCCGGTTATTATGTTGATCGTTCAAGCTCTGGTCAGTTTCGTTGAGCATCCAGACTCCGGTTATTACGTTGAGCGTTCAGGCTCCGGTCAGTTTCGTTGGGTATCTAGACTCCGATTATTACGTTGATCGTTCAGGCTCTGGTCAGTTTCGTTGAGTATCCAGACACCAATTATTATGTTGAGCGTTCAGGCTCCGGTCAGTTTTATTGGGTATCCAGACTCCGGTATTTACGTTGATGGTTCAGTCTCCGGTCAGTTTCGTTGAGTATCCAGACTCTGGTTATTATGTTGAACGTTCAGGCTCCGGTGAGTTTCGTTGAGTATCCAGATTCCGATTATTACGTTGAGCGTTCAGGCTCCGGTCATTTTTGTTGAGTATCCAAACTCTGGTTATTACGTTGAGCATTCAGGCACCGGTCAGTTTCGTTGAGCATCCAGACTCCGGTTATTATGTTGAGCGTTCAGGCTCCGTTCAGTTTCGTTGGGTATCTAGTCTCCGGTTATTTCATTGAGCGTTCAGGCTCAGGTCAGTTTCGTTGGGTATCCAAACTCCGGTTATTAAGTTGAGCGTTCAGGCTCTGGTCATTTTCGTTGAGTATCCAGACTCTGGTTATCACGTTGAGCATTAAGGCTCCGGTCATTTTCGTTGAGTATCCTTATTCCGGTTATTACGTTGAGCGTTCAGGCTCCGGTCAGTTTCGTTGGGTATCGAGACACCTGTTATTCCGTTGAGCGTTCAGGCTCCGGTCAGTTTCGTTGGGTATTCAGACTCCGGTATTTACGTTGATGGTTCAAACTCCGTTCAGTTTCGTTGAGTATCCAGACTCCGGTTTTTACGTTGAGCGTTCAGGCTCCAGTAACTTTTGTTGGGTATCCAGACTCCGGTTATTACGTTGAGCGTTCAGACTCCGGTCATTTTCGTTGAGTATCCATACTCCGGTTATTACGTTTAGCGTTCAGGCTCCAGTCAGTTTCGTTGGGTATCTAGACTCCGATTATTACGTTGATCGTTCAGGCTCCGGTCAGTTTCGTTGAGTATCCAGACTCCGGTTATTACGTTGAGCGTTCAGGCTCCAGTTAGTTTCATTGGGTATTCAGACTCCGGTATTTACGTTGATAGTTCAGTCTCCGGTCAGTTTCGTTTAGTATCCAGACTCTGGTTATTACGTTGAGCGTTCAGGCTCCGGTCAGTTTCGTTGAGTATCCAGATTCCGGTTATTACGTTGAGCGTTCAGGCTCTGGTCATTTTCGTTGAGTATCCAGACTCCGGTTATTACGTTGAGCATTCAGGCACCGGTCAGTTTCGTTGAGTATCCAGACTCCGGTTATTATGTTGATCGTTCAAGCTCTGGTCAGTTTCGTTGAGCATCCAGACTCCGGTTATTACGTTGAGCGTTCAGGCTCCGGTCAGTTTCGTTGGGTATCTAGACTCCGATTATTACGTTGATCGTTCAGGCTCTGGTCAGTTTCGTTGAGTATCCAGACACCAATTATTATGTTGAGCGTTCAGGCTCCGGTCAGTTTTATTGGGTATCCAGACTCCGGTATTTACGTTGATGGTTCAGTCTCCGGTCAGTTTCGTTGAGTATCCAGACTCTGGTTATTATGTTGAACGTTCAGGCTCAGGTGAGTTTCGTTGAGTATCCAGATTCCGGTTATTACGTTGAGCGTTCAGGCTCCGGTCATTTTCGTTGAGTATCCAAACTCTGGTTATTACGTTGAGCATTCAGGCACCGGTCAGTTTCGTTGAGCATCCAGACTCCGGTTATTATGTTGAGCGTTCAGGCTCCGTTCAGTTTCGTTGGGTATCTAGTCTCCGGTTATTACATTGAGCGTTCAGGCTCAGGTCAGTTTTGTTGGGTATCCAAACTCCGGTTATTAAGTTGAGCGTTCAGGCTCTGGTCATTTTCGTTGAGTATCCAGACTCTGGTTATCACGTTGAGCATTAAGGCTCCGGTCATTTTCGTTGAGTATCCTTATTCCGGTTATTACGTTGAGCGTTCAGGCTCCGGTCAGTTTCGTTGGGTATCGAGACACCTGTTATTCCGTTGAGCGTTCAGGCTCCGGTCAGTTTCATTGGGTATTCAGACTCCGGTATTTACGTTGATGGTTCAAACTCCGTTCAGTTTCGTTGAGTATCCAGACTCCGGTTTTTATGTTGAGCGTTCAGGCTCCAGTAACTTTTGTTGGGTATCCAGACTCCGGTTATTACGTTGAGCGTTCAGACTCCGGTCATTTTCGTTGAGTATCCATACTCCGGTTATTACGTTTAGCGTTCAGGCTCCGGTCAGTTTCGTTGGGTATCTAGACTCCGATTATTACGTTGATCGTTCAGGCTCCGGTCAGTTTCGTTGAGTATCCAGACTCCGGTTATTACGTTGAGCGTTCAGGCTCCAGTTAGTTTCATTGGGTATTCAGACTCCGGTATTTACGTTGATAGTTCAGTCTCCGGTCAGTTTCGTTTAGTATCCAGACTCTGGTTATTACGTTGAGCGTTCAGGCTCCGGTCAGTTTCGTTGAGTATCCAGATTCCGGTTATTACGTTGAGCGTTCAGGCTCCGGTCATTTTCGTTGAGTATCCAGACTCCGGTTATTACGTTGAGCATTCAGGCACCGGTCAGTTTCGTTGAGTATCCAGACTCCGGTTATTATGTTGATCGTTCAAGCTCTGGTCAGTTTCGTTGAGCATCCAGACTCCGGTTATTACGTTGAGCGTTCAGGCTCCGGTCAGTTTCGTTGGGTATCTAGACTCCGATTATTACGTTGATCGTTCAGGCTCTGGTCAGTTTCGTTGAGTATCCAGACACCAATTATTATGTTGAGCGTTCAGGCTCCGGTCAGTTTTATTGGGTATCCAGACTCCGGTATTTACGTTGATGGTTCAGTCTCCGGTCAGTTTCGTTGAGTATCCAGACTCTGGTTATTATGTTGAACGTTCAGGCTCCGGTGAGTTTCGTTGAGTATCCAGATTCCGATTATTACGTTGAGCGTTCAGGCTCCGGTCATTTTTGTTGAGTATCCAAACTCTGGTTATTACGTTGAGCATTCAGGCACCGGTCAGTTTCGTTGAGCATCCAGACTCCGGTTATTATGTTGAGCGTTCAGGCTCCGTTCAGTTTCGTTGGGTATCTAGTCTCCGGTTATTTCATTGAGCGTTCAGGCTCAGGTCAGTTTCGTTGGGTATCCAAACTCCGGTTATTAAGTTGAGCGTTCAGGCTCTGGTCATTTTCGTTGAGTATCCAGACTCTGGTTATCACGTTGAGCATTAAGGCTCCGGTCATTTTCGTTGAGTATCCTTATTCCGGTTATTACGTTGAGCGTTCAGGCTCCGGTCAGTTTCGTTGGGTATCGAGACACCTGTTATTCCGTTGAGCGTTCAGGCTCCGGTCAGTTTCGTTGGGTATTCAGACTCCGGTATTTACGTTGATGGTTCAAACTCCGTTCAGTTTCGTTGAGTATCCAGACTCCGGTTTTTACGTTGAGCGTTCAGGCTCCAGTAACTTTTGTTGGGTATCCAGACTCCGGTTATTACGTTGAGCGTTCAGACTCCGGTCATTTTCGTTGAGTATCCATACTCCGGTTATTACGTTTAGCGTTCAGGCTCCAGTCAGTTTCGTTGGGTATCTAGACTCCGATTATTACGTTGATCGTTCAGGCTCCGGTCAGTTTCGTTGAGTATCCAGACTCCGGTTATTACGTTGAGCGTTCAGGCTCCAGTTAGTTTCATTGGGTATTCAGACTCCGGTATTTACGTTGATAGTTCAGTCTCCGGTCAGTTTCGTTTAGTATCCAGACTCTGGTTATTACGTTGAGCGTTCAGGCTCCGGTCAGTTTCGTTGAGTATCCAGATTCCGGTTATTACGTTGAGCGTTCAGGCTCCGGTCATTTTCGTTGAGTATCCAGACTCCGGTTATTACGTTGAGCATTCAGGCACCGGTCAGTTTCGTTGAGTATCCAGACTCCGGTTATTATGTTGATCGTTCAAGCTCTGGTCAGTTTCGTTGAGCATCCAGACTCCGGTTATTACGTTGAGCGTTCAGGCTCCGGTCAGTTTTGTTGGGTATCTAGACTCCGATTATTACGTTGATCGTTCAGGCTCTGGTCAGTTTCGTTGAGTATCCAGACACCAATTATTATGTTGAGCGTTCAGGCTCCGGTCAGTTTTATTGGGTATCCAGACTCCGGTATTTACGTTGATGGTTCAGTCTCCGGTCAGTTTCGTTGAGTATCCAGACTCTGGTTATTATGTTGAACGTTCAGGCTCCGGTGAGTTTCGTTGAGTATCCAGATTCCGGTTATTACGTTGAGCGTTCAGGCTCCGGTCATTTTCGTTGAGTATCCAAACTCTGGTTATTACGTTGAGCATTCAGGCACCGGTCAGTTTCGTTGAGCATCCAGACTCCGGTTATTATGTTGAGCGTTCAGGCTCCGTTCAGTTTCGTTGGGTATCTAGTCTCCGGTTATTACATTGAGCGTTCAGGCTCAGGTCAGTTTCGTTGGGTATCCAAACTCCGGTTATTAAGTTGAGCGTTCAGGCTCTGGTCATTTTCGTTGAGTATCCAGACTCTGGTTATCACGTTGAGCATTAAGGCTCCGGTCATTTTCGTTGAGTATCCTTATTCCGGTTATTACGTTGAGCGTTCAGGCTCCGGTCAGTTTCGTTGGGTATCGAGACACCTGTTATTCCGTTGAGCGTTCAGGCTCCGGTCAGTTTCGTTGGGTATTCAGACTCCGGTATTTACGTTGATGGTTCAAACTCCGTTCAGTTTCGTTGAGTATCCAGACTCCGGTTTTTACGTTGAGCGTTCAGGCTCCAGTAACTTTTGTTGGGTATCCAGACTCCGGTTATTACGTTGAGCGTTCAGACTCCGGTCATTTTCGTTGAGTATCCATACTCCGGTTATTACGTTTAGCGTTCAGGCTCCGGTCAGTTTCGTTGGGTATCTAGACTCCGATTATTACGTTGATCGTTCAGGCTCCGGTCAGTTTCGTTGAGTATCCAGACTCTGGTTATTACGTTGAGCGTTCAGGCTCCAGTTAGTTTCATTGGGTATTCAGACTCCGGTATTTACGTTGATAGTTCAGTCTCCGGTCAGTTTCGTTTAGTATCCAGACTCTGGTTATTACGTTGAGCGTTCAGGCTCCGGTCAGTTTCGTTGATGATCCAGATTCCGGTTATTACGTTGAGCGTTCAGGCTCCGGTCATTTTCGTTGAGTATCCAGACTCCGGTTATTACGTTGAGCATTCAGGCACCGGTCAGTTTCGTTGAGTATCCAGACTCCGGTTATTATGTTGATCGTTCAAGCTCTGGTCAGTTTCGTTGAGCATCCAGACTCCGGTTATTACATTGAGCGTTCAGGCTCCGGTCAGTTTCGTTGGGTATCTAGACTCCGATTATTACGTTGATCGTTCAGGCTCTGGTCAGTTTCGTTGAGTATCCAGACACCAATTATTATGTTGAGCGTTCAGGCTCCGGTCAGTTTTATTGGGTATCCAGACTCCGGTATTT
The DNA here is from genome assembly GCA_963859935.3 of Lathyrus sativus. Taxonomy (NCBI): domain Eukaryota; kingdom Viridiplantae; phylum Streptophyta; class Magnoliopsida; order Fabales; family Fabaceae; genus Lathyrus; species Lathyrus sativus. The sequence continues at coordinate 247,643,694 of OZ012736.1, read as the reverse complement.
ACGTTGATGGTTCAGTCTCCGGTCAGTTTCGTTGAGTATCCAGACTCTGGTTATTATGTTGAACGTTCAGGCTCCGGTGAGTTTCGTTGAGTATCCAGATTCCGGTTATTACGTTGAGCGTTCAGGCTCCGGTCATTTTCGTTGAGTATCCAAACTCTGGTTATTACGTTGAGCATTCAGGCACCGGTCAGTTTCGTTGAGCATCCAGACTCCGGTTATTATGTTGAGCGTTCAGGCTCCGTTCAGTTTCGTTGGGTATCTAGTCTCCGGTTATTACATTGAGCGTTCAGGCTCAGGTCAGTTTCGTTGGGTATCCAAACTCCGGTTATTAAGTTGAGCGTTCAGGCTCTGGTCATTTTCGTTGAGTATCCAGACTCTGGTTATCACGTTGAGCATTAAGGCTCCGGTCATTTTCGTTGAGTATCCTTATTCCGGTTATTACGTTGAGCGTTCAGGCTCCGGTCAGTTTCGTTGGGTATCGAGACACCTGTTATTCCGTTGAGCGTTCAGGCTCTGGTCAGTTTCGTTGGGTATTCAGACTCCGGTATTTACGTTGATGGTTCAGTCTCCGGTCAGTTTCGTTCAGTCTCTAGTCAGTTTCATTGAGTATCTAGACTTCGGTTATTACGTTGAGCGTTCAGGCTCCAGTAAGTTTCGTTGGGTATCCAAACTCCGTTTATTACGTTGAGCATTCAGGCTCCCATCATTTTCGTTGAGTATCCAGACTCCGGTTATTATGTTGATCGTTCAAGCTCTGGTCAGTTTCGTTGAGCATCCAGACTCCGGTTATTACGTTGAGCGTTCAGGCTCCGGTCAGTTTCGTTGGGTATCTAGACTCCGATTATTATGTTGATCGTTCAGGCTCTGGTCAGTTTCGTTAAGTATCCAGACACCAATTATTATGTTGAGCGTTCAGGCTCCGGTCAGTTTTATTGGGTATCTAGACTCCGGTATTTACGTTGATGGTTCAGTCTCCGATCAGTTTCGTTGAGTATCCAGACTCTAGTTATTACGTTGAACGTTCAGGCTCCGGTGAGTTTCGTTGAGTATCCAGATTCCGGTTATTACGTTGAGCGTTCAGGCTCCGGTCATTTTCGTTGAGTATCCAAACTTCGGTTATTACGTTGAGCATTCAGGCACCGGTCAGTTTCGTTGAGCATCCAGACTCCGGTTATTATGTTGAGCGTTCAGGCTCCGTTCAGTTTCGTTTGGTATCTAGTCTCCAGTTATTACGTTGAGCGTTCAGGCTCAGGTCAGTTTCGTTGGGTATCCAGACTCCGGTTATTAAGTTGAGCATTCAGGCTCTGGTCATTTTTGTTGAGTATCCAGACTCTGGTTATCACGTTGAGAATTAAGGCTCCGGTCATTTTCGTTGAGTATCCATATTCCGGTTATTACGTTGAGCGTTCAAGCTCCGGTCAGTTTCGTTGGGTATCGAGACACCTGTTATTCCGTTGAGCGTTCAGGCTCCGGTCAGTTTCGTTGGGTATTCAGACTCCGGTATTTACGTTGATGGTTCAGTCTCCGGTCAGTTTCGTTCAGTCTCTAGTCAGTTTCATTGAGTATCCAGACTTCGGTTATTACGTTGAGCGTTCAGGCTCCAGTAAGTTTCGTTGGGTATCCAAACTCCGTTTATTACGTTGAGCATTCAGGCTCCCATCATTTTCGTTGAGTATCCAGACTCCGGTTATTATGTTGATCGTTCAAGCTCTGGTCAGTTTCGTTGAGCATCCAGACTCCGGTTATTACATTGAGCGTTCAGGCTCCGGTCAGTTTCGTTGGGTATCTAGACTCCGATTATTACGTTGATCGTTCAGGCTCTGGTCAGTTTCGTTGATATCCAGACTCCAATTATTATGTTGAGCGTTCAGGCTCCGGTCAGTTTTATTGGGTATCCAGACTCCGGTATTTACGTTGATGGTTCAGTCTCCGGTCAGTTTCGTTGAGTATCCAGACTCTGGTTATTACGTTGAACGTTCAGGCTCCGGTGAGTTTCATTGAGTATCCAGATTCCGGTTATTACGTTGAGCGTTCAGGCTCCGGTCATTTTCGTTGAGTATCCAAACTCCGGTTATTACGTTGAGCATTCAGGCACCGGTCAGTTTCGTTGAGCATCCAGACTCCAGTTATTATGTTGAGCGTTCAGGCTCCGTTCAGTTTCGTTGGGTATCTAGTCTCTGGTTATTACGTTGAGCGTTCAGGCTCAGGTCAGTTTCGTTGGGTATCCAGACTCCGGTTATTAAGTTGAGCGTTCAGGCTCTGGTCATTTTCGTTGAGTATCCAGACTCTGGTAATCACGTTGAGCATTAAGGCTCCGGTCATTTTTGTTGAGTATCCAGATTCCGGTTATTACATTGAGCGTTCAGGCTCCGGTCAGTTTCGTTGGGTATCAAGACACCTGTTATTCCGTTGAGCGTTCAGGCTCCGGTCAGTTTCGTTGGGTATTCAGACTCCGGTATTTACGTTGATGGTTTAGTCTCCGGTCAGTTTCGTTCAGTCTCCAGTCAGTTTCATTGAGTATCCAGACTTCGGTTATTACGTTGAGCGTTCAGGCTCCAATAAGTTTCGTTGGGTATCCAAACTCCATTTATTACGTTGAGCATTCAGGCTCCCATCATTTTCGTTGAGTATCCAGACTCCGGTTATTACGTTGAGTGTTCAGGCTCCGGTCATTTTCGTTGAGTATCCAGACTCCGGTTATTACGTTGAGCATTCAGGCTCCGGTCAGTTTCGTTGGGTATCTAGACTCCGATTATTACGTTGATCGTTCAGGCTCTGGTCAGTTTCGTTGAGTATCCAGACTCCAATTATTATGTTGAGCGTTCAGGCTCCGGTCAGTTTTATTGGGTATCCAGACTCCGGTATTTACGTTGATGGTTCAGTCTCCGGTCAGTTTCGTTGAGTATCCAGACTCTGGTTCTTACGTTGAACGTTCAGGCTCCGGTGAGTTTCGTTGAGTATCCAGATTCCGGTTATTACGTTGAGCGTTCAGGCTCCGGTCATTTTTGTTGAGTATCCAAACTCCAGTTATTACGTTGAGCATTCAGGCACCGGTCAGTTTCGTTGAGCATCCAGACTCCGGTTATTATGTTGAGCGTTCAGGCTCCGTTCAGTTTCGTTGGGTATCTAGTCTCCGGTTATTACGTTGAGCGTTCAGGCTCAGGTCAGTTTCGTTGGGTATCCAGACTCCGGTTATTAAGTTGAGCGTTCAGGCTCTGGTCATTTTCGTTGAGTATCCAGACTCTGGTTATCACGTTGAGCATTAAGGCTCCGGTCATTTTCGTTGAGTATCCAGATTCCGGTTACTACGTTGAGCGTTCAGGCTCCAGTCAGTTTCCTTGGGTATCAAGACACCTGTTATTCCGTTGAGCGTTCAGGCTCCGGTCAGTTTCGTTGGGTATTCAGACTCCGGTATTTACGTTGATGGTTTAGTCTCCGGTCAGTTTCGTTCAGTCTCCAGTCAGTTTCATTGAGTATCCAGATTTCGGTTATTACGTTGAGCGTTCAGGCTTCAGTAAGTTTCGTTGGGTATCCAAACTCCATTTGTTACGTTGAGCATTCAGGCTCCCATCATTTTCGTTGAGTATCCAGACTCCGGTTATTACGTTGAGTGTTCAGGCTCTGGTCATTTTCGTTGAGTATCCAGACTCCGGTTATTACGTTGAGCATTCAGGCTCCGGTCAGTTTCGTTGGGTATCTAGACTCCGATTATTACGTTGATCGTTCAGGCTCTGGTCAGTTTCATTGAGTATCCAGACTCCAATTATTGTGTTGAGCGTTCAGGCTCCGGTCAGTTTTATTGGGTATCCAGACTCCGGTATTTACGTTGATGGTTCAGTCTCCGGTCATTCTCGTTGAGTATCCAGACTCTGGTTATTACGTTGAACGTTCAGGCTCCGGTGAGTTTCGTTGAGTATCCAGATTCCGGTTATTACGTTGAGCGTTCAGGCTCCGGTCATTTTCGTTGAGTATCCAAACTCCGGTTATTACGTTGAGCATTCAGGCACCGGTCAGTTTCGTTGAGCATCCAGACTCCGGTTATTATGTTGAGCGTTCAGGCTCCGTTCAGTTTCGTTGGGTATCTAGTCTCCGGTTATTACGTTGAGCGTTTAGGCTCAGGTCAGTTTCGTTGGGTATCCAGACTCCGGTTATTAAGTTGAGCGTTCAGGCTCTGGTCATTTTCGTTGAGTATCCAGACTCTGGTTATCACGTTGAGCATTAAGGCTCCGGTCATTTTCGTTGAGTATCCAGATTCTGGTTATTACGTTGAGCGTTCAGGCTCCGGTCAGTTTCGTTGGGTATCAAGACACCTGTTATTCCGTTGAGCGTTCAGGCTCCGGTCAGTTTTGTTGGGTATTGAGACTCCGGTATTTACGTTGATGGTTCAGTCTCCGGTCAGTTTCGTTCAGTCTCCAGTCAGTTTCATTGAGTATCCAGACTTCGGTTATTACGTTGAGCATTCAGGCTCCAGTAAGTTTCGTTGGGTATCCAAACTCCGTTTATTACGTTGACCATTCAAGCTCCCATCATTTTCGTTGAGTATCCAGACTCCGGTTATTATGTTGATCGTTCAAGCTCTGGTCAGTTTCGTTAGGCATCCAGACTCCGGTTATTACGTTGACCGTTCAGGCTCCGGTCAGTTTCGTTGGGTATCTAGACTCCGATTATTACGTTGATCGTTCAGGCTCTGGTCAGTTTCGTTGAGTATCCAGACTCCAATTATTATGTTGAGCGTTCAGGCTCCGGTCAGTTTTATTGGGTATCCAGACTCCGGTATTTACGTTGATGGTTCAGTCTCCGGTCAATTTCGTTGAGTATCCAGACTCTGGTTATTACGTTGAACGTTCAGGCTCCGGTGAGTTTCGTTGAGTATCCAGATTCCGTTTATTACGTTGAGCGTTCAGGCTCCGGTCATTTTCGTTGAGTATCCAAACTCCGGTTATTACGTTGAGCATTCAGGCACCGGTCAGTTTCGTTGAGCATCCAGACTCCGGTTATTATGTTGAGCGTTCAGGCTCCGTTCAGTTTCGTTGGGTATCTAGTCTCCGGTTATTACGTTGAGCGTTCAGGCTCAGGTCAGTTTCGTTGGGTATCCAAACTCCGGTTATTAAGTTGAGCGTTCAGGCTCTGGTCATTTTCGTTGAGTATACAGACTCTGGTTATCACGTTGAGCATTAAGGCTCCGGTCATTTTCGTTGAGTATCCAGATTCCGGTTATTACGTTGAGCGTTCAGGCTCCGGTCAGTTTCGTTGGGTATCAAGACACCTGTTATTCCGTTGAGCGTTCAGGCTCCGGTCAGTTTCGTTGGGTATTGAGACTCCGGTATTTACGTTGATGGTTCAGTCTCCGGTCAGTTTCGTTCAGTCTCCAGTCAGTTTCATTGAGTATCCAGACTTCGGTTATTACGTTGAGCGTTCAGGCTCCAGTAAGTTTCGTTGGGTATCCAAACTCCGTTTATTACGTTGAGCATTCAGGCTCCCATCATTTTCGTTGAGTATCCAGACTCCGGTTATTATGTTGATCGTTCAAGCTCTGGTCAGTTTCGTTAGGCATCCAGACTCCGGTTATTACGTTGAGCGTTCAGGCTCCGGTCAGTTTCGTTGGGTATCTAGACTCCGATTATTACGTTGATCGTTCAGGCTCTGGTTAGTTTCGTTGAGTATCCAGACTCCAATTATTATGTTGAGCGTTCAGGCTCCGGTCAGTTTTATTGGGTATCCAGACTCCGGTATTTACGTTGATGGTTCAGTCTCCGGTCAGTTTCGTTGAGTATCCAGACTCTGGTTATTACGTTGAACGTTCAGGCTCCGGTGAGTTTCGTTGAGTATCCAGATTCCGGTTATTACGTTGAGCGTTCAGGCTCCGGTCATTTTCGTTGAGTTTCCAAACTCCGGTTATTACGTTGAGCATTCAGGCATCGGTCAGTTTCGTTGAGCATCCAGACTCCGGTTATTATGTTGAGCGTTCAGGCTCCGTTCAGTTTCGTTGGGTATCTAGTCTCCGGTTATTACGTTGAGCGTTCAGGCTCAGGTCAGTTTCGTTGGGTATCCAAACTCCGGTTATTAAGTTGAGCGTTCAGGCTCTGGTCATTTTCGTTGAGTATACAGACTCTGGTTATCACGTTGAGCATTAAGGCTCCGGTCATTTTCGTTGAGTATCCAGATTCCGGTTATTACGTTGAGCGTTCAGGCTCCGGTCAGTTTCGTTGGGTATCAAGACAGCTGTTATTCCGTTGAGCGTTCAGGCTCCAGTCAGTTTCGTTGGGTATTGAGACTCCGGTATTTACGTTGATGGTTCAGTCTCCGGTCAGTTTCGTTCAGTCTCCAGTCAGTTTCATTGAGTATCCAGACTTCGGTTATTACGTTGAGCGTTCAGGCTCCAGTAAGTTTCGTTGGGTATCCAAACTCTGTTTATTACGTTGCGCATTCAGGCTCCCATCATTTTCGTTGAGTATCCAGACTCCGGTTATTACGTTGAGTGTTCAGGCTCCGGTCATTTTCGTTGAGTATCCAGACTCCGGTTATTACGTTGAGCATTCAGGCTCCGGTCAGTTTCGTTGGGTATCTAGACTCCGATTATTACGTTGATCGTTCAGGCTGTGGTCAGTTTCGTTGAGTATCCAGACTCCAATTATTATGTTGAGCGTTCAGGCTCCGGTCAGTTTTATTGGGTATCCAGACTCCGGTATTTACGTTGATGGTTCAGTCTCCGGTCATTCTCGTTGAGTATCCAGACTCTGGTTATTACGTTGAACGTTCAGGCTCCGGTGAGTTTCGTTGAGTATCCAGATTCCGGTTATTACGTTGAGCGTTCAGGCTCCGGTCATTTTCGTTGAGTATCCAAACTCCGGTTATTACGTTGAGCATTCAGGCACCGGTCAGTTTCGTTGAGCATCCAGACTCCGGTTATTATGTTGAGCGTTCAGGCTCCGTTCAGTTTCGTTGGGTATCTAGTCTCCGGTTATTACGTTGAGCGTTTAGGCTCAGGTCAGTTTCGTTGGGTATCCAGACTCCGGTTATTAAGTTGAGCGTTCAGGCTCTGGTCATTTTCGTTGAGTATCCAGACTCTGGTTATCACGTTGAGCATTAAGGCTCCGGTCATTTTCGTTGAGTATCCAGATTCTGGTTATTACGTTGAGCGTTCAGGCTCCGGTCAGTTTCGTTGGGTATCAAGACACCTGTTATTCCGTTGAGCGTTCAGGCTCCGGTCAGTTTTGTTGGGTATTGAGACTCCAGTATTTACGTTGATGGTTCAGTCTCCGGTCAGTTTCGTTCAGTCTCCAGTCAGTTTCATTGAGTATCCAGACTTCGGTTATTACGTTGAGCATTCAGGCTCCAGTAAGTTTCGTTGGGTATCCAAACTCCGTTTATTACGTTGACCATTCAGGCTCCCATCATTTTCGTTGAGTATCCAGACTCCGGTTATTACGTTGAGTGTTCAGGCTCCGGTCATTTTCGTTGAGTATCCAGACTCCGGTTATTACGTTGAGCATTCAGGCTCCGGTCAGTTTCGTTGGGTATCTAGACTCCGATTATTACGTTGATCGTTCAGGCTGTGGTCAGTTTCGTTGAGTATCCAGACTCCAATTATTATGTTGAGCGTTCAGGCTCCGGTCAGTTTTATTGGGTATCCAGACTCCGGTATTTACGTTGATGGTTCAGTCTCCGGTCATTCTCGTTGAGTATCCAGACTCTGGTTATTACGTTGAACGTTCAGGCTCCGGTGAGTTTCGTTGAGTATCCAGATTCCGGTTATTACGTTGAGCGTTCAGGCTCCGGTCATTTTCGTTGAGTATCCAAACTCCGGTTATTACGTTGAGCATTCAGGCACCGGTCAGTTTCGTTGAGCATCCAGACTCCGGTTATTATGTTGAGCGTTCAGGCTCCGTTCAGTTTCGTTGGGTATCTAGTCTCCGGTTATTACGTTGAGCGTTTAGGCTCAGGTCAGTTTCGTTGGGTATCCAGACTCCGGTTATTAAGTTGAGCGTTCAGGCTCTGGTCATTTTCGTTGAGTATCCAGACTCTGGTTATCACGTTGAGCATTAAGGCTCCGGTCATTTTCGTTGAGTATCCAGATTCTGGTTATTACGTTGAGCGTTCAGGCTCCGGTCAGTTTCGTTGGGTATCAAGACACCTGTTATTCCGTTGAGCGTTCAGGCTCCGGTCAGTTTTGTTGGGTATTGAGACTCCAGTATTTACGTTGATGGTTCAGTCTCCGGTCAGTTTCGTTCAGTCTCCAGTCAGTTTCATTGAGTATCCAGACTTCGGTTATTACGTTGAGCATTCAGGCTCCAGTAAGTTTCGTTGGGTATCCAAACTCCGTTTATTACGTTGACCATTCAAGCTCCCATCATTTTCGTTGAGTATCCAGACTCCGGTTATTATGTTGATCGTTCAAGCTCTGGTCAGTTTCGTTAGGCATCCAGACTCCGGTTATTACGTTGACCGTTCAGGCTCCGGTCAGTTTCGTTGGGTATCTAGACTCCGATTATTACGTTGATCGTTCAGGCTCTGGTCAGTTTCGTTGAGTATCCAGACTCCAATTATTATGTTGAGCGTTCAGGCTCCGGTCAGTTTTATTGGGTATCCAGACTCCGGTATTTACGTTGATGGTTCAGTCTCCGGTCAGTTTCATTGAGTATCCAGACTCTGGTTATTACGTTGAACGTTCAGGCTCCGGTGAGTTTCGTTGAGTATCCAGATTCCGTTTATTACGTTGAGCGTTCAGGCTCCGGTCATTTTCGTTGAGTATCCAAACTCCGGTTATTACGTTGAGCATTCAGGCACCGGTCAGTTTCGTTGAGCATCCAGACTCCGGTTATTATGTTGAGCGTTCAGGCTCCGTTCAGTTTCGTTGGGTATCTAGTCTCCGGTTATTACGTTGAGCGTTCAGGCTCAGGTCAGTTTCGTTGGGTATCCAAACTCCGGTTATTAAGTTGAGCGTTCAGGCTCTGGTCATTTTCGTTGAGTATACAGACTCTGGTTATCACGTTGAGCATTAAGGCTCCGGTCATTTTCGTTGAGTATCCAGATTCCGGTTATTACGTTGAGCGTTCAGGCTCCGGTCAGTTTCGTTGGGTATCAAGACACCTGTTATTCCGTTGAGCGTTCAGGCTCCGGTCAGTTTCGTTGGGTATTGAGACTCCGGTATTTACGTTGATGGTTCAGTCTCCGGTCAGTTTCGTTCAGTCTCCAGTCAGTTTCATTGAGTATCCAGACTTCGGTTATTACGTTGAGCGTTCAGGCTCCAGTAAGTTTCGTTGGGTATCCAAACTCCGTTTATTACGTTGAGCATTCAGGCTCCCATCATTTTCGTTGAGTATCCAGACTCCGGTTATTATGTTGATCGTTCAAGCTCTGGTCAGTTTCGTTAGGCATCCAGACTCCGGTTATTACGTTGAGCGTTCAGGCTCCGGTCAGTTTCGTTGGGTATCTAGACTCCGATTATTACGTTGATCGTTCAGGCTCTGGTCAGTTTCGTTGAGTATCCAGACTCCAATTATTATGTTGAGCGTTCAGGCTCCGGTCAGTTTTATTGGGTATCCAGACTCCGGTATTTACGTTGATGGTTCAGTCTCCGGTCAGTTTCGTTGAGTATCCAGACTCTGGTTATTACGTTGAACGTTCAGGCTCCGGTGAGTTTCGTTGAGTATCCAGATTCCGGTTATTACGTTGAGCGTTCAGGCTCCGGTCATTTTCGTTGAGTTTCCAAACTCCGGTTATTACGTTGAGCATTCAGGCATCGGTCAGTTTCGTTGAGCATCCAGACTCCGGTTATTATGTTGAGCGTTCAGGCTCCGTTCAGTTTCGTTGGGTATCTAGTCTCCGGTTATTACGTTGAGCGTTCAGGCTCAGGTCAGTTTCGTTGGGTATCCAAACTCCGGTTATTAAGTTGAGCGTTCAGGCTCTGGTCATTTTCGTTGAGTATACAGACTCTGGTTATCACGTTGAGCATTAAGGCTCCGGTCATTTTCGTTGAGTATCCAGATTCCGGTTATTACGTTGAGCGTTCAGGCTCCGGTCAGTTTCGTTGGGTATCAAGACAGCTGTTATTCCGTTGAGCGTTCAGGCTCTGGTCAGTTTCGTTGGGTATTGAGACTCCGGTATTTACGTTGATGGTTCAGTCTCCGGTCAGTTTCGTTCAGTCTCCAGTCAGTTTCATTGAGTATCCAGACTTCGGTTATTACGTTGAGCGTTCAGGCTCCAGTAAGTTTCGTTGGGTATCCAAACTCTGTTTATTACGTTGCGCATTCAGGCTCCCATCATTTTCGTTGAGTATCCAGACTCCGGTTATTACGTTGAGTGTTCAGGCTCCGGTCATTTTCGTTGAGTATCCAGACTCCGGTTATTACGTTGAGCATTCAGGCTCCGGTCAGTTTCGTTGGGTATCTAGACTCCGATTATTACGTTGATCGTTCAGGCTGTGGTCAGTTTCGTTGAGTATCCAGACTCCAATTATTATGTTGAGCGTTCAGGCTCCGGTCAGTTTTATTGGGTATCCAGACTCCGGTATTTACGTTGATGGTTCAGTCTCCGGTCAGTTTCGTTGAGTATCCAGACTCTGGTTATTACGTTGAACGTTCAGGCTCCGGTGAGTTTCGTTGAGTATCCAGATTCCGGTTATTACGTTGAGCGTTCAGGCTCCGGTCATTTTCGTTGAGTATCCAAACTCCGGTTATTACGTTGAGCATTCAGGCACCAGTCAGTTTCGTTGAGCATCCAGACTCCGGTTATTATGTTGAGCGTTCAGGCTCCGTTCAGTTTCGTTGGGTATCTAGTCTCCGGTTATTACGTTGAGCGTTCAGGCTCAGGTCAGTTTCGTTGGGTATCTAGACTCCGGTTATTAAGTTGAGCGTTCAGGCTCTGGTCATTTTCGTTGAGTATCCAGACTCTGGTTATCACGTTGAGCATTAAGGCTCCGGTCATTTTCGTTGAGTATCTAGATTCCGGTTACTACGTTGAGCGTTCAGGCTCCATTCAGTTTCGTTGGGTATCAAGACACCTGTTATTCCGTTGAGCGTTCAGGCTCCGGTCAGTTTCGTTGGGTATTCAGACTCCGGTATTTACGTTGATGGTTCAGTCTCCGGTCAGTTTCGTTCAGTCTCCAGTCAGTTCCATTGAGTATCCCTAGTTCGGTTATTACGTTGAGCGTTCAGGCTCCAGTAAGTTTCGTTGGGTATCCAAACTCCGTTTATTACGTTGAGCATTCAGGCTCCCATCATTTTCGTTGAGTATCCAGACTCCGGTTATTATGTTGATCGTTCAAGCTCTGGTCAGTTTCGTTGAGCATCCAGACTCCGGTTATTACGTTGAGCGTTCAGGCTCCGGTCAGTTTCGTTGGGTATCTAGACTCCGATTATTACGTTGATCGTTCAGGCTCTGGTCAGTTTCGTTGAGTATCCAGACTCCAATTATTATGTTGAGCGTTCAGGCTCCGGTCAGTTTTATTGGGTATCCAGACTCCGGTATTTACGTTGATGGTTCAGTCTCCAGTCAGTTTCGTTGAGTATCCAGACTATTTTTATTACGTTGAACGTTCAGGCTCCGGTGAGTTTCGTTGAGTATCCAGATTCCGGTTATTACGTTGAGCGTTCAGGCTCCGGTCATTTTCGTTGAGTATCCAAACTTCGGTTATTACGTTGAGCATTCAGGCATCGATCAGTTTCGTTGAGCATCCAGACTCCGGTTATTATGTTGAGCGTTCAGGCTCCGTTCAGTTTCGTTGGGTATCTAGTCTCCGGTTATTACGTTGAGCGTTCAGGCTCAGGTCAGTTTCGTTGGGTATCCAAACTCCGGTTATTAAGTTGAGCGTTCAGGCTCTGGTCATTTTCGTTGAGTATACAGACTCTGGTTATCACGTTGAGCATTAAGGCTCCGGTCATTTTCGTTGAGTATCCAGATTCCGGTTATTACGTTGAGCGTTCAGGCTCCGGTCAGTTTCGTTGGGTATCAAGACACCTGTTATTCCGTTGAGCGTTCAGGCTCCGGTCAGTTTCGTTGGGTATTGAGACTCCGGTATTTACGTTGATGGTTCAGTCTCCGGTCAGTTTCGTTCAGTCTCCAGTCAGTTTCATTGAGTATCCAGACTTCGGTTATTACGTTGAGCGTTCAGGCTCCAGTAAGTTTCGTTGGGTATCCAAACTCCGTTTATTACGTTGAGCATTCAGGCTCCCATCATTTTCGTTGAGTATCCAGACTCCGGTTATTATGTTGATCGTTCAAGCTCTGGTCAGTTTCGTTAGGCATCCAGACTCCGGTTATTACGTTGAGCGTTCAGGCTCCGGTCAGTTTTGTTGGGTATCTAGACTCCGATTATTACGTTGATCGTTCAGGCTCTGGTCAGTTTCGTTGAGTATCCAGACTCCAATTATTATGTTGAGCGTTCAGGCTCCGGTCAGTTTTATTGGGTATCCAGACTCCGGTATTTACGTTGATGGTTCAGTCTCCGGTCAGTTTCGTTGAGTATCCAGACTCTGGTTATTACGTTGAACGTTCAGGCTCCGGTGAGTTTCGTTGAGTATCCAGATTCCGGTTATTACGTTGAGCGTTCAGGCTCCGGTCATTTTCGTTGAGTTTCCAAACTCCGGTTATTACGTTGAGCATTCAGGCATCGGTCAGTTTCGTTGAGCATCCAGACTCCGGTTATTATGTTGAGCGTTCAGGCTCCGTTCAGTTTCGTTGGGTATCTAGTCTCCGGTTATTACGTTGAGCGTTCAGGCTCAGGTCAGTTTCGTTGGGTATCCAAACTCCGGTTATTAAGTTGAGCGTTCAGGCTCTGGTCATTTTCGTTGAGTATACAGACTCTGGTTATCACGTTGAGCATTAAGGCTCCGGTCATTTTCGTTGAGTATCCAGATTCCGGTTATTACGTTGAGCGTTCAGGCTCCGGTCAGTTTCGTTGGGTATCAAGACAGCTGTTATTCCGTTGAGCGTTCAGGCTCTGGTCAGTTTCGTTGGGTATTGAGACTCCGGTATTTACGTTGATGGTTCAGTCTCCGGTCAGTTTCGTTCAGTCTCCAGTCAGTTTCATTGAGTATCCAGACTTCGGTTATTACGTTGAGCGTTCAGGCTCCAGTAAGTTTCGTTGGGTATCCAAACTCTGTTTATTACGTTGCGCATTCAGGCTCCCATCATTTTCGTTGAGTATCCAGACTCCGGTTATTACGTTGAGTGTTCAGGCTCCGGTCATTTTCGTTGAGTATCCAGACTCCGATTATTACGTTGAGCATTCAGGCTCCGGTCAGTTTCGTTGGGTATCTAGACTCCGATTATTACGTTGATCGTTCAGGCTGTGGTCAGTTTCGTTGAGTATCCAGACTCCAATTATTATGTTGAGCGTTCAGGCTCCGGTCAGTTTTATTGGGTATCCAGACTCCGGTATTTACGTTGATGGTTCAGTCTCCGGTCAGTTTCGTTGAGTATCCAGACTCTGGTTATTACGTTGAACGTTCAGGCTCCGGTGAGTTTCGTTGAGTATCCAGATTCCGGTTATTACGTTGAGCGTTCAGGCTCCGGTCATTTTCGTTGAGTATCCAAACTCCGGTTATTACGTTGAGCATTCAGGCACCAGTCAGTTTCGTTGAGCATCCAGACTCCGGTTATTATGTTGAGCGTTCAGGCTCCGTTCAGTTTCGTTAGGTATGTAGTCTCCGGTTATTACGTTGAGCGTTCAGGCTCAGGTCAGTTTCGTTGGGTATCTAGACTCCGGTTATTAAGTTGAGCGTTCAGGCTCTGGTCATTTTCGTTGAGTATCCAGACTCTGGTTATCACGTTGAGCATTAAGGCTCCGGTCATTTTCGTTGAGTATCTAGATTCCGGTTACTACGTTGAGCGTTCAGGCTCCATTCAGTTTCGTTGGGTATCAAGACACCTGTTATTCCGTTGAGCGTTCAGGCTCCGGTCAGTTTCGTTGGGTATTCAGACTCCGGTATTTACATTGATGGTTCAGTCTCCGGTCAGTTTCGTTCAGTCTCCAGTCAGTTCCATTGAGTATCCCTAGTTCGGTTATTACGTTGAGCGTTCAGGCTCCAGTAAGTTTCGTTGGGTATCCAAACTCCGTTTATTACGTTGAGCATTCAGGCTCCCATCATTTTCGTTGAGTATCCAGACTCCGGTTATTATGTTGATCGTTCAAGCTCTGGTCAGTTTCGTTGAGCATCCAGACTCCGGTTATTACGTTGAGCGTTCAGGCTCCGGTCAGTTTCGTTGGGTATCTAGACTCCGATTATTACGTTGATCGTTCAGGCTCTGGTCAGTTTCGTTGAGTATCCAGACTCCAATTATTATGTTGAGCGTTCAGGCTCCGGTCAGTTTTATTGGGTATCCAGACTCCGGTATTTACGTTGATGGTTCAGTCTCCAGTCAGTTTCGTTGAGTATCCAGACTATGGTTATTACGTTGAACGTTCAGGCTCCGGTGAGTTTCGTTGAGTATCCAGATTCCGGTTATTACGTTGAGCGTTCAGGCTCCGGTCAGTTTCGTTGGGTATCAAGACAGCTGTTATTCCGTTGAGCGTTCAGGCTCTGGTCAGTTTCGTTGGGTATTGAGACTCCGGTATTTACGTTGATGGTTCAGTCTCCGGTCAGTTTCGTTCAGTCTCCAGTCAGTTTCATTGAGTATCCAGACTTCGGTTATTACGTTGAGCGTTCAGGCTCCAGTAAGTTTCGTTGGGTATCCAAACTCCGTTTATTACGTTGAGCATTCAGGCTCCCATCATTTTCGTTGAGTATCCAGACTCCGGTTATTATGTTGATCGTTCAAGCTCTGGTCAGTTTCGTTGAGCATCCAGACTCCGGTTATTACGTTGAGCGTTCAGGCTCCGGTCAGTTTCGTTGGGTATCTAGACTCCGATTATTACGTTGATCGTTCAGGCTCTGGTCAGTTTCGTTGAGTATCCAGACTCCAATTATTATGTTGAGCGTTCAGGCTCCGGTCAGTTTTATTGGGTATCCAGACTCCGGTATTTACGTTGATGGTTCAGTCTCCAGTCAGTTTCGTTGAGTATCCAGACTATGGTTATTACGTTGAACGTTCAGGCTCCGGTCATTTTCGTTGAGTATCCAGATTCCGGTTATTACGTTGAGCGTTCAGGCTCCGGTCAGTTTCGTTGGGTATCAAGACAGCTGTTATTCCGTTGAGCGTTCAGGCTCTGGTCAGTTTCGTTGGGTATTGAGACTCCGGTATTTACGTTGATGGTTCAGTCTCCGGTCAGTTTCGTTCAGTCTCCAGTCAGTTTCATTGAGTATCCAGACTTCGGTTATTACGTTGAGCGTTCAGGCTCCAGTAAGTTTCGTTGGGTATCCAAACTCTGTTTATTACGTTGCGCATTCAGGCTCCCATCATTTTCGTTGAGTATCCAGACTCCGGTTATTACGTTGAGTGTTCAGGCTCCGGTCATTTTCGTTGAGTATCCAGACTCCGATTATTACGTTGAGCATTCAGGCTCCGGTCAGTTTCGTTGGGTATCTAGACTCCGATTATTACGTTGATCGTTCAGGCTGTGGTCAGTTTCGTTGAGTATCCAGACTCCAATTATTATGTTGAGCGTTCAGGCTCCGGTCAGTTTTATTGGGTATCCAGACTCCGGTATTTACGTTGATGGTTCAGTCTCCGGTCAGTTTCGTTGAGTATCCAGACTCTGGTTATTACGTTGAACGTTCAGGCTCCGGTGAGTTTCGTTGAGTATCCAGATTCCGGTTATTACGTTGAGCGTTCAGGCTCCGGTCATTTTCGTTGAGTATCCAAACTCCGGTTATTACGTTGAGCATTCAGGCACCAGTCAGTTTCGTTGAGCATCCAGACTCCGGTTATTATGTTGAGCGTTCAGGCTCCGTTCAGTTTCGTTGGGTATGTAGTCTCCGGTTATTACGTTGAGCGTTCAGGCTCAGGTCAGTTTCGTTGGGTATCTAGACTCCGGTTATTAAGTTGAGCGTTCAGGCTCTGGTCATTTTCGTTGAGTATCCAGACTCTGGTTATCACGTTGAGCATTAAGGCTCCGGTCATTTTCGTTGAGTATCTAGATTCCGGTTACTACGTTGAGCGTTCAGGCTCCATTCAGTTTCGTTGGGTATCAAGACACCTGTTATTCCGTTGAGCGTTCAGGCTCCGGTCAGTTTCGTTGGGTATTCAGACTCCGGTATTTACATTGATGGTTCAGTCTCCGGTCAGTTTCGTTCAGTCTCCAGTCAGTTCCATTGAGTATCCCTAGTTCGGTTATTACGTTGAGCGTTCAGGCTCTAGTAAGTTTCGTTGGGTATCCAAACTCCGTTTATTACGTTGAGCATTCAGGCTCCCATCATTTTCGTTGAGTATCCAGACTCCGGTTATTATGTTGATCGTTCAAGCTCTGGTCAGTTTCGTTGAGCATCCAGACTCCGGTTATTACGTTGAGCGTTCAGGCTCCGGTCAGTTTCGTTGGGTATCTAGACTCCGATTATTACGTTGATCGTTCAGGCTCTGGTCAGTTTCGTTGAGTATCCAGACTCCAATTATTATGTTGAGCGTTCAGGCTCCGGTCAGTTTTATTGGGTATCCAGACTCCGGTATTTACGTTGATGGTTCAGTCTCCAGTCAGTTTCGTTGAGTATCCAGACTATGGTTATTACGTTGAACGTTCAGGCTCCGGTGAGTTTCGTTGAGTATCCAGATTCTGGTTATTACGTTGAGCGTTCAGGCTCCGGTCATTTTCGTTGAGTATCCAAACTCCGGTTATTACGTTGAGCATTCAGGCACCGGTCAGTTTCGTTGAGCATCCAGACTCCGGTTATTATGTTGAGCGTTCAGGCTCCGTTCAGTTTCGTTGAGTATCTAGTCTCCGGTTATTACGTTGAGCGTTCAGGCTCAGGTCAGTTTCGTTGGGTATCCAGACTCCGGTTATTAAGTTGAGCGTTCAGGCTCTGGTCATTTTCGTTGAGTATCCAGACTCTGGTTATCACGTTGAGCATTAAGGCTCCGGTCATTTTCGTTGAGTATCCAGATTCTGGTTATTACGTTGAGCGTTCAGCCTCCGGTCAGTTTCGTTGGGTATCAAGACACCTGTTATTCCGTTGAGCGTTCAGGCTCCGGTCAGTTTCGTTGGGTATTCAGACCTCGGTATTTACGTTGATGGTTCAGTCTCCGGTCAGTTTCGTTCAGTCTCCAGTCAGTTTCATTGAGTATCCAGACTTCGGTTATTACGTTGAGCGTTCAGGCTCCAGTAAGTTTCGTTGGGTATCCAAACTCCATTTATTACGTTGAGCATTCAGGCTCCCATCATTTTCGTTGAGTATCCAGACACCGGTTATTACGTTGAGTGTTCAGGCTCCGGTCATTTTCGGTGAGTATCCAGACTCCGGTTATTACGTTGAGCATTCAGGCTCCGGTCAGTTTCGTTGGGTATCTAGACTCCGATTATTACGTTGATCGTTCAGGCTGTGGTCAGTTTCGTTGAGTATCCAGACTCCAATTATTATGTTGAGCGTTCAGGCTCCGGTCAGTTTTATTGGGTATCCAGACTCCGGTATTTACGTTGATGGTTCAGTCTCCGGTCAGTTTCGTTGAGTATCCAGACTCTGGTTATTACGTTGAACGTTCAGGCTCCGGTGAGTTTCGTTGAGTATCCAGATTTCGGTTATTACGTTGAGCGTTCAGGCTCCGGTCATTTTCGTTGAGTATCCAAACTCCGGTTATTACGTTGAGCATTCAGGCACCGGTCAGTTTCGTTGAGCATCCAGACTCCGGTTATTATGTTGAGCGTTCAGGCTCCGTTCAGTTTCGTTGGGTATCTAGTCTCCGGTTATTACGTTGAGCGTTCAGGCTCAGGTCAGTTTCGTTGGGTATCCAGACTCCGGTTATTAAGTTGAGCGTTCAGGCTCTGGTCATTTTCGTTGAGTATCCAGACTCTGGTTATCACGTTGAGCATTAAGGCTCCGGTCATTTTCGTTGAGTATCCAGATTCTGGTTATTACGTTGAGCGTTCAGGCTCCGGTCAGTTTCGTTGTGTATCAAGACACCTGTTATTCCGTTGAGCGTTCAGGCTCCGGTCAGTTTCGTTGGGTATTCAGACTCCGGTATTTACGTTGATTGTTCAGTCTCCGGTCAGTTTCGTTCAGTGTCCGGTCAGTTTCATTGAGTATCCAGACTTCGGTTATTACGTTGAGCGTTCAGGCTCCAGTAAGTTTCGTTGGGTATCCAAACTCCGTTTATTACGTTGAGCATTCAGGCTCCCATCATTTTCGTTGAGTATCCAGACTCCGGTTATTACGTTGAGTGTTCAGGCTCCGATCATTTTCGTTGAGTATCCAGACTCCGGTTATTACGTTGAGCATTCAGGCTCCGGTCAGTTTCGTTGGGTATCTAGACTCTGATTATTACGTTGATCGTTCAGGCTCTGGTCAATTTCGTTGAGTATCCAGACTCCGATTATTATGTTGAGCGTTCAGGCTCCAGTCAGTTTCATTGGGTATCCAGATTCCGGTATTTACGTTGATGGTTCAGTCTCCGGTCAGTTTCGTTGAGTATCCAGACTCTGGTTATTACGTTGAGCGTTCAGGCTCCGTTAAGTTTCGTTGAGTATCCAGATTCCGGTTATTACGTTGAGCACTCAGGCTCCGGTCATTTTCGTTGAGTATCCAGACTCCGGTTATTACGTTGAGTGCACAGGCTCCGGTCATTTTCGTTGGGTATCCAGATTCCGGTTATTATGTTGAGCGTTCAGTCTCCGGTCAGTTTCATTGAGTATCCAGACTCCGGTTATTACGTTGACTCAGGCTCCGGTCAGTTTCGTTGTGTATCCAGACTCCGTTTATTACATTAATCATTCAGGCTCCGGTAAGTTTCGTTGAGTATCAAGACTAAGGTTATTACATTGAGCGTTCAAGCTCCAGTCAGTTTCTTTGGGTATCTAGACTACGGTTATTATGTTGATCGTTCAGGCTCCGGTCATTTTCGTTGATTATCCAGACTCTGGTTATTACGTTGAGCGTTCAGGCTCCGGTCAGTTTAGTTGAGTGTCCAGATTCCGGTTATTACGTTGAGCATTCAGGCTCCGGTCAGTTTCGTTGAGTATCCAGACTCCGGTTATTACGTTGAGCGTTCAGGCTCCGGTCAGTTTCGTTGGGTATCCAGACTCCGGTATTTACATTGATGGTTCAGTCTCCAGTCAGTTTCGTTCAGTATCCAAACTCCGGTTATTAGGTTGAGCGTTTAGGCTCCGGTCAGTTTCGTTGAGCATCCAGACTCTGGTTATTACGTTGAGCGTTCAGGCTCCATTCAGTTTCGTTGGGTATCTAGTCTCCGGTTATTACGTTGAGCGTTCAGGCTCAGGTCAGTTTCCTTGGGTATCCAGACTCCGGTTATTAAGTTGAGCATTCAGGCTCTGGTCATTTTCGTTGAGTATCTAGACTCAGGTTATTACATTAAGCATTCAGGCTCTGGTCATTTTTGTTGAGTATCCAGACTCCGGTTATTACGTTGAGCCTTCAGGCTCCGATCAGTTTCGTTGGGTATCAAGACACCGGTTATTCCGTTGAGCGTTCAGGCTCCAGTTAGTTTCAATGGGTATTCAGACTCCAGTTATTACGTTGATCGTTCACTCTCCGGTCAGTTTTGTTGAGTATCCAGACTCCGGTTATTACGTTGAACATTCAGGCTCCAGTAAGTTTCATTGGGTATCCAAACTCCATTTATTACGTTGAGCATTCAGGCTCCAGTAATTTTTGTTGAGTATCCAGACTCCGGTTATTACGTTGAGCGTTCAGACTCCGGTCATTTTCGTTAAGTATCCAGACTCTGGTTATCACGTTGAGCATTAAGGCTCCAGTCATTTTCGTTGAGTATCCAGATTCTGGTTATTACGTTGAGCGTTCAGGCTCCGGTCAGTTTCGTCGGGTATCAAGACACTTGTTATTCCGTTGAGCGTTCAGGCTCCGGTCAGTTTCGTTGGGTATTCAGACTCCGGTATTTACGTTGATGGTTCAGTCTCCGGTCAGTTTCGTTCAGTCTCCAGTCAGTTTCATTGAGTATCCCGACTTCGGTTATTACGTTGAGCGTTCAGGCTCCAGTAAGTTTCGTTGGGTATCCAAACTCCATTTATTACGTTGAGCATTCAGGCTCCCATCATTTTCGTTGAGTATCCAGACTCCGGTTATTACGTTGAGTGTTCAGGCTCCCATCATTTTCGTTGAGTATCCAGACTCCGGTTATTATGTTGATCGTTCAAGCTCTGGTCAGTTTCGTTGAGCATCCAGACTCCGGTTATTACGTTGAGCGTTCAGGCTCCGGTCAGTTTCGTTGGGTATCTAGACTCCGATTATTACGTTGATCGTTTAGGCTCTGGTCAGTTTCGTTGAGTATCCAGACTCCAATTATTATGTTGAGCGTTCAGGCTCCGGTCAGTTTTATTGGGTATCCAGACTCCGGTATTTACGTTGATGGTTCAGTCTCCGGTCAGTTTCGTTGAGTATCCAGACTCTGGTTATTACGTTGAACGTTCAGGCTCCGGTCATTTTCGTTGAGTATCCAAACTCCGGTTATTACGTTGAGCATTCAGGCACCGGTCAGTTTCGTTGAGCATCCAGACTCCGGTTATTATGTTGAGCGTTCAGGCTTCGTTCAGTTTCGTTGGGTATCTAGTCTCCGGTTATTACGTTGAGCGTTCAGGCTCAGGTCAGTTTCGTTGGGTATCTAGACTCCGGTTATTAAGTTGAGCGTTCAGGCTCTGGTCATTTTCGTTGAGTATCCAGACTCTGGTTATCACGTTGAGCATTAAGGCTCCGGTCATTTTCGTTGAGTATCCAGATTCTGGTTATTACGTTGAGCGTTCAGGCTCCGGTCAGTTTCGTTGGGTATCAAGACACCTGTTATTCCGTTGAGCGTTCAGGCTCCGGTCAGTTTCGTTGGGTATTCAGACTCCGGTATTTACGTTGATGGTTCAGTCTCCGATCAGTTTCGTTCAGTGTCCGGTCAGTTTCATTGAGTATCCAGACTTCGGTTATTATGTTGAGCGTTCAGGCTCCAGTAAGTTTCGTTGGGTATCCAAACTCCGTTTATTACGTTGAGCATTCATGCTCTTATCATTTTCGTTGAGTATCCAGACTCCGGTTATTACGTTGAGTGTTCAGGCTCCGGTCATTTTCATTGAGTATCCAAACTCCGGTTATTACGTTGAGCATTCAGGCTCCGGTCAGTTTCGTTGGGTATCTAGACTCTGATTATTACGTTGATCGTTCTGGCTCTGGTCAATTTCGTTGAGTATCCAGACTCCGGTTATTATGTTGAGCGTTCAGGCTCCGGTCAGTTTCATTGGGTATCCAGATTCCGGTATTTACGTTGATGGTTCAGTCTCCGGTCAGTTTCGTTGAGTATCCAGACTCTGGTTATTACGTTGAGCGTTCAGGCTCCGTTCAGTTTCGTTGAGTATCCAGATTCCGGTTATTACGTTGAGCGCTCAGGCTCCGGTCATTTTCGTTGAGTATCCAGACTCCGGTTATTACGTTGAGTGCACAGGCTCCGGTCATTTTCGTTGGGTATCCAGATTCCGGTTATTATGTTGAGCGTTCAGTCTCCGGTTAGTTTCATTGAGTATCCAGACTCCGGTTATTACGTTGACTCAGGCTCCGGTCAGTTTCGTTGTGTATCCAGACTCCGTTTATTACGTTGATCATTCAGGCTCCGGTAAGTTTCGTTGGGTATCAAGACTAAGGTTATTACATTGAGCGTTCAAGGTCCAGTCAGTTTCTTTGGGTATCTAGACTACGGTTATTATGTTGATCGTTCAGGCTCCGGTCATTTTCGTTGATTATCCAGACTCTGGTTATTACGTTGAGCGTTCAGGCTCCGGTCAGTTTAGTTGAGTGTCCAGATTCCGGTTATTATGTTGAGCATTCAGGCTCCGGTCAGTTTCGTTGAGTATCCAGACTCCGGTTATTACGTTGAGCGTTCAGGCTCCGGTCAGTTTCGTTGGGTATCCAGACTCCGGTATTTACGTTGATGGTTCAGTCTCCAGTCAGTTTCGTTCAGTATCCAAACTCCGGTTATTAGGTTGAGCGTTTAGTCTACGGTCAGTTTCGTTGAGCATCCAGACTCTGGTTATTACGTTGAGCGTTCAGGCTCCATTCAGTTTCGTTGGGTATCTAGTCTCCGGTTATTACGTTGAGCGTTCAGGCTCAGGTCAGTTTCCTTGGGTATCCAGACTCCGGTTATTAAGTTGAGCATTCAGGCTCTGGTCATTTTCGTTGAGTATCTAGACTCAGGTTATTACATTAAGCATTCAGGCTCCGGTCATTTTCGTTGAGTATCCAGACTCCGGTTATTACGTTGAGCCTTCAGGCTCCGATCAGTTTCGTTGCGTATCAAGACACCGGTTATTCCGTTGAGCGTTCAGGCTCCAGTTAGTTTCGATGGGTATTCAGACTCCAGTTATTACGTTGATCGTTCAGTCTCCGGTCAGTTTTGTTGAGTATCCAGACTCCGGTTATTACGTTGAGCATTCAGGCTCCAGTAAGTTTCATTGGGTATCCAAACTCCATTTATTACGTTGAGCATTCAGGCTCCAGTAGTTTTTGTTGAGTATCCAGACTCCGGTTATTACGTTGAGCATTCAGACTCCGGTCATTTTCGTTGAGTATCTAGACTCTGGTTATTACGTTGAGCGTTCAGCCTCTGGTCAGTTTCGTTGGGTATCTAGACTCCGATTATTACGTTGATCGTTCAGGCTCCGGTCAGTTTCGTTGAGTATCCAGACTCCGGTTATTACGTTGAGCGTTCAGGCTCCGATCAGTTTAATTGGGTATTCAGACTCCGGTATTTACGTTGATGGTTCAGGCTCCGGTCAGTTTCGTTGAGTATCCAGACTCTAGTTATTACGTTGAGCGTTCAGGCTCCGGTCAGTTTCGTTGAGTATCCAGATTTCGGTTATTACGTTGAGCGTTCAGGCTCCGGTCATTTTCGTTGAGTATCTAGACTCCGGCTATTAAGTTGAGCATTCAGGCACCGGTCAGTTTCGTTGAGTATCTAGACTCCGGTTATTATGTTTATCGTTAAAGCTCTTGTCAGTTTCGTTGAGCATCCAGACTCCGGTTATTACGTTGAGCATTCGGGCTCCGTTCAGTTTCATTGGGTATCTAGTCTTCGGTTATTATGTTGGGCGTTCAGGCTCAGGTCAGTTTCGTTGGGTATCTAGACTCCGATTATTAAGTTGAGCGTTCAGGCTCTGGTCATTTTCGTTGAGTATCCAGACTCTGGTTATCACGTTGAGCATTCAGGCTCCGGTCATTTTCATTGAGTATCCATTTTCCAGCTATTACGTTGAGCGTTCAGGCTCCGGTCAGTTTCGTTGGGTATCAAGACACCGGTTATTCCGTTGAGCGTTCAGGCTCCGGTCAGTTTCATTGGGTATTCACACTCCGATTATTACGTTGATCGTTCAGTCTCCAGTCAGTTTCGTTGAGTATCCAGACTCCGGTTATTACGTTGAGCGTTCAGGCTCCAGTAAGTTTCGTTGGGTATCCAAACTCCGTTTATTACGTTGAGCATTCAGGCTCCCATCATTTTCATTGAGTGTCCAGACTCCGGTTATTACGTTGAGCATTCAGGCTCCGGTCATTTTCGTTGAGTATCCAGACTCCGGTTATTACGTTGAGCGTTCAGGCTCCGGTCAGTTTCGTTGGGTATCTAGACTCCGATTATTACGTTGATCGTTCAGGCGCCGGTCAATTTCGTTGAGTATCCGGACTCCGGTTATTACGTTGAGCGTTCAGGCTCCGGTCAGTTTCATTGGGTATCCAAACTCCGGTATTTACGTTGATGGTTCAGTCTCCGGTCAGTTTCGTTGAGTATCCAGATTCTGGTTATTACGTTGAGCGTTCAGGCTCCGGTCAGTTTCGTTGAGTATCCAGATTCCGGTTATTACGTTGAGCGCTCAGGCTCCGGTCATTTTCGTTGAGTATCAAGACTCCGGTTATCACGTTGAGCGTTCAGGCACCGGTCAGTTTCGTTGAGTATCCAGACTTCGGTTATTACGTTGATCGTTCAGGCTCCGATCATTTTCGTTGAGTATCCAGACTCTGTTTATTACGTTGAGCGTTCAGGCTCCGGTCTGTTTCGTTGAGTATCCAGATTCCGGTTATTATGTTGAGCGTTCAGGCTCCGGTCAGTTTCATTGAGTATCTAGACTCCGGTTAATACGTTGACTCAGGCTCTGGTCAGTTTCGTTGGGTATCCAAACTACGGTTATTACGTTGATCGTTTAGGCTCCGGTCCGTTTCGTTGGGTATTGTTGCACCCCAAAATTTGCTCAACCTTTTCTTGCTTGATTTATGTTCCATTGCATTTCATTTGCATAGTTACTTCATGTACATAGTTCAATCATTGGCATATCATTTGCATAGCATGCATCCAACAAGGGATCAAGGTGTCTATCAAGGGAAGAGCCTGGCAAGGTGTGGTATCTAAAATGAGAAATCATCCAGGCCATCAAGAAAGGGTTTGAAGTCTTGAGAAGTCTGAGTGCCTACCTGTGGGTTTTTCTCCTATCTTGAAGAATGTGGGGAATCATCAATGGAATGTGAATGTGAGGTGGGTATGGATCTCATGGGATGTCTAGAGGGCCATATTGAAGCTGGGACAAGTCATTGATTCAAGTACAAGAGCCACAGTTGAGGTGCAGTCAACTAGGGTTTCATCTGGGTCAACCCTAATTCAATTGTGCAATGGGAGAGCATTAAGGCCTACCTTGAGGTCAAGGGATTCATGGATTGGTATGTGTGGTGTTGTGCCAAGGTTAAGCAAAGAAAGATCCAGAATGTGGGAAGTTGCTAAATTAGGGTTTTAGTGTAAAATTAACTGTTTAGTGCCCAACTTCAAAGCCACATAAGTCAAAATACAAGTCTCAAATGGATCTTTGGCTAACATTAAACTTGTAGATCTTCTCAATACCTTTAATTTGAGTACTATAAGTCTTCAAGAAAATTTGTAGAACTCAAGTTATGGTCTTTGCAAATTACAGGTCATCAGAGGACACTAAGATTTATCTATGAAAGTCACTTGACTTCCAAGCAACGTTTTCCCTTCAAGGGGTTTTCAAATGGATTTTTGGCCAACATGAGAGTTGTAGATCTTGATCTTAGATTTCCATAGAGTATTAGAAGTCCTCAAGGGGATTTATGGAACTCAGGTTATGATCTAGGCAAACTAGGGGTATTTTGGGCATTTGTGATTATAGGTCATTTTCAAGCATGTGCCAGAATCTCCATCTTCCACTCCTCAAATGAAAAATTGCACAAAATGAAATGTGATTAGAATGATGTTTTTAGGGCAAAAGTGAATTCATGTTGGATTGAATGAGCTCATGTCAAAAGTCACTCAAAATGGCCTAAAATAAGGAAGGATTTTAAATGGATCAAAGAGGGAAATTGTGATTTTTGAGTTATAGGTCCTAAACATGGCAAATGACTACATTTTTTGACTGGAAATCATATTCTGAAGACATTGGCAATGTTACTTTTTTGAATTGAGGCTTGGTTTCATGACTTGCTTTGTAATTTTGTTACCTCCAAAACAAGTCACATATCCAAATCAGCCACCAATGCAATTCAGGGCTCCATTTTGGTCTAAACACATTCCCTAAGCCACAAGGAGTTGGTTAGAACCTTCTGGAACAAGCTGGGAGCAGGATTTCACAACTGTCACATTGGAGTTTCAAGAGGAAAATCAGAATTGTGGATTCATTGATTTGGGCTTCAAACTGGGCTCAAAAGCCCATGGAGAGTTACTATATATTGAGGGGAGTGAGTTCACACTCATTTTGGTGATGAATTCGTGCTCGAAGCTGTTAGAGAAGGTTGAGTTTCAAGAGCTCCAACTCAGAATCGGTTTTGGATTTGCAAGCACAATCAAGCCAAATTGAAGGTTGAAGAATCTTCATTGTGCATCACTAATCGTGTCTGAAGAGTCTTGGAGCTTGAATTGAGCATTTGATACCTCTGTTGATCCAATTTTTCCAGGTATGTAAACCTTCAAATTCCTCATGATCTAGGAAGAATTGAGTAGAATCTTGCATGTGTTTAGGACCTAGGTGAATCATGGATCGTTTCTGGATAAGATTTTGAGCATTTAGAGACAATTAGGAGTGACATGCCATTTCTGTTTGAGAACGGTTAGGCTTGATCCTGAGGCTATAACTTGATTTGGATAGATCAGAGTGATCAGTGTAACACGAGGATTAGATCCATGGCTTTAGGTTAGGCTTTAGTGCTGATTGAAACCTTGACACATTTTGAATATTGATTCGGTTTTGAAAATCTATGAGGATTCATGAGATTTGAACTGGAGATTTGAGATCCTGATGAAATTCTGGTTAAGATTGGTATAAGGCACATGATTTCTAGTCACCTGCAACCCTGGCTCGCCGGAGAAGACGGTGGTTGGACCACTGGACCACCGTCTGAAAGATTGACCTTCACCTGAGTTCGTTTGGAGAAGATGAGGTATTCACCCTTGGATCATCCTGAATTTGAGACTTGTTATGCTGATCATGTGGCTAGGATTCAAACTGAGATTGCCTCCCCTTGAGCAAAACGCACTGTTTCACTAATCCCAGTCAGCGTGTGACTGGGATGCATGCGTGGACACGCTCTGAGGCTTTGGATTCGTTTACCAGTCAATTGATCTAGTGGCTCCCATTTAATTCAGCATTTTAAATTATTTATTTCATTTTTGCTTTATTTTTAATCCATTTTGATTCTAAAATTCATATAAAATAGAAAAATAAATCTTTTTAGGCTATATTTTTTCCCCTAATTCCTTAGAATATGTAGAATTTAATAGGAGTAAAAAATGACTAATTCATGCATTTTAGAATTTAATTGTATTTTTTGCATTTTTATTGCTTTTATTTTCAATATCGTTGATACATGATTTTGTGCGTTTTATTGTGAATGATTGGTGATGAATTTTGAGGTGATTCTTTTTGGGATAGTTAGATTAGATATGCATGTACCCACAGTAATTTTCTCATATTTTTGTGAGATAAGTTTAGGCTAATTTGAGCATTAAACAATAGGTGGTTTAGAATTAGAGTTTTAAGATGATACCTTTAGGTTTAGGGCATAGTTTTAGGACCAAATGAATGGTTAACCCCCTGGTTTTTGTATGAGAGATTATTAAGAGGTTTAGGAACCCTCAGTAATTTTTGTAGGATTTTACAATCATGTTCGGTATTTTAAGTAGAATTAGTTTTAGAACTAACTTCTAGGTGTTTCTGATGAACTAATGTGACTAGTTTAATTCAATAGTTCCCCTTAGACCAGGGTGGTGTTGCTTTTGAGCTTGGGTGAAGATGAAGACCAATTGAAGGTGCTTTGGAGAGCTTGAAGGAGCTTGGAGTTGAAGATTTCTCATCTTGTGGAGTGCTTGTCAGGAGCTTAGGGAAATTAGGGTTTTAGGAAGAACATTAGACTAGTTTTGCTTCTTTCTTCAAACATGGAGCATCTTGTCCATCTCCATTTTATCCAATGACATAAAGTCCTCCTTGGGAAGCTCCATCTCTCCTTAGGAGGGATGAGTGGTATGCCCAAGTGAGTAGAACTTTGAGGATGCCAGTCTCTCACAGTGTTAAGTTCTCAGTGACTTCCCTTGGTTGTTATTGAGCTTCTTAACATTTCAACTTGATCTTGTTGAATGATTCTCCCTTGGAGGTGCTTGTTGAATCTTAGTAAAGGAAAAGATGGGGTAGCTTGTTGAAGTTGGTTGCTTGTTGAAGCCAGGGTTTTACTGCTTGTTGAAGTTGAGGTCAGGAGATTGTTGAAGCTGGTTACTGGTTGGCGTTTGAGCTTGTTTAAGCTGGTAGCTTGTTGAAGTTTGGTGTCTATTGAAGATTGAAAGTTTATTGAAGCTTGAATATGGGAGTTATTCATGAAGATGAAGGTTGTTGCTGTCAACTTTTTTTGGTTAATCATCTGTTGCTGTCAGAGCTGCTGTTTGCTGTAGGAGTTTGGTGCTGCTGCTTGGGGCTGCTTCCTCTGCTTTGGGGTTTTGTTTTCTGTATTGTTTGTTGGCTTGTGTAGCTTGCCCCCTAGGTTTGAGGTGAATGTTGATTCACTTTTCCTGTTGTTTTCCCAGGTTCGAGGTTGAGTGAGACTCTCTTGCCTCGCTTGTATTGCTGCATTGCATGCATTTTACTGTATTTGCTTGCTTTCGTTTCTGTTTATCCCCTAGGATCTCTGATTTCCTCTGTGCAGGAGGGAATTACGATAGACATTAGGATTCTTATCCATGCATGACAACATTAGGTTAGTTTTTATTCCCCTTTCAACCCTAGGTTTTTTAGAGCTTCTTTCTCTTCTTATCTCAAAACAATTCAAAAATACGGTAATAAGGTTAATCGATGTCGTACGTTACGAGCCTTAAGCTATTTGAGAAAAGGTTGCTGGAGGGTCGCTCTTCAGTAATCTGACTGCTTAGTATGGTACCCTTAGGGTGACATGCGACGTAGTCACTCTCAAACCATAGTCTCTAGTGCGTCAGAGATTGCAAACAAACTAAAAAACACTTCTTTCGTAAAAGATTCAAAACAAACATCAAAGTGTCATTTTTGTCCGCTTGGACTCTTAATCAAGAAAAACCCTTTTTGAAGGTAATAACAAACAGTCAGACAAGCTTGTGTCTTCCGTAGCCCAAACTACGTTTGCTCTGATCTTTCATGTTGTATGAAAGTACGTAGGCATAGGATGTCGTATCCTAGCGAGCAACCTTCCCCCCTTAACCCGTAGGTAGGCGAACTACGTTGACTCTGATTTCTCGTTCCAGACGGGAATACGTAGGCATAAAGTGCGATACTTTGCCGAGTCATTTTCTTTTCCTTTTTGTCCCTTGACCTTTAGAGTAGATAGAATAACAATCCGTACTAGAAAACAAGTGTGGATCCCGTCGAGTACGACGGACGTCAGGGGTGCTAATACCTTCCCCTTGCGTAACCGACTCCCGAATCCAGGATTTGGTTGCGATGACCATTCCTTTCCCTCTTTGCGTTCGGTTTACTCTATGCGTTTCCTTTCTCTTTTGTGGGATAAATAACGCACAGTGGCGACTCTTCTGTCATAGCCGGCGCCGATTTTCGCAGTAGTGACAACTGGCGACTCTGCTGGGGACTCTAACGGTTCCCTACGCGAGTCAATCCTAGCGCTTGTTTTCCCATCGTGGGTTTTGTATGGATTTACATTTATGCCTTTACTTTCTGCATTTTATTGTCAGCTTTATATTATTATTGTTGTTGTGGGGAGGGGGTGATCTGTTGAGAGATAAGCCGGACCTGGGCTTGAGTGCACTGTTAGATCCCATTTAGATTAGATATTTGGTTTCTTTTTGGTAGTATTTTCACTCAATTTTATCTAATAATGTTTGATTTCGTAGTTGAATTGGTTTAGTTTGATTTTATGCGATCCAAGCGAAGAATGTTTGTAATATTGCTGTTAGTGTGCAGGGTTGACACTATTAAGAGCACTTGGGATCAAGGCAAAGCAGTTGGGAGATGTTGCAAATCAAGACATTCGCCTGGTGAGCCACAGCGAGTGCCAGCGAATATTCGTCAGGCGAGTGCAGGCGAACTGGGGCGAATAAATCAGATTTAACTCCCAGACCCAAAGGATAGGAAGTTCGCCAGGCGAAGGTTCCAGCGAAGCTTCGCTACCATTCGCCTGGCGAAGGTGCTGGCGAAGAAGTGGTAGCTTTCCTCATGCAGATTCCAGTAGCAAAACCACCCAAAGTTCGCCTGGCGAGTGAAGCCAGCGAATGTTCGCCCGGCGAGTGTTTATTCGCCTGGCGAATGCACGATTCCTAAGGGCGGTTTGCTGATCAAAGGCACTTTGAAGTGCCATGTTAAGTTGGTTCGCCGGGCGAATGTGCGCAGACAGCACATCATTTTTACTTTATTTGTTGCTCTATTTAGCCCATACTTGGAACTTAAAAGTGGATCATCTTGAAAAATCAAAAGGAAGACATTATTGGATAGCTCTAGAACCCTAAATACTTGAGTTCTTCTTCATCTTTACTATTTTTGTAATCAAGAGAAGTGGAAGCACATCCTTCATTGTTTCTTCAAAGTGGATGTTCTTCATCTTCTCCTTTCTTCTTGTTAAAGCTACCATGAAAATGTGTAGCTAAACTCATCTTTTGTCAAGGTTAGATGTAGGTGATTATTAAACTTTGTATGTGTATGGATGATCCTCATTTGTAAACTCTTGGATGATTAATATATGGTGAAAACTTTGTTTCATTTACAATCTTTTGTGTTGGTTGATGATTGAGAAATATTTTCCAACTCTAGACCTAGGTTTTCATCCTTCTCTTTTCTTGAGCTAGAGATAGTCTTGAAATGTTTTGTTCACTTATAATGTTGAACTTTAAAGTTGTCATTTGATAGATTGTGTGAGGGATCAACAATGGATCAAAATGGTAAATCTCACAATATGAGTTAGAGATAATCATATTGAGAGGATGTTGTGGATGTATTGATCATTAAAAGGAGTTTGTTAAATGTTGATTGGAAATATGCATGCAAAGTGATTACCGAACCCTAACTTTGGCAATATTTATTAAAACCGTTCAAATCATTATTTTACCGCATTTATTACTCACATGCAAAAGTTACCATTGTTTTAAAACCAAACACTTTGTTACTACAAAGTTACGAATTTAACAACTGTAGAAAAGCTGCGAAATTTCATATTCCCTGTGGAGACGATAACAAAAACCCGACACTTTACCACTGTTTTAACAAAATGGCGCCGTTGCCGGGGAATATAAATTGATATTGCAAGCATCGCAATAGTTGTTGAATTTTTAGCTTTGAATTTTTGACTTGTGCTTGTAATTTGTTTGGTTTAGTGTGCAGCCCTTGTTTATGCGAGGACAAATTCCTGAGGACCAACTCCTTTTTGATCCCGAAATCGAGAGGACCACGAGAAGATTGAATAGCAAAACAAGACGAAGGAGGCAACTTGCGAAGCAAAGCCGAGAACAAGGAGAAAGTTCTTCTACTACAACACCACCAATACATTTCACACCAGTTATGGCAGAACCACCACCACCTCCAGTTTCAACTCCATGTACAAATAGTCCGAGACACATGGCTCAGTTCGCACGAAATCTCCAAAATGAAAGACAAGCGGAGATGAAGACGGGGATCCTTGCTCTAGTCTATCAAAATCCTTTCACAGGATTAGACCACGAGGACCCATTCACACATCTTACCAAGTTCTATGAGATTGCGGGCGCAACTGGAGCTACTGAGGCTGATGAAGAGTCATTGTTCAGGAGACTATTCCCTCACTCCCTAATTGGGAAAGCGAAAGAGTGGTATCTTGATCAATCAACGACAATTATGACGGACTGGAATTTATTGGAGGAGAAGTTCCTTGAACGGTTTTTCCCACATAACCGGTTCATGGAAGCTAAGACGGCAATCGCGGTATTTTCCCAAGGAGCGAATGAATCGCTAAACGAAGCCTGGGAGCGCTACAAGTCCATGTTAAGGAAGTGCAAAGGCCATGGTTTCGATGAGCTTACTCAAGTGCATATTTTCCGCAACGGACTCCTTTCGGTTCACAAGACCTTATTGGATGCCACGGCGGGGGGATCTTTGATGTCAAAGAGTGCCGATGATGCAACATCTATTATAGAAAAGATGGCACTTAATGATCATCAAGGGAACCATAACCGAGGGGTAACTCAAAGAAAATCAGGAGTGCTCGAGTTGGGGACGAATGATGCAATTCTTGCCCAAAACAAGCTCATTTCACAACAAGTGGAACTTTTAACTCAACAAATCAAGGAGTTGAAAGAACCATCAAAAGCTAAACAAATAGCTTGTTGTGAACTTTATAAAGGCGAACACGATACCGGATATTGTCCGCCTCCCGGATTTGAAGAAGTTAACTACATGGCAAACCAAAGAGATTATCAACAAAGGCAACCTCTACAACAACAACCATATCAACATCCTCAACAACAACACCAACAAAACTATCAAGGTAATCAAGGATACCAATCTAGAGGTAACTACCAAAATAACCAAGGTTATGGAGGTGGTAACTCTAACCGTCAAAATCCGTATGCACCTCAACAACCGCCGGTCGCAACTTCTAAGCTAGAAGATACATTGACGCAATTCATGCAAATGTCTATAGCAAATCAAAAAAGTAATGATGCGGCGATAAAAAATCTTGAAACTCAAGTTGGGCAACTCGCTAAGCAATTAGCGGAACAACAAGCCGGACCATCTTTCTCGGCAAATACGCAAACAAATCCGAAGGAGCATTGTAAGGCGATAAGGACGAGAAGTGGGAGGGAGTTGATTGACGAGAGTAAAAAAAGAGAGGTGGAGAAAAAAAATGATGAGAAACTTGATGGAGAGGTTGGTGAATGGAGTGAGGAGGAAATGGAAAATAATGAAAAAAATGGTGAAGTTGAAAAAGAAAAAAAGGTTGAAGTTGAAAACAATACAAATGAAGTAGTAGAAAATAACGAAAGTGAGAAAGTGAAAGTGGATGAAGTGAAAAAGCAAAGAGAAAGAAACGCAAGAGCGTCTAGAGGGAAGGAGGTAGTGAGCACTACTCCGATTCAAAATTTACCGCATCCTCATTCCCCATCTAAGAGAGAAAATGAACGGCATTACGCCCGGTTCATGGATATTTTCAAACAATTGCAAATCAACATTCCGTTCGCCGAAGCTTTGGAACAAATGCCAAAGTATGCCAAATTCATGAAGGACATACTTACGAAAAAGCGGAGGTACACGGAGCCGGAAACAATAGTACTAGATGCAAGTTGTAGCGCCATCATCCAACGTACTCTACCAAGAAAGGAAGTTGATCCGGGGAGAGTCACATTGCCGGTTACCATTGGTGACTTTTATGTGGGAAAAGGATTAATTGATTTGGGGTCAAGCATCAATCTTATTCCTTTGTCTATTGTGAAAAAGCTTGGCAACATTGAGATTAAAGCCATCCGAATGACGTTACAACTAGCCGATAAGTCCACTACTCATCCTCATGGAGTAGCTCAAGACGTGTTGGTAAAAGTGGACAAGTTCTTTTTTCCGGTGGATTTTATTGTGATCGATATGGAGGAAGATGATGATGCGCCTTTGATTCTTGGAAGGCCTTTCATGAAAACCGCTCGGATGATGATTGATGTAGATGACGGTTTGATGAAAGTGAGAGTACAAAACGAAGAGGTCACTTTTGACCTTTTTGAAGCAATGAAGCATTCAAAGGACAAGCATGATAGTTTCCGAGTTGACGTAATTGAGGAAGCAACCGATGAAGTTGCAAAGCATGTTCACAACATCACTCCTATTGAGCTAGCCCTTAATGACTCCTTTCAAGTGTTCACTCTTGAAGAAGAGGAAGCTCTAGATGAATGTTTGAGAGAGCTTGATAGTCTTAAGGATTTGCACCCATGGGAAGTGGAGGAAGAAGTCTTAAAAAAAGAGGACAAGGATGAAAAGCCAATCATTGAATTGAAGGACCTACCAAGTAATTTGAAATATGCATTTTTAGATGAAACCAACGAGAAGCCGGTTATCATTAGCAACCTCTTATCAAAACATGAAGAAACTCTCTTAATTGATGTGTTGAAGAAAAATCAAGAAGCAATGGGATGGACTCTTTCCGATCTAAAAGGAATTAGTCCTTCTTATTGTATGCACAAAATTTTAATGGAGGAGGATTTCAAGCCGGTAGCTCAACCGCAACGCCGTTTGAATCCTACAATGAAGAAGGTTGTTAGGAAAGAAGTTGTAAAGCTTTTGGATGCGGGAATGATCTACCCGATCTCGGATAGTCCTTGGGTGAGTCCGGTACATGTGGTTCCTAAGAAGGGAGGCATTACCGTAATCCGCAACGAGAAAAATGAGTTGATTCCCACAAAGATAGCAACGGGGTGGAGGATGTGCATAGACTATAGGCGGTTAAATACCGCAACTAGAAAAGACCACTTCCCACTTCCGTTCATGGACCAAATGCTAGAGAGACTCCCGGGACAAGAATTCTATTGTTTTCTAGATGGCTATTCCGGATACAACCAAATTGCGGTTGACCCGGCCGATCACGAGAAGACCGCATTCACATGTCCATTTGGAATCTTCGCCTACCGCAAAATGCCATTTGGATTGTGTAATGCGCCGGCAACTTTCCAAAGATGCATGCAAGCCATTTTTGCCGATCTTATAGAGAAGACAATGGAAGTTTTTATGGATGACTTTTCGGTGTTTGGGGGATCATTCGGTTTATGCTTGGAAAATTTGAAAACTGTCCTTGAAAGGTGCGTGAAGACCAATCTAGTGCTAAATTGGGAGAAGTGCCACTTTATGGTTACGGAGGGGATTGTTCTCGGCCACAAAGTCTCGTCAAAAGGACTAGAAGTGGATCGTGCAAAGGTAGATGTGATAGAGAAATTGCCTCCTCCATATAACTTAAAGGGAATCAGAAGCTTTCTAGGGCATACCGGTTTCTACCGGCGATTCATCAAAGACTTTTCAAAGGTGGCTAGACCTTTGAGCAATTTGCTCGCCAAAGACCAGGTATTTCTCCTTACTGATGAATGTTTAGAAGCCTTTGAGATATTGAAAAAAAAGTTAGTCACCGCTCCAATCATAGTCGCTCCAAACTGGAATTTCAATTTTGAACTGATGTGTGACGCTAGCGACTATGCTATCAGAGCGGTGCTTGGCCAACGGAAAGAAAAAGAATTTCATACCATACACTATGCGAGCAAAGTTCTTAATGAGGCTCAAGTTAATTACGCCACAACAGAAACGAATTGCTCGCAATAGTGTATGCTCTCGAAAAATTTCGATCATATCTCATTGGCTCGAAAGTTATTGTTTACACTGATCATGCGGCGATCAAATTTCTGCTAACCAAGCCGGATTCTAAGCAAAGGCTTATCCGGTGGATCCTTTTATTGCAAGAATTCGATGTTGAAATTAAAGACAAAAAAGGATCCGAAAATGTGGTAGCAGACCATTTGTCTCGCCTTGTCAACACTGAGGTGACTACCTTAGAACAGGACACCCGAGAAGAGTTTCCTGACGAAAAACTTTTTAAAGTGCAAGTGAGACCGTGGTTTGCGGATTTCGCAAACCACAAGGCGAGTGGTTTCGTGCCGCTCGACCTAACTCCCAACCAAAAAAGGAAATTCTTATCGGATGCCAAGTACTATGTGTGGGATGATCCATACCTGTTTAAGCTGGGAGGTGATAATTTATTGAGGCGATGTGTTACGGGTGATGAGGCCCAAAGTATCCTATGGCACTGTCACAATTCGCCTTATGGCGGGCATTTTAATGGGGCAAGAACGGCGAATAAAGTCCTTCAATCGAGATTCTATTGGCCTTCTATTTTTAAAGACGCAAATGCCCATGCGCAAAATTGTGATAGTTGCCAAAGGATAGGTGGTATTGGAAAGAGAGATGAGATGCCTCTTCAAAATATTCAAGAGGTGGAGTTGTTTGATTGCTGGGGCATTGACTTTGTCGGACCATTCCCACCATCTTTCGGAAATGAATACTTATTGGTGGCTGTTGATTATGTGTCTAAGTGGGTTGAGGCGATTGCCTCACCGAGAGCGGATGCTAAGACGGTAATAAGTTTTTTAAAAAGAAATATTTTTTCCCGTTTTGGTACCCCTCGAGTGTTGATAAGTGACGGAGGATCACACTTTTGCAATGCACCGTTAGAAAAAGTCTTACAACATTACGGTGTAACGCATAAGGTGACAACTCCGTATCACCCACAGGCTAATGGTCAAGTCGAGGTCTCGAATAGAGAGATAAAAAAAATTCTGGAAAAAACTGTATCTAACTCTAGGAAGGATTGGTCACAAAAATTGGATGAAGCTTTGTGGGCGTACCGCATGGCCTATAAAGCTCCAATTGGGCTAACTCCATTTCAATTGGTTTTTGGTAAAACCTGTCATTTACCGGTTGAAATGGAGCACAAGGCCTTGTGGGCTTTAAAATTTTTAAATTTTGATCAAGAGCTGGCCGGTGATAAAAGGAAAGTGCAACTTCTTGAGCTGGAAGAGATGCGCAATGCCGCATACCACTCAAGTTGGTTGTACAAAGAAAAGGTGAAAGAGTACCACGACAAAAAGCTCCGCAAGAAAGAATTCGCATCCGGGCAGCTTGTGCTGTTGTTTAATTCCAGGTTGAGGCTTTTCCCTGGAAAATTGAAATCTAAGTGGTCCGGACCTTTCCGAGTCAAAGAAGTCAAATCTTTCGGAGCGGTGGTAATTGAGGATTTGGAAAAGAAAGACAGTTGGACTGTAAATGGTCAGCGCCTCAAGATATATCTCGGCGGTCAGGTGAACCGAGACAGCTGTGCGTATCTTCTTGATGGTCCGTTGTGAGCATCATGGACCGTCGAGCTTATCCGACGTTAAACAAGCGCTTGTTGAGAGGCACCTCAACATTGTAAGTATTTACCCTTTTTTATGTTATTTTATGCATTTTTGGAAAGTGTTGGAAGTGGACTAGTGAAGTGGGCAATGCAGTGGAACTAAGCAAAACCTGTCATGTTCGCTAGCGTTCGCCTGACAAATGAAGGCGAGTATTCGCCTAGCGAGCCTTAGCGAGCTTTCGCTGGCATTCGCCTGGAGAATATGCGGTATCAGAAAAAAATATAAAGGGCCACCTGGGCCCAAAAACTGTTTCACCCTTTCATTGCATCAGAAACCCTAAACGGTTTTCTTCTGCCTCACTCTCACAATCCCTTCCAACCTTCTTTCAATCCTTTGCTGCAGATTCATCACTAGCAATCAAAAAGGTAAGTGTTCTTGTTTCCCTTTTTCAATTTGTAATTTGTTAGGTCTTGTTCTTGTACTTCTAGGCAAATATATTGTTGTTCCAAATTTGTTTAGGATTCAAACTTCTGCATTGGGAAATTAGTGATTGCATGTTAAACCCTTTTTGATTTTCTGTGGAAATTTGCCATTGCATGTCAAAATTACATCTGGTAATGAGATGGTGGTAGAACATCATTGTTTTAAAGAATAAAACCATTGCAGAAGTTCAGGTTGTGTGTGCATTTTCGCACCTTCGCTGGCATTCGCCTGGCGAAGGGAAGCGAAGCTTCGCCAGGATTCGCCCGGCGAACCTAGGCGAACGCTGCAGTATGTTTTCTTTTCTTACTGTGATTTGTTTTATTTCGTTTAACATGTTTGTTTGATGTGTTGTTGGCTGTTTTGTTGTGTTGTGTTTGCAGAATGGGACCTAGAATGACCAACCCTCTAAAAAGGAAGGCCACCACCTCTCGCACGGTTCCGATCCGTTTCGATCAGGACCGTTTCAGAGGAGCCACGCACGCTGCCCGTTACGAAGCTCTTGAGAAGCGGAACATTGTCCCTGAAAAAAGGTTTAATCTGAGTGACACTGGCGACTACCGCACCATTAAGGCTCTCTTCGCGGAAAAGAGGTGGCACCGGGTGATGACTCCACTTGACGGCTACAACGCCGAGATAGTGCGGGAGTTTTATGCAAATGCCCTCCCGGATGATGGTGAAGTTTTCAGTTGGACCTCAATGGTCCGAGGCGTTATGGTAAGATTCGATCGACGATCGATTAATGCTGTTTTGGGTGACCCTCTGACATTGACAGGTAGCCAGATTGATGACTACCACCGGGACCTTAACAAGCATCGTGATCAAGAGGCCATGACCATAGACCTATTAGTGGAAGGCCGCGAGCCAGTGCGCAATTCATCTGGGGTTGTTGTCAGATATCTGAGAGCTGACATGAAACCATTGGTACAGCTGATCTTATTGTTTGTGCTGACAAATGTGGTACCAAGGTCCCACCATAGCTCGGTGCCCGTGCCTATTGCACACCTTATCCATTCCATTCTGCTGAACGTTCAGATCGACATTGCCCGCATCATTGCGGATGAATTACGGGCTGTTGTGCTTAGTGGACGGGGCGGGATAGCGGCTCGCAAAAATGCCCCGCTAGCTTTTCCTTGTCTGATCATGTCTTTATGTGCTGAAGCTAGAGTAGACATTCCTCAGAGAAGACAGGTTACTATCCCAGCCGCGATCGACGACAAATATGTGGATAAGTTTTGTAGAGTCAAGCCCGTAGCTGGTGCGAGTTCTGGTGCCGATACTACTGCTGGTGGGCAGGCCAGTGGTCCTGCCGCTTCTGATCAGGCATATTCTTCTTTTAGCCCTTTCCATCAGGAAGTCTGCAACTATAACTGGGATTGGATGGCCGCTCAGCAGCGAGCCATGTGTGATATTCATGACTCGATGCAGATGTTGCAGCTTCAGATTCGCGACCCCGCCGGCACCCACTCTATGATGACAAGGGAGCAATTCCTTGCACACGCTGGATGGCCTGTGAATAGGCCTAGTTTTGGTGGGGGGGATGGTGATGCTGATGATGATGCTGATGATGATGATGATGATGATGCTGGGGATGATGATGATGATGATGATGATGAGAATGATGATGACGGTGGAGATGAGTATGATTTGTCTGAGGAGGATTGATTGCTCGTTTGTTTCGTTGATTCACTTTGAGCTACAAAGTGAAGTTTCCTTTTTTATGTTATAGTTCATTCGGTTATTTTGCAGTGTACTTTGTTTGTTATGATGTTGTTGTACTTGTACCTTTCATGGTACTTCCGACAGTATTGGTGTTCAGTTTTTTTTTATGGTTATGCATTTTATTTTTAGTTAATTGGTTTGAGTTTTTAATTATTTAATCTTTGATATTAAGTTTTCAGTTTTAGTTTAATGTTGTGCATGAATTCCCTCAAGTGGGACGGCGATGATAGTATCGTTACCACAAAGGTGTTAACAAGGCATTTAGTGACTTTATTCTAGAAAATGTTGAGGAACTTTTTAGTTTAGGAACAACTCTTGAAACTTTGTTTCGTTTTGCAACTTTATTAATTGACATGTCATTTAGGTCCTTTACCACAAATGTAAGAAGCTTCTTGTTCTATGTACAAATGCTATGGATGAATGGTGAATTTTGTGTATACTTGTAATTCATACTTTGTCTTTTGTTTCGTATAATTTTGTGGAAGTTCTTGAGAGGATCAAGGCACTTGTTTCTGTTGAGCACAACCAGTTCTAAATTCAAATATGCCTGTGAGTTGTGAGCATTCGTAAACCATTTTGAGCCTAAACAGTTGAATCCTTGCTTAAAAAGCAAGAGTTCAAAAATCTTGTTCTTAAAACCTTGAAGATTTTGATTCATTGTTCTTTTGCTAAAAAAAAAGTAAGAGCATTCACTTAGGGGACGAGAACAGACAAGTTGGGGAGAATGAAAGTAAGGTGGTCAAGTTTTCACAACTATTGAGAAACTAAGCAAGCATTGAAAAGAAAATATAAAAAAAAACACTCGTTTTTGCGATTACAGTGTAGAAAAAAAATAAATAAATATATATATGAAAATATTTGCTTGTTTGGTAGAAAAATATTGAAAAACAAAGTTAGTTGTGAAATATGAGTTGTGAAGGGTTTCAAATGAGGAACTTGTTAAACAAGTTGAAGATGTGTAAATAAGTGTAGAGTGAATGTCTCTCCTACATCGGAAATTTCGTTCAATGGCTTTAGATATGTCCCTTGTTTGTTAACCAGGCCAAGCTATAACCTTTGAAGACCTTTGTGATCTTGAACTTCCATAATTTTGTGGTGAATATGTAGATATTTTATGAATTATGTAGTATTGCATTGTCCATCATTGGAGTGAATTTTTGTCCCACGCTTGCACGTGTTTTTGCTTCAATCCTTTTTCGAAGTGGAGTGTTAGAATGACTTGTCATGAGATTTAGTTGTTGCTTGAAGCATTGTTTAAAATTTGTTCTTAGAATTTAGTTCTTAAACATTATCTATTGTGGAATTATGTAATATTTTGTGACCTTGTTGCACATATTGTGTATTTGAGCCATATAGTTTCACTTGAGTTGAATTGGTCTTGAGCAAATCCTCATTTTGTTTTGAGAGGCATACTTTGCTTGAGGGCACGCAAATAGGTAGTTGGGGAGAGTTGTTAGATCCCATTTAGATTAGATATTTGGTTTCTTTTTGGTAGTATTTTCACTCAATTTTATCTAATAATGTTTGATTTCGTAGTTGAATTGGTTTAGTTTGATTTTATGCGATCCAAGCGAAGAATGTTTGTAATATTGCTGTTAGTGTGCAGGGTTGACACTATTAAGAGCACTTGGGATCAAGGCAAAGCAGTTGGGAGATGTTGCAAATCAAGACATTCGCCTGGCGAGCCACAGCGAGTGCCAGCGAATATTCGCCAGGCGAGTGCAGGCGAACTGGGGCGAATAAATCAGATTTAACTCCCAGACCCAAAGGATAGGAAGTTCGCCAGGCGAAGGTTCCAGCGAAGCTTCGCTACCATTCGCCTGGCGAAGGTGCTGGCGAAGAAGTGGTAGCTTTCCTCATGCAGATTCCAGTAGCAAAACCACCCAAAGTTCGCCTGGCGAGTGAAGCCAGCGAATGTTCGCCCGGCGAGTGTTTATTCGCCTGGCGAATGCACGATTCCTAAGGGCGGTTTGCTGATCAAAGGCACTTTGAAGTGCCATGTTAAGTTGGTTCGCCGGGCGAATGAATGCCTTCGCCAGGCGAATGTGCGCAGACAGCACATCATTTTTACTTTATTTGTTGCTCTATTTAGCCCATACTTGGAACTTAAAAGTGGATCATCTTGAAAAATCAAAAGGAAGACATTATTGGATAGCTCTAGAACCCTAAATACTTGAGTTCTTCTTCATCTTTACTATTTTTGTAATCAAGAGAAGTGGAAGCACATCCTTCATTGTTTCTTCAAAGTGGATGTTCTTCATCTTCTCC
The DNA here is from genome assembly GCA_963859935.3 of Lathyrus sativus. Classification (NCBI taxonomy): domain Eukaryota; kingdom Viridiplantae; phylum Streptophyta; class Magnoliopsida; order Fabales; family Fabaceae; genus Lathyrus; species Lathyrus sativus. Next base: position 247,602,849 of record OZ012736.1, on the reverse strand, counting down.
TTTCTTCTTGTTAAAGCTACCATGAAAATGTGTAGCTAAACTCATCTTTTGTCAAGGTTAGATGTAGGTGATTATTAAACTTTGTATGTGTATGGATGATCCTCATTTGTAAACTCTTGGATGATTAATATATGGTGAAAACTTTGTTTCATTTACAATCTTTTGTGTTGGTTGATGATTGAGAAATATTTTCCAACTCTAGACCTAGGTTTTCATCCTTCTCTTTTCTTGAGCTAGAGATAGTCTTGAAATGTTTTGTTCACTTATAATGTTGAACTTTAAAGTTGTCATTTGATAGATTGTATGAGGGATCAACAATGGATCAAAATGGTAAATCTCACAATATGAGTTAGAGATAATCATATTGAGAGGATGTTGTGGATGTATTGATCATTAAAAGGAGTTTGTTAAATGTTGATTGGAAATATGCATGCAAAGTGATTACCGAACCCTAACTTTGGCAATATTTATTAAAACCGTTCAAATCATTATTTTACCGCATTTATTACTCACATGCAAAAGTTACCATTGTTTTAAAACCAAACACTTTGTTACTACAAAGTTACGAATTTAACAACTGTAGAAAAGCTGCGAAATTTCATATTCCCTGTGGAGACGATAACAAAAACCCGACACTTTACCACTGTTTTAACATGCACCTAGAATTAGCTGTGGGAGATAGTGGGCGCGTGCATGCCTTGCATGTACTAGTGTCCCACAAAATCCATGCTCAGACGAGGTTCTTCTGGTTGACTTCTTTTTCAACCCTTTGGGTTGAGGGGGTTGTTTGTTAGTTGGATTGTCGACTCTGGGGACCGATCAATTGGAAGGTGGCTAAGTGAGTCCTCTTCAGGACATGATGATGCCACACCTTCTGGGTATCGTATCATCCGAATTGAAAGTCTGTGACGCCAACGATCGCATAGGATGCCGTACCTTGTGTCAGTTTATAGAACACCTACCTGTGAGAGGGATTGGGACATGCAGGAAACTTGACCCCCAGACTACCCAGTTTTCTTAATATTGGATCAGTATGTGTGGTTACTTGGGGTTCTTCATCAGGACAGTGTTATAGGTCTGTTGAGACCAGGTTGGAGCTTTGTTATAGGTCTGTTGAGATCAGAGTGGAGCATTGTTATGGGTCTGTTGAGACCAGGGTTGAGCAGTATTGTGGGTCTGTTGAGAGATATATTGTGGATGGATCTCTTCAGCAATATATCACTTGATCCCTGTTGCATGTTTGCATATTACATTGTTGCATACTCATTTTGCATGTCATTAACGTGTGTCTGTGCTGCAGGTGCATTTCATACCCTCTGATTCTAGTTGCCCGGATTTCTGTCTGCTACTATTATGGATACTTTAAAGAAGACTGTGGCCTACAAGTTGCCTACTCCAGATGTTACTTCTTTGCTTGGGTTGATGTCTTTAGCTGATGATGATGTGAAGAGAAGCTTCAGGAAGAGTTATGGGAAACTGCTTAGGTTGGTTTGCAAACCATCCATGTATGAGCTGAGCGGATTGTACACGCTTATGCAGTTTTATGATCCCCCGCTGAGGTGTTTTACTTTCCCTGACTTCATTCTGGCTCCGACCATGGAGGAATATGCTGAGATCTTGGAGTTGACCATTCAGAACAGGGTACCCTTCATTCATATGGGTGCTGAGCCCAAGCTGGAGGATTTGGCTGTTGCTTTGCATTTAGACTCCTCAGGGTTGCTGTTAACCTCGTGGAATGGAGTTCCTGGTTTCTTTCTTAAGTTCTTAGTTGGGAAAGCACAAGAGTATGCCAAGAGTGGCTGTTGGATTATGTTTAATGCTATCCTTGCTTTGTGTATATATGGCATTGTACTGTTCCCTAGCATGCCTGACTTCGTTGATTTGGATGCATTCCATATATTTGCTTCAGGCAATCTTGTGCCTACACTGATTGGAGACTTCTATCACTCTCTGCATTATAAGAACGAGAATAGGAGGGGCAAGAACGTCTCTTGTTGTGTGCCTCTGTTGTATATGTGGTTTGATAGTCACTTGCCCAAGAAGGGTATCTTTGCTGAGTCTGCAGCTACGGTGGAATGGTCTGAGCGTCTGATGGGGCTTTCTTCAGAAGATGTTGTCTAGTTTGATAGGGATTTACTGGGATCTGAGATTATCTACAGCTGCACAGGATATCCTAACGTTCCTCTGATTGGGAGGAAAGGATGCGTTAACTACAATCCGTCATTGTTGATCAGGAAATTCGGTTATGCTTTGAAAAGCCCGCCAAGAGAGGAGGAAGTGCAAGAATCTCTGTACTTCACAGGTGGTTTGAAGGGAGAATTGTTATCCAAGCTTCAGCATGCTTGGAATAATATCAACAAAAGGGGTAAGCCGTTGTTGGGTAAGAATGATTGTCAAGCCTATGCTCCGTACAAGGTCTTGATCCGAGACAGGGCAAAGCACGCGCTGATGTCGTTTCCTGCAGTATTACATCCTACTCCCCTCGTGGTTGAGGAGCCAACTACTATGTCTATGGAGAGATATGAGCAGGTTGTGAAGGAGAAAGAAGAGCTGATGAAAGCCAACGAGAAGTTGGAAGAAGAACTAGTGCAACTCAGGAACAAAAGGAATGAAGTCGTATATTCCTTCAAGCAGCAAACAAAGCTGGTGAACCAGTTAGGGGCAGAACTGACTAAACAACGAAAGAAGCGTGAACGTTTGGGGATAGATTTCAAGAGCTCTCACGACATGCTGGAGTCCAAGAAGAAAGCACTTGATGTAGCCTACCGGGAGATCTCCACATTCAACAAAACCTGGAATGCCACACTGACCAGTAATAAAGAAAGAGAAGACAAACTGAAGCTGCAGATCTCTGAACTGGAAGATCAGTTGAAAGCTAGCCAGAAAAAGTTTGAAGAAGAGGTTATGCGGAGATACGACGTTCAGAATTCGTTGAACAAAGTTATCAAGCGCAAGAAAGAGTCTGCATCCCAGAAGCGAAAGCTGGAGGAGTGCTTTGGAGAAGGTGTTTGGGAGGAATCCATTGGGGATCTCCAGCGTGTTATCAGGCAGAGAGACTCGCTCGTTGAAGGGTTGCTTTCCCAGCCGGATCATCCCAAGACTAAGAGATTGTTAGAGGATTATCGGACATATGGTCGCATTTGATTACCTTATGCACTGTTGTATATGCTTTATTTGCATTGTGATGGCCATCACCAGGATTGTTGGTTGAGGTCATGCCTTCTTGTTATTGTACACTCAGTGATATTGTATTTCTGCCTTGTTGGGCTCTTTTCAGCAATATATGAGGAACTTTATCCCCATGAATGGATTCCAGCTTCTTATCATTGTCACTACACTAGCACTTTGGCACTAGAATCAGGGGTTGATCTCCCTAACGCACCGACACGTACTGCATCTGCATATTCATTTTGCATTGCTCGTTACTTGTTGAATATGTATCTTATTTCATGTATCTCACAGGTTTTTTCAGGATTGACGACCAAAGAATCCACCGCTACTCAACCAGAAACAACTGCAAGAAGATAATGGATCAAGTTCAAGTCGAGATGCAGGAAATCCGTGAGAAGTTGACTTTGTTCATGCAAGCTATGGAGAGTATGGCCAAGGGCCAGGAGAATCTTCAGACTTTGGTGCAACAGCTGCTGACGCGGGCAAACGGAAATGGCAATACGGACCACATTTCTGTTGGAACTCCTCATCAGGAGGATGAGATACCGGCAGTTGTTACTCCACCTGTTGTGACTGTCAACGGAAACGCTGGTACTGGTGCAGGTGCTGGCGCTGGTAATGGCAATATTGGAAATGGTGGTGATGGGCATGTTGGCTTTGGAAACAATGGGTATGGCAATGTCAATCAGGATGGGAACTTCGGGTTCAACAATCAAGGCTTCGGTAATGACGGTTACGGCAACAATCAGGGGTATGCCTACGGTAATGGTGGATTCGGTAATGTGAACAGCGCTGGAGCATTTCCTTTCAACAATGGTTTTGGACCTGCTGGGATCAGTCAAGGGTTCGGCAACCGAGGACAGGGTCCTGTGTTCAATCAGCAAGGATTTGGCGGTAACATGGGTTACGATGGGTATGGCAATGACTAGAAGGTGGATCAACAGGAGGACGCTTTTTCAGGAAGAGGTATGGGACCTGAAGGCCCTATTGACCCTGTTCAGAGGATCAGAATGCTAGAAGAACAGATGAAAGGGGTGGTTGATCAGAACTCCGCTGGGTTAGACATGACTACTATGGGGTTGGTACCAGGGCTGAGGGTGCCATTAAAATTCAAGGATCCAACATTCGACAAATACAAAGGGGATACCTGCCCAAAGGTCCATGTACGTTCTTATTATAGAAGGATGTCTGCATATTCCAATGATGAAAGGATGCTCATGCATTTCTTTCAAGACAGCTTATCGGGACCATTTTTGGAATGGTACATGGGACTGGAGCCCACTCAGATTAGAAGCTGGAAGTAGCTGGCTGATGCTTTCGTTATGCATTACAAATATAATAGTGATTTGGCGCCAAACAGAGTTCAGTTGCAGAGTCTGTCACAGAAAAGCGGTGAAAGCTTCAAAGAGTACGCGCAGCGGTGGCGCGATATGGCGGCTCGGGTGCACCCTCCTTTAGTTGAAAGGGAGATGAATGACATGTTTGTGGGGACATTTACAGGATTGTACTATGACAAGTTACTCAATGTTTCGATGGGTAGCTTCTCCGATATGATCCTTATGGGAGAAAGGTTCGAGAATGGAATTAAAATTGGGAAGATTCAGGCAGGTGAATCTACTTCAGCTGGGGGCGCGAGAAAAGCGTTCGGCGGAAGACGACAAGGTGATGCAAGCGCTGTATTCGGTGGCAGAGGCCGGGGCAGAAGTAGAAATCAGCATAGTCAACCTCAACAAATAGCCAGTGTTACTATTCCAATTCCTCAACAACAATAACACCAGCAGCAACCGCCGCAGCAGCAACAAAGGCAGAATCAGGGTCAGAGAAGGTTTCAGAATGCAAAGCCGAAGAGGGTATTTGATAAGCCTCCGTCGACATATGCAGAGCTTCTTCAGACACTGCTAGGGTTGAAGCTGGTTGAGAAAAGAACTTTAGAACCGCCTCCAGGACCGGTACTTCCTTATGTGTACGACGCTAATAAGCACTGCGAATTCCATTCCGAGGCGCCCGGACATGATGTAGAATCTTGTCATGCTTTCAAGCATAAAGTTCAAGACTTTTTGGACAGTAAAGCCATCAATTTTGGTCAAACTGGGCCTAATATCGTACAACAGCCTATGCCTAATCATGGGGCAAACGCTATCTTGACAGAAGAAAATTTGAACTTGGTGATGGATGTTCACGAACTGAAGACACCATTGAGTGAGGTGAAAAGCAGGTTGCTCAGAGGGGGAGTATTCCCTGGTTGTGATGAATACTGTTTAGAGTGTTGGACCCAACCCGAGGGTTGTACTGATTTGAAGCAGGGCATTCAGGCCATGATCGACAAAGGGACCTTGCAATTTGATAGAACTGCGGTTGAGAAGCATGTGGAGGCATTATGTGATAAGCAGAATGATATTGCAACGGTGACGATCCCGAGAAAGACTATAACGATAACGGCGCCCGCCAAGCGGCCAACTTTTACAATTACCAAAGCAGGGTTTGTTCCCTTTGAGAGTACGAAAGTTGTCCCGTGGACATATGGATTAGAAGCGTATTGCAACGGTGAAAAGATTGTGGTGAATAGCCAGCCAGCTGGGGCTGTTGATAATGTTGTTGGAACGGGGGGCATGACCCGTAGCGGAAGGATCTTCACCTTACCTGAAATAGAAGCAGAGAGGTTGGCCAAAGGCAAAGCCAAATTAAATGAAAGCGGGCCTACTCAGTCAAAAGAAAAGGATACGTCGCTCAAAGAAGTAGAGGAGTTCATGAGACTGATTCGTAAAAGCGACTACAAAATTGTTGAACACCTACAGCAGACGCCATCGAAGATTTCTATCTTGTCGTTGTTGTTATGTTCCGAAGCCCACAGGAACGCCTTGCTGAAGATACTGGATACGTCATTCGTACCCCAAGAAGTTTCTGTAAATCAGTTAGAGGGGGTAATGGCACATGTCAATGCTGGACATAGCCTGGGTTTCACAGATTTTGACCTAACACCCAGGGGTCGAGAGCACAACATGACTTTGCATATATCAGTGGAATGTCGGGGCACTGTAATGTCGCGTGTATTGGTGGATACTGGATCATCGTTGAACGTACTGCCAAAGAAAGCCATGATGAAATTGGACGTACGGGGAATTATCTGCACGCCCAATGATTTGGTTGTGAGGGCGTTTGACGGGACAAAAAGATCAGTGTTTGGGTCAATAACATTACCGCTTCAGGTGGGGCCAGAAATTTTTGATACCGAGTTCTACATCATGGATATCCATCCAGCTTATAGCTATCTTCTTGGGCGCCCATGGATCCACGCTGCAGGGGCCGTAACGTCCACATTGCATCAGAAGCTGAAGTATATGGTGGGTGATAGTGTTGTTACCGTTTGCGGGGAGGAGGATATTTTGGTCAGTCACCTATCATCATTCAGATATGTGGAGGTCGACGGAGAAATACACGAGACACCTTGTCAAGCTTTCGAAGGGTTGCGGATTAAAGACAAAGCTCAGGGTTCCAGCAAAATATCAGATGTGGCAGTGTCATCCTACAAAGAGGCTCAGGCTTTAGTGCAGACTGGTGAGACTAAAGGCTGGGGGCAGGTACTGGAGATTCCCGTGAAGAACGACAAGTTTGGGCTAGGGTACCGGCCGACGTCGTCAGCATCATCTTCAGGAGCGCCCAGGTTCAAGGGACCGGTCACGATTACGCCAAGCGGGGTGTTCTTTGAGACTATCAATGCTACTTCCGATGCCGAAGACGGAGATAGCGACTGCGATATGGACGTGTGGATCAAGCCAAGCGTGCCAGGACAAAGTCTCTGCAACTGGTCCATCCGGGAAACTGTCCCGGTGACTTTTAAACAGTAATAATTTGTTTTATCAATCGTTGAATAAACCTATGTCCTACCCAGGGCATAGTAATTTTACCTTAGGACTACTTGATTATGTGTATTGCACTGTTTTAATCATGAAATAAAGGCGTTTTTCATATTCAAATATTGTGATCCCAGTCTTTCTTGTTTTTTACTTTAACAATTAATGGCAACGTGGTTATTTGCTTTGTTTGCGTGTTGAAGCGTTTAACCATTTCCTTTGCAGGACTAATATTTCAGATGACATCTCCTACGAACCGCCTATGACTCGTTTCGACTTCGAGCACCCGGTATTCCAAGCAGAGGAAGAGACTGTTGAGGATAGCGACCTGCCAGAGGAGCTGACTCGTTTGTTGAAACAAGAAGAGAGAATCATTCTGCCTCATCAGGAGGAAATTGAGATTATCAACTTGGGGTCGGAAGAAGTTGTGAGAAATATCCGTATAGGGGCTGCGCTGCAGAGCAACGTCAAGCAAAGGCTGATTGAGATACTGCGAGAGTATAGTGATATATTTGCTTGGTCATACGAGGATATGCCGGGGTTGGATACAGACATGGTTGTGCACCGTCTGCTGTTGCGAGAGGAATGTTCGCCTGTTAAACAGAAACTCAGAAGAACCAGACCAGACATGGCTGTGAAAATCAAAGAGGAAGTGCAAAAACAGTGGGATGCTGGTTTCCTAGCCGTTACAACTTATCCGTCATGGGTCGCTAATATAGTACCAATGCCGAAGAAAGACGGTAAAGTGCGAATGTGTGTAGATTACCGTGATTTGAATAGGGTGAGCCCGAAAGACGACTTTCCACTTCCTCACATTGATGTGCTGGTTGATAACACTGCTCAGTTCTCTGTATTCTCCTTCATGGACGGCTTCTCAGGCTATAATCAGATCAAAATGGTGTCGGAAGACATGGAGAAGACTACCTTCATTACTCCCTGGGGAACATTTTGCTACAAAGTGATGCCCTTCGGACTGAAGAACGTCGGGGCAACATATCAACGTGCTATGACGACTCTCTTTCATGACATGATGCACAAAGAGATCGAGGTTTATGTTGATGATATGATTGCCAAATCCCAGACGGAGGAAGAACATTTGGTTAATCTGCTGAAACTGTTCAAAAGACTTAGGAAGTTCAGGTTGAGACTGAACCCTAATAAGTGCACCTTCGGGGTGAGATCGGGTAAACTGCTGGGGTTTATTGTGAGTGAAAAGGGAATAGAGGTTGATCCTGCGAAGATAAAAGCAATACAAGAAATGCCGACGCCTAAAATAGAAAAAGAAGTGTGTGGGTTTTTAGGGAGGTTGAACTACATCGCTCGGTTCATATCTCACCTAACTGCGACATGCGAGCCGTTGTTCAAGTTGTTGAAAAAGAATCAGGTGTTGACCTGGAATGAAAATTGTCAAAAGGCGTTCGACAAGATAAAAGAATACTTGCAGGAACCTCCTGTTTTGATACCCCCCAGTGGCCGGGAGACCTTTGATTATGTATTTGACAGTCCTTGAGGAAAGTATGGGTTGTGTTCTCGGTCAACACGACGAGACCGGACGTAAAGAGCATGCGATATACTATTTGAGTAAGAAGTTCACAGACTGTGAGTCCAAATACTCAATGCTCGAGAAGACGTGTTGCGCGCTAGCCTGGGCCGCCAAACGTTTGAGGCAATACATGCTGAATCATACAACCCTGCTAATCTCAAAGATGGATCCAATCAAATACGTGTTTGAGAAGCAAGCACTCTCCGGAAGAATTGCCCGATGGCAGATGGTGTTAACAGAATACGATATCCAGTATGTCTCACAAAAGGCTATTAAAGGTAGCGTGCTGTCAGAGTACCTTGCGGAGCAACCTGTTGAGGACTATAAATCGATGAGGTTTGATTTTCCTGACGAGGATATCATGTACCTGAAAATGAAGGATTGTGAAGAACTGTTGCCGGACGAAGGACCAGAGTTGGGTTCCAAATGGCAGTTGATATTTGACGGAGCTGTTAATTCCTATGGTAGCGGAATAGGTGCAATTATCACCACTCCTCAGGGGTCGCACATCCCCTTTACTGCCTGATTGACCTTTCCGGTTACCAAGAATGAGGCTGAATATGAGGCTTGCATCATGGGTCTGGAAGAAGCTATTGATTTGCAAATCAAACATCTGGATGTCTACGGAGACTCAGCTCTAGTGGTGAACCAGATTAAAGGAGAATGGGAGACACGTCAGCCCAATTTAATACCATATATGAATTATGCAAGGAAATTGTTGCCTTTCTTTGACAAGGTGGAATTGCATCACGTGCCACGAGCAGAAAATTAAATGGCTGACGCCCTGGCGACATTGTCTTTAATTTAATGTATAAAGTTAACTTCTGAACGAGGCTCCCCGAATTGTTATCTCTCGGCTCGACAGTCCTGCCTTCATATTCGCCATTGACGAAGCTCCTGATGGTAAACCCTGGTACTTTGACATCCAGAATTTCCTGAAGAACAAGGAGTATCCGGCTGGGGCATCCAGTCGAGATCAGAAGACTCTCAGGAGATTGGCTAGAAATTTCTATCTGAATCCAGACGGTGTCCTATACAGAAGAAACCACGACTTGGTGTTGCTACGGTGTGTAGATGAGAAAGAGGCGAAGTTGCTCATGAAAGAGATACATGAGGTACATTTGGTACACATGCTGGCGGGCATGCTATGACAAGAAAACTGCTGCGGGCAGGTTATTATTGGCTGACTATGGAAACAGATTGTTTCAAGTTTGCAAAGAGGTGTCATAAATGCCAGATTTATGCAGACAAGATCCATGTGCCTCCAAGTCCTCTGAATGTGATGTCATCACCGTGGCCTTTCTCGATGTGGGGGATTGATATGATTGGCAAGATCGAGCCCACGGCATCAAACGGGCACCGGTTCATTTTGGTGGCAATTGATTACTTCACCAAATGGGTGGAAGCAGCGTCATATGCTAATGTGACCAAACAAGTGGTAGCCAGATTTATCAAACGAGATATTATCTGCAGATATGGAATCCCTGAGCGGATTATCATCGACAACAATTCAAATTTGAATAATAAAATGATGAAAGATCTGTGTCAGAATTTTAAGATTGAACATCACAACTCTTCTCCTTACCGGCCCAAGATGAATGGCACTGTTGAGGCGGCCAATAAGAACATAAAGAAGATTGTTCAGAAGATGGTTGTGACGTATAAGGACTGGCACGAGATGCTACCTTTTGCTTTGCACGGTTATCGTACGACGATATGCACATCAACCGGGGCAACCCCTTTCTCATTGGTATACGGAATGGAGGCGGTGTTACCGTTGGAGGTCGAGATTCCTTCCCTGAGGGTTTTACGTGATGTCCAACTTGATGAGGCAGAATGGGTTAAAGATAGACTGAATCAGCTCAGTTTAATGGATGAGAAGAGACTGGCTTCTTTGGCCTACGGTCGGTTATATCAGAGCTGGATGAAGAAAGCTTACGACAAGAAGGTGTGCCTTCGAAGCTTTCAGACGGGCGATCTTGTTTTGAAAAAGATTCTCCCACCACAAACAGATCACAGGGGCAAGTGGACTCCCAATTACGAAGGTCCCTACGTTGTCAGAAAAGTCTTCTCTGGATGAGCCTTGTTACTATCCACCATGGATGGTGAAGACTTTACGTCTCATGTGAATTCGGACGCAGTTAAAAAATACTTTTCTTGAAAGTGACCCGCAGGACAGTAAAAAGAGAGTCCAGGCAAAAATGGGGCATCCCGGCGAACCATAAAAAATGAATAAAAGGTTCGGGCAAAAGTTAGGGATAAAATTGAAAAGTACACCCGCGGAGTCGAAAACCTGAAAAGGGCGACTTCGGCAAAAAAGGGTATCCCGGTGAATTGAAAACCTGCAAAGGGCGGTTCACGCAAAAGTTAGGGATTGAAAAAGCAAATGACTGCGGTCCGGATTTGACACAGCATTGCTTAGTGGTTTGGGGGTACCTGGGGGCCGTCTATTCAAAAAAAATCTCTTCCGAAGATCGAGTACCGGGAAAGCGCAGAGTCAGGCGAGTCATAGGAGGATCAGCTCATGGTGTTTATCTGTACCACGTCGCTGACATGTATACAAATATTGTTTTGTATTTTATTTATGCTTCTTGTGCATATATGTATGTATGTGTGTGCGTAACTTCCTCTTTTCAGGAGTTGCATCCAGTGTACAAAACTTTGCCTATTCAGAGGCCCATTATCAATAAAACATGTTATTCAGTACTTGATGCTTGTTCTTTACTGTTTTGTTTGTGAAAGACGCCGATGTTTTTGATAAACTTGCACTTACATAATCTTGCTGGCCCTTGCCAATAATTGCTAAAACTTCGAATTGACTGAAGTAATGTCACAGATGATAACCCGGATAGATTCTGTTGTATATGCCTGTTTTGTCTCGTTTGTGTTTTGCAGGGTTCTTACCTTTGGAGCAAACAGTCAGGAATTGTATTCCCCAGCCAAGGTCGCTTGACGTAAGACCTGACTCCAGTTGATGTCATTTCCTCAGCTAGTCGCAGCTTATCCCCCGAGATTTGAAATGACGTTTATCCCTTCCCGAAGCAGGGAATTATTTTCCCCAGGAGAGTGTCCTCATGGAAAGCCGTCCATAGGATTAATCCCATCAAGTCAAAATCAGTGTCCCCTGCAGAGGTTGCGCTCCTCAGTGAATCGAAGATGTGCACGTTCAATCTCCAGCATGGGAGATTCCCGCAATAGTTAACCAAGTGGTTGGTTTGAAAGATTTGTATCCGCAAAGGAGGGTGTTCTTGCTCCCCACAGGTCATCATGCCATTGACAGGATGTTGATCCTCAGCGGAGTCCGAGGTTCCGAGTTTGTAAACTGTGCCCAGACAGTGTGTTTTTCCTAGAAGTGTCGCTTCTTTCCCCAAATGAGTTGGTTCAGCAGCAGGGTGGTTTGTTCTTTCTTCCCAGTGGAAATTGGTGTTTAATCTCTCCCCGACAGAGATGGTTGTGTTTCTGGCGTTTATTTCGCCAGGATATTTTGTGATACTTGTTCTCCCTAGTGGAGTTGGCTTTATCCTCAGCGTTCATGTTGTTGAGACATCATTATCAGAATGGCCCTGGCAGCTTGAGCTTGCATTTGCATTTGCATATATTGTCATATTTGCATCTACTCAAACGCGTAGCATTTCCGTGCCGTACGAAGCATTACGCCATTTTCAAACATACGCATTTTGAAACATAAATCAGGTTGGTTAACCTTTTGCTTTCAGGTGTATTTTTCTTAGCAGGAGTATGGAGTTCTGGCTCAGATCTATTTCCAGGTATTTGAGGTCTCGCCGTGAGATGTGTGATGATATGGTTCATCTCTCTTTTTTTTCCCCACAGAGTTAATTGGTTGAGTTTCTCTTTGTCCCCGAGCAGAGTTATTTGCTTAAAATTTCTCTTGTTTTCCCCGCCAGAGTTACTTATTGGAGTTTCTCTTATCCGGCCAGCGGATTATTTTCTTCAAATTTGTTGTTACGTCAGCATCAAAGGGTTTCATGAATCAAAATCTCAGAAGCTTCCGCTGGTTATCGAAACAGGCGTCCGGCAGTTTGGTTTCCAAATATCCCCAGTAGGGTCCGCCTCAAAGTCGCTGTCACGTCAGTGCTAAAAGGTTTGTGGGTTGAGACCAATGGAGTTAGCTACTGTGGAGATAAGCAGAGAAACTGTATTCAGAGTATCTTCCCGTTGACAGAAGTAATTCCCCGAAAGTCACCAGAATTTTATTGCCTATGCTGATAGGAGTTCCTCGCGTTGACGAAATATGAGTCTTGACGTGGACAATTTATTCCTATATTGACGGGGTTTCTTCGTGTTGGTGAAGTATGAGTCCTAACGTGGACAGATCTATTTCCTCGGGTTGACGAGGTGTGCTAGTCCTAACGTGGACAGATTCGATTTCTCCATAGTGATGGCATGTGGAGTCCTGACGTGGACAAATTGATTACTTTTCGGGTTGACAAAATGGTGTCCTGACGTGGACCATTTATTTCTAGCAGATATCTTTCTTCGTGATGGTGAAATGTGCGTCCTGATGATCGTGACTTTCTATGTCTAATACAACTTAACTGCAAGTGCACAGTCTATCGCATAGTAATAAAAGATATCGATCCCACAAGGACTCATAATCAAACTAGTGTTCTCGGTAGTTACTATGTTTAGCTAGATAGATAATGTTTAAGGGAATAATTTCTATCACTAAAGGGAACTAAAAACGTTACTTGAATTATCATTACGTAAATCGATATGCAATAATTATGTTCTTCCGGGATTTGACAAGTTACCAGTATATAAAACATTTTTTAGGATTTATTTAAGCAGAAAATAGTGATCTGAAGACTTTCGTCTCACGATGGTTATTGAAGCTAGTCATAATTCTAAGGGCCGAATATACGCTTTCGCTGTCCCATTCGGGGTTAAAACTACTTTTTGGAAATCTCTAAGTTCTAATCCATTTTAAAGTGCTTTTGCTGTTATTAAAACAAATGCCTAGTGTTTACTATCTGGTCTTACCACAGCTGTCGCTTGTTGGTTCGTACCTTAATTAATTTCCCACTGTCGTGGCAAAACTACTTTTAAATAAGTTCTCGCTGACGCGACGAACGTTTATTCAGTAAATAAGTTTAAACACTCAGACCATAAACAACTTTTGAAAAAGAAAGTTTTAAACCGGTTATTGTCAAATCCCGTCTGAATTATTATTACATATCGATTACTCTGATTTAGCTAGACATGGATTTGGGAAAGGTAAAATATAAATAAAAACAGAAACTTAGAACATTCATATTAATGAGAATTAAAGTTACAATTAACGAAATAATGAAAAACCTGTAACGTATCCAATTGGCTTTTGGCCAAATCCCAACGATGTCGGCAGGATTATGTCTTCAAACCAATAGAGCGCACAAACGAATATTGTAGAAATGGAATACAGGAATAAGGAAAGGAAACAAAAACAGAAAGAGTGAAACTAAATTTTTGCTCTGGAAATAAATTTGGGCAGCACTTCGTTGTCTGAATGCGGCTCCTTTTCTCAGCTCCCCTCCTTCCCCTTTTATAGAGGTAAAATTCTAACGGTTGTAATTTTGAAGAAGGTGGACTTGGAGGCAGAAATATCAGGGAGTAGTGTTCCATTATTTGGGACTTGGAACTGGTATTTGCATGTTCAATTGAAGCTGTGCGTTTTTGCCTGCATGATGGTCGTCATGGTGTGTGACGGTCGTCACCCGTGTGACGGTCGTCATGGAGGTGTGACGGTCGTCACAGCAGCAAAATGTGCATTCTGCGTTTTTCATGTTGTTTTCATCTGGTTTTCGTCCATATTTCATCTATAATTGCTTCTTTTCTTCATATTGCTTTGTTTAGACATGATCATCAAATACCTGCAAAATATCAGACAAATAACATGGAAAGAACCCGAAATCAGATTGAAACCAGTCAAACATTAGTTGAATTATGCGTCAATATATATATATATATATACGATTTCGTGTTATCAAACTCCCCTAAGCTTTAATCTTTGCTTGTCCTCAAGTAAAACAGAAAGAATAAAGGTCGGCAAGCACGAGGCAGCTTCCTCATTCAGAGAGTTGGAAAAAACCGGGATTCTAAATAGGAACAAAACGAGTACGGTGACGACACTTGACTATAAGTCTTCGGAGGTCTCCTTTTTTTGTAAATCGGTCCCAATCATGCTACTGCATCTCGGTATCAAGGTTCTCGCGTCAAGTTTACCCTGTTTGTTCTAGCGCAATCACATTAAGCCCGTTGTCCATACACTTTCATGGCAAGTCAACCTGTTAGTGAATATGATCTCATTGTTGTTTTGATCTTTTCATTGCTCATAAGCTTATACTATTGATTTTTCAATGAGTTTTTGTACCGTTGGGCTAAATGCTCGGGTGAGGAGCACCTAACTTAGAGGGAACATGTCTCTATACTTGGGCTATATGGCTTTCTTTTCATGATTTTTCATCTTTTTGGAGATCATACACTTATTTGCATCGGTCGCTCGCTTAGAAATGTTTAGGATGGTGCTGACTGCTTGTATAAACTACTTGGGGCTAAGTTTGCGTAGAAACTTGAAACTTTGGTACACGTAGGTAGTGAAATCGACTCGCATAAACCGGAGGTCTATGGTGTCAGGACGGTACTGGTTTTGTTAGAATTTTCGTCTCGGAGTTTCAAAACTTGGTTTAAACTTGGGCGCATTCTCGTGATGCTTTTGCTTTTGAGGAACGAACGAAAAAAATTTTGTTTATGTCGAATAAAGTGGGGATGTTTGCGTAACGGAAGAAGATATATAAAAGAGCTTTTATTTGCTAAAACGTGAAAATGTTCGAATTGAAATTACGGAATTAAAAGTACAAGGGAATGGAAAATAAACACTCCGCTCCCACACTATCTCAATCAGTGTCCCCACTGATTTGAAAGAATGCGAGAGGGAAATACAAGGGAAATGAAAATATAAGAAACTGAAAATATAGTAAACAAATAAGGAAAGAAATAACTAATCACGGCCTCTGCCTCGGTCACGTCCTCTGTCGCGTCCTCTACCTCTGGCTTGGTCGACTCGGGCCTCAAAGTTCAGTGCTCCGGTATGATAGACATAATCTCGGAGTCCTTCGAACTGCAAGGTAAGATTCGCCAAGTTTTCAGTGAAGGTTTCCTGGCCAGTTTGGAGTTGTTGCATTTGGGTCCGATACCAAGCTTCGAACTGCTCTGCTCGCTGATTTTGTTGCTGCATCATAGCGAGTATCTGGGCCTACTGGTCGAGGGATCGGCAGATGTCTTCTTCAGAGTAGTCGGGCTCTGGACGATGGCGGCGGCGGCGGTAGGATGTGCCTTCAGAAGGAAGTGGTTGCGATGCCTCCGGTTGCTCAGTTCTGTCCAACTCATCTTGCATTTCGTCACCAGAACCCTGGGTGTGGGTCTGAGTTGGAGCAGTGGTAGCAGCAGGGGCATTGAGGTCAAAGAGCCAGTTGGCACGATCCTGTGGGTGCATCCGGGTGCGTGATGGCATGATGATACTTCTGACGGTTTTCCCACGCACGACCGGGTGGTACTTTCCATCGGCCCTGGAACGGATGAGGTGAGAGGCTCTGCAGTGGTCGGTGTCGAGGAATACCGAGGGAATGGCATGGAGATGCTGGAGGCGGTCACCGAGGTTCAGTCCGAGTGCAATGGAGGTGACAATCCCGCCAAAGTAAAATGGCTTAGAGCCTCGCTTGCAGTTGGCCTAAATGTGGGCCAGGAGGAACGGAGCGGCGTTGATGAGCTCTGAATGGAACACACAGCGGAGAAAGAAGAGCTCTTTGGAGTTCACCTTATGGTTGCTATCCCTTGTGAAAATGGTGTTGCTCAGTGCTCGGTGGAAATACCGGATGGTCGGGTTGTGGATGTGTGTTGCATGCAGAGAATCGCAGCCGTCGGCATTGATTCCGGTCAACTGGTACCAAAGTGCAAAGGCTTCATGCTGAAACTGTTCGGTGATGCGGCGGTGAGCATTGTCACCGCAATGGAATTGTAGGATGTCGGCAATCTGGTTTTGGTTCAGTTGATAGTTCGTGCCGAACATACGGAAGCATGCGACGCCGGAGTGTTGGCTGAGGTCGCCGCTGGAAGTGAAGTAGCTGAACGAACTGAGGAACTCGAGGGTGAGTTGTTCGTACGTCGGCTGCGGATTTGTGCAGAGGTGCCAGATTCCGGCTCTCTGGAGCATCCAAGTGACGCCGTCAAGGAGGTCGAGCTCCGTGAGGGATGGTAGGGGCGGATAGTGGGTCGGCTGTAGCGACCGTTGATGGAAGGCGATATAGTTGGCTCGCTGTTTCTCGCCGGAGTCGCCGTCGCTGAACACGATATTACTGAGGTCTGGGGTTTCGTTGTTTCTTGCCATTGTTGGAGGATGCTGATGAAATGTGGATGGAGTTGGTTCTGTGGAATGAAAAATGTCACAGAAGTGGATTAGGAAGTTGAAATGGGAGTTGGAATATATGGAGCAAAGAGGGAAAACGAAAGTAGGGAGTGGGGTTTGAGTTTGTGATGATTGGAAGTTGAATAGATGCGAGTGGGAGAGAAAACGCAACCTCTGTTATAGCAGATAACAGTTTTGGGCTCGTGACGGTCGTCACGCATCTGTGACGGTCGTCACCCGGGTGACGGGCGTCAGGCTTCTGTGACGATCGTCACACCAGCAAAATCTGCAGAACGCAGAATTTGGCTATGAGGGTGTTCTTGCAATGGTTTTTAGGCCTAGGATTGATATGGCAATGTATTATATCGGCCAAGAAACATAGGATAACGTAAAAACAGAATCAATGAATAAAGAATAAAATTGAAATAACATGTAATTAGAATGATTGTTTGGAATGTAATACATAAGGGAAATAAACAATGCAAAAATCAAAATAATTGAAAACGGACGGAAAACAGAGAAAAACTAAACTAAACTAAACTAAAGCTAATATCTCAGTCTTTTCGTGCCTTCAATTCGTCAAACTTCCGGGCGTAGTAGTCGAGCTGGTCACAGACTAAGTCCATGAAGACTGCGAGTTCGCTGTGTATGCTTGTGATGTCTTCTTTTACGGTGGTCAGAGCTGCGTCGACGTTGTCTAATCGGTTCAGAATAGTATCCATTTTGTCAGTGGTTTCCTCAGGAATGGGCTCAGGATAGGTGTTGTAATGCGGAGGGGTCGTAGGGTCTACCTCAGCTTCTGATACAGCATCCTCATAGTACATATAATCATGTGCTTCAGAGATGTGATCACTGTCGTACATGTAATTCTGTGGTGTTGATTGAGGTGAAGGAGGTCCCATAGGCTCATCCAATTCATAAACCCAGTTGTCCTTGTTATGGATACTTGTCATCTGATGATTTGGCAATGTGAATAGCTGGACAGGTTTGTCATTGATGAGGTACTCGTAAGGTCCAGGTCCCATAGTTCTTAAAATGCGCCTGTTAAAGCAAAACCGGATATTCATGGATCGGATGGTGCCAAAACTAGTGCTTGCATTTAGATGGAATCTAAGGCCAAGCTCGTGGGCAATCATTGTCACGAGGCCTCCTATTAGAATAAGTGATTGTGGGTCCTGAGTGAGGTGTCAGAAGGATCTCATCATAAAAGGTACGGCATTCACTGTACGGCCCTGAGAAGCACAGAACATGATAAATAACTCTTTTTAAGATACTGTAGTAATGTTTTCTTCTTTTCCGAAAAGGGTGTGAGCTAGGATCTTATGAAAGTATTTGAAAGCTGGGTTATGAATCTCATCATTATACATGTTGTTTGGGTCAGGGTGATAGTCGTCTGTGATTCTACCCCAGAACTAGTTGAGTTTAAAATCAAGATCGTCATCTTTGGCACTGATGAACACATGTCGTCCGCTAGGAAATCCTAGGAGGTTAGCTAATGACATCCGGCTATGGGTTTGGTCCATTCCAAACATCCTAAAGGTGATCAGCTCTGTGTTGGATCCGAAACCATAGTTGGGTAAGTACCTGAAGGAACTAAGGAATTCGTAGGTGAGGTCCTTATAGGTAGCAAAACGGGTTTTCAAGGAAGTGTTCTCCCAGCCTAATTGATTGAACATGTATTGGATGCTATCAGTAATTCCTAGTTTCTCCATGGTAGACTTATCATAATACAGTGTTAAGGCTATGTCGTGCTCAGTTAATGCTTCAAATCTTGCCTTTTGAGCTAATCCTCGAAAATGAACCTTTGTGAAGTCGTACGCGGCCATACTCGCAAGTTAGTCGGAGAAAAACAAGAGGAAGGTTTGAAGTCTTTTAAAATCCTGAAAAGTTTAAAACAAAAATTTGAAGTCAGAATTTTTAGAGACAAAAGGTGGTAAAAACAAAGTTTAAATAAAAGAGAAAAATAAAATATAATAAGGTAAAATAAAGTAAAAATAGTAGGAATTTTAAGTTTAGAATTTTTGTTAAAGTTTCAAAGTAGAATTTTAAATAAAAATGAGAATGAAATACAGTAAAGAGGGAAATACGGGAAAATTGGGTTGCCTCCCATTAAGCGCTGTTTTTAACGTCTAAAGCCAGACGATAGCTTGGTGACAAGCTATTCGGGTGTTTGAGCAGGAAGCTCAAGAAATGTTATACTGCTGACTTGAGGGCTGTTTTCGTTCTTATTATAATGTTTTAGACGTTGCCCGTTTACGATAAACGGTGCATTCGTCTTATCGGTAATTTCAACAACTCCACTCTGAAGTACTTTGGTCACTTCAAAAGGTCCAGACCACCTAGATTTTAGTTTACCTGGGAAAAGTTTTAATCTTGAATTAAATAGAAGTACGATGTCTCCCACACTGAATTGTTTCTTGACCGAATGTTTATCATGCCATCTTTTAGTTCGTTCTTTATAGATACGGGCATTTTCGTAAGCGTCCAATCGAAGTTCTTCTAATTCGTGTAAGTTCAAGATTCGTTTTTCTCCTGCCTCGGTGTAGTTGAAATTAAGTGTCTTAATGGCCCAGAAGGCTTTATGCTCTAATTCTACAGGGAGATGACAGGATTTACCGTAAACTAATTTGTAGGGTGTAGTACCTATTGGTGTCTTAAAAGCGGTCCTATAAGCCCATAAAGCTTCATTTAGCTTTGATGACCAATCTTTCCTTGAGGTAGCGACAGTCTTTTCCAAAATCTGTTTTATTTCCCTGTTCAAGGCCTCTACTTGTCCGCTAGTTTGCAGATGATAAGGTGTATCTACTCGGTGTCGGACTCCATATTTAGAAAGAAGTTTATCAAAGGTTCGCGATATGAAGTGTGATCCGCCGTCACTAATGACGAGTCTGGGTACACCGAATCTAGGAAAGATTGTGTTTTTGAAGAGTTTGATTACTACTCGTGCGTCATTTGTTGGAGTAACTATGGCTTCTATCCATTTAGACACATAGTCTACAGTGACGAGTATGTAGTTATTACCAAAAGAAGGCGGGAATGGTCCCATAAAATCTATTCCCCATACGTCAAAGATTTCTACCTCTAAGATTCCTTTCTGAGGCATTTCATCGCGTCGTGAGATGTTGCCAGTTTGTTGGCATCGATCACATTTTAGCACAGCGATGTGAACGTCTTTCCAGAGGTTAGGCCAGAATAAGCCAGCTTGGAGAATCTTAGCGCACGTCTTGGATGTACTAGCATGACCACCATATGGTGTTGAATGGCATTGGGAAATGATATTTTCTATTTCTTCCTCTGGGACACATCGACGGTATATGTTGTCGGCCCCTCTCTTGAAGAGTAGAGGTTCGTCCCAATAATAGTGTTTCAGATCGTGGAAGAATTTCTTCTTTTGCTGATAAGTGAGATCCGGTGGAAGCACGCCTGCAGTTAGGTAATTAACGATGTCAGCATACCAAGGTAAAATGACTTGTGCATAGACGGCTTCTACGACTTTTTAGAGTTCTGGATCTTCCTAGATTAAGTTAGGCATGTCACTTTCTAATTTGGCTATCAGATGTTCGTACGGGAAATCGTCATTTATCGGTACTGGTTCATGTTTGATGCCTTCTATTCGGGATAAGTGATCTGCAACAACGTTCTCGGTTCCTTTCTTATCTTTGATTTCTAACTCAAACTCATGTAATAATAGGATCCATCTCAATAATCTTGGTTTGGCATCCTTTTTTCTTATTAGGTACCTGATGGCAGCGTGGTCTGTGTATATGATAATTTTTGCTCCTACTAAGTAAGAACGGAATTTGTCAAGCGCAAATATAACTGCTAGAAGTTCCTTTTCTGTTGTAGCGTAGTTCATTTGGGCAGGGTCTAAGGTTCTACTGGCATAGTAGATGGCATGGAGCTTCTTGTCCTTCCTTTGTCCTAGAACTACGCCTACGGCATAATCACTCGCATCGCACATGATTTCGAACGGTAGTCGCCAATCGGGTGGTTGCATAATCGGTGCGGTGATAAGGGCTGATTTTAATGTTTCGAATGCTTTTAGACAGTTGTCGTCAAAGACGAACTCAACATCTTTCATCAACAGGCCGGTCAAAGGTTTTGTGATTTTTGAAAAATCTTTTATAAATCTGCGGTAGAAACCGGCATGTCCTAGAAAACTCCGTATTTCTCGTACGGATTTTGGAGGTTGGAGGTCTTTTATAATCTCTATTTTAGCTTTGTCGACCTCAATTCCTTTATTTGATATGACATGTCCTAGAACTATTCCTTGTCGGACCATAAAATGGCATTTTTCCCAATTTAGGACGAGGTTCACTTTTACACAACGTTCTAATACCATTTCTATGTTTTGTAAGCATCCTTCGAAACTTTGTCCACATACTGAGAAATCGTCCATAAATACTTCCATGATGTTGTCTATGAAATCTGCGAAGATTGCCATCATGCATCTTTGGAAGGTTGCTGGATCATTACAAAGTCCGAACGACATTCGGCGGTAAGCAAAAGTACCATAAGGACATGTGAATGTAGTCTTTTCTTGGTCATCAGGATGAATGGGAATTTGGAAAAATCTTGAATAGCCATCTAGATAGCAGAAATATGAATGTTTGGCTAATCTTTCCAACATTTGGTCTATGAAGGGCAAAGGGAAGTGATCTTTTCGTGTGGCTTTGTTAAGCTTTCTATAATCAATGCACATCCTGCTTCCAGTCACGACTCTTTTTGTTATTGATTTGCCTTTTTCGTTTTTAACTACTGTGACTCCTCCTTTCTTAGGTACGACATGAACTGGGCTAACCCATTCACTATCGGAGATTGGATAGATGATTCCTGCATCTAGAAATTTCTTTACTTCGTCTCTGACTACAGTGCTTAGGATGGGGTTCAGTCTCCTCTGATGCTCTCTAGAGGTTTTACAGTCTTCCTCTATTGTAATTCGATGCATACATATCGAAGGACTTATACCTTTTAGATCGCTTATGTTATAGCCTAACGCGGTAGGGTACTTATTTAGGACTTCTAATAGCTTTACGGTTTCTAGTTGTCCTAAGTCGGCGTTGACTATCACTGGTCTTTTTAGTTCATCATCTAGGAATTCATATCTAAGGTTTTTGGGTAGTGTTTTAAGTTCTAAAGATGGGTTCTTCGGACCTGGCATATGGTTTGGGATCAGTGCTAAGCTTTCGCTTAGGCTGTCGTCTTTATACGGTTTACGCCAATCATCGTCTTCAGAAATATCGGGTATTTGAATCTTTATTATTTCTGAATACGTGGTCTCTTCATTTTTAAGTTCTCTTATGCATTCATCAATTACATCTACTAAATAGCAGGTATCGTCTATGGCTGGTGCTTGTAAGAACTTGGTGAGAATGAACTCTATCTTTTCTTCTCCTACTTCGAATGTTAGCCTTCCTTTCTTCACGTCTATAATAGCTCCGGCTGTAGCTAGGAACAGTCTTCCTAGGATAATTGGGGTAACAGAGTCCTCTTTGATGTCCATGATTATGAAGTCGGTTGGGATGTAGAATTGTCCTATGCGTACTAGAACGTTTTCCAGTATTCCGACGGGATATTTTACTGATCGGTCAGCTAATTGTACGAACATTTTGGTTGGTCTAAGGTCTCCCATATTCAGCTTTTTGCATATAGATAAAGGCATAACACTGATACTGGCTCCTAAATCGCATAGAGCTTTGTCTATTACAAACTTTCCTATGACGCAGGGTATGGAGAAACTACCTGGGTCTTTTAATTTAGGAGGCATGCAGTTTTGAATAATAGCGCTACACTCTGCAGTAAGTGTAACTGTTTCGTTATCCTCGATCTTTCTCTTATTTGACAGGATTTCTTTGAGGAATTTAGCGTATGACGGCATTTGAGTTATCGCTTCTGTAAAAGGAATAGTGATATTCAACTGTTTAAGGAGCTCTACAAATTTCTTAAATTGTCCTGAAGTTTTGGAGTTTATTAATCTTTGAGGATAAGGGATAGGTGGTTTATATGGCGCTGGAGGTGCTTGCGTTTTTTCACTTGCGGTGTCCTCCTTCTCGTTGTCTTCCTTCTTCTCTAACTCGGATTCCTTTTCTGCTTGTTCAGTTGGTTTTTGTTGCATGGCTGAGTTTTCAGTCCTTGGATCGATCGGTTCGTCCAATTCTTTTCTGCTTCTTAGCATTACAACATTTGCTTGACCTTTTGGATTTTGTTCGGGTTGTCCAAGAAATGTGTCGGCGGGTGCAGCAGCAGAGGCTTGTTGTTGAGCCACTTGTGATATCTGTGTTTCTAACATTTTGTTGTGGGTGGCTAAAGCGTTTACTTTTCCGGTCAACTGTTTAATTTGCTCGCTAGTGTGTATGTTTTGATTCAGGAATTCTTTGTTTGTTTGAGCTTGAGTAGCTATGAATTTTTCCATCATCAACTCGAGGTTTGATTTCCTAGGTGCAGTCTGAGCAGCAGCTGGTTTCTGATATCCTGGCGGAGCAGCAGGCATCTGCAATGCATTATCGCTTTTGTAAGAAAAGTTTGGATGATTTCGCCAACCTGGGTTGTAAGTATTTGCGTAAGGATTTCCTTGAGCATAATTTACTTGGTCTGGTGGGATTCCGGCCAGCAATGGGCATTCGGGCGCATTATGAGTGGTGATTCCGCATAACTCGCAGTTTGGAGTTACGGCAGCAACGGTTGCAGTGGGGTTAACGGTCAGACTGTCAATTTTCTGTGCTAGAGCATCTACTTTAGCGTTGAACTTTTCAAGGCTGCTGATCTCGTACATCCCACCTTTCGCTGTGGGTTTCTCTGTTGGAATGCGTTCACCTCCCCATTGGTAGTGGTTTTGAGACATGTTTTCGATTAGTTGATAGGCTTCATCGTATGGCTTATCCATAAGTGCACCGCCCGCGGCGGCGTCTACCGTTAATCTGGTATTGTATAAAAGCCCATTATAGAAAGTATGAATCGTCACCCAGTCTTCTAGACCGTGGTGAGGACATGTTCTCATCATATCTTTGAATCGTTCCCATGCTTCGTAAAGAGATTCAGTATCTTTTTGTCGAAATCCGTTGATTTGAGCTCTAAGCATAGCAGTTTTGCTTGGCGGAAAATATCTCGCTAAGAAGACGTTCTTCAACTGTTCTCACGTCATAACGGAGTTGGATGGTAAGGATTGTAACCATGTCCACGCTCTATCTCTAAGAGAGAAAGGGAAAAGACGAAGTCTTATTGCGTCTGGAGTTACTCCATTTGCTTTCACTGTATCTGCGTATTGTACAAACTTCGTTAAATGTTCGTTCGGATCCTCAATTGCATTTCCTGAGAATTGGTTTTATTGTACAGCTGACAGCAATGATGGTTTCAGCTCAAAATCGTTTCGAGTAATAGCTGGGGCAGCAATGCTACTTCTAGGCTCCATCTGAGAGGGTGTAGCGTATGCCTTCAGCGGTTTGTTTTGAGGTCCTTCAGCCATCTTTGATTCTTCTTCGGATTTGGGAATGTGAGTGAGAGGATCGGGAATGTTATGTTTTAGTTGGTACTCAATGATGCGGCTTCTTAAATGTAAGAAGCGCTCTAGTTCTGCGACTGAAGGTTTTAAGATATCGCCTTGTGAGCGATTACTTGGCATACAATCGACAGAACTAGTAAAGGAAAAATGAAATTGTTAACCTAGTCTATACGGCGTAACAGAAGGTTACACTATTGACTAAACGGGTTCCCAGCATTGGCGCCAAAAACTTGATCGCGACTTTCTATGTCTAATACAACTTAACTGCAAGTGCACAGTCTATCGCGTAGTAATAAAAGATATCGATCCCACAAGGACTCGTAATCAAACTAGTGTTCTCGGTAGTTACTATGTTTAGCTAGGTAGATAATGTTTAAGGGAATAATTTCTATCACTAAAGGGAACTAAAAACGTTACTTGAATTATAATTACGTGAATCGATATGCAATAATTATGTTCTTCGGAGATTTGACAAGTTACCAGTATATAAAACATTTTTCAGGATTTATTTAAGCAGAAAATAGTGATCTGAAGACTTTCGTCTCACGATGGTTATTGACGCTAGTCATAATTCTAAGGGCCGAATATACGCTTTCGCTGTCCCATTCGGGGTTAAAACTACTTTTTGGAAATCTCTAAGTTCTAATCCATTTTAAAGTGCTTTCGCTGTTATTAAAACAAATGTCTAGTGTTTACTATCTGGTCTTACCGCAGCTGTCGCTTGTTGGTTCGTACCTTAATTAATTTCCCACTGTCGTGGCAAAACTACTTTTAAATAAGTTCTCGCTGTCGCGACGAACGTTTATTCAGTAAATAGGTTTAAACACTCAGACCATAAACAACTTTTGAAATAGAAAGTTTTAAACCGGTTATTGTCAAATCCCGTCTGAATTATTATTACATATCGATTACTTTGATTTAGCTAGACATGGATTTGGGAAAGGTAAAATATAAATAAAAACAGAAACTTAGAACATTCATATTACTGAGAATTAAAGTTACAATTAACGAAATAACGAAAAACCTGTAACGTATCCAATTGGCTTTTGGCCAACTCCCAACGATGTCGGCAGGATTATGTCTTCAAACCAATAGAGTGCACAAACGAATATTGTAGAAATGGAATACAGGAATAAGGAAAGGAAACAAAAACAGAAAGAATGAAACTAAATTTTTGCTTTGGAAATAAATTTGGGCAGCACTTCGTTGTCTGAATGCGGCTCCCTTTCTCAGCTCCCCTCCTTCCCCTTTTATAGAGGTAAAATTCTAACGGTTGTAATTTTGAAGAAGGTGGACTTGGAGGCAGAAATATCAGGGAGTAGTGGTCCATTATTTGGGACTTGGAACTGGTATTTGCACGTTCAATTGAAGTTGTGCGTTTTTGCCTGCATGACGGTCGTCATGGTGTGTGACGGTCGTCACCCGTGTGACGGTCGTCATGGAGGTGTGACGGTCGTCATAGCAGCAAAATGTGCATTCTGCATTTTTCATGTTGTTTTCATCTGGTTTTCGTCCATATTTCATTTGTAATTGCTTCTTTTCTTCATATTGCTTTGTTTAGACATGATCATCAAATA
This sequence comes from Lathyrus sativus, assembly GCA_963859935.3. Taxonomy (NCBI): domain Eukaryota; kingdom Viridiplantae; phylum Streptophyta; class Magnoliopsida; order Fabales; family Fabaceae; genus Lathyrus; species Lathyrus sativus. The sequence goes on along the minus strand of OZ012736.1, from coordinate 247,576,808 downwards.
CCTGCAAAATATCAAACAAATAACATGGAAAGAACCCGAAATCAGGTTGAAACCAGTCAAACATTAGTTGAATTATGCGTCAATATATATATACGATTTCGTGTTATCACCGGACGTGGACAAGTTTATAGTTCTTCGTGTCGACAAGATGCGCGAGTCCTGACGTGGACAAATTTATCTTTCTTCGTGTTGGCGAAGCGTGAGTCCTGACGTGGACAAGTTTTATTTCCTCAGCGGGTCGAAGATGTGAGTCCTGACGTGGACAAATCAAGACGAGGTGTGAGTCCTAACATGGACAATGTATTCCTAATGTGGATAATGAATTCCTTACGTGGACGAATCAAGATGAGTTTATTCCTAACATGGACGGGTTATTCCTAACGTGGACAATGTATTCCTAACGTGGGAAAGGTTATTCCTAACGGGGAAAGGTTATTCCTAACGGGGAAAGGTTATTCCCAACGTGGACAGTTTATTCCTAACGTGGAAAGTGTTATTCCTAACGGGGACCGGTTACTCCTAACGTGGACATTTTATTCCTAACATGGACAAGTTCATTCCTATGTTGATAGGATCCCCTCGTGCTGATGAAATACAGACGAGTCATCCCCCCAGCGAAGCCGCCGGGATCTTTCCGTGTTGACTGCGGGTGGAGTCCTGACGTGGACAAGTTTATTATGAGATTTCTTCGTGTTGATGAAACAAGCGTCCTAACATGGACAAAGTTCTATTCCTGTGTTGTTGAGAGGTTGGTCCAGTTGTGGACGAAGGTGTTTTGCGGAAATTGTTCAGCACCTGTGGCGTTACATAGGTGGTTGAAGTTGAAATCAGAATTATTATCAGACGTTGGATCAATTGTTGCCGTAACAACCAGATTCAGTTGGTGGATGTCGTTCCCCAAGCAGTGTAGTTTATTTCTGCGGTTGGAAAATTTCCGGGTTTCTTGGTATTCAATCGTCTCGTACCTCGATTGTTTGAAGGCCGTTCGCTCTTCACCCAGTCGGGTCCAAGCCGTTTGAATAGGGGCAGCTGTTGCACCCCAAAATTTGCTCAACCTTTTCTTGCTTGATTTATGTTTCATTGCATTTCATTTGCATAGTTACATCATGTACATAGTTCAATCATTGGCATATCATTTGCATAGCATGCATCCAACAAGGGATCAAGGTGTGTATCAAGAGAAGAGCCTAGCAAGGTGTGGTATCTAAAATGAGAAATCATCCAGGCCATCAAGAAAGGGTTTGAAGTCTTGAGATGTTTGAGTGCCTACCTGTGGGTTTTGCTCCTATCTTGAAGAATATGGGGAATCATCAATGGGATGTGAATGTGAGGTGGGTATGGATCTCATGGGATGTCTAGAGGGCCATATTGAAGCTGGGACAAGTCATTGATTCAAGTACAAGAGCCACAGTTGAGGTGCAGTCAACTAGGGTTTCATCTGGGTCAACCCTAATTCAATTGTGCAATGGGAGAGCATTAAGGCCTACCTTGAGGTCAAGGGATTCATGGATTGGTATGTGTGGTGTTGTGCCAAGGTTAAGCAAAGAAAGAGCCAGAATGTGGGAAGTTGCTAAATTAGGGTTTTAGTGTAAAATTAATTGTTTAGTGCCCAACTTCAAATCCACATAAGTCAAAATACAAGTCTCAAATGGATCTTTGGCCAACATTAAACTTGTAGAGATTCTCAATACCTTTAATTTTAGTACTAGAAGTCTTCAAGAAAATTTGTAGAACTCAAGTTATGGTCTTTGCAAATTACAGGTCATCAGAGGACACTGAGATTTATCTATGAAAGTCACTTGACTTCCAAGCAACGTTTTCCCTTCAAGGGGTTTTCAAATGAATTCTTGGCCAACATGAGAGTTGTAGATCTTGATCTTAGATTTCCATAGAGTATTAGAAGTCCTCAAGGGGATTTATGGAACTCAAGTTATGATCTTGGCAATCTAGGGGTATTTTGGGCATTTGTGATTATAGGTCATTTTCAAGCATGTGCCAAAATCTCCATCTTCCACTCCTCAAATGAAAAATTGTTCAAAATGAAATGTGCTTAGAATGATGTTTTTATGTAAAAAATGAATTCATGTTGGATTGAATGAGCTCATATCAAAAGTCACTCAAAATGGCCTAAAATAAGGAAGGATTTTAAATGGATCAAAGAGGGAAATTGTGATTTTTGAGTTATAGGTCCTAAACATGGCAAATGACTACATTTTTTGACTGGAAATCATATTCTAAAGACATTGGCAATGTTACTTTTTTGAATTGAGGCTTGGTTTCATGACTTGCTTTGTAATTTTGTTACTTCCAAAACAAGTCACATATCCAAATCAGCCACCAGTGCAATTCAGGGCTCCATTTTGGTCTAAACACATTCTCTAAGCCACAAGGAAGTGGTTAGAACCTTCTGGAACAAGCTGGGAGCAAGATTTCACAACTGTCACATTGGAGTTTCAAGAGGAAAATCAGAATTGTGGATTCATTGATTTGGGCTTCAAACTGGGCTCAAAAGCCCATGGAGAGTTTCTATATATTGAGGGGAGTGAGTTCAGACTCATTTTGGTGATGAATTCGTGCTCGAAGCTGTTAGAGAAGGTTGAGTTTCAAGAGCTCCAACTCAGAATCGGTTTTGGATTTGCAAGCACAATCAAGCCAAATTGAAGGTTGAAGAATCTTCATTATGCATCACTGATCGTGTCTGAAGAGTCTTGGAGCTTGAATTGAGCATTTGATACCTCTGTTGATCCAATTTTTCCAGGTATGTAAACCTTCAAATTCTTCATGATCTAGGAAGAATTGAGTAGAATCTTGCATGTGTTTAGGACCTAGGTGAATCATGGATCGTTTCTGGATAACATTTTGAGCATTTAGAGACAATTAGGAGTGACATGCCATTTCTGTTTGAGAACGGTTAGGCTTGATCCTGAGGCTATAACTTGATTTGGATAGATCAGAGTGATCAGTGTAACACAAGGATTAAATCCAAGGCTTTAGGTTAGGCTTTGGTGCTGATTGAAACCTTGACACATTTTGAATATTGATTCGGTTTTGAAAATCTATGAGGATTCATGAGATTTGAACTGGAGATTTGAGATCCTGATGAAATTCTGGTTAAGATTGGTATAAGGCACATGATTTCTAGTCACCTGCAACCCTGGCTCGCCGGAGAAGACGGTGGTTGGACCACCAGACCACCGTCTGAAAGATTGACCTTCACCTGAGTTCGTTTGGAGAAGATGAGGTCTTTACCCTTGGATCATCCTGAATTTGAGACTTGTTATGTTGATCGTGTGGCTAGGATTCAAACTGAGATTGCCTCCCCTTGAGCAAAACGCACCATTTCACTAATCCCAGTCAACGTGCGACTGGGATACATGCGTGGACACGCTATGAGGCTTTGGATTCGTTTACCAGTCAATTGATCTAGTGGCTCCCATTTAATTCAACATTTTAAATTCTTTATTTCATTTTTGCTTTATTTTTAATCCATTTTGATTCTAAAATTCATATAAAATAGAAAAATAAATCTTTTTAGGCTAGATTTTTTCCCCTAATTCCTTAGAATATGTAGAATTTAATAGGAGTAAAAAATGACTAATTCATGCATTTTAGAATTTAATTATATTTTTTGCATTTTTATTGCTTTTATTTTCAATATGGTTGATACATGATTTTGTGGGTTTTATTGTGAATGATTGGTGATGAATTTTGAGGTGATTCTTTTTGGGCTAGTTATCTTAGATATGCATTTACCCACAACAATTTTCTCATATTTTCGTGAGATAATTTTAGGCTAGTTTGAGCATTAAACAATAGGTGGTTTAGAATTAGGGTTTTAAGATGATACCTTTAGGTTTAGGGCATAGTTTTAGGACCAAATGAATGTTTAACCCCCTGGTTTTTGTATGAGGTATTCTTAAGAGGTTTAGGAACCCTCAATAATTTTTGTAGGATTTTACAATCATGTTTGTTATTTTAAGTAGAATTAGTTTTAGAACTAACTTCTAGGTGTTTCTGATGAACTAATGTGACTAGTTTAATTCAATAGTTCCCCTTAGACCAGGGTGGTGTTGCTTTTGAGCTTAGGTGAAGATGAAGACCAATTGAAGGTGCTTTGGAGAGCTTGAAGGAGCTTGGAGTTGAATATTTCTCATCTTGTGGAGTGCTTGTCAGGAGCTTAGGGAAATTAGGGTTTTAGGAAGAGCATTAGACTAGTTTTGCTTCTTTCTTCAAACATGGAGCATCTTGTCCATCTCCATTTTATCCAATGACATAAAGTCCTCCTTGGGAAGCTCCGTCTCTCATTAGGAGGGATGAGTGGTATGCCCAAGTGAGTAGAACATTGAGGATGCCAGTCCCTCACAGTGTTAAGTTCTCAGTGACTTCCCTTGGTTGTTGTTGAGCTTCTTAACATTTCAACTTGATCTTGTTGAATGATTCTCCCTTGGAGGTGCTTGTTGAAGCTTAGTAAAGGAAAAGATGGGGTAGCTTGTTGAAGCTGGTTGCTTGTTAAAGCCAGGGTTTTACTGCTTGTTGAAGTTGAGGTCAGGAGATTGTTGAAGCTGGTTACTGGTTGGGGTTTGAGCTTGTTTAAGCTGGTAGCTTGTTGAAGTTTGGAGTATATTGAAGATTGAAGGTTTATTGAAGCTTGAAGATGGGAGTTATTTATAAAGATGAAGGTTGTTGCTGTCAACTTTTTTTGGTTAATCATTTGTTGCTGTCAGAGCTACTGTTTACTGTAGGAGTTTGGTGCTGTTGCTTGGGGCTGCTTCCTCTGCTTTGGGGTTTTGTTTTCTGTATTGTTTGTTGGCTTGCGTAGCTTGCCCCTAGGTTTGAGGTGAATGTTGATTCACTTTTCCTGTTGTTTTCCCAGGTTCGAGGTTGAGTGGGACTCCCTTGCCTCGCTTGTATTGCTGCATTGCATGCATTTTATTGTATTTGCTTGCTTTCTTTTCTGTTTATCCCCTAGGATCTCTGATTTCCTCTGTGCAGGAGGGAATTATGACAAACATTAGGATTCTTATCCATGCATGACAATATTATGTTAGTTTTTATTCCCCTTTCAACCCTAGGTTTTTTAGAGCTTCTTTCTCTTCTTATCTCAAAACAATTCAAAAATACGGTAATAAGGTTAATCGATGTTGTACGTTACGAGCCTTAAGCTATTTGAGAAAAGGTTGCTGGAGGATCACTCTTCAGTAATCTGACTGCTTAGTATGGTACCCTTAGGGTGACATGCGACGTAGTCACTATCAAACCATAGTCTCTAGTGCGTCAGAGATTACAAACAAACTAAAAAACACTTCTTTCGTAAAAGATTCAAAACAAACATCAAAGTGTCATTTTTGTCTGCTTGGACTCTTAATCAAGAAAAAACCCTTTTTGAAGGTAATAACAAACAGTCAGACAAGCTTGTGTCTTCCGTAGCCCGAACTACGTTTGCTCTGATCTTTCATGCTGTATGAAAGTACGTAGGCATAGGATGTCGTATCCTAGAGAGCAACCTTCCCCCCTTAACCCGTAGGTAGGAGAACTACGTTGACTCTGATTTCTTGTTCCAGACGGGAATACGTTGGCATAAAGTGCGATACTTTGCCGAGTCATTTTCTTTTCCTTTTTGTCCCTTGACCTTTAGAGTAGATAGAATAACAATCCGTACTAGAAAACAAGCGTGGATCCCGTCGAGTACGACGGACGTGAGGGGTGCTAATACCTTTCCCTTGCGTAACCGACTCCCGAATCCAGGATTTGGTTGCGATGACCATTCCTTTCCCTCTTTGCGTTAGGTTTACTCTAAGCGTTTCCTTTCCCTTTTCTGGGATAAACAACGCACGGTGGCGACTCTTTTGTCATAGCCGGCGCCGATTTTCGCAGTAGCGACAGGTATCAAGACTCAGGTTATTACATTGAGCATTCAAGCTCCGGTCAGTTTCTTTGGGTATCCAGACTACGGTTATTACGTTGATCGTTCAGGCTCCGGTCATTTTCGTTGACTATCCAGACTCTGGTTATTACGTTGAGCGTTCAGGCTCCGGTCAGTTTAGTTGAGTGTCCAGATTCCGGTTATTACGTTGAGCGTTCAGGCTCCGGTCAGTTTCGTTGAGTATCCAGACTCCGGTTATTACGTTGAGCGTTCAGGCTCTGGTCAATTTCAATGAGTATCCAGATTTCAGTTATTACATTGAGCGTTCAGGCTCCGGTCAGTTTCATAGGGTATCAAGACACCGGTTATTATGTTGAGCGTTCAGGCTCCGGTCAGTTTCATTGGGTATCCAGACTCCGGTTATTACGTTGATCGTTCAGTCTCCGGTCAGTTTTGTTGAGTATCCAGACTCCAGTTATTACGTTGAGCGTTCAGGCTCCGGTCAGTTTCATTGGGTATTAAGACACCGGTTATTCCGTTGAGCGTTCAGGCTCCGGTCAGTTTCGATGGGTATTCAGACTCCGGTTATTACGTTGATTGTTCAGTCTCTAGTCAGTTTATTTTGAGTATTCAGACTCCGGTAATTATGTTGATCGTTCAGGCTCCAGTATGTTTCGTTGGCTATCCAAACTACGTTTATTACGTTGAGCATTCAGGCTCCAGTCATTTTCATTGAGTATCCAGACTCCGGTTATTACGTTGAGCATTCAGACTCCGGTCATTTTCGTTGAGTATCCAGACTCTGGTTATTACGTTGAGCGTTCAGGCTCCGGTCAGTTTCGTTGGGTATCTAGACTCTGATTATTACGTTGATCGTTCAGGCTCCGGTCAGTTTCGTTGAGTATCCAGACTCCGGTTATTATGTTAAGCGTTCAGGCTCCGGTCAGTTTCATTGGGTATCCAGACTCCGATATTTACGTTGATGGTTTAGTCTCCGGTCAGTTTCATTGAGTATCCAGACTCTTATTATTACGTTCAGCGTTCAGGCTCCAATCATTTTCGTTGAGTATCCAGATTCCGGTTATTACGTTGAGCGTTCAGGCTCCGGTCGTTTTCGTTGAGTATCCAGACTCCGATTATTACGTTGAGCATTCAGGCACCGGTCAGTTTCGTTGAGTATCCAGACTCCGGTTATTACGTTGATCGTTCAGGCACTGGTCAGTTTTGTTGAGTATCCAGACTCCGGTTATTTCGTTGAGCGTTCAGCCTCCGTTCAGCTTCGTTGGGTATCTAGTCTCCGGTTATTACGTTGAGCGTTCAGGCTCAGGTCAATTTCGTTGGGTATCCAGACTCCGGTTATTAAGGTGAGCGTTCAGGCTCTGGTCATTTTCGTTGAGTATCCAGACTCTGGTTATTACGTTGAGCGTTCAGGCTCCGATCATTTTCGTTGAGTATCCAGATTCCGGTTATTACGTTGAGCGTTCAGTCTCCGGTCAGTTTCGTTGGGTATCAAGACACCGGTTATTCTGTTGAGCGTTCAGGCTCCGGTCAGTTTCGTTGGGTATTCAGAATCCGGTTATTACGTTGATCGTTCAGTCTCCGGTCAGTTTCGTTGAGTATCCAGACTCCGGTTATTACGTTGAGCGTTCAGGCTCCAGTAAGTTTCGTTGGGTATCCAAACTCCGTTTATTACGTTGAGCATTCAGGCTCCAGTCATTTTTGTTGAGTATCCAGACTCCGGTTATTACGTTGAGCGTTCAGGCTCCGGTCATTTTCGTTGAGTATCCCGACTCCGGTTATTACGTTGAGCGTTCAGGCTCCGATCATTTTCATTGAGTATCCAGACTCTGGTTATTACGTTGAGCATTCAGGCACCAGTCAGTTTCGTTGAGTATCCAGATTCCGGTTATTACGTTGATCGTTCAGGCTCTGGTCAGTTTCGTTGAACATCCAGACTCCGGTTATTACGTTGAGCGTTCAGGCTCCGTTCAGTTTCGTTGGGTATCTAGTTTCGATTATTACGTTAAGCGTTCAGGCTCAGGTCAGTTTCGTTGGGTATCAAGACACCGGTTATTCCGTTGTGCGTTCAGGCTCCAGTCAGTTTCGTGGGGTATTCAGAGTCTGGTTATTACGTTGAGCATTCAGTCTCCGGTCAGTTTCGTTGAGTATCCAGACTCCGGTTATTACGTTGAGCGTTCAGGCTCTGGTAAGTTTCTTTGGGTATCCAGACCGGTTATTACGTTGATCGTTCAGGCTCCGGTCATTTTCGTTGACTATCCAGACTCTAGTTATTACTTTGAGTGTTCAGGCTCCGGTCAGTTTAGTTGAGTATCCAGATTCCGGTTATTATGTTGAGCGTACAGGCTATGGTCAGTTTCGTTGAATATCCAGACTCCGGTTATTACGTTGAGCGTTCAGGGTCCGGTCAGTTTCATTGGGTATCCACACTCTGTTTATTACGTTGAGCGTTCAGGCTCCAGTCATTTTCGTTGAGTATCCAGACTCCGGTTATTACGTTAAGCGTTCAGGCTCCGGTCATTTTCGTTGAGTATCCCAACTCCGGTTCTTACGTTGAGCATTCAGGCTCCGATCATTTTCTTTGAGTATCCAGACTCCGTTTATTACGTTGAGCATTCAGGCACCGGTCAGTTTCGTTGAGTATCCAGATTCCGGTTATTACGTTGATCGTTCAGGCTCTGGTCAGTTTCGTTGAGCATCCAGACTCCAGTTATTACGTTGAGCGTTCAGGCTCCGTTCAGTTTCGTTGGGTATCTAGTCTCCGATTATTACATTGAGCGTTCAGGCTCAGGTCAATTTCGTTGGGTATCAAGACACCGGTTATTCCGTTGAGCGTTCAGGCTCCAGTCAGTTTCGTTGGGTATTCAGATTCCGGTTATTACGTTGAGCATTCAGTCTCCGGTCAGTTTCGTTGAGTATCCAGACTCCGGTTATTACGTTGAGCGTTCAGGCTCCGGTCAGTTTCTTTGGGTATCCAGACTACGGTTATTATGTTGATCGTTCAGGCTCCGGTCATTTTCGTTGACTATCCAGACTCTGGTTATTACGTTGAGCGTTCAGGCTCCGGTCAGTTTAGTTGAGTATCCAGATTCCGGTTATTACGTTGAACATTCAGGCTGTGGTCAGTTTCGTTAAGTCTCCAGACTCCGGTTATTTCGTTGAGCGTTCAGGCTTCGGTCAGTTTCGTTGAGTATCCAGATTCCGGTTATTACGTTGAGAGTTCAGGCTCCGGTCAGTTTCATAGGGTATCAAGACATCGGTTATTACGTTAAGCGTTCAGGCTCCGGTCAGTTTCATTGGGTATCTAGACTCCCTTTATTACGTTGAGCATTCAGGCTCCAGTCATTTTCGTTGAGTATCCAGACTCCAGTTATTACGTTGAGCGTTCAGGCTCCTGTCATTTTCGTTGAGAATCCCAACTCTGGTTCTTATGTTGAGCGTTCAGGCTACGATCATTTTTGTTGAGTATCCAGACTCCGGTTATTACGTTGAGCATTCAGGCACCGGTCAGTTTTGTTGAGTATCCAGACTCCGGTTATTACGTTGATCGTTCAGGCTTTGGTCAGTTTCGTTAAGCATCCAGACTCCGGTTATTACGTTGAGCATTCAGACCCCATTCAATTTCGTTGGGTATCTAGTCTCTGATTATTACGTTGAGCGTTCAGGCTCAGGTCAGTTTCGTTGGGTATCAAGACACCGGTTATTCCGTTGAGCGTTCAGGCTCCAGTTAATTTCGTTGGGTATTCAGACTCCGGTTATTACGTTGAGCATTCAGTCTCCGGTCAGTTTCGTTGAGTATCCAAACTCCAGTTATTACGTTGAGCGTTAAGGCTACGGTCAGTTTCTTTGGGTATTCAGACTACGGTTATTACGTTGATCGTTCAGGCTCCGGTCATTTTCGTTGACTATCTAGACTCTGGTTATTACGTTGAACGTTCAGGCTCCGGTCAGTTTATTTAAGTATCCAGATTCCGGTTATTACGTTGAACGTTCAGGCTATGGTCAGTTTCGTTGAGTATCCAGACTCCGGTTATAACGTTGAGCGTTCAGGCTTCAGTCAGTTTCGTTGAGTATCCAGATTCCGGTTATTACGTTGAGAGTTCAGGCTCCGGTCAGTTTCATAGGGTATCAAGACACCGGTTATTACGTTGAGCGTTCATGCTCCGGTCAGTTTCATTGGGTATCCAGACTCCGTTTATTACGTTGAGCATTCAGGCTCCAGTCATTTTCGTTGAGTATCCAGACTCCGGTTATTACGTTGAGCGTTCAGGCTCCGGTCATTTTCGTTGAGTATCCCCACTCCGGTTCTTACATTGAGCGTTCAGGCTCCGATCATTTTCGTTGAGTATCCAGACTCCGGTTATTACGTTAAGCATTCAGGCACCGGTCAGTTTCGTTGAGTATCCAGATTCCGGTTATTACGTTGATCGTTCAGGCTCTGGTTAGTTTCGTTAAGTATCCAGACTCCGGTTATTACGTTGAGCGTTCAGGCTCCATTCAATTTCGTTGGGTATCTAGTCTCCGATTATTACGTTGAGCGTTCAGGCTCAGGTCAATTTCGTTGGGTATCAAGACACCGATTATTACGTTGATCGTTCAGGCTCCAGTCATTTTTGTTGACTATCCAGACTCTGGTTATTACGTTGAGCGTTCAGGCTCCGGTCAGTTTAGTTGAGTATCCAGATTCTGGTTATTATGTTGAGCGTTCAGGCAATGGTCAGTTTCATTGAGTATCCAGACTCCGGTTATTACGTTGAGCGTTTAGGCTCCGTCAGTTTCGTTGAGTATCCGGATTCCGGTTATTTTGTTGAGAGTTTGGGCTCCGGTCAGTTTCATAGGGTATCAAGACACCGGTTATTATGTTGAGCGTTCAGGCTTCGGTCAGTTTCATTGGGTATCCAGACTCCGGTTATTACGTTGATCGTTCAGTCTCCGGTCAGTTTTGTTGAGTATCCAGACTCCAGTTGATACGTTGAGCGTTCACGCTCTAGTCAGTTTCGTTGGGTATCCAAACTCCGGTTATTACGTTGAACGTTCAAGCTCCGGTCTTTTTCGTTTAGTATCCAGACTCTAGTGATTACATTGAGCGTTCAGGCTATGGTCAGTTTTGTTGAGTATCCAGACTCTGGTTATTACGTTGAGCGTTCAGGGTCCGGTCAGTTTCGTTGGGTATCAAGACTCCCGTTATTACGTTAAGCGTTCAGGCTCCGGTCATTTTCGTTGAGTATCCAGACTCCGGTTATTAAGTTGAGCGTTTGGCTCCGATCATTTTCATTGAGTATCCAGACTCCGGCTATTACGTTGAGTGTTCAGGCTCCGGTCATTTTCGTTGAGTATCCAAACTTCGGTTATTACGTTGAGAGTTCAGACTCCGGTCATTTTCGTTGAGTATCCAAACTCCGGTTATTACGTTGAGCGTTCAGGCTCCGGTCAGTTTCGTTGAGTATCCAGACTCCGATTATTACGTTGAGAGTTCAGACTCCGATCATTTTCGTTGAGTATCCAGACTCCGGTTATTACGTTGAGGGTTCAGGCTCCGTTCAGTTTCATTGGGTATCTAGTATCCGATTATTACGTTGAGCGTTCAGGCTCAGGTCAGTTTCGTTGGGTATCAAGACACCGGTTATTCCGTTGAGCGTTCAGGCTCCAGTCAGTTTCGTTGGGTATTCAGACTCCGGTTATTACGTTGATCGTTCAGGCTCCGGTCATTTTCGTTGACTATCCAGACTCTGGTTATTACGTTGAGCGTTCAGGCTCCGGTCAGTTTAGTTGAGTATCCAGACTCCGGTTATTACGTTGAGCGTTCAGGGTCCGGTCAGTTTCATTGGGTATCCAGACTCCCGTTATTACGTTAAGCGTTCAGGCTCCGGTCATTTTCGTTGAGTATCCAGACTCCGGTTATTACGTTAAGCTTTCAGGCTCCGGTCATTTTCGTTGAGTATCCCAACTCCGGTTCTTACGTTGAGCATTCAGGCTCCGATCATTTTCTTTGAGTATCCAGACTCCGGTTATTACGTTGAGCATTCAGGCACCGGTCAGTTTCGTTGAGTATCCAGATTCCGGTTATTACGTTGATCGTTCAGGCTCTGGTCAGTTTCGTTGAGCATCCAGACTCCAGTTATTACGTTGAGCGTTCAGGCTCCGTTCAGTTTCGTTGGGTATCTAGTCTCCGATTATTACATTGAGCGTTCAGGCTCAGGTCAATTTCGTTGGGTATCAAGACACCGGTTATTCCGTTGAGCGTTCAGGCTCCAGTCAGTTTCGTTGGGTATTCAGATTCCGGTTATTACGTTGAGCATTCAATCTCCGGTCAGTTTCGTTGAGTATCCAGACTCCGGTTATTACGTTGAGCGTTCAGGCTCCGGTCAGTTTCTTTGGGTATCCAGACTACGGTTATTATGTTGATCGTTCAGGCTCCGGTCATTTTCGTTGACTATCCAGACTCTGGTTATTACGTTGAGCGTTCAGGCTCCGGTCAGTTTAGTTGAGTATCCAGATTCCGGTTATTACGTTGAACATTCAGGCTGTGGTCAGTTTCGTTAAGTCTCCAGACTCCGGTTATTTCGTTGAGCGTTCAGGCTTCGGTCAGTTTCGTTGAGTATCCAGATTCCGGTTATTACGTTGAGAGTTCAGGCTCCGGTCAGTTTCATAGGGTATCAAGACATCGGTTATTACGTTAAGCGTTCAGGCTCCGGTCAGTTTCATTGGGTATCTAGACTCCCTTTATTACGTTGAGCATTCAGGCTCCAGTCATTTTCGTTGAGTATCCAGACTCCAGTTATTACGTTGAGCGTTCAGGCTCCTGTCATTTTCGTTGAGAATCCCAACTCTGGTTCTTATGTTGAGCGTTCAGGCTCCGATCATTTTTGTTGAGTATCCAGACTCCGGTTATTACGTTGAGCATTCAGGCACCGGTCAGTTTTGTTGAGTATCCAGACTCCGGTTATTACGTTGATCGTTCAGGCTTTGGTCAGTTTCGTTAAGCATCCAGACTCCGGTTATTACGTTGAGCATTCAGACCCCATTCAATTTCGTTGGGTATCTAGTCTCTGATTATTCTGTTGAGCGTTCAGGCTCAGGTCAGTTTCGTTGGGTATCAAGACACCGGTTATTCCGTTGAGCGTTCAGGCTCCAGTTAATTTCGTTGGGTATTCAGACTCCGGTTATTACGTTGAGCATTCAGTCTCCGGTCAGTTTCGTTGAGTATCCAAACTCCAGTTATTACGTTGAGCGTTAAGGCTACGGTCAGTTTCTTTGGGTATTCAGACTACGGTTATTACGTTGATCGTTCAGGCTCCAGTCATTTTCGTTGACTATCTAGACTCTGGTTATTAGGTTGAACGTTCAGGCTCCGGTCAGTTTATTTAAGTATCCAGATTCCGGTTATTACGTTGAGCGTTCAGGCTATGGTCAGTTTCGTTGAGTATCCAGACTCCGGTTATTACGTTGAGCGTTCAGGCTTCAGTCAGTTTCGTTGAGTATCCAGATTCCGGTTATTACGTTGAGAGTTCAGGCTCCGGTCAGTTTCATAGGGTATCAAGACACCGGTTATTACGTTGAGCGTTCATGCTCCGGTCAGTTTCATTGGGTATCCAGACTCCGTTTATTACGTTGAGCATTCAGGCTCCAGTCATTTTCGTTGAGTATCCAGACTCCGGTTATTACGTTGAGCGTTCAGGCTCCGGTCATTTTCGTTGAGTATCCCCACTCCGGTTCTTACATTGAGCGTTCAGGCTCCGATCATTTTCGTTGAGTATCCAGACTCCGGTTATTACGTTAAGCATTCAGGCACCGGTCAGTTTCGTTGAGTATCCAGATTCCGGTTATTACGTTGATCGTTCAGGCTCTGGTTAGTTTCGTTAAGTATCCAGACTCCGGTTATTACGTTGAGCGTTCAGGCTCCATTCAATTTCGTTGGGTATCTAGTCTCCGATTATTACGTTGAGCGTTCAGGCTCAGGTCAATTTCGTTGGGTATCAAGACACCGGTTATTACGTTGATCGTTCAGGCTCCAGTCATTTTTGTTGACTATCCAGACTCTGGTTATTACGTTGAGCGTTCAGGCTCCGGTCAGTTTAGTTGAGTATCCAGATTCTGGTTATTATGTTGAGCGTTCAGGCAATGGTCAGTTTCATTGAGTATCCAGACTCCGGTTATTACGTTGAGCGTTCAGGCTCCGTCAGTTTCGTTGAGTATCCGGATTCCGGTTATTTTGTTGAGAGTTTGGGGTCCGGTCAGTTTCATAGGGTATCAAGACACCGGTTATTATGTTGAGCGTTCAGGCTTCGGTCAGTTTCATTGGGTATCCAGACTCCGGTTATTACGTTGATCGTTCAGTCTCCGGTCAGTTTTGTTGAGTATCCAGACTCCAGTTATTACGTTGAGCGTTCACGCTCTAGTCAGTTTCGTTGGGTATCCAAACTCCGGTTATTACGTTGAACGTTCAAGCTCCGGTCTTTTTCGTTTAGTATCCAGACTCTAGTGATTACATTGAGCGTTCAGGCTATGGTCAGTTTCGTTGAGTATCCAGACTCTGGTTATTACGTTGAGCGTTCAGGGTCCGGTCAGTTTCGTTGGGTATCCAGACTCCCGTTATTACGTTAAGCGTTCAGGCTCCGGTCATTTTCGTTGAGTATCCAGACTCCGGTTATTAAGTTGAGCGTTTGGCTCCGATCATTTTCATTGAGTATCCGGACTCCGGCTATTACGTTGAGTGTTCAGGCTCCGGTCATTTTCGTTGAGTATCCAAACTTCGGTTATTACGTTGAGAGTTCAGACTCCGGTCAGTTTCATTGGGTATCCAGACTCCGTTTATTACGTTGAGCATTCAGGCTCCAGTCATTTTCGTTGAGTATCCAGACTCCGGTTATTACGTTGAGCGTTCAGGCTCCGGTCAGTTTCGTTGAGTATCCAGACTCCGATTATTACGTTGAGAGTTCAGACTCCGATCATTTTCGTTGAGTATCCAGACTCCGGTTATTACGTTGAGGGTTCAGGCTCCGTTCAGTTTCATTGGGTATCTAGTATCTGATTATTACGTTGAGCGTTCAGGCTCAGGTCAGTTTCGTTGGGTATCAAGACACCGGTTATTCCGTTGAGCGTTCAGGCTCCAGTCAGTTTCGTTGGGTATTCAGACTCCGGTTATTACGTTGATCGTTCAGGCTCCGGTCATTTTCGTTGACTATCCAGACTCTGGTTATTACGTTGAGCGTTCAGGCTCCGGTCAGTTTAGTTGAGTATCCAGACTCCGGTTATTACGTTGAGCGTTCAGGGTCCGGTCAGTTTCATTGGGTATCCAGACTCCCGTTATTACGTTAAGCGTTCAGGCTCCGGTCATTTTCGTTGAGTATCCAGACTCCGGTTATTAAGTTGAGCGTTTGGCTCCGATCATTTTCATTGAGTATCCAGACTCCGGCTATAACGTTGAGTGTTCAGGCTCCGGTCATTTTCGTTGAGTATCCAAACTCCGGTTATTACGTTGAGAGTTCAGACTCCGGTCATTTTCGTTGAGTATCCAGACTCCGGTTATTACGTTGAGCGTTCAGGCTCCGGTCAGTTTCGTTGAGTATCCAGACTCCGATTATTACGTTGAGAGTTCAGACTCCGATCATTTTCGTTGAGTATCCAGACTCTGGTTATTACGTTGAGGGTTCAGGCTCCGTTCAGTTTCGTTGGGTATCTAGTCTCCGATTATTACGTTGAGCGTTCAGGCTCAGGTCAGTTTCGTTGGGTATCAAGACACCGGTTATTCCGTTGAGCGTTCAGGCTCCAGTCAGTTTCGTTGGGTATTCAGACTCCGGTTATTACGTTGAGCATTCAGTCTCTGGTCAATTTTGTTAAGTATCCAGACTCCGGTTATTATGTAGAGCGTTCAGGCTCCGGTCAGTTTCTTTGGGTATCCAGACTACGGTTATTAGGTTGATCGTTCAGGCTCCGGTCATTTTCGTTGACTATCCAGACTCTGGTTATTACGTTGAGCGTTCAGGCTCCAGTCAGTTTAGTTTAGTATCTAGATTTCGGTTATTACGTTGAGCGTTCAGGCTATGGTCAGTTTCGTTGAGTGTCCAGACTCCGGTTATTACGTTGAGCGTTTAGGCTTTGGTCAGTTTCGTTGAGTATCCAGATTCCGGTTATTACGTTGAGAGTTCAGGCTCCGGTCAGTTTCATAGGGTATCAAGACACCGGTTATTATGTTGAGCGTTCAGGCTCCGGTCAGTTTCATTGGGTATCCAGACTCCGTTTATCACGTTGAGCATTCAGGCTCCATTCATTTTCGTGGAGTATCCAGACTCCGGTTATTACATTGAGCGTTCAGGCTCCGGTCAGTGTCGTTGGGTATCCAAACTCCGGTTATTATGTTGAGCGCTCAGGCTCCGGTCATTTTCGTTGAGTATCCAGACTCCGATTATTACGTTGAGCATTCAGGCATCGGTCAGTTTCGTTGAGTATCCAGACTCCGGTTATTACGTTGATCGTTCAGGCTCTGGTCAGTTTCGTTAAGCATCCAGACTCCGGTTATTACATTGAGCGTTCAGCCTCCATTCAATTTCATTGGGTATCTAGTCTCTGATTATTACGTTGAGCGTTCAGGCTCAGGTCAGTTTTGTTGGGTATCAAGACACCGGTTATTACGTTGATCGTTCAGGCTCCGGTCATTTTCGTTGACTATCCAGACTCTAGTTATTACGTTGAGCGTTTAGGCTCCGGTTAGTTTAGTTGAGTATCCAGATTCCGGTTATTATGTTGAGCGTTCAGGCTATGGTCAGTTTCGTTGAGTATCCAGACTCCGGGTATTACGTTGAGCGTTCAGGCTCCGGTCAGTTTCGTTGAGTATCCAGATTCCGGTTATTATGTTGAGAGTTCAGGCTCCGGTCAGTTTCATAGGGTATCAAGACACCAGTTATTATGTTGAGCGTTCAGGCTCCGGTCAGTTTCATTGGGTATCCAGACTCTGGTTATTACGTTGATCGTTCAGTCTCCGGTCAGTTTTGTTGAGTATCCAGACTCCAGTTATTACGTTGAGCGTTCAGGCTCCAGTCAGTTTCGTTGGGTATCCAAACTCCGGTTATTACGTTGAGCGTTCAGGCTCCGGTCAGTTTTGTTGAGTATCCAGATTCTGATTATTACATTGAGCATTCAGGCTCTGGTCAATTTCGTTGTGTATCCAGACTCCCGTTATTACGTTAAGCGTTCAGGCTCCCGTCATTTTCGTTGAGTATCCAGACTCCGGTTATTAAGTTGAGCGTTTGGCTCCGATCATTTTCATTGAGTATCCAGACTCCGGCTATTATGTTGAGCGTTCAGGCTCCGATTATTTTCGTTGAGAATCCAAACTCCGGTAATTACGTTGAGAGTTCAGACTCCGGTCTTTTTCGTTGAGTATCCAGACTCCAGTTATTACGTTGAGCGTTCAGGCTCCGGTCAGTTTCGTTGAGTATCCACACTCCGGTTATTACGTTGAGAGTTCAGACTCCGGTCATTTTCGTTGAGTATCCAGACTCCGGTTATTACGTTGAGGGTTCAGGCTCTGTTCAGTTTCGTTGGGTATCTAGTCTCTGATTATTACGTTGAACGTTCAGGCTCAGGTCAGTTTCGTTGGGTATCAAGACACCAGTTATTCCGTTGAGTATTCAGGCTCCAGTCAGTTTCGTTGGGTATTCAGACTCCGGTTATTACGTTGAGCATTCAGTCTCCGGTCAGTTTCGTTGAGTATCTAGACTCCAGTTATTACGTTGAACATTCAGGCATCGATCAGTTTCGTTGAGTATCCAGACTCCGGTTATTACGTTGATCGTTCAGGCTCTGGTCAGTTTCGTTAAGCATCCAGACTCCGGTTATTACGTTGAGCGTTCAGGCTCCATTCAATTTCATTGGGTATCTAGTCTCTGATTATTACGTTGAGCGTTCAGGCTCAGGTCAATTTCGTTGGGTATCAAGACACCGGTTATTACGTTGATCGTTCAGGCTCCGGTCATTTTCGTTGACTATCCAGACTCTGGTTATTACGTTGAGCGTTCAGGCTCCGGTTAGTTTAGTTGAGTATCCAGATTCCGGTTATTATGTTGAGCGTTCAGGCTATGGTCAGTTTCGTTGAGTATCCAGACTCCGGGTATTACGTTGAGCGTTCAGGCTCCGGTCAGTTTCGTTGAGTATCCAGATTCCAGTTATTACGTTGAGAGTTCAGGCTCCGGTCAGTTTCATAGGGTATCAAGACACCAGTTATTATGTTGAGCGTTCAGGCTCCGGTCAGTTTCATTGGGTATCCAGACTCTGGTTATTACGTTGATCGTTCAGTCTCCGGTCAGTTTTGTTGAGTATCCAGACTCCAGTTATTACGTTGAGCGTTCAGGCTCCAGTCAGTTTCGTTGGGTATCCAAACTCCGGTTATTACGTTGAGCGTTCAGGCTCCGGTCATTTTCGTTTAGTATCCAGACTCTAGTGATTACGTTGAGCGTTCAGGCTCCGGTCAGTTTTGTTGAGTATCCAGATTCTGATTATTACATTGAGCATACAGGCTCTGGTCAATTTCGTTGGGTATCCAGACTCCCGTTATTACGTTAAGCGTTCAGGCTCCGGTCATTTTCGTTGAGTATCCAGACTCCGGTTATTAAGTTAAGCGTTTGGCTCCGATCATTTTCATTGAGTATCCAGACTTCGGCTATTACGTTGAGCGTTCAGGCTCCGATTATTTTTGTTGAGTATCCAAACTCCGGTAATTACGTTGAGAGTTCAGACTCCGGTCCTTTTCGTTGAGTATCCAGACTCCAGTTATTACGTTGAGCGTTCAGGCTTCGGTCAGTTTCGTTGAGTATCCACACTCCGGTTATTACGTTGAGAGTTCAGACTCCGATCATTTTCGTTGAGTATCCAGACTCCGGTTATTACGTTGAGGGTTCAGGCTCCGTTCAGTTTCGTTGGGTATCTAGTCTCTGATTATTACGTTGAGCGTTCAGGCTCAGGTCAGTTTCGTTGGGTATCAAGACACCAGTTATTCCGTTGAGCATTCAGGCTCCAGTCAGTTTCGTTGGGTATTCAGACTCCGGTTATTACGTTGAGCATTCAGTCTCCGGTCAGTTTCGTCGAGTATCTAGACTCCGGTAATTACGTTGAACATTCAGGCATCGATCAGTTTCGTTGAGTATCCAGACTCCGGTTATTACGTTGATCGTTCAGGCTCTGGTCAGTTTCGTTAAGCATCCATACTCCGGTTAATACGTTGAGCATTCAGGCTCCATTCAATTTCGTTGGGTATCTAGTCTCCGATTATTACGTTGAGCGTTCAGGCTCAGGTCAGATTCGTTGGGTATCAAGACACCGGTTATTACGTTGATCGTTCAGGCTCCGGTCATTTTCGTTGACTATCCAGACTCTAGTTATTACGTTGAGCGTTCAGGCTCCTGTCAGTTTAGTTGAGTATCCAGATTCCGGTTATTACGTTGAGCGTTTAAGGCTATGGTCAGTTTCGTTGAGCATCCATACTCCGGTTATTACGTTGAGCATTCAGGGTCCGGTCAGTTTCATTGGGTATCCAGACTCCCGTTATTACGTTAAGCGTTCAGGCTCCGGTCATTTTCGTTGAGTATCCAAACTCCGGTTATTAAGTTGAGTGTTTGGCTCCGATCATTTTCATTGAGTATCCAGACTCAGGCTATTACGTTGAGTGTTCAGCCTCCGGTCATTTTCGTTGAGTATCCAAACTCCGGTTATTACGTTGAGAGTTCAGACTTCGGTCATTTTCGTTGAGTATCCAGACTCCGGTTATTACGTTGAGCATTCAGGCTCCGGTCAGTTTCATTGAGTATCCAGACTCCGATTATTACGTTGAGAGTTCAGACTCCGATCATTTTCGTTGAGTATCCAGACTCCGGTTATTACGTTGAGGGTTCAGGCTCCGTTCAGTTTCGTTGGGTATCTAGTCTCCGATTATTACAATGAGCGTTCAGGCTCAGGTCAGTTTCGTTGGGTATCAAGACACCGGTTATTCCGTTTAGCGTTCAGGCTCCAGTCAGTTTCGTTGGGTATTCAGACTCCGGTTATTACGTTGAGCATTCAGTCTCCGGTCAGTTTCGTTGAGTATCCAGACTCTGGTTATTATGTTGAGCGTTCAGGCTCCGGTCAGTTTCTTTGGGTATCCAGACTACGGTTATTAGGTTGATCGTTTAGGCTCCGGTCATTTTCGTTGACTATCCAGACTCTGGTTATTACGTTGAGCGTTCAGGCTCCAGTCAGTTTAGTTGAGTATCTAGATTTCGGTTATTACGTTGAGCGTTCAGGCTATGGTCAGTTTCGTTGAGTGTCCAGACTCCGGTATTACGTTGAGCGTTCAAGCTTCGGTCAGTTTCGTTGAGTATCCAGATTCCGGTTATTACGTTGAGAGTTCAGGCTCCGGTTAGTTTCATAGGGTATCATGACACCGGTTATTATGTTGAGCGTTCAGGCTCCGGTCAGTTTCATTGGGTATCCAGACTCCGTTTATCACGTTGAGCATTCAGGCTCCAGTCATTTTCGTGGAGTATCCAGACTCCGGTTATTACATTGAGCGTTCAGGCTCCGATCATTTTTGTTGAGTATCCAGACTCCATTTATCACGTTGAGCATTCAGGCACCGGTCAGTTTCGTTGAGTATCCAGACTCCAGTTATTACGTTGACCGTTCAGGCTCTGGTCATTTTCGTTAAGCATCTAGACTCCGGTTATTACGTTGAGCGTTCAGGCTCCATTCAATTTCGTTGGGTATCTAGTCTCCGATTATTACGTTGAGCGTTCAGGCTCAGGTCAGTTTTGTTGAGTATCAAGACACCGGTTATTACGTTGATCGTTCAGGCTCCAGTCATTTTCGTTGACTATCCAGACTCTGGTTATTACGTTAGGCGTTCAGGCTCCGGTCAGTTTAGTTGAGTATCCAGATTCCGGTTATTACGTTGAGCGTTCAGGCTATGGTCAGTTTCATTGAGTATCCAGACTCCGGTTATTACGTTGAGCGTTAAGGCTTCGTCAGTTTCATTGAGTATCTAGATTCCGGTTATTAGGTTGAGAGTTTGGGCTCCGGTCAGTTTCATAGGGTATCAAGACACCGGTTATTATGTTGAGCGTTCAGGCTCCGGTCAGTTTCATTGGGTATCCAGACTCTAGTTATTACGTTGATCGTTCAGTCTCCGGTCAGTTTTGTTGAGTATCCAGACTCCAGTTATTACGTTGGGCGTTCAGGCTCCAGTCAGTTTCGTTGGGTATCCAAACTCCGGTTATTACGTTGAGCATTCAGGCTCCGGTAATTTTCGTTTAGTATCCAGACTCTAGTGATTACGTTGAGCGTTCAGGCTCCGGTCAGTTTTGTTGAGTATCCAGATTCTGATTATTACGTTGAGCATTCAGGCTCTGGTCAGTTTCGTTGGGTATCCAGACTCCCGTTATTACGTTAAGCGTTCAGGCTCCGGTCATTTTCGTTGAGTATCCAGACTCCGGTTATTAAGTTGAGCGTTTGGCTCCGATCATTTTCATTGAGTATCCAGACTTCGGCTATTACGTTGAGCGTTCAGGCTCTGGTCATTTTCGTTGAGTATCCAAACTCCGGTAATTATGTTGAGAGTTCAGACTCCGGTCATTTTCGTTGAGTATCCAGACTCTGGTTATTACGTTGAGCGTTCAGGCTCCGGTCAGTTTCGTTGAGTATCCACACTCCGGTTATTACGTTGAGAGTTCAAACTCTGGTCATTTTCATTGAGTATCCAGACTCCGGTTATTATGTTGAGGGTTCAGGCTCCGTTCAGTTTCGTTGGGTATCTAGTCTCTGATTATTACGTTGAGCGTTCAGGCTCAGGTCAGTTTCGTTGGGTATCAAGACCCCGTTTATTCCGTTGAGCGTTCAGGCTCCAAACAGTTTCGTTGGGTATTCAAACTCCGGTTATTACGTTGAGCATTCAGTCTCCGGTCAATTTCGTTGAGTATCCAGACTTCGGTTATTACGTTGAACATTCAGGCATCGATCAGTTTCTTTGAGTATCCAGACTCCGGTTATTACGTTGATCGTTCAGGCTCTGGTCAGTTTCGTTAAGCATCCATATTCCGGTTAATACGTTGAGCATTCAGGCTCCATTCAATTTCGTTGGGTATCTAGTCTCCGATTATTACGTTGAGCGTTCAGGCTCAGGTCAGATTCGTTGGGTATCAAGACACCGGTTATTATGTTGATCGTTCAGGCTCCGGTCATTTTCGTTGACTATCCAGACTCTGGTTATTACGTTGAGCGTTCAGGCTCCGGTCAGTTTAGTTGAGTATCCAGATTCCGGTTATTACGTTGAGCGTTCAGGCTATGGTCAGTTTCATTGAGTATCCAGACTCCGGTTATTACGTTGAGCGTTCAGGCTACGTCAGTTTCGTTGAGTATCCAGATTTCGGTTATTACGTTGAGAGTTTGGGCTCCGGTCAGTTTCATAGGGTATCAAGACACCGGTTATTATGTTGAGCGTTCAGGCTCCGATCAGTTTCATTGGGTATCCAGACTCTGGTTATTACGTTGATCGTTCAGTCTTCGGTCAGTTTTGTTGAGTATCCAGACTCCAGTTATTACGTTAAGCGTTCAGGCTCCAGTCAGTTTCGTTGGGTATCCAAACTCCGGTTATTACGTTGAGCGTTCAGGCTCCGGTAATTTTCGTTTAGTATCCAGAATCTAGTGATTACGTTGAGCGTTCAGGCTCCGTTCAGTTTTGTTGAGTATCCAGATTCTGATTATTACGTTGAGCATTCAGGCTCTGGTCAGTTTCGTTGGGTATCCAAACTCCCGTTATTACATTAAGCGTTCATGCTCCGGTCATTTTCGTTGAGTATCCAGACTCCGGTTATTAAGTTGAGCGTTTGGCTCCGATCATTTTCATTGAGTATCCAGACTCCGGCTATTACGTTGAGCGTTCAGGCTTTGGTCATTTTCGTTGAGTATCCAAACTCCGGTTATTATGTTGAGAGTTCAGACTCCGGTCATTTTCGTTGAGTATCCAGACTCCGGTTATTACGTTGAGCGTTCAGGCTCTGGTCAGTTTCGTTGAGTATCCAGACTCCGGTTATTACGTTGAGAGTTCAGACTCCGGTCATTTTCGTTGAGTATCCAGACTCCGGTTATTACTTTGAGGGTTCAGGCTCCGTTCAGTTTCGTTGGGTATCTAGTCTCCGATTATTACGTTGAGCGTTCAGGCTCAGGTCAGTTTCATTGGGTATCAAGACACCGGTTATTCCGCTGAGCGTTCAGGCTCCAGTCAGTTTCATTGGGTATTCAGACTCTGGTTATTACGTTGAGCATTCAGTCTCCGGTCAGTTTTGTTGAGTATCCAGACTCTGGTTATTACGTTGAGCGTTTAGGCTCCGGTCAGTTTCTTTGGGTATCCAGACTACGGTTATTACATTGATCGTTCAGGCTCCGGTCATTTTCGTTGACTATCCAGACTCTGGTTATTACGTTGAGCGTTCAGGCTCCAATCAGTTTAGTTGAGTATCCAGATTCCGGTTATTACGTTGAGCGTTCAGGCTATGGTCAGTTTCGTTGAGTATCCAGACTCCGGTTATTACATTGAGCGTTCAGGCTTCGGTCAGTTTCGTTGAGGATCCAGATTCCGGTTATTATGTTGAGGGTTCAGGCTCCGGTTAGTTTCATAGGGTATCAAGACACCGGTTATTACGTTGAGCATTCAGGCTCCGGTCAGTTTCATTGGGTATCCAGACTCTGTTTATTACGTTGAGCATTCAGGCTCCAGTCATTTTCGTTGAGTATCCAGACTCCGGTTATTACATTGAGCGTTCAGGCTCCGGTCATTTTTTTTGAATATCCCAACTCCGGTTCTTACGTTGAGCGTTCAGGCTCCGATCATTTTTGTTGAGTATCCAGACTCCTTTTATTACGTTGAGCATTCAGGCACCGGTCAGTTTCGTTGAGTATCTAGACTCCAGTTATTACGTTGATTGTTCAGGCTCTGGTCATTTTCGGTAAGCATCTAGACTCCGGTTATTACGTTGAGCGTTCAGGCTCCATTCAATTTCGTTGGGTATCTAGTCTCCGATTATTACGTTGAGCGTTCAGGCTCAGGTCAGATTCGTTGGGTATCAAGACACCGGTTATTATGTTGATCGTTCAGGCTCCGGTCATTTTCGTTGACTATCCAGACTCTGGTTATTACGTTGAGCGTTCAGGCTCCGGTCAGTTTAGTTGAGTATCCAGATTCCGGTTATTACGTTGAGCGTTCAGGCTATGGTCAGTTTCATTGAGTATCCAGACTCCGGTTATTACGTTGAGCGTTCAGGCTCCGTCAGTTTCGTTGAGTATCCAGATTCCGGTTATTACGTTGAGAGTTTGGGCTCCGGTCAGTTTCATAGGGTATCAAGACACCGGTTATTATGTTGAGCGTTCAGGCTCCGGGCAGTTTCATTGGGTATCCAGACTCTGGTTATTACGTTGATCGTTCAGTCTCCGGTCCGTTTTGTTGAGTATCCAGACTCCAGTTATTACGTTGAGCGTTCAGGCTCCAGTCAGTTTCGTTGGGTATCCAAACTCCGGTTATTACGTTTAGCGTTCAGGCTCCGGTAATTTTCGTTTAGTATCCAGACTCTAGTGATTACATTGAGCGTTCAGGCTCCGTTCAGTTTTGTTGAGTATCCAGATTCTAATTATTACGTTGAGCATTCAGGCTCTGGTCAGTTTCGTTGGGTATCCAGACTCCCGTTATTACGTTAAGCGTTCAGGCTCCGGTCATTTTCGTTGAGTATCCAGACTCCGGTTATTAAGTTGAGCGTTTGGCTCCGATAATTTTCATTGAGTATCCAGACTCCGGCTATTACGTTGAGCGTTCAGGCTCTGGTCATTTTCATGGAGTATCCAAACTCCGGTTATTATGTTGAGAGTTCTGACTCCGGTCATTTTCGTTGAGTATCTAGACTCCGGTTATTACGTTGAGCGTTCAGGCTCCGGTCAGTTTCGTTGAGTATCCAGACTCCGGTTATTACGTTGAGAGTTCAGACTCCGGTCATTTTCGTTGAGTATCCAGACTCCGGTTATTACGTTGAGAGTTCAGACTCCGGTCATTTTCGTTGAGTATCCAGACTCCGGTTATTACTTTGAGGGTTCAGGCTCCGTTCAGTTTCGTTGGGTATCTAGTCTCCGATTATTACGTTGAGCGTTCAGGCTCAGGTCAGTTTCATTGGGTATCAAGACACCAGTTATTCCGTTGAGCGTTCAGGCTCCAGTCAGTTTCATTGGGTATTCAGACTCTGGTTATTACGTTGAGCATTCAGTCTCCGGTCAGTTTTGTTGAGTATCCAGACTCTGGTTATTACGTTGAGCGTTCAGGCTCCGGTCAGTTTCGTTGACTATCCAGACTTTGGTTATTACGTTGAGCGTTCAGGCTCCGGTCATTTTCGTTGACTATCCAGACTCCGGTTATTACATTGAGCGTTCAGGCTATGGTCAGTTTCGTTGAGTATCCAGACTCCGGTTATTACGTTGAGCGTTCAGGCTTCGGTCAGTTTCGTTGAGGATCCAGATTCCGGTTATTACGTTGAGAGTTCAGGCTACGGTCAGTTTCATAGGGTATCAAGACACCGGTTATTACGTTGAGCGTTCAGGCTCCGGTCAGTTTTATTGGGTATCCAGACTCTGTTTATTACGTTGAGCATTCAGGCTCCAGTCATTTTCGTTGAGTATCCAGACTCCGGTTATTACATTGAGCGTTCAGACTCCGGTCATTTTTGTTGAGTATCCCAACTCCGGTTCTTACATTGAGCGTTCAGGCTCCGATCATTTTTGTTGAGTATCCAGACTCCAGTTATTACGTTGAGCATTCAGGCACCGGTCAGTTTCGTTGAGTATCCAGACTCCAGTTATTATGTTGATCGTTCAGGCTCTGGTCATTTTTGTTAAGCATCTAGACTTCGGTTATTACGTTGAGCGTTCAGGCTCCATTCAATTTCGTTGGGTATCTAGTCTACGATTATTACGTTGAGCGTTCAGGCTCAGGTCAGTTTTGTTGAGTATCAAGACACCGGTTATTACGTTGATCGTTCAGGCTCTGGTCATTTTCGTTGACTATCCAGACTCTGGTTATTACGTTGAGCATTCAGGCTCCGGTCAGTTTAGTTAAGTATCCAGATTCCGGTTTTTACGTTGAGCGTTCAGGCTATGGTCAGTTTCATTGAGTATCCAGACTCCGGTTATTACGTTGAGCGTTCAGGCTCCGTCAGTTTCGTTGAGTATCCAGATTCCGGTTATTACGTTGAGAGTTTGGGCTCCGGTCAGTTTCATAGGGTATCAAGATACCGGTTATTATGTTGAGCGTTCAGGCTCTGGTCAGTTTCGTTGGGTATCCAGACTCCCGTTATTACGTTAAGCGTTCAGGCTCCGGTCATTTTCGTTGAGTATCCAGACTCCGGTTATTAAGTTGAGCGTTTGGCTCCGATAATTTTCATTGAGTATCCAGACTCCGGCTATTACGTTGAGCGTTCAGGCTCTGGTCATTTTCATGGAGTATCCAAACTCCGGTTATTATGTTGAGAGTTCTGACTCCGGTCATTTTCGTTGAGTATCTAGACTCCGGTTATTACGTTGAGCGTTCAGGCTCCGGTCAGTTTCGTTGAGTATCCAGACTCCGGTTATTACGTTGAGAGTTCAGACTCCGGTCATTTTCGTTGAGTATCCAGACTCCGGTTATTACGTTGAGAGTTCAGACTCCGGTCATTTTCGTTGAGTATCCAGACTCCGGTTATTACTTTGAGGGTTCAGGCTCCGTTCAGTTTCGTTGGGTATCTAGTCTCCGATTATTACGTTGAGCGTTCAGGCTCAGGTCAGTTTCATTGGGTATCAAGACACCGGTTATTCCGTTGAGCGTTCAGGCTCCAGTCAGTTTCATTGGGTATTCAGACTCTGGTTATTACGTTGAGCATTCAGTCTCCGGTCAGTTTTGTTGAGTATCCAGACTCTGGTTATTACGTTGAGCGTTCAGGCTCCGGTCAGTTTCGTTGACTATCCATACTTTGGTTATTACGTTGAGCGTTCAGGCTCCGGTCATTTTCGTTGACTATCCAGACTCCGGTTATTACGTTGAGCGTTCAGGCTATGGTCAGTTTCGTTGAGTATCCAGACTCCGGTTATTACGTTGAGCGTTCAGGCTTCGGTCAGTTTCGTTGAGGATCCAGATTCCGGTTATTACGTTGAGAGTTCAGGCTACGGTCAGTTTCATAGGGTATCAAGACACCGGTTATTACGTTGAGCGTTCAGGCTCCGGTCAGTTTCATTGGGTATCCAGACTCTGTTTATTACGTTGAGCATTCAGGCTCCAGTCATTTTCGTTGAGTATCCAGACTCCGGTTATTACATTGAGCGTTCAGGCTCCGGTCATTTTTGTTGAGTATCCCAACTCCGGTTCTTACATTGAGCGTTCAGGCTCCGATCATTTTTGTTGAGTATCCAGACTCCAGTTATTACGTTGAGCATTCAGGCACCGGTCAGTTTCGTTGAGTATCCAGACTCCAGTTATTACGTTGATCGTTCAGGCTCTGGTCATTTTTGTTAAGCATCTAGACTTCGGTTATTACGTTGAGCGTTCAGGCTCCATTCAATTTCGTTGGGTATCTAGTCTACGATTATTACGTTGAGCGTTCAGGCTCAGGTCAGTTTTGTTGAGTATCAAGACACCGGTTATTACGTTGATCGTTCAGGCTCTGGTCATTTTCGTTGACTATCCAGACTCTGGTTATTACGTTGAGCATTCAGGCTCCGGTCAGTTTAGTTGAGTATCCAGATTCCGGTTTTTACGTTGAGCGTTCAGGCTATGGTCAGTTTCATTGAGTATCCAGACTCCGGTTATTACGTTGAGCGTTCAGGCTCCGTCAGTTTCGTTGAGTATCCAGATTCCGGTTATTACATTGAGAGTTTGGGCTCCGGTCAGTTTCATAGGGTATCAAGATACCGGTTATTATGTTGAGCGTTCAGGCTCCGGTCAGTTTCATTGGGTATCCAGACTCTGGTTATTACGTTGATCGTTCAGTCTCTGGTCAGTTTTGTTGAGTATCCAGACTCCAGTTATTACGTTGGGCGTTCAAGCTCCAGTCAGTTTCGTTGGGTATCCAAACTCCGGTTATTACGTTGAGCGTTTAGGCTCCGGTAATTTTCGTTTAGTATCCAGACTCTAGTGATTACGTTGAGCGTTCAGGCTCCGTTCAGTTTTGTTGAGTATCCAGATTCTGATTGTTACGTTGAGCATTCAGGCTCTGGTCAGTTTCGTTGGGTATCCAAACTCCCGTTATTACGTTAAGCGTTCAGGCTCCGGTCATTTTTGTTGAGTATCCAGACTCCGGTTATTAAGTTGAGCGTTTGGCTCCGATCATTTTCATTGAGTATCCAGACTCCAGCTATTACATTGAGCGTTCAGGCTCTGTTCATTTTCGTTGAGTATCCAAACCCCGGTTATTATGTTGAGAGTTCAGACTCCGGTCATTTTCGTTGAGTATCCAGACTCCGGTTATTACGTTGAGCGTTCAGGCTCCGGTCAGTTTCGTTGAGTATCCAGACTCCGGTTATTACGTTGAGAGTTCAGACTCCGGTCATTTTTGTTGAGTATCCAGACTCCGGTTATTACTTTGAGGGTTCAGGCTCCGTTCAGTTTCGTTGGGTATCTAATCTCCGATTATTACGTTGAGCGTTCAGGCTCAGGTCAGTTTCGTTGGGTATCAAGACACCGGTTATTCCATTGAGCGTTCAGGCTCCAGTCAGTTTCATTGGGTATTCAGACTCTGGTTATTACGTTGAGCATTCAGTCTCCGGTCAGTTTCGTTGAGTATCCAGACTCTGGTTATTACGTTGAGCGTTCAGGCTCCGTTCAGTTTCTTTGGGTACCCAGACTACGGTTGTTACGTTGATCGTTCAGGCTCCGGTCATTTTCGTTGACTATCCAGACTCTGGTTATTACGTTGAGCGTTCAGGCTCCAGTCAGTTTAGTTGAGTATCCAGATTCCGGTTATTACGTTGAGTGTTCAGGCTATGGTCAGTTTCGTTGAGTATCCAGACTCCGGTTATTACATTGAGCATTCAGGCTTCGGTCAGTTTCGTTGAGGATCCAGATTCCGGTTATTACGTTGAGAGTTCAGGCTCCGGTCAGTTTCATAGGGTATCAAGACACCGGTTATTACGTTGAGCGTTCAGCTCCGGTCAGTTTCATTGGGTATCCAAACTCTGTTTATTACGTTGAGCATTCAGGCTCCAGTCATTTTCGTTGAGTATCCGGACTCCGGTTATTACATTGAGCGTTCAGGCTCCGGTCATTTTTGTTGAGTATCCCAACTCCGGTTCTTACGTTGAGCGTTCAGGCTCCGATCATTTTTGTTAAGTATCCAGACTCCAGTTATTACGTTGAGCATTCAGGCACCAGTCAGTTTCGTTGAGTATCCAGACTCCAGTTATTACGTTGATCGTTCAGGCTCTAGTCATTTTCGTTAAGCATCTAGACTCCGGTTATTATGTTGAGCGTTCAGGCTCCATTCAATTTCGTTGGGTATCTAGTCTCTGATTATTACGTTGAGCGTTCAGGCTCAGGTCAGATTCGTTGGGTATCAAGACACCGGTTATGATGTTGATCGTTCAGGCTCCGGTCATTTTCGTTGACTATCCAGACTCTGGTTATTACGTTGAGCGTTCAGGCTCCGGTCAGTTTAGTTGAGTATCCAGATTCTGGTTATTACGTTGAGCGTTCAGGCTATGGTCAGTTTCATTTAGTATCCAAACTCAGGTTATTACGTTGAGCGTTCAGGCTCCGTCAGTTTCGTTGAGTATCCAGATTCCGGTTATTACGTTGAGAGTTTGGGCTCCGGTCAGTTTCATAGGGTATCAAGACACCGTTTATTATGTTGAGCATTCAGGCTCCGGTCAGTTTCATTGGGTATCCAGACTCTGGTTATTACGTTGATCGTTCAGTCTCCAATCCGTTTTGTTGAGTATCCAGACTCCAGTTATTACGTTGAGCGTTCAGGCTCCAGTCAGTTTCGTTGGGTATCCAAACTCCGGTTATTACGTTGAGCGTTCAGGCTCCGGTAATTTTCGTTTAGTATCCAGACTCTAGTGATTACGTTGAGCGTTCAGGCTCCGTTCATTTTTGTTGAGTATCCAGATTCTGATTATTACGTTGGGCATTCAGGCTCTGGTCAGTTTCGTTGGGTATCCAGACTCCCGTTATTACGTTAAGCGTTCAGGCTCCGGTCATTTTTGTTGAGTATCCAGACTCCGGTTATTAAGTTGAGTGTTTGTCTCCGATCATTTTCATTGAGTATCCAGACTCCGGCTATTACGTTGAGCGTTCAGGCTCTGGTCATTTTCGTGGAGTATCCAAACTCCGGTTATTATGTTGAGAGTTCAGACTCCGGTAATTTTCGTTGAGTATCTAGACTCCGGTTATTACGTTGAGCGTTCAGGCTCTGGTCAGTTTCGTTGAGTATCCAGACTCTGGTTATTACGTTGAGAGTTCAGACTCCGGTCATTTTCGTTGAGTATCCAGACTCTGGTTATTACTTTGAGGGTTCAGGCTCCGTTCAGTTTCGTTGGGTATCTAGTCTCCGATTATTACGTTGAGCGTTCAGGCTCAGGTCAGTTTCGTTGGGTATCAAGACACCGGTTATTCCATTGAGCGTTCAGGCTCCAGTCAGTTTCATTGGGTATTCAGACTCCAGTTATTACGTTGAGCATTCAGTCTCCGGTCAGTTTCATTGAGTATCCAGACTCTGGTTATTACGTTGAGTGTTCAGGCTCCGGTCAGTTTCTTTGGGTATCCAGAATACGGTTATTACGTTGATCGTTCAGGCTCCGGTCATTTTCGTTGACTATCCAGACTCTGGTTATTACGTTGAGCGTTCAGGCTCCAATCAGTTTAGTTGAGTATCCAGATTCCAGTTATTACGTTGAGCGTTCAGGCTATGGTCAGTTTCGTTGAGTATCTAGACTCCGGTTATTACGTTGAGCGTTCAGGCTTCGGTCAGTTCCGTTGAGGATCCAGATTCCGGTTATTACGTTGAGAGTTCAGGCTCCGGTCAGTTTCATAGGGTATCAAGACAACGGTTATTACGTTGAGCGTTCAGGCTCCGGTCAGTTTCATTGGGTATCCAGACTCTGTTGATTACGTTGAGCATTCAGGCTCCAGTCATTTTCGTTGAGTATCCAGACTCCTGTTATTACATTGAGCGTTCAGGCTCCGGTCATTTTTGTTGAGTATCCCAACTCTGGTTCTTACATTGAGCGTTCAAGCTCCGATCATTTTTGTTGAGTATCCAGACTCCAGTTATTACGTTGAGCATTCAGGCACCGGTCAGTTTCGTTGAGTATCCAGACTCCAGTTATTACGTTGATCGTTCAGGCTCTGGTCATTTTCGTTAAGCATCTAGACTCCGGTTATTACGTTGAGCGTTCAGGCTCCATTCAATTTCATTGGGTATCTAGTCTCCGATTATTACGTTGAGCGTTCAGGCTCAGGTCAGTTTTGTTGAGTATCAAGACACCGATTATTACGTTGATCGTTCAGGCTCCGGTCATTTTCGTTGACTATCCAGACTCTGGTTATTACGTTGAGCGTTCAGGCTCCGGTCAGTTTAGTTGAGTATCCATATTCCGGTTATTACGTTGAGCGTTCAGGCTATGGTCAGTTTCATTGAGTATCCAGACTCCGGTTATTACGTTGAGCGTTCAGGCTCCGTCAGTTTCGTTGAGTATCCAGATTCCGGTTATTACATTGAGAGTTTGGGCTCCGGTCAGTTTCATAGGGTATCAAGACACTGGTTATTATGTTGAGCGTTCAGGCTCCGGTCAGTTTCATTGGGTATCCAGACTCTGGTTATTACGTTGATCGTTCAGTCTCCGGTCAGTTTTTTTGAGTATCCAGACTCCAGTTATTACGTTGGGCATTCAGGCTCCAGTCAGTTTCGTTCGGTATCCAAACTCCGGTTATTACGTTGAGCGTTCAGGCTACGGTAATTTTCGTTTAGTATCCAGACTCTAGTGATTACGTTGAACGTTCAGGCTCTGGTCAGTTTTGTTGAGTATCCAGATTCTGATTATTACGTTGAGCATTCAGGCTCTGGTCAGTTTCGTTGGGTATCCAGACTCCCGTTATTACGTTAAGCGTTCAGGCTCTTTTCATTTTCGTTGAGTATCCAGACTCCGGTTATTAAGTTGAGCGTTTGGCTCCGATCATTTTCATTGAGTATCTAGACTTCGGCTATTACGTTGAGCGTTCAGGCTCTGGTCATTTTCGTTGAGTATCCAAACTACGGTAATTATGTTGAGAGTTCAGACTCCGGTCATTTTCGTTGAGTATCCAGACTCCGGTTATTACGTTGAGCGTTCAGGCTCCGGTCAGTTTCGTTGAGTATCCACACTTCGGTTATTACGTTGAGAGTTCAGACTCCGGTCATTTTCGTTGAGTATCCAGACTCCGGTTATTATGTTGAGGGTTTAGGCTCCGTTCAGTTTCGTTGGGTATCTAGTCTCTGATTATTACGTTGAGCGTTCAGGCTCAGGTCAGTTTCGTTGGGTATCAAGACACCGGTTATTCCGTTGAGAATTCAGGCTCCAGTCAGTTTCGTTGGGTATTCAGACTCCGGTTATTACGTTGAGCATTCAGTCTCCGTTCAGTTTCGTTGAGTATCTAGATTCCGGTTATTACGTTGAACATTTAGGCATCGATCAGTTTCTTTGAGTATCCAGACTCCGGTTATTACGTTGATCGTTCAGGCTCTGGTCAGTTTCATTAAGCATCCATATTCCGGTTAATACGTTGAGTATTCAGGCTCCATTCAATTTCGTTGGGTATCTAGTCTCTGATTATTACGTTGAGCGTTCAGGCTCAGGTCAGATTCGTTGGGTATCAAGACACCGGTTATTATGTTGATCGTTCAGGCTCCGGTCATTTTCGTTGACTATCCAGACTCTGGTTATTACGTTGAGCGTTCAGGCTCCGGTCAGTTTAGTTGAGTATCCAAATTCCGGTTATTACGTTGAACGTTCAGGCTATGGTCAGTTTCATTGAGTATCCAGACTCCGGTTATTACGTTGAGCGTTCAGGCTCCGTCAGTTTCGTTGAGTATCCAGATTCCGGTTATTACGTTGAGAGTTTGGGCTATGGTCAGTTTCATAGGGTATCAAGACACCGGTTATTATGTTGAGCGTTCAGGCTCCGATCAGTTTCATTGGGTATCCAGACTCTGGTTATTACGTTGATCGTTCAGTCTCCGGTCAGTTTTGTTGAGTAACCAGACTCCAGTTACTACGTTGAGCGTTCAGGCTCCGGTCAGTTTCGTTGAGTATCCAGACTCCGGTTATTACGTTGAGAGTTCAGACTCCGGTCATTTTCGTTGAGTATCCAGACTCCGGTTATTACTTTGAGGGTTCAGGCTCCGTTCAGTTTCGTTGGGTATCTAGTCTCCGATTATTACGTTGAGCGTTCAGGCTCAGGTCAGTTTCGTTGGGTATCAAGACACCGGTTATTCCGTTGAGCGTTCAGGCTCCAGTCAGTTTCATTGGGTATTCAGACTCTGGTTATTACGTTTAGCATTCAGTCTCCGGTCAGTTTCGTTGAGTATCCAGACTCTGGTTATTACGTTGAGCGTTCAGGCTCCGGTCAGTTTCTTTGGGTATCCAGACTACGGTTATTACGTTGATCGTTCAGGCTCCGGTCATTTTCGTTAACTATCCAGACTCTGGTTATTACGTTGAGCGTTCAGGCTCCAGTCAGTTTAGTTGAGTATCCAGATTCCGGTTATTACGTTGAGCGTTCAGGCTATGGTCAGTTTCGTTGAGTATCCAGACTCCGGTTATTACGTTGAGCATTCAGGCTTCGGTCAGTTTCGTTGAGGATCCAGATTCCGGTTATTACGTTGAGAGTTCAGGCTACGGTCAGTTTCATAGGGTATCAAGACACCGGTTCTTACGTTGAGCGTTCAGGCTCCGGTCATTTTCGTTGGGTATCCAGACTCTGTTTATTACGTTGAGCATTCAGACTCCAGTCATTTTCGTTGAGTATCCAGACTCCGGTTATTACATTGAGCGTTCAGGCTCCGGTCATTTTTGTTGAGTATCCTAACTCCGGTTCTTACGTTGAGCGTTCAGGCTCCGATCATTTTTGTTGAGTATCCAGACTCCAGTTATTACGTTGAGCATTCAGGCACCGGTCAGTTTCGTTGAGTATCCAGACTCCAGTTATTACGTTGATCGTTCAGGCTCTGGTCATTTTCGTTAAGCATCTAGACTCCGGTTATTACGTTGAGCGTTCAGGCTCCATTCAATTTCATTGGGTATCTAGTCTCCGATTATTACGTTGAGCGTTCAGGCTCAGGTCAGTTTTGTTGAGTATCAAGACACCGATTATTACGTTGATCGTTCAGGCTCCGGTCATTTTCGTTGACTATCCAGACTCTGGTTATTACGTTGAGCGTTCAGGCTCCGGTCAGTTTAGTTGAGTATCCATATTCCGGTTATTACGTTGAGCGTTCAGGCTATGGTCAGTTTCATTGAGTATCCAGACTCCGGTTATTACGTTGAGCGTTCAGGCTCCGTCAGTTTCGTTGAGTATCCAGATTCCGGTTATTACATTGAGAGTTTGGGCTCCGGTCAGTTTCATAGGGTATCAAGACACTGGTTATTATGTTGAGCGTTCAGGCTCCGGTCAGTTTCATTGGGTATCCAGACTCTGGTTATTACGTTGATCGTTCAGTCTCCGGTCAGTTTTTTTGAGTATCCAGACTCCAGTTATTACGTTGGGCGTTCAGGCTCCAGTCAGTTTCGTTCGGTATCCAAACTCCGGTTATTACGTTGAGCGTTCAGGCTACGGTAATTTTCGTTTAGTATCCAGACTCTAGTGATTACGTTGAGCGTTCAGGCTCTGGTCAGTTTTGTTGAGTATCCAGATTCTGATTATTACGTTGAGCATTCAGGCTCTGGTCAGTTTCGTTGGGTATCCAGACTCCCGTTATTACGTTAAGCGTTCAGGCTCTGTTCATTTTCGTTGAGTATCCAGACTCCGGTTATTAAGTTGAGCGTTTGGCTCCGATCATTTTCATTGAGTATCTAGACTTCGGCTATTACGTTGAGCGTTCAGGCTCTGGTCATTTTCGTTGAGTATCCAAACTACGGTAATTATGTTGAGAGTTCAGACTCCGGTCATTTTCGTTGAGTATCCAGACTCCGGTTATTACGTTGAGCGTTCAGGCTCCGGTCAGTTTCGTTGAGTATCCACACTTCGGTTATTACGTTGAGAGTTCAGACTCCGGTCATTTTCGTTGAGTATCCAGACTCCGGTTATTATGTTGAGGGTTTAGGCTCCGTTCAGTTTCGTTGGGTATCTAGTCTCTGATTATTACGTTGAGCGTTCAGGCTCAGGTCAGTTTCGTTGGGTATCAAGACACCGGTTATTCCGTTGAGAATTCAGGCTCCAGTCAGTTTCGTTGGGTATTCAGACTCCGGTTATTACGTTGAGCATTCAGTCTCCGTTCAGTTTCGTTGAGTATCTAGATTCCGGTTATTACGTTGAACATTTAGGCATCGATCAGTTTCTTTGAGTATCCAGACTCCGGTTATTACGTTGATCGTTCAGGCTCTGGTCAGTTTCATTAAGCATCCATATTCCGGTTAATACGTTGAGTATTCAGGCTCCATTCAATTTCGTTGGGTATCTAGTCTCTGATTATTACGTTGAGCGTTCAGGCTCAGGTCAGATTCGTTGGGTATCAAGACACCGGTTATTATGTTGATCGTTCAGGCTCCGGTCATTTTCGTTGACTATCCAGACTCTGGTTATTACGTTGAGCGTTCAGGCTCCGGTCAGTTTAGTTGAGTATCCAAATTCCGGTTATTACGTTGAACGTTCAGGCTATGGTCAGTTTCATTGAGTATCCAGACTCCGGTTATTACGTTGAGCGTTCAGGCTCCGTCAGTTTCGTTGAGTATCCAGATTCCGGTTATTACGTTGAGAGTTTGGGCTATGGTCAGTTTCATAGGGTATCAAGACACCGGTTATTATGTTGAGCGTTCAGGCTCCGATCAGTTTCATTGGGTATCCAGACTCTGGTTATTACGTTGATCGTTCAGTCTCCGGTCAGTTTTGTTGAGTAACCAGACTCCAGTTACTACGTTGAGCGTTCAGGCTCCGGTCAGTTTCGTTGAGTATCCAGACTCCGGTTATTACGTTGAGAGTTCAGACTCCGGTCATTTTCGTTGAGTATCCAGACTCCGGTTATTACTTTGAGGGTTCAGGCTCCGTTCAGTTTCGTTGGGTATCTAGTCTCCGATTATTACGTTGAGCGTTCAGGCTCAGGTCAGTTTCGTTGGGTATCAAGACACCGGTTATTCCGTTGAGCGTTCAGGCTCCAGTCAGTTTCATTGGGTATTCAGACTCTGGTTATTACGTTTAGCATTCAGTCTCCGGTCAGTTTCGTTGAGTATCCAGACTCTGGTTATTACGTTGAGCGTTCAGGCTCCGGTCAGTTTCTTTGGGTATCCAGACTACGGTTATTACGTTGATCGTTCAGGCTCCGGTCATTTTCGTTAACTATCCAGACTCTGGTTATTACGTTGAGCGTTCAGGCTCCAGTCAGTTTAGTTGAGTATCCAGATTCCGGTTATTACGTTGAGCGTTCAGGCTATGGTCAGTCTCGTTGAGTATCCAGACTCCGGTTATTACGTTGAGCATTCAGGCTTCGGTCAGTTTCGTTGAGGATCCAGATTCCGGTTATTACGTTGAGAGTTCAGGCTACGGTCAGTTTCATAGGGTATCAAGACACCGGTTCTTACGTTGAGCGTTCAGGCTCCGGTCATTTTCGTTGGGTATCCAGACTCTGTTTATTACGTTGAGCATTCAGACTCCAGTCATTTTCGTTGAGTATCCAGACTCCGGTTATTACATTGAGCGTTCAGGCTCCGGTCATTTTTGTTGAGTATCCTAACTCCGGTTCTTACGTTGAGCGTTCAGGCTCTGATCATTTTTGTTGAGTATCCAGACTCCAGTTATTACGTTGAGCATTCAGGCACCGGTCAGTTTCGTTGAGTATCCAGACTCCAGTTATTACGTTGATCGTTCAGGCTCTGGTCATTTTTGTTAAGCATCTAGACTTCGGTTATTACGTTGAGCGTTCAGGCTCCATTCAATTTCGTTGGGTATCTAGTCTCCGATTATTACGTTGAGCGTTCAGGCTCAGGTCAGTTTCGTTGAGTATCAAGACACCGGTTATTACGTTGATCGTTCAGGCTCCGGTCATTTTCGTTGACTATCTAGACTCTGGTTATTACGTTGAGCGTTCAGGCTCCGGTCAGTTTAGTTGAGTATCCAGATTCCGGTTATTACGTTGAGCGTTCAGGCTATGGTCAGTTTCATTGAGTATCCAGACTCCGGTTATTACGTTGAGCGTTCAGGCTCCGTCAGTTTCGTTGAGTATCCAGATTCCGGTTGTTACGTTGAGAGTTTGGGCTCCGGTCAGTTTCATAGGGTATCAAGACACTGGTTATTATGTTGAGCGTTCAGGCTTCGGTCAGTTTCATTGGGTATCCAGACTCTGGTTATTACGTTGATCGTTCAGTCTCCGGTCCGTTTTGTTGAGTATCCAGACTCCGGTTATTACGTTGGGCGTTCAGGCTCCAGTCAGTTTCGTTGGGTATCCAAACTCCGGTTATTACGTTGAGCGTTAAGGCTCCGGTAATTTTCGTTTAGTATCCAGACTCTAGTGATTACGTTGAGCGTTCAGGCTCCGTTCAATTTTGTTGAGTATCCAGATTCTGATTATTACGTTGAGCATTCTGGCTCTGGTCAGTTTCGTTGGGTATCCAAACTCCCGTTATTACGTTAAGCGTTCAGGCTCCGGTCATTTTCGTTGAGTATCCAGACTCCGGTTATTAAGTTGAGCGTTTGGCTCCGATCATTTTCATTGAGTATCCAGACTCTGGCTATTACATTGAGCGTTCAGGCTCTGTTCATTTTCGTTGGGTATCCAGACTCTGGTTATTACGTTGATCGTTCAGTGTCCGGTCAGTTTTGTTGAGTATCCAGACTCCAGTTACTACGTTGAGCGTTCAGGCTCCGGTCAGTTTCGTTGAGTATCCAGACTCCGGTTATTACGTTGAGAGTTCAGACTCCGGTCATTTTCGTTGAGTATCCAGACTCCGGTTATTACTTTGAGGGTTCAGGCTCCGTTCAGTTTCGTTGGGTATCTAGTCTCCGATTATTACGTTGAGCGTTCAGGCTCAGGTCAGTTTCGTTGGGTATCAAGACACCGGTTATTCCGTTGAGCGTTCAGGCTCCAGTCAGTTTCATTGGGTATTCAGACTCTGGTTATTACGTTTAGCATTCAGTCTCCGGTCAGTTTCGTTGAGTATCCAGACTCTGGTTATTACGTTGAGCGTTCAGGCTCCATCAGTTTCTTTGGGTATCCAGACTACGGTTATTACGTTGATCGTTCAGGCTCCGGTCATTTTCGTTGAGTATCCAGACTCTGGTTATTACGTTGAGCGTTCAGGCTCCAGTCAGTTTAGTTGAGTATCCAGATTCCGGTTATTACGTTGAGCGTTCAGGCTATGGTCAGTTTCGTTGAGTATCCAGACTCCGGTTATTACGTTGAGCGTTCAGGCTTCGAGCAGTTTCGTTGAGGATCCAGATTCTAGTTATTACGTTGAGAGTTCAGGCTCCGGTCAATTTCATAGGGTATCAAGACACCGGTTATTACGTTGAGCGTTCAGGCTCCGGTCATTTTCGTTGGGTATCCAGACTCTGTTTATTACGTTGAGCATTCAGGCTCCAGTCATTTTCGTTGAGTATCCAGACTCCGGTTATTACATTGAGCGTTCAGGCTCCGGTCATTTTTGTTGAGTATCCCAACTCCGGTTCTTACGTTGAGCGTTCAGGCTCCGATCATTTTTGTTGAGTATCCAGACTCCAGTTATTACGTTGAGCATTCAGGCACCGGTCAGTTTCGTTGAGTATCCAGACTCCAGTTATTACGTTGATCGTTCAGGCTTTGGTTATTTTCGTTAAGCATCTAGACTCCGGTTATTACGTTGAGCGTTCAGGCTCCATTCGATTTCGTTGGGTATCTAGTCTCCGATTATTACGTTGAGCGTTCAGGCTCAGGTCAGTTTCGTTGGGTATCAAGACACCGGTTATTACGTTGGTCGTTCAGGCTCCGGTCATTTTCGTTGACTATCCAGACTCTGGTTATTACGTTGAGCGTTCAGGCTTCGGTCAGTTTAGTTGAGTATCCAGATTCCGGTTATTACGTTGAGCGTTCAGGCTATGGTCAGTTTCATTGAGTATCCAGACTCCGGTTATTACGTTGAGCGTTCAGGCTCCGTCAGTTTCGTTGAGTATCCAGATTCCGGTTGTTACATTGAGAGTTTGGGCTCCGGTCAGTTTCATAGGGTATCAAGACACCGGTTATTATGTTGAGCGTTCAGGCTCCGGTCAGTTTCATTGGGTATCCAGACTCTGGTTATTATGTTGATCGTTCAGTCTCCGGTCAGTTTTGTTGAGTATCCAGACTCCAGTTATTACGTTGGGCGTTCAGGCTCCAGTCAGTTTCGTTGGGTATCCAAACTCCGGTTATTACGTTGAGCGTTCAGGCTACGGTAATTTTCGTTTAGTATCCAGACTCTAGTGATTACGTTGAGCGTTCAGGCTCCGGTCAGTTTTGTTGAGTGTCCAGATTCTGATTATTACGTTGAGCATTCAGGCTCTGGTCGGTTTCGTTGGGTATCCAGACTCCCGTTGTTACGTTAAGCGTTC
Organism: Lathyrus sativus; assembly: GCA_963859935.3. Classification (NCBI taxonomy): domain Eukaryota; kingdom Viridiplantae; phylum Streptophyta; class Magnoliopsida; order Fabales; family Fabaceae; genus Lathyrus; species Lathyrus sativus. The sequence goes on along the minus strand of OZ012736.1, from coordinate 247,537,155 downwards.
AGGCTCCGGTCATTTTCGTTGAGTATCCAGACTCCGGTTATTAAGTTGAGCGTTTGGCTCCGGTCATTTTCATTGAGTATCCAGACTTCGGCTATTACGTTGAGCGTTCAGGCTCTGGTCATTTTCGTTGAGTATCCAAACTCCGGTTATTATGTTGAGAGTTCAGACTCCGGTCATTTTCGTTGAGTATCCAGACTCCGGTTATTACGTTGAGCGTTCAGGCTCCGGTCAATTTCTTTGAGTATCCAGACTCCGGTTATTATGTTGAGAGTTCAGACTCCGGTCATTTTCGTTGAGTATCCAGACTCCGGTTATTACTTTGAGGGTTCAGGCTCCGTTCAGTTTCGTTGGGTATCTAGTCTCCGATTATTACGTTGAGCGTTCAGGCTCAGGTCAGTTTCGTTGGGTATCAAGACACCGGTTATTCCGTTGAGCGTTCAGGCTCCAGTCAGTTTCATTGGGTATTCAGACTCTGGTTATTACGTTGAGCATTCAGTCTCCGGTCAGTTTCGTTGAGTATCCAGACTCTGGTTATTACGTTGAGCATTCAGGCTCCGGTCATTTTCTTTGGGTATCCAGACTACAGTTATTACGTTGATCGTTCAGGCTCCGGTCATTTTCGTTGACTATCCAGACTCTGGTTGTTACGTTGAGCGTTCAGGCTCCAATCAGTTTAGTTGAGTATCCAGATTCCGGTTATTACGTTGAGCGTTCAGGCTATGGTCAGTTTCGTTGAGTATCCAGACTCCGGTTATTACGTTGAGCGTTCAGGCTTCGGTCAGTTTCGTTGAGGATCCAGATTCCGGTTATTACGTTGAGAGTTCAGGCTCCGGTCAGTTTCATAGGGTATCAAGACACCAGTTATTACGTTGAGCGTTCAGGCTCCGGTCAGTTTCATTGGGTATCCAGACTCCGTTTATTACGTTGAGCATTCAGGCTCCAGTCATTTTCGTTGAGTATCCAGACTCCGGTTATTACATTGAGCGTTCAGGCTCCGGTCATTTTTGTTGAGTATCCCAACTCCGGTTCTTACGTTGAGCGTTCAGGCTCCGATCATTTTTGTTGAGTATCCAGACTCCAGTTATTACGTTGAGCATTCAGGCACCGGTCAGTTTCATTGAGTATCCAGACTCCAGTTATTACGTTGATCGTTCAGGTTCTGGTCATTTTCGTTAAGCATCTAGACTCCGGTTATTACGTTGAGCGTTCAGGCTCCATTCAATTTCGTTGGGTATCTAGTCTCCGATTATTACGTTGAGCGTTCAGGCTCAGGTCAATTTTCGTTGAGTATCAAGACACCGGTTATTACGTTGATCGTTCAGGCTCCGGTCATTTTCGTTGACTATCCAGACTCTAGTTGTTACGTTGAGCGTTCAGGCTCCGGTCAGTTTAGTTGAGTATCCAGATTCCCGTTATTACGTTGAGCGTTCAAGCTATGGTCAGTTTCATTGAGTATCCAGACTCCGGTTATTACGTTGAGCGTTCAGGCTCCGTCAGTTTCGTTGAGTATCCAGATTCCGGTTGTTACGTTGAGAGTTTGGGCTCCGGTCAGTTTCATAGGGTATCAAGACACCGGTTATTATGTTGAGCGTTCAGGCTCCGGTCAGTTTCATTGGGTATCCAAACTCTGGTTATTACGTTGATCGTTCAGTCTCCGGTCAGTTTTGTTGAGTATCCAGACTCCAGTTATTACGTTGGGAGTTCAGGCTCCAGTCAGTTTCGTTGGGTATCCAAACTCTGGTTATTACGTTGAGCGTTCAGGCTCCGGTAATTTTCGTTTAGTATCCAGACTCTAGTGATTACGTTGAGCGTTCAGGCTCCGGTCAGTTTTGTTGAGTATCCAGATTCTGATTATTACGTTGAGCATTCAGGCTCTGGTCAGTTTCGTTGGGTATCCAGACTCCCGTTATTACGTTAAGCATTCAGGCTCCGGTCATTTTCGTTGAGTATCCAGACTTCGGTTATTAAGTTGAGCGTTTGGCTCCGATCATTTTCATTGAGTATCCAGACTTCGGCTATTACGTTGAGCGTTCAGGCTCTGGTCATTTTCGTTGAGTATCCAAACTCCGGTTATTATGTTGAGAGTTCAGACTCCAGTCATTTTCGTTGAGTATCCAGACTCCGGTTATTACGTTGAGCGTTCAGGCTCCGGTCAGTTTCTTTGAGTATCCAGACTCCGGTTATTACGTTGAGAGTTCAGACTCCGGTCATTTTCGTTGAGTATCCAGACTCCGGTTATTACTTTGAGGGTTCATGCTCCGTTCAGTTTCGTTGGGTATCTAGTCTCCGATTATTACGTTGAGCGTTCAGGCTCAGGTCATTTTCGTTGGGTATCAAGACACCGGTTATTCCGTTGAGCGTTCAGGCTCCAGTCAGTTTCATTGGGTATTCAGACTCCGGTTATTACGTTGAGCATTCAGTCTCTGGTCAGTTTCGATGATTATCTAGACTCTGGTTATTAAGTTGAGCGTTTAGGCTCCGGTCAGTTTCTTTGGGTATCCAGACTACGGTTATTACGTTGATCGTTAAGGCTCCGGTCATTTTCGTTGACTATCCAGACTCTGGTTGTTACGTTGAGCGTTCAGGCTCCAGTCAGTTTAGTTGAGTATCCAGATTCCGGTTATTACGTTGAGCGTTCAGGCTATGGTCAGTTTCGTTGAGTATCCAGACTCCGGTTATTACGTTGAGCGGTCAGGCTTCGGTCAGTTTCGTTGAGGATCTAGAATCCGGTTATTACGTTGAGAGTTCAGGCTCCGGTCAGTTTCATAGGGTATCAAGACACCGGTTATTACGTTGAGCGTTCAGGCTCCGGTCAGTTTCATTGGGTATCCAGACTCCGTTTATTACGTTGAGCATTCAGGCTCCAGTCATTTTCGTTGAGTATCCAGACTCCGGTTATTACATTGTACGTTCAGGCTCCGGTCATTTTTGTTGAGTATCCCAACTCCGGTTCTTACTTGAGCGTTCAGGTTCCGATCATTTTTGTTTAGTATCCAGACTCCAGTTATTATGTTGAGCATTCAGGCACCAGTCAGTTTCGTTGAGTATCCAGACTCCAGTTATTACGTTGATCGTTCAGGCTCTGGTCATTTTCGTTAAGCATCCAGACTCTGGTTATTACGTTGAGCGTTCAGGCTCCATTCAATTTCGTTGGGTATCTAGTCTCCGATTATTACGTTGAGCATTCAGGCTCAGGTCAAATTCGTTGGGTATCAAGACACCGGTTATTACGTTGATCGTTCAGGCTCCGGTCATTTTCGTTGACTATCCAGACTCTGGTTATTATGTTGAGCGTTCAGGCTCCGGTCAATTTAGTTGAGTATCCAGATTCCGGTTATTATGTTGAGCGTTCAGGCTATGGTCAGTTTTGTTGAGTATCCAGACTCCGGTTATTACGTTGAGCGTTCTGGCTCCGGTCAAGTTCGTTGAGTATCCAGATTCCAGTTATTACGTTGATAGTTCAGGCTCCAGTCAGTTTCATAGGATATCAAGACACCAGTTATTATGTTGAGCGTTCAGGCTCCGGTCAGTTTCATTGGGTATCCAGACTCTGGTTATTACGTTGATCGTTCAGTCTCCGGTCAGTTTTGTTGAGTATCCAGACTCCAGTTATTACGTTGAGCGTTCAGGCTCCAGTCAGTTTCGTTGGGTATCCAAACTCCGGTTATTACGTTGAGCGTTCAGGCTCCGGTCATTTTCGTTTAGTATCCAGACTCTAGTGATTACGTTGAGCGTTCAGGCTCCGGTCAGTTTTGTTGAGTATCCAGATTCCGATTATTACGTTGAGCATTCAGGGTTTGGTCAGTTTCGTTGGGTATCCAGAATCCCGTTATTACGTTAAGCGTTCAGGCTCTGGTCATTTTCGTTGAGTATCCAGACTCCGGTTATTAAGTTGAGGGTTTGGCTCCGATCATTTTCATAGAGTATCCAGACTCCGGCTATTACGTTGAGAGTTCGGGCTCCGGTCATTTTCGTTGAGTATCCAGACTCCGGTTATTACGTTGAGAGTTCAGACGCCGGTCATTTTCGTTGAGTATCCAGACTCCGGTTATTACGTTGAGCATTCAGCCTCCGGTCAGTTTTGTTGAGTATCCAGACTCCGGTTATTACATTGAGCGTTCGGGCTCCGGTCAGTTTCGTTGGGTATCCAGACTCCGGTTTTTACGTTGAGTGTTTAGGCTCCGGTCAGTTTTGTTGGGTATCCAGACTCCGGTTATTACGTTGAGCGTTCAGGCTCCGATTATTTTCGTTGAGTATCCAGACTCCGGTTATTACGTTGAGGGTTCAGGCTCTGTTCAGTTTCGTTGGGTATCTAGTCTCTGATTATTACGTTGAACGTTCAGGCTCAGGTCAGTTTCGTTGGGTATCAAGACACCAGTTATTCCGTTGAGTATTCAGGCTCCAGTCAGTTTCGTTGGGTATTCAGACTCCGGTTATTACGTTGAGCATTCAGTCTCCGGTCAGTTTCGTTGAGTATCTAGACTCCGGTTATTACGTTAAGCATTCAGGCACCGGTCAGTTTCGTTGAGTATCCAGATTCCGGTTATTACGTTGATCGTTCAGGCTCTGGTTAGTTTCGTTAAGTATCCAGACTCCGGTTATTACGTTGAGCGTTCAGGCTCCATTCAATTTCGTTGGGTATCTAGTCTCCGATTATTACGTTGAGCGTTCAGGCTCAGGTCAATTTCGTTGGGTATCAAGACACCGGTTATTACGTTGATCGTTCAGGCTCCAGTCATTTTTGTTGACTATCCAGACTCTGGTTATTACGTTGAGCGTTCAGGCTCCGGTCAGTTTAGTTGAGTATCCAGATTCTGGTTATTATGTTGAGCGTTCAGGCAATGGTCAGTTTCATTGAGTATCCAGACTCCGGTTATTACGTTGAGCGTTCAGGCTCCGTCAGTTTCGTTGAGTATCCGGATTCCGGTTATTACGTTGAGAGTTTGGGCTCCGGTCAGTTTCATAGGGTATCAAGACACCGGTTATTATGTTGAGCGTTCAGGCTTCGGTCAGTTTCATTGGGTATCCAGACTCCGGTTATTACGTTGATCGTTCAGTCTCCGGTCAGTTTTGTTGAGTATCCAGACTCCAGTTATTACGTTGAGCGTTCACGCTCTAGTCAGTTTCGTTGGGTATCCAAACTCCGGTTATTACGTTGAACGTTCAAGCTCCGGTCTTTTTCGTTTAGTATCCAGACTCTAGTGATTACATTGAGCGTTCAGGCTATGGTCAGTTTCGTTGAGTATCCAGACTCTGGTTATTACGTTGAGCGTTCAGGGTCCGGTCAGTTTCGTTGGGTATCCAGACTCCCGTTATTACGTTAAGCGTTCAGGCTCCGGTCATTTTCGTTGAGTATCCAGACTCCGGTTATTAAGTTGAGCGTTTGGCTCCGATCATTTTCATTGAGTATCCAGACTCCGGCTATTACGTTGAGTGTTCAGGCTCCGGTCATTTTCGTTGAGTATCCAAACTTCGGTTATTACGTTGAGAGTTCAGACTCCGGTCATTTTCGTTGAGTATCCAGACTCCGGTTATTACGTTGAGCGTTCAGGCTCCGGTCAGTTTTGTTGAGTATCCAGACTCCGATTATTACGTTGAGAGTTCAGACTCCGATCATTTTCGTTGAGTATCCAGACTCCGGTTATTACGTTGAGGGTTCAGGCTCCGTTCAGTTTCATTGGGTATCTAGTATCCGATTATTACGTTGAGCGTTCAGGCTCAGGTCAGTTTCGTTGGGTATCAAGACACCGGTTATTCCGTTGAGCGTTCAGGCTCCAGTCAGTTTCGTTGGGTATTCAGACTCCGGTTATTACGTTGATCGTTCAGGCTCCGGTCATTTTCGTTGACTATCCAGACTCTGGTTATTACGTTGAGCGTTCAGGCTCCGGTCAGTTTAGTTGAGTATCCAGACTCCGGTTATTACGTTGAGCGTTCAGGGTCCGGTCAGTTTCATTGGGTATCCAGACTCCCGTTATTACGTTAAGCGTTCAGGCTCCGGTCATTTTCGTTGAGTATCCAGACTCCGGTTATTAAGTTGAGCGTTTGGCTCCGATCATTTTCATTGAGTATCCAGACTCCGGCTATAACGTTGAGTGTTCAGGCTCCAGTCATTTTCGTTGAGTATCCAAACTCCGGTTATTACGTTGAGAGTTCAGACTCCGGTCATTTTCGTTGAGTATCCAGACTCCGGTTATTACGTTGAACGTTCAGGCTCCGGTCAGTTTCGTTGAGTATCCAGACTCCGATTATTACGTTGAGAGTTCAGACTCCGATCATTTTCGTTGAGTATCCAGACTCTGGTTATTACGTTGAGGGTTCAGGCTCCGTTCAGTTTCGTTGGGTATCTAGTCTCCGATTATTACGTTGAGCGTTCAGGCTCAGGTCAGTTTCGTTGGGTATCAAGACACCGGTTATTCCGTTGAGCATTCAGGCTCCAGTCATTTTCGTTGGGTATTCAGACTCCGGTTATTACGTTGAGCATTCAGTCTCTGGTCAATTTTGTTAAGTATCCAGACTCCGGTTATTATGTTGAGCGTTCAGGCTCCGGTCAGTTTCTTTGGGTATCCAGACTACGGTTATTAGGTTGATCGTTCAGGCTCCGGTCATTTTCGTTGACTATCCAGACTCTGGTTATTACGTTGAGCGTTCAGGCTCCAGTCAGTTTAGTTTAGTATCTAGATTTCGGTTATTACGTTGAGCGTTCAGGCTATGGTCAGTTTCGTTGAGTGTCCAGACTCCGGTTATTACGTTGAGCGTTTAGGCTTCGGTCAGTTTCGTTGAGTATCCAGATTCCAGTTATTACGTTGAGAGTTCAGGCTCCGGTCAGTTTCATAGGGTATCAAGACACCGGTTATTATGTTGAGCGTTTAGGCTCCGGTCAGTTTCATTGGGTATCCAGACTCCGTTTATCACGTTGAGCATTCAGGCTCCAGTCATTTTCGTGGAGTATCCAGACTCCGGTTATTACATTGAGCGTTCAGGCTCCGGTCAGTGTCGTTGGGTATCCAAACTCCGGTTATTATGTTGAGCGCTCAGGCTCCGGTCATTTTCGTTGAGTATCCAGACTCCGATTATTACGTTGAGCATTCAGGCATCGGTCAGTTTCGTTGAGTATCCAGACTCCGGTTATTACGTTGATCGTTCAGGCTCTGGTCAGTTTCGTTAAGCATCCAGACTCCGGTTATTACGTTGAGCGTTCAGCCTCCATTCAATTTCATTGGGTATCTAGTCTCTGATTATTACGTTGAGCGTTCAGGCTCAGGTCAGTTTCGTTGGGTATCAAGACACCGGTTATTACGTTGATCGTTCAGGCTCCGGTCATTTTCGTTGACTATCCAGACTCTAGTTATTACGTTGAGCGTTTAGGCTCCGGTTAGTTTAGTTGAGTATCCAGATTCCGGTTATTATGTTGAGCGTTCAGGCTATGGTCAGTTTCGTTGAGTATCCAGACTCCGGGTATTACGTTGAGCGTTCAGGCTCCGGTCAGTTTCGTTGAGTATCCAGATTCCGGTTATTATGTTGAGAGTTCAGGCTCCGGTCAGTTTCATAGGGTATCAAGACACCAGTTATTATGTTGAGCGTTCAGGCTCCGGTCAGTTTCATTGGGTATCCAGACTCTGGTTATTACGTTGATCGTTCAGTCTCCGGTCAGTTTTGTTGAGTATCCAGACTCCAGTTATTACGTTGAGCGTTCAGGCTCCAGTCAGTTTCGTTGGGTATCCAAACTCCGGTTATTACGTTGAGCGTTCAGGCTCCGGTCATTTTCGTTTAGTATCCAGACTCTAGTGATTACCTTGAGCGTTCAGGCTCCGGTCAGTTTTGTTGAGTATCCAGATTCTGATTATTACATTGAGCATTCAGGCTCTGGTCAATTTCGTTGTGTATCCAGACTCCCGTTATTACGTTAAGCGTTCAGGCTCCGGTCATTTTCGTTGAGTATCCAGACTCCGGTTATTAAGTTGAGCGTTTGGCTCCGATCATTTTCATTGAGTATCCAGACTCCGGCTATTACGTTGAGCGTTCAGGCTCCGATTATTTTCGTTGAGAATCCAAACTCCGGTAATTATGTTGAGAGTTCAGACTCCGGTCTTTTTCGTTGAGTATCCAGACTCCAGTTATTACGTTGAGCGTTCAGGCTCCGGTCAGTTTCGTTGAGTATCCACACTCCGGTTATTACGTTGAGAGTTCAGACTCCGGTCATTTTCGTTGAGTATCCAGACTCCGGTTATTACGTTGAGGGTTCAGGCTCTGTTCAGTTTCGTTGGGTATCTAGTCTCTGATTATTACGTTGAACGTTCAGGCTCTGGTCAGTTTCGTTGGGTATCAAGACACCAGTTATTCCGTTGAGTATTCAGGCTCCAGTCAGTTTCGTTGGGTATTCAGACTCCGGTTATTACGTTGAGCATTCAGTCTCCGGTCAGTTTCGTTGAGTATCTAGACTCCAGTTATTACGTTGAACATTCAGGCATCGATCAGTTTCGTTGAGTATCCAGACTCCGGTTATTACGTTGATCGTTCAGGCTCTGGTCAGTTTCGTTAAGCATCCAGACTCCGGTTATTACGTTGAGCGTTCAGGCTCCATTCAATTTCATTGGGTATCTAGTCTCTGATTATTACGTTGAGCGTTCAGGCTCAGGTCAGTTTCGTTGGGTATCAAGACACCGGTTATTACGTTGATCGTTCAGGCTCCGGTCATTTTCGTTGACTATCCAGACTCTGGTTATTACGTTGAGCGTTCAGGCTCCGGTTAGTTTAGTTGAGTATCCAGATTCCGGTTATTATGTTGAGCGTTCAGGCTATGGTCAGTTTCGTTGAGTATCCAGACTCCGGGTATTACGTTGAGCGTTCAGGCTCCGGTCAGTTTCGTTGAGTATCCAGATTCCAGTTATTACGTTGAGAGTTCAGGCTCCGGTCAGTTTCATAGGGTATCAAGACACCAGTTATTATGTTGAGCGTTCAGGCTCCGGTCAGTTTCATTGGGTATCCAGACTCTGGTTATTACGTTGATCGTTCAGTCTCTGGTCAGTTTTGTTGAGTATCCAGACTCCAGTTATTACGTTGAGCGTTCAGGCTCCAGTCAGTTTTGTTGGGTATCCAAACTCCGGTTATTACGTTGAGCGTTCAGGCTCTGGTCATTTTCGTTTAGTATCCAGACTCTAGTGATTACGTTGAGCGTTCAGGCTCCGGTCAGTTTTGTTGAGTATCCAGATTCTGATTATTACATTGAGCATACAGGCTCTGGTCAATTTCGTTGGGTATCCAGACTCCCGTTATTACGTTAAGCGTTCAGGCTCCGGTCATTTTCGTTGAGTATCCAGACTCCGGTTATTAAGTTAAGCGTTTGGCTCCGATCATTTTCATTGAGTATCCAGACTTCGGCTATTACGTTGAGCGTTCAGGCTCCGATTATTTTCGTTGAGTATCCAAACTCCGGTAATTACGTTGAGAGTTCAGACTCCGGTCCTTTTCGTTGAGTATCCAGACTCCAGTTATTACGTTGAGCGTTCAGGCTTCGGTCAGTTTCGTTGAGTATCCACACTCCGGTTATTACGTTGAGAGTTCAGACTCCGATCATTTTCGTTGAGTATCCAGACTCCGGTTATTACGTTGAGGGTTCAGGCTCCGTTCAGTTTCGTTAGGTATCTAGTCTCTGATTATTACGTTGAGCGTTCAGGCTCAGGTCAGTTTCGTTGGGTATCAAGACACCAGTTATTCCGTTGAGCATTCAGGCTCCAGTCAGTTTCGTTGGGTATTCAGACTCCGGTTATTACGTTGAGCATTCAGTCTCCGGTCAGTTTCGTCGAGTATCTAGACTCCGGTAATTACGTTGAACATTCAGGCATCGATCAGTTTCGTTGAGTATCCAGACTCCGGTTATTACGTTGATCGTTCAGGCTCTGGTCAGTTTCGTTAAGCATCCATACTCCGGTTAATACGTTGAGCATTCAGGCTCCATTCAATTTCGTTGGGTATCTAGTCTCCGATTATTACGTTGAGCGTTCAGGCTCAGGTCAGATTCGTTGGGTATCAAGACACCGGTTATTACGTTGATCGTTCAGGCTCCGGTCATTTTCGTTGACTATCCAGACTCTAGTTATTACGTTGAGCGTTCAGGCTCCGGTCATATTAGTTGAGTATCCAGATTCCGGTTATTACGTTGAGCGTTCAGGCTATGGTCAGTTTCGTTGAGCATCCATACTCCGGTTATTACGTTGAGCATTCAGGGTCCGGTCAGTTTCATTGGGTATCCAGACTCCCGTTATTACGTTAAGCGTTCAGGCTCCGGTCATTTTCGTTGAGTATCCAGACTCCGGTTATTAAGTTGAGTGTTTGGCTCCGATCATTTTCATTGAGTATCCAGACTCCGGCTATTACGTTGAGTGTTCAGGCTCCGGTCATTTTCGTTGAGTATCCAAACTCCGGTTATTACGTTGAGAGTTCAGACTTCGGTCATTTTCGTTGAGTATCCAGACTCCGATTATTACGTTGAGCGTTCAGGCTCCGGTCAGTTTCATTGAGTATCCAGACTCCGATTATTACGTTGAGAGTTCAGACTCCGATCATTTTCGTTGAGTATCCAGACTCCGGTTATTACGTTGAGGGTTCAGGCTCCGTTCAGTTTCGTTGGGTATCTAGTCTCCGATTATTACAATGAGCGTTCAGGCTCAGGTCAGTTTCGTTGGGTATCAAGACACCGGTTATTCCGTTGAGCGTTCAGGCTCCAGTCAGTTTCGTTGGGTATTCAGACTCCGGTTATTACGTTGAGCATTCAGTCTCCGGTCAGTTTCGTTGAGTATCCAGACTCTGGTTATTATGTTGAGCGTTCAGGCTCCGGTCAGTTTCTTTGGGTATCCAGACTACGGTTATTAGGTTGATCGTTTAGGCTCCGGTCATTTTCGTTGACAATGCAGACTCTGGTTATTACGTTGAGCGTTCAGGCTCCAGTCAGTTTAGTTGAGTATCTAGATTTCGGTTATTACGTTGAGCGTTCAGGCTATGGTCAGTTTCGTTGAGTGTCCAGACTCCGGTTATTACGTTGAGCGTTCAAGCTTCGGTCAGTTTCGTTGAGTATCCAGATTCCGGTTATTACGTTGAGAGTTCAGGCTCCGGTTAGTTTCATAGGGTATCATGACACCGGTTATTATGTTGAGCGTTCAGGCTCCGGTCAGTTTCATTGGGTATCCAGACTCCGTTTATCACGTTGAGCATTCAGGCTCCAGTCATTTTCGTGGAGTATCCAGACTCCGGTTATTACATTGAGCGTTCAGGCTCCGGTCATTTTTGTTGAGTATCCCAACTCCGGTTCTTACATTGAGCGTTCAGGCTCCGATCATTTTTGTTGAGTATCCAGACTCCAGTTGTTACGTTGAGCATTCAGGCACCGGTCAGTTTCGTTGAGTATCCAGACTCCAGTTATTACATTGATCGTTCAGGCTCTGGTCATTTTCGTTAAGCATCTAGACTCCGGTTATTACGTTGAGCGTTCAGGCTCCATTCAATTTCGTTGGGTATCTAGTCTCCGATTATTACGTTGAGCGTTCAGGCTCAGGTCAGTTTTGTTGAGTATCAAGACACCGGTTATTACGTTGATCGTTCAGGCTCCAGTCATTTTCGTTGACTATCCAGACTCTGGTTATTACGTTAGGCGTTCAGGCTCCGGTCAGTTTAGTTGAGTATCCAGAATCCGGTTATTACGTTGAGCGTTCAGGCTATGGTCAGTTTCATTGAGTATCCAGACTCCGGTTATTACGTTGAGCGTTAAGGCTCCGTCAGTTTCATTGAGTATCTAGATTCCGGTTATTAGGTTGAGAGTTTGGGCTCCGGTCAGTTTCATAGGGTATCAAGACACCGGTTATTATGTTGAGCGTTCAGGCTCCGGTCAGTTTCATTGGGTATCCAGACTCTAGTTATTACGTTGATCGTTCAGTCTCCGGTCAGTTTTGTTGAGTATCCAGACTCCAGTTATTACGTTGGGCGTTCAGGCTCCAGTCAGTTTCGTTGGGTATCCAAACTCCGGTTATTACGTTGAGCGTTCAGGCTCCGGTAATTTTCGTTTAGTATCCAGACTCTAGTGATTACGTTGAGCGTTCAGGCTCCGGTCAGTTTTGTTGAGTATCCTGATTCTGATTATTACGTTGAGCATTCAGGCTCTGGTCAGTTTCGTTGGGTATCCAGACTCCCGTTATTACGTTAAGCGTTCAGGCTCCGGTCATTTTCGTTGAGTATCCAGACTCCGGTTATTAAGTTGAGCGTTTGGCTCCGATCATTTTCATTGAGTATCCAGACTTCGGCTATTACGTTGAGCGTTCAGGCTCTGGTCATTTTCGTTGAGTATCCAAACTCCGGTAATTATGTTGAGAGTTCAGACTCCGGTCATTTTCGTTGAGTATCCAGACTCTGGTTATTACGTTGAGCGTTCAGGCTCCGGTCAGTTTCGTTGAGTATCCACACTCCGGTTATTACGTTGAGAGTTCAAACTCTGGTCATTTTCATTGAGTATCCAGACTCCGGTTATTATGTTGAGGGTTCAGGCTCCGTTCAGTTTCGTTGGGTATCTAGTCTCTGATTATTACGTTGAGCGTTCAGGCTCAGGTCAGTTTCGTTGGGTATCAAGACCCCGGTTATTCCGTTGAGCGTTCAGGCTCCAAACAGTTTCGTTGGGTATTCAAACTCCGGTTATTACGTTGAGCATTCAGTCTCCGGTCAATTTCGTTGAGTATCCAGACTTCGGTTATTACGTTGAACATTCAGGCATCGATCAGTTTCTTTGAGTATCCAGACTCCGGTTATTACGTTGATCGTTCAGGCTCTGGTCAGTTTCGTTAAGCATCCATATTCCGGTTAATACGTTGAGCATTCAGGCTCCATTCAATTTCGTTGGGTATCTAGTCTCCGATTATTACGTTGAGCGTTCAGGCTCAGGTCAGATTCGTTGGGTATCAAGACACCGGTTATTATGTTGATCGTTCAGGCTCCGGTCATTTTCGTTGACTATCCAGACTCTGGTTATTACGTTGAGCGTTCAGGCTCCGGTCAGTTTAGTTGAGTATCCACATTCCGGTTATTACGTTGAGCGTTCAGGCTATGGTCAGTTTCATTGAGTATCCAGACTCCGGTTATTACGTTGAGCGTTCAGGCTACGTCAGTTTCGTTGAGTATCCAGATTTCGGTTATTACGTTGAGAGTTTGGGCTCCGGTCAGTTTCATAGGGTATCAAGACACCGGTTATTATGTTGAGCGTTCAGGCTCCGATCAGTTTCATTGGGTATCCAGACTCTGGTTATTACGTTGATCGTTCAGTCTTCGGTCAGTTTTGTTGAGTATCCAGACTCCAGTTATTACGTTAAGCGTTCAGGCTCCAGTCAGTTTCGTTGGGTATCCAAACTCCGGTTATTACGTTGAGCGTTCAGGCTCCGGTAATTTTCGTTTAGAATCCAGACTCTAGTGATTACGTTGAGCGTTCAGGCCCTGTTCAGTTTTGTTGAGTATCCAGATTCTGATTATTACGTTGAGCATTCAGGCTCTGGTCAGTTTCGTTGGGTATCCAAACTCCCGTTATTACATTAAGCGTTCAGGCTCCGGTCATTTTCGTTGAGTATCCAGACTCCGGTTATTAAGTTGAGCGTTTGGCTCCGATCATTTTCATTGAGTATCCAGACTCCGGCTATTACGTTGAGCGTTCAGGCTTTGGTCATTTTCGTTGAGTATCCAAACTCCGGTTATTATGTTGAGAGTTCAGACTCCGGTCATTTTCGTTGAGTATCCAGACTCCGGTTATTACGTTGAGCGTTCAGGCTCGGGTCAGTTTCGTTGAGTATCCAGACTCCGGTTATTACATTGAGAGTTCAGACTCCGGTCATTTTCGTTGAGTATCCAGACTCCGGTTATTACTTTGAGGGTTCAGGCTCCGTTCAGTTTCGTTGGGTATCTAGTCTCCGATTATTACGTTGAGCGTTCAGGCTCAGGTCAGTTTCATTGGGTATCAAGACACCGGTTATTCCGTTGAGCGTTCAGGCTCCAGTCAGTTTCATTGGGTATTCAGACTCTGGTTATTACGTTGAGCATTCAGTCTCCGGTCAGTTTTGTTGAGTATCCAGACTCTGGTTATTACGTTGAGCGTTTAGGCTCCGGTCAGTTTCTTTGGGTATCCAGACTACGGTTATTACATTGATCGTTCAGGCTCCGGTCATTTTCGTTGACTATCCAGACTCTGGTTATTACGTTGAGCGTTCAGGCTCCAATCAGTTTAGTTGAGTATCCAGATTCCGGTTATTACGTTGAGCGTTCAGGCTATGGTCAGTTTCGTTGAGTATCCAGACTCCGGTTATTACATTGAGCGTTCAGGCTTCGGTCAGTTTCGTTGAGGATCCAGATTCCGGTTATTATGTTGAGAGTTCAGGCTCCGGTCAGTTTCATAGGGTATCAAGACACCGGTTATTACGTTGAGCGTTCAGGCTCCGGTCAGTTTCATTGGGTATCCAGACTCTGTTTATTACGTTGAGCAGTCAGGCTCCAGTCATTTTCGTTGAGTATCCAGACTCCGGTTATTACATTGAGTGTTCAGGCTCCGGTCATTTTTTTTGAATATCCCAACTCCGGTTCTTACGTTGAGCGTTCAGGCTCCGATCATTTTTGTTGAGTATCCAGACTCCTTTTATTACGTTGAGCATTCAGGCACCGGTCAGTTTCGTTGAGTATCTAGACTCCAGTTATTACGTTGATCGTTCAGGCTCTGGTCATTTTCGGTAAGCATCTAGACTCCGGTTATTACGTTGAGCGTTCAGGCTCCATTCAATTTCGTTGGGTATCTAGTCTCCGATTATTACGTTGAGCGTTCAGGCTCAGGTCAGATTCGTTGGGTATCAAGACACCGGTTATTATGTTGATCGTTCAGGCTCCGGTCATTTTCGTTGACTATCCAGACTCTGGTTATTACGTTGAGCGTTCAGGCTCCGGTCAGTTTAGTTGAGTATCCAGATTCCGGTTATTACGTTGAGCGTTCAGGCTATGGTCAGTTTCATTGAGTATCCAGACTCCGGTTATTACGTTGAGCGTTCAGGCTCCGTCAGTTTCGTTGAGTATCCAGATTCCGGTTATTACGTTGAGAGTTTGGGCTCCGGTCAGTTTCATAGGGTATCAAGACACCGGTTATTATGTTGAGCGTTCAGGCTCCGGTCAGTTTCATTGGGTATCCAGACTCTGGTTATTACGTTGATCGTTCAGTCTCCGGTCCGTTTTGTTGAGTATCCAGACTCCAGTTATTACGTTGAGCGTTCAGGCTCCAGTCAGTTTCGTTGGGTATCCAAACTCCGGTTATTACGTTTAGCGTTCAGGCTCCGGTAATTTTCGTTTAGTATCCAGACTCCAGTGATTACATTGAGCGTTCAGGCTCCGTTCAGTTTTGTTGAGTATCCAGATTCTAATTATTACGTTGAGCATTCAGGCTCTGGTCAGTTTCGTTGGGTATCCAGACTCCCGTTATTACGTTAAGCGTTCAGGCTCCGGTCATTTTCGTTGAGTATCCAGACTCCGGTTATTAAGTTGAGCGTTTGGCTCCGATAATTTTCATTGAGTATCCAGACTCCGGCTATTACGTTGAGCGTTCAGGCTCTGGTCATTTTCATGGAGTATCCAAACTCCGGTTATTATGTTGAGAGTTCTGACTCCGGTCATTTTCGTTGAGTATCTAGACTCCGGTTATTACGTTGAGCGTTCAGGCTCCGGTCAGTTTCGTTGAGTATCCAGACTCCGGTTATTACGTTGAGAGTTCAGACTCCGGTCATTTTCGTTGAGTATCCAGACTCCGGTTATTACGTTGAGAGTTCAGACTCCGGTCATTTTCGTTGAGTATCCAGACTCCGGTTATTACTTTGAGGGTTCAGGCTCCGTTCAGTTTCGTTGGGTATCTAGTCTCCGATTATTACGTTGAGCGTTCAGGCTCAGGTCAGTTTCATTGGGTATCAAGACACCGGTTATTCCGTTGAGCGTTCAGGCTCCAGTCAGTTTCATTGGGTATTCAGACTCTGGTTATTACGTTGAGCATTCAGTCTCCGGTCAGTTTTGTTGAGTATCCAGACTCTGGTTATTACGTTGAGCGTTCAGGCTCCGGTCAGTTTCGTTGACTATCCAGACTTTGGTTATTACGTTGAGCGTTCAGGCTCCGGTCATTTTCGTTGACTATCCAGACTCCGGTTATTACATTGAGCGTTCAGGCTATGGTCAGTTTCGTTGAGTATCCAGACTCCGGTTATTACGTTGAGCGTTCAGGCTTCGGTCAGTTTCGTTGAGGATCCAGATTCCGGTTATTACGTTGAGAGTTCAGGCTACGGTCAGTTTCATAGGGTATCAAGACACCGGTTATTACGTTGAGCGTTCAGGCTCCGGTCAGTTTCATTGGGTATCCAGACTCTGTTTATTACGTTGAGCATTCAGGCTCCAGTCATTTTCGTTGAGTATCCAGACTCCGGTTATTACATTGAGCGTTCAGGCTCCGGTCATTTTTGTTGAGTATCCCAACTCCGGTTCTTACATTGAGCGTTCAGGCTCCGATCATTTTTGTTGAGTATCCAGACTCCAGTTATTACGTTGAGCATTCAGGCACCGGTCAGTTTCGTTGAGTATCCAGACTCCAGTTATTACGTTGATCGTTCAGGCTCTGGTCATTTTTGTTAAGCATCTAGACTTCGGTTATTACGTTGAGCGTTCAGGCTCCATTCAATTTCGTTGGGTATCTAGTCTCCGATTATTACGTTGAGCGTTCAGGCTCAGGTCAGTTTTGTTGAGTATCAAGACACCGGTTATTACGTTGATCGTTCAGGCTCTGGTCATTTTCGTTGACTATCCAGACTCTGGTTATTACGTTGAGCATTCAGGCTATGGTCAGTTTCATTGAGTATCCAGACTCCGGTTATTACGTTGAGCGTTCAGGCTCCGTCAGTTTCGTTGAGGATCCAGATTCCGGTTACTACGTTGAGAGTTTGGGCTCCGGTCAGTTTCATAGGGTATCAAGATACCGGTTATTATGTTGAGCGTTCAGGCTCTGGTCAGTTTCGTTGGGTATCCAGACTCCCGTTATTACGTTAAGCGTTCAGGCTCCGGTCATTTTTGTTGAGTATCCAGACTCCGGTTATTAAGTTGAGCGTTTGGCTCCGATAATTTTCATTGAGTATCCAGACTCCGGCTATTACGTTGAGCGTTCAGGCTCTGGTCATTTTCGTGGAGTATCCAAACTCCGGTTATTATGTTGAGAGTTCTGACTCCGGTCATTTTCGTTGAGTATCTAGACTCCGGTTATTACGTTGAGCGTTCAGGCTCCGGTCAGTTTCGTTGAGTATCCAGACTCCGGTTATTACGTTGAGAGTTCAGACTCCGGTCATTTTCGTTGAGTATCCAGACTCCGGTTATTACTTTGAGGGTTCAGGCTCCGTTCAGTTTCGTTGGGTATCTAGTCTCCGATTATTACGTTGAGCGTTCAGGCTCAGGTCAGTTTCGTTGGGTATCAAGACACCGGTTATTCCATTGAGCGTTCAGGCTCCAGTCAGTTTCATTGGGTATTCAGACTCCGGTTATTACGTTGAGCATTCAGTCTCCGGTCAGTTTCGTTGAGTATCCAGACTCTGGTTATTACGTTGAGCATTCAGGCTCCGGTCAGTTTCTTTGGGTATCCAGAATACGGTTATTACGTTGATCGTTCAGGCTCCGGTCATTTTCGTTGACTATCCAGACTCTGGTTATTACGTTGAGCGTTCAGGCTCCAATCAGTTTAGTTGAGTATCCAGATTCCAGTTATTACGTTGAGCGTTCAGGCTATGGTCAGTTTCGTTGAGTATCTAGACTCCGGTTATTACGTTGAGCGTTCAGGCTTCGGTCAGTTCCGTTGAGGATCCAGATTCCGGTTATTACGTTGAGAGTTCAGGCTCCGGTCAGTTTCATAGGGTATCAAGACAACGGTTATTACGTTGAGCGTTCAGGCTCCGGTCAGTTTCATTGGGTATCCAGACTCTGTTGATTACGTTGAGCATTCAGGCTCCAGTCATTTTCGTTGAGTATCCAGACTCCGGTTATTACATTGAGCGTTCAGGCTCCGGTCATTTTTGTTGAGTATCCCAACTCTGGTTCTTACATTGAGCGTTCAGGCTCCGATCATTTTTGTTGAGTATCCAGACTCCAGTTATTACGTTGAGCATTCAGGCACCGGTCAGTTTCGTTGAGTATCCAGACTCCAGTTATTACGTTGATCGTTCAGGCTCTGGTCATTTTCGTTAAGCATCTAGACTCCGGTTATTACGTTGAGCGTTCAGGCTCCATTCAATTTCGTTGGGTATCTAGTCTCCGATTATTACGTTGAGCGTTCAGGCTCAGGTCAGTTTTGTTGAGTATCAAGACACCGATTATTACGTTGATCGTTCAGGCTCCGGTAATTTTCGTTGACTATCCAGACTCTGGTTATTACGTTGAGCATTCAGGCTCCGGTCAGTTTAGTTGAGTATCCAGATTCCGGTTTTTACGTTGAGCGTTCAGGCTATGGTCAGTTTCATTGAGTATCCAGACTCCGGTTATTACGTTGAGCGTTCAGGCTCCGTCAGTTTCGTTGAGTATCCAGATTCCGGTTATTACGTTGAGAGTTTGGGCTCCGGTCAGTTTCATAGGGTATCAAGATACCGGTTATTATGTTGAGCGTTCAGGCTCCGGTCAGTTTCATTGGGTATCCAGACTCTGGTTATTACGTTGATCGTTCAGTCTCCGGTCAGTTTTTTTGAGTATCCAGACTCCAGTTATTACGTTGGGTGTTCAAGCTCCAGTCAGTTTCGTTGGGTATCCAAACTCCGGTTATTACGTTGAGCGTTCAGGCTCCGGTAATTTTCGTTTAGTATCCAGATTCTAGTGATTACGTTGAGCGTTCAGGCTCCGTTCAGTTTTGTTGAGTATCCAGATTCTGATTGTTACGTTGAGCATTCAGGCTCTGGTCAGTTTCGTTGGGTATCCAAACTCCCGTTATTACGTTAAGCGTTCAGGCTCCGGTCATTTTTGTTGAGTATCCAGACTCCGGTTATTAAGTTGAGCGTTTGGCTCCGATCATTTTCATTGAGTATCTAGACTTCGGCTATTACGTTGAGCGTTCAGGCTCTGGTCATTTTCGTTGAGTATCCAAACTACGGTAATTATGTTGAGAGTTCAGACTCCGGTCATTTTCGTTGAGTATCCAGACTCCGGTTATTACGTTGAGCGTTCAGGCTCCGGTCAGTTTCGTTGAGTATCCACACTTCGGTTATTACGTTGAGAGTTCAGACTCCGGTCATTTTCGTTGAGTATCCAGACTCTGGTTATTATGTTGAGGGTTTAGGCTCCGTTCAGTTTCGTTGGGTATCTAGTCTCTGATTATTACGTTGAGCGTTCAGGCTCAGGTCAGTTTCGTTGGGTATCAAGACACCGGTTATTCCGTTGAGCATTCAGGCTCCAGTCAGTTTCGTTGGGTATTCAGACTCCGGTTATTACGTTGAGCATTCAGTCTCCGGTCAGTTTCGTTGAGTATCTAGATTCCGGTTATTACGTTGAACATTTAGGCATCGATCAGTTTCTTTGAGTATCCAGACTCCGGTTATTACGTTGATCGTTCAGGCTCTGGTCAGTTTCATTAAGCATCCATATTCCGGTTAATACGTTGAGTATTCAGGCTCCATTCAATTTCGTTGGGTATCTAGTCTCTGATTATTACGTTGAGCGTTCCGGCTCAGGTCAGATTCGTTGGGTATCAAGACACCGGTTATTATGTTGATCGTTCAGGCTCCGGTCATTTTCGTTGACTATCCAGACTCTGGTTATTACGTTGAGCGTTCAGGCTCCGGTCAGTTTAGTTGAGTATCCAAATTCCGGTTATTACGTTGAGCGTTCAGGCTATGGTCAGTTTCATTGAGTATCCAGACTCCAGTTATTACGTTGAGCGTTCAGGCTCCGTCAGTTTCGTTGAGTATCCAGATTCCGGTTATTACGTTGAGAGTTTGGGCTCTGGTCAGTTTCATAGGGTATCAAGACACCGGTTATTATGTTGAGCGTTCAGGCTCCGATCAGTTTCATTGGGTATCCAGACTCTGGTTATTACGTTGATCGTTCAGTCTCCGGTCAGTTTTGTTGAGTAACCAGACTCTAGTTACTACGTTGAGCGTTCAGGCTCCGGTCAGTTTCGTTGAGTATCCAGACTCCGGTTATTACGTTGAGAGTTCAGACTCCGGTCATTTTCGTTGAGTATCCAGACTCCGGTTATTACTTTGAGGGTTCAGGCTCCGTTCAGTTTCGTTGGGTATCTAGTCTCCGATTATTACGTTGAGCGTTCAGGCTCAGGTCAGTTTCGTTGGGTATCAAGACACCGGTTATTCCGTTGAGCGTTCAGGCTCCAGTCAGTTTCATTGGGTATTCAGACTCTGGTTATTACGTTTAGCATTCAGTCTCCGGTCAGTTTCGTTGAGTATCCAGACTCTGGTTATTACGTTGAGCGTTCAGGCTCCGGTCAGTTTCTTTGGGTATCCAGACTACGGTTATTACGTTGATCGTTCAGGCTCCGGTCATTTTCGTTGAGTATCCAGACTCTGGTTATTACGTTGAGCGTTCAGGCTCCAGTCAGTTTAGTTGAGTATCCAGATTCCGGTTATTACGTTGAGCGTTCAGGCTATGGTCAGTTTCGTTGAGTATCCAGACTCCGGTTATTACGTTGAGCGTTCAGGCTTCGGTCAGTTTCGTTGAGGATCCAGATTCTGGTTATTACGTTGAGAGTTCAGGCTCCGGTCAGTTTCATAGGGTATCAAGACACCGGTTATTACGTTGAGCGTTCAGGCTCCGGTCATTTTTGTTGGGTATCCAGACTCTGTTTATTACGTTGAGCATTCAGGCTCCAGTCATTTTCGTTGAGTATCCAGACTCCGGTTATTACATTGAGCGTTCAGGCTCCGGTCATTTTTGTTGAGTATCCCAACTCCGGTTCTTACGTTGAGCGTTCAGGCTCCGATCATTTTTGTTGAGTATCCAGACTCCAGTTATTACGTTGAGCATTCAGGCACCGGTCAGTTTCGTTGAGTATCCAGACTCCAGTTATTACGTTGATCGTTCAGGCTTTGGTCATTTTCGTTAAGCATCTAGACTCCGGTTATTACGTTGAGCGTTCAGGCTCCATTCAATTTCGTTGGGTATCTAGTCTCCGATTATTACGTTGAGCGTTCAGGCTCAGGTCAGTTTCGTTGGGTATCAAGACACCGGTTATTACGTTGATCGTTCAGGCTCGGGTCATTTTCGTTGACTATCCAGACTCTGGTTATTACGTTGAGCGTTCAGGCTTCGGTCAGTTTAGTTGAGTATCCAGATTCCGGTTATTACGTTGAGCGTTCAGGCTATGGTCAGTTTCATTGAGTATCCAGACTCCGGTTATTACGTTGAGCGTTCAGGCTCCGTCAGTTTCGTTGAGTATCCAGATTCCGGTTGTTACGTTGAGAGTTTGGGCTCCGGTCAGTTTCATAGGGTATCAAGACACCGGTTATTATGTTGAGCGTTCAGGCTCCGGTCAGTTTCATTGGGTATCCAGACTCTGGTTATTATGTTGATCGTTCAGTCTCCGGTCAGTTTTGTTGAGTATCCAGACTCCAGTTATTACGTTGGGCGTTCAGGCTCCAGTCAGTTTCGTTGGGTATCCAAACTCCGGTTATTACGTTGAGCGTTCAGGCTACGGTAATTTTCGTTTAGTATCCAGACTCTAGTGATTACGTTGAGCGTTCAGGCTCCGGTCAGTTTTGTTGAGTATCCAGATTCTGATTATTACGTTGAGCATTCAGGCTCTGGTCGGTTTCGTTGGGTATCCAGACTCCCGTTGTTACGTTAAGCGTTCAGGCTCCGGTCATTTTCGTTGAGTATCCAGACTCCGGTTATTAAGTTGAGCGTTTGGCTCCGGTCATTTTCATTGAGTATCCAGACTTCGGCTATTACGTTGAGCGTTCAGGCTCTGGTCATTTTCGTTGAGTATCCAAACTCCGGTTATTATGTTGAGAGTTCAGACTCCGGTCATTTTCGTTGAGTATCCAGACTCCGGTTATTACGTTGAGCGTTCAGGCTCCGGTCAGTATCTTTGAGTATCCAGACTCCGGTTATTATGTTGAGAGTTCAGACTCCGGTCATTTTCGTTGAGTATCCAGACTCCGGTTATTACTTTGAGGGTTCAGGCTCCGTTCAGTTTCGTTGGGTATCTAGTCTCCGATTATTACGTTGAGCGTTCAGGCTCAGGTCAGTTTCGTTGGGTATCAAGACACCGGTTATTCCGTTGAGCGTTCAGGCTCCAGTCAGTTTCATTGGGTATTCAGACTCTGGTTATTACGTTGAGCATTCAGTCTCCGGTCAGTTTCGTTGAGTATCCAGACTCTGGTTATTACGTTGAGTATTCAGGCTCCGATCATTTTCTTTGGGTATCCAGACTACAGTTATTACGTTGATCGTTCAAACTCCGGTCATTTTCGTTGACTATCCAGACTCTGGTTGTTACGTTGAGCGTTCAGGCTCCAATCAGTTTAGTTGAGTATCCAGATTCCGGTTATTACGTTGAGCGTTCAGGCTATGGTCAGTTTCGTTGAGTATCCAGACTCCGGTTATTACGTTGAACGTTCAGGCTTCGGTCAGTTTCGTTGAGGATCCAGATTCCGGTTATTACGTTGAGAGTTCAGGCTCCGGTCAGTTTCATAGGGTATCAAGACACCGGTTATTACGTTGAGCGTTCAGGCTCCGGTCAGTTTCATTGGGTATCCAGACTCCGTTTATTACGTTGAGCATTCAGGCTCCAGTCATTTTCGTTGAGTATCCAGACTCCGGTTATTACATTGAGCGTTCAGGCTCCGGTCATTTTTGTTGAGTATCCCAACTCCGGTTCTTACGTTGAGCGTTCAGGCTCCGATCATTTTTGTTGAGTATCCAGACTCCAGTTATTACGTTGAGCATTCAGGCACCGGTCAGTTTCGTTGAGTATCCAGACTCCAGTTATTACGTTGATCGTTCAGGCTCTGGTCATTTTCGTTAAGCATCTAGACTCCGGTTATTACGTTGAGCGTTCAGGCTCCATTCAATTTCGTTGGGTATCTAGTCTCCGATTATTACGTTGAGCGTTCAGGCTCAGGTCAATTTTCGTTGAGTATCAAGACACCGGTTATTACGTTGATCGTTCAGGCTCCGGTCATTTTCGTTGACTATCCAGACTCTGGTTGTTACGTTGAGCGTTCAGGCTCCGGTCAGTTTAGTTGAGTATCTAGATTCCGGTTATTACGTTGAGCGTTCAGGCTATGGTCAGTTTCATTGAGTATCCAGACTCCGGTTATTACGTTGAGCGTTCATGCTCCGTCAGTTTCGTTGAGTATCCAGATTCCGGTTGTTACGTTGAGAGTTTGGGCTCCGGTCAGTTTCATAGGGTATCAAGACACCGGTTATTATGTTGAGCGTTCAGGCTCCGGTCAGTTTCATTGGGTATCCAAACTCTGGTTATTACGTTGATCGTTCAGTCTCCGGTCAGTTTTGTTGAGTATCCAGACTCTAGTTATTACGTTGGGCGTTCAGGCTCCAGTCAGTTTCGTTGGGTATCCAAACTCTGGTTATTACGTTGAGCGTTCAGGCTCCGGTAATTTTCGTTTAGTATCCAGACTCTAGTGATTACGTTGAGCGTTCAGGCTCCGGTCAGTTTTGTTGAGTATCCAGATTCTGATTATTACGTTGAGCATTCAGGCTCTGGTCAGTTTCGTTGGGTATCCAGACTCCCGTTATTACGTTAAGCATTCAGGCTCCGGTCATTTTCGTTGAGTATCCAGACTCCGGTTATTAAGTTGAGCGTTTGGCTCCGATCATTTTCATTGAGTATCCAGACTTCGGCTATTACGTTGAGCGTTCAGGCTCTGGTCATTTTTGTTGAGTATCCAAACTCCGGTTATTATGTTGAGAGTTCAGACTCCAGTCATTTTCGTTGAGTATCCAGACTCCGGTTATTACGTTGAGCGTTCAGGCTCCGGTCAGTTTCTTTGAGTATCCAGACTCCGGTTATTACGTTGAGAGTTCAGACTCCGGTCATTTTCGTTGAGTATCCAGACTCCGGTTATTACTTTGAGGGTTCATGCTCCGTTCAGTTTCGTTGGGTATCTAGTCTCCGACTATTACGTTGAGCGTTCAGGCTCAGGTCATTTTCGTTGGGTATCAAGACACCGGTTATTCCGTTGAGCGTTCAGGCTCCAGTCAGTTTCATTGGGTATTCAGACTCCGATTATTACGTTGAGCATTCAGTCTCTGGTCAGTTTCGTTGAGTATCCAGACTCTGGTTATTAAGTTGAGCGTTTAGGCTCCGGTCAGTTTCTTTGGGTATCCAGACTACGGTTATTACGTTGATCGTTAAGGCTCCGGTCATTTTCGTTGACTATCCAGACTCTGGTTGTTACGTTGAGCGTTCAGGCTCCAGTCAGTTTAGTTGAGTATCCAGATTCCGGTTATTACGTTGAGCGTTCAGGCTATGGTCAGTTTCGTTGAGTATCCAGACTCCGGTTATTACGTTGAGCGGTCAGGCTTCGGTCAGTTTCGTTGAGGATCTAGATTCCGGTTATTACGTTGAGAGTTCAGGCTCCGGTCAGTTTCATAGGGTATCAAGACACCAGTTATTACGTTGAGCGTTCAGGCTCAGGTCAGTTTCATTGGGTATCCAGACTCCGTTTATTACGTTGAGCATTCAGGCTCCAGTCATTTTCGTTGAGTATCCAGACTCCGGTTATTACATTGTACGTTCAGGCTCCGGTCATTTTTGTTGAGTATCCCAACTCCGGTTCTTACTTGAGCGTTCAGGTTCCGATCATTTTTGTTTAGTATCCAGACTCCAGTTATTATGTTGAGCATTCAGGCACCAGTCAGTTTCGTTGAGTATCCAGACTCTAGTTATTACGTTGATCGTTCAGGCTCTGGTCATTTTCGTTAAGCATCCAGACTCCGGTTATTACGTTGAGCGTTCAGGCTCCATTCAATTTCGTTGGGTATCTAGTCTCCGATTATTACGTTGAGCATTCAGGCTCAGGTCAGTTTCGTTGGGTATCAAGACACCGGTTATTACGTTGATCGTTCAGGCTCCGGTCATTTTCGTTGACTATCCAGACTCTGGTTATTATGTTGAGCGTTCAGGCTCCGGTCAATTTAGTTGAGTATCCAGATTCCGGTTATTATGTTGAGCGTTCAGGCTATGGTCAGTTTTGTTGAGTATCCAGACTCCGGTTATTACGTTGAGCGTTCTGGCTCCGGTCAGTTTCGTTGAGTATCCAGATTCCAGTGATTACGTTGATAGTTCAGGCTCCGGTCAGTTTCATAGGATATCAAGACACCAGTTATTATGTTGAGCGTTCAGGCTCCGGTTAGTTTCATTGGGTATCCAGACTCTGGTTATTACGTTGATCGTTCAGTCTCCGGTCAGTTTTGTTGAGTATCCAGACTCCAGTTATTACGTTGAGCGTTCAGGCTCCAGTCAGTTTCGTTGGGTATCCAAACTCCGGTTATTACGTTGAGCGTTCAGGCTCCGGTCATTTTCGTTTAGTATCCAGACTCTAGTGATTATGTTGAGCGTTCAGGCTCCGGTCAGTTTTGTTGAGTATCCAGATTCCGATTATTACGTTGAGCATTCAGGGTTTGGTCAGTTTCGTTGGGTATCCAGAATCCCGTTATTACGTTAAGCGTTCAGGCTCTGGTCATTTTCGTTGAGTATCCAGACTCCGGTTATTAAGTTGAGCGTTTGGCTCCGATCATTTTCATAGAGTATCCAGACTCCGGCTATTACGTTGAGAGTTCGGGCTCCGGTCATCTTCGTTGAGTATCCAGACTCCGGTTATTACGTTGAGAGTTCAGACGCCGGTCATTTTCGTTGAGTATCCAGACTCCGGTTATTACGTTGAGCATTCAGCCTCCGGTCAGTTTTGTTGAGTATCCAACTCCGGTTATTACATTGAGCGTTCGGGCTCCGGTCAGTTTCGTTGGGTATCCAGACTCCGGTTTTTACGTTGAGTGTTTAGGCTCCGGTCAGTTTTGTTGGGTATCCAGACTCCGGTTATTACGTTGAGCGTTCAGGCTCCGATTATTTTTGTTGAGTATCCAGACTTCGGTCAATATGTTGAGCATTCAGGCTCCGGTCATTTTGGTTGAGTATCCAAACTCTGGTCATTACGTTGAGCGTTCAGGATCCAGTCATTTTTGTTGAGTATCATAACTCCAGTTATTAAATTGAGCGTTCAGGCTCCGGTCAGTTTCGCTGAGTATCCAGACTCCAGTTATTACGTTGAGCGTTCAGGCTCCGGACATTTTCGTTGAGTAACCAGACTCCGGCCAATACGTTGAGCGTCCAGGATCCAGTCATTTTTGTTGAGTATCATAACTTCGGTTATTACGTTGAACGTTCAGGCTCCGGTCAGTTTCGTTGAGTATCCAGATTACGGTTATTATGTTGAGCGCTCAGGCTCCGGTCAGTTTCAATGAGTATCCAGACTCCGGTGATTACGTTGAGCGTTCAGGCTCCGGTCATTTTCGTTGAGTATCCCCACTCGGGTTATTACGCTGAGCGTTCAGGCTCCGGTCGGTTTCGTTGAGTACCAGATTCCGGTTATTACGTTGAGCGTTCAGGCTCCGTTCAGTTTCGTTGGGTATCTAGTCTCCGGTTATTACCTTGAGCATTCAGGCTCCAGTCATTTTCGTTGAGTATCCAGACTTCGGTTATTACGTTGAGCGTTAAGGCTCCGGTCTGTTTCGTTGAGTATCCAGGCTCTGGTTATTACGTTGAGCGTTCGGGCTCCGGTCAGTTTCGTTGGGTATCCATACTCCGGTTATTACGTTTATCGTTCAGGCTCCAATCATTTTTGTTGAGTATCCAGACTCGGGTTATTACGTTGAGCATTCATGCTCCGGTCAGTTTCGTTGAGTATCCAGATTCTGGTTATTACGTTGAGCATTCTGGCTTCGGTCAGTTTCTTTGGGTATCTAGACTCCGGTTATTACGTTGAGTGTTTAGGCTCTGGTCAGTTTTTTGGGGTATCCAGACTCCGGTTATTACGTTGAGCGTTCATGCTATGATCATTTTTGTTGAGTATCCAGACTCCAGTCAATACGTTGAGTGTTCAGGCTCCGGTCATTTTCGTTGAGTATCCAGACTCCGGTCATTACGTTGAGCGTTCAGGATCCAGTCATTTTTGTTGAGTATCATAACTCCAATTATTACGTTGAGCGTTCAGGCTCCGGTCAGTTTCGTTGAGTATCCAGACTCCAGTTATTACGTTGAGCGTTCAGGCTCTGGTCAGTTTCGTTGGGTATCCAGACTCCGGTGATTACGTTGATCATTCAGGCTCCGGTCATTTTTGTTGAGTATCCAGACTCGGGTTATTATGTTGAGCGTTCAAGCTCCGGTCTGTTTCGTTGAGTATCCAGATTAAGGTTATTACGTTGAGCGTTCAGGCTCCGGTCAGTTTCGTTGGGTATCCAAACTCCGGTAATTACGTTGAGTGTTCAGGCTGCAGTCATTTTTGTTGAGTATCCAGACTCCTGTTATTACGTTGAGCGTTCAGGCTCTGGTCAGTTTCGTTGAGTATCCAGACTCTGGTTATTACGTTGAGCGTTTGGGCTCCGGTCAGTTTCGTTAGGTATCCAGACTCCGGTTATTATGTTGATCGTTCAGGCTCCGGTCATTTTCGTTGAGTATCCATACTCGGGTTATTACGTTGAGCGTTCAGGCTCCGACCAGTTTCGTTGAGTATCTAGATTCCGATTATTACGTTGAGCGTTCAGGCTCCGGTCAGTTTCGTTGGGTATCTAGACTCCGATTATTACGTTGAGCGTTCAGGCTCCGGTCAGTTTTGTTGGGTATCCAGACTCCGGTTATTACGTTGAGCGTTCCGGCTCCAGTCATTTTCGTTGAGTATCCAGACTCCTGCTATTACGTTGAGCGTTCCGGCTCCGGTCAGTTTCGTTGATTATCCAGAATCCGGTCATTACATTGAGCGTTCAGGCTCCGTTCAGTTTCATTGGGTATCCAGACTTCGGTTATTACGTTGAGCGTTCAGGCTCTGATCAGATTCATTGGGTATCCAGACTCCGGTTATTACGTTGAGCATTCAGGGTTCGGTCAGTTTCGTTGGTTATCTAGACTCCGTTTATTATGTTGAGCGTTCATGCTCCGGTCATTTTCGTTCAGTATCCAGACACCGGTTATTACGTTGAGCGTTCAGGCTCCAGTAATTTTCGTTGAGTATCCGGACTCCGGTTATTACGTTGAGTATCTAGACTCCTGTCATTACGTTGAGCGTTCAGGCTCCGATCATTTTCGTTGAGTATCCAGACTCCGGTCAATACGTTGAGCGTTCAGGCTCCAGTCATTTTCGCTGAGTATCCAGACTCCGGCCATTATGTTGAGCGTTCAGGATCCAGTCATTTTTGTTGAGTATCATAACTCTGGTTATTACGTTGAACGTTCAGGCTCCGGTCAGTTTCGTTGAGTACCCAAACTCCAGTTGTTACGTTGAGCGTTCAGGCTCCGGTCAGTTTCGATGGGTATCAAGACTCCGGTTCTTACATTGAGCGTTCAGGCTCCGGTCAGTTTCGTTGGGTATCCAGACTCCGGTTATTACGTTGAGCGTTTAGGCTCTAGTAATTTTCGTTGAGTATCCAGACTCCTACTATTACGTTGAGCGTTCAGGCTCCGGTCAGTTTCGTTGAGTATCCAGACTCTTGTTATTAGGTTGAGTATTCAGGCTCCGGTCATTTTCTTTGATTATCCAGAATCCGGTTATTACATTGAGTGTTCAGGCTCCGTTCAGTTTCGTCGGGTATCCAGACTTCGGTTATTACGTTGAGTGTTCAGGCTCCGATCAGTTTCATTGGGTATCCAGACTCCAGTTATTACGTTGAGCATTCAGGCTCCGGTCATTTTCGTTCAGTATCCAGACACTGGTTATTACGTTGAGCGTTCAGGCTCCGGTCATTTTCGTTGAGTATCCGGGCTCCGGTTATTACGTTGAGGATTTAGACTCCGGTCATTATAGTTGAGTATCTAGACTCCTGTCATTACGTTGAACGTTCAGGCTCCGATCATTTTCGTTGAGTATCCAGACTCCGGTCAATACGTTGAGCGTTCAGGCTCCAGTCATTTTCGTTGAGTATCCAGACTCCGGCCATTATGTTGAGCGTTCAGGATCCAGTCATTTTTGTTGAGTATCATAACTCCGGTTATTACGTTGAACGTTCAGGCTCCGGTCAGTTTCGTTGAGTATCTAGACTCCAGTTATTACGTTGAGCTTTCAGGCTCCGGTCAATTTCGTTGGGTATCCAGACTCCGGTGATTACGTTGATCATTCAGGCTCCGGTCATTTTCGTTGAGTATCCACACTCGGGTTATTACGTTGAGCATTCAGGCTCCGGTCGGTTTCATTGAGTATCCAGATTCCGGTTATTACGTTGAACGTTCAGGCTCCATTCAGTTTCGTTAGGTATATAGTCTCTGGTTATTACGTTGAGCGTTCAGGCTCAGGTCAGTTTCGTTGGCTATCCAGACTCCGGTTATTAAGTTGATCGTTCAGCCTCTGGTCATTTTCGTTGAGTATCCAGACTCTGGTTATTACATTGAGCGTTCAGGCTCCGGTTTGTTTCGTTGAGTATCCAGACTCCAGTTAATACGTTGAGCGTTCAGGCTCCGGTCAGTTTCGTTGGGTATCTAGACTCCGATTATTACGTTGAGCGTTCAGGCTCCGGTCAGTTTCGTTGAGTATCCAGACTCCGATTATTACGTTGAGCATTCAGGCTCCGGTCAGTTTCGATGGGTATCAAGACTCCGGTGATTACGTTGATCATTCAGGCTCCGGTCATTTTTGTCGAGTATCCAGACTCGGGTTATTACGTTGAGCATTCAAGCTCCGGTCAGTTTCGTTGAGTATCCAGATTACGGTTATTACGTTGAGCTCTCAAGCTCCGGTCAGTTTCTTTGAGTATCCAGACTCCGGTTATTACGTTGAGCGTTCTGGCTCCGGTCAGTTTCGTTGGGAATCCAAACTCCGGTTATTACGTTGAGCGTTCAGGCTCCAGTCATTTTCGTTGAGTATCCAGACTCCTGTTATTACGTTGAGCGTTCAGGCTCCGGTCAGTTTCGTTGAGTATCCAGACTCCGGTTATTACATTGAGCGTTTGGGCTCCGGTCAGTTTCGTTGGGTATCCAGACTCCGGTTATTACGTTGATCGTTCAGGCTCTGGTCATTTTCGTTGAGTATCCATACTCTGGTTATTACGTTGAGCGTTCAGGCTCCGGCCAGTTTCGTTGAGTATCCAGATTCCGATTATTACGTTGAGCGTTCAGCCTCCGGTCAGTTTCGTTGGGTATCTAGACTCCAGTTATTACATTGAGCATTCAGGCTCCGGTCAGTTTCGTTGGGTATCCAGACTCCGGTTATTACGTTGAGCGTTTAGGCTCTAGTCATTTTCGTTGAGTATCCAGACTCCTACTATTACGTTGAGCGTTCAGGCTCCGGTCAGTTTCGTTGAGTATCCAGACTCTTGTTATTAGGTTGAGCGTTCAGGCTCCGGTCAGTTTCGTTGATTATCCAGAATCCGGTTATTACATTGAGTGTTCAGGCTCCGTTCAGTTTCGTTGGGTATCCAGACTTCGGTTATTACGTTGAGCATTCAGGCTCCGATCAGTTTCATTGGGTATCCAAACTCCGGTTATTACGTTGAGCATTCAGGGTTCAGTCAGTTTCGTTGGGTATCCAGACTCCGTTTATTACGTTGAGCATTCAGGCTCCGGTCATTTTTGTTCAGTATCCAGACACCGGTTATTACGTTGAGCGTTCAGGCTCCGGTCATTTTCGTTGAGTATCCGGGCTCCGGTTATTACGTTGAGGATTTAGACTCCGGTCATTTTAGTTGAGTATCTAGACTCCTGTCATTACGTTGAGCGTTCAGGCTCCGATCATTTTCGTTCAGTATCCAGACTCCGGTCAATACGTTGAGCATTCAGGCTCCAGTCATTTTCGTTGAGTATCCAGACTCCGGCCATTATGTTGAGCGTTCAGGATCCAGTCATTTTTGTTGAGTATCATAACTCCGGTTATTACGTTGAACGTTCAGGCTCCGGTCAGTTTCGTTGAGTATCCAGACTCCAGTTATTACGTTGAGCATTCAGGCTCCGGTCAATTTCGTTGGGTATCCAGACTCCGGTAATTACGTTGATCATTCAGGCTCCGGTCATTTTCGTTGAGTATCCACACTCGGGTTATTACGTTGAGCATTCAGGCTCCGGTCGGTTTCATTGAGTATCCAGATTCTGGTTATTACGTTGAACGTTCAGGCTCCATTCAGTTTCGTTGGGTATATAGTCTCCGGTTATTACGTTGAGCGTTCAGGCTCAGGTCAGTTTCGTTGGCTATCCAGACTCCGGTTATTAAGTTGATCGTTCAGCCTCTGGTCATTTTCGTTGAGTATCCAGACTCTGGTTATTACATTGAGCGTTCAGGCTCCGGTTTGTTTCGTTGAGTATCTAGACTCCAGTTAATACGTTGAGCGTTCAGGCTCCGGTCAGTTTCGTTGGGTATCTAGACTCCGATTATTACGTTGAGCGTTCAGGCTCTGGGCAGTTTCGTTGAGTATCCAGACTCCGATTATTACGTTGAGCATTCAGGCTCCGGTCAGTTTCATTGGGTATCCAGACTCCGTTTATTACGTTGATCGTTCAGGCTCCGGTCATTTTCTTTTATCCATACTCTGGTTATTAGGTTGAGCGTTCAGGCTCCGGCTAGTTTCGTTGAGTATCCAGATTCCGATTATTACGTTGAGCGTTCAGCCTCCAGTCAGTTTCATTGGGTATCTAGACTCCGGTTATTACGTTGAGCGTTCAGGCTCCGGTCATTTTCGTTGGGTATCCAGACTCCGGTTATTACGTTGAGCGTTCAGGCTCCGGTCAGTTTAATTGGGTATCCAGACTCCGGTATTTACGTTGATGGTTTAGACTCCGGTCATTTTCGTTGAGTATCTAGACTCCTGTCATTACATTGAGCGTTCAGGCTCCGATCATTTTCGTTGAGTATCCAGACTTCGGCCATTATGTTGAGCATTCAGGATCCAGTCATTTATGTTGAGTATCATAACTCTGGTTATTACGTTGAGCGTTCAGGCTCCGGCCAGTTTCGTTGAGTATCCAGATTCCGATTATTACGTTGAGCGTTCAGCCTCCGGTCAGTTTCGTTGGGTATCTAGACTCCGGTTATTACGTTGAGCGTTCAGGCTCCGGTCAGTTTCGTTGGGTATCCAGACTCCGGTTATTACGTTGAGCGTTTAGGCTCTAGTCATTTTCGTTGAGTATCCAGACTCCTACTATTACGTTGAGCGTTCAGGCTCCGGTCAGTTTCGTTGAGTATCCAGACTCTTGTTATTAGGTTGAGCGTTCAGGCTCCGGTCAGTTTCGTTGATTATCCAGAATCCGGTTATTACATTGAGTGTTCAGGCTCCGTTCAGTTTCGTTGGGTATCCAGACTTCGGTTATTACGTTGAGCATTCAGGCTCCGATCAGTTTCATTGGGTATCCAAACTCCGGTTATTACGTTGAGCATTCAGGGTTCGGTCAGTTTCGTTGGGTATCCAGACTCCGTTTATTACGTTGAGCATTCAGGCTCCGGTCATTTTCGTTCAGTATCCAGACACCGGTTATTACGTTGAGCGTTCAGGCTCCGGTCATTTTCGTTGAGTATCCGGGCTCCGGTTATTACGTTGAGGATTTAGACTCCGGTCATTTTAGTTGAGTATCTAGACTCCTGTCATTACGTTGAGCGTTCAGGCTCCGATCATTTTCGTTGAGTATCCAGACTTCGGTCAATACGTTGAGCATTCAGACTCCAGTCATTTTCGTTGAGTATCCAGACTCCGGCCATTATGTTGAGCGTTCAGGATCCAGTCATTTTTGTTGAGTATCATAACTCCGGTTATTACGTTGAACGTTCAGGCTCCGGTCAGTTTCGTTGAGTATCCAGACTTCAGTTATTACGTTGAGCATTCAGGCTCCGATCAATTTCGTTGGGTATCCAGACTCCGGTGATTACGTTGATCATTCAGGCTCCGGTCATTTTCGTTGAGTATCCATACTCGGGTTATTACGTTGAGCATTCAGGCTCCGGTCGGTTTCATTGAGTATCCAGATTCCGGTTATTATGTTGAACGTTCAGGCTCCATTCAGTTTCGTTGGGTATATAGTCTCCGGTTATTACGTTGAGCGTTCAGGCTCAGGTCAGTTTCGTTGGCTATCCAGACTTCGGTTATTAAGTTGATCGTTCAGCCTCCGGTCAGTTTCGTTGGGTATCTAGACTCCGATTATTACGTTGAGCGTTCAGGCTCCGGTCAGTTTCGTTGAGTATCCAGACTCCGATTATTACGTTGAGCATTCAGGCTCCGGTCAGTTTCATTGGGTATCCAGACTCCGTTTATTACGTTGATCGTTCAGGCTCCGGTCATTTTTGTTGAGTATCCATACTCTGGTTATTAGGTTGAGCGTTCAGGCTCCGGCTAGTTTCGTTGAGTATCCAGATTCTGATTATTACGTTGAGCGTTCAGCCTCCAGTCAGTTTCATTGGGTATCTAGACTCCGGTTATTACGTTGAGCGTTCAGGCTCCGGTCAGTTTCGTTGGGTATCCAGACTCCGGTTATTACGTTGAGCGTTCCGGCTCCGGTCAGTTTAATTGGGTATCCAGACTCCGGTATTTACGTTGATGGTTTAGACTCCGGTCATTTTCGTTGAGTATCTAGACTCCTGTCATTACATTGAGCGTTCAGGCTCCGATCATTTTCGTTGAGTATCCAGACTTCGGCCATTATGTTGAGCATTCAGGATCCAGTCATTTTTGTTGAGTATCATAACTCTGGTTATTACGTTGAACGTTCAGGCTCCGATCAGTTTCGTTGAGTATCCAGACTCCAGTTATTACGTTGAGTGTTCAGGCTCTGGTCAATTTCGTTGGGTATCCAGACTCTGGTGATTACGTTGATCGTTCAGGCTCCGGTCATTTTCGTTGAGTATCCACACTCGGGTTATTACGTTGAGCATTCAGGCTCCGGTCGGTTTCATTGAGTATCCAGATTCCGGTTATTACGTTGAGCGTTCAGGCTCCGTTCAGTTTCGTTAGGTATCTAGTCTCCGGTTATTATGTTGAGCGTTCAGGCTAAGGTCAGTTTCGTTGGGTATCCAGACTCCGGTTATTAAGTTGAGCGTTCAGGCTTTGGTCATTTTCGTTGAGTATTCAGACTCTGGTTATTACGTTGAGCGTTCAAGCTCCGGTCATTTTCGTTAAGTATCCAGACTCCGGTTATTACGTTGAGCGTTCAGGCTCCGGTCAGTTTCGTTGAGTATCCAGACTCCGGTTATTACGTTGAGCGCTCGGGCTCCGGTATGTTTCATTGGGTATCCAGACTCCGGTTATTACGTTGATCGTCCAGGCTCCGGTCATTTTTGTTGAGTATCATAACTCTGGTTATTACGTTGAGCGTTCAGGCTCCGGCCAGTTTCGTTGAGTATCCAGATTCCGATTATTACGTTGAGCGTTCAGCCTCCGGTCAGTTTCATTGGGTATCTAGACTCCGGTTATTACGTTGAGCGTTCAGGCTCCGGTCAGTTTCGTTGGGTATCCAGACTCCGGTTATTACGTTGAGTGTTTAGGCTCTAGTCATTTTCGTTGAGTATCCAGACTCCTACTATTACGTTGAGCGTTCAGGCTCCGGTCAGTTTCGTTGAGTATCCAGACTCTTGTTATTAGGTTGAGCGTTCAGGCTCCGGTCAGTTTCGTTGATTATCCAGAATCCGGTTATTACATTGAGTGTTCAGGCTCCGTTCAGTTTCGTTGGGTATCCAGACTTCGGTTATTACGTTGAGCATTCAGGCTCCGATCAGTTTCATTGGGTATCCAAACTCCGGTTATTACGTTGAGCATTCAGGGTTCGGTCAGTTTCGTTGGGTATCCAGACTCCGTTTATTACGTTGAGCATTCAGGCTCCGGTCATTTTCGTTCAGTATCCAGACACCGGTTATTACGTTGAGCGTTCAGGCTCCGGTCATTT
The DNA here is from genome assembly GCA_963859935.3 of Lathyrus sativus. NCBI lineage: Eukaryota > Viridiplantae > Streptophyta > Magnoliopsida > Fabales > Fabaceae > Lathyrus > Lathyrus sativus. The sequence continues at coordinate 247,502,054 of OZ012736.1, read as the reverse complement.
TCGTTGAGTATCCGGGCTCCGGTTATTACGTTGAGGATTTAGACTCCGGTCATTTTAGTTGAGTATCTAGACTCCTGTCATTACGTTGAGCGTTCAGGCTCCGATCATTTTCGTTGAGTATCCAGACTCCGGTCAATACGTTGAGCATTCAGACTCCAGTCATTTTCGTTGAGTATCCAGACTCCGGCCATTATGTTGAGCGTTCAGGATCCAGTCATTTTTGTTGAGTATCATAACTCCGGTTATTACGTTGAACGTTCAGGCTCCGGTCAGTTTCGTTGAGTATCCAGACTTCAGTTATTACGTTGAGCATTCAGGCTCCGATCAATTTCGTTGGGTATCCAGACTCCGGTGATTACGTTGATCATTCAGGCTCCGGTCATTTTCGTTGAGTATCCACACTCGGGTTATTACGTTGAGCATTCAGGCTCCGGTCGGTTTCATTGAGTATCCAGATTCCGGTTATTACGTTGAACGTTCAGGCTCCATTCAGTTTCGTTGGGTATATAGTCTCCGGTTATTACGTTGAGCGTTCAGGCTCAGGTCAGTTTCGTTGGCTATCCAGACTTCGGTTATTAAGTTGATCGTTCAGCCTCTGGTCATTTTTGTTGAGTATCCAGACTCTGGTTATTACATTGAGCGTTCAGGCTCCGGTTTGTTTCGTTGAGTATCCAGACTCCAGTTAATACGTTGAGCGTTCAGGCTCCGGTCAGTTTCGTTGGGTATCTAGACTCCGATTATTACGTTGAGCATTCAGGCTCCGGTCAGTTTCGTTGAGTATCCAGACTCCGATTATTACGTTGAGCATTCAGGCTCCGGTCAGTTTCATTCGGTATCCAGACTCCGTTTATTACGTTGATCGTTCAGGCTCCGGTCATTTTCGTTGAGTATCCATACTCTGGTTATTAGGTTGAGCGTTCAGGCTCCGGCTAGTTTCGTTGAGTATCCAGATTCTGATTATTACGTTGAGCGTTCAGCCTCCAGTCAGTTTCATTGGGTATCTAGACTCCGGTTATTACGTTGAGCGTTCAGGCTCCGGTCAGTTTCGTTGGGTATCCAGACTCCGGTTATTACGTTGAGCGTTCCGGCTCCGGTCAGTTTAATTGGGTATCCAGACTCCGGTATTTACGTTGATGGTTTAGACTCCGGTCATTTTCGTTGAGTATCTAGACTCCTGTCATTACATTGAGCGTTCAGGCTCCGATCATTTTCGTTGAGTATCCAGACTTCGGCCATTATGTTGAGCATTCAGGATCCAGTCATTTTTGTTGAGTATCATAACTCTGGTTATTACGTTGAATGTTCAGGCTCCGATCAGTTTCGTTGAGTATCCAGACTCCAGTTATTACGTTGAGTGTTCAGGCTCCGGTCAATTTCGTTGGGTATCCAGACTCTGGTGATTACGTTGATCGTTCAGGCTCCGGTCATTTTCGTTGAGTATCCACACTCGGGTTATTACGTTGAGCATTCAGGCTCCGGTCGGATTCATTGAGTATCCAGATTCCGGTTATTACGTTGAGCGTTCAGGCTCCGTTCAGTTTCGTTAGGTATCTAGTCTCCGGTTATTATGTTGAGCGTTCAGGCTAAGGTCAGTTTCGTTGGGTATCCAGACTCCGGTTATTAAGTTGAGCGTTCAGGCTTTGGTCATTTTCGTTGAGTATTCAGACTCTGGTTATTACGTTGAGCGTTCAAGCTCCGGTCATTTTCGTTAAGTATCCAGACTCCGGTTATTACGTTGAGCGTTCAGGCTCCGGTCAGTTTCGTTGAGTATCCAGACTCCGGTTATTACGTTGAGCGCTCGGGCTCCGGTATGTTTCATTGGGTATCCAGACTCCGGTTATTACGTTGATCGTCCAGGCTCCGGTCATTTTTGTTGAGTATCCACACTCGGGTTATTACGTTGAGCGTTCAGGCTCCGGTCAGTTTCGTTGAGTATCCAGAGTCCGGTTATTACGTTGAGCGTTCTGGCTTCAGTCAGCTTCGTTGAGTATCCAGACTCCGGTTATTACGTTGAGGGTTTAGACTCCGGTCATTTTTGTTGAGTATCCAGACTCCGGTGATTACGTTGATCGTTCAGGCTCCGGTCATTTTCGTTGAGTATCCACACTCGGGTTATTACGTTAAGCATTCAGGCTCCGGTCGGTTTCATTGAGTATCCAGATTCCGGGTATTACGTTGAGCGTTCAGGCTCCATTCAGTTTCGTTGGGTATCTAGTCTCCGGTTATTACGTTGAGCGTTCAGGCTCAGGTCGGTTTCGTTGGCTATCCAGACTCCGGTTATTAAGTTGAGCGTTCAGGCTCTAGTCATTTTCGTTGAGTATCCAGACTCTGGTTATCACGTTGAACGTTCAGGCTCCGGTCAGTTTCGTTGGGTATCAAGACACCGGTTATTCCGTTGAGCGTTCAGGCTCCGGTCAGTTTTGATAGGTATCCAGACTCGGTTATTACGTTTAGCGTTCAGGGTTCAGTAAGTTTTGTTGGGTATCCAGACTCCGTTTATTACGTTGAGCATTCAAGCTCCAGTCATTTTTGTTGAGTATCCAAACTCCGGTTATTATGTTGAGCGTTCAGGCTCCGGTCATTTTCGTTGAGTATCAAGATTACGGTTATTACGTTGAGCGTTCAGGCTCCGATCAGTTTTGTTGGGTATCTAGACTCCGATTATTACGTTGATCGTTCAGGCTCCGGTTAGTTTCGTTAAGTATCCAGACTCCGGTTATTACGTTGAGCGTTCAGGCTCTGGTCAGTTTCATTGGGTATCCAGACTCCGGTATTTACGTTGATGGTTCAGTCTCCGGTCAGTTTCATTGAGTATCCAGACTCTGGTTATTACGTTGAGCGTTCAGGCTCCGGTCAGTTTCGTTGAGTATCCAGATTCCGGTTATTACGTTGAGCGTTCAGGCTCCGGTCATTTTCGTTGAGTATCCAGACTCCGGTTATTACGTTGAGCATTCAGGCATCGGTCAGTTTCGTTGAGTATCCAGCTTCCGGTTATTACGTTGATCGTTCAGGCTCTGGTCAGTTTCGTCGAGCATCCAGACTCCGGTTATTACGTTGAGCGTTCAGGCTCCATTCAGTTTCGTTGGGTATCTAGTCTCCGGTTATTATGTTGAGCGTTCAGGCTCAGGTCAGTTTCGTTGGGTATCCAGACTCCGGTTATTAAGTTGAGTGTTCAGGCCCTGGTCATTTTCGTTGAGTATACAGACTCCGGTTATTACGTTGAGCGTTCAGGCTCCAGTCATTTTCGTTGAGTATCCAGCCTTCGGTTATTACGTTGAGCGTTCAGGCTCCGGTCATTTTCGTTGAGTATCCAGACTCCGGTTATTACGTTGAGCGTTCAGGCTCCAGTCAGTTTTGTTGAGTTTCCAGACTCCGGTTATTACGTTGAGCGTTCAGGCTCAGGTCGGTTTCGTTGGCTATCCAGACTCCGGTTATTAAGTTGAGCGTTCAGGCTCTAGTCATTTTCGTTGAGTATCCAGACTCTGGTTATCACGTTGAACGTTCAGGCTCCGGTCAGTTTCGTTGGGTATCAAGACACCGGTTATTCCGTTGAGCGTTCAGGCTCCGGTCAGTTTTGATAGGTATTCAGACTCCGGTTATTACGTTGATCGTTCAGTCTCCGGTCAGTTTCGTTGAATATCCAGACTCGGTTATTACGTTTAGCGTTCAGGGTTCAGTAAGTTTCGTTGGGTATCCAGACTTCGTTTATTACGTTGAGCATTCAAGCTCCAGGCATTTTTGTTGAGTATCCAAACTCCGGTTATTATGTTGAGCGTTCAGGCTCCGGTCATTTTCGTTGAGTATCAAGATTACGGTTATTACGTTGAGCGTTCAGGCTCCGATCAGTTTTGTTGGGTATCTAGACTCCGATTATTACGTTGATCGTTCAGGCTCCGGTTAGTTTCGTTAAGTATCCAGACTCCGGTTATTACGTTGAGCGTTCAGGCTCTGGTCAGTTTCATTGGGTATCCAGACTCCGGTATTTACGTTGATGGTTCAGTCTCCGGTCAGTTTCATTGAGTATCCAGACTCTGGTTATTACGTTGAGCGTTCAGGCTCCGGTCAATTTCGTTGAGTATCCAGATTCCGGTTATTACGTTGAGCGTTCAGGCTCCGGTCATTTTCGTTGAGTATCCAGACTCCGGTTATTACGTTGAGCATTCAGGCATCGGTCAGTTTCGTTGAGTATCCAGCTTCCGGTTATTACGTTGATCGTTCAGGCTCTGGTCAGTTTCGTCGAGCATCCAGACTCCGGTTATTACGTTGAGCGTTCAGGCTCCATTCAGTTTCGTTGGGTATCTAGTCTCCGGTTATTATGTTGAGCGTTCAGGCTCAGGTCAGTTTCGTTGGGTATCCAGACTCCGGTTATTAAGTTGAGTGTTCAGGCCCTGGTCATTTTCGTTGAGTATACAGACTCCGGTTATTACGTTGAGCGTTCAGGCTCCAGTCATTTTCATTGAGTATCCAGCCTTCGGTTATTACGTTGAGCGTTCAGGCTCCGGTCATTTTCGTTGAGTATCCAGACTCCGGTTATTACGTTGAGCGTTCAGGCTCCAGTCAGTTTTGTTGAGTTTCCAGACTCCGGTTATTACGTTGAGCGTTCAGGTTCAGGTCGGTTTCGTTGGCTATCCAGACTCCGGTTATTAAGTTGAGCGTTCAGGCTCTAGTCATTTTCGTTGAGTATCCAGACTCTGGTTATCACGTTGAACGTTCAGGCTCCGGTCAGTTTCGTTGGGTATCAAGACACCGGTTATTCCGTTGAGCGTTCAGGCTCCGGTCAGTTTTGATAGGTATTCAGACTCCGGTTATTACGTTGATCGTTCAGTCTCCGGTCAGTTTCGTTGAATATCCAGACTCGGTTATTACGTTTAGCGTTCAGGGTTCAGTAAGTTTCGTTGGGTATCCAGACTCCGTTTATTACGTTGAGCATTCAAGCTCCAGTCATTTTTGTTGAGTATCCAAACTCCGGTTATTACGTTGAGCGTTCAGGCTCCGGTCATTTTCGTTGAGTATCAAGATTACGGTTATTACGTTGAGCGTTCAGGCTCCGATCAGTTTTGTTGGGTATCTAGACTCCGATTATTACGTTGATCGTTCAGGCTCCGGTTAGTTTCGTTAAGTATCCAGACTCCGGTTATTACGTTGAGCGTTCAGGCTCTGGTCAGTTTCATTGGGTATCCAGACTCCGGTATTTACGTTGATGGTTCAGTCTCCGGTCAGTTTCATTGAGTATCCAGACTCTGGTTATTACGTTGAGCGTTCAGGCTCCGGTCAATTTCGTTGAGTATCCAGATTCCGGTTATTATGTTGAGCGTTCAGGCTCCGGTCATTTTCGTTGAGTATCCAGACTCCGGTTATTACGTTGAGCATTCAGGCATCGGTCAGTTTCGTTGAGTATCCAGCTTCCGGTTATTACGTTGATCGTTTAGGCTCTGGTCAGTTTCGTCGAGTATCCAGACTCCGGTTATTACGTTGAGCGTTCAGGCTCCATTCAGTTTCGTTGGGTATCTAGTCTCCGGTTATTATGTTGAGCGTTCAGGCTCAGGTCAGTTTCGTTGGGTATCCAGACTCCGGTTATTAAGTTGAGTGTTCAGGCCCTGGTCATTTTCGTTGAGTATACAGACTCCGGTTATTACGTTGAGCGTTCAGGCTCCAGTCATTTTCGTTGAGTATCCAGCCTCCGGTTATTACGTTGAGCGTTCAGGCTCCGGTCATTTTCGTTGAGTATCCAGACTCCGGTTATTACGTTGAGCGTTCAGGCTCCAGTCAGTTTTGTTGAGTTTCCAGACTCCGGTTATTACGTTGAGCGTTCAGGCTCCGGTCAGTTTCGTTGGGTATCCAGACTCCGGTTATTACGTTGAGCGTTCCGGCTCCGGTCAGTTTAATTGGGTATCCAGACTCCGGTATTTACGTTGATGGTTTAGACTCCGGTCATTTTCGTTGAGTATCTAGACTCCTGTCATTACATTGAGCGTTCAGGCTCCGATCATTTTTGTTGAGTATCCAAACTCCGGTCAATACGTTGAGCGTTTAGGCTCCGGACATTTTCGTTGAGTATCCAGACTTCGGCCATTATGTTGAGCGTTCAGGATCCAGTCATTTTTGTTGAGTATCATAACTCCGGTAATTACGTTGAACGTTCAGGCTCCGGTCAGTTTCGTTGAGTATCAAGACTCTAGTTATTACGTTGAGCATTCAGGCTCCGGTTAGTTTCGTTGAGTATCCAGACTCTTGTTATTACGTTGAGCGTTCAGGCTCCGGTCAGTTTCGTTGATTATCCAGAATCCGATAATTACATTGAGTGTTCTGGCTCCGTTCAGTTTCGTTGGGTATCCAGACTTCGGTTATTACGTTGAGCGTTCAGGCTCCGATCAGTTTCATTGGGTATCTAGACTCCGGTTATTACGTTGAGCATTCAGGGTTCGGTCAGTTTCGTTGGGTATCCAGACTCCGTTTATTACGTTGAGCATTCAAGCTCCAGTCATTTTTGTTGAGTATCCAAACTCCGGTTATTACGTTGAGCGTTCAGGCTCCGGTCATTTTTGTTGAGTATCAAGATTACGGTTATTACGTTGAGCGTTCAGGCTCCGATCAGTTTTGTTGGGTATCTAGACTCCGATTATTACGTTGATCGTTCAGGCTCCGGTTAGTTTCGTTAAGTATCCAGACTCCGGTTATTACGTTGAGCGTTCAGGCTCTGGTAAGTTTCATTGGGTATCCAGACTCCGGTATTTACGTTGATGGTTCAGTCTCCGGTCAGTTTCATTGAGTATCCAGACTCTGGTTATTACGTTGAGCGTTCAGGCTCCGGTCAGTTTCGTTGAGTATCCAGATTCCGGTTATTATGTTGAGCGTTCAGGCTCCGGTCATTTTCGTTGAGTATCTAGACTCCGGTTATTACGTTGAGCATTCAGGCATCGGTCAGTTTCCTTGAGTATCCAGCTTCCGGTTATTACGTTGATCGTTCAGGCTCTGGTCAGTTTCGTCGAGCATCCAGACTCCGGTTATTACGTTGAGCGTTCAGGCTCCATTCAGTTTCGTTGGGTATCTAGTCTCCGGTTATTATGTTGAGCGTTCCGGCTCAGGTCAGTTTCGTTGGGTATCCAGACTCCGGTTATTAAGTTGAGTGTTCAGGCCCTGGTCATTTTCGTTGAGTATACAGACTCCGGTTATTACGTTGAGCGTTCAGGCTCCAGTCATTTTCGTTGAGTATCCAGCCTCCGGTTATTACGTTGAGCGTTCAGGCTCCGGTCATTTTCGTTGAGTATCCAGACTCCGGTTATTACGTTGAGCGTTCAGGCTCCGGTCAGTTTTGTTGAGTTTCCAGACTCCGGTTATTACGTTGAGCGTTCATGCTCCGGTCAGTTTCGTTGAGTATCCAGTCTCTGGTTATTACGTTGAGCGTTCAGGCTCTGGTCAGTTTCGTTGAGTATCCAGATTCTGGTTATTACGTTGAGCGTTCAGGCTCCGGTCATTTTTGTTGAGTATCCAGACTCCTGTTATTACGTTGAGCATTCAGGCATCGGTCAGTTTCGTTGAGTATCCAGCTTCCGGTTATTACGTTGATCGTTCAGGCTCTGGTCAGTTTCGTTGAGCATCCAGACTCCGGTTATTACGTTGAGCGTTCAGGCTCCATTCAGTTTCGTTGGGTATCTAGTCTCCGGTTATTATGTTGAGCGTTCAGGCTCAGGTCAGTTTCGTTGGGTATCCAGACTCCGGTTATTAAGTTGAGTGTTCAGGCCCTGGTCATTTTTGTTGAGTATACAGACTCCGGTTATTACGTTGAGCGTTCAGGCTCCAGTCATTTTCGTTGAGTATCCAGCCTCCGGTTATTACGTTGAGCGTTCATGCTCCGGTCATTTTCGTTGAGTATCTAGACTCCGGTTATTACGTTGAGCGTTCAGGCTCCGGTCAGTTTTGTTGAGTTTCCAGACTCCGGTTATTACATTGAGCGTTCAGGCTCCGGTCAGTTTCGTTGAATATCCAGACTCCGGTTATTACGTTGAGCGTTCAGGCTCCGGTCAGTTTCATTGGGTATCCAAACTCCGGTATTTACGTTGATGGTTTAAACTCCGGTCATTTTTGTTGGGTATCTAGACTCCTGTCATTACATTGAGCGTTCAGGCTCTGATCATTTTTGTTGAGTATCCAAACTCCGGTCAATACGTTGAGCGTTCAGGCTCCAGACATTTTCGTTGAGTATCCAGACTTCGGCTATTATGTTGAGCATTCAGGATCCAGTCATTTTTGTTGAGTATCATAACTCCGGTTATTACGTTGAACGTTCAGGCTCCGGTCAGTTTCGTTGAGTATCCAGACTCCAGTTATTACGTTGAGCATTCAGGTTCCGGTCAGTTTCGTTGAGTATCCAGACTCTTGTTATTACGTTGAGCGTTCAGGCTCCGGTCCGTTTCGTTGATTATCCAGAATCCGATAATTACATTGAGTGTTCAGGCTCCGTTCAGTTTCGTTGGGTATCCAGACTTCGGTTATTACGTTGAGCGTTCAGGCTCCGATCAGTTTCATTGGGTATCTAGACTCCGGTTATTATGTTGAGCATTCAGGGTTCGGTCAGTTTCGTTGGGTATCCAGACTCCGTTTATTACGTTGAGCATTCAAGCTCCAGTCATTTTTGTTGAGTATCCAAACTCCGGTTATTACGTTGAGCGTTCAGGCTCCGGTCATTTTCGTTGAGTATCAAGATTACGGTTATTACGTTGAGCGTTCAGGCTCCGATCAGTTTTGTTGGGTATCTAGACTCCGATTATTACGTTGATCGTTCAGGCTCCGGTTAGTTTCGTTGAGTATCCAGAATCCGGTTATTACGTTGAGCGTTCAGGCTCTGGTTAGTTTCATTGGGTATCCAGACTCCGGTATTTACGTTGATGGTTCAGTCTCCGGTCAGTTTCATTGAGTATCCAGACCCTGGTTATTACGTTGAGCGTTCAGGCTCCGGTCAGTTTCGTTGAGTATCCAGATTCCGGTTATTACGTTGAGCGTTCAGGCTCCGGTCATTTTCGTTGAGTATCCAGACTCCGGTTATTACGTTGAGCGTTCAGGCTCCAGTCATTTTCGTTGAGTATCCAGCCTCCGGTTATTACGTTGAGCGTTCAGGCTCCGGTCATTTTCGTTGAGTATCCAGACTCCGGTTATTACGTTGAGCGTTCAGGCTCCGGTCAGTTTTGTTGAGTTTCCAGACTCCTGTTATTACGTTGAGCGTTCATGCTCCGATCAGTTTCATTGAGTATCCAGACTCCGGTTATTACGTTGAGCGTTCAGGCTCCGGTCAGTTTCATTGGGTATCCAAACTCCTGTCATTACATTGAGCGTTCAGGCTCCGATCATTTTTGTTGAGTATCCAGACTCTGGTCAATACGTTGAGCGTTCAGGCTCCGGACATTTTCGTTGAGTATCCAGACTTCGGCCATTATGTTGAGCATTCAGGATCCAGTCATTTTTGTTGTGTATCATAACTCCGGTTATTACGTTGAACGTTCAGGCTCCGGTCAGTTTCGTTGAGTATCTAGACTCTTGTTATTACGTTGAGCGTTCAGGCTCCGGTCAGTTTTGTTGATTATCCAGAATCTGATAATTACATTGAGTGTTCAGGCTCCGTTCAGTTTCGTTGGGTATCCAGACTTCGGTTATTACGTTGAGCGTTCAGGCTCCGATCAATTTCATTGGGTATCTAGACTCCGGTTATTACATTGAGCATTCAGGGTTCGGTCAGTTTCGTTGGGTATCCAGACTGCGTTTATTACGTTGAGCATTCAGGGTTCGGTCAGTTTCGTTGGGTATCCAGACTCCGTTTATTACGTTGAGCATTCAAGCTCCAGTCATTTTCGTTGAGTATCCAAACTCCGGTTATTACGTTGAGCGTTCAGGCTCCGGTCATTTTCATTGAGTATCTAGACTCCGGTTATTACGTTGAGCGTTCAGGCTCCGGTCAGTTTCGTTGGGTATCTAGACTCCTGTCATTACATTGAGCGTTCAGGCTCCGATCATTTTCGTTGAGTATCCAGACTCCGGTCAATACGTTGAGCGTTCAGGCTTCAGTCATTTTCGTTGAGTATCCAGACTCCGGCCATTATGTTGAGCGTTCAGGATCTAGTCATTTTTGTTGAGTATCATAACTCCGGTTATTATGTTGAACGTTCAGGCTCCGGTTAGTTTCGTTGAGTATCCAGACTCCAGTTATTATGTTGAGCGTTCAGGCTCCGGTCAATTTCGTTGGGTATCCAGACTCCGGTGATTACGTTGATCGTTCAGGCTCCGGTCATTTTCGTTGAGTATCCACACTCGGGTTATTTCGTTGAGCATTCAGGCTCCGGTCGGTTTCATTGAGTATCCAGATTCCGGTTATTACGTTGAGCGTTCAGGCTCCGTTCAGTTTCGTTGGGTATCTAGTCTCCGGTTATTACGTTGAGCGTTCAGGCTCAGGTCAGTTTCGTTGGGTATCCAGACTCCGGTTATTAAGTTGAGCGTTCAGGCTCTTGTCATTTTCGTTGAGTATCCAGACTCTGGTTATTACAATGAGTGTTCAAGCTCCGGTCATTTTCGTTGAGTATCCAGACTCCGGTTATTACGTTGAGCGTTCGGGCTCTGGTCAGTTTAATTGGGTATCCAGACTCCGGTTATGACGTTGATCGTTCAGGCTCCGGTCATTTTCGTTGTGTATCCACACTTGGGTTATTACGTTGAGCGTTCAGGCTCCGGTCAGTTTCGTTGAGTATCATGATTCCAGTTATTACGTTGAGCGTTCTGGCTTCAGTCAGTTTCGTTGAGTTTCCAGACTCTGGTTATTACGTTGATGGTTTAGACTCCGGTCATTTTCGTTGAGTATCCAGACTCCGGTGATTACGTTGATCGTTCAGGCTCCGGTCATTTTCGTTGAGTATCCACACTCGGGTTATTACTTTAAGCATTCAGGCTCCGGTCGGTTTCATTGAGTATCCAGATTCCGGGTATTATGTTGAGCGTTCAGGCTCCATTCAGTTTCGTTGGGTATCTAGTCTCCGAGTTATTACGTTGAGCTTTCAGGCTCTGGTAATTTTTGTTGAGTATCCAGACTTTGGTTATGACGTTGAGCGTTCAGGCTCCGGTCATTTTCGTTGAGTATCCAGATTCCGGTTATTACGTTGAGCATTCATGCTCCGGTCAGTTTCGTTTGGTATCAAGACACCGGTTATTCCGTTGAGCGTTCAGGCTCTGGTCAGTTTCGATGGGTATTCAGACTCCGGTTATTACGTTGATCGTTCAGTCTCTGGTCAGTTTCGTTGAGTATCCAGACTCCGGTTATTACGTTGAGCGTTCAGGCGTCAGTAAGTTTCGTTGGGTATCCAAACTCCGTTTATTACGTTGAGCATTCAAGCTCCAGTCATTTTCGTTGAGTATCTAAACTCCGGTTATTACGTTGAGCGTTCAGGCTCCGGTCATTTTCGTTGAGTATCTAGACTCCGGTTATTACGTTGAGCGTTCAGGCTCCGGTCAGTTTCGTTGGGTATCTAGACTCCTGTCATTACATTGAGCGTTCAGGCTCCGATCATTTTCGTTGAGTATCCAGACTCCGGTCAATACGTTGAGCGTTCGGGCTCCAGTCATTTTCGTTGAGTATCCAGACTCCGGCCATTATGTTGAGCGTTCAGGATCTAGTCATTTTTGTTGAGTATCATAACTCCGGTTATTATGTTGAACGTTCAGGCTCCGGTTAGTTTCGTTGAGTATCCAGACTCCAATTATTATGTTGAGCGTTCAGGCTCCGGTCAATTTCCTTGGGTATCCAGACTCCGGTGATTACGTTGATCGTTCAGGCTCCGGTCATTTTAGTTGAGTATCCACACTCGGGTTATTACGTTGAGCATTCAGGCTCCGGTCGGTTTCATTGAGTATCCAGATTCCTGTTATTACGTTGAGCGTTCAGGCTCCGTTCAGTTTCGTTGGGTATCTAGTCTCCGGTTATTACGTTGAGCGTTCAGGCTCAGGTCAGTTTCGTTGGGTATCCAAACTCCGGTTATTAAGTTGAGCATTCAGGCTCTTGTCATTTTCGTTGAGTATCCAGACTCTGGTTATTACGTTGAGCGTTCAAGCTCCGGTCATTTTCGTTGAGTATCCAGACTCCGGTTATTACGTTGAGCGTTCAGGCTTCGGTCAGTTTCGTTGAGTATCCAGACTCCGGTTATTACGTTGAGCGTTCGGGCTCCGGTCAGTTTCATTGGGTATCCAGACTCTGGTTATGACGTTGATCGTTCAGGCTCCGGTCATTTTCGTTGAGTATCCACACTTGGTTTATTAATTTGAGCGTTCAGGCTCCGGTCAGTTTCGTTGAGTATCTAGATTCCGGTTATTACGTTGAGCGTTCTGGCTTCAGTCAGTTTCGTTGAGTTTCCAGACTCCGGTTATTACGTTGATGGTTTAGACTCCGGTCATTTTCGTTGAGTATCCAGACTCCGGTGATTACGTTGATCATTCAGGCTTCGGTCATTTTCGTTGAGTATCCACACTCGGGTTATTACTTTAAGCATTCAGGCTCCGGTCGGTTTCATTGAGTATCCAGATTCCGGGTATTACGTTGAGCGTTCAGGCTCCATTCAGTTTCGTTGGGTATCTAGTCTCCGGGTTATTACGTTGAGCATTCAGGCTCTGGTCATTTTTGTTGAGTATCCAGACTTTGGTTATGACGTTGAGCGTTCAGGCTCCGGTCATTTTCGTTGAGTATCCAGATTCCGGTTATTACGTTGATCATTCATGCTCCGGTCAGTTTCGTTGGGTATCAAGACACCCGTTATTCCGTTGAGCGTTCAGGCTCTGGTCAGTTTCGATGGGTATTCAGACTCTGGTTATTACGTTGATCGTTCAGTCTCTGGTCAGTTTCGTTGAGTATCCAGACTCCGGTTATTACGTTGAACGTTCAGGCTTCAGTAAGTTTCGTTGGGTATCCAAACTCCGTTTATTACGTTGAGCATTCAAGATCCAGTCATTTTCGTTGAGTATTCAAACTCCGGTTATTACGTTGAGCGTTCAGGCTCCGGTCATTTTCGTTGAGTATCTAGACTCCGGTTATTACGTTGAGCGTTCAGGCTCCGGTCAGTTTCGTTGGGTATCTAGACTCCTGTCATTACATTGAGCGTTCAGGCTCCGATCATTTTCGTTGAGTATCCAGACTCCGGTCAATACGTTGAGCGTTCGGGCTCCAGTCATTTTCATTGAGTATCCAGACTCCGACCATTATGTTGAGCGTTCAGGATCTAGTCATTTTTGTTGAGTATCATAACTCCGGTTATTGTGTTGAACGTTCAGGCTCCGGTTAGTTTCGTTGAGTATCCAGACTCCAGTTATTATGTTGAGCGTTCAGGCTCCGGTCAATTTCGTTGGGTATCCAGACTCCGGTGATTACGTTGATCGTTCAGGCTCCGGTCATTTTCGTTGAGTATCCACACTCGGGTTATTACGTTGAGCATTCAGGCTCCGGTCGGTTTCATTGAGTATCCAGATTCCGGTTATTACGTTGAGCGTTCAGGCTCCGTTCAGTTTCGTTGGGTATCTAGTCTCCGGTTATTACGTTGAGCGTTCAGGCTCAGGTCAGTTTCGTTGGGTATCCAGACTCCGGTTATTAAGTTGAGCGTTCAGGCTCTTGTCATTTTCGTTGAGTATCCAGACTCTGGTTATTACGTTGAGCGTTCAAGCTCCGGTCATTTTCGTTGAGTATCCAGACTCCGGTTATTACGTTGAGCGTTCAGGCTTCGGTCAGTTTCGTTGAGTATCCAGATTTCGGTTATTACGTTGAGCATTCTGGCTTCAGTCAGTTTCGTTGAGTTTCCAGACTCCGGTTATGACGTTGATCGTTCAGGCTCCGGTCATTTTCGTTGAGTATCCACACTTAGGTTATTACGTTGAGCGTCAGGCTCCGGTCAGTTTCGTTGAGTATCCAGATTCCGGTTATTACGTTGAGCGTTCTGGCTTCAGTCAGTTTCGTTGAGTTTCCAGACTCCGGTTATTACGTTGATGGTTTAGACTCCGGTCATTTTCGTTGAGTATCCAGACTCCGGTGATTACGTTGATCGTTCAGGCTCCGGTCATTTTCGTTGAGTATCCACACTCGGGTTATTACTTTAAGCATTCAGGCTCCGGTCGGTTTCATTGAGTATCCAGATTCCGGGTATTACGTTGAGCGTTCAGGCTCTATTTAGTTTCGTTGGGTATATAGTCTCTGGGTTATTACATTGAGCGTTCAGGCTCTGGTCATTTTTGTTGAGTATCCAGACTTTGGTTATGACGTTGAGCGTTCAGGCTCCGGTCATTTTCATTGAGTATCCAGATTTCGGTTATTACGTTGAGCATTCATGCTCCGGTCAGTTTCGTTGGGTATCAAGACACCGGTTATTCCGTTGAGCGTTCAGGCTCTGGTCAGTTTCGATGGGTATTCAGACTCCGGTTATTACGTTGATCGTTCAGTCTCTGGTCAGTTTCGTTGAGTATCCAGACTCCGGTTATTACGTTGAGCGTTCAGGCTTCAGTAAGTTTCGTTGGGTATCCAAACTCCGTTTATTACGTTGAGCATTCAAGCTCCAGTAATTTTCGTTGAGTATCCAAACTCCGGTTATTACGTTGAGCGTTCAGGCTCCGGTCATTTTCGTTGAGTATCTAGACTCCGGTTATTACGTTGAGCGTTGAGGCTCCGGTCAGTTTCGTTGGGTATCTAGACTCCGATTATTACGTTGATCGTTTAGGCTCCGGTCAGTTTCGTTTCGTATCTAGACTCCGGTTATTACGTTGAGCGTTCAGGCTCCGGTCAGTTTCATTGGGTATCCAGACTCCGGTTATGACGTTGAGCGTTCAGGCTCTGGTCAGTTTCGTTGAGTATCCAGATTCCGGTTATTACGTTGAGCGTTCAGGCTCCGGTCGTTTTCGTTGAGTATCCAGCCTCCGGTTATTACGTTGAGCATTCAGGCACCGGTCGTTGAGTATCCAGCTTCCGGTTATTACGTTGATCGTTAGGCTCTAGTCAGTTTCGTTGAGCATCCAGACTCCGGTTATTACGTTGAGCGTTCAGGCTCCATTCAGTTTCGTTGGGTATCTAGTCTCCGGTTATTATGTTGAGCATTCAGGCTCAGGTCAGTTTCGTTGGGTATCCAGACTCCGGTTATTAAGTTGAGTGTTCAGGCTCTGGCATTTTTGTTGAGTATACAGACTCCGGTTATTATGTTGAGCGTTCAGGCTCCTGTAAGTTTCGTTGAGTATCCAGACTCCGGTTATTACGTTGATCGTTCAGGCTCTAGTCATTTTCGTTGAGTATCCAGCCTCCGGTTATTACGTTGAGTGTTCAGGCTCCGGTCATTTTTGTTGAGTATCTAGATTCCGGTTATTACGTTGAGCGTTCAGGCTCCGATCAGTTTCGTTGGGTATCTAGACTCCGATTATTACGTTGATCGTTCAGGCTCCGGTTAGTTTCGTTGAGTATCCAGACTCCGGTTATTACGTTGAGCATTCAGGCTCTGGTCAGTTTCATTGGGTATCCAGACTCCGGTGTTTACGTTGATGGTTCAGTCTCCGGTCAGTTTCATTGAGTATCCAGACTCTGGTTATTACGTTGAGCGTTCAGGCTCCGGTCATTTTCGTTGAGTATCCAGACTCCGGTTATTACGTTGAGCATTCAGGCATCGGTCAGTTTCGTTGAGTATCCAGCTTCCGGTTATTACGTTGATCGTTCAGGTTCTGGTCAGTTTCGTTGAGCATCCAGACTCCGGTTATTACGTTGAGCGTTCAGGCTCCATTCAGTTTCGTTGGGTATCTAGTCTCCGGTTATTATGTTGAGCGTTCAGGCTCAGGTCAGTTTCTTTGGGTATCCAGACTCCGGTTATTAAGTTGAGTGTTCAGGCCCTGGTCATTTTCATTGAGTATACAGACTCCAGTTATTACGTTGAGCGTTCAGGCTCCAGTCATTTTCGTTGAGTATCCAGCCTCCGGTTATTACGTTGAGCGTTCAGGTTCCGGTCATTTTCGTTGAGTATCCAGACTCGGGTTATTACGTTGAGCGTTCAGGCTCCGGTCAGTTTTGTTGAGTTTCCAGACTCCGGTTATTACGTTGATCGTTCAGGCTCTAGTCATTTTCGTTGAGTATCCAGCCTCCGGTTATTACGTTGAGTGTTCAGGCTCCGGTCATTTTCGTTGAGTATCTAGATTCCGGTTATTACGTTGAGCGTTCAGGCTCCGATCAGTTTCGTTGGGTATCTAGACTCCGATTATTACGTTGATCGTTCAGGCTCCGGTTAGTTTCGTTGAGTATCCAGACTCCGGTTATTACGTTGAGCGTTCAGGCTCTGGTCAGTTTCATTGGGTATCCAGACTCCGGTGTTTACGTTGATGGTTCAGTCTCCGGTCAGTTTCATTGAGTATCCAGACTCTGGTTATTACGTTGAGCGTTCAGGCTCCGGTCATTTTCGTTGAGTATCCAGACTCCGGTTATTACGTTGAGCATTCAGGCATCGGTCAGTTTCGTTGAGTATCCAGCTTCCGGTTATTACGTTGATCGTTCAGGCTCTGGTCAGTTTCGTTGAGCATCCAGACTCCGGTTATTACGTTGAGCGTTCAGGCTCCATTCAGTTTCGTTGGGTATCTAGTCTCCGGTTATTATGTTGAGCGTTCAGGCTCAGGTCAGTTTCTTTGGGTATCCAGACTCCGGTTATTAAGTTGAGTGTTCAGGCCCTGGTCATTTTCATTGAGTATACAGACTCCAGTTATTACGTTGAGCGTTCAGGCTCCAGTCATTTTCGTTGAGTATCCAGCCTCCGGTTATTACGTTGAGCGTTCAGGTTCCGGTCATTTTCGTTGAGTATCCAGACTCGGGTTATTACGTTGAGCGTTCAGGCTCCGGTCAGTTTTGTTGAGTTTCCAGACTCCGGTTATTACGTTGATCGTTCAGGCTCTAGTCATTTTCGTTGAGTATCCAACCTCCGGTTATTACGTTGAGTGTTCAGGCTCCGGTCATTTTCGTTGAGTATCTAGATTCCGGTTATTACGTTGAGCGTTCAGGCTCCGATCAGTTTCGTTGGGTATCTAGACTCCGATTATTACGTTGATCGTTCAGGCTCCGGTTAGTTTCGTTGAGTATCCAGACTCCGGTTATTACGTTGAGCGTTCAGGCTCTGGTCAGTTTCATTGGGTATCCAGACTCCGGTGTTTACGTTGATGGTTCAGTCTCCGGTCAGTTTCATTGAGTATCCAGACTCTGGTTATTACGTTGAGCGTTCAGGCTCCGGTCATTTTTGTTGAGTATCCAGACTCCGGTTATTACGTTGAGCATTCAGGCATCAGTCAATTTCGTTGAGTATCCAGCTTTCGGTTATTACGTTGATCGTTCAGGCTCTGGTCAATTTCGTTGAGCATCCAGACTCCGGTTATTACGTTGAGCGTTCAGGCTCCATTCAGTTTCGTTGGGTATCTAGTCTCTGGTTATTATGTTGAGCGTTCAGGCTCAGGTCAGTTTCTTTGGGTATCCAGACTCCGGTTATTAAGTTGAGTGTTCAGGCCCTGGTCATTTTCGTTGAGTATACAGACTCCGGTTATTACGTTGAGCGTTCAGGCTCCAGTCATTTTCGTTGAGTATCCAGCCTCCGGTTATTACGTTGAGCGTTCAGGTTCCGGTCATTTTCGTTGAGTATCCAGACTCGGGTTATTACGTTGAGCGTTCAGGCTCCGGTCAGTTTTGTTGTGTTTCCAGACTCCGGTTATTATGTTGAGCGTTCAGGCTCCGGTCAGTTTCGTTGAGTATCCAGACTCCGGTTATTACGTTGAGCGTTCAGGCTCCAGTCAGTTCCATTGGGTATCCAAACTCAGGTATTTACGTTGTTGGTTTAGACTCCGGTCATTTTCGTTAAGTATCTAGACTCCTGTCATTACATTGAGCGTTCAGGCTCCGATCATTTTTGTTGAGTATCCAGACTCCGGTCAATACGTTGAGCGTTCAGGCTCCGGACATTTTCGTTGAGTATCCAGACTCCAGTCATTTTTGTTGAGTATCATAACTCCGGTTATTACGTTGAACGTTCAGGCTCCGGTCAGTTTCGTTGAGTATCCAGACTCCAGTTATTACGTTGAGCGTTCAGGCTCCGGTCAGTTTCGTTGAGTATCCAGACCCTTGTTATTACGTTGAGCGTTCAGGCTCCGGTCAGTTTTGTTGATTATCCAGAATCCGATAATTACATTGAGTGTTCAGGCTCCGTTTAGTTTCGTTGGGTATCCAGACTTCGGTTATTACGTTGAGCGTTCAGGCTCCGATCAGTTTCACTGGGTATCTAGACTACGGTTATTACGTTGAGCATTCAGGGTTTGGTCAGTTTCGTTGGGTATCCAGACTCCGTTTATTACGTTGAGCATTCAAGCTCCAGTCATTTTCGTTGAGTATCCAAACTCCGGTTATTACGTTGAGCGTTCAGGCTCCGGTCATTTTCGTTGAGTATCTAGATTCCGGTTATTACGTTGAGCATTCAGGCTCCGATCAGTTTCGTTGGGTATCTAGACTCCTGTCATTACATTGAGCGTTCAGGCTCCGGTCATTTTCGTTGAGTATCCAGACTCCGGTCAATACGTTGATCGTTCAGGCTCCGGTCATTTTCGTTGAGTATCCACACTCGGGTTATTACTTTAAGCATTCAGGCTCCGGTCGGTTTCATTGAGTATCCATATTTCAGGTATTACGTTGAGCGTTCAGGCTCCATTCAGTTTCGTTGGGTATCTAGTCTCCGGGTTATTACGTTGAGCGTTCAGGCTCTGGTCATTTTTGTTGAGTATTCAGACTTTGGTTATGACGTTGAGCGTTCAGGCTCCGGTCATTTTCGTTGAGTATCCAGATTCCGGTTATTACGTTGAGCATTCATGCTCCGGTCAGTTTCGTTGGGTATCAAGACACCGGTTATTCCGTTGAGCGTTCAGGCTCTGGTCAGTTTCGATGGGTATTCAGACTCCGGTTATTACGTTGATTGTTCAGTCTCCGGTCAGTTTCGTTGAGTATTCAGACTCCGGTTATTACGTTGAGCGTTCAGGCTTCAGTAAGTTTCGTTGGGTATCCAAACTCCGTTTATTACGTTGAGCATTCAAGCTCCAGTCATTTTCGTTGAGTATCCAAACTCCAGTTATTACGTTGAGCGTTCAGGCTCCGGTCATTTTCGTTGAGTATCTAGACTCCGGTTATTACGTTGAGCATTCAGGCTCCGGTCAGTTTCATTGGGTATCTAGACTCCGATTATTACGTTGATCGTTTAGCATCCGGTCACTTTCGTTTAGTATCTAGACTCCGGTTATTATGTTGAGCGTTCAGGCTTCGGTCAGTTTCATTGGGTATCCTGACTTCGGTATTTATGTTGATGGTTCAGTCTCCGTTCAGTTTCGTTGAGTATCTAGACTCTGGTTATTACGTTGAGCGTTCAGGCTCTGGTCAGTTTCGTTGAGTATCCAGATTCCGGTTATTACGTTAAGCATTCAGGCTCCAGTCATTTTTGTTGAGTATCCAGACTCCGGTTATTACGTTGAGCATTCAGGCACCGGTCAGTTTCGTTGAGTATCCAGCTTCCGGTTATTACGTTGATCGTTAGGCTCTAGTCAGTTTCGTTGAGCATCCAGACTCCGGTTATTACGTTGAGCGTTCAGGCTCCATTCAGTTTCGTTGGGTATCTAGTCTCCGGTTATTATGTTGAGCATTCAGGCTCAGGTCAGTTTCGTTGGGTATCCAGACTCCGGTTATTAAGTTGAGTGTTCAGGCTCTGGCATTTTTGTTGAGTATACAGACTCCGGTTATTACGTTGAGCGTTCAGGCTCCTGTAAGTTTCGTTGAGTATCCAGACTCCGGTTATTACGTTGATCGTTCAGGCTCTAGTCATTTTCGTTGAGTATCCAGCCTCCGGTTATTACGTTGAGCGTTCAGGCTCCGGTCATTTTCGTTGAGTATCCAGACTCCGGTTATTACGTTGAGCATTCAGGCACCGGTCAGTTTCGTTGAGTATCCAGCTTCCGGTTATTACGTTGATCGTTAGGCTCTAGTCAGTTTCGTTGAGCATCCAGACTCCGGTTATTATGTTGAGCGTTCAGGCTCCATTCAGTTTCGTTGGGTATCTAGTTTCCGGTTATTATGTTGAGCTTTCAGGCTCAGGTCAGTTTCGTTGGGTATCCAGACTCCGGTTATTAAGTTGAGTGTTCAGGCTCTGGCATTTTTGTTGAGTATACAGACTCCGGTTATTACGTTGAGCGTTCAGGCTCCTGTAAGTTTCGTTGAGTATCCAGACTCCGGTTATTACGTTGATCATTCAGGCTCTAGTCATTTTCGTTGAGTATCCAGCCTCCGGTTATTACGTTGAGCGTTCAGGCTCCGGTCATTTTCGTTGAGTATCCAGACTCCGGTTATTACGTTGAGCGTTCAGGCTCCAGTCAGTTTCGTTGAGTATCCAGACTCCGGTTATTACGTTGATCGTTCAGGCTCCGATCATTTTCCTTGAGTATCCAGACTCTGGTTATTATGTTGAGCGTACAGGCTCCGGTCAGTTTCGTTGAGTATCCAGATTCCGGTTATTATGTTGAGCATTCAGGCTCCGGTCAGTGTCATTGAGTATCCAGACTCCGGTTATTACGTTGGCTCAGGCTCCGGTCAGTTTCGTTGGGTATCGAGTATCCGGTTATTACGTTGATCGTTCTGGCTCCGGTCATTTTTGTTGGGTATCTAGACTCAGGTTATTACATTGAGCGTTCAGGCTCCGGTCAATTTCTTTGGGTATACAGACTACGGTTATTACGTTGATCGTTAAGGCTCCGGTCATTTTCGTTGACTATCCAGACTTTGGTTATTACGTTGAGCGTTCAGGCTCCGATCAGTTTAGTTGAGTATCCAGATTCCGGTCATTACGTTGAGCGTTCAGGCTCCGGTCAGTTTTGTTGAGTATCCAGACTTCGGTTATTACGTTAAGCGTTCAGCCTCCGGTCAATTTCATTGAGTATCCATATTCCGGTTATTACGTTGAGCGTTCAGGCTCCGGTAAGTTTCATAGGCTATCAAGACACCGGTTATTACGTTGAGCGTTCAGGCTCCGGTCAGTTTCATTGGGTATCCAGACTACGGTAATTACGTTGATCATTCAGTACCCGGTCAGTTTTGTTGAGTATCCAGACTCTAGTTATTACGTTGAGCATTCAGGCTCCAGTCATTTTCGTTGAGTATCCAAACTCCGGTTATTAAGTTGACCATTAGGCTCCGATCATTTTCATTGAGTATCCAGACTCCGGTTATTACGTTGAGCGTTCAGGCTCCGGTCATTTTCGTTGAGTATCCAGACTCCGGTTATTACGTTGAGCATTCAGGCTATAGTCATTTTCATTGAGTATCCAGACTCATGTTATTACGTTGAGCGTTCAGGCTCCGGTCAGTTTCGTTGAGTATCCAGACTCCAGTTATTACGTTGAGCATTCGGGCTCCGGTCAGTTTCGTTGGGTATCCAGACTCCGGTTATTACGTTGATCGTTCAGGCTACGGTCATTTTCGTTGAGCATCCAGACTCCGGTTATTACGTTGAGCGTTCAGGCTCCATTCAGTTTCGTTGAGTATCCAGATTCCGGTTATTACGTTGAGCGTTCAGGCTCCGGTCAGTTTTTTTGGGTATCCAGACTCCGGTTATTACGTTGAGCGTTCAGGCTCCGGTCAGTTTCGTTGGGTATCCAGACTCCGGTTATTACGTTGAGCGTTCAGGTTCCAGTAACTTTCGTTGAGTATCCAGACTCCGGTTATTACTTTGATCGTTCTGGCTCCGGTCAGTTTCGTTGGGTATCCAAACTTCGGTTATTACGTTGAGCGTTCAGGCTCCGGTCATTTTCGTTGAGTATCCAAACTCCGGTTATTACGTTGGGCGTTCAGGCTTCGGTCATTTTCGTTGAGTATCCAGACTCCGGTTATTACGTTGATCGTTCAGGATCCAGTCATTTTTGTTGAGTATCATAACTCCAGTTATTACGTTGAGCGTTCAGGCTCTGGTCAGTTTCATTGAGTATCGAGACTCCAGTTATTACGTTGAGCGTTTAGGCTCAGGTCAGTTTCGTTGGGTATCCAGACTCCGGTGTGTTGCACCCTAAAATTTGCTCGACCTATTTCACCTGAGTTATGTTTAAATGCATTATCATCTGCATAGTAAATCATGTACCTAACCCAATCATTTGCATAGCATAGCATATAAAGGCATCCAACAAGGGATCAAGTGCCATTCTTATCTGAAGAAGCACATCAAGGGTTTTTATTCAAGTTTAAGACCATCCAAGTCATCAAGGAATGGGTTGAAGCTTTGAGAAGTTTGAGTGTCAACAGAGGGATTTCTCTCCTAAGCTGAGGTGTATTGAGGGTCATCAATGGGGGTATGAGCTATGAATCGAGGGTATGGAATGTGTACAAAGCTTATGAGATGCCTAGAGGGTCATATTGAAGATGAGACAAGTCATTGATTCAAGTACAAGAGCCACAGTTGAAGTGCAGTCAACTAGGGTTTCATCTGGGTCAACCCTAGGTCAACCCTAGGTCAACTGAATGATTGAAGAGCATCAAGGTTTAATTGGAGGTTGTGGGATTCATGAAGTGATATGTTGATACATGTGTGGTGTTTTGCCAAGGATAAATCAAATAGAATCAAGAGGAGGAGGAGTTACTAAATTAGGGTTTCAGTGTAAAATCCCCTAATTTAGGCTTAACTTCCAAGCCAGATAAGTCAAAATGCAAGTTTCAAATGGGTCCTTTGTCAACATGAAACTTGTATAGCTTCTCAATAGATTTAATTTGAGTACTAGAAGTCTTCAAGAAGATTTGTGGAACTCAAGTTATGGTTCTTGCAAGTTATGGGTCCCCAGAGGACATTGAAATTTATCTGTGAAAGTCACTTGACTTCCAAGCAACGTTTGCCCATGAAGGAGTTTTCAAATGGATTCTTGGCCAACATAAGAGTTGTATATCTTGATCTTAGATTTAATTTGAGTACTAGAAGTCCTCAAGAGGATTGGTAGAACTCAAGTTATGCTCTTGGCAATCCAGGGGTATTTTGGGTATTGATGATTACAGGCCACTTTTCAACATAGGTCAAAATCTCCATCTCCCACTCCTCAAATGGAAAAATGTCCAACATGAGATGTGCTTAAAATGGTGTTTTTAGGCTAGTTAAGAGGTCATGGGTGATTGGAAAGGCTTGTATCACAAAATCACAAAAATGGCCTAAAATAAGGGTGAATTTTAAATGAACCAAGGATGAAAATTGGGATTTTTGATCTACAAGTCCCAACCAAGCCATATGACATACCAATTTGATTGGAAAACACATTTTGAAAATAATGACATTGCCAAATTTTTGAGTTGGGGATTAATTCAAGGACTTCCTTTGTAAAATGGTTACTTACATCATAAGTAACAATTGCAAAACCACTCTTCAAGGCATAACCAAGGCTCTAATGAATCCTAACACATTCAATTTGTCATTAGGTGAGAATTTGGATCAGAACCAAGGCCTTGAAGCAAGCAAAAACTCAGCTACCATATGTGAATTTCTCATGACATTTTCAAGAGCAAGAGATGTGGAACTTCTCATTAGATCAATCCAGAAGATTCTAGAGCTTCCATTCATGTTCTATATAAGATTTAGAACTGGTTCAAAGCTAGAGTTAATGGAGTTTGAGGGAGAATTGAGAGATTGCATCTTGAGTTTTCCATTTGCATAACAGAATTGGTTGCACCAATTTACTCCATTTCAATCCATTCTTTTGTGTTCAATAGCTTCCTCTGGTGTTGGTGAGTGATTCCATATAGATTTCTAGCCAAGATCGTGGAAGAATCGTGAGATTGCATTTTGAATTCATCCATTGCAAGTCAGAATCGGATTCAAGGATTCAAGAGGTTTCTATCCAATTTAGTGCATACAGAAGCTTGATCATACTTCATTGAAGGTGTCTGGAAGATCTTGGAGCTTGATTTGGAGGTTTTACCACTCTGTTCATCCAAGATTTGCAGGTATGTAAATTGCTTTCTATGGCTCGATTCATGAGGTTTCTTTAGGTTTTAGATAGTGGTATGCATTATAGAACATGGCTAGGTGGATTATGGTAGCAATTGGCGTGATTTAGAGACAAAATTAGGTTGATCACATTTTCTGTTGAGGCTCGTGTCTTGCAATTCTTAGAGGTTTTAACCTATTTTAATGGTGGATTTTACTCAGTGTGAAGTGTAGTTGATCATAAGCCATTCAATTTTGAGTTTGGTGCTGATTCTTGTTTGAGCCATTTCTGAACATATCTTCGTGTTTTGAGGAGGAGAGGGTTTCAATACAAATGGATAGTGTGGTTGAATTCCTTGTGAAAAGGCGAGCAAGATGAGGTGTTTATGTTAGGGTTTTGATGAGGATTGAGGAAGTTGCGTTTGGAGAAGATGAAGCTTGAAGCTCTGATCAGCCATGGCTACCTTCTCCCTCCAAGATTCAAATGAGGAAGATGACTCCATCACCATAGGATCGTGCAAGATTTTTGACTAAAATGATCATCCAACGGCCCAGATGTGTGGAGATTTGTGAAGGATTCTGAGTTAGACCAAACGCATCGTTTCATTTAACTTCATGGGACGGGCTTAAACATATTTTACTATCAACACCCCATTTACCAGGCCCACTTGAAATGCACGTGGAATCCTTGCTATTCGTACCAACTTTTTTCCATTTTCTTTCTATTTTCATTTTTGTTTTCTGAATTGGAATTGGGCCTAGCGCGCCTGGCTATGCGCACCCCCCTCTGGGCCCAACAGGTGAAATGAACTAGTCCTGATTGCTATTTGTCACGCCCATTTACCATTTTCATTTTATTTTCTTTTTATTTTCATATTATTTTAGGTTTATTAAAAAATTCATAACTAATTGAAAAAAGATTATTTTTGGATGGGAATTTTTTCCTTGTTTTCCTTAGGGTTTCTAGAATTTAATAAACAATAAAAATATTAATTCCTTGCATTTTATATTTTTTTGGCATATTTTACCATTTTATTGATTTTTTTTGGCATTTGTTTGGTACCTTATGTTACTGAATTTAGTATGAGAGATTGGTGAGTGTTTTTGAGTTGATTCTTGTTGGAGTGATTAGATTAGAGATACATGCTCCCTTAGAAATTTTTCTCATATTTTTATGATGAAATTTAGGCTAGTTTTGGATGATGAACTTTAGGGTGCTAAGATTAGGGTTTTACAACACTTAGGTGTAGTTTAGGGCATGGTTTAGAGACTTAGAGTTTGATTTAGGACTTGGGGTTTATGTGGGGTATAGGGTACATAGTTAGGGTCCCTTAGAAATTAATCTAGGATTTTATGATGAGCATTTCCATTTTATGTGATTTTTTCAAATTGGGTGATATTGGTGTGTTTCCCTCTTGGGATGTTGTTTTGTTTGTGGGGTTTTGGGCATTTCCATTGGGTGTTGGGCTTGGGCTTGGTTTGTTGGAGCTAATGAAGGCTTTGGAGATGATGTGAGACAAAGGATAGAGCTTGATGCATGAAGATCCCTCTCCTTGAAGATGGTTTGTGAAGACTTAGGAATTAAGGAGATATATGGAGAGCTTTAGATTAGACTGATTTCTTCTGTCAAACATAGAGAGCTTCTTGTGCCTCTATTCCATCCTATGACACAAGGTCCCCCAAAGAAGTTCCATCTCTCCTTAGGAAGGATGTAGAGCAGGCTTTGGATGGGTAGAACCTTAAGGATAGCATTCACTTGCTGTGTTAAGATCTTAGTGATTTCCTTGGGTTATCATTAAGCCTCTTAACATTTCAACTTCATCTCTTAGTTGATTCTCTCCTGTGAGTGATTGCCTTGAAGATGAAGTTCATTGAAGACTGGTGAAGATGAAGCTTGTACCTGTCAAAACTGGGGATCTGTTGAAGACTAGGGTTTTGCTGCTGATTGAAGCTGTCTACTTATTGGGGTTCAGTGCTTGCCAGAACTGGGGTACTTTTGAAGACATGAGCTTATCTAAGGGTTGGGGATCATTTAAGAGTAAAGATGGGGTCTTGCAGGGAGAATGTGTTACTGTCAACCTCTTGATGTTGATCATTTGTAGTTGTCAGAGCTGGTGCTGTTTGAACTTATTAATGTAGGAGCTGGTGCTGCTGTCAGAGCTGGTGTTGGATTTTATTTCTTTTTCTGTATTGTTTGTTGGCTTGTTCAGCTTGCCCCTTAGGTTTGAAGTGAAGCTTTTTCACTTTGCCTATTGTTTTCCCAGGTTCGAGGTTGAGTGGGACTCCCTTGCCTTGCTTGTATTGCTGCATCTCATGCATTTTTCTGCTTACTGTATATATGTTGTTTCTTTTCCGTTTATCCCCTAGGATCTCTGATTTCCTCTGTGCAGGAGGGAATTATGACAGACATTAGGTTGTAATCCATGCATGATAACATTAGGGTAGTTTTGATTCCCTTTTCAAACCCTAGGTTTTAGAGCTTCTTTCTCTTCTATCTCAAAACAATTCAAAGCACAGTAATAAGGATGATCGACGTTGTACGCTACGAGCCTTAAGCTATTTGAGAGAGGATTGTTGGAGGGTCACTCTTCAGTAATCTGGTTGTTTAGTGTGTTACCCTTAGGGTGACATACGACGTGGTCACTCTCAAATCATAGTCTCTAGTGCGTCAGAGATTGCAAACATCATAAAAAACAGTTCTTGCGTAAAAGATTGAAAACAAACATCAAAGTGTCATTTTTGTCCGCTTGGACCCGTAATCAGGAGAAAACCTTTTCAGAAAGATAAAAAACAATCAGACAAATCTGTGTCTTTCGTAGCCCGAACTACGTTTGCTCTGATCTTTCATGATGTATGAAAGTACGTAGGCATAGGATGACGTATCCTAGCGAGAAACCTTCCCCTCCTTTCCCGTAGGTAGGCGAACTACGTTGACTCTGATTTCTCGTTCCAGACGGGAATACGTAGGCATAAAGTGCGATACTTTGCCGAGTCATTTTCTTTTCTTTTTAACCCAGACATGTAGAGTAGATAGAATAACAATTTGTACTAGAAAACAAGCGTGGATCCCGTCGAGTACGACGGACGTAAGGGGTGCTAATACCTTCCCCTTGTGTAACCGACTCCCGAATCCAGGATTTGGTTGCGATGACCATTCCTTTCCCGTCTTTGCGTTAGGTTTACTTTGAGCGTTTCATTTCCCTCCTTTGGGATAAATAACGCACGGTGGCGACTCTTCTGTTTAGCCGGCGCCGATTTTCCCAGTAGCGACAGCTGGCGACTCTGTTGGGGACTGGAATATCCCCTATGAGAGTCAATCCTAGCGCTTGTTTTCCCGTCGTGGGTGTTGTATAGATTTGCTTTTCTGTCTTTACTTTCCGCAGTGTATTATCAGCTTTATATTGTTATTGCTGTCATGGGAAGGGGGTAATCTGTTGAGAGATAAGCCGGACTTGGGCTTGAGGTTACACATAGACTTAGAAGTAGAGAGTAGTGGTTAGCCCGCTTGCTTAGCTCGCACCAGCTAGCCACGAAATTTACGCTCGGACGAGATTCTCTTTGATGCTTCTTGCCTGGCCCTTAGGGCTCGACAAGTTGTCTGACCCGAGGATTGTCTACTCTGGGGACCTATCAATTAGGATTCAACTAAGTGATGCCGCTTCAAGGGATGATGATGCCACACCTTCTGGGTATCGTATCATCGCTCTTGAAAGTCTGTGACGTTGAACCCGCATAGGATGCCGTACCGCGTCTGCGAGTTAAGTACACATCTGTGAGGGGTAGGTAGGGTTGTTTGCAGGAAACCTTTGACCTCAGAATACCTGGTTTATCTCTGTCAGTGAGATGTGGTTACAGGGCTCATTTGAGTGGTTGGTTTGAGATGAAGATTTGATGGTTCTCAAGGCTTCAGTACAGAGCAGCACAGTTCATCAGCATTGCACTTGATCCCTTGTTTGCATGTGCATGTGCATTTTCATGACTGCATTTCATTAACATGTATTGGGTAATCATTCCCCTCTAATTCTAGTATATCCTCTAGCCAGACATGGAGTCCCTGAAGAGGACAGTTGCTTACCGCTTGCATTCGCCAGATATCAGTTCCCTGCTGGGACTAGTTGCTCTAGCAGATGAGGGAGTGAGGGCTGAGTTCAGGGTATCTTATGGGAGATTGCTTAGTTTGATGTACAGACCTTCGGCATTCGAGACGACTGGGGTGTATACTTTGATGCAGTTTTATGAGCCGCAGCTGAGATGTTTCTTATTTCTCGACTATATTCTGGCACCCACTTTGGAGGAGTATTCTACGATGTTGGGAGTTCCTGTGTTGGACCAGATGCCCTTTGTACATGTTGATGTTGAGCCTGAGTTAGCTACACTCACTGAGATTGTCAGTCTGGACGCTTCTGAGTTCCCCGGAGGTTTGGTCAAGCTGAACGAAGCGTATGGTTTTCACCTGTCTGTCCTGGTTGAGAAAGCTACACAGTGCGCAAATAGTGGATGTTGGGTTGCTTTCAGTGCCATTCTAGTTGTCTGCATCTATGGGATTGTCCTGTTTCCTAATGTGCCAGATTTTGTCGACTCAGACGCCTTCTTGATTCTTGCCTCGAAGAATCCAGTTCCTACTCTCTTGGGCGATGTTTATCATTCTATTCACTACAACAATGAGAAACATCGTGGCAAGAATGTTTCCTGCTGTCTTCCTCTCCTGTACAAGTGGTTCCAGGGGCATCTTCCGAAGACAGGGCTTTTTGATGTTGTTGATACTTTGGATTGGTCTTCCCGGTTGATGGGGCTGTCTGCTGAGAACATTATTTGGTTTAATCAGAGTATGCTGGGCGCTGATATTATATATAGTTGCAGTGGCTTTCCGAATGTCCCCTTGATTGGACAGAAAGGCTGTATTAACTATAACCCTTCACTGCTGGTAAGACAGTTCGGTTATGCTTTGAAGGACGCTCCTATTGAGAAGGAGATACATGAATCTCTGTATCTCACGGGCTTATTAGACGCGGCTGTTTTAATCAGATTAAGGCATGCATGGGCTAACATCCATAGGAGAGGGAAAGCTTTGCTCGGTAAGAGAAACAACAAAGCTTATGAACCTTATTTGGCTTGGATTCGCGAGAGAGCTAGTACGTCCTTGATGCCTTATCCTGCTGCAGAACCCCTGTATCTTCCATTGATTGAGGTACCTACATCCGAAGAAAGTGAGAAATATAACATATTGTTGGTTGAAAACGAAGAATTGAAGAAAGCCAATGATGAGTTAGAAAAAGAAATCTTCCAGTTGCGTCGTGAGAAGAATGAAGCTACCTTCACTGTGAGGGAACATACTGAATTGATTAACAGGTTGGGATCGGAGCTGACGGAAGGGACCAACAAGAAGGAAAAAGTGGGAATAGCCTTGAACGGTGTTAGCAAGGTGCTTACTTCCAAGAAGGAACTTTTAAGCAAAGCTTATGCCCGTATCAGCAAGTGGGAAGCCTTGTGGAATGACACGCTTACCAAGCGGAAGGAGCGTGAAGACGAACTGAAGATGCAGATTGCCACGCTAGAGGCACAGATTAGAGCCCAAGACGCAAAGATTGCAGAAGAGACATCACTTAGGAGCGCTGTTGAGCTTAGAGTAAGTGACCTTGATGAGAAGCCGAGAGGTTATGAGGTGAAGGCCGGTTCCAAGAGATACAGACTTGACGAGAGTTCTGGCGAAGGATGCCAAGACGATGCCAAGAAGCTGAGATCCACTACCGAGCGGCATGTCTTACTGATACAGGAGCTGATCTCCCGACTTGGGCATTCGGAGACGTTGAGGATATTGGAAGACGTCAGAGCATGCCATTTGACCTGATTTACCTTTGCGTTGTTGTTGATTATACTTGTATTTTGACCATCGCCAGGCTTGTTGGCCGAGGTCTCTTCAGTTGTATTCAGTTGTACTCTTGTACTCAGCCTCTTGGCATGTGTTTATATATGAGGATTTTCTGATTTCTTGCTTGCTTGATAGGGACTCCATTGTCGTGATGGCATTCTCTCCGAAACTAGAATCAAGGGGGAATATAACCTGTGGCATATTTACATTTGTATATGCATTCATATTGCATAACCGGGTATCCTTGAATTTGTGTCTTATTTCCTGCATCTGCAGGTTTTTCAGGATTGACGAACAAAGAGTTCACCGCTATTCAACTCGAAACAACTGCAAGAGAATCATGGATCAAGTCCAAGTGGAGATGCAGCAAATTCGTGAGAAGTTGAACCTGTTCATGCAGGCCATGGAGAGCATTGCTAAGGGCCAGGAGAGCCTCTAGACTCTGGTATAGCCGCTACTGACACGGGCTAACGGGAATGGCAACAATGACCACAACTCTGCGCACGTTGAGACTATTCCAGAGGATGGACCCCCTACGCTCGTGGTCCCACCTGTGGTGACCCCACCTGTTGTGGTTGTGAACGAGGGCGCTGGAGCTGGCAATGGTAATGCAGGGAATGGAAATGAGACTGTTGTTAATAATGTTGGAGTTGGGGACGCCAACCAAGGCGGTGGTAACAACAATGGCGGTAATGGTTTTGGCAACAATGGTTTGGGCTACAACGACCAAGGATTTGATTACGTCAATCAGGATGGGAAGTTCGGCTTCAACACTCAGGGTTTCGGTTATGGCGGTTTTGGTAACGCTAACCAGGGGTATGGTGGATTTGGTAATATGAATGGTGCTGAGGTGATTCCTGTCAACACTGGGTTTGGACCTGTTAGGATCAACCAGGGTTTCGGCAACGGGGGACGAGGTCCCATGATCAATCAACAAGGGTTTGGTCGCAATACTGGTTACGACGGGTACGGAAATGGAAATGTGAATTGGGGCGAAGACTGCCAGGAGGACGCCTTTTCTGGAAGAGGCATGGGATTTGAAGGACCTGTTGATCCTGTGCAGAGGATCAAGATGCTTGAAGAACAGATGAAGGGGGTAGTGAATCAGAACTCCACCGATTTGGATATGACTACAATGGGCTTGGTACTAGGACTGAGGGTGCCGTTGAAATTTAAGGCTCCCACTTTTGACAAGTACAAGGGGGACACTTGTCCTAAAGTCCATGTTCGCTCTTACTACAGGAGGATGTCCGCATATTCAGACGATGAAAGGATGCTCATGCATTTCTTTCAGGATAGCTTATCAGGACCTTCACTTGAATGGTATATGGGGCTGGAGCCCACGCAGATTAAAACCTGGAAGCAACTGGCTGATGCTTTCGTGACCCATTACAAATACAACAGCGACTTGGCGCCGAACTGGGTCCAATTGCAGGGTTTGTCACAGAAGAGCGGTGAAAGCTTTAAAGAGTATGCGCAAAGGTGGCGCGATATGGCAGTGAGGGTGCATCCCCCTTTAATTGAAAGGGAGATGAATGATATGTTCATTGGGACATTTATGGGGGTGTTCTATGAAAAATTGTTTAGCGTGTCATTGAGCAGTTTCTCAGATTTGATTCTTATGGGGGAGATGATTGAAAACGAGATTAATGTGGGAAGGTTCCAAGCAGGTGAGCCTACTTCAACAGGAGGTGCCAGAAAGGCATTTGGTGGTAGACGACAAGGTGATGCTAGTGCCGTGTTTGGTGGCAGGGGCAGGGGCCGAGGAAGACATCAGTATGTTCAGCCGCAGCAGATAGCTAGCGTCACTATCCCGCTTCCTCAACAAAGACAGCCACAACAACAACAACCACAACAACAACAAGGACATAATCCTGGCCAGAGGAGGGTACAAAATGCGAGAGCGAAAAGAGTGTTCGACGCACCTCCGTCCACCTATGCAGAACTCCTCCAGACCCTGCTAGGTTTGAACTTGGTTGAAAAGAGGACTTTGGCACCGCCTACCGGGGCAGTACTTCCTTACGGATATGATGCCAACAAGCACTGCGAGTTTCATTTCGGGGCACCAGGGCATGATATAGAATCTTGTCAGGCATTTAAACATAAAGTTCAAGATTTATTGGATAGCAAAGCTATTAACTTTGAACAGGCGGGTCCAAATATCGTACAACAGCCTATGCCCAATCACGGGGCAAACGCCATCTTGACAGAGGAGAATCTGAATCTAGTGATGGATGTCAATGAGCTGGAGACACCGTTGGGTGAGATTAAAAGCAGGTTGTTAAAAGGGGGTGTATTCCCGGGGTGTGATGAATTTTGCTTGGATTGCTGGATACAGCCAGAGGGTTGTAACGAGTTGAAGCAGGGTATTCAAACCATGATGGATGAAGGTACCTTGCAATTTGATAGAACCGCGGTTGAAGAGCCTGTAGAGGCGTCGTGTGATGAGCAGAACGATGTTGCGACAGTGACGATTCCGAGAAAAACCATAACGATAATGGCACCTGCCAGGCGCCCAACGATCACAATTACCAAGGCAGGACCAATTCCTTTTGAGAGTACTAAAGCAGTGCCATGGACTTACGGGTTGGAGGTATATTGCGATGGTAAGTAAATTGAAGTCAATGGACAACCAGCTGGGGTTGTAGATAATGTTGTCGGAACAGGGGGTATGACCAGAAGCGGAAGAATTTTCACATCACCCGAGGTAGAGGCGGAAAGATTAGCCAAGGGTAAAGCTAAGGCAACTGAGAGTGGTCCGTCTCAGTCGAATGAAAAGGATACGTCACTTAAGGATGTGGAGGAGTTTATGAGGCTCATTCGAAAAAGTGATTACAAAATCGTTGAGCACCTCCAGCAAACGCCGTCAAAAATTTCCATCCTATCCTTGCTGTTATGTTCCGAGGCCCATCGGAACGCTTTGCTGAAGATTCTAGACACGTCGTTCGTCCCTCAAGAGGTTTCTGTTAATCAGTTAGAAGGGGTGATGGCGCACGTCAATGCGGGGCACAATTTGGGCTTCACAAATTTTGATTTGACTCCGAGAGGGCGAGAGCATAATATGGCATTGCATGTGTCAGTAGAATGTCGGGGCACGGTCATGTCCCATGTTTTAGTAGACACTGGATCTTCCCTGAATGTGCTACCGAAGAAAGCCTTGATGAAGTTAGATATCAGGGGGATAATCTGCACACCCAGTGACTTAGTGGTGAGAGCGTTCGATGGAACGAGGAGGTCAGTTTTCGGATCGATAACATTACCGTTGCAGGTGGGGCCTGAAATATTTGAAACTGAGTTCTATGTAATGGACATCCAACCAGCGTATAGTTGTCTTCTTGGGCGCCCATGGATCCATGCTGCCGGGGCAGTCACGTCCACGTTACACCAAAAGTTAAAGTATAAGGTTGGGGATAGTGTCGTCACTGTTTGTGGGGAAGAAGATATTCTGGTTAGCCATTTGTCTTCATTCAAATATGTGGAGGTCGACGGCGAAATACATGAGACACCCTGTCAAGCCTTTGAGGGGTTACGAATTAAGGACAAAGCTTCGGTACCAAGTAAAGTATCAGATATAGCGGTCTCGTCGTACAAAGAGGCTCAAGCTCTAGTGCAGGCAGGTAAAGCCAAGGGCTGGGGTCAGGTGTTGGAGATTCCCGTGAAGAATGACAAGTTCGGGCTTGGATATCATCCTTCGTCATCAGCATCCTCTTCAGGAGCGCCCAAGTTCAGAGGGCCGATCACCATCACACCACATGGAGTGAGCTTCGAAACTATCAATGCTGTTTCCGATTCCGAAGAAGGAGATAGCGACTGTGATATGGACGCGTGGATCAAGCCAAGCGTGCCAGGACAAAGTCTCTGTAATTGGTCTATCCGGGAAACTGTTCCCGTGACAACTAAACAGTAATGATTTGTTTTCTTAATTGTTGAATAATCCTGTGTCCTATCTGGGGCACAATGATTTTTCTTAGGGCCATCTGGTTATGTACATTATATTGTTTAATCATGAAATAAAGGCGTTTTTCATATACAAATGTTGTGATCCCTGTTTTCCTGTTTTTATCTTTTACAATAAAATGGCAATGTGGTTATTTGCTTTGACTATGTTTTGAAGCATTTAACCATTTCCTTTGCAGGATTACTATTTCAGATGACATCTATGAACCGCCTATGACTCACTTCGACTTCGAGCACCCAGTATTTCAGGCTGAGGAAGAGATTGTCGAAGATGGCGACGTACCAGAAGAGTTGACCTGGTTATTGAAGCAAGAAGAAAGAATCATTCTGCCTCATGAGGAACTCATTGAGATCATCAATTTGGGTTCGGAAGAGGTTGTGAGAAACATCCGTATAGGGGCTGCGCTGCAAAGCGACATCAAGCAAATGTTGGTTGAGATGCTCAAGGAGTACAGTGATATATTTGCTTGGTCGTACGAAGATATGCCTGGGTTGGATACGGATATGGTTGTTCACCGTCTGCCACTGCGAGAGGAATGTCCGCCTATTTAGCAGAAGCTCCGAAGAACTAGGTCGGACATGGCTGTGAAGATCAAGGAGGAAGTTCAAAAAAAGTGGGATGATGGTTTCCTAGCTATTACAAAATATCCCTAATGGGTCGCTAATATTGTGCTAGTACCGAAGAAAGACGGTAAAGTACGAATGTGCGTAGACTATCGTGATTTGAATATGGCGAGCCCGAAAGATGACTTTCCACTCCCTCACATCGATGTGCTGGTCGATAACACTGCTCAGTTCTCTGTATTCTCCTTCATGGATGGCTTCTCAGGCTATAATCAGATCAAAATGGCTCCAAAAGACATGGAGAAGACTACTTTCATTACTCCCTGGGGAACATTTTGTTACAAAGTGATGCACTTCGGGTTGAAGAATGTCGGGGCAACGTATCAACATGCTATGACGACTCTCTTTCATGACATGATGCATAAAGAGATCGAGGTTTATGTTAATGATATGATTGCCAAATCCCAGACAGAGGAGGAGCATTTGGTTAATCTGCTGAAATTGTTCAAGAGGCTTAGGAAGTTCAGGTTGAGACTGAACCCTAACAAGTGCACCTTCGGGGTGAGATCGGGTAAACTGCTGGGGTTTATCGTGAGCGAAAAAGGAATAGAGGTTGATCCTGCGAAAATAAAAGCAATACAAGAAATGCCGACGCCTAAAACAGAAAAAGAAGTGCGTGGGTTTTTAGGGAGGTTGAACTATATCGCCTGGTTCATATCTCACTTAACTGCGACGTGCGAACCGTTATTCAAGTTGCTGAAAAAAGACCAGGTGGTGACCTGGAATGAAAATTGTCAAAAGGTGTTCGACAAGATAAAAGAATACTTGCAGGAACCTTCCGTTTTGATACCCCCAGTGGCTGGGAGACCGTTGATTATGTATTTGATGGTTCTTGAGGAAAGTATGGGTTGTGTTCTCGGTCAACACGACGAGACAGGACATAAAGAGCATGCGATCTACTATTTAAGTAAGAAGTTTACTGACTGTGAGTCTCGATACTCAATGCTCGAGAAAACGTGTTGTGCGCTAGCCTGGGCCGCCAAACGTTTGAGGCAATACATGCTAAATCATACAACCCTGCTCATTTCAAAGATGGATCCAATCAAATACGTGTTTGAGAAGCAAGCACTCTCCGGAAGAATTGCCCGATGGCAGATGGTGTTAACCGAATATGATATTCAATATGTCTCGCAAAAGGCTATTAAAGGTAGCGTTTTGTCAGAGTACCTTGCGGAGCAGCCTGTTGAGGACTACCAATCGATGAGGTTTGATTTTCCTGACGAGGATATCATGTACCTGAAAATGAAGGATTGTGAAGAACCGTTGTCGGACGAAGGACCAAAGTTGGGTTCCAAATGGCAGTTAATATTTGACGGAGCTGCAAATTCCTATGGTAGCGGAATAGGGGCAATTATCACTACTCCTCAGGGGTCGCACATCCCCTTTACTGCCCGATTGACCTTTCCTGTTACCAATAATGAGGCTGAATACGAGGCCTGCATCATGGGTCTGGAAGAAGCTATTGATTTGCGAATCAAACACCTGGATGTATACGGAGACTCAGCTCTGGTGGTGAATCAGATTAAAGGAGAATGGGAGACACGTCATCCCAATTTGATACCATATATGAATTATGCAAGGAGTTTGTTGCCTTTCTTTGACAAGGTGGAATTGCATCATGTGCCGCGTGCAGAAAATCAAATGGCTGACGCCTTGGCGACATTGTCTTCCATGTATAAAGTTAACTTCTGGAACGAGGCTCCCCGGATTGTTATCTCTCGGCTTGATAGGCCTGCATTCATATTTGCCATTGACGAGGCTCCCGATGGTCAACTCTGATATTTTGACATCCAGAATTTCCTGAAGAATAAGGAGTATCCGGCTGGGGCATCCAGTCGAGATCAGAAGACTCTCAGGAGATTGGCTGGCAATTTCTATCTGAACCCGGACGGTGTCCTATACAAAAGAAACCACGACTTGGTGTTGCTACGCTGTGTGGACGAGAAAGAGGCGAGGTTGCTCATGGAAGAGATACATGAGGGTACATTTGGTACACATGCTGGTGGGCATGCTATGACGAGAAAACTGCTGCGGGCAGGTTATTACTGGCTAACTATGGAAACAAACTGTTTCAAGTTTGCAAAGAGGGGTCATAAGTGTCAAATTTATGCGGACAAGGTCCATGTACCCCCAAGTCCTCTGAATGTGATGTCATCACCGTGGCCGTTCTCGATGTAGGGAATTGATATGATTGGAAAGATCGAGCCTACTGCATCCAATAGACACCGGTTCATCTTGGTGGGAATTGATTACTTCACCAAGTGGGTGGAAGCAGCGTCATATGCCAATGTCACGAAACAAGTGGTCGCCAGATTTATCAAACGAGATATTATCTGCAGATATGGAATCCCTGAGCGGATTATCACCGACAACGGTTCGAATTTGAATAACAAAATGATGAAAGAGCTGTGCCAGAATTTTAAGATTGAGCATCACAACTCTTCCCCTTACCGACCCAAGATGAATGGCGCTGTTGAAGCGGCCAATAAGAACATAAAGAAGATTGTTCAGAAGATGGTTGTGACCTACAAGGACTGGCACGAGATGCTACCTTTCGCTTTGCACGGTTATCGTACGATGGTACGCACATCAACCGAGGCAACCCCATTTTCATTGGTGTACGGAATGGAGGCAGTGTCACTGTTGGAGGTTGAGATTCCTTCCTTGAGGGTTTTACGAGTTGTCCAACTTGACGAGGCAGAATGGGTTAAAGATAGACTGAATCAGCTCAGCTTAATGGATGAGAAGAGGCTAGCTTCTCTCGCATACGGTCGACTGTATCAGAGCCGGATGAAGAAAGCGTATGATAAGAAGATATGTCCGCGAAGCTTTCAGACGGGCGACCTTGTGCTGAAGAGGATTCTCCCACCACAAACGGATCACAGGGGCAAGTGGACCCCTAATTACGAAGGGCCTTACGTTGTCAGGAAAGTCTTCTCTGGAGGAGCCTTGCTACTATCTACCATGGATGGTGAAGACTTTTCGTCTCCTGTGAATTCGGACGCAGTTAAAAAATACTTTGCTTGAAAGTGACCCGCTGGACAGTAAAAAGAAAGTCCAGGCAAAAATGGGGCATCTCGGCGAACCATGAAAAATGAATAAAAGGTTCGGGCAAAAGTTAGGGATAAAATTGAAAAGATGTACACCCGCGAAGTCGAAAACCTGCATTGGGCGACTTCGGCAAAAAAGGGTATCCCAGTGAATTGAAAACCCGCAAAGGGAGATTCACGCAAAAGTTAGGGATTGAAAAAGCAAATGACTGCGGTCCGGATCTGATACTACATTGCTTAGTGGTTTGGGAATATCTGAGGGTTCGTTTATCCGACGCAATCTCTTCCGAAAGTCGAATACCAGGAAAGCGCCAGAGTCAGGCGAGTCATAGGAGGATCAGCTCACGATGTTTGTCTGCACCACATTGCCAACATGTGTACAAATTCAATTTGTATTTTTATGCTTTTTGTGCATATATGTATGTGTGTGTGTGTAACTTCCTCTTTTCAGGAGTTACATCCGATGTACAAAACTTTGCCTATTCAGAGGCCTGTTATTAATAAAACATGTTATTCAGTATTTGACGTTTGTGCTTTACTGTTTTGTATGTGGAAAACGCCAATGTTCCGATGAACTTGCATGTGCATAACTTTGCTGGCCCTTGCCAATGATTGCTAAAACTTCGAATTGACTGAAGTAATGTCACGGACACTAACCCGAATAGATTTGGTTGTATAGATTTGTGTTGTCTCATTTGTGTTTTGCAGGGTTCTCTCCCTTGAAACGGACAATCAGAAAATGGAGGCCCCAGCCGGAGGCTCGTGGTGAAAGACTTGACCTTGATTGACGCTAATCCCCATGCAGGTCGCGCCTCACCCCAGGAGTTGAGATGATGTTATCCCTTCCCAGAGGAGGGATTGTTTTCCCCAGAAGAATATCCTCATGGGAGTTTCCCACAGGATATTCCCAGCAAGTCGAGGTCAGTATCCCATGCAGAGGTTATACTCCCCAGAGAGTCGAAGATGTGCGCATTCAATCCCCAACTGGGAGGATTTCCATGGCGCATAACCAAGATAGTAAGTTCAGAAGGGTTATCCCCACCGAGGATGGTTTTCTTTCCCCCCGCAGGTCGTCATACTTTCGTCAGGATGATTATCCCCCAGCGGAGTGATGGTTCCGAGTTTGTAGACTATACCCAGACAGTTGTCTCCCAGAAGGGTTGATCCTCCCCCCAGCTGAGTTTTGTCACCAGCAGGGTGTTATTCTTTCCTCCAGTGGAAATCGATGTGTGATCTCTCCCCGGTAGAGTTGGTTGTATTTCCGGCATTTATTTTGCCAGAATACTTTGCGATATTCGTTCATCCCCAACAGGGTGGTATTCGTCCTCAACAGCCGTGTTGAAGCAAGCTTGTCAGAGCTTCCCCAGCAGCCTGAACCTGCATTTGCATTTGCATACATCATCATGTTTGCATCTACCAAAAAAAAAACGCGTAGCATTTCCATGCCGTATGGAGCATTACGCCATTGCCAAACATACACATTTTGAAACATAAATCGCATTACGCCATTGCCAAACATACACATTTTGAAACATAAATCAGGTTGGTTAACCTTTTGCCTTCAGGTGTGTTTTTCAGCAGGAGTATGAGTTCTATCTCAGATCTATTTCCAGATATTCGAAGTCTCGCCGTGAGACATGTGATGATGCAGTTCTTGTTATCATTCCCCACAGAGTTACTGGCTGAAGTTTCTCTTATCCGACCAGCGGAGTGTTTTCTTCAGGTTCGCTGTCGCGACAGCATTTTAGGGTTTCATAAATCAAGATTTCAGAAGAGGTCACTTGTTGTCGAAACGAGTGTCGGGCAGTTATTTTCAGAATATCCCCAGTGGAGTTAGCTACTACCGCGAACAGGCTAGGAAGCTATATCCAAGGTTATTTTCCCGTAAGAATCAGGCGGAAGAACATTCCTGTATGTATTAGGCAGACGTGTTATCTTTTCCCGTAAGAAGAAGGCGGAAGAACTTTCCTGTATGTATTAGGCAGATGTGTTATATTTTCCCGTATGAAGCAGGCGAAAGAACTTTCCTGTATGAATCAGGTAGATGTGTTATCTTTTCCCGTATGAAGCAGGGGGAAGAACTTTACTGTATGTATCAGGCAGACGTGTTATATTTTCCCGTAAGAAGCAGGCGGAAGAACTTTCCTGTATGTATCAGGACGATGTGTTACATTTTCCTGTATGAAGCAGGCGGAAGAACTTTCCTGTATGTATCAGGCAGATGTGTTATCTTTTCCCGTATGAAGCAGGCGGAAGAACTTTCCTGTATGTATCAGGCAGACGTGTTATATTTTCCCGTATGAATCAGGCGGAAGAACTTTCCTGTATGTATCAGGAAGATGTGTTATATTTTCCCTTAAGAATCGGGCGGAAGAACTTTCCTGTATGTATCATGCAGACGTGTTATCTTTTCCTATAAGAAGCAGGCGGAAGAACTTCCCTGTATGTATCAGGCAGATGTGTTATATTTTCCCGTATGAAGCAGACGGAAGAACTTTCCTGTATGTATCAAGCAGACGTGTTATATTTTCCCGTATGAATCAGGCGGAAGAACTTTCCTATATGTATCAGGCAGATGTGTTATATTTTCCTGTAAGAATCAGGCGGAAGAAGTTTCTTGTATGTATCAGGCAGACGTGTTATCTTTTCCCGTAAGAAGCAGGCGGAAGAACTTTCCTGTATGTATCAGGCAGAGGTGTTATATTTTCCCGTATGAAGCAGGCAGAAGAACTTTCCTGTATGTATCAGGCAGATGTGTTATCTTTTCCTGTATGAAGCAGGCGGAAGAACTTTCCTGTATGTATCAGGCAGACGTGTTATATTTTCCCGTATGAAGCAGGCGGAAGAACTTTCCTGTATGTATCAGGCAGATGTGTTATCTTTTCCCGTATGAAGCAGGCGGAAGAACTTTCCTGTATGTATCAGGCAGATGTGTTATCTTTTCCCGTATGAAGCAGGCGGAAGAACTTTCCTGTATGTATCAGGCAGACGTGTTATATTTTCTCGTATGAATCAGGCGGAAGAGCTTTCCTGTATGTATCAGGCAGATGTGTTATATTTTCCCGTAAGAAACAGGCGGATAAACTTTCCTGTATGAATCAGGCAGATGTGTTTTCCGATGTGAATCAGGAGGATGAATTTTCCAGTATCCAGATAGATGATTGTCCCGGGATAGACAGAGTATGTGAGTTATGTTCCGATAGTTGACAAAAGTATTTTCCCCAAGGAAGTCGCCGTGATTTCCTTGTGTTACTATCCCCAGTAGAGTCTTCCTCAGAGTCGTTTGTAGGTTGGGACTAACGGAGGTAGCTACTACAGAGGTAGGCAGAGAAATAGTATTCAGATGATTTTTCCCGTATGAAGCAGGCGGATGAATTTTCAGACAGAATTGTTTCCCCAGCGAAGTCGTCGGGATGTTGCTGTGTTGACATAATATAGCATCCTAACATGGACAAAGTTCTATCCTCGCGATGATAGAATCCTTTCTCGGGCTGATAAAAATAATCCCCAACACGATCACCACTTGATCAGTTTGTTGCCGTAACGACCAGATCCAGTCAGCGGATGTTGTTTTCCAAGCAGTTTGTGCAGTTTATTTCTGCGGTTGGCAAATTTCCGGGTTCTTAGTATTCAACCGTCTCGTACCTCGATCGTTCGAAGGTCGTTCGCTCTTCACCCAGTCGGGTCCAAGCCGTTTGAATAGGGGCAGCTGTTGCACCCTAAAATTTGCTCAACCTATTTCACCTGAGTTATGTTTTAATTGCATTATCATCTGCATAGTAAATCATGTACATAACCCAATCATTTGCATAGCATAGCATAACAAGGCATCCAACAAGGGATCAAGTGCCATTCTTATCTGAAGAAGCACATCAAGGGTTTTTATTCAAGTTTAAGACCATCCAAGTCATCAAGGAATGGGTTGAAGCTTTGAGAAGTTTGAGTGTCAACAAAGGGATTTCTCTCCTAAGCTGAGGTGTATTGAGGGTCATCAATGGAGGTATGAGCTATGAATCGAGGGTATGGAATGTGTACAAAGCTTATGAGATGCCTAGAGGGTCATATTGAAGATGAGACAAGTCATTGATTCAAGTACAAGAGCCACAATTGAAGTGCAGTCAACTAGGGTTTCATCTGGGTCAACCCTAGGTCAACTGAATGATTGAAGAGCATCAAGGTTTAATTGGAGGTTGTGGGATTCATGAATTGATATGTTGATACATGTGTGGTGTTGTGCCAAGGATAAATCAAAGAGAATCAAGAGGAAGAGGAGTTACTAAATTAGGGTTTCAGTGTAAAATCCCCTAATTTAGGCTTAACTTCCAAGCCAGATAAGTCAAAATGCAAGTTTCAAATGGGTCCTTCGTAAAAATAAAACTTTTAGAGATTCTCAATAGATTTAATTTGAGTACTAGAAGTCTTCAAGAAGATTTGTGGAACTCAAGTTATGGTTCTTGCAAGTTATGGGTCCCCAGAGGACATTGAAATTTATCTGTGAAAGTCACTTGACTTCCAAGCAACTTTTTCCCATGAAGAATTTTCAAATGTATTCTTGGCCAACATAAGAGTTGTAGAGCTTGATCTTAGCTTTAATTTGAGTACTAGAAGTCCTCTAGATGATTGGTAGAACTCAAGTTATGGTCTTGGCAATCTAGGGGTATTTTGGGTATTGATGATTACAGGTCACTTTTCAACATAGGTCAAAATCTCCATCTCCCACTCCTCAAATGGAAAAATGTTCAACATGAGATGTGCTTAAAATGGTTTTTTTAGGCTAGGTAAGCAGTCATGGGTGATTGGAAAGGCTTGTATCACAAAATCACCAAAATGACCTAAAATAAGGGTGAATTTTAAATGAACCAAGGATGAAAATTGGGATTTTTGATCTACAAGTCCAAACCAAGCCATATGACATACCAATTTGATTGGAAAACACATTTTGAAAATAATGACATTGCCACATTTTTGAGTTGGGGATTAATTCAAGGACTTCCTTTGTAAAATGGTTACTTACATCATAAGTAACAATTGCAAAACCACTCTTCAAGGCATAACCAAGGCTCTAATGAATCCTAACACATTCAATTTGTAATTAGGTGAGAATTTGGATCAGAACTAAGGCCTTGAAGCAAGCAAAAACTCAGCTACTATATGTGAATTTCTCATGACATTTTCAAGAGCAAGAGATGTGGAACTTCTCATTAGATCAATCCAGAAGATTCTAGAGCTTCCATTCATGTTCTATATAAGATTTAGAACTGGTTCAAAGCTAGAGTTGGTGGAGTTTGAGGGAGAATTGAGAGATTGCATCTTGAGTTTTCCATTTGCATAACAGAATCGGTTACACCAATTTACTCCATTTCAATCCATTCTTTTGTGTTCAATAGCTTCCTCTGGTGTTGGTGAGTGATTCCATATAGATTTCTAGCCAAGATCGTGGAAGAATCGTGAGATTGCATTTTGAATTCATCCATTGCAAGTTAGAATTGGATTCAAGGATTCAAGAGGTTTCAATCCAATTTAGTGCATACAGAAGCTTGATCATACTTCATTGAAGGTGTCTGGAAGATCTTGGAGCTTGATTTGGAGGTTTTACCACTCTGTTCATCCAAGATTTGCAGGTATGTAAATTACTTTCTATGGCTCGATTCATGAGGTTTCTTTAGGTTTTAGATAGTGGTATGCATTATAGAACATGGCTAGGTGGATTATGGTAGCAATTGGCGTGATTTAGAGACAAAATTAGGTTGATCACATTTTCTGTTGAGGCTCGTGTCTTGCAATTCTTAGAGGTTTTAACCTATTTTAATGGTGGATTTTACTCAGTGTGAAATGTAGTTGATCATAAGCCATTCAATTTTGAGTTTGGTGCTGATTCTTGTTTGAGCCATTTCTGAACATATCTTCGTGTTTTGAGGAGGAGAGGGTTTCAATACAAATGGATAGTGTGGTTGAATTCCTTGTGAAAAGGCGAGCAAGATGAGGTGTTTATGTTAGGGTTTTGATGAGGATTGAGGAAGTTGCGTTTGGAGAAGATGAAGCTTGAAGCTCTGATCAGCCATGACTACCTTCTCCC
This sequence comes from Lathyrus sativus, assembly GCA_963859935.3. Taxonomy (NCBI): domain Eukaryota; kingdom Viridiplantae; phylum Streptophyta; class Magnoliopsida; order Fabales; family Fabaceae; genus Lathyrus; species Lathyrus sativus. Next base: position 247,458,482 of record OZ012736.1, on the reverse strand, counting down.
TCCAAGATTCAAATGAGGAAGATGACTCCATCACCATAGGATCGTGCAAGACTTTTGACTAAAATGATCATCCAACGGCCCAGATGTGTGGAGATTTGTGAAGGATTCTGAGTTAGACCAAACGCATCGTTTCATTTAACTTCATGGGACGGGCTTAAACATATTTTACTATCAACACCCCATTTACCAGGCCCACTTGAAATGCACGTGGAATCCTTGCTATTCGTACCAACTTTTTTCCATTTTCTTTCTATTTTCATTTTTGTTTTCTGAATTGGAATTAGGCCTAGCGCGCCTGGCTATGCGCACCCCCCTTTGGGCCCAACTGGTGAAATGAACTAGTCCTGATTGCTATTTGTCACGCCCATTTACCATTTTCATTTTATTTTCTTTTTATTTTCATATTATTTTAGGTTTATTAAAAAATTCATAACTAATTGAAAAAAGATTATTTTTGAATGAGAATTTTTTCCTTGTTTTCCTTAGGGTTTCTAGAATTTAATAAAACAATAAAAATATTAATTCCTTGCATTTATATATTTTTTGGCATATTTTACCATTTTATTGATTTTATTTTGCATTTGTTTGGTATCTTATGTTACTGAATTTAGTATGAGAGATTGGTGAGTGTTTTTGAGTTGATTCTTGTTGGAGTGATTATATTAGAGATACATGCTCCCTTAGAAATTTTTCTCATATTTTTATGATGAAATTTAGGCTAGTTTTGGATGATGAACTTTAGGGTGCTAAGATTAGGGTTTTACAACACTTAGGTGTAGTTTAGGGCATGGTTTAGAGACTTAGGGTTTGATTTAGGCCTTGGGGTTTATGTGGGGTATAGGGTACATAGTTAGGGTCCCTTAGAAATTAATCTAGGATTTTATGATAAGTATTTCCTTTTTATGTGATTTTTGCAAATTGGGTGATATTGGTGTGTTTCCCTCTTGGGATGTTGTTTTGTTTGTGGGGTTTTGGGCATTTCCATTGGGTGTTGGGATTGGGCTTGGTTTATTGGAGCTAATGAAGGCTTTGGAGATGATGTGAGACAAAGGATAGAGCTTGATTCATGAAGATCCCTCTCCTTGAAGATGGTTTGTGAAGACTTAGGAATTAAGGAGATATAGGGAGAGCTTTAGATTAGACTGATTTCTTCTGTCAAACATAGAGAGCTTCTTGTGCCTCTATTCCATCCTATGACACAAGGTCCCCCAAAGAAGTTCCATCTCTCCTTAGGAGGGATGTAGAGCAGGCTTTGGTTGGGTAGAACCTTGAGGATAACATTCACTTGATGTGTTAAGATCTTAGTGATTTCCTTGGGTTATCATTAAGCCTCTTAACATTTCAAATTCATCTCTTAGTTGATTCTATCCTGTGAGTGCTTGCCTTGAAGATGGAAGCCTATTGAAGATGAAGTTCATTGAAGACTGGTGAAGATGAAGCTTGTACCTGTCAAAACTGGGGATCTGTTGAAGACTAGGGTTTTGCTGTTGATTGAAGCTGTCTACTTATTGGGGTTCAGTGCTTGCCAGAACTGGGGTACTTTTGAAGGCAGGAGCTTATCTAAGGCTTGGGGATCATTTAAGAGTAAAGATGCGGTCTTTGATGGGCTAAAGACGTGTCTACTTATGCGTCTAGCAGTATCTTACTGCAAGTGCACAACCTATCGAAGTAATATTTAAGATTATCGATCCACAGGGATTCTATGGTTACTTAGTGCTAGATGAACTTCTAGTTTAGCTAAGGCGAATGGTTGTCACGATTTTTTGTTGATTTTTAAGACTATTAAAGGCGGAATTAAATTTAAGTTTTAATAAAGTAATACTAAGGCGGTCGGTATGTAATTATACTAACTTAGGTGGGTCAATCTAACCTAGGCTTATAAAGGTGTTCACTTAATCTATTCGGTAGAGATTACCAGTTTAAATACCCTCAACTCACACTCTCGTGGTCTTATATCAGATCTTATCCCTAAAGCCCTATGCCTGCTCTCGCTAGCCCATAAGTGTTTAGAGGTAATTTTTGGAAACTAAGTAATTCTAATTTATCTTAAAGCGCTCTCGCTGTGTTTAATTTAAATGCCTAACTTTAGCTATCTGGTTAAAATATCACACTCTCGTGGTCTTGACCTAACCTAATACTCTTTTCTTACTCTCGTAACGAAAAGGTCTATTTCAATTAAAAAGTATCAGCCAGAATGTTAAGTGATTAATTATTTTTAGCCTATGGTTATATTTTACCGGTTAAGTTTGTTATAACTACATACCGCCCTAAGGTGTTTAGCTACTCATCGATGTTGAACCAGACAGAGACAGAAAATTTAATAATAACATACTCATGGCATAAAAATAAATAAACATTATAATTAAATTAAATTGCAATATAATGAAAAATCTGGTTAACAAATATTCGAGCAGACTCCTTCTTCCACAGACCGGAAAGCTTGGAGTTGGCGGAAATTGAAAATAAACGAATGCTGAAGGTTTAGAAACAAATAAATGTATAACAATTTCCTGATGTTGGAAATAGTTATATGGCGGGTTTGGATACAATAAAAAATGAAACAGAAAACTAAAAATAATGCAAGAATAGAAAGGCTGGTTCGTAATACAGTTCGGCAGAGCTTCTGCAGGAATTTGAATAAAAAATGCTCTGTGTTTTGTTCATAGAACTTGTACTATTTATAGAATCCTTAATGGGCTGGATTTTTGGTCCTTTGTTGCATGGGCCTTGCTGAATTTGTGGAAGGAATGCAGGAACGTGGCAACAAAATAGGAGAAATGGTCTTCACGTAATGCCAATAGGAGAAATGGTCTTCACGTAATGCCTTGACGTAGTCTGAGTCAAAAACCTAATTTTACCCTTGTCACGGTCGTGACAAGGTCTTCACTTTCGTAACTTGTGGTTTTTAAGTGTCACGGTCGTGACCACTCTCTTACGGTCGTGATGGCTCAAATTGGGGTGTCACGGTCGTGACACCCTTGTGACGGCCGTGACTGCAACAAATTATGCAGTCTTTTGCAGGCTTCTTCATTTCTTCATCTCTTTATGGTTTATTTTGTTCCTTTTGCTCTTAATTCATGATTTGGCTCCATATAATGATGTACTTGCAAAATGGTAAGAAAAACTCGAGAAATCGAGTGTTAAAACGGTGAATATGCGATAAAACGTTAATGAAACTGTTGCACCCCAAAATTTGGCCAACAATTATTTATTCACTGAGTGTTTGAAAGTGGATACCTTCATCAGAAAGTTCAAGAGATCCTCAGAGGAATGGGTTGAAATCAGGTTTGTGTGCTTCACAGCTTGAGAGTTGTGGGTGCCCCTCAGATGATTCTGAGACTTTGAGAATGAACTTGATGTTTTGAGAAAGCCTATGAGATGTCTTGATAGCCATCATGAAGCCCAGAGAAGTCATTGTGCAAGAATTCAGAGGATTCAACCATGAATGATAGAATTAGGGTTTTGACTGGGTCAACCCTAGGATAACTGAAGATTTGGAGAAGGTTGAGACCCAATCCATGGGCCATGAGATCATGGAATGATGCATAGAGATGTTATAAAGATGATTCCTAGACCAACTCATCATGATTGAGGAGTTTGAGAAGTTTCAATTTAGGGTTTCCAAGGATTGTTAGTGAAAAAACCCTAATTTGATCCCTGTTTTCCAGGCAGTTTTAGCTCTAGATGTGATTGATATATCATCTTCCCCATAACATGAATGTTGTAGAGCTTGTTCTTAGCTTTAATTTGAGTGGTGGAAGTCCTTGATAGGAGTTGCAGAGCTCAAGTTATGGTTTTGACAAATTACAAGTCAGTTGAGGTGTGTGAATCTGGGTCCTTGAAAGTCACCCAACTTGCAGACAACTTTTGCCCTAGTAGGATGATTCCTATGATCTCTTGGTCAACATGAATGTTGGAGGGCATCTTCTTAGCTTTAATTTTAGTGGTAGAAGTCCTTGATAGGATTTGTGGAACTCAACTTATGGTTTGAACAAGACAGGGGTATTTTGGTCATTTGTCAGTTATAGGTCATTTTTAAGCAAATGCCATATCTCCTATTTCCAAGCCTCAAATGAAAAAACTCAAAACATGAAAGTTGTTCAAAATGTTATTTTAAGTCTAGAAAGAAGGTCACAAATTGTTGGAAAAGCTCATAGCATGAAGTTGCATGATTGGTCAAAAATGAACTAAAAATGGCATATAAGTTTGAAAAGTTGAATTTGAAAATTGGTTTGGAAGATCTAGGAACCCAAAATAGGTCATCCAATATATCATTTTGATTGGAAACATCATTTTGAGAACATTGGTTTAGATAGAATTTTGATTTGAGGCTTTAAAATGGGTGATGCTTTGTTATTTTGTTACTTGCATTTGAAGTCACCCTTGGAAACCTTAACACAAGGCAAAGAAAAAGCTTGTAATGGCTTATAACACTTCAATATCTCACATAAGGAGAATTTCACACCAATTTTGCAAGGTTTAAAGCATGATGCATGAGATTTCCAACTTACCATCACATGAGATTCCAAGACTTTTCTAGATGATTCTAGAATGATCTAGTTGTTTCCATCCATCATTATAAAAAGATTGAATCACAAGGAGGAAAAGGTTGGTGAAAAGTTGCTGAGTTTAGTGGAGAGAGTGAGAGAGAAAGTGCCATTGTTGGATTTCTTCAAGATCAAGTAAGGTGCAATTCCTTCTTCTACAAGCTTCATCCACCTTAACTCTTGCAAACAGAAAGGTGTCCATTATTGGAGTAAGATTTAGAGAAGGTTTCAAGTGCTGAATCAAGTCCTAACTCCCCTCACCATTGAAGCTTAACAGGTTGGTATCTTGATCTAGAAGTCCTTAATTATGAGCATTCTGTTAGAATCTTAGGTGTAGGATCAACATGCTAGGTTAGAGGGATGTTTTCTGAGAATTAGAGGAAGATCCATGAGGTTTCGTGGCAGGGCACCATTTTTTGCAAGATTGATAGCAAGCTGGTTAGTGTGTATTAATGGATATGATGTGGTTTAGAATGGCTAGGGTAACATGTGGAACAAATTTACATCATTAGATTGAAGTTTGGTTAAGGTTGATAGCAGAGAATCATGGTGGAACCCCAACCTTCGTGCTTTCTGTTAGAGCGATTCAAGAGGTTTCATGGACAAATATTGATATCATTGTGTTCAGGGTAATTAGTAGAGCAAGATTGCTTTTGGAATTTCTTGATTTCACCCAGCCATCAGTGAGAACGATCGAGTGGAAGTTCTGGTTCGAAATTAGGGTTTTCTGAAAACCCTAGGGTTTGTTTGGAGAAGATGAACTCCAGCCGTCAGATGGTTCCAGATCCTTGACTTATTCTCATAATCCAACGGCCATGGTTTGAATTCAAAATGGAGGGAAGTCTGAAGCTTGCGAAACGCAGCGTATCACTTAGCCAAACGCAGTCGTTCGGTTTAGTGACTGATTCTGGGCCTATCTGTTCTATTCACACCCCCCACGCGCGTTGGCCCAATAAAATGAACTGTCTGTCTCTTCTATTTCCACCCCCCCTCCCTTTTTATATTATTTTGAATTCTTTTAAATTCTTTTAATATTTTAGCCACCTTATAAAATTCATAAAAAATTGATAAATGATGATTTTTTTACTCATTCTTTTTTTCTATGATTAGATAATTTTGTGTAGAAAAATATAAAAATAAAAATGAAATTTTATTTTTAATGTGGAATTAATGGTGGTATTTTCTTTTAAATAGGGTATTTCCTTTCCTTTAGTTTATACCTTATCTTGCAAGAATTGTTTTAGGACCTTCCCTTAGGTTTTTTAATTCATTCTTTTTTGTGTGATTAGATATTGAACCCTAGTTTCATGTAGGATTTATCCCTTGATTTTAGAAATTAAATTTGATGTAGTTTGATTGTTAGACATTTAGGTGTTCTAATTAGGGTTTTTAAGTAGTATACTTGAACTTCAACATTTTATTTTTGGGGTTTTTAGGACAAATTAGTGTATGGGGAATATAGGGGACTTAAGGGTAGTTAAATAGGATCCCCTAGAATTTATATTAGGAATTTGTATGGTATTTTAGTATTTTTCATTGATTTTTGAATTGAATGTTGTTTGTGTGGCCTTTAGGGCTAGTTTAGTTTTGTTTTGCCTTGCTTTGGAGTTGTTGTTGGCTTGAGGAGCTTGGGCATCATGTGAAGACCTTGTGGATCATCATGGAAGCTTTGAAGACCTTGCAGAGGAGTTTAGTATGGCTTTTGTTGTTTTGTTTATAGGTTTATAGGTGCATAGGCAGAGCCCTAGATAGAATACTTTGTTCAATAACCAAGGAGTGCTTTGTTCACCTCCTTTCTTCTCTATGACACAGAGTCCCTTAAGGGTATTCACCTCTCTCCTTTGGAGGGATTAGTGACCTTGCCCTATAAGGTAGAACTTTGAGAGAGCCTTTCCTTTGATGTTAAGTTCTCAATGGCATCCTTTGGAAGTCAGTGAGCACTGCAACATCCTCACCTCATCTTGTTGACTGAATCTTGTTTGCTGGAGCATTTGAGCCCTTGAAGATAGAAGCTGAAGCTTTGAAGAGGATGATTCCTTGAAGATTGTTGAAGTCTTAAGACTCTGTGAAGATCAAATTGATGCCTGAAGATCCATGAAGATAGTGAAGCCTGAAGGTAGAGCTGATCAAAGGAGCTGAAGCTCAAGGGAGAAGATGAGTTGATACTCATGTTGTAGGGTTGATACCTGGAAAGCAAGTGATCTCTGAAGTCTGAAGACTGGGTTGCTGCTGGAGGAGCTGAGGCTTTCTTCTGTTTTCTTTGATGTATTGTGTGTTTTGTCTGACTTGTCTGTTGCATTAGACTAAGCCCATTTAGAATAAGTTCAGTCTAAGAGCATGAGTGCATCTGATTGTATTGTTACTGTCTGGCTTTGCTTGCGGGTATTCGGTAGAGCCCAGCTCCCTTGCCCATGTGTTTATTTTGCTTGATAGCATTTCATTTCTTTCATCTGTATGATTGCAATTTACCGTTTTTGCTTGATAGCATGTTGTTTATTTCAGTATGATTACTGTTATTTCATGACTGGCTTGAGGTTGAGACGAGCTTGTGGAGGCTGAAGCCCCACACACATTTCCTCCCTCACTTGCATTGCCTGCATTTTACTGTTAAAGCTGATGCTTTTGTCTGTTTTGGTGTATCATTGACATGATCCCTTAGGACTCTCATTTCCTCTGATGAGGATTTGATGATAGACTTTTAGGTTGAAACCTATGCATGACAACATCTAGGAGTTCCCTGTTCAAACCTCAACCATAGGATGAATCCATGGCATGATAACAGTAGGACTTGATAGTCTCCCACCTAGTTGGGCCTGTTCTCTTCTCATCTCGAAGCAGTTTAAGATACAGTAATCATGAATGATTTCTTTCGTACGTTACGAGCCTTAAGCTATCTGAGAAAGGATTGTGGGAGAGTTTCTTTTCCACAGTCTGGATGTTTAGTATGGTACCCTTTGGGTGACATGCGACGCATTCACTCTCAGGTCATAGTCTCTAGTGCGGTTGAAATCGCAAACACAATAAAAAACACTTATTTTAGGAGATAACCCGTAGTTTCCCGAACTACGTTTGCTCTGATCTTTCATACCAGATGAAAGTACGTAGGCATAGGATGCGATATCCTAGCGAGCAACCTTTCCCCCGTAATCCTTCGTAGGTCGAACTACGTTGACTCTGATTTCTCGTTCCAGACGGGAATACGTAGGCATAAAGCGCGACGCTTTGCCGAGTCATTTTTCTTTTCTTTTTCAGCCAGCCTTGATAGGTAGATAGATTATAACCAACCCGTCCAAGTAAACAAACAAGCGAGGATCCCGTCGAGTACGACGGACGTGAGGGGTGCTAATACCTTCCCCTTGCGTAACCGACTCCCGAACCCAGACAACGGTTGCGATGACCTTGTCTTACCCTTTTTCGTCAGGTTTTTCCGATCGTTTCCTTTCCCGCTCTGAGGGATAAATAACGAAAGGTGGCGACTCTTCTGTCATGCCGGCACCTTATTTTCGCGCAAGCGACAGAAACCTAGCAATATAATCGATGCGTTTTCTCGTTATCAAATTTCCCCAAACTTAAACCTTTGCTTGTCCTCAAGCAAATAGTCGGTTGAAAATCGGCAGACAAGATTTTATTCACGCATACTCATAACAAACCGTACGAGGGATCGTTTTGTCGGATAATCCGGTACTTTGATAGAACACTACCGATACACTAATGACACAAGCAACAAGCTATGTCGTCGACTTCCCGTTAAACGAAACAATCGGCAATTACATTACGATTTCACCTGGAGTTTTTCGATCTTATTTCGCCCGGTTTCATTCTAGCGCAATCACATTAAGCCCTTTGCCTTAGCACGCACGTAATGGAGTAGCCGGTTAGCGACTTTGATCCTTTTTGAGCACGGGGTCTGGTACACGAGTGTGGTAACCCTACATATTTTATCCGATTTGGAGGTTGTGGGGGATCGAGCCGTAGCACGCCCTACCGAGATCAGAACCAGTACCTCTGAACCAACTTGCAACGGACTCCTTCTCATATTTCTCGTTTCTTATATGCGACCGTGTACTTTGGTGCAATTTCTTTTCATTTTGCATCGAGATATGAAGGATCATTATTGATTAGGCATCAAACGCTTATATTCATTGGCTCCCCACGTGGTTTGTGTTCAGACGGTGCTGACTGCTAGTATAAACTACTAGGGGTTACTTTTGAACTGAAACTAAAAGTGTACTCGTAATGGTAATCGGGATGGAATTACTTAAGTAGGGAGTCAAAGATATCAAGATTGTATTGGTCTTGTTTAACCGTTCTCGGCTTCCTAATTACGACTCCGTAGGTAAGTCGGGTAATGCGAATAATTAAAGATTTTTTCTGGTATAGCTAAATAATCGGGGAAAGTTCGAAATTAAAGAAAATAGCACAAAGATTTGCTCATTTCATTAACTTGCGAAAAGAAATACAACGGTATTGAAAATACAACGAAATGGAAAAGTGCGAAAAAGGGAAAATGCGGAAATGAAAGGTACCTCTCCCACACTATATCAGACATTGTCCTCAATGTTGTGATATAAATGCGGTAAAAGTACAGTACAACGACAAAAACGAAAAACAAACATAAGCAAACTAAAACTATGGCTGCTGAGGACCGCGGGCTCGGCCTCTGGTGCGGGAGCGGCGTCTGGAAGGAGTCGCTTCAGGATCAGAACCGGTGCCGGAGGCAGCAGTGATGTTAATGCGGAGGGCTTCTAGCTCGCTGAAAATTTCTCCAAACTTCTCATTAGTAGCTTCCTGGTTTGCTGCAATAGTGCTGAGTAAAGCATCATACTGCTCCTTCTGCCTTCGCTCCAGTGCGGCGTTCATCTGGTTCTGCTGATGAATCGCACGGAGGACTTCCTCAAGTGTGATTTCGGGAGCAGGGGGCTGTCGGGTAGATGTCTCTGGTATATCCTGGACAGGCTCAGCTGCATCCATAGCGTCCTGCATCTCATCCGCTGGAGGGTCTGCCTGATCATCATGAATAGGGACGTGATCGGCAGCAACAGGTAAAACAAAGAGCCAGTTGGCTCGACTGGATGGATCGATGCGGTCGCAGGACGGCAGAATGATATGATGGAAAATGGTGCCATTGACAACAGGGCTATACCTGCCATCCTCTCGCTGCGCAATCAGGTGAGCGGACCTGCAATAACTCTTGGTGAGGAATTCTGTGGCTAGGTGAGGCTGATTAACGACCAAGTCACCAAGCCCCAACTGAATGGCGAGGGTGGTGACAATGCCGCCTATGAAGAACGGGGTGGAGCCTCTGTGTGCAATGGCCTGGATATGATAAAGCATGAAAGGGGCAGCGTTGATCGGCTCGTCATTAAGAGCGCAGTGTAAGAATAGAAGCTCCTTGGAGTTGAGCTTATGGTTGCTTTCTCGAGCGAAGATGGTGTTGCATATGACACAGTGGAAATAGCAGATTGTCGGGTTGTGAATGTGCGTAGCGTTGAGGCTTTGGAAGGCTGATGCACGGGTGTTGGTTAAGTCGTGCCATAGAGTGAAAGCTTGTTCACTAAAATTATCGGGCACGCGACGGTGAGCTTCAGTTCTGTGATCGAAGCCTAACAACTCGGCTATCCTGGTTTGCGAAATGTTGAACTCTTGGCCATGCAATCTGAATTTGGCGACACCGGTGAGCTGACTCTGAGAACCGGTACCGGTGATGTAACTGAATGAGCTTAACAACTCCAGTGTCAGAAGCTCGAATGTGGGCTGAGGTTGACTGCAAAGATCCCACAGACCGACTTTTTGAAGCAGGCTTGTAACACTGGCAAGCATTCCGAGTTCCCTCAAACAGACAGTGTCAATGTAACGTGTAGGTTGCACACCGCGGTTTTGGAATCGGAGAAAACGTTCTCTCTGAGTTTCTCCAGCATCACCTTCTCTAAAAGTAATAGAATCCATTGCATGCAAGAGCTTAGAGTGAAGAATGAAGATTTTTGATGTTTTGTGAAAAAATGGTAAAATGAAAGAAATATTGATTCGGGATAAATAATGGAGAGTGAGAATGTGATAGGTTATGATAATGGGGGGTTAATGAGGTTTAAAGTTGGTAATGGGGAGGTTACGGAGGTTATGGAGAAAATGGGCAGTTTTGAGGAAGTTATGGAGGAAGAAGAAGAAGAGGCACGAAGAGAAACAGTTCTGTTTCTCACGATTCCTGTAATAGGGGTTGTCACGGTCGTGACAGGGGTGTGACGGTCGTGACACGCTATTTAAGCACGTCACGATCGTGAGATGGGTATGACGACCGTGGGGGCACGCTTCGTTGAATAATTTCCAGAAAAACATTTTCTCACTTAATTCACATATTTTATAATAATGTATTTTCTTCACTAACACTCATATTAAATTATAAACACCATATAGTATATAATTTCAACACAGTACTATACTAACTTGCATGGCATGAGAGATTGTATATAATATGAAATAATGCAAGCATAACAGTACATAGAATGAAAAATATATAAATTGCTAAAAATGGAGAAATTTTGGAATTAAAGGTGCATTGCATAAAGTAATTGAAAATGAAGTTACATAAACGGAAATTACGGTATGAAATTGTTGCGAAAAATAAATCTAACTAGAAACGAAAACAATGAGAAAAATAAACTAAATCACTTATAGCATTTTCAAAAGCGTTTCTTCAAGTCTTCGATGGCGGAGTTCAAGTGATAGAATTGTTCGCAGGTTATGTCAGTCAATCCTATAATGTCCAATCGCATGCTCTTAATGTCTTCTTTAAATAGATTAATGTCAGTTTGGTAAGCATTGAGAGTGTTCATGATGTTTTGTAAGTTGTTAGCATAATCTCCTTGATTCACTTCAGGGGTTTCATGTACTTCTTCAGTGTGGTCAATGTCATGGTAACCAGGAGGTGTCTCAGGGTCAGTTTCGACAGCGGTCATTATATCATCTTTTATCTTGTAAGATTGAGGTGTTTCAGGAGTAGATGGATAATCAGGTGGGTTTAACTCATAAAGCCAGTTATCCTTATTGTGAACACTTACTCTAGCATGGTTAGGCAATGTGAACAGGGTTACTACTTCGTTCCGGATTAGGTACTCAAAAGGTGGATGTCCTAAATTCCTTATGATATGTCTATTGAAGCAAAAATTAAGATTCATAGGGCGGGTTGTTCCTAGACGGTTGCACCTGTGCAGTTGGTACCTAAGTTCTATGGCATCAGCAATCATGGTTACAAGACCTCCTACTAATATAGGTAATTCAGGTTCTTCTTGGATACGGGTGAAGGTTTGCATCATGAAAGGTACACCATTAACAGGCTGTCCATTAGTGAAACATGACATAATAAATATTTCATCTTTAGAAACTCCGGTAATGTTTTCTTCTTTTCCAAAGAAGGTGTGGGCAAGGAATTTATGGAAGTAACGAAGATCAGGATTATGGATCTCATCATTATTCATGTTATTTGGTTCAGGGTGGTAGTTTCCGGTTAAAGTTCCCCAAAAGAAATCTAGCTCCATATCCATCAATTCTACCTGTGTGGTAGTAAAAGCAAATGGTCCACTAGGGAATCCTAACAAGTCAGCTAGTTCTTTATGGTTAAAGTCATATTCTATTCCAAATAGGCGGAAACTAATAAATCCTTTCCTAAATCCAAAACCGCTCTCAGGTAGGTAAATTAAGGAGCTAAGGAACTCAAGGGTGAGCTCGCGGTAAGTCACAAACTTATGTTGGATCAATGCATTCTCCCATCCGAGTCGGTTTAACAAGTACATGACACTATCATGTATACCTAGGGTTTTCATAGTCTTATCATCCGGGTACAGGGTCAAATCCATTTGCCTCTGTGATAACTCTTCAAACTTCATTCTTTGGTTCCTACCTCTAAATTTGGTTTCCATATGGTTAATTGGTTGGTTAGTCATGGTCAGTGCAAATATGGGGGAAACAAATCAGGGGAAGAAGGAAAGTGGAAAAGACTTTAGAAAATCTGTAAAAAGTGATTTAAGATAAAAATAAGAAAATGAAATGCATAATGTAATGGCAATAATAGTAATATAAAATAAAACTATAAAATGACAAAACAATTAAACAAATAGTAAAACGATAAATAACAATATGCTAAAAGAAAAGAATAGTTTAAATAATTAAATAAGTAAATGGGTTGCCTCCCACTAAGCGCTGTTTTTATCGTCAAAAGCCTGACGTAATGCTTAGGTTTAGATTAATCAGGGGAATTAGTGGACAATTCTAAAAGCTTTAGATTATTCGCATAATCTCTATTTTCAACTTTATGATAATGTTTTAAACGTTGTCCGTTTACTATGAATGGTTCACTATTCCTACCCTTAATTTCTATTGCTCCACTCGGGAATACTTTAGTTATTTCAAAGGGTCCTGACCATCTAGATTTTAATTTTCCAGGAAAGAGCCTAAGTCTTGAATTAAAGAGGAGTACAACCTCTCCCACACTAAATTCTTTCCTAGATAGGCGTTTATCATGCCATCGCTTAGTTCTTTCTTTATATATCTTAGCATTCTCATATGCATCTAACCTTAATTCTTCTAATTCGTTAATGTCTAGGATTCGCTTTTCTCCTACGGCATTATAGTTTATATTGAGAGTTCTGATCGCCCAATAAGCTTTGTGTTCTAGTTCTACTGGGAGGTGACAAGATTTTCCATAAACTAGTTTGAAAGGTGTAGTACCTATGGGTGTCTTGTAAGCGGTCCTATAAGCCCATAAAGCTTCATTAAGTTTAGATGACCAATCTTTCCGAGATATGGCGACAGTCTTTTCTAAGATTTGTTTAATTTCTCTGTTTGAGACTTCGACTTGTCCACTTGTTTGTGGGTGATATGGTGTAGCCACACGGTGTCTTACTCCATATTTAGATAGTAATTTGTCAAAGATTTTTGAAATGAAGTGCGAGCCACCGTCACTTATGATGAGTCTAGGCACACCAAATCTGGGAAAGATTATATTTTTGAAAAGCTTTATTACTACTCGTGTATCGTTTGTAGGAGAAGCTATGTCTTCAATCCATTTCGAAACATAATCAACAGCTACGAGTATGTAATTATTACCGAAAGATGATGGGAATGGTCCCATGAAATCTATTCCCCAGACGTCAAAGATTTCTACTTCTAAAATTCCTTTTTGAGGCATTTCATCTCTTCTTGAAATATTGCCAGTGCGTTGACACCGATCGCAATTTATAACAGCGATGTGGACATCCTTCCATAGATTAGGCCAGAATAAGCCGGCTTGCAAGATTTTTGCACAAGTCTTGGAAGTGCTTGCATGTCCACCATAAGGAGATGAATGGCATTGAGCAATGACATCTTCTATTTCTTCTTCGGGAATACATCGGCGAAAGATTCCATCTGGTCCTCTTTTGAACAATAATGGTTCATCCCAATAGTAATGTTTCAGATTATGAAAGAATTTCTTTTTCTGCTGATAGGTTAGATCGGGTGGAAGAGCTCCTGCGGCTAGGTAGTTGACAATGTCAGCGTACCATGGCAGTCCTACAGTTGTCTAGATTGTTTCCACGGATTCTGGTTCATTTATATCTAACTGAGCTAGGTCGCTTCCTATTTGTGCTATCAGCTATTCATACGGAAAATCATCGTTAATTGGCACTTGTTCGGGTTTAATACCTTCTATTCTAGACAAATGGTCCGCTACGACGTTCTCAGTACCTTTCTTATCTTTTATTTCTAGATCAAACTCTTGTAAGAGTAAAATCCATCTTAAGAGTCTTGGTTTAGCATCTTTCTTAGTTAATAGATATCGGATAGCAGCATGGTCTGTGTAAATGATTATTTTCGCTCCAACTAGGTAAGAACGGAATTTGTCAAGCGCAAAGACAACTGCTAACAATTCTTTTTCTGTAGTAGCGTAGTTCATCTGGGCAGAATCTAAGGTTCTACTGGCATAGTAAATCGCATGAAGTTTCTTTTCCTTTCTCTGGCCTAGAACTGCGCCTACAGCATAGTCACTCGCATCGCACATGATTTCAAAAGGTAATCTCCAGTCAGGGGGTTGCATGATTGGTGCGGTGATGAGGGCTGTTTTTAGAGTTTCGAATGCTTTAAGACAATCTTCATTGAATATGAACTCAGCGTCTTTCATTAATAAACCAGTAAGAGGTTTAGTGATTTTCGAGAAATCTTTGATGAATCGTCGGTAAAAACCGGCGTGTCCTAAAAAGCTTCGTATTTCTCGAACGGTTTTAGGGGGTTGAAGATCTTTTATTACTTCAATCTTAGCTTTATCAACTTCAATTCCCTTGTCGGATATTACATGACCTAATACTATTCCTTCGTTGACCATAAAATGACATTTCTCCCAGTTAAGCACGAGATTTACTTTTACACATCTTTCTAACACCATTTCTAAGTTCGATAAGCATCCTTCAAAACTTTGCCCGCATACAGAGAAGTCGTCCATGAACACTTCCATGATGTTGTCTATAAAATCTGCGAAGATTGACATCATACATCTTTGAAAGGTTGCAGGAGCGTTGCATAATCCAAAGGGCATTCGCCTATAAGCGAACGTTCCATAAGGACATGTGAATGTAGTCTTCTCTTGATCATCAGGATGGATAGGGATTTGGAAAAATCCTGAGTAACCGTCAAGATAACAGAAGTAAGAATGCTTGGCTAATTGTTATAACATTTGATCTATGAAAGGTAGTGGGAAATGATCTTTTCGAGTGGCTTTGTTTAGTTTACGATAATCTATGCACACTCTATATCCCGTCACTACTCTTTGCGATATGGATTCGCCTTGAGCGTTTTTCACAACAGTGATACCTCCTTTCTTTGGCACTACATGTATTGGACTAACCCATTCACTATCAGAGATTGGATATATTATCCCGGCATCTAATAATTTCTTAACTTCTTCTTTTACTACAGTGCTAAGGGTTGGGTTAATTCTTCTTTGAGATTCTCTGGAGGTTCTGCAATCTTCTTCTAGCAGAATACGATGCATACAAACTGAAGGACATATTCCTTTGAGATCAGATATGTTATACCCTAATGCAGTTGGATATTTCTTCAAGACATCTAAAAGTTTCTTTGTTTCTATAGTTCCTAAACTGGAATTTACTATAACTGGTCTTTTACATTCAACGTCTAAGAATTTGTACCTTAGGTTATGAGGTAAAGTTTTTAATCCTAATGTAGGTTTATCTTTACTTGGCATGGGATCCGGTCTAAGTGCTAAACTTTCGCTTAGACTATCATCCTGATACGGTTTTCGCCAATTATCATCTTCGAAAATCGGAGGGATTTGAATTTTCATTATTTCAGAATAAGTGGTCTCTTTCAGTTCCATTTCTCTTACACATTCGTCAATTACGTCCAATAGATAGCATGTATCCTCTATAGCTGGTGATTGTAAGAATTGTGTTAAAATAAATTCAACTTTCTCTTCACCTACTTCAAAGGTTAGATTTCCTCTTTTTACGTCTATTATAGCTCCGGCGGTAGCTAAGAATGGTCTTCCTAGTATGATAGGTGTAGTGGAGTCTTCAGAGATGTCCATGATTATAAAATCAGTAGGGATGTAGAATTGTCCTATACGTACTAGGACGTTTTCTAGTATGCCTACAGGATATTTAACAGAGCGATCGGCTAGTTGAACAGACATTTTAGTTGGTCTTAGGTCTCCCATGTCTAGCCTTTTGCAAATCGTTAAGGGCATAACACTGATAATGGCTCGCAAATCGCATAGAGCTTTGTCAATGACGAATTTTCCTATTACACAGGGTATAGAGAAACTTCCTGGATCTTTTAGCTTAGGAGGCATTTTATTCTGAATTATGGCGCTACACTCGGCAGTAAGTGTAACTGTTCCGTTATCCTCTATCTTTTTCTTATTGGATAAGATTTCTTTTAAAAACTTAGCATACGAGGGTATTTGGGTAATTGCTTCTGTAAACGGAATAGTAATATTCAACTGTTTCAGAAGTTCGACAAATTTCTTAAATTGACCCGTCGTCTTGGAATTTATTAATCTTTGAGGGTACGGAATTGGTGGTTTATAGGGTGGTGGAGGCACATAAGGTTGTTCTTTCTCCACTACCTCTCGATTGTCAACTTCCTTTTCTTCTGGATCATTCACCACTTCAGTCGGTTTATCCGGTTTTTGGTACATGGCTGGATTGTCAAGTCTTGGATCGGTAGGTCCGTCAAGTTCCTTGCCACTTCTTAATATTACAGCGTTAGCATGTCCTTTCGGATTAGGTTGAGGTTATCCAGGGAATACTCCAGCTGGTGCAGCAGTAGGTGCTTGTTGTTGAGCTACTTGTGAAATCTGAGTTTCAAGCATTTTGTTATGTGTAGCTAATGCATCTACTTTGCTTACTAATTGTTTAATCTGCTCATTAGTGTGAATGTTTTGGTTTAAGAAGTCCTTGTTTGTTTGAGATTGGTTAGCTATAAAGTTCTCCATCATCAATTCAAGGTTCGATTTTCTAGGGATATTAGGAGCAGTCTTTTGATATCCTGGTGATGTAGCTGGTGCTTGACCTGGTGCGTAATAAGCATTGTTATTCTTATAGGAGAAGTTCAGATGATTCTTCCAACCTGGGTTGTATGTGTTTGAGTAAGGGTTTCCTTTAGCATAATTCACTTGATCAGTGGGAGTTCCTGCTAATAGTTGACAATCAGAAACTTCGTGTCCTGGGACTCCACATAACTCACAGTTAGGTGTTACTGCAGCCACGGTGGCTGTAGGTGTTATGGCCAAGTTATCGATCTTTTGGCTTAGTTGGTCAAACTTCGCATTGACTTGGTCCATACTACTTACTTCGTACATACCTCCCTTTGTTGGTTTCTCAGTTGCGACTCTCTCGCTTCCCCAAAGGTAATGATTTTGAGCCATACTTTCGATAAGTGCATAGGCATCATTATATTCTTTGTCCATCAATGCACCACCCGCGGCAGCGTCAATTGTCATTCTTGTATTGTACAAGAGTCCATTATAGAAGGTATGGATGACCATCCAGTCTATTAATCCATGATGTGGACAAAGTCTCAGTAGATCCTTATAGCGTTCCCAAGCTTCGAATAATGATTCACTTTCTCTTTGCTTAAATCCGTTGATCTGAGCTCTCAGCATAGCTGTCTTGCTAGGTGGAAAATACCTATTCAAGAAAACTCTCTTAAGTTCTTCCCACGTAGTTACTGAGTTCGAAGGCAGAGATTGAAGCCAAGCTCTTGCTCTGTCTCGAAGCGAAAAAGGAAATAAACGTAGTCTAATAGCTTCTTGGGTAACTCCATTGGCTTTTACGGTATCTGCATATTGCACAAAGATCGAAAGATGAAGATTCGGATCCTCGGTAGGATTTCAGGCGAATTGATTTTGTTGCACGGCTGATATCAACGAAGGTTTTAGTTCGAAATCATTTCGGTTGATAGCCGGCGCTGCAATGCTTGAATGCGGTTCAGCTTGCGAAGGATTAGCGTAATACTTGAGTGGATGAGTCTGTTCTTCAGCCATCTCTGCGTCCTTTGATTTTACGACTGGTTTAGGCGGATCTAATTGAAGATCTGGAATATTGTAATTATTTTCGAAATCGAATATACGTCTTCTTACGTGTAAGAAGCGTTCCGATTCAGGGATTAGAGGTTGCAAGTCTTCGGTTAGAGCGAGTACTTGGCATACACTCGGAGATTAGATTAAATTAAATAGTTGATACCTTAGTCTAGACAGTGCTACCTAAATGCACTAGTAACTAAATTAAGGAATCCCCGGCAACGGCGCCAAAAACTTGATGGGCTAAAGACGTGTCTACTTATGCGTCTAGCGGTATCTTACTGCAAGTGCACAGCCTATCGAAGTAATATTTAAGATTATCGATCCACAGGGATTCTATGGTTACTTAGTGCTAGATGAACTTCTAGTTTAGCTAAGGCGAATGGTTGTCACGATTTTTTGTTGATTTTTAAGACTATTAAAGGCGGAATTAAATTTAAGTTTTAATAAAGTAATACTAAGGCGGTCGGTATGTAATTATACTAACTTAGGTGGGTCAATCTAACCTAGGCTTATAAAGGTGTTCACTTAATCTATTCGGTAGAGATTACCAGTTTAAATACCCTCAACTCACACTCTCGTGGTCTTATATCAGATCTTATCCCTAAAGCCCTATGCCTGCTCTCGCTAGCCCATAAGTGTTTAGAGGTAATTTTTGGAAACTAAGTAATTCTAATTTATCTTAAAGCGCTCTCGCTTTGTTTAATTTAAATGCCTAACTTTAGCTATCTGGTTAAAATCTCACACTCTCATGGTCTTGACCTAACCTAATACTCTTTTCTTACTCTCGTAACGAAAAGGTCTATTTCAATTAAAAAGTATCAGCCAGAATGTTAAGTGATTAATTATTTTTAGCCTATGGTTATATTTTACCGGTTAAGTTTGTTATAACTACATACCGCCCTAAGGTGTTTAGCTACTCATCGATGTTGAACCAGACAGAGACAGAAAATTTAATAATAACGTACTCATGGCATAAAAATAAATAAACATTATAATTAAATTAAATTGCAATATAATGAAAAACCTGGTTAACAAATATTCGAGCAGACTCCTTCTTCCACAGACCGGAAAGCTTGGAGTTGGCGGAAATTGAAAATAAACGAATGCTGAAGGTTTAGAAACAAATAAATGTATAACAATTTCCTGATGTTGGAAATAGTTATATGGCGGGTTTGGATACAATAAAAAACGAAACAGAAAACTAAAAATAATGCAAGAATAGAAAGGCTGGTTCGTAATACAGTTCGGCAGAGCTTCTGCAGGAATTTGAATAAAAAATGCTCTGTGTTTTGTTCATAGAACTTGTACTATTTATAGAATCCTTAATGGGCTGGATTTTTGGTCCTTTGTTGCATGGGCCTTGCTGAATTTGTGGAAGGAATGCAGGAACGTGGCAACAAAATAGGAGAAATGGTCTTCACGTAATGCCAATAGGAGAAATGGTCTTCACGTAATGCCTTGACGTAGTCTGAGTCAAAAACCTAATTTTACCCTTGTCACGGTCGTGACAAGGTCTTCACGTTCGTAACTTGTGGTTCTTAAGTGTCACGGTCGTGACCACTCTCTTACGGTCGTGATGGCTCAAATTGGGGTGTCACGGTCATGACACCCTTGTGACGGCCGTGACTGCAACAAATTATGCAGTCTTTTGCAGGCTTCTTCATTTCTTCATCTCTTTATGGTTTCTTTTGTTCCTTTTGCTCTTAATTCATGATTTGGCTCCATATAATGATGTACCTGCAAAATGGTAAGAAAAACTCGAGAAATCGAGGGTTAAAATGGTGAATATGCGATAAAACGTTAATGAAACCTAGCAATATAATCGATGCGTTTTCTCGTTATCAGTCTTGCAGGGAGAAGGTGTTACTGTCAACCTCTTGATGTTGATCATCTGTAGCTGTCAGAGCTGGTGCTGTTTGAACTTATTACTGTAGGAGCTGGTGCTGCTGTCAGAGCTGGTGTTGGATTTTATTTCTTTTTCTGTATTGTTTGTTGGCTTGTTCAGCTTGCCCCTTAGGTTTGAAGTGATGCTTTTTCACTTTGCCTATTGTTTTCCCAGGTTCTAGGTTGAGTGGGACTCCCTTGCCTTGCTTGTATTGCTGCATCTCATGCATTTTTCTGCTTACTGTATATATGCTGTTTCTTTTCCGTTTATCCCCTAGGATCTCTGATTTCCTCTGTGCATGAGGGAATTATGACAGACATTAGGTTGTAATCCATGCATGACAACATTAGGGTAGTTTTGATTCCCTTTTCAAACCCTAGGTTTTAGAGCTTCTTTCTCTTCTATCTCAAAATAATTCAAAGCACAGTAATAAGGATGATCGACGTCGTACGCTACGAGCCTTAAGCTATTTGAGAGAGGATTGTTGGAGGGTCACTCTTCAATAATCTGGTTGTTTAGTGTGTTACCCTTCGGGTGACATACGACGTGGTCACTCTCAAATCATAGTCTCTAGTGCGTCAGAGATTGCAAACATCATAAAAAACAGTTCTTGCGTAAAAGATTGAAAACAAACATCAAAGTGTCATTTTTGTCCGCTTGGACCCGTAATCAGGAGAAAACCTTTTCAGAAAGATAAAAAACAGTTAGAAAAATCTGTGTCTTCCGTAGCCCGAACTACGTTTGCTCTGATCTTTCATGCTGTATGAAAGTACGTAGGCATAGGATGCCGTATCCTAGCGAGCAACCTTCCCCTCCTTTCCCGTAGGTACACGAACTACGTTGACTCTAATTTCTCGTTCCAGACGGGAATACGTAGGCATAAAGTGCGATACTTTGCCGAGTCATTTTCTTTTCTTTTTAACCCAGGCCTGTAGAGTAGATAGAATAACAATCCGTACTAGAAAACAAGCGTGGATCCCGTCGAGTACGACAGACGTGAGGGATGCTAATACCTTCCCCTTGCGTAACCGACTCCCGAATCCATGATTTGGTTGCGATGACCATTCCTTTCCCGTCTTTGCGTTAGGTTTACTTCGAGCGTTTCCTTTCCCTCCTTTGGGATAAATAACGCATGGTGGCGACTCTTCTGTTTAGCCGGCGCCGATTTTCGCAGTAGCGACACGGTGATTACGTTGATCATTCAGGCTCCGGTCATTTTTGTTGAGTATCCAGACTCGGGTTATTACGTTGGGCGGTCAAGCTCTGGTCAGTTTCGTTGAGTATCTAGATTACGGTTATTACATTGAGCGTTCAGGCTCCGGTCAGCTTCATTGAGTATCCAGACTCCGGTTATTACGTTGAGCGTTCAGGCTCTGGTCAGTTTTGTTGGGTATCCAGACTCCGATTATTACGTTGAGAGTTCAGACTCTGGTCATTTTCGTTGAGTATCCAGACTCTGGTTATTACGTTGAGCGTTCAGGCTCCGGTCAGTTTCGTTGAGTATCCAAACTCCGGTTATTACGTTGAGCGTTCGGGCTCCGGTTAGTTTCGTTGGGTATCCAAACTCCGGTTATAACGTTGATCGTTCAGGCTCCGGTCATTTTCGTTGAGTATCCAGACTCGGGTTATTACGTTGAGCGTTCAGGCTCCGGTCAGTTTCGTTGAGTATCCAGATTCCGGTTATTAGGTAGAGCGTTCTGGCTCCGGTCAGTTTCGTTGGGTATCTAGACTCCGGTTATTACGTTGAGCGTTCAGGCTCTGGTCAGTTCTGTAGGGTATCCAGACTCCGGTTATTACGTTGAGCGTTCAGCCTCCGATCATTTTTGTTGAGTATCCAGACTCCTGCTATTACGTTGAGTGTTCAGGCTCTGGTCATTTTCGTTGAGTATCCAGACTCCGGTCATTACGTTGAGCGTTCAGGTTCCGGTCAGTTTCGTTGAGTATCCAGACTCCATTTATTACGTTGAGCGTTCAGGCTCCGGTCAGTTTCGTTGGGTATCCAGACTCTATTTATTACGTTGATCGTTCAGGCTTCGGTCAGTTTCGTTAGGTATCCAGACTTTGGTGATTACGTTGAGCATTCAGGCTCTGATCATTTGTGTTGAGTATCCAGACTCGGGTTATTACGTTGAGCGTTCAAGCTCCGGTCAGTTTCGTTGAGTATCCAGATTACGGTTATTACGTTGAGCGTTCAGGCTCCGGTCAGTTTCATTGAGTATCCAGACTCCGGTTATGACGTTGAGCATTCAGGCTCCGGTCAGTTTCGTTGGGTATCCAGACTCTAGTTATTACATTGAGAGTTTAGACTCCGGTCATTTTCGTTGAGTATCTAGACTCCGGTTATTATGTTGAGCGTTCAGGATCCGGTCAGTTTCGTTGAGTATCCAAACTCTGATTATTACGTTGAGCGTTCGGGCTCCGGTCAGTTTCGTTCGGTATTCATACTCCGTTTATTACGTTGATCGTTCAGGCTCCGGTCATTTTCGTTGAGTATCCAGACTCGGGTTATTACGTTAAGCGTTCAGGCTCCGGTCAGTTTCGTTGAGTATCCAGATTCCGGTTATTATGTTGAGCATTCTGGCTCCGGTCAGTTTCATTGGGTATCCAGACTCCGGTTATTACGTTGAGCGTTCAGGCTTCGGTCAGTTTTGTTGGGTATCCCGACTCTAGTGATTACGTTGATCATTCAGGCTCCGGTCATTTTTATTCAGTATCCAGACTCGGGTTATTACGTTGAGCGTTCAGGCTTCGGTCAGTTTCGTTGAGTATCCAGATTCCGGTTATTACGTTGAGCGTTCAGGCTCCGGTCAGTTGTGTTGGGTATCCAGACTCTGGTTATTATGTTGAGCGTTCAGGCTCCGGTCAGTTTCGTTGGGTATCCAGACTTCGGTTATTACATTGAGAGTTCAGGCTCAAGTCATTTTCGTTGAGTATCCAGACTCCTGTTATTACGTTGAGCATTCAGGATCCGGTCAGTTTCGTTGAGTATCCAAACTCCGGTTATTACGTTGAGCGTTCGGGCTCCGGTCAGTTTCATTGGGTATCCAGACTCCGGTTATTACGTTGATCGTTCAGGCTCCGGTCATTTTCTTTGAGTATCCAGACTCGGGTTATTACGTTAAGCGTTCAGGCTCCGGTCAGTTTCGTTGAGTATCCAGATTCCGGTTATGACGTTGAGCGTTAAGGCTCCGGTCAGTTTCGTTGGGTATCCAGACTCCGGTTATTACGTTGAGCGTTCAGGCTCCGGTCAGTTTTGTTGGGTATCCAAACTCCGGTTATTACGTTGAGTGTTCAGGCTCCGATCATTTTTGTTGAGTATCCAGACTCCTACTATTACGTTAAGCGTTCAGGCTCCGGTCATTTTCTTTGATTATCCAGACTCCGGTCATTACGTTGAGCGTTCAGGATCCGGTCAGTCTCGTTGAGTATCCAGACTCCAGTTATTACGTTGAGCGTTCAGGCTCCGGTCAGTTTCGTTGGGTATCCAGACTCCAGTTATTACGTTGAGCGTTCAGGCTCCGGTCAGCTTCATTGAGTATCCAGACTCCGGTTATTACGTTGAGCGTTCAGGCTCTGGTCAGTTTTGTTGGGTATCCAGACTCCGATTATTACGTTGAGAGTTCAGACTCTGGTCATTTTCGTTGAGTATCCAGACTCTGGTTATTACGTTGAGCGTTCGGGCTCCGGTTAGTTTCGTTGGGTATCCAAACTCCGGTTATAACGTTGATCGTTCAGGCTCCGGTCATTTTCGTTGAGTATCCAGACTCGGGTTATTACGTTGAGCGTTCAGGCTCCGGTCAGTTTCGTTGAGTATCCAGATTCCGGTTATTAGGTAGAGCGTTCTGGCTCCGGTCAGTTTCGTTGGGTATCTAGACTCCGGTTATTACGTTGAGCGTTCAGGCTCCGGTCAGTTCTGTAGGGTATCCAGACTCCGGTTATTACGTTGAGCGTTCAGCCTCCGATCATTTTTGTTGAGTATCCAGACTCCTGCTATTACGTTGAGTGTTCAGGCTCTGGTCATTTTCGTTGAGTATCCAGACTCCGGTCATTACGTTGAGCGTTCAGGTTCCGGTCAGTTTCGTTGAGTATCCAGACTCCATTTATTACGTTGAGCGTTCAGGCTCCGGTCAGTTTCGTTGGGTATCCAGACTCTATTTATTACGTTGATCGTTCAGGCTTCGGTCAGTTTCGTTAGGTATCCAGACTTTGGTGATTACGTTGAGCATTCAGGCTCTGATCATTTGTGTTGAGTATCCAGACTCGGGTTATTACGTTGAGCGTTCAAGCTCCGGTCAGTTTTGTTGAGTATCCAGATTACGGTTATTACGTTGAGCGTTCAGGCTCCGGTCAGTTTCATTGAGTATCCAGACTCCGGTTATGACGTTGAGCATTCAGGCTCCGGTCAGTTTCGTTGGGTATCCAGACTCTAGTTATTACATTGAGAGTTTAGACTCCGGTCATTTTCGTTGAGTATCTAGACTCCGGTTATTATGTTGAGCGTTCAGGATCCGGTCAGTTTCGTTGAGTATCCAAACTCTGATTATTACGTTGAGCGTTCGGGCTCCGGTCAGTTTCGTTCGGTATTCATACTCCGTTTATTACGTTGATCGTTCAGGCTCCGGTCATTTTCGTTGAGTATCCAGACTCGGGTTATTACGTTAAGCGTTCAGGCTCCGGTCAGTTTCGTTGAGTATCCAGATTCCGGTTATTATGTTGAGCATTCTGGCTCCGGTCAGTTTCATTGGGTATCCAGACTCCGGTTATTACGTTGAGCGTTCAGGCTTCGGTCAGTTTTGTTGGGTATCCCGACTCTAGTGATTACGTTGATCATTCAGGCTCCGGTCATTTTTATTCAGTATCCAGACTCGGGTTATTACGTTGAGCGTTCAGGCTTCGGTCAGTTTCGTTGAGTATCCAGATTCCGGTTATTACGTTGAGCGTTCAGGCTCCGGTCAGTTGTGTTGGGTATCCAGACTCTGGTTATTATGTTGAGCGTTCAGGCTCCGGTCAGTTTCGTTGGGTATCCAGACTTCGGTTATTACATTGAGAGTTCAGGCTCAAGTCATTTTCGTTGAGTATCCAGACTCCTGTTATTACGTTGAGCATTCAGGATCCGGTCAGTTTCGTTGAGTATCCAAACTCCGGTTATTACGTTGAGCGTTCGGGCTCCGGTCAGTTTCATTGGGTATCCAGACTCCGGTTATTACGTTGATCGTTCAGGCTCCGGTCATTTTCTTTGAGTATCCAGACTCGGGTTATTACGTTAAGCGTTCAGGCTCCGGTCAGTTTCGTTGAGTATCCAGATTCCGGTTATGACGTTGAGCGTTAAGGCTCCGGTCAGTTTCGTTGGGTATCCAGACTCCGGTTATTACGTTGAGCGTTCAGGCTCCGGTCAGTTTTGTTGGGTATCCAAACTCCGGTTATTACGTTGAGTGTTCAGGCTCCGATCATTTTTGTTGAGTATCCAGACTCCTACTATTACGTTAAGCGTTCAGGCTCCGGTCATTTTCTTTGATTATCCAGACTCCGGTCATTACGTTGAGCGTTCAGGATCCGGTCAGTCTCGTTGAGTATCCAGACTCCAGTTATTACGTTGAGCGTTCAGGCTCCGGTCAGTTTCGTTGGGTATCCAGACTCTAGTTATTACGTTGAGCGTTCAGGCTCCGGTCAGTTTCGTTGGGTATCCAGACTCCGGTGATTACGTTGATCGTTCAGGCTCCGGTCATTTTTGTTGAGTATCCAAACTCGGGTTATTACATTGAGCGTTCAAGCTCCGGTCAGTTTCGTTGAGTATCCAGATTACGGTTATTACGTTGAGCGTTCAGGCTCCGGTCAGTTTCATTAAGTATCCAGACTCTGGTTATTACGTTGAGCATTCAGACTCCGGTCAGTTTCGTTGGGTATCCAGACTCCGGTTATTACTTTGAGAGTTCAGACTCCGGTCATTTTCATTGAGTATCCAGACTCCGGTTATTATGTTGAGCATTCAGGATCCGGTCAGTTTTGTTGAGTATCCAAACTCCGGTTATTACGTTGAGCATTCGGGCTCCGGTCTGTTTCGTTGGGTATCCATACTCCGGTTATTACGTTGATCGTTCAGGCTTTGGTCATTTTCGTTGAGTATCCAAACTCGGGTTATTACGTTGAGCGTTCAGGCTCCGGTCAGTTTCGTTGAGTATCCAGATTCCGGTTATTACGTTAAGCGTTCTGGCTCCGTTCAGTTTCGTTGGGTATCCACACTCCGGTTATTACGTTGAGCGTTCAGGCTCCGGTCAGTTTTGTTGGGTATCCAGACTCCGGTTATTACGTTGAGTGTTTAGGCTCCGATCATTTTTGTTGAGTATCCAGACTCCTGCTGTTACGTTGAGCGTTCAGGCTCCGGTCATTTTCGTTGAGTATCCAGACTCCGGTTATTACGTTGAGCGTTCAGGATCCGGTCAGTCTCGTTGAGTATCCAGACTCCAGTTATTACGTTGAGCGTTCAGGCTCTGGTCAGTTTTGTTGGGTATCGAGACTCCAGTTATTACGTTGAGCGTTCAAGCTCAGGTCAGTTTCGTTGGGTATACAGACTCCGGTGATTACGTTGATCATTCAGGCTCCGGTCATTTTTGTGGAGTATCCAAACTCGGGTTATTACGTTGAGCGTTCAAGCTCCGGTCAGTTTCGTTGAGTATCCAGATTACGGTTATTACGTTGAGCGTTCAGACTCCGGTTAGTTTCATTGAGTATCCAGACTCCGGTTATTACGTTGAGCGTTCAGGCTACGGTAAGTTTCGTTGGGTATCCAGACTCTGGTTATTACGTTGAGCGTTCTGGCTCCGGTCAGTTTCGTTGGGTATCCAGACTCCGGTTATTACGTTGAGCGTTCAGGCTCCGGTCAGTTTTTTTGGGTATCCAGACTCCGGTTATTACGTTGAGCGTTCAGGCTCCGATCATTTTTGTTGAGTATCCAGACTCCTACTATTATGTTAAGCGTTCAGGCTCCGGTCACTTTCGTTGAGTATCCAGACTCCGGTCATTACGTTGAGCGTTCAGGATCCGGTCAGTCTCGTTGAGTATCCAGACTCCAGTTATTACGTTGAGCGTTCAGGCTCCGGTCAGTTTCGTTGGGTATCCAGACTCCAGTTATTACGTTGAGCGTTCAGGCTCCAGTCAGTTTCGTTGGGTATCCAGACTCCGTTGATTACGTTGATCATTCAGGCTCCGGTCATTTTTGTTGAGTATCCAAACTCGGGTTATTACGTTGAGCGTTCATACTCCGGTCAGTTTCATTGAGTATCCAGATTACGGTTATTACGTTGAGCGTTCAGGCTCCGGTCAGTTGTGTTGGGTATCCAGACTCTGGTTATTATGTTGAGCGTTCAGGCTCCGGTCAGTTTCGTTGGGTATCCAGACTTCGGTTATTACGTTGAGAGTTCAGGCTCAAGTCATTTTCGTTGAGTATCCAGACTCCGGTTATTATGTTGAGCGTTCAGGATCCGGTCAGTTTCATTGAGTATCCAAACTCCGGTTATTACGTTGAGCATTTGGGCTCCGGTCTGTTTCGTTGGGTATCCAGACTCCGGTTATTACGTTGATCGTTCAGGCTCCGGTCATTTTCGTTGAGTATCCAGACTCGGGTTATTACGTTGAGCGTTCAGGCTCCGGTCAGTTTCGTTGAGTATCCAGATTCCGGTTATTATGTTCAGCGTTCTGGCTCCGTTCAGTTTCGTTGGGTATCCAGACTCCGGTTATTACGTTGAGCGTTCAGGCTCCGGTCAGTTTTGTTGGGTATCCAAACTCCGGTTATTACGTTGAGCGTTCAGGCTCCGATCATTTTTGTTGAGTATCCAGACTCCTACTATTAAGTTAAGCGTTCAGGCTCCGGTCATTTTCTTTGATTATCCAGACTCCGGTCATTACGTTGAGCGTTCAGGATCCGGTCAGTCTCGTTGAGTATCCAGACTCCAGTTATTACGTTGAGCGTTCAGGCTCCGGTCAGTTTCGTTGGGTATCCAGACTCCAGTTATTACGTTGAGCGTTCAGGCTCCGGTCAGTTTCGTTGGGTATCCAGACTCCGGTGATTACGTTGATCGTTCAGGCTCCGGTCATTTTTGTTGAGTATCCAAACTCGGGTTATTACATTGAGCGTTCAAGCTCCGGTCAGTTTCGTTGAGTATCCAGATTACGGTTATTACGTTGAGCGTTCAGGCTCCGGTCAGTTTCATTAAGTATCCAGACTCTGGTTATTACGTTGAGCATTCAGACTCCGGTCAGTTTCGTTGGGTATCCAGACTCCGGTTATTACTTTGAGAGTTCAGACTCCGGTCATTTTCATTGAGTATCCAGACTCCGATTATTATGTTGAGCATTCAGGATCCGGTCAGTTTCGTTGAGTATCCAAACTCCGGTTATTACGTTGAGCATTCGGGCTCCGGTCTGTTTCGTTGGGTATCCATACTCCGGTTATTACGTTGATCGTTCAGGCTTTGGTCATTTTCGTTGAGTATCCAAACTCGGGTTATTACGTTGAGCGTTCAGGCTCCGGTCAGTTTCGTTGAGTATCCAGATTCCGGTTATTACGTTAAGCGTTCTGGCTCCGTTCAGTTTCGTTGGGTATCCACACTCCGGTTATTACGTTGAGCGTTCAGGCTCCGGTCAGTTTTGTTGGGTATCCAGACTCCGGTTATTACGTTGAGTGTTTAGGCTCCGATCATTTTTGTTGAGTATCCAGACTCCTGCTGTTACGTTGAGCGTTCAGGCTCCGGTCATTTTCGTTGAGTATCCAGACTCCGGTTATTACGTTGAGCGTTCAGGATCCGGTCAGTCTCGTTGAGTATCCAGACTCCAGTTATTACGTTGAGCGTTCAGGCTCTGGTCAGTTTTGTTGGGTATCGAGACTCCAGTTATTACGTTGAGCGTTCAAGCTCAGGTCAGTTTCGTTGGGTATATAGACTCCGGTGATTACGTTGATCATTCAGGCTCCGGTCATTTTTGTGGAGTATCCAAACTCGGGTTATTACGTTGAGCGTTCAAGCTCCGGTCAGTTTCGTTGAGTATCCAGATTACGGTTATTACGTTGAGCGTTCAGACTCCGGTTAGTTTCATTGAGTATCCAGACTCCGGTTATTACGTTGAGCGTTCAGGCTACGGTAAGTTTCGTTGGGTATCCAGACTCCGGTTATTACGTTGAGCGTTCTGGCTCCGGTCAGTTTCGTTGGGTATCCAGACTCCGGTTATTACGTTGAGCGTTCAGGCTCCGGTCAGTTTTTTTGGGTATCCAGACTCCGGTTATTACGTTGAGCGTTCAGGCTCCGATCATTTTTGTTGAGTATCCAGACTCCTACTATTATGTTAAGCGTTCAGGCTCCGGTCACTTTCGTTGAGTATCCAGACTCCGGTCATTACGTTGAGCGTTCAGGATCCGGTCAGTCTCGTTGAGTATCCAGACTCCAGTTATTACGTTGAGCGTTCAGGCTCCGGTCAGTTTCGTTGGGTATCCAGACTCCAGTTATTACGTTGAGCGTTCAGGCTCCAGTCAGTTTCGTTGGGTATCCAGACTCCGTTGATTACGTTGATCATTCAGGCTCCGGTCATTTTTGTTGAGTATCCAAACTCGGGTTATTACGTTGAGCGTTCATACTCCGGTCAGTTTCGTTGAGTATCCAGATTACGGTTATTACGTTGAGCGTTCAGGCTCCGGTCAGTTTCATTGAGTATTCAGACTCTGGTTATTACGTTGAGTATTCAGACTCCGGTCAGTTTCGTAGGGTATCCAGACTCCGGTTATTACGTTGAGAGTTCAGACTCCGGTCATTTTCGTTGAGTATCCAGACTCCGGTTATTATATTGAGCGTTCAGGATCCGGTCAGTTTCATTGAGTATCCAAACTCCGGTTATTACGTTGAGCATTTGGGCTCCGGTCTGTTTCGTTGGGTATCCAGACTCCGGTTATTACGTTGATCGTTCAGGCTCCGGTCATTTTCGTTGAGTATCCAGACTCGGGTTATTACGTTGAGCGTTTAGGCTCCGGTCAGTTTCGTTGAGTATCCAGATTCCGGTTATTACGTTGAGCGTTCTGGCTCCGTTCAGTTTCGTTGGGTATCCAGACTCCGGTTATTACGTTGAGCGTTCAGGCTCCGGTCAGTTTTGTTGGGTATCCAGACTCCGATTATTACGTTGAGCGTTCAGGCTCCGATCATTTTTGTTGAGTATCCAGACTCCTGCTATTACGTTGAGCGTTCAGGCTCCGGTTATTTTCGTTAAGTATCCAGATTCCGGTCATTACGTTGAGCGTTCAGGATCTGGTCAGTCTCGTTGAGTATCCAGACTCCAGTTATTATGTTGAGTGTTCAGGCTCCGGTTAGTTTCGTTGGGTATCCAGACTCCAGTTATTACGTTGAGCGTTCAGGCTCCGGCAGGTTTCGTTGGGCATCCAGACTCCGGTGATTACGTTGATCATTCAGGCTCCGGTCATTTTTGTTGAGTATCCAGACTTGGGTTATTACGTTGAGGGTTCAAGCTCCAGTCAGTTTCGTTGAGTATCCAGATTACGGTTATTACGTTGAGCGTTCAGGCTCCGGTGAGTTTCGTTGGGTATCCAGACTCTGGTTATTACCTCGAGCGTTCAGGCTCCAGTCATTTTTGTTGAGTATCCAGACTCCTGTTATTACATTGAGCTTTCAGGCTCCGGTCAGTTTCGTTGAGTATCCAGACTCAGGGTTATTACATTGAGCATTCGGGCTCCGGTCAGTTTCGTTCAGTATCCAGACACCGGTAATTACATTCAGCGTTCTGGCTCCGGTCATTTTCGTTGAGTAACCAGACTCCGGTTATTACGTTGAGGGTTTAGACTCCGGTCATTTTCGTTGAGTATCTAGACTCTTGTCATTACGTTGAGCGTCCAGGCTCCGATCATTTTCGTTGAGTATCTAGGCTCCGGTCAATAAGTTAAGCGTTCAGGCTCCGGTCATTTTTGTTGAGTATCCAGACTCCGGCCATTATGTTGAGCGTTCAGGATCCAGTCATTTTTGTTGAGTATCATAACTCTGGTTATTACGTTGAACGTTCAGACTCCGGTCAGTTTCACTGAGTATCCAGACTCCGGTCATTACGTTGAGCTTTCAGGATCCGGTCAGTCTCGTTGAATATCCAGACTCCAGTTATTACGTTGAGCGTTCAGGCTCCGGTCAGTTTCATTGGGTATCCAGACTCCAGCTATTACGTTGAGCGTTCAGGCTCCGGCAGGTTTCGTTGGGTATCAAGACTCCGGTGATTACGTTGATCATTCAGGCTCCGATCATTTATGTTGAATATCCAGACTCGGGTTATTACGTTGAACGTTCAAGCTCCGGTCAGTTTCGTTGAGTATCCAGATTACGGTTATTAAGTTGAGCGTTCAGGCTTCGGTCAGTTTCATTGAGTATCCAGACTCCGGTTATTACGTTGAGCGTTCAGGCTCCGGTCAGTTTCGTTGGGTATCCAGACTCTGGTTATTACCTCGAGCGTTCAGGATCCAGTCATTTTCGTTGAGTATCCAGACTCCTGTTATTACATTGAGCTTTCAGGCTCCGGTCAGTTTCGTTGAGTATCCAGATTCCGGTTATTACGTTGAGCGTTCAGGCTCCGGTCAGTTGTGTTGGGTATCCAGACTCTGGTTATTATGTTGAGCGTTCAGGCTCCGGTTAGTTTCGTTGGGTATCCAGACTTCGGTTATTACGTTGAGAGTTCAGGCTCAAGTCATTTTGGTTGAGTATCCAGACTCCTGTTATTACGTTGAGCGTTTAGGACCCGGTCAGTTTTGTTGAGTATCCAAACTCCGGTTAATACGTTGAGCGTTCGGGCTCCGGTCAGTTTCATTGGGTATCCAGACTCCGGTTATTACGTTGATCGTTCAGGCTCCGGTCATTTTCTTTGAGTATCCAGACTCGGGTTATTACGTTAAGCGTTCAGGCTCCGGTCAGTTTCGTTGAGTATCCAGATTCCGGTTATGACGTTGAGCGTTCTGGCTCCTGTCAGTTTCATTAGGTATCCAGACTCCGGTTATGACGTTGAGCATTCAAGCTCCGGTCAGTTTCGTTGGGTATCCAGACTCTAGTTATTACATTGAGAGTTCAGACTCCAGTCATTTTCGTTGAGTATCTAGACTCCGGTTATTACGTTGAGCGTTCAGGATCCGGTCAGTTTCGTTGAGTATCCAAACTCCGATTATTACGTTGAGCGTTCGAGCTCCGGTCAGTTTCGTTCGGTATTCAGACTCCGGTTATTACGTTGATCGTTCAGGCTCCGGTCATTTTCGTTGAGCATCCAGACTCGGGTTATTACGTTAAGCGTTCAGGCTCCGGTCAGTTTCATTGAGTATCCAGATTCCGGTTATTATGTTGAGCATTCTGGCTCCGGTCAGTTTCATTGGGTATCCAGACTCCGGTTATTACGTTGAGCGTTCAGGGTCCGAACAGTTTTGTTGGGTATCCAGACTCCGGCGATTACGTTGATCATTCAGGCTCCGGTCATTTTTATTCAGTATCCAGACTCGGGTTATTACGTTGAGCGTTCAGGCTTCGGTCAGTTTCGTTGAGTATCCAGATTCCGGTTATTACATTGAGCGTTCAGGCTCCGGTCAGTTGTGTTGGGTATCCAGACTCTGGTTATTATGTCGAGCGTTCAGGCTCCGATCAGTTTCGTTGGGTATCCAGACTTCGGTTATTACGTTGAGAGTTCAGGCTCAAGTCATTTTCGTTGAGTATCCAGACTCATGTTATTACGTTGAGCGTTCAGGATCCGGTCAGTTTCGTTAAGTATCCAAACTCCGGTTATTACGTTGAGCGTTCGGGCTCCGGTCAGTTTCATTGGGTATCCAGACTCCGGTTATTACGTTGATCGTTCAGGCTCCGGTCATTTTCTTTGAGTATCCAGACTCGGGATATTACGTTAAGCGTTCAGGCTCCGGTCAGTTTCGTTGAGTATCTAGATTCCGGTTATGACGTTGAGCGTTCTGGCTCCGGTCAGTTTCGTTGGGTATCCAGACTCCAGTTATTACGTTGAGCGTTCAGGCTCCGGTCAGTTTTGTTGGGTATCCAGACTCCGGTTATTACGTTGAGCGTTCAGGCTCCGATCATTTTTGTTGAGTATCCAGACTCCTACTATTACGTTAAGCGTTCAGGCTCCGGTCATTTTCTTTGAGTATCCAGACTCCGGTCATTACGTTGAGCGTTCAGGATCCGTTCAGTCTCGTTGAGTATCCAGACTCCAGTTATTACATTGAGCGTTCAGGCTCCGGTCAGTTTCGTTGGGTATCCAGACTCCAGTTATTACGTTGAGCGTTCAGGCTCCGGTCAGTTTCGTTGGGTATCCAGACTCCGGTGATTACGTTGAGCGTTCAAGCTCCGGTCAGTTTCGTTGAGTATCCAGATTACGGTTATTACATTGAGCGTTGAGGCTCCGGTCAGTTTCATTGAGTATCCAGACTCTGGTTATTACGTTGAGCATTCAGACTCCGGTCAGTTTCTTTGGGTATCCAGACTCCGGTTATTACGTTGAGAGTTCAGACTCCGGTCATTTTCGTTGAGTATCCAGACTCCTGTTATTACGTTGAGCGTTCAGGCTCCGGTCATTTTTGTTGAGTATCCAAACTCGGGTTATTACGTTGAGCGTTCAAGCTCCGGTCAGTTTCGTTGAGTATCCAGATTACGGTTATTACGTTGAGCGTTGAGGCTCCGGTCAGTTTCATTGAGTATCCAGACTCTGGTTATTACGTTGAGCATTCAGACTCCGGTCAGTTTCTTTGGGTATCCAGACTCCGGTTATTACGTTGAGAGTTCAGACTCCGGTCATTTTCGTTGAGTATCCAGACTCCTGTTATTACGTTGAGCGTTTAGGATCCGGTCAGTTTCGTTGAGTATCCAAACTCCGGTTAATACGTTGAGCGTTCGGGCTCCGGTCAATTTCATTGGGTATCCAGACTCCGGTTATTACGTTGATCGTTCAGGCTCCGGTCATTTTCTTTGAGTATCAAGGCTCGGGTTATTACGTTAAGCGTTCAGGCTCCGGTCAGTTTCGTTGAGTATCCAGATTCCGGTTATGACGTTGAGCGTTCTGGCTCCGGTCAGTTTCATTGAGTATCCAGACTCCGGTTATGACGTTGAGCATTCAGGCTCCGGTCAGTTTCGTTGGGTATCCAGACTCTAGTTATTACATTGAGAGTTCAGACTCCAGTCATTTTTGTTGAGTATCTAGACTCCGGTTATTACGTTGAGCGTTCAAGCTCCGGTCAGTTTCGTTGAGTATCCAGATTACGGTTATTACGTTGAGCGTTCAGGCTTTGGTTAGTTT
The DNA here is from genome assembly GCA_963859935.3 of Lathyrus sativus. Classification (NCBI taxonomy): domain Eukaryota; kingdom Viridiplantae; phylum Streptophyta; class Magnoliopsida; order Fabales; family Fabaceae; genus Lathyrus; species Lathyrus sativus. Next base: position 247,424,170 of record OZ012736.1, on the reverse strand, counting down.
CATTGAGTATCCAGACTCCGGTTATAATGTTGAGCGTTCAGGCTCCGGTCAGTTTCGTTGGGTATCCAGACTCCTGTTATTACATTGAGCATTCAGGCTCCGGTCAGTTTCGTTGAGTATCCAGACTCATGTTATTACGTTGAGCATTCGGGCTCCGGTCAGTTTCGTTCAGTATCCAGACACCGGTTATTACATTGAGCGTTCAGGCTCCGGTCATTTTCGTTGAGTATCCAGACTCCGGTTATTACGTTGAGGGTTTAGACTCCGGTCATTTTTGTTGAGTATCTAGACTCTTGTCATTACGTTGAGCGTCCAGGCTCCGATCATTTTCGTTGAGTATCCAGGCTCCGGTCAATAAGTTGAGCGTTCAGGCTCCGGTCATTTTTGTTGAGTATCTAGACTCCGGCCATTATGTTGAGCGTTCAAGATCCAGTCATTTTTGTTGAGTATCATAACTCTGGTTATTACGTTGAACGTTCAGACTCCGGTCAGTTTCACTGAGTATCCAGACTCCGGTCATTATGTTGAGCTTTCAGGATCCGGTCAGTCTCGTTGAATATCCAGACTCCAGTTATTACATTGAGCGTTCAGGCTCCGGTCAGTTTCATTGGGTATCCAGACTCCAGTTATTACGTTGAGCGTTCAGGCTCCGGCAGGTTTCGTTGGGTATCAAGACTCCGGTGATTACGTTGATCATTCAGGCTCCGGTCATTTTTGTTGAGTATCCAGACTCGGGTTATTACGTTGAGCGTTCAAGCTCCGGTCAGTTTCGTTGAGTATCCAGATTACGGTTATTACGTTGAGCGTTCAGGCTTCGGTCAGTTTCATTGAGTATCCAGACTCCGGTTATTACGTTGAGCGTTTAGGCTCCGGTCAGTTTCGATGGGTATCCAGACTCTGGTTATTACCTCGAGCGTTCAGGCTCCAGTCATTTTCGTTGAGTATCCAGAGTCCTGTTATTACATCTAGCTTTCAGGCTCCGGTCAGTTTTGTTGAGTATCCAGACTCAGGTTATTACATTGAGCATTCGGGATCCGGTCAGTTTCGTTCAGTATCCAGACACCGGTAATTACATTGAGCGTTCAGGCTCGAGTCATTTTCGTTGAGTATCCAGACTCCGGTTATGACGTTGAGCATTCAGGCTCCGGTCAGTTTCGTTGGGTATCCAGACTCTAGTTATTACATTGAGAGTTCAGACTCCGGTCATTTTCGTTGAGTATCTATACTCCGGTTATTACGTTGAGCGTTCAGGATCCGGTCAGTTTCGTTGAGTATCCAAACTCCGATTATTACGTTGAGCGTTCAGACTCCGGTTATTACATTGATCGTTCAGGCTCCGGTCATTTTTGTTGAGTATCCAGACTCAGGTTATTACGTTAAGCGTTCAGGCTCCGGTCAGTTTCGTTGAGTATCCAGATTCCGGTTATTATGTTGAGCATTCTGGCTCCGGTCAGTTTCATTGGGTATCCAGACTCCGGTTATTACGTTGAGCGTTCAGGCTCCGGTCAGTTTCGTTGGGTATCCAGACTCTAGTTATTACATTGAGAGTTCAGACTCCAGCCATTTTCGTTCAGTATCCAGACTCGGGTTATTACTTTGAGCGTTCAGGCTTCGGTCAGTTTCGTTGAGTATCCAGATTCCGGTTATTACGTTGAGCGTTCAGGCTCCGGTCAGTTGTGTTGGGTATCCAGACTCTGGTTATTATGTTGAGCGTTCAGGCTCCGGTTAGTTTCGTTGGGTATCCAGACTTCGGTTATTACGTTGAGAGTTCAGGCTCAAGTCATTTTCGTTGAGTATCCAGACTCCTGTTATTACGTTGAGCGTTTAGGATCCGGTCAGTTTCGTTGAGTATCCAAACTCCGGTTAATACGTTGAGCGTTCGGGCTCCGGTCAGTTTCATTGGGTATCCAGACTCCGGTTATTACGTTGATCGTTCAGGCACCGGTCATTTTCTTTGAGTATCCAGACTCGGGTTATTACGTTAAGCGTTCAGGCTCCGGTCAGTTTCGTTGAGTATCCAGATTCCGGTTATGACGTTGAGCGTTCTGGCTCCGGTCAGTTTCATTGAGTATCCAGACTCCGGTTATGACGTTGAGCATTCAGGCTCCGGTCAGTTTCGTTGGGTATCCAGACTCTAGTTATTACATTGAGAGTTCAGACTCCAGTCATTTTCGTTGAGTATCTAGACTCCGGTTATTACGTTGAGCGTTCAGGATCCGGTCAGTTTCGTTGAGTATCCAAACTCCGATTATTACGTTGAGCGTTCGGGCTCCGGTCAGTTTCGTTCGGTATTCAGACTCCGGTTATTACGTTGATCGTTCAGGCTCCGGTCATTTTCGTTGAGCATCCAGACTCGGGTTATTACGTTAAGCGTTCAGGCTCCGGTCAGTTTCATTGAGTATCCAGATTCCGGTTATTATGTTGAGCATTCTGGCTCCGGTCAGTTTCATTGGGTATCCAGACTCCGGTTATTACGTTGAGCGTTCAGGGTCCGGTCAGTTTTGTTGGGTATCCAGACTCCGGCGATTACGTTGATCATTCAGGCTCCGGTCATTTTTATTCAGTATCCAGACTCGGGTTATTACGTTGAGCGTTCAGGCTTCGGTCAGTTTCGTTGAGTATCCAGATTCCGGTTATTACATTGAGCGTTCAGGCTCCGGTCAGTTGTGTTGGGTATCCAGACTCTGGTTATTATGTCTAGCGTTCAGGCTCCGATCAGTTTCGTTGGGTATCCAGACTTCGGTTATTACGTTGAGAGTTCAGGCTCAAGTCATTTTCGTTGAGTATCCAGACTCCTGTTATTACGTTGAGCGTTCAGGATCCGGTCAGTTTCGTTGAGTATCCAAACTCCGGTTATTACGTTGAGCGTTCGGGCTCCGGTCAGTTTCATTGGGTATCCAGACTCCGGTTATTACGTTGATCGTTCAGGCTCCGGTCATTTTCTTTGAGTATCCAGACTCGGGATATTACGTTAAGCGTTCAGGCTCCGGTCAGTTTCGTTGAGTATCCAGATTCCGGTTATGACGTTGAGCGTTCTGGCTCCGGTCAGTTTCGTTGGGTATCCAGACTCCGGTTATTACGTTGAGCGTTCAGGCTCCGGTCAGTTTTGTTGGGTATCCAGACTCCGGTTATTACGTTGAGCGTTCAGGCTCCGATCATTTTTGTTGAGTATCCAGACTCCTACTATTACGTTAAGCATTCAGGCTCCGGTCATTTTCTTTGAGTATCCAGACTCCGGTCATTACGTTGAGCGTTCAGGATCCGGTCAGTTTTGTTGGGTATCCAGACTCCGGCGATTACGTTGATCATTCAGGCTCCGGTCATTTTTATTCAGTATCCAGACTCGGGTTATTACGTTGAGCGTTCAGGCTTCGGTCAGTTTCGTTGAGTATCCAGATTCCGGTTATTACATTGAGCGTTCAGGCTCCGGTCAGTTGTGTTGGGTATCCAGACTCTGGTTATTATGTCTAGCGTTCAGGCTCCGATCAGTTTCGTTGGGTATCCAGACTTCGGTTATTACGTTGAGAGTTCAGGCTCAAGTCATTTTCGTTGAGTATCCAGACTCATGTTATTACGTTGAGCGTTCAGGATCCGGTCAGTTTCGTTAAGTATCCAAACTCCGGTTATTACGTTGAGCGTTCGGGCTCCGGTCAGTTTCATTGGGTATCCAGACTCCGGTTATTACGTTGATCGTTCAGGCTCCGGTCATTTTCTTTGAGTATCCAGACTCGGGATATTACGTTAAGCGTTCAGGCTCCGGTCAGTTTCGTTGAGTATCTAGATTCCGGTTATGACGTTGAGCGTTCTGGCTCCGGTCAGTTTCGTTGGGTATCCAGACTCCAGTTATTACGTTGAGCGTTCAGGCTCCGGTCAGTTTTGTTGGGTATCCAGACTCCGGTTATTACGTTGAGCGTTCAGGCTCCGATCATTTTTGTTGAGTATCCAGACTCCTACTATTACGTTAAGCGTTCAGGCTCCGGTCATTTTCTTTGAGTATCCAGACTCCGGTCATTACGTTGAGCGTTCAGGATCCGTTCAGTCTCGTTGAGTATCCAGACTCCAGTTATTACATTGAGCGTTCAGGCTCCGGTCAGTTTCGTTGGGTATCCAGACTCCAGTTATTACGTTGAGCGTTCAGGCTCCGGTCAGTTTCGTTGGGTATCCAGACTCCGGTGATTACGTTGAGCGTTCAAGCTCCGGTCAGTTTCGTTGAGTATCCAGATTACGGTTATTACATTGAGCGTTGAGGCTCCGGTCAGTTTCATTGAGTATCCAGACTCTGGTTATTACGTTGAGCATTCAGACTCCGGTCAGTTTCTTTGGGTATCCAGACTCCGGTTATTACGTTGAGAGTTCAGACTCCGGTCATTTTCGTTGAGTATCCAGACTCCTGTTATTACGTTGAGCGTTCAGGCTCCGGTCATTTTTGTTGAGTATCCAAACTCGGGTTATTACGTTGAGCGTTCAAGCTCCGGTCAGTTTCGTTGAGTATCCAGATTACGGTTATTACGTTGAGCGTTGAGGCTCCGGTCAGTTTCATTGAGTATCCAGACTCTGGTTATTACGTTGAGCATTCAGACTCCGGTCAGTTTCTTTGGGTATCCAGACTCCGGTTATTACGTTGAGAGTTCAGACTCCGGTCATTTTCGTTGAGTATCCAGACTCCTGTTATTACGTTGAGCGTTTAGGATCCGGTCAGTTTCGTTGAGTATCCAAACTCCGGTTAATACGTTGAGCGTTCGGGCTCCGGTCAATTTCATTGGGTATCCAGACTCCGGTTATTACGTTGATCGTTCAGGCTCCGGTCATTTTCTTTGAGTATCAAGGCTCGGGTTATTACGTTAAGCGTTCAGGCTCCGGTCAGTTTCGTTGAGTATCCAGATTCCGGTTATGACGTTGAGCGTTCTGGCTCCGGTCAGTTTCATTGAGTATCCAGACTCCGGTTATGACGTTGAGCATTCAGGCTCCGGTCAGTTTCGTTGGGTATCCAGACTCTAGTTATTACATTGAGAGTTCAGACTCCAGTCATTTTTGTTGAGTATCTAGACTCCGGTTATTACGTTGAGCGTTCAAGCTCCGGTCAGTTTCGTTGAGTATCCAGATTACGGTTATTACGTTGAGCGTTCAGGCTTTGGTTAGTTTCATTGAGTATCCAGACTCCGGTTATAATGTTGAGCGTTCAGGCTCCGGTCAGTTTCGTTGGGTATCCAGACTCCTGTTATTACATTGAGCATTCAGGCTCCGGTCAGTTTCGTTGAGTATCCAGACTCATGTTATTACGTTGAGCATTCGGGCTCCGGTCAGTTTCGTTCAGTATCCAGACACCGGTTATTACATTGAGCGTTCAGGCTCCGGTCATTTTCGTTGAGTATCCAGACTCCGGTTATTACGTTGAGGGTTTAGACTCCGGTCATTTTTGTTGAGTATCTAGACTCTTGTCATTACGTTGAGCGTCCAGGCTCCGATCATTTTCGTTGAGTATCCAGGCTCCGGTCAATAAGTTGAGCGTTCAGGCTCCGGTCATTTTTGTTGAGTATCTAGACTCCGGCCATTATGTTGAGCGTTCAAGATCCAGTCATTTTTGTTGAGTATCATAACTCTGGTTATTACGTTGAACGTTCAGACTCCGGTCAGTTTCACTGAGTATCCAGACTCCGGTCATTATGTTGAGCTTTCAGGATCCGGTCAGTCTCGTTGAATATCCAGACTCCAGTTATTACATTGAGCGTTCAGGCTCCGGTCAGTTTCATTGGGTATCCAGACTCCAGTTATTACGTTGAGCGTTCAGGCTCCGGCAGGTTTCGTTGGGTATCAAGACTCCGGTGATTACGTTGATCATTCAGGCTCCGGTCATTTTTGTTGAGTATCCAGACTCGGGTTATTACGTTGAGCGTTCAAGCTCCGGTCAGTTTCGTTGAGTATCCAGATTACGGTTATTACGTTGAGCGTTCAGGCTTCGGTCAGTTTCATTGAGTATCCAGACTCCGGTTATTACGTTGAGCGTTTAGGCTCCGGTCAGTTTCGATGGGTATCCAGACTCTGGTTATTACCTCGAGCGTTCAGGCTCCAGTCATTTTCGTTGAGTATCCAGAGTCCTGTTATTACATTGAGCTTTCAGGCTCCGGTCAGTTTCGTTGAGTATCCAGACTCAGGTTATTACATTGAGCATTCGGGATCCGGTCAGTTTCGTTCAGTATCCAGACACCGGTAATTACATTGAGCGTTCAGGCTCGAGTCATTTTCGTTGAGTATCCAGACTCCGGTTATGACGTTGAGCATTCAGGCTCCGGTCAGTTTCGTTGGGTATCCAGACTCTAGTTATTACATTGAGAGTTCAGACTCCGGTCATTTTCGTTGAGTATCTATACTCCGGTTATTACGTTGAGCGTTCAGGATCCGGTCAGTTTCGTTGAGTATCCAAACTCCGATTATTACGTTGAGCGTTCAGACTCCGGTTATTACATTGATCGTTCAGGCTCCGGTCATTTTTGTTGAGTATCCAGACTCAGGTTATTACGTTAAGCGTTCAGGCTCCGGTCAGTTTCGTTGAGTATCCAGATTCCGGTTATTATGTTGAGCATTCTGGCTCCGGTCAGTTTCATTGGGTATCCAGACTCCGGTTATTACGTTGAGCGTTCAGGCTCCGGTCAGTTTCGTTGGGTATCCAGACTCTAGTTATTACATTGAGAGTTCAGACTCCAGCCATTTTCGTTCAGTATCCAGACTCGGGTTATTACTTTGAGCGTTCAGGCTTCGGTCAGTTTCGTTGAGTATCCAGATTCCGGTTATTACGTTGAGCGTTCAGGCTCCGGTCAGTTGTGTTGGGTATCCAGACTCTGGTTATTATGTTGAGCGTTCAGGCTCCGGTTAGTTTCGTTGGGTATCCAGACTTCGGTTATTACGTTGAGAGTTCAGGCTCAAGTCATTTTCGTTGAGTATCCAGACTCCTGTTATTACGTTGAGCGTTTAGGATCCGGTCAGTTTCGTTGAGTATCCAAACTCCGGTTAATACGTTGAGCGTTCGGGCTCCGGTCAGTTTCATTGGGTATCCAGACTCCGGTTATTACGTTGATCGTTCAGGCACCGGTCATTTTCTTTGAGTATCCAGACTCGGGTTATTACGTTAAGCGTTCAGGCTCCGGTCAGTTTCGTTGAGTATCCAGATTCCGGTTATGACGTTGAGCGTTCTGGCTCCGGTCAGTTTCATTGAGTATCCAGACTCCGGTTATGACGTTGAGCATTCAGGCTCCGGTCAGTTTCGTTGGGTATCCAGACTCTAGTTATTACATTGAGAGTTCAGACTCCAGTCATTTTCGTTGAGTATCTAGACTCCGGTTATTACGTTGAGCGTTCAGGATCCGGTCAGTTTCGTTGAGTATCCAAACTCCGATTATTACGTTGAGCGTTCGGGCTCCGGTCAGTTTCGTTCGGTATTCAGACTCCGGTTATTACGTTGATCGTTCAGGCTCCGGTCATTTTCGTTGAGCATCCAGACTCGGGTTATTACGTTAAGCGTTCAGGCTCCGGTCAGTTTCATTGAGTATCCAGATTCCGGTTATTATGTTGAGCATTCTGGCTCCGGTCAGTTTCATTGGGTATCCAGACTCCGGTTATTACGTTGAGCGTTCAGGGTCCGGTCAGTTTTGTTGAGTATCCAGACTCCGGCGATTACGTTGATCATTCAGGCTCCGGTCATTTTTATTCAGTATCCAGACTCGGGTTATTACGTTGAGCGTTCAGGCTTCGGTCAGTTTCGTTGAGTATCCAGATTCCGGTTATTACATTGAGCGTTCAGGCTCCGGTCAGTTGTGTTGGGTATCCAGACTCTGGTTATTATGTCTAGCGTTCAGGCTCCGATCAGTTTCGTTGGGTATCCAGACTTCGGTTATTACGTTGAGAGTTCAGGCTCAAGTCATTTTCGTTGAGTATCCAGACTCCTGTTATTACGTTGAGCGTTCAGGATCCGGTCAGTTTCGTTGAGTATCCAAACTCCGGTTATTACGTTGAGCGTTCGGGCTCCGGTCAGTTTCATTGGGTATCCAGACTCCGGTTATTACGTTGATCGTTCAGGCTCCGGTCATTTTCTTTGAGTATCCAGACTCGGGATATTACGTTAAGCGTTCAGGCTCCGGTCAGTTTCGTTGAGTATCCAGATTCCGGTTATGACGTTGAGCGTTCTGGCTCCGGTCAGTTTCGTTGGGTATCCAGACTCCGGTTATTACGTTGAGCGTTCAGGCTCCGGTCAGTTTTGTTGGGTATCCAGACTCCGGTTATTACGTTGAGCGTTCAGGCTCCGATCATTTTTGTTGAGTATCCAGACTCCTACTATTACGTTAAGCATTCAGGCTCCGGTCATTTTCTTTGAGTATCCAGACTCCGGTCATTACGTTGAGCGTTCAGGATCCGGTCAGTCTCGTTGAGTATCCAGACTCCAGTTATTACGTTGAGCGTTCAGGCTCCGGTCAGTTTCGTTGGGTATCCAGACTCCAGTTATTACGTTGAGCGTTCAGGCTCCGGTCAGTTTCGTTGGGTATCCAGACTCCGGTGATTACGTTGATCGTTCAAGCTCCGGTCATTTTTGTTGAGTATCCAAACTCGGGTTATTACGTTGAGCGTTCAAGCTCCGGTCAGTTTCGTTGAGTATCCAGATTACGGTTATTACGTTGAGCGTTCAGGCTCCGGTCAGTTTCATTGAGTATCCAGACTCTGGTTATTACGTTGAGCATTCAGACTCTGGTCAGTTTCTTTGGGTATCCAGACTCCGGTTATTACGTTGAGAGTTCAGACTCCGGTCATTTTCGTTGAGTATCCAGACTCCGGTTATTATGTTGAGCATTCAGGATCCGGTCAGTTTCGTTGAGTATCCAAACTCCGGTTATTACGTTGAGCATTCGGGCTCCGGTCTGTTTCGTTGGGTATCCATACTCCGGTTATTACGTTGATCGTTCAGGCTTTGGTCATTTTCGTTGAGTATCCAAACTCGGGTTATTACGTTGAGCGTTCAGGCTCCGGTCAGTTTCGTTGAGTATCCAGATTCCGGTTATTACGTTAAGCGTTTTGGCTCCGTTCAGTTTCGTTGGGTATCCAGACTCCGGTTATTACGTTGAGCGTTCAGGCTCCGGTCTGTTTTGTTGGGTATCCAGACTCCGGTTATTAAGTTGAGCGTTTAGGCTCCGGTCAGTTTTGTTGGGTATCCAGACTCCGGTTATTAAGTTGAGCGTTTAGGCTCCGATCATTTTTGTTAAGTATCCAGACTCTTGCTATTACGTTGAGCGTTCAGGCTCCGGTCATTTTCGTTGAGTATCCAGACTCCGGTCATTACGTTGAGCGTTCAGGATCCGGTCAGTCTCGTTGAGTATCCAGACTCCAGTTATTACGTTGAGCGTTCAGACTCTGGTCAGTTTCGTTGGGTATCGAGACTCCAGTTATTACGTTGAGCGTTCAAGCTCCGGTCAGTTTCGTTGGGTATACAGACTCCGGTGATTACGTTGATCATTCAGGCTCCGGTCATTTTTGTTGAGTATCCAAACTCGGGTTATTACGTTGAGCGTTCAAGCTCCGGTCAGTTTCGTTGAGTATCCAGATTACGGTTATTACGTTGAGCGTTCAGGCTCCGGTTAGTTTCATTGAGTATCCAGACTCCGGTTATTACGTTGAGCGTTCAGGCTCCGGTAAGTTTCGTTGGGTATCCAGACTCCGGTTATTACGTTGAGCGTTCTGTCTCCGGTCAGTTTCGTTGGGTATCCAGACTCCGGTTATTACGTTAAGCGTTCAGGCTCTGGTCAGTTTTGTTGGGTATCCAGACTCCGGTTATTACGTTGAGCATTCAGGCTCCGATCATTTTTGTTGAGTATCCAGACTCCTACTATTATGTTAAGCGTTCAGGCTCCGGTCATTTTCGTTGAGTATCCAGACTCCAGTCATTATGTTGAGCGTTCAGGATCCGGTCATTCTCGTTGAGTATCCAGACTCCAGTTATTACGTTGAGCGTTCAGGCTCCGGTCAGTTTCGTTGGGTATCCAGACTCCAGTTATTACGTTGAGCGTTCAGGCTCCGGTCAGTTTCGTTGGGTATCCAGACTCCGTTGATTACGTTGATCATTCAGGCTCCGGTCATTTTTGTTGAGTATCCAAACTCGGGTTATTACGTTGAGCGTTCATACTCCGGTCAGTTTCGTTGAGTATCCAGATTACGGTTATTACGTTGAGCGTTCAGGCTCCGGTCAGTTTCATTGAGTATCCAGACTCTGGTTATTACGTTGAGCATTCAGACTCCGGTCAGTTTCGTAGGGTATCCAGACTCCGGTTATTACGTTGAGAGTTCAGACTCCGGTCATTTTCGTTGAGTATCCAGACTCCGGTTATTATGTCGAGCGTTCAGGATCCGGTCAGTTTCGTTGAGTATCTAAACTCCGGTTATTACGTTGAGCATTCGGGCTCCGGTCTGTTTCGTTGGGTATCCAGACTCCGGTTATTACGTTGATCGTTCAGGCTCCGGTCTTTTTCGTTGAGTATCCAGACTCGGGTTATTACGTTGAGCATTCAGGCTCCGGTCAGTTTCGTTGAGTATCCAGATTCCGGTTATTACGTTAAGCGTTCTGGCTCCGTTCAGTTTCGTTGGGTATCCAGACTCCGGTTATTACGTTGAGCGTTCAGGCTCCGGTCAGTTTTGTTGGGTATCCAGACTCCGGTTATTAAGTTGAGCGTTTAGGCTCCGATCATTTTTGTTGAGTATCCAGACTCTTGCTATTACGTTGAGCGTTCAGGATCCGGTCATTTTCGTTGAGTATCCAGACTCCGGTCATTACGTTGAGCGTTCAGGATCCGGTCAGTCTCGTTGAGTATCTAGACTCCAGTTATTTTGTTGAGCGTTCAGGCTCTGGTCAGTTTCGTTGGTTATCGAGACTCCAGTTATTACGTTGAGCGTTCAAGCTCCGGTCAGTTTCGTTGGGTAAACAGACTCCGGTGATTACGTTGATCATTCAGGCTCCGGTCATTTTTGTTGAGTATCCAAACTCGGGTTATTACGTTGAGCGTTCATGCTCCGGTCAGTTTCGTTGAGTATCCAGATTACGGTTATTACGTTGAGCGTTTAGGCTCCGGTTAGTTTCATTGAGTATCCAGACTCCGGTTATTACGTTGAGCGTTCAGGCTCCGATAAGTTTCGTTGGGTATCCAGACTCCGGTTATTACGTTGAGCATTCTGGCTCCGGTCAGTTTCGTTGGGTATCCAGACTCCGGTTATTACGTTAAGCGTTCAGGCTCCGGTCAGTTTTGTTGGGTATCCAGACTCCGGTTATTACGTTGAGCATTCAGGCTCCGATCATTTTTGTTGAGTATCCAGACTCCTACTATTATGTTAAGCGTTCAGGCTCCGGTCATTTTCGTTGAGTATCCAGACTCCAGTCATTATGTTGAGCGTTCAGGATCCGGTCATTCTCGTTGAGTATCCAGACTCCAGTTATTACGTTGAGCGTTCAGGCTCCGGTCAGTTTCGTTGGGTATCCAGACTCCAGTTATTACGTTGAGCGTTCAGGCTCCGGTCAGTTTCGTTGGGTATCCAGACTCCGTTGATTACGTTGATCATTCAGGCTCCGGTCATTTTTGTTGAGTATCCAAACTCGGGTTATTACGTTGAGCGTTCATACTCTGGTCTGTTTCGTTGAGTATCCAGATTACGGTTATTACGTTGAGCGTTCAGGCTCCGGTCAGTTTCATTGAGTATCCAGACTCTGGTTATTACGTTGAGCATTCAGACTCCGGTCAGTTTCGTAGGGTATCCAGACTCCGGTTATTACGTTGAGAGTTCAGACTCCGGTCATTTTCGTTGAGTATCCAGACTCCGGTTATTATGTGGAGCGTTCAGGATCTGGTCAGTTTCGTTGAGTATCCAAACTCCGGTTATTACGTTGAGCATTTGGGCTCCGGTCTGTTTCGTTGGGTATTCAGACTCCGGTTATTACGTTGATCGTTCAGGCTCCGGTCATTTTCGTTGAGTATCCAGACTCGGGTTATTACGTTGAGCGTTCAGGCTCCGGTCAGTTTCATTGATTATCCAGATTCCGGTTATTACGTTGAGCGTTCTGGCTCCGTTCAGTTTCATTGGGTATCCAGACTCCGGTTATTACGTTGAGCGTTCAGGGTCCGGTCAGTTTTGTTGGGTATCCAGACTCCGGCGATTACGTTGATCATTCAGGCTCCGGTCATTTTTATTCAGTATCCAGACTCGGGTTATTACGTTGAGCGTTCAGGCTTCGGTCAGTTTCGTTGAGTATCCAGATTCCGGTTATTACATTGAGCGTTCAGGCTCCGGTCAGTTGTGTTGGGTATCCAGACTCAGGTTTTTATATCGAGCGTTCAGGCTCCGATCAGTTTCGTTGGGTATCCAGACTTCGGTTATTACGTTGAGAGTTCAGGCTCAAGTCATTTTCGTTGAGTATCCAGACTCATGTTATTACGTTGAGCGTTCAGGATCCGGTCAGTTTCGTTAAGTATCCAAACTCCGGTTATTACGTTGTCGGGCTCCGGTCAGTTTCATTGGGTATCCAGACTCCGGTTATTACGTTGATCGTTCAGGCTCCGGTCATTTTCTTTGAGTATCCAGACTCGGGATATTACGTTAAGCGTTCAGGCTCCGGTCAGTTTCGTTGAGTATCCAGATTCCGGTTATGACGTTGAGCGTTCTGGCTCCGGTCAGTTTCGTTGGGTATCCAGACTCCGGTTATTACGTTGAGCGTTCAGGCTCCGGTCAGTTTTGTTGGGTATCCAGACTCCGGTTATTACGTTGAGCGTTCAAGCTCCGATCATTTTTGTTGAGTATCCAGACTCCTACTATTACGTTAAGCGTTCAGGCTCCGGTCATTTTCTTTGAGTATCCAGACTCCGGTCATTACGTTGAGCGTTCAGGATCCGTTCAGTCTCGTTGAGTATCCAGACTCCAGTTATTACATTGAGCGTTCAGGCTCCGGTCAGTTTCGTTGGGTATCCAGACTCCAGTTATTACGTTGAGCATTCAGGCTCCTGTCAGTTTCGTTGGGTATCGAGACTCCGGTGATTACGTTGAGCGTTCAAGCTCCGGTCAGTTTCGTTGAGTATCCAGATTACGGTTATTACGTTGAGCGTTGAGGCTACGGTCAGTTTCATTGAGTATCCAGACTCTGGTTATTACGTTGAGCATTCAGACTCCGGTCAGTTTCTTTGGGTATCCAGACTCCGGTTATTACGTTGAGAGTTCAGACTCCGGTCATTTTCGTTGAGTATCCAGACTCCTGTTATTACGTTGAGCGTTCAGGCTCCGGTCATTTTTGTTGAGTATCCAAACTCGGGTTATTACGTTGAGCGTTCAAACTCCGGTCAGTTTCGTTGAGTATCCAGATTACGGTTATTACGTTGAGCGTTGAGGCTCCGGTCAGTTTCATTGAGTATCCAGACTCTGGTTATTACGTTGAGCATTCAGACTCCGGTCAGTTTCTTTGGGTATCCAGACTCCGGTTATTACGTTGAGAGTTCAGACTCCGGTCATTTTCGTTGAGTATCCAGACTCCTGTTATTACGTTGAGCGTTTAGGATCCGGTCAGTTTCGTTGAGTATCCAAACTCCGGTTAATACGTTGAGCGTTCGGGCTCCGGTCAGTTTCATTGGGTATCCAGACTCCGGTTATTACGTTGATCGTTCAGGCTCCGGTCATTTTCTTTGAGTAACAAGACTCGGGTTATTACGTTAAGCGTTCAGGCTCCGGTCAGTTTCGTTGAGTATCCAGATTCCGGTTATGACGTTGAGCGTTCTGGCTCCGGTCAGTTTCATTGAGTATCCAGACTCCGGTTATGACGTTGAGCATTCAGGCTCCGGTCAGTTTTGTTGGGTATCCAGACTCTAGTTATTACATTGAGAGTTCAGACTCCAGTCATTTTCGTTGAGTATCTAGACTCCGGTTATTACGTTGAGCGTTCAAGCTCCGGTCAGTTTCGTTGAGTATCCAGATTACGGTTATTACGTTGAGCGTTCAGGCTTTGGTCAGTTTCATTGAGTATCCAGACTCCGGTTATAATGTTGAGCGTTCAGGCTCCGGTCAGTTTCGTTGGGTATCCAGACTCCTGTTATTACATTGAGCATTCAGGCTCCGGTCAGTTTCGTTGAGCATTCGGGCTCCGGTCAGTTTCGTTCAGTATCCAGACACCGGTTATTACATTGAGCGTTCAGGCTCCGGTCATTTTCGTTGAGTATCCAGACTCCGGTTATTACGTTGAGGGTTTAGACTCTGGTCATTTTTGTTGAGTATCTAGACTCTTGTCATTACGTTGAGCGTCCAGGCTCCGATCATTTTCATTGAGTATCCAGGCTCCGGTCAATAAGTTGAGCGTTCAGGCTCCGGTCATTTTGTTGAGTATCTAGACTCCGGCCATTATGTTGAGCGTTCAAGATCCAGTCATTTTTGTTGAGTATCATAACTCTGGTTATTACGTTGAACGTTCAGACTCCGGTCAGTTTCACTGAGTATCCAGACTCCGGTCATTATGTTGAGCTTTCAGGATCCGGTCAGTCTCGTTGAATATCCAGACTCCAGTTATTACATTGAGCGTTCAGGCTCCGGTCAGTTTCATTGGGTATCCAGACTCCAGTTATTACGTTGAGCGTTCAGGCTCCGGCAGGTTTCGTTGGGTATCAAGACTCCGGTGATTACGTTGATCATTCAGGCTCCGGTCATTTTTGTTGAGTATCCAGACTCGGGTTATTACGTTGAGCGTTCAAGCTCCGGTCAGTTTCGTTGAGTATCCAGATTACGGTTATTACGTTGAGCGTTCAGGCTTCGGTCAGTTTCATTGAGTATCCAGACTCCGGTTATTACGTTGAGCGTTCAGGCTCCGGTCAGTTTCGTTGGGTATCCAGACTCTGGTTATTACCTCGAGCGTTCAGGCTCCAGTCATTTTCGTTGAGTATCCAGACTCCTGTTATTACATTGAGCTTTCAGGCTCCGGTCAGTTTCGTTGAGTATCCAGACTCAGGTTATTACATTGAGCATTCGGGCTCCGGTCAGTTTCGTTCAGTATCCAGACACCGGTAATTACATTGAGCGTTCAGGCTCGAGTCATTTTCGTTGAGTATCCAGACTCCGGTTATGACGTTGAGCATTCAGGCTCCGGTCAGTTTCGTTGGGTATCCAGACTCTAGTTATTACATTGAGAGTTCAGACTCCGGTCATTTTCGTTGAGTATCTATACTCCGGTTATTACGTTGAGCGTTCAGGATCCGGTCAGTTTCGTTGAGTATCCAAACTCCGATTATTACGTTGAGCGTTCGGGCTCCGGTCAGTTTCGTTCGGTATTCAGACTCCGGTTATTACATTGATCGTTCAGGCTCCGGTCATTTTTGTTGAGTATCCAGACTCAGGTTATTACGTTAAGCGTTCAGGCTCCGGTCAGTTTCGTTGAGTATCCAGATTCCGGTTATTATGTTGAGCATTCTGGCTCCGGTCAGTTTCATTGGGTATCCAGACTCCGGTTATTACGTTGAGCGTTCAGGCTCCGGTCAGTTTCGTTGGGTATCCAGACTCTAGTTATTACATTGAGAGTTCAGACTCCAGCCATTTTCGTTCAGTATCCAGACTCGGGTTATTACGTTGAGCGTTCAGGCTTCGGTCAGTTTCGTTGAGTATCCAGATTCCGGTTATTACGTTGAGCGTTCAGGCTCCGGTCAGTTGTGTTGGGTATCCAGACTCTGGTTATTATGTTGAGCGTTCAGGCTCCGGTTAGTTTCGTTGGGTATCCAGACTTCGGTTATCACGTTGAGAGTTCAGGCTCAAGTCATTTTCGTTGAGTATCCAGACTCCTGTTATTACGTTGAGCGTTTAGGATCCGGTCAGTTTCGTTGAGTATCCAAACTCCGGTTAATACGTTGAGCGTTCGGGCTCCGGTCAGTTTCATTGGGTATCCAGACTCCGGTTATTACGTTGATCGTTCAGGCTCCGGTCATTTTCTTTGAGTATCCAGACTCGGGTTATTACGTTAAGCGTTCAGGCTCCGGTCAGTTTCGTTGAGTATCCAGATTCCGGTTATGACGTTGAGCGTTCTGGCTCCGGTCAGTTTCATTGAGTATCCAGACTCCGGTTATGACGTTGAGCATTCAGGCTCCGGTCAGTTTCGTTGGGTATCCAGACTCTAGTTATTACATTGAGAGTTCAGACTCCAGTCATTTTCGTTGAGTATCTAGACTCCGGTTATTACGTTGAGCGTTCAGGATCCGGTCAGTTTCGTTGAGTATCCAAACTCCGATTATTACGTTGAGCGTTCGGGCTCCGGTCAGTTTCGTTCGGTATTCAGACTCCGGTTATTACGTTGATCGTTCAGGCTCCGGTCATTTTCGTTGAGCATCCAGACTCGGGTTATTACGTTAAGCGTTCAGGCTCCGGTCAGTTTCATTGAGTATCCAGATTCCGGTTATTATGTTGAGCATTCTGGCTCCGGTCAGTTTCATTGGGTATCCAGACTCCGGTTATTACGTTGAGCGTTCAGGGTCCGGTCAGTTTTGTTGGGTATCCAGACTCCGGCGATTACGTTGATCATTCAGGCTCCGGTCATTTTTATTCAGTATCCAGACTCAGGTTATTACGTTGAGCGTTCAGGCTTCGGTCAGTTTCGTTGAGTATCCAGATTCCGATTATTACATTGAGCGTTCAGGCTCCGGTCAGTTGTGTTGGGTATCCAGACTCTGGTTATTATGTCTAGCGTTCAGGCTCCGATCAGTTTCGTTGGGTATCCAGACTTCGGTTATTACGTTGAGAGTTCAGACTCAAGTCATTTTCGTTGAGTATCCAGACTCCTGTTATTACGTTGAGCGTTCAGGATCCGGTCAGTTTCGTTGAGTATCCAAACTCCGGTTATTACGTTGAGCGTTCGGGCTCCGGTCAGTTTCATTGAGTATCCAGACTCGGGATATTACGTTAAGCGTTCAGGCTCCGGTCAGTTTCGTTGAATATCCAGATTCCGGTTATGACGTTGAGCGTTCTGGCTCCGGTCAGTTTCGTTGGGTATCCAGACTCCGGTTATTACGTTGAGCGTTCAGGCTCCGGTCAGTTTTGTTGGGTATCCAGACTCCGGTTATTACGTTGAGCGTTCAGGCTCCGATCATTTTTGTTGAGTATCCAGACTCCTACTATTACGTTAAGCATTCAGGCTCCGGTCATTTTCTTTGAGTATCCAGACTCCGGTCATTACGTTGAGCGTTCAGGATCCGGTCAGTCTCGTTGAGTATCCAGACTCCAGTTATTACGTTGAGCGTTCAGGCTCCGGTCAGTTTCGTTGGGTATCCAGACTCCAGTTATTACGTTGAGCGTTCAGGCTCCGGTCAGTTTCGTTGGGTATCCAGACTCCGGTGATTACGTTGATCGTTCAGGCTCCGGTCATTTTTGTTGAGTATCCAAACTCGGGTTATTACGTTGAGCGTTCAAGCTCTGGTCAGTTTCGTTGAGTATCCAGATTACGGTTATTACGTTGAGCGTTCAGGCTCCGGTCAGTTTCATTGAGTATCCAAACTCTGGTTATTACGTTGAGCATTCAGACTCCGGTCAGTTTCTTTGGGTATCCAGACTCCGGTTATTACGTTGAGAGTTCAGACTCCGGTCATTTTCGTTGAGTATCCAGACTCCGGTTATTATGTTGAGCATTCAGGATCCGGTCAGTTTCGTTGAGTATCCAAACTCCGGTTATTACGTTGAGCATTCGGGCTCCGGTCTGTTTCGTTGGGTATCCATACTCCGGTTATTACGTTGATCGTTCAGGCTTTGGTCATTTTCGTTGAGTATCCAAACTCGGGTTATTACGTTGAGCGTTAAGGCTCCGGTCAGTTTCGTTGAGTATCCAGATTCCGGTTATTACGTTAAGCGTTCTGGCTCCGTTCAGTTTCGTTGGGTATCCAGACTCCGGTTATTACGTTGAGCGTTCAGGCTCCGGTCAGTTTTGTTGGGTATCCAGACTCCGGTTATTAAGTTGAGCGTTTAGGCTCCGGTCAGTTTTGTTGGGTATCCAGACTCCGGTTATTAAGTTGAGCGTTTAGGCTCCGATCATTTTTGTTAAGTATCCAGACTCTTGCTATTACGTTGAGCGTTCAGGCTCCGGTCATTTTCGTTGAGTATCCAGACTCCGGTCATTACGTTGAGCGTTCAGGATCCGGTCAGTCTCGTTGAGTATCCAGACTCCAGTTATTACGTTGAGCGTTCAGGCTCCGGTCAGTTTCGTTGGGTATCGAGACTCCAGTTATTACGTTGAGCGTTCAAGCTCCGGTCAGTTTTGTTGGGTATACAGACTCCGGTGATTACGTTGATCATTCAGGCGCCGGTCATTTTTGTTGAGTATCCAAACTCGGGTTATTACGTTGAGCGTTCAAGCTCCGGTCAGTTTCGTTGAGTATCCAGATTACGGTTATTACGTTGAGCGTTCAGGCTCCGGTTAGTTTCATTGAGTATCCAGACTCCGGTTATTACGTTGAGCGTTCAGGCTCCGGTAAGTTTCGTTGGGTATCCAGACTCCGGTTATTACGTTGAGCGTTCTGGCTCCGGTCAGTTTCGTTGGGTATCCAGACTCCGGTTATTACGTTAAGCGTTCAGGCTCCGGTCAGTTTTGTTGGGTATCCAGACTCCGGTTATTACGTTGAGCGTTCAGGCTCCGATCATTTTTGTTGAGTATCCAGACTCCTACTATTATGTTAAGCGTTCAGGCTCCGGTCATTTTCGTTGAGTATCCAGACTCCGGTCATTATGTTGAGCGTTCAGGATCCGGTCATTCTCGTTGAGTATCCAGACTCCAGTTATTACGTTGAGCGTTCAGGCTCCGGTCAGTTTCGTTGGGTATCCAGACTCCAGTTATTACGTTGAGCGTTCAGGCTCCGGTCAGTTTCGTTGGGTATCCAGACTCCGGTTATTACGTTGATCGTTCAGGCTCCGGTCATTTTCGTTGAGTATCCAGACTCGGGTTATTACGTTGAGCGTTCAGGCTCCGGTCAGTTTCGTTGAGTATCCAGATTCCGGTTATTACGTTGAGCGTTCAGGCTCCGGTCAGTTTCATTGAGTATCCAGATTCCGGTTATTACGTTGAGCGTTCTGGCTCCGTTCAGTTTCGTTGGGTATCCAGACTCCGGTTATTACGTTGAGCGTTCAGGCTCCGGTCAATTTTGTTGGGTATACAGACTCCAGTTATTACGTTGAGCGTTCAGGCTCCGATCATTTTTGTTGAGTATCCAGACTCTAGCTATTACGTTGAGCGTTCAGGCTCCGGTTATTTTCGTTGAGTATCCAGACTCCAGTTATTACGTTGAGCGTTCAGGCTCCGGTCAGTTTCGTTGGGTATCCAGACTCTAGTTATTACCTCGAGCGTTCAGGCTCCAGTCATTTTCGTTGAGTATCCAGACTCCTGTTATTACATTGAGCTTTCAGGCTCCGGTCAGTTTCGTTGAGTATCCAGATTCAGGTTATTACATTGAGCATTCGGGCTCCGGTCAGTTTCGTTCAGTATCCAGACACCGGATATTACATTGAGCGTTCAGGCTCCGGTCATTTTCGTTGAGTATCCAGACTCCGGTTATTACGTTGAGGGTTTAGACTCCGGTCATTTTCGTTGAGTATCTAGACTCTTGTCATTACGTTGAGCGACCATGCTCCGGTCATTTTCTTTGGGTATCCAGACTCCGGTCATTACGTTGAGCGTTCAGGATCCGGTCAGTCTCGTTGACTATCCAGACTCCAGTTATTACGTTGAGCGTTCAGGCTCCGGTCAGTTTCGTTGGGTATCCAGACTCCAGTTATTACGTTGAGTGTTCAGGCTCCGGTCAGTTTCGTTGGGTATCCAGACTCCGGTGATTACGTTGATCGTTCAGGCTCCGGTCATTTTTGTTGAGTATCTAAACTCGGGTTATTACGTTGAGCGTTCAAGCTCCGGTCAGTTTCGTTGAGTATCCAGATTATGGTTATTACGTTGAGCGTTCAGGCTCCGGTCAGTTTCATTGAGTATCCAGACTCTGGTTATTACGTTGAGCATTCAGACTCCGGTCAGTTTCTTTGGGTATCCAGACTCCGGTTATTACGTTGAGAGTTCAGACTCCGGTCATTTTCGTTGAGTATCCAGACTCCGGTTATTATGTTGAGCATTCAGGATCCGGTCAGTTTCGTTGAGTATCCAAACTCCGGTTATTACGTTGAGCATTCGGGCTCCGGTCTGTTTCGTTGGGTATCCATACTCCGGTTATTACGTTGATCGTTCAGGCTTTGGTCATTTTCGTTGAGTATCCAAACTCGGGTTATTACGTTGAGCGTTCAGGCTCCGGTCAGTTTCGTTGAGTATCCAGATTCCGGTTATTACGTTAAGCGTTCTGGCTCCGTTCAGTTTCGTTGGGTATCCAGACTCCGGTTATTACGTTGAGCGTTCAGGCTCCGGTCAGTTTTGTTGGGTATCCAGACTCCGGTTATTAAGTTGAGCGTTTAGGCTCCGGTCAGTTTTGTTGGGTATCCAGACTCCGGTTATTAAGTTGAGCGTTTAGGCTCCGATCATTTTTGTTAAGTATCCAGACTCTGAAGGTGTGAAAAATACACAAGAAAGGGGGGGTTTGAATTGGGTATTTGGTTACTTAAAAACTTTTGCCATCTTCTTCTGTGTTGTTTCTAGATGTAGCAATGCGGAAGCATAAATAATAAACTAAACAAGTAAAGAACACAAGATATATCCTGGTTCACTTGAGCAACTCTCAAGCTAATCCAGTCCACCCTTCCAAGGTGATTTCGCCTTACTCACTGCAAGGACTTAATCCACTATAACCAAACAGATTACAGTTGCACAAGCTAACTGCAAGTGACTAACAACTTGACAATGACACGTTCAGGGATCCCCAAGGATATAACGTTCATTGACACCTTAATAGAATCCGATCACTAAAGATCTCCTATTAGGATTTCCACAAATGACTACTGTCACTTGTCATCTCAAGTATACAGATCTTCACAAGATCACTTGAGGAACCACTAATTCTAAAATAGAATTTGTGTTGCCGGAGATTACATATGTGCTTCTCAAATAAGCAGATTACTCCTAATTAAGTTCCTAGCAAGTATTGAGCAACAACTCCTTGCTTTCTAATATAGAAACTAATCTAATAATAAATCTCTAAGAGATTATTGAGTACAGTTTCCATATTGCTTAAAAGCTTTTCTGTGTGTGAGCACTAAGGCTTCTTTTCATTTAAGCTTTTCTTTTCTTTGCAACAGTAGCAACAGAGCAACAGCTCTAGCCACTTAGTAACCACTTCAGCTCACCAAGCAACAACTTTTCTTGACTTGGCAACACGGCAACTCTTAATGATCAAATGATTCTTCTTTTTATAGTGCTTCCAAGAATGACGTTGAGAGGATAAGGATGTTCATTCAAACTCCAACGGTCATATCTCAACGGATAGATAAGCACGTGTTGGATGACATCACTTTCTTGTCCTTTTCTTGCAACGGTAATATTCCATTTAACAGCTTGGACAAATTTGCTTCTGGCTTGGTTCTTCTGATGATGTTACAGATGAGTAGTTCAGAAACTACTTTGGTATAGATAGCATAGTAAACATCAGATTCTGACTTCAGCACTTTGTTCATCAGAGATGATAGCAACAGCTCATCTGATTGAACACGTCTTGCATCTGGATGAATCTTCTTTTGACACAATCTTCCACTTCAGAATCCAGTCTTCAACATTCCAAGAACTAAGTTTCCTCTGAAACAATCTTGAGAATCTTCATGACTAATTCTTCAGAAACCATGTCTTCAGAATCTTCAGAGCCTTGACCTTCAGAACACTTCTTCAGAGTCTTGACCTTCAGAACTTCAAGTCATTAGAGTCTTCAGCACAAACTTCTTCAGATGATTATATCTTCAGAGTCTTGACCTTCAGAACATGTCTTCAGAGTCTTCAGAGTCTTGACCTTCAGAACATGTCTTCAGAGTCTTCAGAGTTTTGTCCTTCAGAACATGTCTTCAGAGTCTTGACGC
Source organism: Lathyrus sativus (assembly GCA_963859935.3). Classification (NCBI taxonomy): domain Eukaryota; kingdom Viridiplantae; phylum Streptophyta; class Magnoliopsida; order Fabales; family Fabaceae; genus Lathyrus; species Lathyrus sativus. Next base: position 247,402,159 of record OZ012736.1, on the reverse strand, counting down.
ACTTGGTCTTCAGAGCCTTCAGCCTTCAGAACTTCAAGTCATCAGATTCTTCAGCACTTCAGTTCTTTAGAGGGCTCACTCTTCAGAGACGCTCGTTAGCTTCCATATCAGATGCACAACTCAGATCAGAATCCACAGATGCATTGCAACTGCAATATCCAGCATCCTTGATTCTTTATTGAACATGATCAGATGCAGAAACAAACTTGCTTCTTTACTGAGCTTCATTTGCTTTTAGATCAGATGCACTTCTTCAGATCATAAACCACAGGAGCATTGCAACTGCAATATACAGCATCCTTGGTTCCTTACTGATGGTGATCAGATACATAAGCAAACTAGCTTCTCCCAAGCGCTTCATGACGTTACACATAGTAATTCCATATATTACTAGCTGCACACGTTGCTTTTGTTTGTTTGGTCTAATATATTTAATTTAATATGACCTGCACATAACAAACATTAAACCATAAAATGGTTCTTTCACAAATACTCAATTGTTATCATCAAAACATAGAGATAATCCTGTAGAGACAAATCTTGCTCTTACAATCTCCCCCTTTTTGATGATGACAAAACCATGTATTTTGATAGAACATTTTATACAGGGTAATCACCAAGCATTAACCTATTCAGAGTTCTAAGCAACTGCTCCCCCTGAATGTGTTAACCTTAAACACATTTTTATGCTTGTTCAGAGACATACTCTGATCCCAAGACTTACAAAATATAAATTTGATAAAACACAATCAAATAGAATAGAATAGAAGGAATACTTCCCTGTGATATAATAGATCATAAGTCTTCAGCATCTGGACTAGTTCAGCAGAACTTCCATCTTCAGATCTTTAGAACTTATCTTCTCTAAGCATTGTATCAGGGTCATATAACTTCAGAATCTTCTAAAGCATTTTCTCTTATTCTTCAGAACATCCTTCAGATGAGAAACTCCCCCTGAGTTTCAGACTGGGTAAAAATCAAATATCCTGACTTGTGAACCTTCCTGGGAGAACTCCCCCTGATTACAATATGTCAGATATTTGGATCTTCTGATCTTGATACAGTCTTGATTCTGCTTTTTCAAACTTGCTTTCTTCTCAGATTCTTGATAGATTCTTGATTTCTTGAAGCAGTCTGATACCAAAAGAAACTAGTAGAATGTTTACTTCTGAATCTGATACCAATGTTGATTCTAAGACAGATACCAATACATGATACTCATGATTCTGTGTCTAAATCCAAATCTTGCTTCTATGAAGATTTCTGATTCTTTATGCTCTGATTATCATATTCACAGACAATTTACATCTTCTAAACAGTATGATTCCAGATAACTTTAACTTTCAGATCTCTGAACAGTATTGGGTCCATCTGATTCTGAATCTATGTTCACGAAGTGTATAACTTCTATTATATGATACCAGTTCATTTGAACTCAGATTTCTTTCATTTATCCTGTTTAGAATGCCTAGTGAACTTGTTCAGAGTTCCTTGGAAAACATCAAACAAATAATTAGTAATAAACGCAGTTTATATGTTTTTGCATTCTCTTTCAGGTTATAGAATATATCAAAGTTATATTCTATTTCTCAAAAACATTTTCCATTTCTCCCCAAGTTATATTCTATTCTTCCAGATAATATCAAAATCATCTTTCATTTCTCCCCCTTTTTGACATCATCAAAAAGTTTGAGTTTTTCATCAAAACAGATTTTTTAAAAAATTTCTCTTTTTAAAGTCAGAATTTAAAAAGATAAGAGTTGAGAGATAGCACCTGAGAACTTAATCATCTTTCATTTCTCCCCTTGAGAACTTAATTCTTACAGGTTGATACCAATTAAGGTAGGTTGATATCTTTTCTCAGATTGCATCTTCTATATCTCCCCCTGCTTCTTGGAGAGTGACAACTCTTCAGAGTTTGTAGAAGCATGCTCTGACGAGGATTGTTGACAGGTGTCTGTTTAGCAGAACTTTCTCTGACAACTTGTTGCACATCCTTCATAGCTTGTTGATCCCCTCTAAACTTACTAATGTCACGTTCTCAACGTACAAAAGTAGTTTCACAAGAAAATCCAACTACAACATTTTCCTTAGTCTTCTTAGCATCTTCAGCTTCTTGTACTAATCTGGAAGTTTCTTTTCTGGAATCTTCCTCTGCTAGATTTAGACAAGAAGGTTGAAAATTCTTCTTCCTTCTAGCTTAACCTTGATACCAATAATTCTAGTCCTTAGAGAAATTTGAAATACGTCCAATTTCAGAGTCTAATTACTTCTGAAAAATATCTCAAGAAGTCTCAAGTTCCAGAGTTGAAGTACTTGTTCTGGCCTTTGCTTTGATTCTTGATTCTGCGCCCAGAACCTTCTGTATCTTCACTCAAACATCTTCTGAAGTTTTGCTCAGAGTTATCTAACGCTTTGCTTCTGGTTGGATGTCAGAGACATGATACCAATTTAAGATGTAAGATACCAATTGAAGGTGTGAAATAATGAAACTATTTCAGCTCGTTTCTTCAACATCAAAACACTATACTTCAGAAGTATCAACGTTTGATTTTACAAACCATCTTCTAATAGAATCTTTTATCCAGATCTCCAGATGATCCAAATCTTCTGATAGTCTATGACTTCAGATTTGCTCAGATATTTAGAAATCATCTGATATCAATTGAAGGTGATGTGTCATCTGATCCTTCAATCTTCTGTACATGAATGTCCTTCATTTGACACTTCATCCAGAGCATCTGATACTTCAATCAGCATCTGATGTATTTTGCTTCTTTAAGGGATAGTGCTAACCAGAGGTACTTTTGCAACTAACTCTGACTTCAGTATCATCAGCATAACAAAAACCTACTAAAAATAGTTATCTGGTTTTCTGCAACACAGAGTCACGTTAGTAGTACCTTTCAGATACCTCAGAAATCTCTTAACAACTGTTAAATGAGATTCTTTAGGATCTGATTGGAATCAAGCACATACACATATACTGAAAAGAATGTCAGGACTAGAAACAGTAAAATACAGAAGAGTACAACTCATACCTTTGTAGAGCTTCTGATCTACCATTTTACTAACCTCTTTCTTTCTCAGAGTGTACGTTGAATGCATGAGAGTCTTAGCTGGCTACTCTCTGACAGATTATTCTTCTGTCTGCTACATTCTTTATCTGATTCCTCTTTTGGTCTTCATCTTCTGATCATCCATCTTCTGATGACAATGATCATGCTTCTTTATCTTCAAAATGACTTGTTTCCAGATGAAAGCTATATCTTCTTGCACCAAGAATTTATCCTTTGGACAGACGTGGTTGATCATCATAAATTATCATCAAACCAAGATGAATTTCTTGAACTGATTTGAATGACAATCTTGTTCTTATCAATCAGTATCTGAGGGTGACTTCTTCTTCTAGTTATTACGTTGAGCGTTCAGGCTCCGATCATTTTTGTTGAGTATCCAGACTCTAGCTATTACGTTGAGCGTTCAGGCTCCGGTTATTTTCGTTGAGTATCCAGACTCCAGTTATTACGTTGAGCGTTCAGGCTCCGGTCAGTTTCGTTGGGTATCCAGACTCTGGTTATTACCTCGAGCGTTCAGGCTCCAGTCATTTTCGTTGAGTATCCAGACTCCTGTTATTACATTGAGCTTTCAGGCTCCGGTCAGTTTCGTTGAGTATCCAGACTCAGGTTATTACATTGAGCATTCGGGCTCCGGTCAGTTTCGTTCAGTATCCAGACACCGGATATTACATTGAGCGTTCAGGCTCCGGTCATTTTCGTTGAGTATCCAGACTCCGGTTATTACGTTGAGGGTTTAGACTCCGGTCATTTTCGTTGAGTATCTAGACTCTTGTCATTACGTTGAGCGACCAGGCTCCGGTCATTTTCGTTGAGTATCCAGGCTCCGGTCAATAAGTTGAGCGTTCAGGCTCCGGTCATTTTTGTTGAGTATCATAACTCCGGTTATTACGTTGAACGTTCAGACTCCGGTAAGTTTCATTGAGTATCCAGACTCCGGTCATTACGTTGAGCTTTCAGGATCCGGTCAGTCTCGTTGAGTATCCATACTCCAGTTATTACGTTGAGCGTTCAGGCTCCGGTCAGTTTCGTTGGGTATCCAGACTCCAGTTATTACGTTGAGCGTTCAGGCTCCGGCAGGTTTCGTTGGGTATCCAGACTCCGGTGATTACGTTGATCATTCAGGCTCCGGTCATTTTTGTTGAGTATCCAGACTCGGGTTATTACGTTGAGCGTTCAAGCTCCGGTCAGTTTTGTTGAGTATCCAGATTACGGTTATTACGTTGAGCGTTCAAGCTTTGGTCAGTTTCATTGAGAATCGAGACTCCGGTTATAACGTTGAGCGTTCAGGCTCCGGTCAGTTTCGTTGGGTATCTAGACTCCTATTATTACATTGAGCGTTCAGGCTCCGGTCAGTTTCGTTGAGTATCCATACTCAGGTTATTACGTTGAGCATTCGGGCTCCGGTCAGTTTCGTTCAGTATCCAGACACCGGTTATTACATTGAGCGTTCAGGCTCCGGTCATTTTCGTTGAGTATCCAGACTCCGGTTATTACGTTGAGGGTTTAGACTCCGGTCATTTTTGTTGAGTATCTAGACTCTTGTCATTACATTGAGCGTCCAGGCTCTGATCATTTTCGTTGAGTATCCAGGCTCCGGTCAATAAGTTGAGCGTTCAGGCTCCGGTCATTTTTGTTGAGTATCCAGACTTCGGCTATTATGTTGACCGTTTAGGATCCAGTCATTTTTGTTGAGTATCATAACTCTGGTTATTACGTTGAACGTTCAGACTCTGGTCAGTTTCACTGAGTATCCAGACTCCGGTCATTACGTTGAGCTTTCAGGATCCGGTCAGTCTCGTTGAATATCCAGACTCCAGTTATTACGTTGAGCGTTCAAGCTCCGGTCAGTTTCATTGGGTATCCAGACTCCAGTTATTACGTTCAGCGTTCAGGCTCCGGCAGGTTTCGTTGGGTATCAAGACTCCGGTGATTACGTTGATCATTCAGGCTCCGGTCATTTATGTTGAATATCCAAACTCGGGTTATTACGTTGAGCGTTCAAGCTCCGGTCAGTTTCGTTGAGTATCCAGATTACGGTTATTACGTTGAGCATTCAGGCTTCGGTCAGTTTCATTGAGTATCCAGACTCCGGTTATTACGTTGAGCGTTCAGGCTCCGGTCAGTTTCGTTGGGTATCCAGACTCTGGTTATTACCTCGAGCGTTCAGGCTCCGGTCAGTTTCGTTGGGTATCCAGACTCTAGTTATTATGTTGAGCGTTCAAGCTCCAGGCAGTTTCGTTAGGTATACAGACTCCGGTGATTACGTTGATCATTCAGGCTCCGGTCATTTTTGTTGAGTATCCAAACTCGGGTTATTACGTTGAGCGTTCAAGCTCCGGTCAGTTTCGTTGAGTATCCAGATTACGGTTATTACGTTGAGCGTTCAGGCTCCGGTTAGTTTCATTGAGTATCCAGACTCCGGTTATTACGTTGAGCGTTCAGGCTCCGGTAAGTTTCATTGGGTATCCAGACTCCGGTTATTACGTTGAGCGTTCTGGCTCCGGTCAGTTTCGTTGGGTATCCAGACTCCGGTTATTACGTTAAGCGTTCAGGCTCCGGTCAGTTTTGTTGGGTATCCAGACTCCGGTTATTACGTTGAGCGTTCAGGCTCCGATCATTTTTGTTGAGTATCCAGACTCCTACTATTATGTTAAGCGTTCAGGTTCCGGTCATTTTCGTTGAGTATCCAGACTCCGGTCATTATGTTGAGCGTTCAGGATCCGGTCATTCTCGTTGAGTATCCAGACTCCAGTTATTACGTTGAGCGTTCAGGCTCCGGTCAATTTCGTTGGGTATCCAGACTCCAGTTATTACGTTGAGCGTTCAGGCTCCGGTCAGTTTCGTTGGGTATCCAGACTCCGTTGATTACGTTGATCATTCAGGCTCCGGTCATTTTTGTTGAGTATCCAAACTCGGGTTATTACGTTGAGCGTTCATACTCCGGTCAGTTTCGTTGAGTATCCAGATTACGGTTATTACGTTGAGCGTTCAGGCTCCGGTCAGTTTCATTGAGTATCCAGACTCTGGTTATTACGTTGAGCATTCAGACTCCGGTCAGTTTCGTAGGGTATCCAGACTCCGGTTATTACGTTGAGAGTTCAGACTCCGGCCATTTTCATTGAGTATCCAGACTCCGGTTATTATGTCGAGCGTTCAGGATCCGGTCAGTTTCGTTGAGTATCCAAACTCCGGTTATTACGTTGAGCATTCGGGCTCCGGTCTGTTTCGTTGGGTATCCAGACTCCGGTTATTACGTTGATCGTTCAGGCTCCGGTCATTTTCGTTGAGTATCCAGACTCGGGTTATTACGTTGAGCGTTCAGGCTCCGGTCAGTTTCGTTGAGTATCCAGATTCCGGTTATTACGTTGAGCGTTCTTGCTCCGTTCAGTTTCGTTGGGTATCCAGACTCCGGTTATTACGTTGAGCGTTCAGGCTCCGGTCAATTTTGTTGGGTATCCAGACTCCGGTTATTACGTTGAGCGTTCAGGCTCCGATCATTTTTGTTGAGTATTCAGACTCTTGCTATTACGTTGAGCGTTCAGGCTCCGGTTATTTTCGTTGAGTATCCAGACTCCAGTTATTACGTTGAGCGTTCAGGCTCCGGTCAGTTTCGTTGGGTATCCAGACTCTGGTTATTACCTCGAGCGTTCAGGCTCCAGTCATTTTCGTTGAGTATCCAGACTCCTGTAATTACATTGAGCTTTCAGGCTCCGGTCAGTTTCGTTGAGTATCCAGACTCAGGTTATTACATTGAGCATTCAGGCTCCAGTCAGTTTCGTTCAGTATCCACACACCGGTAATTACATTGAGCGTTCAGGCTCCGGTCATTTTCGTTGAGTATCCAGACTCCGGTTAGTACGTTGAGGGTTTAGACTCCGGTCATTTTCGTTGAGTATCTAGACTCTTGTCATTACGTTGAGCGTCCAGGCTCCGATCATTTTCGTTGAGTATCCAGGCTCCGGTCAATAAGTTGAGCGTTCAGGCTCCGGTCATTTTTGTTGAGTATCATAACTCCGGTTATTACGTTGAACGTTCAGACTCCGGTAAGTTTCAATGAGTATCCAGACTTCGGTCATTACGTTGAGCTTTCAGGATCCGGTCAGTCTCGTTGAGTATCCATACTCCAGTTATTAAGTTGAGCGTTCAGGCTCCGGTCAGTTTCGTTGGGTATCAAGACTCCAGTTATTACGTTGAGCGTTCAGGCTCCGGCAAGTTTCGTTGGGTATCCAGACTCCGGTGATTACGTTGATCATTTAGGCTCCGGTCATTTTTGTTGAGTATCCAGACTCGGGTTATGACGTTGAGCGTTCAAGCTCCGGTCAGTTTCGTTGAGTATCCAGATTACGGTTATTACGTTGAGCGTTCAGGCTTTGGTCAGTTTCATTGAGTATCCAGACTCCGGTTATAACGTTGAGCGTTCAGGCTCCGGTCAGTTTCGTTGGGTAACCATACTCCTGTTATTACATTGAGCGTTCAGGCTCCGGTCAGTTTCGTTGAGTATCCAGACTCAGGTTATTACGTTGAGCATTCGGGCTCTGGTCAGTTTCGTTCAGTATCCAGACACCGGTTATTACATTGAGCGTTCAGGCTCCGATCATTTTCGTTGAGTATCCAGACTCTGGTTATTACGTTGAGCCTTCAAGATCCGGCAGGTTTCGTTGGGTATCAAGACTCCGGTGATTACGTTGATCATTCAGGCTCCGGTCATTTATGTTGAATATCCAGACTCGGGTTATTACGTTGAACGTTCAAGCTCCGGTCAGTTTCGTTGAGTATCCAGATTACGGTTATTACGTTGAGCGTTCAGGCTTCGGTCAGTTTCATTGAGTATCCAGACTCCGGTTGTTACGTTGAGCGTTCAGGCTCCGGTCAGTTTCGTTGGGTATCCAGACTCTGGTTATTACCTCGAGCGTTCAGGCTCCAGTCATTTTCGTTGAGTATCCAGACTCCTGTTATTACATTGAGCTTTCAGGCTCCGGTCAGTTTCGTTGAGTATCCAGACTCAGGTTATTACATTGAGCATTCGGGCTCCGGTCAGTTTCGTTCAGTATCCACACACCGGTAATTACATTGAGCGTTCAGGCTCCGGTCATTTTCGTTGAGTATCCAGACTACGGTTATTACGTTGAGGGTTTAGACTCCGGTCATTTTCGTTGAGTATCTAGACTCTTGTCATTACGTTGAGCGTCCAGGCTCCGATCATTTTCGTTGAGTATCCAGGCTCCGGTCAATAAGTTGAGCGTTCAGGCTCCGGTCATTTTTGTTGAGTATCATAACTCCGGTTATTACGTTGAACGTTCAGACTCCGGTAAGTTTCATTGAGTATCCAGACTCCGGCCATTACGTTGAGCTTTCAGGATCCGGTCAGTCTCGTTGAGTATGCAGACTCCAGTTATTACGTTAAGCGTTCAGGCTCCGGTCAGTTTCGTTGGGTATCCAGACTCCAGTTATTACGTTGAGTGTTCAGGCTCCGGCATGTTTCGTTGGGAATCCAGACTCCGGTGATTACGTTGATCATTCAGGCTCCGGTCATTTTTGTATAGTATCCAGACTCGGGTTATTACGTTGAGCGTTCAAGCTCCGGTCAGTTTCGTTGAGTATCCAGATTACGGTTATTACGTTGAGCGTTCAGGCTTTGGTCAGTTTCATTGAGTATCCAGACTCCGGTTATAACGTTGAGCGTTCAGGCTCCGGTCAGTTTCGTTGGGTATCCAGACTCCTGTTATTACATTGAGCGTTCAGGCTCCGGTCAGTTTCGTTGAGTATCCAGACTCAGGTTATTACGTTGAGCATTCGGGCTCCGGTCAGTTTCGTTCAGTATCCAGACACCGGTTATTACATTGAGCGTTCAGGCTCCGGTCATTTTCGTTGAGTATCCAGACTCCGGTTATTACGTTGAGGGTTTAGACTCCGGTCATTTTTGTTGATTATCTAGACTCTTGTCATTACGTTGAGCGTCCAGGCTCCGATCATTTTCGTTGAGTATCCAGGCTCCGGTCAATAAGTTGAGCGTTCAGGCTCCGGTCATTTTTGTTAAGTATCCAGACTCCGGCCATTATGTTGACCGTTTAGGATCCAGTCATTTTTGTTGAGTATCATAACTCTGGTTATTACGTTGAACGTTCAGACTCCGGTCAGTTTCACTGAGTATCCAGACTCCGGTCATTACGTTGAGCTTTCAGGATCCGGTCAGTCTCGTTGAATATCCAGACTCCTGTTATTACTTTGAGCGTTCAGGCTCCGGTCAGTTTCATTGGGTATCCAAACTCCAGTTATTACGTTCAGCGTTCAGGCTCCGGCAGGTTTCGTTGGGTATCAAGACTCCGGTGATTACGTTGATCATTCAGGCTCCGGTCATTTATGTTGAATATCCAAACTCGGGTTATTACGTTGAGCGTTCAAGCTCCGATCAGTTTCGTTGAGTATCCAAATTACGGTTATTACGTTGAGCGTTCAGGCTTCAGTCAGTTTCATTGAGTATCCAGACTCCGGTTATTACGTTGAGCGTTCAGGCTCCGGTCAGTTTCGTTGGGTATCCAGACTCTGGTTATTACCTCGAGCGTTCAGGCTCCAGTCATTTTCGTTGAGTATCCAGACTCCTGTTATTACATTGAGCTTTCAGGCTCCGGTCAGTTTCGTTGAGTATCCAGACTCAGGTTATTACATTGAGCATTCAGGCTCCAGTCAGTTTCGTTCAGTATCCACACACCGGTAATTACATTGAGCGTTCAGGCTCCGGTCATTTTCGTTGAGTATCCAGACTCCGGTTAGTACGTTGAGGGTTTAGACTCCGGTCATTTTCGTTGAGTATCTAGACTCTTGTCATTACGTTGAGCGTCCAGGCTCCGATCATTTTCGTTGAGTATCCAGGCTCCGGTCAATAAGTTGAGCGTTCAGGCTCCGGTCATTTTTGTTGAGTATCATAACTCCGGTTATTACGTTGAACGTTCAGACTCCGGTAAGTTTCATTGAGTATCCAGACTTCGGTCATTACGTTGAGCTTTCAGGATCCGGTCAGTCTCGTTGAGTATCCATACTCCAGTTATTAAGTTGAGCGTTCAGGCTCCGGTCAGTTTCGTTGGGTATCAAGACTCCAGTTATTACGTTGAGCGTTCAGGCTCCGGCAGGTTTCGTTGGGTATCCAGACTCCGGTGATTACGTTGATCATTCAGGCTCCGGTCATTTTTGTTGAGTATCCAGACTCGGGTTATGACGTTGAGCGTTCAAGCTCCGGTCAGTTTCGTTGAGTATCCAGATTACGGTTATTACGTTGAGCGTTCAGGCTTTGGTCAGTTTCATTGAGTATCCAGACTCCGGTTATAACGTTGAGCGTTCAGGCTCCGGTCAGTTTCGTTGGGTAACCATACTCCTGTTATTACATTGAGCGTTCAGGCTCCGGTCAGTTTCGTTGAGTATCCAGACTCAGGTTATTACGTTGAGCATTCGGGCTCCGGTCAGTTTCGTTCAGTATCCAGACACCGGTTATTACATTGAGCGTTCAGGCTCCGGTCATTTTCGTTGAGTATCCAGACTCTGGTTATTACGTTGAGCCTTCAAGATCCGGCAGGTTTCGTTGGGTATCAAGACTCCGGTGATTACGTTGATCATTCAGGCTCCAGTCATTTATGTTGAATATCCAGACTCGGGTTATTACGTTGAACGTTCAAGCTCTGGTCAGTTTCGTTGAGTATCCAGATTACGGTTATTACGTTGAGCGTTCAGGCTTCGGTCAGTTTCATTGAGTATCCAGACTCCGGTTGTTACGTTGAGCGTTCAGGCTCCGGTCAGTTTCGTTGGGTATCCAGACTCTGGTTATTACCTCGAGCGTTCAGGCTCCAGTCATTTTCGTTGAGTATCCAGACTCCTGTTATTACATTGAGCTTTCAGGCTCCGGTCAGTTTCGTTGAGTATCCAGACTCAGGTTATTACATTGAGCATTCGGGCTCCGGTCAGTTTTGTTCAGTATCCACACACCGGTAATTACATTGAGCGTTCAGGCTCCGGTCATTTTCGTTGAGTATCCAGACTCCGGTTATTACGTTGAGGGTTTAGACTCCGGTCATTTTCGTTGAGTATCTAGACTCTTGTCATTACGTTGAGCGTCCAGGCTCCGATCATTTTCGTTGAGTATCCAGGCTCCGGTCAATAAGTTGAGCGTTCAGGCTCCGGTCATTTTTGTTGAGTATCATAACTCCGGTTATTACGTTGAACGTTCAGACTCCGGTAAGTTTCATTGAGAATCCAGACTCCGGCCATTACGTTGAGCTTTCAGGATCCGGTCAGTCTCGTTGAGTATGCAGACTCCAGTTATTACGTTAAGCGTTCAGGCTCCGGTCAGTTTCGTTGGGTATCCAGACTCCAGTTATTACGTTGAGTGTTCAGGCTCCGGCAGGTTTCGTTGGGAATCCAGACTCCGGTGATTACGTTGATCATTCAGGCTCCGGTCATTTTTGTATAGTATCCAGACTCGGGTTATTACGTTGAGCATTCAAGCTCCAGTCAGTTTCATTGAGTATCCAGATTACGGTTATTACGTTGAGCGTTCAGGCTTTGGTCAGTTTCATTGAGTATTCAGACTCCGGTTATAACGTTGAGCGTTCAGGCTTCGGCCAGTTTCGTTGGGTATCCAGACTCCTGTTATTACATTGAGCGTTCAGGCTCCGGTCAGTTTCGTTGAGTATCCAGACTCAGGTTATTACGTTGAGCATTCGGGCTCCGGTCAGTTTCGTTCAGTATCCAGACACCGGTTATTACATTGAGCTTTCAGGCTCCGGTCATTTTCGTTGAGTATCCAGACTCCGGTTATTACGTTGAGGGTTTAGACTCCGGTCATTTTTGTTGAGTATCTAGACTCTTGTCATTACGTTGAGCGTCCAGGCTCCGATCATTTTCGTTGAGTATCCAGGCTCCGGTCAATAAGTTGAGCGTTCAGGCTCCGATCATTTTTGTTGAGTATCCAGACTCCGGCCATTATGTTGACCGTTTAGGATCCAGTCATTTTTGTTGAGTATCATAACTCTGGTTATTACGTTGAACGTTCAGACTCCGGTCAGTTTCACTGAGTATCCAGACTCCGGTCATTACGTTGAGCTTTCAGGATCCGGTCAGTCTCGTTGAATATCCAGACTCCAGTTATTACGTTGAGCGTTCAGGCTCCGGTCAGTTTCATTGGGTATCCAAACTCCAGTTATTACGTTCAGCGTTCAGGCTCCGACAGGTTTCGTTCGGTATCAAGACTCCGGTGATTACGTTGATCATTCAGGCTCCGGTCATTTATGTTGAATATCCAAACTCGGGTTATTACGTTGAGCGTTCAAGCTCCGGCAGTTTCGTTGAGTATCCAGATTACGGTTATTACGTTGAGCGTTCAGGCTTCAGTCAGTTTCATTGAGTATCCAGACTCCGGTTATTACGTTGAGCGTTCAGGCTCCGGTCAGTTTCGTTGGGTATCCAGACTCTGGTTATTACCTCGAGCGTTCAGGCTCCAGTCATTTTCGTTGAGTATCCAGACTCCTGTTATTACATTGAGCTTTCAGGCTCCGGTCAGTTTCGTTGAGTATCCAGACTCAGGTTATTACATTGAGCATTCAGGCTCCAGTCAGTTTCGTTCAGTATCCACACACCGGTAATTACATTGAGCGTTCAGGCTCCGGTCATTTTCGCTGAGTATCCAGACTCCGATTATTACGTGTAGGGTTTAGACTCCTGTCATTTTCGTTGAGTATCTAAACTCTTGTCATTACGTTGAGCGTCCAGGCTCCGATCATTTTCGTTGAGTATCCAGGCTCCGGTCAATAAGTTGAGCGTTCAGGCTCCGGTCATTTTTGTTGAGTATCATAACTCCGGTTATTACGTTAAACATTCAGACTCCGGTAAGTTTCATTGAGTATCCAGACTCCGGTCATTACGTTGAGCTTTCAGGATCCAGTCAGTCTCGTTGAGTATCCAGACTCCAGTTATTACGTTGAGCGTTCAGGCTCCGGTCAGTTTCGTTGGGTATCCAGACTCCAGTTATTACGTTGAGCGTTCAGGCTCCGGCAGGTTTCGTTGGGTATCCAGACTCCGGTGATTACGTTGATCATTCAGGCTCCGGTCATTTTTGTTGAGTATCCAGACTCGGGTTATTACGTTGAGCGTTCAAGCTCCGGTCAGTTTTGTTGAGTATCCAGATTACGGTTATTACGTTGAGCGTTCAGGCTTTGGTCAGTTTCATTGAGTATCCAGACTCCGGTTATAACGTTGAGCGTTCAGGCTCCGGTCAGTTTCGTTGGGTATCCAGACTCCTGTTATTACATTGAGCGTTCAGGCTCCGGTCAGTTTCGTTGAGTATCCAGACTCAGGTTATTACGTTGAGCATTCGGGCTCCGGTCAGTTTTGTTCAGTATCTAGACACCGGTTATTACATTGAGCGTTCAGGCTCCGGTCATTTTCGTTGAGTATCCAGACTCCGGTTATTACGTTGAGGGTTTAGACTCCGGTCATTTTTGTTGAGTATCTAGACTCTTGTCATTACGTTGAGCGTCCAGGCTCCGATCATTTTCATTGAGTATCCAGGCTCCGGTCAATAAGTTGAGCGTTCAGGCTCCGGTCATTTTTGTTGAGTATCCAGACTCCGGCCATTATGTTGAGCGTTCAGGATCCAGTCATTTTTTTTGAGTATCATAACTCTGGTTATTACGTTGAACGTTCAGACTCCGGTCAGTTTCACTGAGTATCCAGACTCCGGTCATTACGTTGAGCTTTCAGGATCCGGTCAGTCTCGTTGAATATCCAGACTCCAGTTATTACGTTGAGCGTTCAGGCTCCGGTCAGTTTCATTGGGTATCCAGACTCCAGTTATTACGTTGAGCGTTCAGGCTCCGGCAGGTTTCGTTGGGTATCAAGACTCCGGTGATTACGTTGATCATTCAGGCTCCGGTCATTTTTGTTGAGTATCCAGACTCGGGTTATTACGTTGAGCGTTCAAGCTCCGGTCAGTTTCGTTGAGTATCCAGATTACGGTTATTACGTTGAGCGTTCAGGCTTCGGTCAGTTTCATTGAGTGTCCAGACTCCGGTTATAACATTGAGCGTTCAGGCTCCGGTCAGTTTCGTTGGGTATCCAGACTCTGGTTATTACCTCGAGCGTTCAGGCTCCAGTCATTTTCGTTGAGTATCCAGACTCCTGTTATTACATTGAGCTTTCAGGCTCCGGTCAGTTTTGTTGAGTATCCAGACTCAGGTTATTACATTGAGCATTCGGGCTCCGGTCAGTTTCGTTCAGTATCCAGACACCGGTAATTACATTGAGCGTTCAGGCTCCGGTCATTTTCGCTGAGTATCCAGACTCCGATTATTACGTGTAGGGTTTAGACTCCTGTCATTTTCGTTGAGTATCTAAACTCTTGTCATTACGTTGAGCGTCCAGGCTCCGATCATTTTCGTTGAGTATCCAGGCTCCGGTCAATAAGTTGAGCGTTCAGGCTCCGGTCATTTTTGTTGAGTATCATAACTCCGGTTATTACGTTAAACATTCAGACTCCGGTAAGTTTCATTGAGTATCCAGACTCCGGTCATTATGTTGAGCTTTCAGGATCCAGTCAGTCTCGTTGAGTATCCAGACTCCAGTTATTACGTTGAGCGTTCAGGCTCCGGTCAGTTTTGTTGGGTATCCAGACTCCAGTTATTACGTTGAGCGTTCAGGCTCCGGCAGGTTTCGTTGGGTATCCAGACTCCGGTGATTACGTTGATCATTCAGGCTCCGGTCATTTTTGTTGAGTATCCAGACTCGGGTTATTACGTTGAACGTTCAAGCTGCGGTCAGTTTCGTTGAGTATCCAGATTACGGTTATTACGTTGAGCGTTCAGGCTTTGGTCAGTTTCATTGAGTATCCAGACTCCGGTTATAACATTGAGCGTTCAGGCTCCGGTCAGTTTCGTTGGGTATCCAGACTCCTGTTATTACATTGAGCGTTCAGGCTCCGGTCAGTTTCGTTGAGTATCCAGACTCAGGTTATTACGTTGAGCATTCGGGCTCCGGTCAGTTTCGTTCAGTATCCAGACACCGGTAATTACATTGAGCGTTCAGGCTCCGGTCATTTTCGTTGAGTATCCAGACTCCGGTTATTACGTGTAGGGTTTAGACTCCGGTCATTTTCGTTGAGTATCTAAACTCTTGTCATTACGTTGAGCGTCCAGGCTCCGATCATTTTCGTTGAGTATCCAGGCTCCGGTCAATAAGTTGAGCGTTCAGGCTCCGGTCATTTTTGTTGAGTATCATAACTCCGGTTATTACGTTAAACGTTCAGACTCCGGTAAGTTTCATTGAGTATCCAGACTCCGGTCATTACGTTGAGCTTTCAGGATCCGGTCAGTCTCGTTGAGTATCCAGACTCCAGTTATTACGTTGAGCGTTCAGGATCCGGTCAGTTTTGTTGGGTATCCAGACTCCAGTTATTACGTTGAGCGTTCAGGCTCCGGCAGGTTTCGTTGGGTATCCAGACTCCGGTGATTACGTTGATCATTCAGGCTCCGGTCATTTTTGTTGAGTATCCAGACTCGGGTTATTACGTTGAACGTTCAAGCTGCGGTCAGTTTCGTTGAGTATCCAGATTACGGTTATTACGTTGAGCGTTCAGGCTTTGGTCAGTTTCATTGAGTATCCAGACTCCGGTTATAACATTGAGCGTTCAGGCTCCGGTCAGTTTCGTTGGGTATCCAGACTCCTGTTATTACATTGAGCGTTCAGGATCCGGTCAGTTTCGTTGAGTATCCAGACTCAGGTTATTACGTTGAGCATTCGGGCTCCGGTCAGTTTCGTTCAGTATCCAGACACCGGTAATTACATTGAGCGTTCAGGCTCCGGTCATTTTCGCTGAGTATCCAGACTCCGGTTATTACGTGTAGGGTTTAGACTCCTGTCATTTTCGTTGAGTATCTAAACTCTTGTCATTACGTTGAGCGTCCAGGCTCCGATCATTTTCGTTGAGTATCCAGGCTCCGGTCAATAAGTTGAGCGTTTAGGCTCCGGTCATTTTTGTTGAGTATCATAACTCCGGTTATTACGTTAAACGTTCAGACTCCGGTAAGTTTCATTGAGTATCCAGACTCCGGTCATTATGTTGAGCTTTCAGGATCCAGTCAGTCTCGTTGAGTATCCAGACTCCAGTTATTACGTTGAGGGTTCAGGCTCCGGTCAGTTTTGTTGGGTATCCAGACTCCAGTTATTACGTTGAGCGTTCAGGCTCCGGCAGGTTTCGTTGGGTATCCAGACTCCGGTGATTACGTTGATCATTCAGGCTCCGGTCATTTTTGTTGAGTATCCAGACTCGGGTTATTACGTTGAACGTTCAAGCTGCGGTCAGTTTCGTTGAGTATCCAGATTACGGTTATTACGTTGAGCGTTCAGGCTTTGGTCAGTTTCATTGAGTATCCAGACTCCGGTTATAACATTGAGCGTTCAGGCTCCGGTCAGTTTCGTTGGGTATCCAGACTCCTGTTATTACATTGAGCGTTCAGGCTCCGGTCAGTTTCGTTGAGTATCCAGACTCAGGTTATTACGTTGAGCATTCGGGCTCCGGTCAGTTTCGTTCAGTATCCAGACACCGGTAATTACATTGAGCGTTCAGGCTCCGGTCATTTTCGTTGAGTATCCAGACTCCGGTTATTACGTGTAGGGTTTAGACTCCGGTCATTTTCGTTGAGTATCTAAACTCTTGTCATTACGTTGAGCGTCCAGGCTCCGATCATTTTCGTTGAGTATCCAGGCTCCGGTCAATAAGTTGAGCGTTCAGGCTCCGGTCATTTTTGTTGAGTATCATAACTGCGGTTATTACGTTAAACGTTCAGACTCCGGTAAGTTTCATTGAGTATCCAGACTCCGGTTATTACGTTGAGCTTTCAGGATCCGGTCAGTCTCGTTGAGTATCCAGACTCCAGTTATTACGTTGAGCGTTCAGGCTCCGGTCAGTTTTGTTGGGTATCCAGACTCCAGTTATTACGTTGAGCGTTCAGGCTCCGGCAGGTTTCGTTGGGTATCCAGACTCCGGTGATTACGTTGATCATTCAGGCTCCGGTCATTTTTGTTGAGTATCCAGACTCGGGTTATTACGTTGAACGTTCAAGCTGCGGTCAGTTTCGTTGAGTATCCAGATTACGGTTATTACGTTGAGCGTTCAGGCTTTGGTCAGTTTCATTGAGTATCCAGACTCCGGTTATAACATTGAGCGTTCAGGCTCCGGTCAGTTTCGTTGGGTATCCAGACTCCTGTTATTACATTGAGCGTTCAGGCTCCGGTCAGTTTCGTTGAGTATCCAGACTCAGGTTATTACGTTGAGCATTCGGGCTCCGGTCAGTTTCGTTCAGTATCCAGACACCGGTAATTACATTGAGCGTTCAGGCTCCGGTCATTTTCGCTGAGTATCCAGACTCCGGTTATTACGTGTAGGGTTTAGACTCCTGTCATTTTCGTTGAGTATCTAAACTCTTGTCATTACGTTGAGCGTCCAGGCTCCGATCATTTTCGTTGAGTATCCAGGCTCCGGTCAATAAGTTGAGCGTTCAGGCTCCGGTCATTTTTGTTGAGTATCATAACTCCGGTTATTACGTTAAACGTTCAGACTCCGGTAAGTTTCATTGAGTATCCAGACTCCGGTCATTATGTTAAGCTTTCAGGATCCAGTCAGTCTCGTTGAGTATCCAGACTCCAGTTATTACGTTGAGGGTTCAGGCTCCGGTCAGTTTTGTTGGGTATCCAGACTCCAGTTATTACGTTGAGCGTTCAGGCTCCGGCAGGTTTCGTTGGGTATCCAGACTCCGGTGATTACGTTGATCATTCAGGCTCCGGTCATTTTTGTTGAGTATCCAGACTCGGGTTATTACGTTGAACGTTCAAGCTGTGGTCAGTTTCGTTGAGTATCCAGATTACGGTTATTACGTTGAGCGTTCAGGCTTTGGTCAGTTTCATTGAGTATCCAGACTCCGGTTATAACATTGAGCGTTCAGGCTCCGGTCAGTTTCGTTGGGTATCCAGACTCCTGTTATTACATTGAGCGTTCAGGCTCCGGTCAGTTTCGTTGAGTATCCAGACTCAGGTTATTACGTTGAGCATTCGGGCTCTGGTCAGTTTCGTTCAGTATCCAGACACCGGTAATTACATTGAGCGTTCAGGCTCCGGTCATTTTCGTTGAGTATCCAGACTCCGGTTATTACGTGTAGGGTTTAGACTCCGGCCATTTTCGTTGAGTATCTAAACTCTTGTCATTACGTTGAGCGTCCAGGCTCCGATCATTTTCGTTGAGTATCCAGGCTCCGGTCAATAAGTTGAGCGTTCAGGCTCCGGTCATTTTTGTTGAGTATCATAACTCCGGTTATTACGTTAAACGTTCAGACTCCGGTAAGTTTCATTGAGTATCCAGACTCCGGTCATTACGTTGAGCTTTCAGGATCCGGTCAGTCTCGTTGAGTATCCAGACTCCAGTTATTACGTTGAGCGTTCAGGCTCCGGTCAGTTTTGTTGGGTATCCAGACTCCAGTTATTACGTTGAGCGTTCAGGCTCCGGCAGGTTTCGTTGGGTATCCAGACTCCGGTGATTACGTTGATCATTCAGGCTCCGGTCATTTTTGTTGAGTATCCAGACTCGGGTTATTACGTTGAACGTTCAAGCTGCGGTCAGTTTCGTTGAGTATCCAGATTACGGTTATTACGTTGAGCGTTCAGGATTTGGTCAGTTTCATTGAGTCTCCAGACTCCGGTTATAACATTGAGCGTTCAGGCTCCGGTCAGTTTCGTTGGGTATCCAGACTCCTGTTATTACATTGAGCGTTCAGGCTCCGGTCAGTTTCGTTGAGTATCCAGACTCAGGTTATTACGTTGAGCATTCGGGCTCCGGTCAGTTTCGTTCAGTATCCAGACACCGGTAATTACATTGAGCGTTCAGGCTCCGGTCATTTTCGCTGAGTATCCAGACTCCGGTTATTACGTGTAGGGTTTAGACTCCTGTCATTTTCGTTGAGTATCTAAACTCTTGTCATTATGTTGAGCGTCCAGGCTCCGATCATTTTCGTTGAGTATCCAGGCTCCGGTCAATAAGTTGAGCGTTCAGGCTCCGGTCATTTTTGTTGAGTATCATAACTCCGGTTATTACGTTAAACGTTCAGACACCGGTAAGTTTCATTGAGTATCCAGACTCCGGTCATTATGTTGAGCTTTCAGGATCCAGTCAGTCTCGTTCAGTATCCAGACTCCAGTTATTACGTTGAGGGTTCAGGCTCCGGTCAGTTTTGTTGGGTATCCAGACTCCAGTTATTACGTTGAGCGTTCAGGCTCCGGCAGGTTTCGTTGGGTATCCAGACTCCGGTGATTACGTTGATCATTCAGGCTCCGGTCATTTTTGTTGAGTATCCAGACTCGGGTTATTACGTTGAACGTTCAAGCTGCGGTCAGTTTCGTTGAGTATCCAGATTACGGTTATTACGTTGAGCGTTCAGGCTTTGGTCAGTTTCATTGAGTATCCAGACTCCGGTTATAACATTGAGCGTTCAGGCTCCGGTCAGTTTCGTTGGGTATCCAGACTCCTGTTATTACATTGAGCGTTCAGGCTCCGGTCAGTTTCGTTGAGTATCCAGACTCAGGTTATTACGTTGAGCATTCGGGCTCCGGTCAGTTTCGTTCAGTATCCAGACACCGGTAATTACATTGAGCGTTCAGGCTCCGGTCATTTTCGTTGAGTATCCAGACTCCGGTTATTACGTGTAGGGTTTAGACTCCGGTCATTTTCGTTGAGTATCTAAACTCTTGTCATTACGTTGAGCGTCCAGGCTCCGATCATTTTCGTTGAGTATCCAGGCTCCGGTCAATAAGTTGAGCGTTCAGGCTCCGGTCATTTTTGTTGAGTATCATAACTCCGGTTATTACGTTAAACGTTCAGACTCCGGTAAGTTTCATTGAGTATCCAGACTCCGGTCATTACGTTGAGCTTTCAGGATCCGGTCAGTCTCGTTGAGTATCCAGACTCCAGTTATTACGTTGAGCGTTCAGGCTCCGGTCAGTTTTGTTGGGTATCCAGACTCCAGTTATTACGTTGAGCGTTCAGGCTCCGGCAGGTTTCGTTGGGTATCCAGACTCCGGTGATTACGTTGATCATTCAGGCTCCGGTCATTTTTGTTGAGTATCCATACTCGGGTTATTACGTTGAACGTTCAAGCTGCGGTCAGTTTCGTTGAGTATCCAGATTACGGTTATTACGTTGAGCGTTCAGGCTTTGGTCAGTTTCATTGAGTATCCAGACTCCGGTTATAACATTGAGCGTTCAGGCTCCGGTCAGTTTCGTTGGGTATCCAGACTCCTATTATTACATTGAGCGTTCAGGCTCCGGTCAGTTTCGTTGAGTATCCAGACTCAGGTTATTACGTTGAGCATTCGGGCTCCGGTCAGTTTCGTTCAGTATCCAGACACCGGTAATTACATTGAGCGTTCAGGCTCCGGTCATTTTCGCTGAGTATCCAGACTCCGGTTATTACGTGTAGGGTTTAGACTCCTGTCATTTTCGTTGAGTATCTAAACTCTTGTCATTACGTTGAGCGTCCAGGCTCCGATCATTTTCGTTGAGTATCCAGGCTCCGGTCAATAAGTTGAGCGTTCAGGCTCCGGTCATTTTTGTTGAGTATCATAACTCCGGTTATTACGTTAAACGTTCAGACTCCGGTAAGTTTCATTGAGTATCCAGACTCCGGTCATTATGTTGAGCTTTCAGGATCCAGTCAGTCTCGTTGAGTATCCAGACTCCAGTTATTACGTTGAGGGTTCAGGCTCCGGTCAGTTTTGTTGGGTATCCAGACTCCAGTTATTACGTTGAGCGTTCAGGCTCCGGCAGGTTTCGTTGGGTATCCAGACTCCGGTGATTACGTTGATCATTCAGGCTCTGGTCATTTTTGTTGAGTATCCAGACTCGGGTTATTACGTTGAACGTTCAAGCTGCGGTCAGTTTCGTTGAGTATCCAGATTACGGTTATTACGTTGAGCGTTCAGGCTTTGGTCAGTTTCATTGAGTATCCAGACTCCGGTTATAACATTGAGCGTTCAGGCTCCGGTCAGTTTCGTTGGGTATCCAGACTCCTGTTATTACATTGAGCGTTCAGGCTCCGGTCAGTTTCGTTAAGTATCCAGACTCAGGTTATTACGTTGAGCATTCGGGCTCCGGTCAGTTTCGTTCAGTATCCAGACACCGGTAATTACATTGAGCGTTCAGGCTCCGGTCATTTTCGTTGAGTATCCAGACTCCGGTTATTACGTGTAGGGTTTAGACTCCGGTCATTTTCGTTGAGTATCTAAACTCTTGTCATTACGTTGAGCGTCCAGGCTCCGATCATTTTCGTTGAGTATCCAGGCTCCGGTCAATAAGTTGAGCGTTCAGGCTCCGGTCATTTTTGTTGAGTATCATAACTCCGGTTATTACGTTAAACGTTCAGACTCCGGTAAGTTTCATTGAGTATCCAGACTCCGGTCATTACGTTGAGCTTTCAGGATCCGGTCAGTCTCGTTGAGTATCCAGACTCCAGTTATTACGTTGAGGGTTCAGGCTCCGGTCAGTTTTGTTGGGTATCCAGACTCCAGTTATTACGTTGACCGTTCAGGCTCCGGCAGGTTTCGTTGGGTATCCAGACTCCGGTGATTACGTTGATCATTCAGGCTCCGGTCATTTTTGTTGAGTATCCAGACTCGGGTTATTACGTTGAACGTTCAAGCTGCGGTCAGTTTCGTTGAGTATCCAGATTACGGTTATTACGTTGAGCGTTCAGGCTTTGGTCAGTTTCATTGAGTATCCAGACTCCGGTTATAACATTGAGCGTTCAGGCTCCGGTCAGTTTCGTTGGGTATCCAGACTCCTGTTATTACATTGAGCGTTCAGGCTCCGGTCAGTTTCGTTGAGTATCCAGACTCAGGTTATTACGTTGAGCATTCGGGCTCCGGTCAGTTTCGTTCAGTATCCAGACACCGGTAATTACATTGAGCGTTCAGGCTCCGGTCATTTTCGTTGAGTATCCAGACTCCGGTTATTACGTGTAGGGTTTAGACTCCGGTCATTTTCGTTGAGTATCTAAACTCTTGTCATTACGTTGAGCGTCCAGGCTCCGATCATTTTCGTTGAGTATCCAGGCTCCGGTCAATAAGTTGAGCGTTCAGGCTCCGGTCATTTTTGTTGAGTATCATAACTCCGGTTATTACGTTAAACGTTCAGACTCCGGTAAGTTTCATTGAGTATCCAGACTCCGGTCATTACGTTGAGCTTTCAGGATCCGGTCAGTCTCGTTGAGTATCCAGACTCCAGTTATTACGTTGAGCGTTCAGGCTCCGGTCAGTTTTGTTGGGTATCCAGACTCCAGTTATTACGTTGAGCGTTCAGGCTCCGGCAGGTTTCGTTGGGTATCCAGACTCTGGTGATTACGTTGATCATTCAGGCTCTGGTCATTTTTGTTGAGTATCCAGACTCGGGTTATTACGTTGAACGTTCAAGCTGCGGTCAGTTTCGTTGAGTATCCAGATTACGGTTATTACGTTGAGCGTTCAGGATTTGGTCAGTTTCATTGAGTATCCAGACTCCGGTTATAACATTGAGCGTTCAGGCTCCGGTCAGTTTCGTTGGGTATCCAGACTCCTGTTATTACATTGAGCGTTCAGGCTCCGGTCAGTTTCGTTGAGTATCCAGACTCAGGTTATTACGTTGAGCATTCGGGCTCCGGTCAGTTTCGTTCAGTATCCAGACACCGGTAATTACATTGAGCGTTCAGGCTCCGGTCATTTTCGCTGAGTATCCAGACTCCGGTTATTACGTGTAGGGTTTAGACTCCTGTCATTTTCGTTGAGTATCTAAACTCTTGTCATTACGTGTAGCGTCCAGGCTCCGATCATTTTCGTTGAGTATCCAGGCTCCGGTCAATAAGTTGAGCGTTCAGGCTCCGGTCATTTTTGTTGAGTATCATAACTCCGGTTATTACGTTAAACGTTCAGACTCCGGTAAGTTTCATTGAGTATCCAGACTCCGGTCATTATGTTGAGCTTTCAGGATCCAGTCAGTCTCGTTGAGTATCCAGACTCCAGTTATTACGTTGAGGGTTCAGGCTCCGGTCAGTTTTGTTGGGTATCCAGACTCCAGTTATTACGTTGAGCGTTCAGGCTCCGGCAGGTTTCGTTGGGTATCCAGACTCCGGTGATTACGTTGATCATTCAGGCTCCGGTCATTTTTGTTGAGTATCCAGACTCGGGTTATTACGTTGAACGTTCAAGCTGCGGTCAGTTTCGTTGAGTATCCAGATTACGGTTATTACGTTGAGCGTTCAGGCTTTGGTCAGTTTCATTGAGTATCCAGACTCCGGTTATAACATTGAGCGTTCAGGCTCCGGTCAGTTTCGTTGGGTATCCAGACTCCTGTTATTACATTGAGCGTTCAGGCTCCGGTCAGTTTCGTTAAGTATCCAGACTCAGGTTATTACGTTGAGCATTCGGGCTCCGGTCAGTTTCGTTCAGTATCCAGACACCGGTAATTACATTGAGCGTTCAGGCTCCGGTCATTTTCGTTGAGTATCCAGACTCCGGTTATTACGTGTAGGGTTTAGACTCCGGTCATTTTCGTTGAGTATCTAAACTCTTGTCATTACGTTGAGCGTCCAGGCTCCGATCATTTTTGTTGAGTATCCAGGCTCCGGTCAATAAGTTGAGCGTTCAGGCTCCGGTCATTTTTGTTGAGTATCATAACTCCGGTTATTACGTTAAACGTTCAGACTCCGGTAAGTTTCATTGAGTATCCAGACTCCGGTCATTACGTTGAGCTTTCAGGATCCAGTCAGTCTCGTTCAGTATCCAGACTCCAGTTATTACGTTGAGCGTTCAGGCTCCGGTCAGTTTCGTTGGGTATCCAGACTCCAGTTATTACGTTGAGCGTTTAGGCTCCGGCAGGTTTCGTTGGGTATCCAGACTCCGGTGATTACGTTGATCATTCAGGCTCCGGTCATTTTTGTTGAGCATCCAGACTCGGGTTATTACGTTGAACGTTCAAGCTGCGGTCAGTTTCGTTGAGTATCTAGATTACGGTTATTACGTTGAGCGTTCAGGCTTTGGTCAGTTTCATTGAGTATCCATACTCCGGTTATAACGTTGAGCGTTCAGGCTCCGGTCAGTTTCGTTGGGTATCCAGACTCCTGTTATTACATTGAGCGTTCAGGCTCCGGTCAGTTTCGTTGAGTATCCAGACTCAGGTTATTACATTGAGCATTCGGGCTCCGGTTAGTTTCGTTCAGTATCCAGACACCGGTTATTACATTGAGCGTTCAGGCTCCGATCATTTTCGTTGAGTATCCAGACTCCGGTTATTACATTGAGGGTTTAGACTCCGGTCATTTTTGTTGAGTATCTAGACTCTTGTCATTACGTTGAGCATCCAGGCTCCGATCATTTTCGTTGAGTATCCAGGCTCCGTTCAATAAGTTGAGCGTTATGGCTCCGGTCATTTTTGTTGAGTATCCAGACTCCGGCCATTATGTTGAGCGTTCAGGATCCAGTCATTTTTGTTGAGTATCATAACTCTGGTTATTACGTTGAACGTTCAGACTCCGGTCAGTTTCACTGAGTATCCAGACTCCGGTCATTACGTTGAGCTTTCAGGATCCGGTCAGTCTCGTTGAGTATCCAGACTCCAGTTATTACGTTGAGCGTTCAGGCTTCGGTCAGTTTCGTTGGGTATCCAGACTCCAGTTATTACGTTGAGCGTTCAGGCTCCGGTCAGTTTCGTTGGGTATCCAGACTCCGTTGATTACGTTGATCATTCAGGCTCCGGTCATTTTTGTTGAGTATCCAAACTCAGGTTATTACGTTGAGCGTTCATACTCCGGTCAGTTTCGTTGAGTATCCAGATTACGGTTATTACGTTGAGGGTTCAGGCTCCGGTCAGTTTCATTGAGTATCCAGACTCTGGTTATTACGTTGAGCATTCAGACTCCGGTCAGTTTCGTAGGGTATCCAGACTCCGGTTATTATGTTGAGAGTTCAGACTCCGGTCATTTTCGTTGAGTATCCAGACTCCGGTTATTATGTCGAGCGTTCAGGATCCGGTCAGTTTCGTTGAGTATCCAAACTCCGGTTATTACGTTGAGCATTCGGGCTCCGGTCTGTTTCGTTGGGTATCCAGACTCCGGTTATTACGTTGATCGTTCAGGCTCCGGTCATTTTCGTTGAGTATCCAGACTCGGGTTATTACGTTGAGCGTTCAGGCTCCGGTCAGTTTTGTTGAGTATCCAGATTCCGGTTATTACGTTGAGCGTTCTGGCTCCGTTCAGTTTCGTTGGGTATCCAGACTCCGGTTATTACGTTGAGCGTTCAGGCTCCGGTCAGTTTTGTTGGGTATCCAGACTCCGGTTATTACGTTGAGCGTTCAGGCTCCGATCATTTTTGTTGAGTATCCAGACTCTTGCTATTACGTTGAGCGTTCAGGCTCCGGTTATTTTTGTTGAGTATCCAGACTCTGGTCATTACGTTGAGCGTTCAGGATCCGGTCAGTCTCGTTGAGTATCCAGACTCCAGTTATTATGTTGAGCGTTCAGGCTCCGGTTAGTTTCGTTGGGTATCCAGACTCCAGTTATTACGTTGAGCGTTCAGGCTCCAGCAGGTTTCGTTGGGTATCCAGACTCCGGTGATTACGTTGATCATTCAGGCTCCGGTCATTTTTGTTGAGTATCCAGACTCCGGTTATTACGTTGAGCGTTCAGGCTCCGGTCAGTTTCGTTGGGTATCCAGACTCTGGTTATTACCTCGAGCGTTCAGGCTCTAGTCATTTTCGTTGAGTATCCAGACTCCTGTTATTACATTGAGCTTTCAGGCTCCGGTCAGTTTCGTTGAGTATCCAGACTCAGGTTATTACATTGAGCATTCGGGCTACGGTCAGTTTCGTTCAGTATCCAGACACCGGATATTACATTGAGCGTTCAGGCTCCGGTCATTTTCGTTGAGTATCCAGACTCCGGTTATTACGTTGAGGGTTTAGACTCCGGTCATTTTCGTTGAGTATCTAGACTCTTGTCATTACGTTGAGCGACCAGGCTCCGGTCATTTTCGTTGAGTATCCAGGCTCCGGTCATTTTTGTTGAGTATCATAACTCCGGTTATTACGTTGAACGTTCAGACTCCGGTAAGTTTCATTGAGTATCCAGACTCCGGTCATTACATTGAGCTTTCAGGATCCGGTCAGTCTCGTTGAGTATCCATACTCCAGTTATTACGTTGAGCGTTCAGGCTCCGGTCAGTTTCGTTGGGTATCCAGACTCCAGTTATTACGTTGAGCGTTCAGGCTCCGGCAGGTTTCGTTGGGTATCCAGACTCCGGTGATTACGTTGATCATTCAGGCTCCGGTCATTTTTGTTGAGTATCCAGACTCGGGTTATTACGTTGAACGTTCAAGCTGCGGTCAGTTTCGTTGAGTATCCAGATTACGGTTATTACGTTGAGCGTTCAGGCTTTGGTCAGTTTCATTGAGTATCCAGACTCCGGTTATAACATTGAGCGTTCAGGCTCCGGTCAGTTTCGTTGGGTATCCAGACTCCTGTTATTACATTGAGCGTTCAGGCTCCGGTCAGTTTCGTTGAGTATCCAGACTCAGGTTATTACGTTGAGCATTCGGGCTCCGGTCAGTTTCGTTCAGTATCCAGACACCGGTTATTACATTGAGCGTTCAGGCTCCGGTCATTTTCGTTGAGTATCCAGACTCCGGTTATTACGTTGAGGGTTTAGACTCCGGTCATTTTTGTTGAGTATCTAGACTCTTGTCATTACGTTGAGCGTCCAGGCTCCGGTCATTTTCGTTGAGTATCCAGGCTCCGGTCAATAAGTTGAGCGTTCAGGCTCCGGTCATTTTTGTTGAGTATCCAGACTCCGGCCATTATGTTGAGCGTTCAGGATCCAGTCATTTTTGTTGAGTATCATAACTCTGGTTATTACGTTGAACGTTCAGACTTCGGTCAGTTTCACTGAGTATCCAGACTCCGGTCATTACGTTGAGCTTTCAGGATCCGGTCAGTCTCGTTGAATATCCAGACTCCAGTTATTACATTGAGCGTTCAGGCTCCGGTCAGTTTCATTGGGTATCCAGACTCCTGTTATTACGTTGAGCGTTCAGGCTCCGGCAGGTTTCGTTGGGTATCAGGACTCCGGTGATTACGTTGATCATTCAGGCTCCTGTCATTTATGTTGAATATCCAAACTCGGGTTATTACGTTGAGCGTTCAAGCTCCGGTCAGTTTCGTTGAGTATCCAGATTACGGTTATTACGTTGAGCGTTCAGGCTTCGGTCAGTTTCATTGAGTATCCAGACTCCGGTTATTACGTTGAGCGTTCAGGCTCCGGTCAGTTTCGTTGGGTATCCAGACTCTAGTTATTACCTCGAGCGTTCAGGCTCCAGTCATTTTCGTTGAGTATCCAGACTCAGGTTATTACATTGAGCATTCAGGCTCCGGTCAGTTTCGTTCAGTATCCACACACCGGTAATTACATTGAGCGTTCAGGCTCCGGTCATTTTCGTTGAGTATCCAGACTCCGGTTATTACGTTGAGGGTTTAGACTCCGGTCATTTTCGTTGAGTATCTAGACTCTTGTCATTACATTGAGCGTCCAGGCTCCGATCATTTTCGTTGAGTATCCAGGCTCCGGTCAATAAGTTGAGCGTTCAGGCTCCGGTCATTTTTGTTGAGTATCATAACTCCGGTTATTACGTTGAACGTTCAGACTCCGGTAAGTTTCATTGAGTATCCAGACTCCGGTCATTACGTTGAGCTTTCAGGATCCGGTCAGTCTCGTTGAGTATCCATACTCCAGTTATTAAGTTGAGCATTCAGGCTCCAGTCAGTTTCGTTGGGTATCAAGACTCCAGTTATTACGTTGAGCGTTCAGGCTCCGGCAGGTTTCGTTGGGTATCCAGACTCCGGTGATTACGTTGATCATTCAGGCTTCGGTCATTTTTGTTGAGTATCCAGACTCGGGTTATGACGTTGAGCGTTCAAGCTCCGGTCAGTTTCGTTGAGTATCCAGATTACGGTTATTACGTTGAGCGTTCAGGCTTTGGTCAGTTTCATTGAGTATCCAGACTCCGGTTATAACGT
The DNA here is from genome assembly GCA_963859935.3 of Lathyrus sativus. Taxonomy (NCBI): domain Eukaryota; kingdom Viridiplantae; phylum Streptophyta; class Magnoliopsida; order Fabales; family Fabaceae; genus Lathyrus; species Lathyrus sativus. Next base: position 247,373,961 of record OZ012736.1, on the reverse strand, counting down.
TGAGCGTTCTGGCTCCGGTCAGTTTCGTTGGGTAACCAGACTCCTGTTATTACATTGAGCGTTCAGGCTCCGGTCAGTTTCGTTGAGTATCCAGACTCAGGTTATTACGTTGAGCATTCGGGCTCCGGTCAGTTTCGTTCAGTATCCAGACACCGGTTATTACATTGAGCGTTCAGGCTCCGATCATTTTCGTTGAGTATCCAGACTCTGGTTATTACGTTGAGGCTTCAAGATCTGGCAGGTTTCGTTGGGTATCAAGACTCCGGTGATTACGTTGATCATTCAGGCTCCGGTCATTTATGTTGAATATCCAGACTCGGGTTATTACGTTGAACGTTCAAGCTCCTGTCAGTTTCGTTGAGTATCCAGATTACGGTTATTACGTTGAGCGTTCAGGCTTCGGTCAGTTTCATTGAGTATCCAGACTCCGGTTATTACGTTGAGCGTTCAGGCTCCGGTCAGTTTCGTTGGGTATCCAGACTCTGGTTATTACCTCGAGCGTTCAGGCTCCAGTCATTTTCGTTGAGTATCCAGAATCCTGTTATTACATTGAGCTTTCAGGCTCCGGTCAGTTTCGTTGAGTATCCAGACTCAGCTTATTACATTGAGCATTCGGGCTCCGGTCAGTTTCGTTCAGTATCCACACACTGGTAATTACATTGAGCGTTCAGGCTCCGATCATTTTCGTTGAGTATCCAGACTCCGGTTATTACGTTGAGGGTTTAGACTCCGGTCATTTTCGTTGAGTATCTAGACTCTTGTCATTACGTTGAGCGTCCAGGCTCCAATCATTTTCGTTGAGTATCCAGGCTCCGGTCAATAAGTTGAGCGTTCTGGCTCCGGTCATTTTTGTTGAGTATCATAACTCCGGTTATTACGTTGAACGTTCAGACTCCGGTAAGTTTCATTGAGTATCCAGACTCCGGTCATTACGTTGAGCTTTCAGGATCCGGTCAGTCTCGTTGAGTATCCAGACTCCAGTTATTACGTTGAGCGTTCAGGCTCCGGTCAGTTTCGTTGGGTATCCAGAATCCAGTTATTACGTTGAGCGTTCAGGCTCCGGCAGGTTTCGTTGGGTATCCAGACTCCGGTGATTACGTTGATCATTCAGGCTCCGGTCATTTTTGTTGAGTATCCAGACTCGGGTTATTACGTTGAGCGTTCAAGCTCCGGTCAGTTTCATTGAGTATCCAGATTACGGTTATTACGTTGAGCGTTCAGGCTTTGGTCAGTTTCATTGAGTATCCAGACTCCGGTTATAACGTTGAGCGTTCAGGCTCCGGTCAGTTTCGTTGGGTATCCAGACTCCTGTTATTACATTAAGCGTTCAGGCTCCGGTCAGTTTCGTTGAGTATCCAGACTCAGGTTATTACGTTGAGCATTCGGGCTCCGGTCAGTTTCGTTCAGTATCTAGACACCGGTTATTACATTGAGCGTTCAGGCTCTGGTCATTTTCGTTGAGTATCCAGACTCCGGTTATTACGTTGAGGGTTTAGACTCCGGTCATTTTTGTTGAGTATCTAGACTCTTGTCATTACGTTGAGCGTCCAGGCTCCGATCATTTTCGTTGAGTATCCAGGCTCCGGTCAATAAGTTGAGCGTTCAGGCTCCGGTCATTTTTGTTGAGTATCCAGACTCCGGCCTTTATGTTGAGCGTTCAGGATCCAGTCATTTTTGTTGAGTATCATAACTCTGGTTATTACGTTGAACGTTCAGACTCCGGTCAGTTTCACTGAGTATCCAGACTCCGGTCATTACGTTGAGCTTTCAGGATCCGGTCAGTCTCGTTGAATATTCAGACTCCAGTTATTACGTTGAGCGTTCAGGCTCCGGTCAGTTTCGTTGGGTATCCAGACTCCTGTTATTACATTGAGCGTTCAGGCTCTGGTCAGTTTCGTTGAGTATCCAGACTCCTGTTATTACATTGAGCGTTCAGGCTCCGGTCAGTTTCGTTGGGTATCCAGACTCAGGTTATTACGTTGAGCATTCGGGCTCCGGTCAGTTTCGTTCAGTATCCAGACACCGGTTATTACATTGAGTGTTCAGGCTCCGGTCATTTTCGTTGAGTATCCAGACTCTGGTTATTACGTTGAGGCTTCAAGATCCGGCAAGTTTCGTTGGGTATCAAGACTCCGGTGATTATGTTGATCATTCAGGCTCCGGTCATTTATGTTGAATATCCAGACTCGGGTTATTACGTTGAACGTTCAAGCTCCGGTCAGTTTCGTTGAGTATCCAGATTACGGTTATTACGTTGAGCGTTCAGGCTTCGGTCAGTTTCATTGAGTATCCAGACTCCGATTATTACGTTGAGCGTTCAGGCTCCGGTCAGTTTCGTTGCGTATCCAGACTCTGGTTATTACCTCGAGCGTTCAGGCTCCAGTCATTTTCGTTGAGTATCCAGACTCCTGTTATTACATTGAGCTTTCAGGCTCCGGTCAGTTTCGTTGAGTATCCAGACTCAGGTTATTACATTGAGCATTCGGGCTCCGGTCAGTTTCGTTCAGTATCCACACACCGGTAATTATATTGAGCGTTCAGGCTCCGGTCATTTTCGTTGAGTATCCAGACTCTGGTTATTACGTTGAGGCTTCAAGATCTGGCAGGTTTCGTTGGGTATCAAGACTCCGGTGATTACGTTGATCATTCAGGCTCCGGTCATTTATGTTGAATATCCAGACTCGGGTTATTACGTTGAACGTTCAAGCTCCTGTCAGTTTCGTTGAGTATCCAGATTACGGTTATTACGTTGAGCGTTCAGGCTTCGGTCAGTTTCATTGAGTATCCAGACTCCGGTTATTACGTTGAGCGTTCAGGCTCCGGTCAGTTTCGTTGGGTATCCAGACTCTGGTTATTACCTCGAGCGTTCAGGCTCCAGTCATTTTCGTTGAGTATCCAGAATCCTGTTATTACATTGAGCTTTCAGGCTCCGGTCAGTTTCGTTGAGTATCCAGACTCAGCTTATTACATTGAGCATTCGGGCTCCGGTCAGTTTCGTTCAGTATCCACACACCGGTAATTACATTGAGCGTTCAGGCTCCGATCATTTTCGTTGAGTATCCAGACTCCGGTTATTACGTTGAGGGTTTAGACTCCGGTCATTTTCGTTGAGTATCTAGACTCTTGTCATTACGTTGAGCGTCCAGGCTCCAATCATTTTCGTTGAGTATCCAGGCTCCGGTCAATAAGTTGAGCGTTCTGGCTCCGGTCATTTTTGTTGAGTATCATAACTCCGGTTATTACGTTGAACGTTCAGACTCCGGTAAGTTTCATTGAGTATCCAGACTCCGGTCATTACGTTGAGCTTTCAGGATCCGGTCAGTCTCGTTGAGTATCCAGACTCCAGTTATTACGTTGAGCGTTCAGGCTCCGGTCAGTTTCGTTGGGTATCCAGAATCCAGTTATTACGTTGAGCGTTCAGGCTCCGGCAGGTTTCGTTGGGTATCCAGACTCCGGTGATTACGTTGATCATTCAGGCTCCGGTCATTTTTGTTGAGTATCCAGACTCGGGTTATTACGTTGAGCGTTCAAGCTCCGGTCAGTTTCATTGAGTATCCAGATTACGGTTATTACGTTGAGCGTTCAGGCTTTGGTCAGTTTCATTGAGTATCCAGACTCCGGTTATAACGTTGAGCGTTCAGGCTCCGGTCAGTTTCGTTGGGTATCCAGACTCCTGTTATTACATTAAGCGTTCAGGCTCCGGTCAGTTTCGTTGAGTATCCAGACTCAGGTTATTACGTTGAGCATTCGGGCTCCGGTCAGTTTCGTTCAGTATCTAGACACCGGTTATTACATTGAGCGTTCAGGCTCTGGTCATTTTCGTTGAGTATCCAGACTCCGGTTATTACGTTGAGGGTTTAGACTCCGGTCATTTTTGTTGAGTATCTAGACTCTTGTCATTACGTTGAGCGTCCAGGCTCCGATCATTTTCGTTGAGTATCCAGGCTCCGGTCAATAAGTTGAGCGTTCAGGCTCCGGTCATTTTTGTTGAGTATCCAGACTCCGGCCTTTATGTTGAGCGTTCAGGATCCAGTCATTTTTGTTGAGTATCATAACTCTGGTTATTACGTTGAACGTTCAGACTCCGGTCAGTTTCACTGAGTATCTAGACTCCGGTCATTACGTTGAGCTTTCAGGATCCGGTCAGTCTCGTTGAAAATTCAGACTCCAGTTATTACGTTGAGCGTTCAGGCTCCGGTCAGTTTCGTTGGGTATCCAGACTCCTGTTATTACATTGAGCGTTCAGGCTCTGGTCAGTTTCGTTGAGTATCCAGACTCCTGTTATTACATTGAGCGTTCAGGCTCCGGTCAGTTTCGTTGGGTATCCAGACTCAGGTTATTACGTTGAGCATTCGGGCTCCGGTCAGTTTCGTTCAGTATCCAGACACCGGTTATTACATTGAGCGTTCAGGCTCCGGTCATTTTCGTTGAGTATCCAGACTCTGGTTATTACGTTGAGGCTTCAAGATCCGGCAGGTTTCGTTGGGTATCAAGACTCCGGTGATTATGTTGATCATTCAGGCTCCGGTCATTTATGTTGAATATCCAGACTCGGGTTATTACGTTGAACGTTCAAGCTCCGGTCAGTTTCGTTGAGTATCCAGATTACGGTTATTACGTTGAGCGTTCAGGCTTCGGTCAGTTTCATTGAGTATCCAGACTCCGATTATTACGTTGAGCGTTCAGGCTCCGGTCAGTTTCGTTGCGTATCCAGACTCTGGTTATTACCTCGAGCGTTCAGGCTCCAGTCATTTTCGTTGAGTATCCAGACTCCTGTTATTACATTGAGCTTTCAGGCTCCGGTCAGTTTCGTTGAGTATCCAGACTCAGGTTATTACATTGAGCATTCGGGCTCCGGTCAGTTTCGTTCAGTATCCACACACCGGTAATTACATTGAGCGTTCAGGCTCCGGTCATTTTCGTTGAGTATCCAGACTCCGGTTATTACGTTGAGGGTTTAGACTCCGGTCATTTTCGTTGAGTATCTAGACTCTTGTCATTACGTTGAGCGTCCAGGCTCCGATCATTTTCGTTGAGTATCCAGGCTCCAGTCAATAAGTTGAGCGTTCTGGCTCCGGTCATTTTTGTTGAGTATCATAACTCCGGTTATTACGTTGAACGTTCAGACTCCGGTAAGTTTCATTGAGTATCCAGACTCCGGTCATTACGTTGAGCTTTCAGGATCCGGTCAGTCTCGTTGAGTATCCAGACTCCAGTTATTACGTTGAGCGTTCAGGCTCCGGTCAGTTTCGTTGGGTATCCAGAATCCAGTTATTACGTTGAGCGTTCAGGCTCCGGCAGGTTTCGTTGGGTATCCAGACTCCGGTGATTACGTTGATCATTCAGGCTCCGGTCATTTTTGTATAGTATTCAGACTCGGGTTATTACGTTGAGCGTTCAAGCTCCGGTCAGTTTCGTTGAGTATCCAGATTACGGTTATTACGTTGAGCGTTCAGGCTTTGGTCAGTTTCATTGAGTATCCAGACTCCGGTTATAACGTTGAGCGTTCAGGCTCCGGTCAGTTTCGTTGGGTATCCAGACTCCTGTTATTACATTGAGCGTTCAGGCTCCGGTCAGTTTCGTTGAGTATCCAGACTCAGGTTATTACGTTGAGCATTCGGGCTCCGGTCAGTTTCGTTCAGTATCCAGACACCAGTTATTACATTGAGCGTTCAGGCTCCGGTCATTTTCGTTGAGTATCCAGACTCTGGTTATTACGTTGAGCCTTCAAGATCCGGCAGGTTTCGTTGGGTATCAAGACTCCGGTGATTACGTTGATCATTCAGGCTCCGGTCATTTATGTTGAATATCCAGACTCGGGTTATTACGTTGAACGTTCAAGCTCCGGTCAGTTTCGTTGAGTATCCAGATTACGGTTATTACGTTGAGCGTTCAGGCTTCGGTCAGTTTCATTGAGTATCCAGACTCCGGTTATTACGTTGAGCATTCAGGCTCCGGTCAGTTTCGTTGGGTATCCAGACTCTGGTTATTACCTCGAGCGTTCAGGCTCCAGTCATTTTCGTTGAGTATCCAGACTCCTGTTATTACATTGAGCTTTCAGGCTCCGGTCAGTTTCGTTGAGTATCCAGACTCAGGTTATTACATTGAGCATTCGGGCTCCGGTCAGTTTCGTTCAGTATCCACACACCGGTAATTACATTGAGCGTTCAGGCTCCGGTCATTTTCGTTGAGTATCCAGACTCCAGTTATTACGTTGAGGGTTTAGACTCCGGTCATTTTCGTTGAGTATCTAGTCTCTTGTCATTACGTTGAGCGTCCAGGCTCCGATCATTTTCGTTGAGTATCCAGGCTCCGGTCAATAAGTTGAGCGTTCAGGCTCCGGTAATTTTTGTTGAGTATCATAACTCCGGTTATTACGTTGAACGTTCAGACTCCGGTAAGTTTCATTGAGTATCCAGACTTCGGTCATTACGTTGAGCTTTCAGGATCCGGTCAGTCTCGTTGAATATCCAGACTCCAGTTATTACGTTGAGCGTTCAGGCTCCGGTCAGTTTCGTTGGGTATCCAGACTCCTGTTATTACATTGAGCGTTCAGGCTCCGGTCAGTTTCGTTGAGTATCCAGACTCCTGTTATTACATTGAGCGTTCAGGCTCCGGTCAGTTTCGTTGGGTATCCAAACTCAGGTTATTACGTTGAGCATTCGGGCTCCGGTCAGTTTCGTTCAGTATCCAGACACCGGTTATTACATTGAGCGTTCAGGCTCCGGTCATTTTCGTTGAGTATCCAGACTCTGGTTATTACGTTGAGCCTTCAAGATCCGGCAGGTTTCGTTGGGTATCAAGACTCCGGTGATTACGTTGATCATTCAGGCTCCGGTCATTTATGTTGAATATCCAGACTCGGGTTATTACGTTGAACGTTCAAGCTCCGGTCAGTTTCGTTGAGTATCCAGATTACGGTTATTACGTTGAGCGTTCAGGCTTCGGTCAGTTTCATTGAGTATCCAGACTCCGGTTATTACGTTGAGCATTCAGGCTCCGGTCAGTTTCGTTGGGTATCCAGACTCTGGTTATTACCTCGAGCGTTCAGGCTCCAGTCATTTTCGTTGAGTATCCAGACTCCTGTTATTACATTGAGCTTTCAGGCTCCGGTCAGTTTCGTTGAGTATCCAGACTCAGGTTATTACATTGAGCATTCGGGCTCCGGTCAGTTTCGTTCAGTATCCACACACCGGTAATTACATTGAGCGTTCAGGCTCCGGTCATTTTCGTTGAGTATCCAGACTCCGGTTATTACGTTGAGGGTTTAGACTCCGGTCATTTTCGTTGAGTATCTAGTCTCTTGTCATTACGTTGAGCGTCCAGGCTCCGATCATTTTCGTTGAGTATCCAGGCTCCGGTCAATAAGTTGAGCGTTCAGGCTCCGGTAATTTTTGTTGAGTATCATAACTCCGGTTATTACGTTGAACGTTCAGACTCCGGTAAGTTTCATTGAGTATCCAGACTCCGGTCATTACGTTGAGCTTTCAGGATCCGGTCAGTCTCGTTGAGTATCCAGACTCCAGTTATTACGTTGAGCGTTCAGGCTCCGGTCAGTTTCGTTGGGTATCCAGACTCCAGTTATTACGTTGAGCGTTCAGGCTCCGGCAGGTTTCGTTGGGTATCCAGACTCCGGTGATAACGTTGATCATTCAGGCTCCGGTCATTTTTGTATAGTATCCAGACTCGGGTTATTACGTTGAGCGTTCAAGCTCCGGTCAGTTTCGTTGAGTATCCAGATTACAGTTATTACGTTGAGCGTTCAGGCTTTGGTCAGTTTCATTGAGTATCCAGACTCCGGTTATAACGTTGAGCGTTCAGGCTCCGGTCAGTTTCGTTGGGTATCCAGACTCCTGTTATTACATTGAGCGTTCAGGCTCCGGTCAGTTTCGTTGAGTATCCAGACTCAGGTTATTACGTTGAGCATTCAGGCTCCGGTCAGTTTCGTTCAGTATCCAGACACCGGTTATTACATTGAGCGTTCAGGCTCCGGTCATTTTCGTTGAGTATCCAGACTCCGGTTATTACGTTGAGGGTTTAGACTCCGGTCATTTTTGTTGAGTATCTAGACTCTTGTCATTACGTTGAGCGTCCAGGCTCCGATCATTTTCGTTGAGTATCCAGGCTCCGGTCAATAAGTTGAGCGTTCAGGCTCCGGTCATTTTTGTTGAGTATCCAGACTCCGGCCATTATGTTGAGCGTTCAGGATCCAGTCATTTTTGTTGAGTATCATAACTCTGGTTATTACGTTGAACGTTCAGACTCCGGTCAGTTTCACTGAGTATCCAGACTCCGGTCATTACGTTGAGCTTTCAGGATCCGGTCAGTCTCGTTGAATATCCAGACTCCAGTTATTACGTTGAGCGTTCAGGCTCCGGTCAGTTTCGTTGGGTATCCAGACTCCTATTATTACATTGAGCGTTCAGGCTCCGGTCAGTTTCGTTGAGTATCCAGACTCCTGTTATTACATTGAGCGTTCAGGCTCCGGTCAGTTTCGTTGGGTATCCAGACTCAGGTTATTACGTTGAGCATTCGGGCTCCGGTCAGTTTCGTTCAGTATCCAGACACCGGTTATTACATTGAGCGTTCAGGCTCCGATCATTTTCGTTGAGTATCCAGACTCTGGTTATTACGTTGAGCCTTCAAGATCCGGCAGGTTTCGTTGGGTATCAAGACTCCGGTGATTACGTTGATCATTCAGGCTCCGGTCATTTATGTTGAATATCCAGACTCGGGTTATTACGTTGAACGTTCAACCTCCGGTCAGTTTCGTTGAGTATCCAGATTACGGTTATTACGTTGAGCGTTCAGGCTTCGGTCAGTTTCATTGAGTATCCAGACTCCGGTTATTACGTTGAGCATTCAGGCTCCGGTCAGTTTCGTTGGGTATCCAGACTCTGGTTATTACCTCGAGCGTTCAGGCTCCAGTCATTTTCGTTGAGTATCCAGACTCCTGTTATTACATTGAGCTTTCAGGCTCCGGTCAGTTTCGTTCAGTATCCAGACTCAGGTTATTACATTGAGCATTCGGGCTCCGGTCAGTTTCGTTCAGTATCCACACACCGGTAATTACATTGAGCGTTCAGGCTCCGGTCATTTTCGTTGAGTATCCAGACTCCAGTTATTACGTTGAGGGTTTAGACTCCGGTCATTTTCGTTGAGTATCTAGTCTCTTGTCATTACGTTGAGCGTCCAGGCTCCGATCATTTTCGTTGAGTATCCAGGCTCCGGTCAATAAGTTGAGCGTTCAGGCTCCGGTAATTTTTGTTGAGTATCATAACTCCGGTTATTACGTAGAACGTTCAGACTCCGGTAAGTTTTATTGAGTATCCAGACTTCGGTCATTACGTTGAGCTTTCAGGATCCGGTCAGTCTCGTTGAATATCCAGACTCCAGTTATTACGTTGAGCGTTCAGGCTCCGGTCAGTTTCGTTGGGTATCCAGACTCCTGTTATTACATTGAGCGTTCAGGCTCCGGTCAGTTTCGTTGAGTATCCAGACTCAGGTTATTACGTTGAGCATTCAGGCTCCGGTCAGTTTCGTTCAGTATCCAGACACCGGTTATTACATTGAGCGTTCAGGCTCCGGTCATTTTCGTTGAGTATCCAGACTCCGGTTATTACGTTGAGGGTTTAGACTCCGGTCATTTTTGTTGAGTATCTAGACTCTTGTCATTACGTTGAGCGTCCAGGCTCTGATCATTTTCGTTGAGTATCCAGGCTCCGGTCAATAAGTTGAGCGTTCAGGCTCCGGTCATTTTTGTTGAGTATCCAGACTCCGGCCATTATGTTGAGCGTTCAGGATCCAGTCATTTTTGTTGAGTATCATAACTCTGGTTATTACGTTGAACGTTCAGACTCCGGTCAGTTTCACTGAGTATCCAGACTCCGGTCATTACGTTGAGCTTTCAGGATCCGGTCAGTCTCGTTGAATATCCAGACTCCAGTTATTACGTTGAGCGTTCAGGCTCCGGTCAGTTTCGTTGGGTATCCAGACTCCTATTATTACATTGAGCGTTCAGGCTCCGGTCAGTTTCGTTGAGTATCCAGACTCCTGTTATTACATTGAGCGTTCAGGCTCCGGTCAGTTTCGTTGGGTATCCAGACTCAGGTTATTACGTTGAGCATTCGGGCTCCGGTCAGTTTCGTTCAGTATCCAGACACCGGTTATTACATTGAGCGTTCAGGCTCCGATCATTTTCGTTGAGTATCCAGACTCTGGTTATTACGTTGAGCCTTCAAGATCCGGCAGGTTTCGTTGGGTATCAAGACTCCGGTGATTACGTTGATCATTCAGGCTCCGGTCATTTATGTTGAATATCCAGACTCGGGTTATTACGTTGAACGTTCAACCTCCGGTCAGTTTCGTTGAGTATCCAGATTACGGTTATTACGTTGAGCGTTCAGGCTTCGGTCAGTTTCATTGAGTATCCAGACTCCGGTTATTACGTTGAGCATTCAGGCTCCGGTCAGTTTCGTTGGGTATCCAGACTCTGGTTATTACCTCGAGCGTTCAGGCTCCAGTCATTTTCGTTGAGTATCCAGACTCCTGTTATTACATTGAGCTTTCAGGCTCCGGTCAGTTTCGTTCAGTATCCAGACTCAGGTTATTACATTGAGCATTCGGGCTCCGGTCAGTTTCGTTCAGTATCCACACACCGGTAATTACATTGAGCGTTCAGGCTCCGGTCATTTTCGTTGAGTATCCAGACTCCAGTTATTACGTTGAGGGTTTAGACTCCGGTCATTTTCGTTGAGTATCTAGTCTCTTGTCATTACGTTGAGCGTCCAGGCTCCGATCATTTTCGTTGAGTATCCAGGCTCCGGTCAATAAGTTGAGCGTTCAGGCTCCGGTAATTTTTGTTGAGTATCATAACTCCGGTTATTACGTAGAACGTTCAGACTCCGGTAAGTTTTATTGAGTATCCAGACTTCGGTCATTACGTTGAGCTTTCAGGATCCGGTCAGTCTCGTTGAATATCCAGACTCCAGTTATTACGTTGAGCGTTCAGGCTCCGGTCAGTTTCGTTGGGTATCCAGACTCCTGTTATTACATTGAGCGTTCAGGCTCCGGTCAGTTTCGTTGAGTATCCAGACTCCTGTTATTACATTGAGCGTTCAGGCTCCGGTCAGTTTCGTTGGGTATCCAAACTCAGGTTATTACGTTGAGCATTCGGGCTCCGGTCAGTTTCGTTCAGTATCCAGACACTGGTTATTACATTGAGCGTTCAGGCTCCGGTCATTTTCGTTGAGTATCCAGACTCTGGTTATTACGTTGAGCCTTCAAGATCCGGCAGGTTTCGTTGGGTATCAAGACTCCGGTGATTACGTTGATCATTCAGGCTCCGGTCATTTATGTTGAATATCCAGACTCGGGTTATTACGTTGAACGTTCAAGCTCCGGTCAGTTTCGTTGAGTATCCAGATTACGGTTATTACGTTGAGCGTTCAGGCTTCGGTCAGTTTCATTGAGTATCCAGACTCCGGTTATTACGTTGAGCATTCAGGCTCCGGTCAGTTTCGTTGGGTATCCAGACTCTGGTTATTACCTCGAGCGTTCAGGCTCCAGTCATTTTCGTTGAGTATCCAGACTCCTGTTATTACATTGAGCTTTCAGGCTCCGGTCAGTTTCGTTGAGTATCCAGACTCAGGTTATTACATTGAGCATTCGGGCTCCGGTCAGTTTCGTTCAGTATCCACACACCGGTAATTACATTGAGCGTTCAGGCTCCGGTCATTTTCGTTGAGTATCCAGACTCCGGTTATTACGTTGAGGGTTTAGACTCCGGTCATTTTCGTTGAGTATCTAGTCTCTTGTCATTACGTTGAGCGTCCAGGCTCCGATCATTTTCGTTGAGTATCCAGGCTCCGGTCAATAAGTTGAGCGTTCAGGCTCCGGTAATTTTTGTTGAGTATCATAACTCCGGTTATTACGTTGAACGTTCAGACTCCGGTAAGTTTCATTGAGTATCCAGACTCCGGTCATTACGTTGAGCTTTCAGGATCCGGTCAGTCTCGTTGAGTATCCAGACTCCAGTTATTACGTTGAGCGTTCAGGCTCTGGTCAGTTTCGTTGGGTATCCAGACTCCAGTTATTACGTTGAGCGTTCAGGCTCCGGCAGGTTTCGTTGGGTATCCAGACTCCGGTGATAACGTTGATCATTCAGGCTCCGGTCATTTTTGTATAGTATCCAGACTCGGGTTATTACGTTGAGCGTTCAAGCTCCGGTCAGTTTCGTTGAGTATCCAGATTACGGTTATTACGTTGAGAGTTCAGGCTTTGGTCAGTTTCATTGAGTATCCAGACTCCGGTTATAACGTTGAGCGTTCAGGCTCCGGTCAGTTTCGTTGGGTATCCAGACTCCTGTTATTACATTGAGCGTTCAGGCTCTGGTCAGTTTCGTTGAGTATCCAGACTCAGGTTATTACGTTGAGCATTCAGGCTCCGGTCAGTTTCGTTCAGTATCCAGACACCGGTTATTACATTGAGCGTTCAGGCTCCGGTCATTTTCGTTGAGTATCCAGACTCCGGTTATTACGTTGAGGGTTTAGACTCCGGTCATTTTTGTTGAGTATCTAGACTCTTGTCATTACGTTGAGCGTCCAGGCTCCGATCATTTTCGTTGAGTATCCAGGCTCCGGTCAATAAGTTGAGCGTTCAGGCTCCGGTCATTTTTGTTGAGTATCCAGACTCCGGCCATTATGTTGAGCGTTCAGGACCCAGTCATTTTTGTTGAGTATCATAACTCTGGTTATTACGTTGAACGTTCAGACTCCGGTCAGTTTCACTGAGTATCCAGACTCCGGTCATTACGTTGAGCTTTCAGGATCCGGTCAGTCTCGTTGAATATCCAGACTCCAGTTATTACGTTGAGCGTTCAGGCTCCGGTCAGTTTCATTGGGTATCCAGACTCCAGTTATTACGTTGAGCGTTCAGGCTCCGGCAGGTTTCGTTGGGTATCAAGACTCCGGTGACTACGTTGATCATTCAGGCTCCGGTCATTTTTGTTGAGTATCCAGACTCGGGTTATTACGTTGAGCGTTCAAGCTCCTGTCAGTTTCGTTGAGTATCCAGATTACGGTTATTACGTTGAGCGTTCAGGCTTCGGTCAGTTTCATTGAGTGTCCAGACTCCGGTTATAACATTGAGCGTTCAGGCTCCGGTCAGTTTCGTTGGGTATCCAGACTCCGGTTATTACGTTGAGCGTTCAGGCTCCAGTCATTTTCATTGAGTATCCAGACTCTTGTTATTACATTGAGCTTTCAGGCTCCGATCAGTTTCGTTGAGTATCCAGACTCAGGCTATTACGTTGAGCATTCGGGCTCCGGTCAGTTTCGTTCAGTATCTAGACACCGGTTATTACATTGAGCGTTCAGGCTCCGGTCATTTTCGTTGAGTATCCAGACTCCGGTTATTATGTTGAGGGTTTAGACTCCGGTTATTTTTGTTGAGTATCTAGACTCTTGTCATTACGTTGAGCGTCCAGGCTCCGATCATTTTCGTTGAGTATCCAGGCTCCGGTCAATAAGTTGAGCGTTCAAGCTCCGGTCATTTTTGTTTAGTATCCAGACTCCGGACATTATGTTGAGTGTTCAGGATCCAGTCATTTTTGTTGAGTATCATAACTCCGGTTATTACGTTGAACGTTCAGACTCCGGTCAGTTTCATTGAGTATCCAGACTCCGGTCATTACGTTGAGCTTTTAGGATCCGGTCAGTCTCGTTGAGTATCCAGACTCCAGTTATTACGTTGAGCGTTCAGGCTCCGACAGGTTTCGTTGGGTATCCAGACTCCGGTGATTACGTTGATCATCCAGACTCCTATTATAACGTTGCGCGTTCAGGCTCCGGTCAGTTTCGTTGAGTATCTAGACTCCGGTTATTACGTTGAGCGTTCGGGCTCCGGTCAGTTTCGTTGGGTATCCAGACTCCGGTTATTACATTGATCATTCAGGCTCTGGTCATTTTCATTGAGTATCCATACTCGGGTTATTACATTGAGCGTTCAGGCTACAGCCAGTTTCGTTGAGTATCCAGATTCTGGTTATTACGTTGAGCGCTCACGCTCTGGTCAGTTTCGTTGGGTATCCAGACTCCAGTTATTACGTTGAGCGTTCAGGCTCCGGTAAGTTTCATTGGGTATCCAGACTACGATTATTACATTGAGCGTTCAAGCTCCAGTCATTTTCGTTGAGTATCCAGAATCCTGCTATTACGTTGAGCGTTTAGGCTCCGGTCAGTTTCGTTGAGTATCCAGACTCTTGTTATTACGTTGAGCGTTCAGGCTCCAGTCAGTTTCGTTGAGTATCCAGACTCCGGTTATTACATTGAGCGTTCAGGCTCCGTTCAGTTTCGTTGGGTATCCAGACTTCGGTTATCACGTTGAGCGTTCAGGCTCTGATCAGTTTCATTGGGTATCCATACTCCGGTTATTACGTTGAGCATTCAGGGTTCGGTCAGTTTCATTGGGTATCCAGACTTCGTTTATTACGTTGAACGTTCAGGCTCCGGTCATTTTCGTTAAGTATCCAGACTCTGGTTATTACGTTGAGGGTTTAGACTCCGGTCATTTTCGTTGAGTATCTAGACTCCTGTCATTACGTTGAGCGTCCAGGCTATGGTCATTTTCGTTGAGTATCCAGGCTCTAGTCAATACGTTAAGCGTTCAGGCTCCGGTCATTTTCGTTGAGTATCCAGACTCCGGCCATTATGTTAGCGTTCGGGATCCAGTCATTTTTGTTGAGTATCATAACTCCGGTTATTACGTTGAACGTTCAGGCTCCGGTCAGTTTCGTTGGGTATCCAGACTCCGGTGATTACGTTGATCATTCAGGCTCCGGTCATTTTCGTTGAGTATCCACACTCGGGTTATTACGTTGAGCATTCAGGCTCCGGTCGGTTTCATTGAGTATCCAGATTCCGGTTATTACGTTGAGCGTTCAGGCTCCGGTCAGTTTTGTTGGGTATCTAGACTCTGGTTATTATGTTGAGCGTTCAGGCTCCGGTCAGTTTAGTTGGGTATCCAGACTCCAGTTATTATGTTGAGCGTTCAGACTCAAGTCATTTTTGTTGAGTATCCAGACTCCTGTTATTACGTTGAGCGTTCAGGCTCCGTTCAGTTTCGTTGAGTATCCAGACTCGGGTTATTACGTTAAGCGTTCAAGCTCCGGTCAGTTTCGTTGAGTATCCAGACTCCGGTTATTACGTTGAGCGTTCAGGCTCCGGTAAGTTTTGTTGGGTATCCAGACTCCGGTTATTACGTTCAGCGTTCAGGCTCCGGTAATTTTTGTTGAGTATCCAGACTCCTACTATTACGTTGAGCGTTCAGGCTCCGGTCAATTTCGTTGAGTATCCAGACTCCGGTCATTACGTTGAGCTTTCGGGCTTCGATCAGTCTCGTTGAGTATCCAGACTCCAGTTATTACGTTGAGCGTTCAGGCTCTGGTCAGTTTCGTTGGGTATCCAGACTCTGGTGATTACGTTGATCATTCAGGCTCCGGTCATTTTTGTTGAGTATCCAGACTCGGGTTATTACGTTGAGCGTTCAAGCTCCGGTCAGTTTCGTTGAGTATCCAGACTCCAGTTATTACGTTGAGCATTCAGGCTCCGGTCAGTTTCGTTGGGTATCCAGACTCCGGTTATTGCGTTGAGAGTTCAGACTCCGGTCATTTTCGTTGAGTATCCAGACTCCGGTTATTACGTTGAGCGTTCAGGATCCGGTCAGTTTCTTTGAGTATCCAAACTCCGGTTATTATGTTGAGCGTTCAGGCTCCGATCAGTTTCATTGGTTATCCAGACTCCGGTTATTACGTTGAGCATTGTGGGTTCCGTCAGTTTCGTTGGGTATCCAGACTCCGTTTATTACGTTGAGCGTTCAGGCTCCGGTCATTTTCGTTCAGTATCCAGACACCGGTTATTACGTTGAGCGTTCAGGCTCCGGTCATTTTCGTTGAGTATCCAGACTCCGGTTATTACGTTGAGGTTTTAGACTCCGGTCATTTTTGTTGAGTATCTAGACTCTTGTCATTACGTTGAGCGTCCAGGCTCTGATCATTTTTGTTGAGTATCCAGGCTCCGATCAATACGTTGAGCGTTCAGGCTCCGGTCATTTTCGTTGAGTATCCAGACTCCGGCCATTATGTTGAGCGTTCGGGATCCAGTCATTTTTGTTGAGTATCATAACTCCGGTTATTACGTTGAACGTTCAGGCTCCGGTCAGTTTAGTTGAGTATCCAGACTCCAGTTATTACGTTGAGAGTTCAGGCTCCGGTCAGTTTCGTTGGGTATCCAGACTCCGGTGATTACGTTGATCGTTCAGGCTCCGGTAATTTTCGTTGAGTATCCACACTCGGGTTATTACGTTGAGCATTCAGGCTCCGGTCGGTTTCATTGAGTATCCAGATTCTGGTTATTAGGTTGAGCGTTCAGGCTCCGGTCAGTTTTGTTGGGTATCCAGACTCTGGTTATTATGTTGAGCGTTCAGGCTCCGGTCAATTTCGTTGGGTATCCAGACTTCGGTTATTATGTTGAGCGTTCAGGCTCCAATCATTTTTGTTGAGTATCCAGACTCCTGTTATTACGTTGAGCGTTCAGGCTCCTTTCAGTTTCGTTGGGTATCCAGACTTCGGTTATTACGTTGAGCGTTCGGGCTCCGGTCAGTTTCGTTGGGTATCCAGACTCCGGTTATTACGTTGATCGTTCAGGCTCCGATCATTTTCATTGAGTATCCACACTCGGGTTATTATGTTGAGCATTCAGGCTCCGGTCGGTTTCATTGAGTATCCAGATTCCGGTTATTACGTTGAGCGTTCAGGCTCCGGTCAGTTTTGTTGGGTATCCAGACTCTTGTTATTACGTTGAGCGTTCAGGCTCCGGTCAATTTCGTTGGGTATCCAGACTCCGGTTATTACTTTGAGCATTCAGGCTCCAGTCATTTTCGTTGAGTATCCAGACTCCTTTTATTATGTTGAGCGTTCATGCTCCGGTCAATTTCGTTGAGTATCCAGACTCCGGTAATTACAATGAGCGTTCGGGCTCCGGTCAGTTTCGTTGGGTATCCACACTCCGGTTATTACGTTGATTGTTCAGGCTCCGGTCATTTTCGTTGAGTATCCATACTCGGGTTATTACGTTGAGCGTTCAGGCTCCGGCCAGTTTCGTTGAGTATCCAGATTCCGGTTATTACGTTGAGCGTTCAGGCTCCGGTCAGTTTCGTTGGGTATCCAGACTCCGGTTATTACGTTGAGCATTCAGGCTCCGGTCAGTTTCGTTGGGTATCCAGACTCCGGTTATTACGTTGAGCGTTCAGGCTCCAGTCATTTTCGTTGAGTATCCAGACTCCTGCTATTACGTTGAGCGTTCAGGCTCCGATCAGTTTCGTTGAGTATCCAGACTTTTGTTATTATGTTGAGCGTTCAGGCTCCAGTCAGTTTCGTCTAGTATCCAGACTCCGGTTATTACATTGAGCGTTCAGGCTCCGTTCAGTTTCGTTGGGTATCCAGACTTCGGTTATTACATTGAGCGTTCAGGCTCCGATCAGTTTCATTGGGTATCCAGACTCCGGTTATTACGTTGAGCATTCAGGGTTCGATCAGTTTCGTTGGGTATCCAGACTCCGTTTATTACGTTGAACGTTCAGGCTCCGATCATTTTCGTTCAGTATCCAGACACCGGTTATTATGTTGAGCGTTCAGGCTCCGGTCATTTTCATTGAGTATCCAGACTCCGGTTCTTACGTTGAGGGTTTAGACTCCGGTCATTTTTTTGAGTATCTAGACTCCTGTCATTACGTTGAGCGTTCAGGCTCCGATCATCTTCGATGAGTATCCAGACTCCGGTTAATACGTTGAACGTTCAGGCTCCGGTCATTTTCGTTGAGTATCTAGACTCCGGCCATTATGTTGAGCGTTCAGGATCCAGTCATTTTTGTTGAGTATCATAACTCCGGTTATTACGTTGAACGTTCAGGCTCCGGTCAGTTTCGTTGAGTATCCAAACTCCAGTTATTACATTGAGTGTTCAGGCTCCAGCCATTTTCGGATGCAGGTAGATCAGATGATAGTGGTTTATAGGGATAAGGAATTTGTAAGCTAGTTGGTGAGGGGACTTCAGATTCATCAGAATCAGATGATTCAGTTGAATGACATGAAGTTTAAGAGAGGACATACAATGTTGCAAGTGGTGATATATCCAAAATGTTTTCAGATGGTTGAGGATTTTTGATGGTTGGTTCTTCTGGTGGTTGAGTAGATGAGAGTTATTCAGATGATTGTTTTTGTTGTTCTGATTGTGTTTGTTGTTCAGAGGATTGTTGTTTTTGTGATTGAGATGATGGTTGTTGTTGTGTTTCAGATTTGTTTGGTTGAGGAGGTTGATGTTCAGACGATTTCAGTTGAGGGGTTTCAGATGGTAGTTGAACAGAAGATGGTTGAGTATGTTTGTTAGGAGATGAAATGGGTTCAGATGATTTAAGAGGAGATGGTGGAGGTGAAGGTGAGGATGAAGGTACATATGGTTTGGGATCAGATGTTAATACCTGGTGAATTGTTTCTCTGATTTCTTCCACAGTGGCTTCTGGAGGATTTTCCTTTTGCTTCTTGTCCTTTTCAGGCTTGTCACCAGCATCAGAGGCTTTCCTCTTGGGCTGTGCAAAAGATCCTTCCTCAGCCTTTCTTTTCCTGCGCCTTTCTCTCATAAGATTTGGCAATACTTCTCCTTCCTTCTGTACTATGTTAGCAGGCAGAGGAATACCATCTCTTAAACATTCAGCAATGAATGTCAAAATGATGTGCCTAGGTTCATCAGCACTGAACATAGGAAAATCTGCTAGAGGAATTTTCCTTCTGCTGACGTCTTCAGATTGAAATTTCTTGGGTTTTCCAGCAAGCTCTGAAACAACCTTCATTCTCTTCATAGTGTTCCCATTTATGACAGATCCTCTGTCACCCCAGTATCAAACAGATGTTTCACAAGACCATTCTCTGTTAGAATGTCTGATATCAGTCTTCCCATAGGGATCCAATTTCTGATTTTTCCAGATTTAACCCTAACTTCTTCTCTTGTTTCTTTGATATGGTTCAGAAGATGACTGAACAGAAGATAAGGTAAATCCACCTTCTTTCCTTTCCTCATACAGTACATGAAGTACATTTGTTCTGAATTTACATAATCTGGTGAGTTAGAAGATTTCCTATGAAAGATTGAACTCATGAAGATCTTAGCCCAGATTCTGTAAACAGGTTTCAGATCTCTGACCTTGTTAGATGGTTCCCCAGAAACACAAACTTCTTGAAAAATGTCAGCCAAATCCACATGATCAATAGCCATACTTGTAATTCCCTCAGTTTCCTTATACTCAAGTAGTTGTCTGATTAATTTTTCAGTAATGACAATTTCCTTTCCAAGAACAGATGAATGAATAAACTTAGGGCATACTTGAGCGTGTATCCAGAATTCTTTTACCAAAGCTGGATAAACAGGACCCATCATCCTGTCAAAATACTTTTCCCAGTTCTGAGCTTTGATAGTTGAAAGGAGATCAAAACCATTTTCTTTGATGGATTCAAAATCCACAAAGTTCTCACATAGAACCTCAAGTTCTTTGATTGGAGTGAGAAGAGTTTTTACTGGTGCTTTGTACACAACACCAGTTTGGGATGAACCAGCAGCATTTGGAGATAATGCAGCAATAGTTGAAGTTTTCATCTGAGCAGGTGTTGATGAATGTGAAGCCATTGAAGTTCTTGAGATTCGTCTGGGTTTACGAGGATTTTAGGGTTTTGAAATAAGATGGAAACAATAGAGAAGGCAGAAATGCATATGAGAGATGATAAGTGTAAAGTGTGATTTGTGAAGAGTTGAGAGAATTTATAAGAGAAAATTTTTAGGGCATGCAAAAAGACATACACACTCAAGCGTGCACAAACATTTAATGAGGTGAACCATAATCAAATCAAGCAATTAATGCAAGGAATAAAATTATATCAAGCATTTAAGATTCTGACAGAAGGGGGAAAATCAAGAGATTTTGGATTTTCAAAGCAATACCTCAAATGTCACTTCAGTATGGTGCACTCTACCTTTCCAGATTCTGAGCTACACGTGTTTGCTTGCATGTGCCTCTGAAAATCTTTGAGAAATGACACGTTAGGCAACGTTCAGATCCTCTGAGCCTTGTTAGTTCAGATTTACACACAAAGAAATAAACTCAGAATTCAACAAACGAAATACTTCAGAGTTTAGACATTTATCATTTGAAAGAAATTTCATCTGATGAATATTCTATTCTGGACAGAAGTTCATACTGATATTTTTTAGAATAAATTTAAATCTATCTTCAGCAAGGGGTTTTCTAAAGATATCAGCCCACTGATGATCTGTATCTACAAAGTTTAAATTGATAATTCCCTTCTGAACATAGTCTCTGATGAAATGATGTTTAATCTCTATATGCTTAACTTTAGAATGTAAAATGGGGTTTTTAGATAAGCATATAGCAGAAGTATTATTACAGAAGATAGAAATGTTACTCTTAAAGATCTGATAATCTTCTAGTTGACTTTTCATCCAGAGCATCTGAGTGCTACATCCAGCAGGAGCAATATATTCTGCCTCTATTGTTGAAAGTGCAATTGTGGGTTGCTTCTTGCTGAACCAAGAGATCAGATGACTTCCAAGAAATTGACAACTTCCAGAAGTACTTTTACGTTCTACTTTGTCTCCAGCATAGTCAGCATCACAGAATCCAACTAATTCATACTCATCAGATCTTCTGTAACACAGACCCACATTAGTAGTACCTTTCAGATACCTTAGAATCCTCTTAACAGCTGTTAAGTGTGATTTTCTGGGATCTGATTGGAATCTAGCACACAGACACACACTGAATAAAATATCAGGTCTTGAAGTAGTCAAATATAAGAGAGATCCAATCATAGCTCTGTAAAGTTTTTGATCAACTTTCTTACTTACCTCTTCCTTACCAAGTGTGCTTGTAGGATGCATTGAAGTCTTAGCCAATTTGCTTTCATTCAGATTGAATTTCTTCAGAAGCTCTTTGACATATTTAGTCTGGTGAATATATGTGCATTCTGGAGTCTGATTTACTTGGATTCCCAGAAAGAATCTAAGTTCTCCCATCATGCTCATTTCAAATTCAGCCTGCATAGACAAAGCAAACTCCTTTACCAGCATAATATTTGTAGATCCAAAAATAATATCATCCACATAAATTTGACAAACTAATGGATCTTTCTTAATTGTTTTACAGAAAAGAGTTATGTCCACTTTGCCTCTGATAAAGTTCTTTTCCAGAAGAAAATTACTTAATCTTTCATACCAAGCTCTGGGAGCTTGTTTCAAACCATAAAGAGATTTTTTGAGTTTGAAAACATGATCTGGAAATTTATCACTTTCAAAACCAGGAGGTTGATGGACATAAACTTCTTCTTCTATAATACCATTTAAGAAGACACTCTTAACATCCATCTGATATAGAGTGATGTTATGTTGTGCAGCAAATGAAATAAGAAGGCGTATATATATTCTAACCTTGCCACTAGAGCATAAGTTTCAGTGTAATAAATACCTTCCTGTTGACTGTACCCTTGAGCTACCAGCCTTGCCTTGTTCCTTACAACTTCTCCTTGCTCATTTAGTTTATTTCTGAATACCCACTTTGTTCCAATAATGTTGAAACCTTTTGGTCTAGGAACCAGATCCCACACATCATTTCTTGTAAATTGATTTAGCTCATCCTGCATTGCAAGTATCCAATCATTGTCACTCAGAGCCTGATCCACATATGTTGGTTCAATAATAGATACCAACCCAAGAAGTGATGTTCCAGATGATCTGATAAACGACCTTGTTCTTATAGGGTCATCTTTCTTTCAAATAATCATTTCTTCTGGATGAGAAGCCTTGATTCTGGATGATCTTTTAACTGTTGGTTCTTCAGAAATATTCATGTTATTCATCTGAGCAGCTAATGGAGTAGCATCTGGCGTAGCTTCTTCTTGAGCTTTCTCTACCTCTGGTTTCTCAGATTCTATGAGAATAACTTCTCCATCTGCAGAGTTTTCAATCTACTTTGGCTTTTGATTGCCAAGCTTATCATCAAATCTAACATGTATAGATTCCTCCACAATCTGTGTCTCAGTATTGTATACTCTGTAGCCTTTAGAGCATTCAGAATATCCAAGCATGAAACACTTTTGTGCTTTAGAATCAAACTTGTTAAGATTCTCTTTAGTGTTTAATATAAAACAAATACATCCAAAAGGATGGAAATAAGAAATGTTTGGCTTTCTATTCCTCCACAATTCATAAGGAGTCTTTTCCAGAAGAGGTCTAATTGACACTCTGTTCTGAATGTAACATGTTGTGTTAATTGCCTCTACCCAAAAATGTTTTGCCATGTTAGTCTCATTGATCATGGTTCTGGCCATCTCTTGCAAAGTTCTATTTTTCCTTTCCACAACTCCATTCTGTTGTGGAGTTCTAGGACAGGAGAAATCATGAGCAATGCCATTTTCATTAAAATATTTTTCAAAATGTTTGTTTTCAAATTCACCACCATGATCACTTCTGACTTTAACAATTTTGAGATCTTTTTCAGTTTGGACTTGTTTGCAGAAGTCAAAGAACACAGAGTGTGACTCATCCTTGTGTTTTAGGAATTTTACCTATGTCCATCTGTTGTAGTCATCAACAATGACTAATCCATACTTCTTGCCTCTGATGGATGTAGTTTTCACTGGTCCAAACAGATCAATGTGAAGTAACTCTAATGGTTTTGAAGTTGAAATAACACTTTTGGATTTAAAAGATGATTTCGAAAATTTTCCTTTCTGACATGCTTCACAAAGAGCATCTGAGTTGAACTTCAGATCAGGAAGTCCTCTGACTAGATTAATCTTATTAATCTGAGATATACGTCTCATATTAATATGACCCAATCATCTGTGCCAGACCCATTGCTCCTCATTAACAGACATAAGGCATTTAACATTCTGAACCTTAAGTTCTGAAAGACTAATTTTATAAATGTTGTTTTTTCCTTTTACCATTAAAGAGGATTGAGCCATCCTTTTGACTAACAGCTTTGCAACACTTTTGATTAAAGATAATGTCATAACCATTGTCACTTAATTGACTTATGGACAATAGATTATGAGCTAACCCTTCAACAAGCAATACATTAGTTATGGAAGGAAATTTACCATTGCCTAAGGTTCCAGAGCCAATAATTTTGCCCTTCTGATTCCCTCCAAACTTGACATCTCCTCCAGATCTAAGCTCCAGACTTTGGAACATAGACCTTTTTCCCGTCATATGTCGTGAGCATCCAGAGTCCAGGTACCATGACTGGATTCTTGACTTTGCTGCTAAGGATGTCTGCAACATAGATTATCTTATCCTTAGGTACCCAGATTTTCTTGGGTCCTTTTTGGTTAGTTGCCTTAAAGCTTTTTCTGAACTTCTGTCTTTCAACATAAGACTTGTTCTGATTAGCTTTAGATTTATTAAACACAGATTTGTTCTGATTAGAACTTGTGTGTTTAATATCATTTAAGTGACCAAATGTAAACTGAGAATATAAGGGAGGATACTTGATATCCAGTTTATCTACAGATTTTGGATTTGAATCTTCATAAGAGAAAGATTTATATCCAACACCTTTTCTATAGTTTCTGCTAATACCATATATCATTGAAGCCATTTTGCTTCTATCTAGGCTTTTAGTTAGAAACTTCCTGAAACTATAGTCATACTCTTGTAAAATATTTTTAGAGCATGATTCAGATTTTGAATCAGAGTTTAATTGAACAGATTCTAAATTCTTTTTCAATCGAAGATTTTCAGCTTTTAGTTCAGCTATTTCTGATTCAAACTTGTTACTCTCAAATTCAATATGCTTTTGAAGCGTTTTGTATTTGAGTTTAACTTTACTATAGTTTTCAAGAATATCAGATAAACTTTCAACAAGTTCCTGTCTAGAAAGTTCAGCAAATACCTCCTCAGAATCAGATTTTGATTCTGATCCAGATGATTCAGCACTGTCCTCAATGTCAGCCATGAATGCCACATTTGCACATTCCTCTTCTGACTCTGATGACGAATCAGATGTATCTGAGTCATCCCAGGTAGCCATCAGATCTTTCTTTTTATGATCTGACTTTCTTTTTGGGTTCTCCTTCTGAAGCTTTGGACAATAACTCTTGTAGTGCCCAGGTTCTTTGCATTCATAGCAAACAACCTCTCTTTTTCCAGATCGTCTGTGTCCAGAGGATTCTCCAGATCTTCTGTATCCAAAGTGTTCTCCAGATCTTCTGTGCCCAGAAAATTCTTTGTGTTGATCTGGTTTTCTAAAGTTCTTGAACTTCCTTTGCTTATTCTTCCAGAGTTTATTGATTCTTCTGGATAGCAAGGATAGTTCTTCTTCATCTTCAGAAGCAGATTCTTCAAAGCTTTCTTCTAATACCTGCAATACTTTACCAGCTTTATTAGATTTTAACGCAATTGACTTAACTTTCTTTAGAGGCTCATCTTCCTCTAGTTCAATCTCATGACTCCTTAGAGAATTGATTAGTTCCTAGTAATCTTGTTCAGATCCTTTGCCAGCTTCAGAGCAGTGACCATAGGTTTCCATCTGGTTGGCAAGCTTCTGATTATTTTCTTGACATGATCTGTTGTAGAGTAACCCTTGTCCAGAACCTTTAGGCCAGCAGTGAGAATCTGGAATCTGGAAAACATTGCTTCAATAGATTCAGATTCTTCCATCTTGAAAGCTTCATACTTCTGGATCAGCGCCAGAGCCGTGGTTTCTTTGACTTGAGAGTTCCCTTCATGAGTCATCTTCAAGCATTCAAATATATCAAAGGCAGTTTCTCTGTTGGTTATTTTCTCATACTCAGTATGAGATATAGCGTTTAACAATATAGTTCTAGCCTTGTGGTGATTTCTGAATTCCTTCTTTTGCTCCTCAGTCATTGATTTTCTGTCAACTTTTTTGCCATTCCCATCAGTGGGATGAACATATCCATCAATGACTAGGCCCCAAAGATCAGCATCAAATCCTAGAAAGAAACTTTCCAGTCTATCTTTCCAATAATCAAACTTCTCTCCATCAAACATGGGAGGTTTTGTGCTGACTCTTTCTTCATATTTGTTGTTGTTGGGTGTTTGAGTTTCAGCAGCCATAATGTATATCAACCAAGAGTATCAAGAGTTTTTCTCACTGGATCTTTTCTGGTCACGGTTAAGTGATAGCACAAACAGAACCGGAGCTCTGATGCCAACTGAAGGTGAGAAAAACACTTAGAAGGGGGGGGGGGTTGAATAAGAGTTTTAAGAACTATGACAATAAAAAACAACTCAAGATTTTTATCCTGGTTCGTTGAACTCAACTACTCAAGTCCACCTTACCAAAGATGATTTGCCTTTCTCTGCAAGGACTTAATTCACTATTGATCAACTGATTACAATAGATAGCACTAAGAACAACTGTCTTAGTCTTCTCAAGAACTACTGACCACACCTTGGTCTTCTTAAGGAACTTCTTACAATTTAATGTAAACTAACAAGTGTTTGAATGCTTCTAATAAGCTGTATCACAACTGTGATGTTTACACTTAAGATTAAGTACAACAATAACTATGCGGTTTTATGAAAGATCAAATGAGTAAGATCTTGTGAGATTTTCTCTTTTATGAATCAAGAGTGTATTTCTTTCTGAATGATCTAGCAATGAGCAAAAGATGAGTAGTGAATTAGCAGCTTCAAAATGTTGAAGTAGTTCTCCTTTTACAGCTTTTTCAAATGCCTTGAGTGATGTGCAGCTGAATATAATATTTTGATTGTATGACTTTTCATCACCAAAAGTATGGGCAGAGATATGCTTTCTGCAGAAAGGTATGGTTGTAGAAGCCTTGGGATTTGCACCACGTCACTTCTTTGGACAAATTAGCCGTTGGTTACTTTGGAAGTAGCACCACGTCTAATCAAGTTTAAAGCTTCTTCAACAAGCTTCCTTCAAGATGAAGTCTTCACAATCTGCACTTCAGAACTTGTAGTAAGCTTAAAAGGTTTGGAATGCTTTAAGATGTTCAGAGTTTAAGATGAATGATAAGTCCAGAGTCTTGATAGATGATCAGATCTTTAATGTATCAGAGTTTCAGTCTTGATCAGAGTCTTCATCAGAGTATGCAGCAGTGTGTGCTTTGAGC
The DNA here is from genome assembly GCA_963859935.3 of Lathyrus sativus. NCBI lineage: Eukaryota > Viridiplantae > Streptophyta > Magnoliopsida > Fabales > Fabaceae > Lathyrus > Lathyrus sativus. The sequence goes on along the minus strand of OZ012736.1, from coordinate 247,347,734 downwards.
GTGAATATTAATGATAAGAGTCTGGTTGTCAAGGCCTCTGAGTTTGTAGTGAAAAGAACTTCAGAGTCTGATTAGATCAGAGCTTTCAGCTTTTGTATACTTCTTTCAGTAACGCTTCAGATCATTCTGTAGCTTCTGCTTCAGATCCTTCTGGCAGCACTTCAGAATCTTCTGATAGTCTTGCATCTGATGCTTCAGATCTTTGCATAGTTTCTTTGTACTTATTTGCTTCTTTTAAGAGTATTTAATTTAATACCTGAAACAATAATACTTGAACAAATTTTAGAGTGTATATTTGCTCATTACAAAATTCCATAAAAGTTATCATCAAAACATAGAGATATAGTGAAACACCAATCTGTGTTCTAATACCGATCATTTTTGTTGACTATCCAGAATCTGGTTATTACGTTGAGCGTTCAGGCTCCGGTTAGTTTAGTTTAGTATCCAGATTTCGGTTATTACTTTGAGCGTTCAGGCTCCGGTCAGTTTCTTTGAGTATCCAGACTCCGGTTATTACGTTGAGCATTCAGGCTCCGGTCAGTTTCGTTGAGTATCCAGATTCCAGTTATTACGTTGAGCGTTTAGGCTCTGGTCAGTTTCGTAGGGTATCAAGACATAGATTATTACATTGAGCGTTCAGGCTCCGGTCAGTTTCATTGGGTATCCAGACTCCGGTTATTACGTTGATCATTCAGTCTCCGGTCAGTTTTGTTGAGTATCCAGACTCCAGTTATTACGTTGAGCGTTCAAGCTCCAGTCAGTTTCGTTTGGTATCCAAACTCCGGTTATTATGTTGAGCGTTCAGGCTCCGGTCATTTTCGTTTAGTATCCAGACTCTAGTTATTACATTGAGCGTTCAGGCTCCGGTAAGTTTTGTTGAGTACCCAGATTCCGATTATTATGTTGAGCATTCAGGCTCCGGTCAGTTTCGTTGGGTATCCAGACTCCGGTTATTACGTTAAGCGTTCAGGCTCCGGTTATTTTCGTTGAGTATCCGAACTCCAGTTATTAAGTTGAGCGTTAGGCTCCGATCATTTTCGTTGAGTATCCAGACTCCGGTCATTTTTGTTGAGTATCCAGACTCCGGTTATTACGTTGAGGGTTCAGACTCCTGTCATTTTTGTTGAGTATCTAGACTCTTGTCATTACGTTGAGCGTTCAGGATCCGATCATTTTCGTTGAGTATCCAGACTCCGGTCAATACGTTGAGCGTTCATGCTCCGGTCATTTTCGTTGAGTATCCAGACTCCGGTCATTACGTTGAACATTCAGGATCCAGTCATTTTTGTTGAGTATCATAACTCCAGTTATTAAGTTGAGCGTTCAGGCTCTGGTCAGTTTCGTTGAGTATCCAGACTCCAGTTATTACGTTGAGCGTTCAGGCTCCGGTCAGTTTCGTTGGGTATCCAGACTCCGGTGATTACGTTGATCATTCAGGCTCCGGTCATTTTCATTGAGTATCCAGACTCGGGTTATTACGTTGAGCGTTCAGGCTCCGATAAGTTTCATTGGGTATCCAGACTCTGGTTATTACGTTAAGCTTTCAGGCTCCAATCATTTTCGTTGATTATCCAGACTCCTGTTATTACGTTAAGCGTTCAGGCTCTGGTCAGTTTCGTTGAGTATCCAGACTCCGGTTATTACGTTGAGCATTCGGGCTTCGGTCAGTTTCGTTGGGTATCCAGACTCCGGTTATTACGTTGATCGTTTAGGCTCTGGTCATTTTCGTTGAGTATCCAGACTCGGGTTATTACGTTGAGCGTTCAGGCTCCGGTCAGTTTCGTTGAGTATCCAGGCTTCGGTTATTACGTTGAGCGTTCAGGCTCCGGTCACTTTCGTTGGGTATCCAGACTCTGGTTATTACGTTGAGCGTTCAGGCTCCGGTTGTAACGCCCCGATTTCGATTTTCACTTTTATTGGGCCCTAATTTAATTAAATTGGGTGAATAATATTTGGATGTAGAATTTGTGTGGAAATATGTTATATTTACATATTATCATATTTTTAACCGGTATTGGGAGGTTTCGGAGGAAATAGTTTGGAAGGGTATTTTGGACATTTCCTATTTAATATTAAGTGAGATATTTGTGAGATATTGAATTAATAGATGTTTTGGAAAAATAATGGAAAAGATATTAAAGAGGAAATAGAAGGGAAAGAAAGGATAGTAAGAAGAAGAGAAAGAAAGGAGAAAGAAAGAAGAGGAGGAGAAAGAGAAGAGAAAGAGGAAAACCTAGAATCATCAAGAATCGATCAAAGCTTGCGATTAATCAGGTAAGGGTGAGAAGTTTTATCATCTTAATAATGTATAGCATCATATATGTATTAGTTTGGGGCTTGTTGGTAGTTTTCTACACTATCCATTTTTAGGGCAAAAGTTGGAATAATCGGTAGATTGAGGATTTAATCGGTTGAAACTGAGTAATAACGCCGTAGAATAGTCGGGTAACATGTATTGATGCTATTTGTACTGATTTAGATGTTTAAGAGATGGTTGATGATGGATTGGTGAAGGAGAGACAGAACAGAATGTTGTTCTGCGCAGGTTCGCTGGCTCTCGCCAGGCGAGCGAAGGCGAAGCTTCGCCAGGCGAAGCCCAGCGAATGCTGGCGAGTAATTATGTTTAAGTCCCAGTGGACTTCGCTGGTGAGTTCGCCAGGCGAAGGTGGATAGCGAAGGTTCGCCCAGCGAAGGTGCTGGCGAATGGTGGCGAATGAAGTCAGTAGCTACTGACTTGGGCTCGCTGGCGAGTTCGCCAGGCGAAGCCTAGCGAAGGTTCGCTGCGGGGGTTCGCCAGGCGAATAAAGGCGAACGCGACAGCATTTTTCTTGTGCTGTGTTGCTAATGTGGTGATTGTTTGGTTGATTCACATAGGTTAATACCTCTATGATATGAATAAGTATGGGATCTATTGTGATAACATGTGCTGTGGGTAGCCTTCGTGCGTAAATCCTCAATTGTGAATTGTGGCCGTTTGGGCAAATATGTGCATTGTTTAAATTGATTTAAAATGCATGATAATGAGGTGAATGACTAATGTGTCGTGTAATATACATTGCGATGTATGATTATTGTATGAAATTGAATGAGGTGAAGATGCATGAACATATTATGTGTATGTGTGTGCATTTCAAGAATTGTATAGAATACATTCTTGTGTTGTTGATTCCTAGGAGAATCTGATGAGTGATAGGACTCTTAGGAGAGCCTGAGGAGAGACATGACTCTTAGGAGAGCCTGATGAGAGGTGTGATTCCTTGGAGAGTCTGCTGTATGACCTGATTCCTCGGAGAATCTGATGGATGGTGTGATTCCTCGGAGAATCTGCTGAATGAATTGATTCCTCGGAGAATCTGACGAGATATGTGATTCCTTGGAGAGTCTGCTGATTAACCTGATTCCTCGGAGAATCTGATGAACAGTGTGATTCCTCGGAGAATCTGACGAGTGGCGTGATTCCTCGGAGAATCTGATGAATGGTGTGATTCCTAGGAGAGTCTGATGAGTGTTGTGATTCCTAGGAGAATCTGACAAGTGATAGAATACCCATGAGGGGTGAGCGTAGATTGATCCTTAGGAGGATCTGACGATCGACTAGATCGATGTTGTGTTGCATTTACATAGAGTAGCGAGTTGTCCTCTATGATTTGCATTTGTCATCTGTATATGATGTATAGTGAAATAAACATGTTGTGTATGTTTATTGAATTAACGTGAAATGTATGTCTTGGCATAATGTAGATACTGGAGGATATATATATATATATAGATATATATATATGTGGTTGCATGTTTATGAAAAGATATAAACATTGATGATGCATATTGAGTATGCTTGGTGATATATAGTTGTATATAGATATATTATATTGTACAAGGTGAGTTGTGGTGAGAATGCGTAGAATGCATAATTGTTGATATGAGATATTTATATATGTCTTTATGCATTATTTATTATGATATTGTTTCTCACCCTTCTGCTGTTTGATAATGCTCTATGAGGCATTGCAGATTAGATGGCTGGAGACATTTTTGTGAAGCGTGACTTCATTCTTTTTGGTCGGTCGGCTCTGATATGTAGCACCGGGTAGATAGGAGTTATTTTGATTCTTTTGTGATACATCTGTGTATGTATCTGCTGATGTTATGTTTTGTTAACATGTTGGATGACAATTGTATATGTGAATACATGTCTTGGAAATATGGAATATTTAGATGTTTCCGCCTTGTTCTAAATATTTTCTTGTGGGTGTTGACTCGTTGTTGCATATCTATTTTGAGCAGGTATCGTATGAGTGTAATTTCATGATAATGTGATGCACCTCTTTTATACCATGTTTTAATCAAACTCTGATGAAATAAATTTTCTATGTGCCTAATTGATTTATCTAATTTATTTGGGGTATAGAAAGGGGGTGTTACATTAAGTGGTATCAGAGCCAGTGTTGAGTCAATTGTGTTTGTCTTATTGTTTTGTTGGTTGAGCGGTTGTTTAACCTTGTTGCTGTTTTTGCAATTAAGAAGATTATGGCAGGTCGTAATGACAGTGCTATGGTTGCGGCATTGGAGGCGATGACTAGAGCGGTGCAGGGTGCGCCGAATGTGAACGCAAATGATGAGTTTAGAAAGAATAAGCCACCGGTGTTCAAAGGAAGGTTTAATCCGGACGGTGCCCAAAATTGGTTGAAAGAGATCGAGAGGATCTTCAGAGTTATGAACTGTGCTGAGGGCAATAAGGTGAGGCTTGGATCTCACATGTTGCGGGAAGAAGCCGATGACTGGTGGATCGGCATGAGGCAAGTGCTTGAAGTAGATGACGAGGAAATAACTTGGGATTTATTTCGTGCTGAATTCTTGAGGAAGTATTATCCTGAGAGTGTGAAAGGAAGGAAGGAAATGGAATTTCTTGAGTTGAAACAAGGCAATATGTCTGTGGTGGATTACACGGCTAAGTTTATGGAGTTAGTAAAATTTCATCCTCACTATGATGCGGTGACGGCAGAATTTTCTAAGTGTGTTAAGTATGAGAACGGCTTGCGTCCCGAGATCAAGCAAGCGGTGGGCTATCAGAGGATAAGGAGATTTTCGGACTTGACCGAATGTTGTCGAATTTTTGAAGAAGATCGCAAAGCTCGTTCTACTCACTACAAGAGTTTGAAGGAGGAGAAAGAAAAGCGACAAGTAAGGAGTGAACCTTATGAGACGCCAGCTGATAAGGGCAAGCATAAGGGAAACTTTGTTAAGGGATCTGGAGGAGGGAGTTCTGGATCCATTAAATGCTACAAGTGTGGCGAGATGGGTCATAAGTCTTTTATGTGTGGAAAGCCCAAGATCAAATGCTCTAATTGTGGAGTTCTTGGACATGATGTTAAGGATTGTAGAATGGGTGCAGTGAAGTGCTACAATTGTGGAAAAGTGGGTCACATCAGTGCGAAGTGTCCTAAACCGAAGCAAGCTTCAGTAAGTGGGAAAGTGTTTGCATTGGCAGGGTCAGACACTACCAATGCGGATCGTTTGATTTGAGGTATGTGCTTTAATTATGTTGCACCTTTAGTTGTTATGTTTGATATTGGAGCGACTCATTTGTTCGTTTCTTTGAGTACGCTTAGTGTTTGGTTTTGATTTTCCGTTGATTCGATGGTAATTGAGAGTGAAGACTTTAAGATGGTGACGTTGGACAACGTACGTGTTTGAGATTTGAGCTCATTGGGGTAGAATGACTAGTATGTTATTCCTGATGAGGTATAAGTATCATGGTTGTATTCGCTAGGGTAGAATGGCTATGTGTCGTTCCTAGTGGAAAGAATCACCGGGGTAGAATGACCTAGATGTTGTTCCTGGTGAAGTACGAGTGGTGTACCCGTAATCTCCAATGGGAGTTGATGAGGGTGACAGTCTTTTATGAGCCACGTGGCATGACTGTGATTGTGATAAGGAAGTATGCATGTGGACGATTGTGTGTAACTTGGGAATTCAGGAAAGGACGCAGAAATCGTGTCCGGTGTGTTTTGAATCAAGTGATATTTTCGAGGACGAAAATTTCTAAAGTGGGGGAGAGTTGTAACGCCCCGATTTCGATTTTCACTTTTATTGGGCCCCAATTTAATTAAATTGGGTGAATAATATTTGGATGTAGAATTTGTGTGGAAATATGTTATATTTACATATTATCATATTTTTAACCGGTATTGGGAGGTTTCGGAGGAAATAGTTTGGAAGGGTATTTTGGACATTTCCTATTTAATATTAAGTGAGATATTTGTGAGATATTGAATTAATAGATGTTTTGGAAAAATAATGGAAAAGATATTAAAGAGGAAATAGAAGGGAAAGAAAGGATAGTAAGAAGAAGAGAAAGAAAGGAGAAAGAAAGAAGAGGAGGAGAAAGAGAAGAGAAAGAGGAAAACCTAGAATCATCAAGAATCGATCAAAGCTTGCGATTAATCAGGTAAGGGTGAGAAGTTTTATCATCTTAATAATGTATAGCATCATATATGTATTAGTTTGGGGCTTGTTGGTAGTTTTCTACACTATCCATTTTTAGGGCAAAAGTTGGAATAATCGGTAGATTGAGGATTTAATCGGTTGAAACTGAGTAATAACGCCGTAGAATAGTCGGGTAACATGTATTGATGCTATTTGTACTGATTTAGATGTTTAAGAGATGGTTGATGATGGATTGGTGAAGGAGAGACAGAACAGAATGCTGTTCTGCGCAGGTTCGCTGGCTCTCGCCAGGCGAGCGAAGGCGAAGCTTCGCCAGGCGAAGCCCAGCGAATGCTGGCGAGTAATTATGTTTAAGTCCCAGTGGACTTCGCTGGTGAGTTCGCCAGGCGAAGGTGGATAGCGAAGGTTCGCCCAGCGAAGGTGCTGGCGAATGGTGGCGAATGAAGTCAGTAGCTACTGACTTGGGCTCGCTGGCGAGTTCGCCAGGCGAAGCCTAGCGAAGGTTCGCTGCGGGGGTTCGCCAGGCGAATAAAGGCGAACGCGACAGCATTTTTCTTGTGCTGTGTTGCTAATGTGGTGATTGTTTGGTTGATTCACATAGGTTAATACCTCTATGATATGAATAAGTATGGGATCTATTGTGATAACATGTGCTGTGGGTAGCCTTCGTGCGTAAATCCTCAATTGTGAATTGTGGCCGTTTGGGCAAATATGTGCATTGTTTAAATTGATTTAAAATGCATGATAATGAGGTGAATGACTAATGTGTCGTGTAATATACATTGCGATGTATGATTATTGTATGAAATTGAATGAGGTGAAGATGCATGAACATATTATGTGTATGTGTGTGCATTTCAAGAATTGTATAGAATACATTCTTGTGTTGTTGATTCCTAGGAGAATCTGATGAGTGATAGGACTCTTAGGAGAGCCTGAGGAGAGACATGACTCTTAGGAGAGCCTGATGAGAGGTGTGATTCCTTGGAGAGTCTGCTGTATGACCAGATTCCTCGGAGAATCTGATGGATGGTGTGATTCCTCGGAGAATCTGCTGAATGAATTGATTCCTCGGAGAATCTGACGAGATATGTGATTCCTTGGAGAGTCTGCTGATTAACCTGATTCCTCGGAGAATCTGATGAACAGTGTGATTCCTCGGAGAATCTGACGAGTGGCGTGATTCCTCGGAGAATCTGATGAATGGTGTGATTCCTAGGAGAGTCTGATGAGTGTTGTGATTCCTAGGAGAATCTGACAAGTGATAGAATACCCATGAGGGGTGAGCGTAGATTGATCCTTAGGAGGATCTGACGATCGACTAGATCGATGTTGTGTTGCATTTACATAGAGTAGCGAGTTGTCCTCTATGATTTGCATTTGTCATCTGTATATGATGTATAGTGAAATAAACATGTTGTGTATGTTTATTGAATTAACGTGAAATGTATGTCTTGGCATAATGTAGATACTGGAGGATATATATATATATATATATATAGATATATATATATGTGGTTGCATGTTTATGAAAAGATATAAACATTGATGATGCATATTGAGTATGCTTGGTGATATATAGTTGTATATAGATATATTATATTGTACAAGGTGAGTTGTGGTGAGAATGCGTAGAATGCATAATTGTTGATATGAGATATTTATATATGTCTTTATGCATTATTTATTATGATATTGTTTCTCACCCTTCTGCTGTTTGATAATGCTCTATGAGGCATTGCAGATTAGATGGCTGGAGACATTTTTGTGAAGCGTGACTTCATTCTTTTTGGTCGGTCGGCTCTGATATGTAGCACCGGGTAGATAGGAGTTATTTTGATTCTTTTGTGATACATCTGTGTATGTATCTGCTGATGTTATGTTTTGTTAACATGTTGGATGACAATTGTATATGTGAATACATGTCTTGGAAATATGGAATATTTAGATGTTTCCGCCTTGTTCTAAATATTTTCTTGTGGGTGTTGACTCGTTGTTGCATATCTATTTTGAGCAGGTATCGTATGAGTGTAATTTCATGATAATGTGATGCACCTCTTTTATACCATGTTTTAATCAAACTCTGATGAAATAAATTTTCTATGTGCCTAATTGATTTATCTAATTTATTTGGGGTATAGAAAGGGGGTGTTACACCGGTCAGTTTCGTTGGGTATCCGACTCCGGATTTTACGTTGAGCGTTCAGGCTCTAGTCATTTTCGTTGAGTATCCAGACTCCTGCTATTACGTTGAGCGTTCAGAATCCGGTCAGTTTCGTTGAGTATCCAGACTCTTGTTATTACGTTGAGCATTCAGGCTCTGGTCAGTTTCGTTGAGTATCCAGACTCCGGTTAGTACGTTGAGCGTTCAGGCTCCGGTCAGTTTCGTTGGGTATCCAGACTCTGGTTATTACGTTGAGTGTTCAGGCTCCAGTCAGTTTCGTTGGGTATCCAGACTCCGGTTATTACGTTGAGCGTTCAGGCTCCAGTCATTTTCGTTGAGTATCCAGACTCATGTTATTACGTTGAGCATTCAGGCTCCGGTCAGTTTCGTTGAGTATCCAGACTCCTGTAATTACGTTGAGCGTTCAGGTTTCGGTCAGTTTCGTTGAGTATCTAGACTCCGGTTATTACGTTGAGGGTTCAAGCCATGTTCAGTTTCGTTGGGTATCCAGACTTCGGTTATTACGTTGAGCGTTCAAGCTCCGGTCAGTTTCGTTGGGTATCCAGACTCTGGTTATTACGTTGAGCGTTAAGGCTCCGGTCAGTTTCGTTGGGTATCCAGACTCCGGTTATTACGTTGAGTGTTCAGGCTCTAGTCAGTTTCGTTGGGTATCCAGACTCCGGTTATTACGTTGAGCGTTTAGGATCCAGTCATTTTCGTTGAGTATCCAGACTCCTGTTATTACGTTGAGCATTCAGGCTCCGGTCAGTTTCGTTGAGTATCAAGACTCCTGTTATTACGTTGAGCGTTCAGGTTACGGTCAGTTTCGTTGAGTATCCAGACTCCAGTTATTAAGTTGAGCGTTCAGGCCATGTTCAGTTTCGTTGGCTATCCCAACTTCGGTTATTACGTTGAGCGTTCAAGCTCCGGTCAGTTTCGTTGGTATCCAGACTCCGGTTATTACGTTGAGCATTCAGGGTTCGGTCAGTTTCGTTGGGTATCCAGACTCCGTTTTTTACGTTGAGCGTTCAAGCTCCGGTCATTTTCGTTGAGTATCCAGACTCCAGTCATTACGTTGAGCGTTTAGGGTCCGATCATTTTTGTTGAGTATCCAGACATTGGTTATTACGTTGAGCGTTCAGGCTCTGGTCATCTTTGTTGAGTATCATGACTCCTGTTTTTAAGTGAGCGTTCAGGCTCCGATCATTTTCGTTGAGTATCCAGACTCCGGTTATTACGTTGAGCGTTTAGGCTCCGGTCATTTTGGTTGTGTATCCAGACTCCGATTATTACGTTGAGGGTTCAGACTCCGGTCATTTTCGTCGAGTATTCAGACTACGGTCATTATGTTTGGCGTTAAGGCTCCGATCATTTTTGTTGAGTATCCAAACTCTGGTCAATACGTTTAGCGTTCAGGCTCCAGCCATTTTTGTTGAGTATCCAGACTCCGGTCATAACGTTGAGCGTTCAGGATCCAGTCATTTTCGTTGAGTATCATAACTCTGGTTATTACATTGAGCATTCAGGCTCTGGTCAGTTTCGTTGAGTATCCAGACTCCGGCTATTACGTTGATCGTTCAGGCTCCGATCATTTTCGTTGAGTATCCAGACTCTGGTTATTACGTTGAGCATTCAGGATCCTGTCAGTTTCGTTGAGTATCTAGACTCCGGTTATTATGTTGAGCGTTCAGGCTCCGATCAGTTTCGTTGGGTATCCAGACTCCAGTTATTACGTTGATCGTTCAGGCTCCTGTCCGTTTCGTTGGGTATCCATACTCAGGTTATTACATTGAGCGTTCAGGCTTCGATCAGTTTCATTGGGTATCCAAACTATGGTTATTATGTTGATCGTTCAGGCTCCGGTCATTTTCGTTGACTATCCACACTTTGGTTATTACGTAGAGCGTTCAGGCTCCGGTCAGTTTAGTTTAGTATCCAGATTCAGGTTATTACATTGAGCGTTCAGGCTCCGGTCAGTTTCGTTGAGTATCCAGACTCTGGTTATTACGTTGAGCGTTCAGGCTCCGGTTAGTTTTGTTGGGTATCTAGACCCCGATTATTACGTTGATCGTTCAGGCTCTGGTCAGTTTCGTTGAGTATCCAGACTCCGGTTATTACATTGAGCGTTCAAGCTCCAGTCAGTTTCGTTGGGTATCCAAACTCCGGTTATTACGTTGATCGTTCAGTCTCTAGTCAGTTTCGTTGAGTATCCAGACTCCGAATATTACGTTGAGCGTTCAGGCTCCGGTCAGTTTCGTTGGATATCCAGAAACAGGTTATTACGTTGAGCGTTCAGGGTCCGGTCATTTTCATTGAGTATCCAGATTCCGATTATTACGTTGAACGTTCAGGCTCCGGTCAGTTTAGTTGAGTATCCAAACTCTAGTTATTACGTTGAGCGTTCAGGCTCCGGTCATTTTCCTTGAGTATCCAGACTCCGGTTATTACGTTGAGGGTTCAGACTCCGGTCATTTTCATTGAGTATCTAGACTCGTGTCATTACATTGAGCGTTCAGGCTCTGACCATTTTCGTTGAGTATCCAGACTCCGGTCAATACGTTGAGCATTCAGGATCCGGTAATTTTCGTTGAGTATCCAGACTCCGGTCATTATGTTGAGCGTTCAGGATCCAGTCATTTTCGTTGAGCATCATAACTCCGGTTATTACGTTGAGCGTTCAGGGTCCGGTAAGTTTCGTTGAGTATCCAGACTCCAGTTATTACGTTGAGCGTTCAGGCTCTGGTCAGTTTCGTTGGGTATCCAGACTCCGGTTACTATGTTGATCGCTCAGTCTCTGGTCAGTTTCATTGAGTATCCAGACTCTGGTTATTACGTTGAGCGTTCAGGCTCCGGTCAGTTTCGTTAGGTATCCAGACATCGGTTATTACGTTGAGCATTCAGGCTCCGGTCATTTTTGTTGAGTATCCATACTCCGATTATTACGTTGAGCGTTCAGGCTCCGGTCAGTTTAATTGAGTATCCAAAATCTTGTTATTAAGTTGAGCGTTCAGGCTCCAGTCATTTTCGTTGAGTATCCAGACTCTGGCTATTACGTTGAGCGTTCAGAATCCGGTCAATTTCGTTGAGTATCCAGACTCTTGTTATTACGTTGAGCGTTCAGGCTCTGGTCAGTTTCGTTGAGTATCCAGACTCCGGTTATTACGTTGAGCGTTCAGGCTCCGGTCAGTTTCGTTGGGTATCCAGACTCCGGTTATTACTTTGAGTGTTCAGGCTCCGGTCAGTTTCGTTGGGTATCAAGACACCTGTTATTACGTGGAGCGTTCAGGCTCCGGTCAGTTTCATTGGGTATCCAGACTCCGGTTATTACGTTGATCATTCAGTCTCCGGTCAGTTTCGTCGAGTATCCAGACTCCAGTTATTACGTTGAGCATTCAGGCCCCAGTCAGTTTCGTTGGGTATCCAAACTCCGGTTATTACGTTGAGCGTTCAGGCTCCAGTCATTTTCGTTGAGTATCCAAACTCTAGTTATTACGTTGAGTGTTCAGGCTCCGGTTAGTTTCGTTGAGTATCCAGACTCCGATTATTACGTTGAGCGTTTAGGCTCCGGTTAGTTTCATTGGGTATCTAGACTTCGATTATTACATTGATCGTTCAGGCTCCGGTTAGTTTTGTTGAGTATCCAGACTCCAATTATTACGTTGAGCATTCAGGCTCCGGTCAGTTTCGTTGGGTATCCAGACTCCGGTTATTTTGTGGATCGTTCAGTCTTTGGTCAGTTTCGTTGAGTATCCAGACTCCGGTTATTAAGTTGAGCGTTCAGGCTCCGGTAAGTTTCGTTGGGTATCTAGAAACAGGTTATTACGTTGAGCATTCAGGGTCCGGTCATTTTTGTTGAGTATCCAGATTCCGGTTATTACGTTGAACGTTTAGGCTCCGGTCAGTTTAGTTGAGTATCCAAACTCCGGTTATTACGTTGAGCGATCTATCGCTACTACGAAAATAAGGTGTCGGCAAAACAGAAGAGTCGCCACCTTTCGTTATTTATCCCTCAGAACGGGAAAGGAAACGATCGGGAAAAACCTGACGAAAAGGTATAAGACAAGGTCATCGCAATCATTTTCTGGGTTCGGGAGTCGGTTATGCAAGGGGAAGGTATTAGCACCCCTCACGTCCATCGTACTCGATGGGATCCACGCTTGTTGTATTTATCTAACGGGTGGAAAAAAATCTATCTACGGCTTCTAAAGTTAAACGGAAAGAAACTGACTCGATAGAGCATCGTACTCTATGCCTACGTATTCCCTCGTGCTATGGGAAAGTCAGAGTCAACGTAGTTCGGGAAACTACGGGGGATTTTGCTCGCCGAGACGTCGCGTCTCGTGCCTACGTAGTTTCACATGGCGTGAAAGATCAGAGCTTCCGTAGTTCGGGCTAACTAAGGCTAGACAGGGTGTTCTCGATCACACAGGGGTGAGAGAAAGGATTGACGATACTAGCGTACACATTCTAGCAGTTAGGTGTATGCTGCTCGCTCGACGAAGACTTAGGCGTTACCTGTTTGCGGTAGAACGGACATAGTATGTCGGGTTTTAAAGGTATGGGAACCTACAGGTTCTAGAACTACGGTCTGGTCTCAATTGCACTAGGGCAAGAGAAAGGAACATCAGTCGTTAGCGGGAAAGTCTCGATCGCGCGGCAGCGAGAGAACAGGTTCGTTAGTTGTTAGTGTGCTCGCTAGGATATCGCATCCTATGCCTACATATTCTCGTCTGGTACGAGAAATCAGAGCAGCTGTAGTTCAGCTAACTACAGCACAATAGGAAAGAGAAAAGGGGGCTTGCTAGGATATCGAATCCTATGCCTACGTACTCTCGTCTGGCACGAGAGATCAGAGCAAACGTAGTTCGACGGGAAAACGAATCTCGATTGCGCAGGGGCAAGAGAAGGGGTCTCAATCGCCTGAACGCGAGAGAAAAGGGTTCCGATCGCACGAGGGAGAGAACAAAGAGGAAGCAGGCTTACGCCCAAACGGGAAGGAACTTGGGACACACACACGCAAGAACCTAATATGTAGGAGCGAGTGCGTCGTATATTACCCAAAGGATATATACTAAACACCCTAGACGATCGAGGGGAGACCGCTCGATTGTCATTTCCTACGTATCTGACGATACAGCTCACAACACTCGATGATTGCCTGAAGAATTGAATAAGAAAGATGATGTTGAATGAAGCAGCTCCATGGGCTCCTGACATACGCGCAAGCTCCATTCCAATCTTCTCCTCTCTGGATCCTTGATGAGGACGCTCGAATCAGGAACAATGTAACGCTTAGACCGTCATGGTTCGACTTATACGAGAAATCGAACTCTAAGAGGTAGCGTATTGATGTCCGTGTCAAAGACAAGATAGGGATATGATATCTACAATTCATTCTGCAATTGAATCATGTCACACGGCCAGCCAAAAAATAAAATCGAAGGTAAACTCGGATAGAAAAGAAAATAGGAGAGAAACGAGGAGAGAAAATCACTAACAAATGAGAATAAATTCTACCCCTAAAATTAGCAATTAAATTCCAATAGAAAATAAAATCTCTAATGGAATATTGAAAGGGAATTGCATATGAAAGTAGCATAAAATTCTACCCTAACTCTAATAATATCCTATAAAAAAAAGGATGAAAATCTATATAAAATCTATATAATATCCTATAAGGAAAATAGAATGAAAATTCTATATTATTCTAAAAACAATAGAATATAAATCCTATATTAAAAATCTATAGTAAACAATATGCTATAATATTCTAAGACTATAAACTATAATCCCTAAGGAAAAATAGAAAAAATAAAATCTACAATATTACAATCACACCTCCAATACAAGAGAAAAATTAAATTGCAAAGGGTAGGGGGTACATCAGCAAAACTGGGGGTAAGGCAGAAAAAACAGCCACTGGGCTTTTAGCCCACAATACAAAAAAACAAAAAAATAAAAACAAAGACAAGGGGGGGGGGGTGCGCCAGGAATTGGGTGTGTAATTAGAAATTCGTTGGGCCCAGCCCAACCATAAAAAAGAGCAATCCAGAGGGGGGAGGGTTCCAATGGGAAACGGAGGGTGTATGGATCAGGAAATGAATTGGGCCAAACCAAGCCCATTACCCACGCTGGTCTCCTCTCCTTCCCCAATTCCCTTCTGAAACCCTAGTCTCTCCTTCCTCTCTTCTCTCCCTATGCCGCTGTTCTGTCACCTCAACCTCTCAATCTCCGTCTCCGTTTTCCTCCACCGCCCCTATCCGTTCTTCAATCTCAATCTGCAACTAACAATCCACATCAAAACTAAACACAAAAACTCATCTCAAATCTCTCGTTGAAGATGGTGAAGTTTGATCGTGTTTGCTTATGAAGATTTGGGGGTGACGGTGTCGCTTATCAACTCGTGACGATGGAGATCTTGAGAAAACCGTTGAAGTTTGATGAACGATTGGAGGTGCATGTTGATGATGATCTTGAAGAAAGTAGAGCTCTGGGAAATCGAAACCGGAAGGCTGTTGGATCTTGAGATTTATTGAATATCTGGAACGAAAATGTGATGAAGCTTTCTGGAAAAAAATGGAGGTTGAAGATTTGTGGTGAAGATTCCGGCGAGATCTTCGAAGGCAGGTTGAAGATCGTTGAGGATTTCTGGAAAACTCATGATGAACACAGATCCAGATTTGATTGAAGTTGCATATGAAGATCCAGGGAGATCGTGGGAGATTTCTGGCGAATGTTCTTGATGAACATCTTGAAATCTGGCAAAATCTGAGGTTTGTATGAAGTGGGAAGGAAGAATCTGGAAATCAAGATGATGAGTGGTGATGAACACATGCAGATCTCATGGATTTTCTAGAAAAATTGTAGGATGAAAGTGACCGGAGACGATGAAGATTCAAACAAATCTGGGAAATCCACCATGAATGTCTTGGAAGAGTGTGGATTATGCAGTTTCCGGCAAGTGGAACAGTACCGGCGGCGGCTGCTGTTGCACCCCAAAATTTGCTCAACATTTCTTTACCTAGCTTATGTTTCATTTCATTCACATTAGCATTATCATTTGCATTTCATTGACATGTATGCAGGAGATCAAGAGGTATGATCACCAATCAAGGGCTACACAAGAGTTTGAAGCTAGCTAAGAAGGTTATTCAAGTGTTCAAGGGTTGATATCCTTGTCAGAGAAGTTAAAAGATCCTCAGAGAGAGTGGTTGAAGCCAAGAGGGTGTGTCTCCTAACTTGAGAGTTGTGGGAAGAGCATCAGATGATTCTGAAGCCATGAAGTTATACTTGAGGTCTTGAGAGATCTCATGAGAAATGTTGAAGATCACTTTGAAGCCTAGACAGGTCATTGTGCAAGATTAAGAAGACTCAGCCATGAGTGGTGCAGTTAGGGTTTGACTGGGTCAACCCTAAGTCAACTAATGATTTGGAGAAGGTTGAGACATAATCCAAGAGCCATGTGATCATGGATTGATACATTGAGATGTTATAAGGATGATTCCAAGGTCAACTCATCATGATTGAAGAGTTTGAGAAGTTTCAAGCTAGGGTTTCTAAGGCTTGACAGTGTAAAATCCCCTAGTTTGACCCCTATCTTCAAGGCAATTCAGCTCAAGATGTGATTGTCATCTCCTCTTACCCCCAACACGAATATTGTAGAGCATGATCGTAGCTTTAATTTGAGTGCTAGAAGTCCTTGATAGGATTTGTAGAACTCAAGTTATGGCTTTGACAAGTTACAGGTCATCTGAGGTATGTGAATTTGGAGCTTGAAAGTTGTCCAACTTGCATGAAACTTCTGCCCTAGAAGGATGATTCCTATGAACTTTTGGTCAACATGAATGTTGTTCCTTATCCTCTTATCTTTCTATAGAGTACTATAAGTCCTTGATAGGATTTGTAGAACTCAAGTTATGGCTTTGACAAGTCAAGGGCATTTTGGTCATTTGGAGATTATAGGTCATTTCAATCATAAGGCCATAACTCCTATTTGCAAGCTTCAAATGGGAAAATGTTCAACAACAAACTTGTTCAAAATGATGTTTTAAGGCTAGCCAAGAGGTCATGAGAGCTTGTAATAGCTTGCTTCACAAAATCACAAAAATGGCCTAAAATAAGGGTGAATTTCAAATGAACCAAAGATGGAAATTGGGATTTTTGATCTACATGTCCAAACCAAGCCATATGACATACCAATTTGATTGTAAAACACATTTTAAGAACATTGACATTGCCACAATTTTGAATTGAGGGGTAATTTGAGGACTTTCTTTGAAAAGTGGTTACTTACATCATAAGTAACAATTGCCAAACCAATATGCAAGGCATAACCAAGACTCCTTTCAATCCAAACACTTTGATAATCTCATTTAGAGAGAATTTGGATAAAAAGCATAATGAATACAAGCTGATGCAAGGACTGTCTTGAGTATACCATGAGATTGGATTTTCAAGTGAAGTGAGATATTGAATTTCTCATTAGAGTGATCTAGAACTTTCTAGATCGTTCATTCATGTTCTATATAAACATATGAAGGGATTCAGGGCCAAGGTTGGTGAGAATTGAGAGAGGAGAGTGAGATTACACTTTGAAATTTCTCATTGCAAATCAAGATGTGTTACAAGGTTAGAGGCCATTTCAGTCCAAGAAATTGATCTCAATAGCTTGCTCTGAGGTTGGTGATTGATCCCAGATCAAATTCAAGGCCAAGTGGTGGAGGAATCGTGAAGTAGCCATTGGAGTTGGAAGCTTGCAACTCAGAATCGGTTCCAAGAATTCAGGGCGTTTCAATTCTTTTCTTTGCATACAGAAGGTTGATTAGAGGCTAGTGAAGGATTCTGCAAGTTCTTGAGGGTTGATTTGAAGATTCAACCACTCTGTTTGCTCAATTTTACCAGGTATGCAGTTCTTGTTCCATGGCTTAAATTAGGTAGAATCAATGGGAATTATTGTGTTAGATGCATTGTAGATTGATGTAGAAAGGTTTTTGGATTATCAATTTGGAGATTAGTGACCAATTAGGGTTGTTCCAATTTTCGATTGAGATTGTGTTCTTGCGAATCTTGAGTTTTTAGAATGAATTAATGGCATGAATGGATTCCTAAGGAAATTTGGGACAAGATTCATCAAGGAATCGTGGCCAATGGTGGATTCTATAGAGAGTTAGGGTTGTGGAAGGTTGATCGGAGAAGTCACCGACGGTGACCCTAGCGCGCGCAGAGGGAGGAAACTCAGAAATTCAAAAGGTTGAAGATGACTGGATGGCCATTGGATCTTAGGTGGACTTTGACTGAAGACATCATCCCACGGCCACGATCATTTCCAAGTTTGTGAAGGATTTCTGAATAATATGAAACGCAGTGTTTCATTTATTTGCTGGTTTTGGGCTTAAGTCATAGTTGATACTCACACCCCCCTTATGGCCCAGTTTGGATATTGAACTGATTTTTCATGCTATTCACACCACGCGCCTGTCATTTTGTTTTGATTTTCATTTTATTTTTTCATTTTATTCATGGTTATTGGAAAATTCATAAATAATGGAAAAATAACTCAATTAATCCCATTCTTTTTGCCATGGATTCATGATTGAATCTAGTATTTTTTAGATAAAAAATATTAATATTCCATGCATTTTCTGATTTTATGGGCATTTTTACATTTTAATTGACATTAAAATAATCATGGTTGATGCTTGATTTTGTTGAATTTGGTTTGATCATTTGATGATGATTCTTGCCTTGATTTTTTGTGTGTAGCTATCATAGATGTGCATGTTCCCCCTAGATTTTTCTCACATTTTTGTGATGAATGTAAGTGGTAGTTCTAGGTTGAAACTTTAAGAGCTCCATTTTTAGGGTTTATGGTTGATACCTTGTGATTTAGATTTTATTTTTAGAACTTGGTGGATGATTCAACCTCTGATTTTGTATGGTAGATTCATGATTGAATTAGGTTCCCATAGTTATTTTTGTAAGATTTTACAATTGGTTTTAGTATTTTAGTTAGGACTAACTTTAGTACTAAGTTTTAGGTGATCCTAATTGGAACTGTTTGTTAACCCTACTCGATAAAACAGATGAATCTGAATTCCCGTAAT
This sequence comes from Lathyrus sativus, assembly GCA_963859935.3. NCBI lineage: Eukaryota > Viridiplantae > Streptophyta > Magnoliopsida > Fabales > Fabaceae > Lathyrus > Lathyrus sativus. The sequence continues at coordinate 247,329,017 of OZ012736.1, read as the reverse complement.
CCGTAGTTACCCGAACTACGTAAGCTCTGATCTCTCATACCTGTTGAGAGTACGTAGGCACAATACTGACGTATTGGCGAGCTACCTTCCCCGTAACCCATAGTTAGTCGAACTACGTTGACTCTGATTTCTCATTCTCTGATGGGAATACGTAGGCATAAAGCGCGATGCTTTGCCGAGTCATTTTCTTTTCTTTTTATACCGGCCTTGATAGGTAGATAGTTAAACCAACCCGTAAGATAAACACAACAAGCGTGGATCCCATAGAGTACGATGGACGTGAGGGGTGCTAATACCTTCCCCTTGCGTAATCGACTCCCGAACCCAGACAATGGTTGCGATGACCTTGTCTTATACCTTTTCGTCAGGTTTTTCCGATCGTTTCCTTTCCCGTTCTGAGGGATAAATAACGAAAGGTTGCGACTCTTCTGTTTTGCCGGCACCTTATTTTCGCGGTAGCGACAGCTGGCAACTCTGTTGGGGATCCAACGTCCCTTATGCGAGTCAATCTGGGGATCCAACGTCCCCTGCGAGAGTCAATCCTAGCGCTTGTATGATTACTTGTTGGGTTGTGTTTATTTACCGCATTTATTTCCCGCATTTTATTTTCAGTATGATATGATTATCTGTGCTGTTGTGGGAGGGACATTCTGATGAGTGAGAAGCCAGACTCAAGCTTAAGTGTACCTAGCATTAGTTGTGGAAACTAGTGGGCGCGTGCTTGCTTTGCAGGCACTAGTGTCTCATGAAATCCACGCTCAGACGAGGTTCTCCCGGTTGACTTCTTTTCCGGCCCTTTGGGCCTGAGGGGTTGTTGGTTTGGAGGATTGTCGACTTTGGGAACCGATCATTTGGAATTCAGCTGAGTGAGGCCGCTTCAGGAGATGGTGATGCCACACCTTCTGGGTATCGTATCACCCCTCTTGAATGTATGTGACGCTGATGACTGCATAGGATGCCAAACTTGTGTCAGTCTAGGTCCATACCTGTGAGCATGGTTGGGTTTGTTGCAGGAAGCCTTAACCTTCAGACTACCTGGTTTTCTTGATAGTGAATCAGTTTTGTTGGTATCAGAGGTTCTCATCATCAGATGTGTATGTGTTCTTGATAGAACAGATTTATGGTCCTGTATCAGGGGTCCTTATCATCAGATGTATATGTGTTCTTGATAGAGCAGAGTTATAGTCTGACATCAAGGGTTTCTCCTCATCATCAGATATGTATGTGTTCTTGACAGAGCAGAGTTATGGTCCTGTATCATAGGTCCTTATCTTCAGATGTATGTGTTCTTGATAGAGCAGGTTTATGGTTGGGATCAGAGGATCTCATCATCAGATATATGGTCGTTCTTGACAGAGCAGATTTATGGTCCGATATCTGGATTTTCTTCTCATCAGAGATATGGTTGTTCTTGACATAGCAGTATTGTGGTTTTGTTGACACAGAACCTTCATCTCTTCAACAGCACAGTTGTCTTGATCTCCTGCTGCATGATTGCATTTTGCATTGCTTTGCATACCCATTTGCATTTCATTAACGTGTGTCTGTGTTGCAGGTACTGTTTCCCCCGAGTCAGGATTTCTTGCCTTCTATTGTGCTATTATGGGTTCTCTGAGGAAGACCGTGGCTTACAAGCTCCCCACTCCTGATGTTGTTCAGCTGACTGGTTTGATTGCTTTGGCAGATGATTCTGTGAGAGATGAATTCAGAAAGTCTTATGGGAAACTGCTCAGCTTGGTTCGTAAGCCTTCTGTGTTTGAGTTGAATGGGTTGCACGCCTTGCTGCAGTTCTACGATCCTCCTTTGAGATGATTTACTTTCTCGGATTTTGTTCTCGCACCTACACTAGAGGAGTATGCTGATTTGTTAGGTGTCCCTATCAAGAGGCAGATGCCTTTTGTTCATATGGATGTTGAGCCTGACCTGGCTAGTCTAGCTCCCTCACTTCATCTAGAGGCCTCCGAGTTGGTCTTGTCTAGTTGGAACAAGGTCCCTGGCTTCTCCTTGCAGTTCTTAATGGGAAAAGCTCAGCAGTGCGCCAAAGACGGATGTTGGATCGTGTTCAATGCCATCCTCGCCCTGTGCATATACGGCATCATTATGTTCCCCAATATGCCTGACTTTGTAGACTTCGACGCATTTCACATCTTTGCATCAGGGAATCCAGTCCCTACCTTGATAGGAGATGCCTACCATTCCGTCCACTACAAAAACGAGAACAGAAGGGGCAAGAATGTATCGTGCTGTGTGCCCCTACTCTATAGATGGCTTGATAGTCATCTACCCAAGAAGGGTCCCTTTGCTTCGTCTGCAGCCACAGCTAAATGGTCTGAGCGTTTGATGAGTCTGTCAGCGGAGGATATTTCCTGGTTTGATAGAGATAGGTTGGGTACCGAGATCATCTTCAGCTGCAGTTGGTTTCCGAACGTGCCTCTGATAGGCAGAAAGGGCTGTATAAACTATAATCCATCTCTGCTGGTCCGACAGTTTGCTTATGCTTTGAGAGCTCTGCCGAAGGATGAAGAGGTGCAGGAATCTCTGTACCTCACTGGTCTTCTAGAGGGGGATATGTTATCCAAGCTTCAGCACGCTTGGAATAATATCAGTAAGCGAGGAAAACCGTTGCTGGGAAAGAGTAATAGCCAAGCCTACGCTCCATATGTGACTTGGATCAGAGCCAGAGAAGATGTCATAGGGATGCCGTTTCCTCCTGCCAAGCCAGAAAGCCCTCCAGTGATTGAAGAGCCTACCACCGTGCCTATTCAGCAGCATAATCAGGTGTTAGCTGAGAGAGATGGGTTGAAGAAGGCAAATGAAGAGCTGGAGAAAAAATTGGCTCAACTCAGAAGCGAGAGAAGCGAAGCCGTCCACTCCTTCAAGAGGCAAACAGAGCTGGTGAACCAGTTAGGGACAGATTTGACTAAGCAGATAGCTGAGCGTGAGCGCTTGGGTCGAGACTTCAAAGTTGTCAATGATGTACTGGCCACTAAGAAGCAGCACTTGGATGAAGTGTACCAGAGAATATCCAAGTTTAATCAGCACTGGAAGGCCACCCTAGCCAACGGCAAAGAACGGGAGGATAAGCTGAAGCAACAGATCTCCAAGCTGAAAGCCCAGGTGAAGGCTAGTGAGAAGAGGTTTGATGAAGAAACCGCTCGCAGATATGCCGCCGAAGCCCTGCTCAACAAGGCTCTTGCTAACCTGAAGGAGCGCAAACTGATGTTTGAATCCAAGAAGTGGAAGCTAGAAGATTGTTTCGGCGAAGGAGCATGGGAAGACTCAGTTGAAGGTCTCCAATACACTATTAGGCAGAGGGAGTTACTCGTCGAAGGGTTGCTCACTCGGCCTGATCATCCAGAAACGAAGGGGTTGTTAGAAGAGTTCTGAGCCCGTGGTCATGCTTGACTATTTGTAATCCTTTTGTTTTGATCATTGTTGTATGTTGACCATCACCAGGCTTGTTGGTTGAGGTCATGCTATTGATTCATCTTGTACTCAGTGACGTTGTGTACCGCCTTGATGGGCTTTTTTTATATATGAGATGTTATTTCCATGAATGGACTCGGACTTCTTATTATCAACACTGGCACTCAGGCACTAGGATCGGGGGATACCTCCCTAACGCACAGACACACGTTTGCATTTGCATGAAGCATCTGCATAACGAGCACTTTATCGTTTTTCCTAACCCTTTTGCGTATACAGGTTGTTTCAGGTTGTTCCAGGATTGATCAGAGACCTATCCACCGCTATCCGACCAGAGAAAATCAAGCCAGAGTTATGGAGCAAGTGCAAACTGACGTTCAAGAATTCCGAGAGAGGATGGACCGCTTCATGGAGCTCATGCAAGTGGTCGCCAACGACCAGGATCAACTCAGAACCTTGGTTCAGCCTCTGATCTCAAGGGTTGACAGCAATGGTGTACTCCACGGTGGGACTGTGCCAACCCCTCCACCTGTTGAAACTCCTCAGAACGGCGTCCCCGTGACCGGGGGGAATGGCAGTGCCAACGACAATGTAATCGCTAACATGGGACTCAACGGTAATACGACTGGCGTCGGTAATGGGAATTTCGAAGCTAATGTCAATGTTGGGCTGGGCAACGGCAATGCGGGTGTTGGAAATCTGTATGGGCCTCAGCCATGGTTGGAAGACCGTCAAGACGATGTGTTCTCGCAGAGAGGTGCTGAAGGGGAGCTGACTGCTGAAGCACGACTAAGGTTTAAGGCACTCGAGGACAAGATGAGGAATTTCGAGAACCAGAACACCATGGGTGTTGACATGTCCAAGCTGGGACTGATTGCAGATTTCAAGGTGCTTCCCAAGTTCAAGGTACCCGACTTTGAAAAGTACAAGGGTTCCACTTGCCCTCGCGTCCACCTGAGATCATACTACCGGAAAATGTCAGCTCACTCTGAAGACGAGAAGTTGTTGATGCACTTCTTTCAGAATAGCTTGTCCGGGCCATCCTTGGAGTGGTACATGAGTCTGGAACCTACCAGTGTGCGCACGTGGAAGGAACTTGCTGAAGCATTCGTGCACCATTACCAAAATAACAGTAACTTGGCTCCGAACCGGGTCCAACTGCAGAATCTGTCACAGAGGAACAACGAAGGGTTCAAGGAATACGCCCAACGATGGTGTGAATTGGCAGCTAGGGTTCAGCCGCCGATGGTTGAACGGGAGCTTGTGGAAATGTTCGTAGCCACCCTCTCAGGGGTTTATTACGAGAAATTGGTCAGCAGTATGTCTAGGAGCTTCTCAGATCTCATTATCACGGGTGAGCACGTTGAAAACGGGATCAAACTGGGGAAAATTCAAGGTGATTTATCCTCAGCTGGAGAAGGAAAGAAACCCTATGGTGGCAAAAGGAGGGAAGGAGAGACGAGCGCCGTGTCCAACGCTCGAAGGAAGGGCAAGGGCCAGCACCAGCAGGTGGCCAGCATAACCATCCCCGCTGTCCAACAGCCACAGTAGCAGCAGCAGCCGAATCAGCAAGGGTACAGAAAGTATCAGAACAGGGCACCTCTGTCGAGCCGTCACCTTGAGACTCCGCCCATGTCTTATGCTTAGCTGTTACAGACTTTGCTTCAGTTACAGCTAATCCAGAAGAGAACCTTGGCTCCCTTGACAGGGGCACCGCCGCCAGGTTATGATGCGAATGCAACTTGTGAGTTTCACTCGGGGGCACCAGGCCACACGATAGAAAATTGCAAAGCCTTCAAGCACAAGGTGCAGGATATGGTGGATGCAAAGATCATCAATTTCTCAGATAATGTGCCAAACGTCACGAGGAACCCGATGCCGAATCATAGGGGAGATGGGGTAAACGCCATTATTGAAGACGAGAGCTCAGATTTGTTGAATGATGTCAAGGATCTGAAGACACCGCTTAGCTTCGTTAAAGCAAAGCTGATGAAAAGAGGTTACTTCCCGGGCTGTGGAGAACTATGTATGGGCTGTGCGACTAGTCCTGATGGATGTGAACAGTTGATAGAAGGGATTCAGAGTCTGATGACCGAAGGAATCCTGCAGTTTAGCCGAAGGGCCGAAAGCGGATCGGGGGAGGTAATGCTGAAGCAAGGTGACGAGGTTGCCACCATCACCATCCCTCGTCGGACGATAACTATTTCTGCACCCAGACCGCCCACAATTACCATCACCAAAGCTGGGCCGATACCTTTCGAAAGCACCAATGCTGTCCCATGGCATTATGGGGCAGACGTCTACTGCAACGGACAGAAGTTGGAATTGGAACCATCAGGGTCGTGCGTGGATAACCTAGGGGGGATTAGCGGAATTACTCGCAGCGGAAGAGTGTTCGCTCCGCCTGAGGTTGTGACGGACAAAGCGGACAAAGTTGATGTAACCGATAAGGGAAAAGTAAAGTCATTGAAGAAACCTCTCGTGGGGTAGAAAAAGACTTACTTGTTAAAGACGCCGAAGAGTTTATGAGGTTAATTAAAAAGAGTGACTACAAGATCGTGGATCATCTCCATCAAACACCCTCGAAAATTTCCATCTTGAATTTGTTGCTGTGTTCTGAGGCACATCGCAACGCGCTGCTGAAGGTGTTGAATGCCACGTATGTACCGCAGGAAATATCGGTCAACCAGTTGGAAGGGGTCGTAGCCCACGTGAATGCTAGAAATGGGTTAGGATTCACTGACCTGGAGCTGACGCCGAAGGGAAGAAACCACAATAGTGCTCTGCACATCTCGATAGAGTGTAGGGGAACGATTATGTCTCACGTGTTGGTGGACACGGGGTCGTCACTCAATGTTCTTCCGAAGAAAGCATTGATGAAGTTACATACTCGCGGATTGATTTGCACACCCAGTGACCTGGTTGTGAAAGCGTTCGATGGAACCAAACGTCATGTTTTCGGGGAGGTGACGCTGCCAATCCAAGTCGGGCCGGAAACATTCGATGCAGTCTTCTACATTATGGACATCATTCCTGCCTACAGCTGTCTCCTAGGCCGGCCATGGATCCATTTCGCGGGTGCCGTGACCTCCACTCTGCACCAGAAGCTCATGTATGCTGTTGGAGGTAGCATCGTGACCGTATGTAGCGAGGAGGATATAACGGTGAGCCATCTGTCATCCTTCAAGTATGTTGAGATGGACGGGGAAATCCACGAAACCCTATGTCAGGCGTTCGAAGCTGTTAAATTCAAGAACGTAGCTCCCGTGATCACTGAGAAGCCAGAGATGACTCTCTCTTCCTTCAAGGAAGCTCGGGCCGTTGTTCAAGCCGGATTTACCCCAGGCTGGGGGCGAATTCTAGAGATACCTAACAAGCAAGACAAATTTGGGTTGGGATACTCTCCTGCGGCTGAAGCCTCCTCTTCTCACAGCGCGTCGCGAGGTAAAGGGCCGATCCAGTTTACCAGTGGCGGGGTGATATTTGAAAGTGTCAACGCAGTGTCTGAAGACGGCGAAGACATCGACTGCGACCTGGACTCTTGGATCCAGCCAAGCAAACCAGGCAGGAGCCTCAACAACTGGTCCATCAGGGATACCATCCAAGTGACAGGCAAAGAGTAATGATTTACTTTCTCCAATCATTATACAACCCTACGTCCTACCCGGGGCATAGAGGTTTTATTGTTAGGGCCTTGTTTGATTATGTACATGCATTTTATCAATAAATCAAAAGGCGTCTTTCTTCGTATTCAAATATTGTGATCTCTGTTATTCCTGTTTTATACTTGTTTTGAAAAACAATAAAATGACAATGAGGTTTGTGCTAACCTGCATATCCTGATTTTAAGCTTAACCCTTGCTATTGAAGGATCCACATAGCAGATGACATCGACTTTGGACCTTCTACGACTCACTCCGACTTCGATTGCCTGATCTATCAAGACGAAGAAGAGATTGATGAAGACGAAGACCTTCCCGATGAGTTGGCCCGCTTGTTGAAACAAGAAGAGAAAGTTATTCTGCCTCACGAGGAAGAGATTGAGATTGTGAATCTGGGTTCTGAAGAACTCGTCAGGAACGTCAGGATAGGGGCTGCATTGCAGAGTGATGTCAAGCAGAGATTGGTCAAGATGCTGAGAGAGTATAGTGACATCTTTGCTTGGTCATACGAAGATATGCCCAGACTTGATACTGACATTGTGGTCCACCATTTGCCGCTGCGAGAAGACTGTCCTCCCGTTAAGCAGAAGCTTAGAAGGACGCGACCGGATATGGCCGTTAAGATCAAAGAAGAAGTGCAGAAGCAGCTTGATGCTGGCTTCTTAGCGGTCACTACGTACCCTCCGTGGGTCGCCAACATAGTGCCTGTACCGAAGAAGGACGGTAAGGTACGAATGTGCGTCGATTATCGGGATTTGAATAGAGCGAGCCCTAAAGATGATTTCCCGCTTCCCCATATTGATGTGTTGGTCAACAATACAGCTCAGTACTCCGTATTTTTGTTCATGGATGGCTTCTCCGGTTACAATCAGATCAAGATGGCGCCAGAGGACATGGAGAAAACTACGTTTATTACACCTTGGGGAACATTTTGCTACAAGGTAATGCCTTTCGGTCTGAAGAACGCAGGGGCCACTTACCAACGAGCAATGGTAACTTTGTTTCATGATATGATTCATCATGAGATTGAAGTCTATGTTGATGACATGATTGCGAAGTCCCAAACGGAGGAAGGACATCTGGTCAATTTGCTGAAGCTTTTTGAGAGGCTTAGGAAGTTCAGGTTGAGGCTGAATCCTAACAAGTGTACTTTCAGAGTACGGTCTGGAAAACTACTGGGGTTCATCGTGAGTGAAAGAGGCATTGAGGTTGATCCTCCGAAGATAAAAGCAATACAAGAAATGCCAGCGCCAAAAACAGAAGAAGAAGTTCGTGGTTTCCTGGGCAGAATAAACTACATTGCAAGGTGTCGCTTCCGCGAAAATAAGGTGCCGGCAAAACAGAAGAGTCGCCACCTTTCGTTATTTATCCCTCAGGGCGGGAAAGGAAACAATCGGAAAAACCTGACGAAAAAGGGTAAGACAAGGTCGTCGCAACCGTTGTCTGGGTTCGGGAGTCGGTTACGCAAGGGGAAGGTATTAGCACCCCTCACGTCCGTCGTACTCGACGGGATCCACGCTTGTTGTGTTTACTGGACGAGTTGGTTTATCTATCTACCTATCAAGGCTGGCTTAAAAAGAAAAAAATGACTCGGCAAAGCGTCGCACTTTATGCCTACGTATTCTCATCAGAGAATGAGAAATCAGAGTCAACGTAGTTCGACCTACGACGGGTTACGGGGAAGGTAGCTCGCCAATACATCAGCATTGTACCTACGTACTCTCAACAGGTATGAGAGATCAGAGCTTACGTAGTTCGGGATACTACGCATTACGGGGATTCAGATTCATCTGTTTTATCGAGTAGGGTTAAACAGTAGTTCCAGCAGTTAGGGACAAAGCCTGTTTGCGGTAGCGCTGAAGTTTAACGACACTCTTTTCTTCAGAAAAGCTTCCTTTGAATTATGGGCCCACGGGGCAAAAAGGTTTGAAGTTTGTTTTCTGTCCTTTACGGAAGAAGTGTTTTTTTATTGTGTTTGCAATTTCAATCGCACTAGAGACTATGACCTGAGAGTGAATGTGTCGCATGTCACCCAAAGGGTACCATACTAAACATCCAGACTGTGGAAAAGAGACTCTCCCACAATCCTTTCTCAGATAGCTTAAGGCTCGTAACGTACGAAAGAAATCATTCATGATTACTGTATCTTAAGCTGTTTTGAGATGAGAAGAGAACAGGCTCAACTACGGGGAGACTATCAAGTCCTACTGTTGTCATGCCAAGGATTCATCCTATGGTCGAGGTTTGAAACAGGGAACTCCTAGAAGTTATCATGCATAGGTTTCAACCTAAAGTTCTAATCATCACTTCCTTATCAAAGGAAATGAGAGTCCTAAGGGATCATATAAATGATACACAGAAACAGAGAAAGCATCAGCTTAAACAGTAAACAGTAATACAGTAAACGATTGTAAAATGCATGCAATGCAAGTGAGGGAGGAAATGTGTGTGGGGCAGCAGCCTCCACAAGCTCATCTCAACCTCAAGCCAGATATGAATAACAGTAATCATACTGAGGAGATAAAACATGCCATCAAGCAAAATACAGGAGACTGTAATCATACAGATAAAAATAAAATCATGCTATCAAGCAAAATAAACCACACGGGCAAGGGAGCTGGGCTCTACCGAATACCCGCAAGCAAAGCCATACAGTAACAATACAAGCAGAGGGAGCAACTCAACCTCTAGTGCAATCATGCTCATAGATTAAAGCTAGTCTAGATATGGACTTATTCTAATGCATCAAGCAAGTCAAACAAGGCACATCAATACAGCAAAGAAACAGACAAGAAAGCAGATCAACTCCTCTCTCAACTCCAAGCCTCAGCTCTTCTGACAGCAACTCAGTCTTCAGACCTCCATCACTCTTGACAAATATCAATTTGCTTCTCCAGGTTTCAACCCTTCAACATAAGTTCCAACTTATCTTCTTCTTTAAGCTTTAGCTCCTTAATTAGTTCCACCTTAAGGCTTCATTCTTAACCACAAGTATCAACTTGATTCCTTCAGGATCTCCAAGCTTTAAAGTAAGTATCAACTTATCCTTTGTTCTTCAAGCCTCAGCTTTTCACTCAATCTCAATTGAATCCTCTTCATAAGTATCAACTTAGTCTTCAAGCTTCAGCTCTCTTTGCTTTACCAGTCTCAACTTGGTCTTTTCTTCCTGCAAGCTTCAGCTTCTCAGAGTAACCTTTAGTCACTTAGAAGTATCAACTTCACCCTTCAGTCTTTAAACCTCAGTTCTTCATTCAGTCTTTACTGGATCTTCATGGGGTCTTCATCTTTAGACTCAAGCCCAACATCTCTCAAGATACTCAAACCAGAAGAAATCACTTAACTGGATAAGCTAGGATATTAAACTGCTTATTGACCACCAAAGGTGACCTATAAGGGTTTAACATTAAAAGAATGGTTCCCTCAAAGGTTCTACTTCCTAGGTACCATCACGTATCCCTCAAAAGGAGGGAGGTGAATACCATGGAAGGACCTTGAATCATGGGGAAGAATGGAGGTGAAAGATACCATCCATGTTTAAGAAAGAAATTAGCTAGGTCTAAGCTCTACTTAATCCCTAACCCTAAAACAACAACAAAACAAACAAGTCTTCAAACTCTCAAGCTCTTCTACTATGCTCCTCCATGCTCCTCAAAGCAAGACCAAGCCAACCAAGCCAAGCAAAAACCCACAAAGCAAGGCAAAACAAAATACAAGCCCACAAGGGCAACACAAACAACAATAAACTACAAAAATCATTTAAAAATAGTATACTATTATATTAAAATTTAATATAATTTCTAGGGGATCCTATATACCTACCCTTAATACCCTATATGTCCCAATATCTAACTTGACCTAGAAACCCAAAATTCTAGTGTTATTGTGGACCTATGTTAAGGATTGACCTAATTCTACACAACCTAAAGTCATCTAGTCAAAACTAATCAAAAATTAATCACAAATTATGGAATAAATCCAGAGGGGAGCTAAAGTCCTAATCTAACTATCCTAAAAAGAATGGCCTAAAAATATGAAGGGAACTAGCTAAACAAAATTCTACAAATCCATGCATCAACATAAAAGGACTTAAAACCTATTAAAAGAGAAAATACACAAAAAATATTAAAAATGCATGAAATGCAAATATTTTGATTTTATAATTTTCTAGACATTAACATGAAATAGGAGAAAAAATCCCCATGTAAAAATCATCATTTTTCTATTTATTATGATTTTTCAAAGATTAAAGAAAAATGGAGAAAAAGAAAATAAAATGGTAAAATATTGGTGTAGATAGCAACTATATGCAGTTCAATTCATGACTGGGCTTGAAATGGGGGTGCAAACAACAACGCGCTCTAGGCCCAATTATTATCAGAAAATCAATTCAAAAATTATAAAGAAAAAGAAAAGGACACGGTGCAAAGAGTAAAGAAATTCAGTTCAAAATCTCAATGGGCCATGAATGGGGGTGGGGATATCAATCAGTCCACTAAAGCCCAAAACCTCAGTTTAATGAAACGCAGCGTTTGGTTATGCCTTCAGACTTCTCTTCACACGCGAAATTGAATCTCAGCCACACGATCCAAGTCCCAGTCAATGAGTCTTGCCTCATCCAACGGCCATGGCATTGTCTTCTTCCTCCAGCCATGGAAATGGAGGGAAAGCTCCATAGTTGCAGAGCTCAAATCCCCAATTTGAACTCTATCCAAACTCAACCAAAATCCATGGTTCAAAACCCTAATCCATTCTAAATTTCACCCTGATCACAACCATGGCCTTAAAATCAACTAAAATGCTCTCAATCTCTAAACCCGATCCAAGATCAAAACTATGCTCAAACTTCAGCTTCAACAATTCTTGAAATTGATTACCTCAGAATGATCACCACCTCACACTGGTTAAATCTTGCTATCAAACTCATGCTATGCTTCACTATACCTCGTGTTCTTGATCAAAACAAAAATGGTGTCACTAACTCAAACTTCACCAATTGATCTCAAACTTCCTAGAATCCATCTCCCACTTGTCTCTAACCATTCTAACCTAACAATTCTAACTAATTATGCTTAAATTATGGTGTAGAAGAAAAGTTACAAACCTGTCAAATCTTGAACACCAGATAGGTCAAAGTTTCGCTTCAACCTCTCAAACTCTTTAGAAACCTTCCTTGATTGATGATAAAGCTTCTGTTTGCAAAAGATTTGATCAAGAAAGCCTGAATCTCCAAACCCGATTATGACTTGCAACCTCCAAAATCCAAATGCTATATCTTCAATTCTTCATGATCTTGCCCTCAATTTGGTATGCACACATTCAGTATGATCAATGGAAGGTGTTAGGATTGAAAGAAGCAATGGAAATGGTGTGGAAAGTAGAGTTTGATTTCAACTTGCAATGGAAGAAATTGAAATGGCTATCTCACTCTCCTCTCTAATCTCTCACCAACCTTGCATCTGAGCAAGTTCTAATCTATATATAGGATGGTTCAGACCCATCCAGAACTTTCTGGAATCATCCAATGAGAATTTGGGATTCTCATGCCATGAGTTTTTGATTTCATCTCATCTCACATGCCATCTCATGCTATGCCTCTTGCAGCAACTTGTTCTGACCTGAAAATCTCCTTAGATGAGATGTATGATGTGTTAAGAGGCTTTGCTAGCTTGTGCATTGAGTTTCCTTGTGTTTTGCATTTGTACCTTATTATGCAAGCAACCATTTTCCAAAGCAAGTCCATGATCTAGCACTCAAATCAAAAATGTGGATGAACCATTGTTTTTAAAATGCTTTATAGAGTCAAAGTGACCTATTATATACCATGGTTTGGATGTGTAGCTTGGAAATTTCAATTTCCAACTTTGACTTATTTAACTTATGCCTCCATTTTAGGTCATTTTTACCATTTTGAGCTACAAGCCTTTTCAATATCTCATGAACTCCTTACTAGCCTTAAAACATCATTTTAAGAAAGTTTGATGTTGAAGATTTTTCCATTTGACGCTTGGAAATAGGAGTTATGGCCTTATGCTTGAAATGACCTATAATCTCCAAATGACCAAAATGCCCTTGACTTGTCAAAGCCATAACTTGAGTTCTACAAATCCTATCAAGGACTTCTAGTACTCTCTAGAAATCTAAGAAGATGAGGAACAACATTCATGTTGACAAAAAGTTCATAGGAATCATCCTTATTAGGCAAAAATTGGATGCAAGTTGGGTGACTTTCAAGGCCCCAGATTCACATACCTCAGATGACCTGTAACTTGTCAAAGTCATAACTTGAGCTCTACAAATCCTATCAAGGACTTCTAGTACTCAAATTAAAGCTAATAACAAGCTCTACAACATTCATGTTGGGGGTAAGATGACATGCCAATCACATCTTGAGCTAAACTGCCTTGAAGATAGGGATCAAACTAGGGGATTTTACACTGTCAAGCCTTAGAAACCCTAGCTTGAAACTTCTCAAACTCTTCAATCATGATGATTTGATCTTGGAATCATCCTTATAACATCTCAATGCATCAATCCATGATCACATGGCTCTTGGATTAGGTCTCAACCTTGTTCAAATCATCAGTTGACCTAGGGTTGAACTAGTCAAACCTTAATTATACCACTCATGGCTAAGTCTTCTTATTCTTGTACAATGACCTCTCTGGGCTTCATGATGGCTTTTAAGACATCTCATAAGCTCTCTCAAAGCTTCAAGTCCATCCTCATATCTTCAGAATCATCTGAGGAGCTCCCCACAACTTTCAAGTTAGGAGGCACACAACCTTGGTTTCAACCAATCTCTCTGAGGATCTCTTAACTTCTTTGACAAAGATATCAACCCTTGAACACTTGAATAACCTCCTTGGCTATCTTCAAAGTCTTAATTGGTACTCATACCTCTTGATCTCCTACATACATGTCAATGAAATGCAAGTGATAATGCTAATGTGAATGAGATGGACCACAAGCTAGGTAAAGAAATGTTGGTCAAATTTTGGGGTGCAACAGCTGCCCCTATTCAAACGGCTTGAACCTGATTGGGTGAGAAGCGAACCGCTCTCACCCAATCAAGGTGCGAGACGGTTGAATACTGACAAACCCGGAAATTTGCCAACTACACAAGTGCAGGGTACTCTGATGGGAACAAATCTTCGAACACTGAAATATTAGCTGCACGGCAACTAGTTGGGGAATTGGTCACACGGTAACCGGTGATACATGGTCGATCATGCCGTCAGGCATCAAAATTCCTCGGGACTCATCAGGTCAAGAATCAAGTTAATCATGCTGTCGGGCATTCAAAAAGAACTTTCGGGCACCAGCCGGACTTCATCAGTAAGTCGGGAATAGAATTCTAGGTCAATCATGAACCAATCGGGGATATCCAAACTTATGCCATCAGGTACTCCGCATCAGCTGAGAGAACTGCTTCGTTAACACGGTCGAACTTCAATCATCAAGTCTTCAGGGGAAGTTTCAACTTCGCTGTTCAGAAACCTGCTGGGGATGACACATCTCCGCTGGGGATTCTGGAGAACTATCAAGTAACTCTGCTTCGGGGATCCAGGAATCATTCTGGATGAATCAACTCTGCTGAGGACTTCAAGAATCATCTTGGACAAATAACTCCGCCGGGGACTTCAAGAATCATCCTGAACCGATAACTATGCTGGAGATTTCAGGAATCATCCTGAGCAACCACTCTGCCGGGGATTCTAAGCATCAGCTTGAGCAACCAACTCTGGAGACTGCACTGGGGATTTTAAGAATCATCTTAAGCAAACAACCTTGCTGGGGAATTCAAGAATCATCTTGAGCAAGCGACTCGTTGGGGAGAATTCAAGAATCATCTTGAGCAATCAATTCTGCGGCGGAACACATGCAAAACAAGAACGGTAACGACCTAGATCATGCTTATTATGCATATGTTTCGGCAATGGCGCAATGCTCCACACGGTGGGAATGCTACGCGTTTATGATAAATGCTATGCAGTCATGCAAAATGATACGATCCCGTCAGCAAAATAAATGCTGAAGGGAGAATCCTCCTGTCAAGGAGAAGGAATCGCTCAGATAGGGGGAGGAATCATCCTGCTGAGGAGAACAAAGTCACACCAATCTCAATCGGGTGCTGTGGGGAAGTGAACTTCAGTTGACTGCTGCAGGGGAACGAAGCTCTACGAGAATCTGGACCTGCTGAGGGAAAGCAATGTCAATCGCGGGAATAAACTGCACTGCCTTCACGGCTACTTCCCCGGAGATAACGACTCTGGTGGGGAAATATGGCATCAGCTATTCGACATTCCACTGGGGAAGACCAGTCAGGGTCTGAGCGGCTTCCAAGGACTCGGCTCTCTTGGGGGATCTGCAAACTCGGCTGGGGAAGAAGAAATCATTCTGCTTGCTGGGGAGAGTACGAATTTGTGGGGAAACTCAATTCCGCTGGAGACTTCAGTCTGGAACCATCAATAGCTGCACACTTCAGTGTATGACTCAGCTGGGGAGAGGACGTTCCTTCAGGATACATCTGATTGGGGAGAGAATCTTCTCTGCCTAGGGAGACATATCAATGCTCACGACCTCGTGTTCAGACTCTGTGGGGAGAGGCTGCTGAACTCTGCTGGAGAGGGAGGAATCATCCTGCTTGGGGATGCGCACGGCGCATTGTCTGGAATATGCTACTCCTGTAACAACACAAACAAACAGACAAGATACCCTTCTCAAAGGGACCTATCAAGGTTATCATCTCGTGATAATGTTTAAGTAATTCATTGTTTCAATAATCAGTGGCCTAGGCCAGTAAGTTTATGCATGCGCATTTTATCAAAAACATCGGGTTCTTTTTCGCAAACAAAACAGATAAATGCTAAACAGGAAAACAAAATTGCTGAATAGTATACATTTTATTGATAACGAACCCCTGAATGGGTAAAAATGTTTTACAACAGATGCAAGCTCCTGGAATGAGGAAGCCGCGCAAAAATAAAACATAAATATACATCAGTATATACAAATGTCGGCAACGAGGCGTAGACGAACACCATGAGTTGATCCCTCTATGACCCACTCGACTTCGGTACTTCTCCGACGCTTCAGCTTCAGAAGAGATTGATTCAGATAAACGGCCCTCAGGAACGCAGTCATTTGCTCTTTCAAATCCCTAACTTTTGCGTGAACCGCCCTTTGCGGGTTTTCAGTTCACCGGGATACCCTTTCTTGCCAAAGTCGCCCATCCGGGTTTTCGACTTTGCGGGTGTACATTTTTTCAATTTATATCCCTAATTTTTGCCCGAACCTTTTCCCTTTTTTATGGTTCGCCGGGATGCCCCATTTTTGCCTGGACTCTCTTTTTACTGTCCAGTGGGTCGCTTTCAAGCAAAGTATTTTTTAACTGCGTCCGCGTTCACCATGGATGCAAAATCTTCACCGTCCATCGTGGATAACAACAAAGCTCCTCCCGAGAAGACCTTGTTAACGATGTACGGACCTTCGTAATTGGGAGTCCACTTGCCCCGGTGATCGGAGTGTGGCGGAAGAATCTTCTTCAGGACGAGATCACCCGTCTGAAAGCTTCTAGGACACACCTTCTTATCACAAGCTTTCTTCATTCGGCTTTGGTATAGACGACCATACGCAATCTATGCTAACCTCTCTCGTCCATCAGGCTGAGTTGGTTCAGTCGGTTCGTAATCCATTCTGCCTCGTCGAGTTTTACATTAACCAAAACTCGTAAAGAAGGGATCTCCACTTCTAACGGTAGGACTGCTTCCATACTGTACACCAAGGAGAAAGGAGTTGCCCCGGTCGACGTACGTACCGTCGTACGATAACCGTGCAGTGCAAATGGCAGCATCTCGTGCCAATCTTTGTAGGTCACAACCATCTTCTGAACAATCTTCTTTATGTTCTTATTGGCCGCTTCAACGGCGCCATTCATCTTCGGTTGGTAAGGAGATGAGTTGTGGTGTTCAATCTTGAAACTCTGGCACAACTCCTTCATCATCTTGTTATTCAGATTCAAACCATTATCGGTAATGATCCGCTCGGGAATTCCGTAACGACAGATGATATCCCTCTTTATGAATTTAGCCACCACCTGCTTGGTCACATTAGCATACGAGGCTGCCTCCACCCACTTGGTGAAGTAGTCGATAGCTACTAGAATGAAGCGATGACCGTTAGACGTAGTGGGCTCGATCTTGCCTATCATGTCGATGACCCACATGGAGAACGGCCACGGGGAGGACATGACATTTAACGGGCACGGCGGCACATGAACTTTATCAGCATAAATCTGGTATTTATGACATCTCTTCGCGAATTTAAAGCAATCCGATTCCATCGTCAGCCAGTAATATCCTGCTCTCAGGATCTTTCTCGTCATAGCATGCCCGCTGGCGTGCGTACCAAATGTGGCTTCATGGACTTCTTCCATGAGCATACTCGCCTCTTTCTCATCTACACATCTGAGTAGCACGAGATCGTGGTTTCTTTTATACAAAACTCCATCAGGATTGAGATAAAAATTTCCAGACAGCCTCCTCAGAGTCTTCTTATCCTGGGTTGACGCACCCGCAGGATACTCCTTAGTCATAAGGAAAGTCTGGATGTCATGGAACCATGGCTTGCCGTCGGCGGCTTCCTCGATCGCAAAGACGAATGCAGGTCTATCAAGACGAGAAAGGACAATCCTTGGAGCCTCATTCCAAAAATGACTTTATACATCGAAGCCAACGTGGCTAAGGCATCAGCCATCTAATTTTCTGCTCGGGGCACATGATGGAGTTCCACTCGATCAAAGAACGGAAGCAGCCTTCTGGCATAGTTCATGTACGGCACCAAATTCGATTGACGAGTCTCCCACTCCCCTTTAATTTGGTTGATCACAAGCGCCGAGTCACCATATACGTCTAGATTCTTGATTCTCAAATCAATTGCCTCTTCTAGACCCATGATGCATGCTTCGTACTCCGCCTCGTTATTGTCATACCCCAAATTTGTCCTACTTCGGTATTTAATGAACGTTTTACTACTTCGTGACTGCTAGCCATGATTCTCTAAGGTTTTGTTTATAAAGACCATGTGTGTACACATTATGGTTATAACCCTAACAATTTATGTTGAATTCTTATGGGAAGAGCGCGCCTCCAGACCCTTATACCCGAACTCATGCGTGTCCTCATTCTCACGATCATACATATATGATATGAACAATGACGTCAAATACATGATTGGATCTACCTCGCAACATAATTGATGGTTTCCAAGAAAATTAAATGCTATTTCAACTTGGTTACGAACTTCTTTAAAGGTTGTGTGAGCCTCACTACAAGTTGCTTGTACAAGTTGCTTGTTACGACATGCACTTAATTCAAGATACATCATATGATACTTCAAGACACAGTCAATTTTGCTTCCATCTTTGTTCAAATTGGTTGCAAGCGTCAAGTTATGTTTGGATTCTAAATCAGTTTGTGACAAACTTAGATTTAACTTGCAAATTTCGAGTATTAATTGAATTTGAATTTAGATGCAATAGGTCCAGAAGATATTTCGATTCATCTCAAAGGCTTATGGTATAATGCATCAATTCATAACCATACAAGCTATGTTTGAGGAATGAACTGCACATATTATCCAAATCCATTAGTTTCGAGGGCAATCTCATCGATATGGATATCTTGGATGATGAAAAAACAAGTAGTTGGTGTTCCAAGATAATGTTTCAAGATTGACTCTAAGTGGAGAT
This sequence comes from Lathyrus sativus, assembly GCA_963859935.3. Classification (NCBI taxonomy): domain Eukaryota; kingdom Viridiplantae; phylum Streptophyta; class Magnoliopsida; order Fabales; family Fabaceae; genus Lathyrus; species Lathyrus sativus. Next base: position 247,310,180 of record OZ012736.1, on the reverse strand, counting down.
GAGATTAACCAAGACAGTTCAATTGTTTTCAGAATAATGCTAAGGTTTTGTTTCAATGAAATTATAGATCTTATTTAAGCCATGGTTAGATCTTAGCTTTGTGTTATAGATGGAAGCTTATTTGCAAGGAACAATCCCAATTGATGAGGCAAGCTATTTTGATGCGTTGCAATTTTATTTTAAAATGAATACAAACCAAAATTTGGTTGAAAGAAATATTAAGCTGTGAAGAAGCCAGATTATTGAAATTTAATTTGGATATGAGATTACAAACAGATTGAATTTGATAATACATGGCAAGTTTGAGATGTTTGAAACAGAAACAAAATGAGAAATCTTAGTGGACTGAGTTTTGGATCCTGTTGTAATCCTTATTAAAACTTATATGATTCTTTCCAACGTTATTATGGTACAGAACAAAACCTGCACAAACAACGGCAACAATTGTGACTTGAATTTAACCGGCAGCAATACGACAAAATAGATAAAATCTAAAGAAGAAAAGGAAGAGAAAAAACATGAAGTGAAATACCAGTTGCAACATTCGTTTGGACAAAAGTAATTTGATGTCGTTCCGTACGCCTACGCGATGCCCTTTATTTGTCACAAACAATCCGCAACGCACTCACCGAAATTGTGCAGCCAATACGCACACCAGCTCTGAGGAATTCACGCAGCATACCCATCAAGCCAAATAACTTGCAGCAAATGCATACTGGTTGATTCTTTCGAAGTCTCGACAAAACTTTCACGCAACAAGCCGTTACGCATCCCAGCTCATAATTCCTCACACAATACAAGCCAATCATCATACCTGTTTCTTTCTTGCGGAGCCAAATACCAAAAATAATTCCTGTAAAAATATCAGAACAATTACTACCAATGAGTTATTTGTTCCAAGCACTCCAAGTCCAAGCAAAACCAATATTGAAAATATATAAAAGTGGACAAGATTAGAACCGGTCGCAACAACAGCTATAGCATGTCCTGCCCGATAAGAAAAGTCTCAACACATTTCTTCACTGGTTTTCGAATGGGATTGCCGGATAAGATTAGAACTGTTGTGTACGGCAAGCCGAAGCCACGCGAATTTTCATACGCCGGCATTTCAGTCACTGACCTGCAGGATGATATAATGGTTCAATCAATACATCAAGCTGTAAAAATAAGGAATGAAGAGAAATCAATCACGGGTGATGAGGGATATGATAAGGGAGTACTTGGAGGAAATCAAGTTGGCTGTAGGTGTTGAGAACCCTGTCAGTATTTCTGAAGACAGTCTGATGCCTCCACCTAAAATGCCTTCTAGTCATGCTATTCCTATGGAGGCTGTTGCGGTGAAATTTGGATGTCAAGCTATTGATTAACTTGAATCTTAATTCATTTACAACCGGTCTTTGATTTATCCGAAGGAAAGGTTAAAGAAAGGAAAAACCTAAAGGGGAGAGATCTAAGGTTCGGGGGTTGGTTAAGATTAGGGAAGGTATTAGCACCCTAAACTTCCGTAGTACTCTACAGGAACCTTTTGTTTATTTTTTTATTTGTTTCATTTTTTTATTTTGCTTTAGGGTATATACAAAGGATTGAAAATTAAAAAAGACCTAGGGGTTAATTCTAAGTTTACTCGGCAAGACATCGCATCTTGTGCCTACATATCCTTACGGGAATGGAATCAGAGTAACTGTAGTTCCCCTCAAAAGGGAGGTTAGAAACGTCTTGACTGTGGCCAAGGTTTCAATGGGGAATAAACGTATCTTAGGGACACGCTTACGCGGAGTGTAGAAACTCCAATATCTACGTTGTAAATTGTTAAGTGAATTAGGGTTAGGTTAGGGATTCTGCGGCGGGAAACCATAAAATGAGTGCGGCGACTCTTTGACCTAAAGCTAGGGGTAGTTTTGTAATTTTTGTCCACGGCGAGACATTCGTGAAAAGTTAGGGTTTGTAAGGGTTTGAAGTTTTGAGGACTATTGGCGCGGCGGCCAAACGGCTAGACCTAATCCTTCGGAGGAATGCAATGGGACAAATTAACGATGCAAATGCGCGGATTTAAACCATACAAACAGCAGAAATTAAAGTGCGGAAAGGTAAACACGATAATTTGTTCGCGAAGTTACAAATGAGAAACAGATACAATTATAATACAACTTGAATTGAAAAACACATTAAAATAGCTAATAGCAACGTAACAAGCTGCACATTGAATACACAAGGTTAGTAGACAGAGTCAGACAGTAATCAGACAAGTTATGAAACGGAAGTGCGAAAGTTATAGATATTCTTTGTTGTTTATTTGTGATATATAAAAAAGCTTTTGATTTAAGTTAAAAAAGAGGTTTTAATATTATTAAAAAAAACTTTTCAAAAATAGTCTTAATTTAATTATCTAACAAAAAGGTTTTATTTTTAAAAAAAAAGGTTTAATGTTATTATTATATATTTATCTAAAAAAAAGTTTTTCTTAAAAATAATAGGTTTTCATATTAATTTGGAAAAGATGTTAATGTTATTTATTTTAAAAAAACAGATTTTTATATTATAACAAGTTTTAATAAATTAATGATAACAATAATAATAATAATGGTAATAATAATAATAATAATGATAATAATAATAAATAATGATAATAATAATACTAATAATAACAATAATAATAATAATAACAATAATAATAAAGCAATAATGAATTTTAAATGTGCCAAATAACCCAACAATGTTGCTAACGCAGAAATGCGCTCATCGCAACCAGATCTAAATCGGACGAAACAAAATTTATCGCAAAGAAAAAGAAATTAAGCAAAAAACAGTATTATTGCTCACAAAAATGCGATCATCGCAATCAGATCGAACTAACACAAATGTCACGCGTCATGCACACAAATGTGCAAACATCGTATCGACATAATTCGATCAAAAATTAATCTTATATATATATATATATATATAAACTCTAACAATTTAAAAATTATAAATATATAAACGTAACAGTAATAGATGAAAAAAAAGAAATAACGGTAATAGATGAAGAAAAAGAAATAACGGTAAAAGATGAAGAAAAAGAAACAACAGTAATAGATGAAGGAAAAGAAATAACGGTAAACGATGAAGAAAAAAGAAATAACGGTAAACGGCACTCACTCCTCTTAGGTTTTTTTCATTCTCCCCTTTTTCAACAAAGCAACACATGTATATATAGGGAACAAATTAGGGTTAACACCAAATTGTCAATAATGTCCCTAAAGCCCATTTTAAAGCCCAAACTAAATAATTAGTTAAGAAAAAAAATAAAATTTAAATAATTCAAAATAATTAAAATAAACTTAAAATAAAAACTAATAATCCTATTGATTCCTAAAATCAAAAATATTATAAAAAGAACAAAATTTTTTTCAATATTTTTTATTTTATGATTTTTTGGATATTTTTATGAATAATTTAGAAAAAAGTGAAAAAAATGATATTTTAAAAAATGATTTAATTAAAATACGAAAATAATAATTAAATAATAATAAAAAAGAATTTTTGTTATTTTTTAATGAAAGATAGAAAAATTTAGAGTAAAAATAATAAAAAACAAAAAAGTGACAAAGGTGAGATTCAAACTCTCAACCTCTCACACTCACAACTCCTTACACATGTCCTCTTACCAATTGTGCCATTTTTACTTTTTAGAAAAAAAATGCATGCCATATGATATTTACCTGCAAAAAGTCAAACGACTACACAAATTTGTTAGTAATTGATTAAATGCAAGAAAAATGCAATGAAATGCGACGACAAATCTTAGGGCAAAATTTGGGGTATTACAGTTGCCCCTATTTAAATAACTTCACCGGGTGATTTGAGCAACGGAGACTCGAGAAATCATGGTGGAGGGATTTAAATACAGATAACCGAAAATTTTGCCTTTAGACGCAGTGCTATGCAATGATATGGACAAAACAAAACGAACTATAATGCTAAATATGATATGAATCTGATATGATGCGTATGATGAAAATGACAAATGCACGGATACAGACGAAACAACATCACAGGGGACGACCCATCGAGGAATTGCACTAGGGAAGAAGACATGTCATATCTGGAAATACGTCGGGTAGACACGACACAGAATTGTTGATAGGTGCCAAGTAAATTAGAAATTGCCCGCAAGGTAAGACGCGGGTAAAACACGAGCTCAGGAGAAAAACGCAAATGGGGATAAAACACCCATGATGCCAAGTAAATAAATTTTGCCCACAAGGTAAGACGCAAGTAAAACACGACCTCAGGGAGAAAAAAAAATTAAATGGGGGTAAAACACCATGATGTTAGGTAAACCCAGGAATATCTGGTAAACGGGGAATAAAACACCCGGGATAAAAGGTACATGGGGGATAAAACACCCAAGGATAGAAGGTAAATGGGGAGTAAAGCACCCAAGATAGAAATGTAAATGGGGAGTAAAGCACCCAGGATAGAAATGTAAATGGGGAGTAAAGCACCCAAGATAAAAATGTAAATGGGGAGTAAAGCACCCAAGATAAAAATGTAAATGGGGAGTAAAGCACCCAAGATAGAAATGTAAATGGGGAGTAAAGCACCCAAGATAGAGAGGTAAATGGGGAATAAAGCACCCAAGATAGAAATGTAAATGGGGAGTAAAGCACCCAAGATAGAAATGTAAATGGGGAATAAAGCACCCAAGATATGCACATGTATAGGAATTATGCTATGACATATGATCAAATGCAAATGCAGACATCGACGACAAGGCTCGACTCTTTCGGTGAAATGGCAAAACTGGAAGACTGATTCCTCAACACGGAGATCACTGTCATTCTGTTAAACTGTATCAAGTTGATAGTCACTGTAGGAATGATGAATAACTGCTTAGGGATTATGCGAGTAAACTGCCCCAGGTCAAATGAATTGATAATTGCTTCAGCTGTCTGATTCGTGGAATCGACTGTTTTGCTGTATCCTCGGAGGGCTTGCCCCAGTCTGAGTCTTGAACAATTCTCTGGATAAACCAAATCTGAGAAGATATTGCCTTGAACAAATCTTGAACTGATTCTTTGACAGGATGTAAAAGGAACTTGCCCCCGATAAGATCACTTGACCAAGTTTCTCATTGTTTGAAAATTCCTTAGAGGAAAGCCAGTTTGCAAACAAAAATATTCATACAAACATGGTAATGCAAAGTTCATGCGACTTTTGAAATCAAAATTATTTTTGAAAGATGGAAAATACATGAGTCGTTAGTCAGAACACAACGGTTCAAGACGCTCAAAGTTTAAAATAAAGGTGTACTGCCAAAATAAATGATTCACAAAGATCTTTAGGAGTCAGGTTACGCAACCTTGCTGTAGTATACTTTCAAAATAACCTTGCTTCAATTAGGTCTTTTGAGGGTTGTAATGTGGCCTGGTTCACGGTTTATGAAACAAAAGATAAAGGCTCAAAATTTATTTGTACCCACCCAATCTACGTGATGATCTTCAGTCCTATGCTCAGTTAACTCATACTATGCATTCAGGTTCCCATAAGTTAGGGATTTCATTGATCGTAGCAATGATGACTCAGAAGTCAAAGGGGCCTATGAAAAGGCAGCCACTACTCCCCTATAACATTTGATTGTTTTGACATTGAGGGTTTTCAAGATAAGGATTTAAAAATCTCTTTGTATTATCCCTAAATTTTGCCTGAACTGTTTATTTTAGAGTTTACAGTCAGCGGGATGCCCCAGTTTTGCCTAAGTCTCCTTCATAAGTTTTGACTTAGCGGGCTTCTTTTGATTTTTTTATATTATTTTTTGTGCGAAGGAAAGTGACTGTTTGATTTTAATGATTACGGTGAACCATCATCGACCTTTTGATTAGAAAACATCTTCGACACTTGTTTGACGTGTGCGAAGGAAAATTTGTTAATGAAAGGTGTATCGTATGAACACACAACCAAGTTAACTGAGAACTACCCATCCCAAGGTTAAAATTGTGGGTTTTTTGTAACGAAAGAAACTCCAACTTCTAGGCTCGAAGGTGGTAACGAGGGATTAACTTCCTTATTTCTCCAGTGTTTGGGAATTGAAATAATGCCTTACATCGTCAACAAGGTTTGATTGAAAGCATACTGACAACAATTATGGGTATAACGTTTTCATCATCCTCCCTTCGATCTTAGCATATCAAAATTTTGGACAAGAAGTAAACATTTGAAAAATAAAGCATAAAGATGCAAATAAATGGACGGAAATGAATTGAATCAAAAGTCGCGATGCTTATTTCATTAATGAAAGTACAAACATAATTGAAAGCAAACAACTTAAACAAAATAAGGAAAGTGCAAACAACGAGAAACAAAAGGCCTAGTGACAAAACTTCATTTCTGATGTATTGGCAAGGGATTTTTCTGAACATCCGGATGACTGTCTGTAAAATCAAGTATTCCAGTTCTAACCAATTCACATACTCTAGCCTTCAATGCAAAACAATGCTCCAAGTCATGGTCTGGGGCACCCTCATGGGAAGCACAATGGAGATCAGCCCTAAATCCAGCCGGAGGATTAAGAGGAGGTGGTAAAGCCTTTGTAGTAATCAGTCCTTGCCGGACTAAGTCAGGATATAGCTCTGTGTAAGTCATGAAAATAGGATCAAAGTGACTCTTGTTCCGATTCTGGTCTGATATCTGTGTCGAGGAATCAACTTAACGACTCAAAGGTACACTGGAAGACGATAGGACCAAGAATGAGAAACCGGGGGACAAATGCAATGCAAAAATGTGATGCTGATGCCATGCAATGGTTTCAAGAATTTCAACGGTCGATTGCGAATATTGCTTTTAAAGAAAGTTGGAAAAAATTTTAGACTTTAAAATGTAAGGCTTTTCGAATTTGCAAAGGACTGCTGAATTCCTTGAAACTAGAAATGATATGATGCTTTATGGATGCGAAGCACAAATACACATAAGCAAACAAAAGGTCCTAAGTTAGAGGAACAATGAATGGAGTCAAGGTCTACCCTTCCCAAAGTGGTGTGTACTATAGGTTAATTGTACCTACAGAACAAGGGTTCTAAAGAAGTGCCCAAAGTCATCAGCCCATCTTTCGGATATTATCAACTTCTCGACTGACTCAAGGGTCGATAATATTCTCAAGAGAACCTCGTTCGAGTGTAGTATCGCGTAGCAACCATTGTAGGACTACTCCCACATAGTTCCCGCACTATGTCCTATATAAGGTCAAGATAGTGTAAAGGTACTACGGTTCCCAATATCACAGACTCCAATCGATAACGGTAAAAGTTTTCACGACTACACTCGATCAACCAAACCATTTTCGAAAGTGTCTCAACTGAGCGGTGATTCTCGATTTAGCTTAGTCGGGACTCACTCCCTATAAGCCTCGTCGAATATGTCAGCCATCCTATCATAAGGTCGCTCAAGTCCGGGTGTAGGACTTATCTCACAACACAGTAACTCCAAGTAAGGTACCCCAATATATACATACAAGTGAGCAAAATATATAATAAAACAAATATATAAAGAAAAATAAACAAAATAGGGATAACCCTCAATAGTTAGGACTCCCCAGTGAAGTCGCCATTTTCTGTTGCGGTGAAATTTGGATGTCAAGCTATTGATTAACTTGAATCTTAATTCATTTACAACCGGTCTTTGATTTATCCGAAGGAAAGGTTAAAGAAAGGAAAAACCTAAAGGGGAGAGATCTAAGGTTCGGGGGTTGGTTAAGATTAGGGAAGGTATTAGCACCCTAAACTTCCGTAGTACTCTACGGGAACCTTTTGTTTATTTTTTTATTTGTTTCATTTTTTTATTTTGCTTTAGGGTATATACAAAGGATTGAAAATTAAAAAAGACCTAGGGGTTAATTCTAAGTTTACTCGGCAAGACATCGCATCTTGTGCCTACATATCCTTACGGAATGGAATCAGAGTAACTGTAGTTCCCCTCAAAAGGGAGGTTAGAAACGTCTTGACTGTGGCCAAGGTTTCAATGGGGAATAAACGTATCTTAGGGACACGCTTACGCGGAGTGTAGAAACTCCAATATCTACGTTGTAAATTGTTAAGTGAATTAGGGTTAGGTTAGGGATTCTGCGGCGGGAAACCCTAAAATGAGTGCGGCGACTCTTTGACCTAAAGCTAGGGGTAGTTTTGTAATTTTTGTCCACGGCGAGACATTCGTGAAAAGTTAGGGTTTGTAAGGGTTTGAAGTTTTGAGGACTATTGGCGCGGCGGCCAAACGGCTAGACCTAATCCTTCGGAGGAATGCAATGGGACAAATTAACGATGCAAATGCGCGAATTTAAACCATACAAACAGCAGAAATTAAAGTGCGGAAAGGTAAACGCGATAATTTGTTCGCGAAGTTACAAATGAGAAACAGATACAATTATAATACAACTTGAATTGAAAAACACATTAAAATAGCTAATAGCAACGTAACAAGCTGCACATTGAATACACAAGGTTAGTAGACAGAGTCAGACAGTAATCAGACAAGTTATGAAACGGAAGTGCGAAAGTTATAGATATTCTTTGTTGTTTATTTGTGATATATAAAAAAGCTTTTGATTTAAGTTAAAAAAGAGGTTTTAATATTATTAAAAAAAACTTTTCAAAAATAGTCTTAATTTAATTATCTAACAAAAAGGTTTTATTTTTAAAAAAAAGGTTTAATATTATTATTATATATTTATCTAAAAAAAAGTTTTTCTTAAAAATTATAGGTTTTCATATTAATTTGGAAAAGATGTTAATGTTATTTATTTTAAAAAAACAGATTTTTATATTATAACAAGTTTTAATAAATTAATGATAACAATAATAATAATAATGGTAATAATAATAATAATAATGATAATAATAATAAATAATGATAATAATAATACTAATAATAACAATAATAATAATAATAACAATAATAATAAAGCAATAATGAATTTTAAATGTGCCAAATAACCCAACAATGTTGCTAACGCAGAAATGCGCTCATCGCAACCAGATCTAAATCGGACGAAACAAAATTTATCACAAAGAAAAAGAAATTAAGCAAAAAACAGTATTATTGCTCACAAAAATGCGATCATCGCAATCAGATCGAACTAACACAAATGTCACGCGTCATGCACACAAATGTGCAAACATCGTATCGACATAATTCGATCAAAAATTAATCTTATATATATATATATATATATATATATATATATATATATATATATATATATATATATATATATATATATATATATATATATATATATATATATATATATATATAAACTCTAACAATTTAAAAATTATAAATATATAAATGTAACAGTAATAGATGAAAAAAAGAAATAACGGTAATAGATGAAGAAAAAGAAATAACGGTAAAAGATGAAGAAAAAGAAACAACAGTAATAGATGAAGGAAAAGAAATAACGGTAAACGATGAAGAAAAAAGAAATAACGGTAAACGGCACTCACTCCTCTTAGGTTTTTTTCATTCTCCCCTTTTTCAACAAAGCAACACATATATATATAGGGAACAAATTAGGGTTAACACCAAATTGTCAATAATGTCCCTAAAGCCCATTTTAAAGCCCAAACTAAATAATTAGTTAAGAAAAAAAATAAAATTTAAATAATTCAAAATAATTAAAATAAACTTAAAATAAAAACTAATAATCCTATTGATTCCTAAAATCAAAAATATTATAAAAAGAACAAAATTTTTTTCAATATTTTTTATTTTATGATTTTTTGGATATTTTTATGAATAATTTAGAAAAAAGTGAAAAAAATGATATTTTAAAAAATGATTTAATTAAAATACGAAAATAATAATTAAATAATAATAAAAAACAATTTTTGTTATTTTTTAATGAAAGATAGAAAAATTTAGAGTAAAAATAATAAAAAACAAAAAAGTGACAAAGGTGAGATTCGAACTCTCAACCTCTCACACTCACAACTCCTTACACATGTCCTCTTGCCAATTGTGCCATTTTTACTTTTTAGAAAAAAAATGCATGCCATATGATATTTACCTGCAAAAAGTCAAACGACTACACAAATTTGTTAGTAATTGATTAAATGCAAGAAAAATGCAATGAAATGCGACGACAAATCTTAGGGCAAAATTTGGGGTATTACAGAGGCCAATAACTAAAGAAAAGTTTGTGATGAATCACCTGCATTGACAATCAGAAACCCAGGTTACCATGAGCAACAGTTTCACACAAATTATTCTGACAAAAGCAAAGTTGTACATGATGCTACTTCTAGAAATTACGAACAACGTAAACAAAGATATCACAGGAGTCATCATAATGGAGGAGATCATGCTGACCTACACGAGCATAGAGTTCATCACAATGAACAAGAACTATGAAGAACTTAATTCGCCATGTTGACCAGAATTGTGAAAGCATTATACAGTTGGAAAGCTGAGCACTGTTATTTATATGACAAATCTCTGAAGTAAACGTAAAAAAGGAAAATAGAAAAAGACTGTACCTGCTGCACAAAGTGGCTTTGCAACATGTACAACGAAACCAAGTGCCTCCACACGACAACAACTTGCGGTATATCAATGTCTTCCGCCAGTCTCCAATGTATCAGTCGCGGCTCTACCCTTCAAGTGACTTTGCTCGCGCACATGACCTGCATCTCCAGCCAGCTATCATATACACATAGCTTGTAAATCATGACAACAGCATATCAGGTCAAATAAATTGCCATTGATTCATCACACAACACAACCCCAAAATTCTTCAAATTTAACACCGCGACTATGCCGCAAAATAAAACTGTCAATTGCATACCACCAGCGGCAACGAGTCGTATAAGGTTCCATTGGCACTATTAGCTACTACAGAACTGTTATGCCTGTGTTTTTCTGTTCCATACCAATGTGCCTCGTTCAAGTTAAACCCCATGCTAAGATCATTCTCAGGATGCCCCGATTTGTTCACCAAGTTACTACCTTGGAAAACCAGACACAGAAACACAAGTTAGCATATCAACAATGAGAATGTAAGAGCAATATCAGCAGTCACAAAAAATTGCTGCGGGATTATCGCAGGTTTTGCTTTGGTAAACATATCTCAAGATACACTATCATTGTGGGCTTTATGGATAAATTTTAGGAAGAAGTGAATGTGGCCTTTTGGTTTAAAAACAATTGCAGTAAAAAGGGGTTTTCAATGGTTATAACAGTAAAACAATTGAGTTTTTTTTCACGCAGTAAATAATTGAAAATACCAAAACCAATGTGCACCCATACCTCACATGGTATGCTTGGTATCATCCAAATCCCAACCACACAGAACCCGTATAGCAGCTCCCAATCACCACTCGTTTTGGTACAACTTCCATTTTCCTTTTCAATTGGTTTTCCCTGTTCTGCCCTTCGTATCCCCATATAAAATCAAAATGAAGTCTGCAGAAAGAGGGGGACCTCCAACTGAAAACCTAGCCACCTCCAATAGACTCAAAACCCTAGCAGCCTCCATTGAGAAACCCTCACCTTCATCTCTTCTTCAATATCAGAACTCCAATCCCCCATCTCCTTAACCTTCATCAAATCCTTAAGCACCATAAATGTTCTTCTGATTTCTCAACAAAACCCTTCAAACCTCCATCGTTGAAACCCGTGAAACCCGTCATCGCAAATCTCTCAAACCCTTTTCAATCACCGTTGCGACCCCATTAAATTTCTCCCTTTAAACACTCATCCAAATCGTTTTCGAAACCCATTCAATCCCTAATCATAACTTCCAAATTTGTCCTTCATCGAACAAAATCTTAACCCTTTCTTCAACACGCCTAAATTCCCCTTCAACCAAATAAAACCCATCACAGAAAAATTCCAAACCCAAGATAGAAAGAAGATTAAGTTGGAAACCTAGAGAAAGACAGAGCCACACGCGAAAGTTGAAGGTCGGATGGAGTGATTTTGAGTTTACTCTATTTTATTTTTTTTAGGGAGATGAGAAGTTGAGTTATGGATGTCATTGTTTCGTCAAAACCGTCCACTTTCTTTTTTTTGATTATGTTTTATTCAGAAACTTTGAAGTCGTAATGTTAAAAAAGCTGGTGATGCTATTTTGCTTGGCTCGTGAATGGGTGGTTTGATGGGCTAGGAAGCCCGTCTAGTGTTCATACTCTGCACCCCCGTTTTTCTATCATACCTCCTCCGTTTGTTTTAAAAAAGATTTTTGTATAGATATTGTTAATTTAATTTTTTGAGTTTTTTTTTTATAAACAGTTTCTGACTTATTAATATATGTATATTTTAGTTTTTCTTATTAAATCACCCTTTTTAGAATTCTAATGTATTCCTAACATTTAGAGATATATATATTAACTTTTTTAGGTTTTACTTCTTTTTAAAAAAAAAAATTTATAATATTTTCTTTTAGAAGTGAGATTTTATATCTTATTTGTCACTGAGCATTTTATTCTATTTTTATCATTGTTTGGGTCGATGACGATACCCCGAGTTATAATTTCTCAAATTATTGACAGATAATAACAAACCCGAGACCATTTCTTTTCAAAACTTTCATTTTCGTTTTTATCCACTTTTTCTTATTCCCTAGTCAATGATGACTTTAATGATTATTATCGGTCAAATTATTGATAGATGATAGTTCAGTCAAAACTATGTCATTTTCGCTTCAAATCATTTTTTAAACATTTTCCTCGATTAAAAACTCCAAAGGAAGGAGATTCTTGAAATCTAGCATTTCTTGGATCTTCGAGTGAATAATTCTCGAGGCACGCTCTTGAGTTGTTATTCAGTCAATCCTTTGATTTTCTCAAACACATTCTCAACGTCTTTTTTTTTTCCGATCAAAACTCCGAAAGAAGGAGGTACTTGGAATCTAACATTCCTTGTACCTTCGAGTGAATAATTCTCGAGGCACGCTCTTGAGTTGTTATTCACTCAACCTTTCGACTCTTTCAAATTCAATCATTTTCAAACATTCTCCTAAGTCGAATGCTCGTCCGCATTCGCAACCCACACACTTCATAACTCCTCGTGGTTTCGATATTAGGGGCACCCTCATGGACTAATATCGTTTCTCACAACCCTAACCCTTGACACGTCGTCAAGTCGGTCCCATCTTCAATCAAATCCTCGACACATCGTCGAGCTACTTCGAAACAACTTCCTTTTGGCCTCGCATGCCATCTTTCGATTCGATCTTTTCACATACGTTTTTTTAAACTTACGAAAGAGGGATATTCTCAGAATCTAGCATTATTTGAATATTCGAATGAATAACTCTTGAGGTGCGCCCTTGAGTTGTTATTAGTTCATTCTTTCAATTTCAAAACATCCAACTCTTTATCTTCAACTTATTCAGTCAATTCCCGAAAAAACTGAGTTCTTGGAATCTCGCATTCCTTGAATTCTTGAGTGACAAGCTCTTGAGGCACGCTCTTGGGTTGCTTGTCAGTCACCCTTTCGTCTCTTTCTCAAACTTCCAATCTATTCAACCTCACCTTTTCGTGGTTGTTACCACGAACTACGACTGCTCTGATTCTTCATTCTCGTCCGAATGTAAGATACGTAGGCATAAGATTGCGATGATCTTGGCGAGCACATTTCCCATTTTCTCCCCTATTCCACACTTTTTATCTTCCTCCATTATTCCGTCCACACTTTCCCAACCTTTCCCGTAGTCGAACTACGACGCTCTGATTTCTCATTCTCGTCCGAATGAGCATACGTAGGCACAAGGGCCCCAATCCTTGGCGAGCACCCTATCCTCTAACCACCCATCTCTCCTTTGCGTCTTTAACCTTTTAACCTACCAATTCTACCTTTAACAACGAGAAGAAAACAAGTAAACCTAAACAACACTCCCCACATTTACCTTAAGAGGTTCCCGTCGAGTACGACGGACGTGAGGGGTGCTAGTACCTTCCTCTCACATAACCGACTCCCGAACCCGGAACATGGTTGCGACAGCCCTGTTCCTATCCTTTTCGTTTTAAGAGGTTTTCTCGATATTTTCCTCTCCCGTTTATTCGGGATAAATAAAGTTCGGTGGCGACTCTGTTGAACCGCATTTCCGCGCCTTTTGCGTGAGGGTCGTTTCTCCGAAATGTCTCCGTGATTTTTCGAGGTGCGACAGGTGGCGACTCTGCTGGGGACATTTTGCTCCATGCAAAGAGAGAGTCGAGCCTATCTTTTGGTTTGTAAGGAGTGTTTGTTTTTATTTGTTTCCTTCTTGTTTATGTATTTGTTCTCTTGTGAATTTTTATTTGTGCTTGTTATCTTGGTTGCCTGTTGGCTCTTGGGATAACATCATGAGTAAGGCTCTACGCCTGAGCTTTGGTAAAAGCAGAGAGAACACATAGTTTAGAATTGGTAGTCGAGTAGTGTTAGTCTCCGAGGACTTGCTCCTTATGGGCCTAGCACGAAAGCTCCTCCAGAGGAGACCTATTCGTAGATCTCGTTGTAACACAGCTAGCCTGTTGCACGACTTGATTAATGAAGGGTCCGTGATTCTGGGAACCTTTTGTTAGCACCAGTTCCGATATTGGTGGTCGTGTAGTGTTAGTCTCCAAGGACTCGCTCCTTGTGCGCCTAGCACGAGGACCCCGCTCAGGAGAGACCTTATCGTCATTATCGTTGTAATACGGCCAGCCTGTTGCGTGACGCTAATACAACTAGTGTCCGTGATCCTGGGAACCAAACGTAGAAACCATCCCATAAGTGGGTTTATGGGTATAATGTTTAGACTTTCCCGTATAGGTTGTACCTGTCGGTTTTGATCGGAAATTGTGGTTGTGTATCTGTTACAGTTATCAGCTCCAAAATTGTTTGATTGTGATCCTGGATCTTGTATCTTGCATTGCATCTTGCATATCATTTGCATTGCATTTCAAATGTTGTGCATTTTGCATTTCCAGTCCTTCAATAGAATCTTATGTCTTCGTTCCTTCCTCTCCAGTAAATCAAGCTGATTCCTCGACATCAATACGCAACTAGAGCCAATACCAGATGAATGATGGAGCAGATTCAACAGGAGCAAGCCGCCTTCAGGGAAGAGTTGGATTCTATGAAAGGAAAGATCGACCAGATCCTCGAAGCCGCTGCTGTCGTTAACAACAATGGTCAAGGACAGGGGTCTACTGCCATCCCTTTGGTTCCAATTCCAAATCCTCATGGGATGCCGTTGAACTTCAATAATGCAGCCAAAGGAAACACTTCTCAGCCAATCCCAACGCCTGGAGTTACTATTGGAGTTATCCCGCACGCCCAGCCTACTGCTGTGCAAATCCCGGTTCCTCATATCGAAGATACTCTAATGGATCAGTATGACGACGTTCAGAATTATCATGCTGCTATCCCCATTGCCAATCCTGTTGCCGCTCAGGATTCTGAAGCCGTGAAGATGTGCCGAGATCTAGCCGAGAAACTCCGAGCCATGGAGGGGCACAATTCAAATTCTTTCAGTGCTTTGGAATTATGCTTGGTGCCTGATGTTGTCATTCCTCCCAAGTTCAAGGTGCCCGAATTTTTGAAGTACAAGGGTCTTAGTTGCCCAAACATTCATTTGAAGATGTACTGTCGCAAGATGGCTGCCTATGCCATAGATGAAAAGCTCATGATCCATTGCTTCCAAGACAGCTTGTCAGGGGCATCACTCGAATGGTATATGCAGCTGGAGCGTAACAGTGTGCGCACTTGGGCCGAGCTAGCTGATGCATTTGTCAAGCAGTACAAATACAACACAGATCTCGCTCCGAATCGTACTCAGCTTCAGAGTATGACTCAGAAGGACGATGAATCCTTCAAGGAGTACGCGCAACGATGGAGAGAGCTAGCCGCAAGGGTGCATCCACCTCTTGTTGACCGTGAATTGATTAACATCTTCATGGGTACCTTGTAAGGCCAGTACTACGAAAAGCTGATCGGTAGTGTCTCCGCTGGATTCTCTGACTTGGTGATCATCGGTGAGAGAATTGAAGAAGGGCTGAAGAGTGGAAAGATCCCAGGAGGTTCCAACAACCAGGCCAATGCCAAGAAGCCTTTCAATGGATACAAGAAGAAGGAGGGCGAAACAAATTCCATCTTTTTGCAGAAAGGGCAAGCTTCTCAACAAGCTCCTGCTCCTATGCCTTATCAAGTTCCCTATTATCAGTATCCATATGTTGCTGCCGCGCAATATGCTCTAATGCCTTATCAGCCGGTTGTTCAAGCAGTGCAAGCTCAGATGCCACGGCAACAGGCTCCTCAGCAACAAGCCTACAACCAGCAAGGATATCAGTATCCTCCTCAGCAACAGCAGATGCAAGCTACTCAGCAACGACAAGGTACTCGCCCACAGAGTCCACAGAGAACATGGAGACCAGATAGAGTCTTTGATCGTCTACCAATGACATATGCCAAAATCTTTGCTCAATTGATGAAGAAAAAGGTTGTTGTTCCGAGAGATTTGGCTCCTCCAACTGTCATTCCTGCCGATTACGATGCAAATGCTCATTGTGAGTTTCATAAGGGCGCTCCAGGTCATACCATTGAGGACTGCAGGGCTTTCAAGCACATAATTCAAGACATGATCGACAGGGATGCTATCAACTTCAATGGGAAGTCTCCAAATATCATCAACAATCCGATGCCACCAGTCAACTAGTGCCAACATCAGATCGATTCCAGTCAAGTCCATTCTCTGAAGAAGGCCGTCATGCTGCCATTTAATCTTTCGATTTCCTTATGTTTTGTCTTTGTTTGTTTTAGTACTGTATGCTTTGAACAATGGCCATTCGTATTTGGTTTTCATTAATATATCGTTTATGCATGTTTTGAATTAGTTATGTCGTATTCACTCATTTTTTCACTTATCGCCGACACATTTATTCACTCCACTCTATTCACTGTTGTTTAGCATGATTTGAGGGAGGATGATGAAGACGAGATACCCATAATTACAAATCATATGCTTTCGGATCGAATCTCGTCAATGATGTACAGGCATTGCTTCAATTCCCCTAAACACCGGAGATATAAGGAGTTAATCCCTAGTAAACCACTTCGAGCCTAGGAGTAGCAGTTTCATTCGGATATTCAAACCTTATACTCAACCTGGGGCAGGGTAGTGTTCAGTTAATCCAATCCCGAATCAACAAAGAAAACCCAGAAGACGGTTGTTCATCAAAGACCCATGACATGGCAGTCACAACCTTCCAACAAAATTTAAAAAATCGAAAGCCCGCTAAGTCAAACACCTCATAGGAGACTTAGACAAAACAAATCAAAGCAATCCCGATGGATCTGACGAGCAAAGTCAATCCATGCAAAAGTTAGGGATCAAAAACAAATACAAAAGAGGACCCTGAAATCCTCAACAAAAAATAAGATTCAGTGGCCACCCAAATCAAAAGGGGCATTGACATCCAGTAAAATAAGGTGGCTGTCATTTCAAGCAAAACCTTGAATCATCAAGCTTACACCGTCAAGAGAAATGCAGAATTAACTGAGCGTAGGACTGTAGATCATTAAGAAGAAGGGGTGGGTCCAAATCATACTTTGAGCCTAATATCCTTTGTTTCATAACCGTGAACCAGACCACGTTACAACCCTCGAAAGACCTAATTGAGACGAGGTTTATTCTGAAAGCATATTATCGCAAGGTTGCGTAACCTGACTCCTCACATGATTTCTAATCATCAACATTGGTGTCATTTCCCTTGATATATCTTTCACACCAATCAAAACTAGCACAATGTTTGGACTAATGGTCCATTCGTTTCACTATCACGACACCTCCATAAATGACACACTTTTCCAAAACTTGTATTGAACTTTGCATTAACTATTACCATTTGTGAATGTACAATTTTATTTGCAAATCAGTGCTAGGTATTCAAAGACACTCCAGCAAGGGGCAATCGAGGAGGAGCTTGACTTTCAGTGGCGTACACGAGACAAATGTCACTTCAAAATCCACAGGCTGGGGCAAATCACTCAACAGCTCGAGCAGGGGCAAGTCATCCGAGTTTAACTTCCGTATGTCAGAACCGATTAATCTGGGGCAGGCCATTGCCATGTTCGAAATGGGACAAGGCCAGGTCGTCCTGACCAACGAGCAGAGTTGTAACCTTCTCTGAAGCAAATTCATGACGAATCACCAAGTACCCAGACTTGGGGCATATAGAGTATCTTCGTCTGTTTGGTCATGACGTCTTCAACGAACTGCGTGTCGAGGAAGTCAATCCCTCCCACCACCCGAAGTCCAATCCGCATTGGCAACTACCAAAAGTCCACCACGCTGGCGTCTCCACCTACAATCACTCGTCTGCATCATATGCATCATACGCATCGCATTCGACCTCATAAGCATCCTGCATCATATGCATACTCCAATCATATCATAATTCCCCAGCTCTTGCATCTCCGCGCGTCAGCATTTGTATTTGCACTTTCATTCGTATGGAATATCATTTATCATCCAGCATGCATATATGCAAGTCAAGGTCTAGGATCAATCTTGAAGATTTCCAAAGCAATCATCAGCCCAATCAGGGGCATTTTTGCAAGATTGTGGGTTTGTCCCACGATTATCAGGAGCTTCAACGCAATCATCAGCCCAGTCAGAGGCAATCTTCTGCAATTGTGGGTTTCTCCCACAAAATACGAATTTGTTCAAAGCAAGATTCAACTTAGTCAGGGGCATCTTTTTAATACCATGGGTATCTCCCATGACTTATTTCAACCTCGTGGTTGATCAGATATGCAAATCAACATTCAGCCCAGTCAGGGGCATCTTTTCAAGACCATGGGTGTTTCCCATGACGTATTTCAACCTTGTGGTTGATCAAATCTTCAAATCAACATTCAACCAAGTCAGGGGCATACCATTCAAGACCGGGGGTGTTCCCCACGAAGTTGTTCAACCTTTTGTTGGGAAAATCCAAGAGTTTCAGTGCAAGATTCAGCCCGAGCAGGGGCATCTTCAGCAAAGCCGTGAGCGTTCCTCATGAAGTTGTTCAGCCTTTTGTTGAGCAAGACAATTCCAAGACAAACTCAGCCCAGTCAGGGGCATCCTCTTCAAAATTCATGGGCGTAACCATGAAATCATTTCAGCAAAACCATGATCTCCAAACAAAGACGGTGGGCGTACCCCGTTGACTCATTTCAATTCAATCTTCTTCTTGGGGGTTCCCCATTGAGTTGTGCCCAGCAAGCGTGACCGTTGTCAATTGCCTTACTATCATCCTTTTGGTGATAGCCGAACTTCGTCGGTTCAACGTAGCCTGCATCCTTTCGATGTTGGTAACCTTCAATTTGTGTTTGCCCTATCATCCTTTTGGTGATAGTGGTTGGTGTGAGTTTCGCTCCGTCATCCATTTGGTGGTGGGTATGACATTTCGTCAATGTCAGATTGTGCGATTGTGTTTGCCCTATCATCCTTTTGGTGATAGTGGTTGGTGTGAGTTTTGCTCCGTCATCCTTTTGGTGGTGGGTCTGACATTTCGTCGATGTCAAATTGTGCGATTGTGTTTGTCCTATCATCCTTTTGGTGGTAGTAACTGGTGTGAGTTTCGCTCCGTCATCCTTTTGGTGGTGGGTCTGACATTTCGTCGATGTCAGATTGTGCGATTGTGTTTGCCCTATCATCCTTTTGGTGATAGTGGTTGGTGTGAGTTTCGCTCCGTCATCCTTTTGGTGGTGGGTCTGACATTTCGTCGATGTCAGATTGTGCGATTGTGTTTGCCCTATCATCCTTTTGGTGATAGTGGTTGGTGTGAGTTTCGCTCCGTCATCCTTTTGGTGGTGAGTCTAACATTTCGTCGATGTCAGATTGTGCGATAGTTTGTTTGTTTCGCTCCGTCATCCTTTTGGTGGGGGGTCTATCATAGTCATTAATGATAGATTGTGCGATAGTTTGTTTGTTTCGCTCCGTCATCCTTTTGGTGGAGGGTCTATCATAGTCATTAATGATAGATTGTGCGATAGTTTGTTTGTTTCGCGTCGTCATCCTTTTGGTGGGGGGTCTATCATAGTCATTAATGATAGATTATGCGATAGTTTGTTTGCGTTTCGCTCCGTCATCCTTTTGGTGAGGGGTCTATCATGGTTATTAATGATAGATTGTGCGATTGTGTTTTGCTCTACCATCCCTTCTGGTGGTAGTAGCCGTGGGTGTTTCATTCCATCATCTTTTTGGTGGTGACGACTTTTGCCGTTTACTTACAATTTACTTTGGGTTACGTTTTCCAATATTTCACTTCCCGAGCATCTCTTTTCTTTTCGGACAAATTTTGGGGTCTTCTTATATCTAATTGACTTCCACCTTAAAATGAACGCCATGCATCAGTTCATTCTCTTAAGTTTAAGGCAATTAGATAGGGGCATCTGTCATACCCCAAATTTGTCCTACTTCGGTATTTAATGAACGTTTTACTACTTCGTGACTGCTAGCCATGATTCTCTAAGGTTTCGTTTATAAAGACCATGTGTGTACACATTATGGTTATAACCCTAACAATTTATGTTGAATTCTTATGGGAAGAGCGCGCCTCCAGACCCTTATACCCGAACTCATGCGTGTCCTCGTTCTCACGATCAGACATATATGATATGAACAATGACGTCAAATACATGATTGGATCTACCTCGCAACATAATTGATGGTTTCCAAGAAAATTAAATGCTATTTCAACTTGGTTACGAACTACTTTAAAGGTTGTGTGAGCCTCACTACAAGTTGCTTGTACAAGTTGCTTGTTACGACATGCACTTAATTCAAGATACGTCACATGATACTTCAAGACACAGTCAATTTTGCTTCCAGCTTTGTTCAAATTGGTTGCAAGCGTCAAGTTATATTTGGATTCTAAATCAGTTTGTGACAAACTTAGATTTAACTTGCAAATTTCGAGTATTAATTGAATTTGAATTTAGATGCAATAGGTCCAGAAGATATTTCGATTCATCTCAAAGGCTTATGGTATAATGCATCAATTCATAACCATACAAGCTATGTTTGAGGAATGAACTGCACATATTATACAAATCCATTAGTTTCGAGGGCAATCTCATCGATATGGATATCTTGGATGATAAAAAAACAAGTAGTTGGTGTTCCAAGATAATTTTTCAAGATTGACTCTAAGTGGAGATGAGATTAACCAAGACAGTTCAATTGTTTTCAGAATAATGCTAAGGTTTTGTTTCAATGAAATTATAGATCTTATTTAAGCCATGGTTAGATCTTAGCTTTGTGTTATAGATGGAAGCTTATTTGCAAAGAACAATCCCAATTGATGAGGCAAGCTATTTTGATGCGTTGCAATTTTATTTTAAAATGAATGCAAACCAAAATTTGGTTGAAAGAAATATTAAGCTGTGAAGAAGCCAGATTATTGAAATTTAATTTGGATATGAGATTACAAACAGATTGAATTTGATAATACATGGCAAGTTTGAGATGTTTGAAACAGAAACAAAATGAGAAATCTTAGTGGACTGAGTTTTGGATCCTGTTGTAATCCTTATTAAAACTTATATGATTCTTTCCAACATTATTATGGTACAGAACAAAACCTGCACAAACAACGACAACAATTGTGACTTGAATATAACCGACAGCAATACGGAAAAATAGATAAAATCTAAAGAAGAAAAGGAAGAGAAAAAACATGAAGTGAAATACCAGTTGCAACATTCGTTTGGACAAAAGTAATTTGATGTCGTTCCGTACGCCGTACGCGATGCCCTTTATTTTTCACAAACAATCCGCAACGCACTCACCGAAATTGTGCAGCCAATACGCACACCAGCTCTGAGGAATTCACGCAGCATACCCATCAAGCCAAATAACTTGCAGCAAATGCATACTGGTTGATTCTTTCGAAGTCTCGACAAAACTTTCACGCAACAAGCCGTTACGCATCCCAGCTCATAATTCCTCACACAATACAAGCCAATCATCATACCTGTTTCTTTCTTGCGGAGCCAAATACCAAAAATAATTCCTGTAAAAATATCAGAACAATTACTACCAATGAGTTATTTGTTCCAAGCACTCCAAGTCCAAGCAAAACCAATATTGAAAATATATAAAAGTGGACAAGATTAGAACCGGTCGCAACAGCAGCTATAGCATATCCTGCCGGATAAGAAAAGTCTCAACGCATTTCTTCACTGGTTTTCGAATGGGATTGCCGGATAAGATTAGAACTGTTGTGTACGGCAAGCCGAAGCCACGCGAATTTTTGTACGCCGGCATTTCAGTCACTGACCTGCAGGATGATGTAATGCTTCAATTAATACATCAAGCTGTAAAAATAAGGAATGAAGAGAAATCAATCATGGGTGATGAGGGATATGATAAGGGAGTACTTGGAGGAAATCAAGTTGGTTGTAGGTGTTGAGAACCCTGTCAGTATTTCTGAAGACAGTCTGATGCCTCCAACTAAAATGCCTTCTAGTCATGCTATTCCTATGGAGGCCAATAACTAAAGAAAAGTTTGTGATGAATCACCTGCATTGACAATCAGAAACCCAGGTTACCATGAGCAACAATTTCACACAAATTATTCTGACAAAAGAAAAGTTGTATATGATGCTACTTCTAGAAATTACGAACAACGTAAACAAAGATATCACAGGAGTCATCATAATGGAGGAGATCATGCTGAGCTACACGAGCATAGAGTTCATCACAATGAACAAGAACTATGAAGAACTTAATTCGCCATGCTGACCAGAATTGTGAAAGCATTATACAGTGGGAAAGCTGAGCACTGTTATTTATATGACAAAGCTCTGAAGTAAACGTAAAAAAGGAAAATAGAAAAAGACTGTACCTGCTGCACAAAGTGGCTTCGCAACATGTACAACGAAACCAAGTGCCTCCACACGACAACAACTTGCGGTATATCAATGTCTTCCGCCAGTCTCCAATGTATCAGTCGCGGCTCTACCCTTCAAGTGACTTTGCTCGCACACATGACCTGCATCTCCAGCCAGCTATCATATACACATAGCTTGTAAATCATGACAACAGCATATTAGGTCAAATAAATTGCCATTGAGTCATCACACAACACAGCCCCAAAATTCTTCAAATTTAACACCGCGACTATGCCGCAAAATAAAACTGTCAATTGCATACCACCAGCGGCAACGAGTCGTATAAGGTTCCATTGGCCCTATTAGCTACTATAGAACTGTTATGCCTGTGTTTTTCTGTTCCATACCAATGTGCCTCGTTCAAGTTAAACTCCATGCTAAGATCATTCTCAGGATGCCCCGATTTGTTCACCAAGTTACTACCTTGCAAAACCAGACACAGAAACACAAGTTAGCATATCAACAATGAGAATGTAAGAGCAATATCAGCAGTCACAAAAAATTGTTGCGGGATTATTGCAGGTTTTGCTTTGGTAAACATATCTCAAGATACACTATCATGATGGGCTTTATGGATAAATTTGAGGAAGAAGTGAATGTGGCCTTTTGGTTTAAAAACAATTGCAGTAAAAAGGGGTTTTCAATGGTTATAACAGTAAAACAAGTAGAGTTTTTTTTTCACGCAGTAAATAATTGAAAATACCAAAACCAATGTGTACCCATACCTCACACGGTACGCTTGGTATCATCCAAATCCCAACCACACAAAACCCGTACAGCAGCTCCCAATCACCACTCGTTTTGGTACAACTTCCATTTTCCTTTTCAATTGGTTTTCCCTGTTCTGCCCTTCGTATCCCCATATAAAATCAAAATGAAGTCTGCAGAAAGAGGGGGCCTCCAACCGAAAACCTAGCCACCTCCAATAGACTCAAAACCCTAGCAGCCTCCATTGAGAAACCCTCACCTTCATCTCTTCTTCAATATCATAACTCCAATCCCCCATCTCCTTAACCTTCATCAAATCCTTAAGCACCATAAATGTTCTTCTGATTTCTCAACAAAACCCTTCAAACCTCCATCGTTGAAACCCGTGAAACCCGTCATCGCAAATCTCTCAAACCCTTTTCAATCACCGTTGCGACCCCATTAAATTTCTCCCTTTAAACACTCACCCAAATCGTTTTCGAAACCCATTCAATCCCTAATCATAACTTCCAAATCTGTCCTTCATCGAACAAAATCTTAACCCTTTCTTCAACACGCCTAAATTCCCCTTCAACCAAATAAAACCCATCACAGAAAAATTCCAAACCCAATATAAAAAGAAGATTAAGTTGGAAACCTAGAGAAAGACAGAGCCACACGCGAAAGTTGAAGGTCGGATGGAGTGATTTTGAGTTTACTCTATTTTATTTTTTTTAGGGAGATGAGAAGTTGAGTTATGGATGTCACTGTTTCGTCAAAACCGTCCACTTTCTTTTTTTTGATTATGTTTTATTCAGAAACTTTGAAGTTGTAATGTTAAAAAAACTGGTGATGCTATTTTTCTTGGCTCGTGAATGGGTGGTTTGATGGGATAGGAAGCCCGTCTAGTGTTCATACTCTGCACCCCCGTTTTTCTATCATACCTCCTCCGTTTGTTTTAAAAAAGATTTTTGTATAGATATTGTTAATTTAATTTTTTGAGTTTTTTTTATAAACAGTTTCTGATTTATTAATATATGTATATTTTAGTTTTTCTTATTAAATCACCCTTTTTTGAATTCTAATGTATTCCTAACCTTTAGAGGTTTATATATTAACTTTTTTAGGTTTTACTTCTTTTTTTTAAAAAAAAACTTTTATAATATTTTCTTTTAGAAGTGAGATTTTATATCTTATTTGTCACTGAGCATTTTATTCTATTTTTATCATTGTTTGGGTCGATGACGATACCCCGAGTTATAATTTGTCAAATTATTGACAGATAATAACAAACCCGAGACCATTTCTTTTCAAAACTTTCATTTTCGTTTTTATCCACTTTTTCTTATTCCCTAGTCAATGATGACTTTAATGATTATTATCGGTCAAATTATTGATAGATGATAGTTCAGTCAAAACTATGTCATTTTCGCTTCAAATCATTTTTTAAACATTTTCCTCGATTAAAAACTCCAAAGGAAGGAGATTCTTGAAATCTAGCATTACTTGGATCTTCGAGTGAATAATTCTCGAGGCACGCTCTTGAGTTATTATTCAGTCAATCCTTTGATTTTCTCAAACACATTCTCAACGTCTTTTTTTTTCCGATCAAAACTCCGAAAGAAGGAGGTACTTGGAATCTAGCATTCCTTGTACCTTCGAGTGAATAATTCTCGAGGCACACTCTTGAGTTGTTATTCACTCAACCTTTCGACTCTTTCAAATTCAATCATTTTCAAACATTCTCCTAAGTCGAATGCTCGTCCGCATTCGCAACCCACACACTTCACAACTCCTCGTGGTTTCGATATTAGGGGCACCCTCAGGGACTAATATCGTTTCTCACAACCCTAACCCTTGACACGTCGTCAAGTCGGTCCAATCTTCAATCAAATCCTCGACACGTCGTCGAGCTACTTCGAAATAACTTCCTTTTGGCCTCGCATGCCATCTTTCGATTCGATCTTTTCACATACGTTTTTTTAAACTTACGAAAGAGGGATATTCTCATAATCTAGCATTCTTTGAATATTTGAATGAATAACTCTTGAGGTGCGCCCTTGAGCTGTTATTAGTTTATTCTTTCAATTTCAAAACATCCAACTCTTTATCTTCAACTTATTCAGTCAATTCCCGAAAAAACTGAGTTCTTGGAATCTCGCATTCCTTGAATTCTTGAGTGACAAGCTCTTGAGGCACGCTCTTGGGTTGCTTGTCAGTCACCCTTTCGTCTCTTTCTCAAACTTCCAATCTATTCAACCTCACCTTTTCGTGGTTGTTACCACGAACTACGACTGCTCTGATTCTTCATTCTCGTCCGAATGTAAGATACGTAGGCACAAGATTGCGATGATCTTGGCGAGCACATTTCCCATTTTCTCCCCTATTCCACACTTTTTATCTTCCTCCATTATTCCGTCCACACTTTCCCAACCTTTCCCGTAGTCGAACTACGACACTCTGATTTCTCATTCTCGTCCGAATGAGCATACGTAGGCACAAGGGCCCCAATCCTTGGCGAGCACCCTATCCTATAACCACCCATCTCTCCTTTGCGTCTTTAACCTTTTAACCTGCCAATTCTACCTTTAACAACGAGAAGAAAACAAGTAAACCTAAACAACACTCCCCACATTTACCTTAAGAGGTTCCCGTCGAGTACGACGGACGTGAGGGGTGCTAGTACCTTCCCCTCACATAAGCGACTCCCGAACCCGGAACATGGTTGCGACAGCCCTGTTCCTATCCTTTTCATTTTAAGAGGTTTTCTCGATATTTTCCTCTCCCGTTTATTCGGGATAAATAAAGTTCGGTGGCGACTCTGTCGAACCGCATTTCCGCGCCTTTTGCGTGAGGGTCGTTTCTCCGAAATGTCTCCGTGATTTTTCGAGGTACGACAGTTATTGGTGACTGGAAATGTCAGTCTCGCAGTGAACGGGATGTGGGATCTATGGGGAGTCGTGATGATCGCCCCAATGCCACTTCCGTAGGAATTAACCGCCCCGTCAAATATCAATTTCCACTGGGATTTCCTATCTGGCCCCTCGTCGGGCAACGGTTCATCGCAATCTTTCGCTTTGAGAAACATGATATCCTCATCAGGGAATTCAAATTTCATCGGCTGGTAATCCTCGATCGGCTGTTCGGCAAGGTAATCAGACAATACGCTTCCCTTGATGGCCTTTTGGGAAACGTACTGAATGCCATATTCCGTCAACACCATTTTCCATCTGGCAATCCTGCCCGAAAGAGCCTGCTTCTCGAAGACGTACTTGATCGGATCCATCTTCGAAATTAGCATGGTGGTGTGATTGAGCATGTACTGTCGTAAACGTTTGGCAGCCCAGGCTAGTGCACAACACGTCTTCTCCAGCATCGAGTAACGAGATTCACAGTCTGTGAACTTTTTACTCAAATAGTAAATGGCATGCTCCTTTCTGCCCGTCTCGTCGTGCTGACCGAGAACACACCTCATACTATTCTCAAGAACTGTCAAGTACATGATTAATGGCCGTCCAACCACTGGGGGTATCAAGATTGGAGGTTCCTGAAGATACTGCTTTATCTTATCGAATTCCTTCTGGCAATCCTCATTCCAGGTAATCGCCTGATCTTTCTTTAAGAGCTTGAACATCGGTTCACACGTGGCCGTGAGCTGAGAGATAAACCTTGCAATGTAGTGTATTCTGCCCAAGAAACCATGAACTTCTTTTTCTGTTTTTGGCACTGGCATTTCTTGTATGGCTTTTATCTTCGCAGGATCAACCTCGATGCCTCTTTCGCTCACGATAAACCCCAGTAACTTTCCAGACCGTACTCCGAAAGTACACTTGTTAGGATTCAGCCTCAACCTGAACTTCCTGAGCCTCTCAAAAAGCTTCAGCAGATTGACCAGATGTCCCTCCTTCGTTTGGGACTTCGCAATCATGTCATCAACATAGACTTCAATCTCATGATGAATCATGTCATGAAACAAAGTTACCATTGCTCGTTGGTAAGTGGCCACTGCGTTCTTCAGAGCAAAAGGCATTACCTTGTAGCAGAATGTTCCCCAGGGAGTGATAAACGTCGTTTTCTCCATGTCCTCCGGCGCCATCTTGATCTGATTGTAACCAGAGAAGCCATCCATGAACAAAAACACGGAGAACTGGGCTGTGTTGTCGACCAACACATCGATATGAGGCAGCGGGAAATCATCTTTAGGGCTCGCCCTATTCAAATCCCGATAATCGACGCACATGCGTACCTTACCGTCCTTCTTCGGTACAGACACTATGTTGGCGACCCACGGAGGGTATGTAGTGACCGCTAAGAAGCCAACATCAAGCTGTTTCTGCACTTCTTCTTTGATCTTAACGGCCATATCTGGTCTCGTCCTCCTAAGCTTCTACTTGACGGGAGGACAATCTTCTCGCAACGGCAAGTGGTGGACCACGATGTTCGTATCAAGTCCGGGCATATCTTCGTATGACCAAGCAAAGACGTCACTATACTCTCTCAGCATCTCGACTAATCTCTGCTTGACATCACTCTGCAATGCAGCCCCTATCCTGACGTTTCTGACGAGTTCTTCGGAACCCAGATTCACGATCTCGATCTCCTCTTCATGAGGCAGAATAACTTTCTCCTCTTGTTTCAACAAGCGGGCCAACTCTTCAGGAAGGTCTTCGTCCTCATCAATCTCTTCTTCGGCTTGATAGATCGGGCAATCGAAGTTGAAGTGAGCCGTAGAAGGTCCAGAGTCGATGTCATCTGTTATGTGGATCCTGCAATAACAAGGGTTAAGCTTAAAACGAGGATATGCAGGTTAGCACAAACCCCATTGCCATTTTATTGTTTTTCAAAACAAATATAAAACAAGAATAGCGGAGATCGCAATATTTGAATACGAAGAAAACGCCTTTAATTTATTAACAAAATGCATGTACATAATCCAACAAGGCCCTGACAATAAAACCACTATGCCCCGGGTAAGACATAGGGTTGTACAATGATTGGAAAAAGTAAATCATTACTCTTCGCTTGTCATCTGGATGATATCATTGACGGACCAATTGTTGAGGCCCTCGCCTGGCTTGCTTGGCTGGATCCAAGAGTCGAGGTCACAGTCGCTATCTCCGCTGTCTTCAGACACCGCGCTGATGCTTTCGAAAATCACTCCGCCACTGGTAAACTGGATCGGCCTTTTACCTCGCGACGCACTGCTAGAAGAAGAAGAAGCTTCAACTCCAGGAGAATATCCCAACCCAAACTTGTCTTGCTTGTTTGGTATCTCCAAAATTCGCCCCCAGCCTGGGGTAGATCCGGCTTGGACAACGGCCCAAGCTTCCTTGAACGAGAAGAGAGTCATCTCTGGCTTTTCCGGGACTACAGGAGCTACGTCCTTCACTTTGACAGCTTCGAACGCATGGCATAGAGTCTCATGGATTTCCCCATCCATCTCCACATACTTGAAGGACGACAAATGGCTCACCATTATGTCTTCCTCACCACACACGGTTACGATGCTGCCTCCGACAGCATATTTGAGTTTCTGGTGCAACGTGGAGGTTACGGCGCCAGCAGCATGGATCCACGGCCGACCCAAGAGACAGCTGTAGGCAGGCATGATGTCCATAATATAAAAGACCGCGTCGAACGTTTCTGGCCCGACTTGGATTGGCAGGGTCACCTCCCCGAAAACATGGCGTTTAGTCCCATCGAACGCCTTCACAACCAGATCACTGGGTGTGCAAATTACTCAACGAGTATCCAACTTCATTAGCGCCTTCTTCGGAAGAACATTAAGTGACGAACCCGTGTCCACCAACACGTGCGACATGATCGTCCCTCTACACTCTATCGAGATGTGCAGGGTGCTATTGTGATTCCTCCCTTTTGGCGTCAGCTCTAGGTCAGTGAAACCTAGCCCATTTCCAGCATTTACGTGGGCTACGACCTCTTCTAGCTGATTTACCGATATTTCCTGCGGTGCATATGTGGCGTTCAACACCTTCAGCAGCGCGTTGCGGTGTGCTTCGGAACACATCAATAAGTTCAGGATGGAAATCTTCGAGGGCGTCTGATGGAGATGGTCTACAATCTTGTAGTCACTCTTTTTAATCAACCGCATAAACTCCTCGGCATCTTTAACAAGCAAGTCTGTTTCTACCCCACACGGGATCTCTTCAACGACTTTACTTTTACCTTTATCAGCCGCATCAGCTCTAACTGCTCTATCCGCCACGACCTCTGGTGGTGCAAACACTCTTCCGCTGCGAGTAATACCACTGATTCCCGCAAGGTTCTCCACTGTCGACCCAAACGGTTCTAGCTCCAACTTCTGTCCGTTGCAATAGACTTCAGCCCCATAATGCCATGGGACGGCGTTAGTGCTCTCGAAGGGTATCGGCCCAGCTTTAGTGATAGTGATTGTAGGCGGCCTGGGCGCAGAAATAGTTATTGTCTGGCGAGGGATGGTGATGGTGGCGACCTCATCAGCTTGCTTCAGCACTACCTCTCCTGATCCACTTTCAGCCCTCCGGCTAAACTGCAGAATCCCTTCAGTCATCAGACTTTTAATTCCTTCTACCAACTGCTCACATCCATCAGAACGTGTGGCGCAGTCCATACATAGCTCTCCGCAACCTGGAAAGAACCCTATTTTCATCAACTTAGCTTTAACGAAGCTAAGCAGCGTCTTCAGATCTCTGACGTCAGTCAACAAATCCGAACTCTCGTCTTCGATAATGGCGTTCACTCCGCCTCCCCTATGATTCAGCATAGGATTCTTTGTGACATTTGGCACATTATCAGAGAAGTTGATGATCTTGGCATCCACCATGTCCTGCACCTTGTGCTTGAAGGCTTTGCAGTTCTCTACTGTGTGGCCTAGTGCCCCTGAGTGAAACTCACAAGTGGCATTAGCGTCGTACCCTGGTGGAGGTGCCCCTATCAAGGGAGCCAGCGTCCTCTTCTGGATCAACTGTAGCTGAAGCAAAGTCTGCAAGAGTTGCGCGTACGACATGGGCAGTGTCTCGAGGTGACGGTTTGCCAAAGGTGCCCGATTCTGGTACTTTCTGTATCCTTGTTGATTCGGTTGCTGCTGCTGCTGCTGCGGCTGTTGAACTGCCGGGATAGTTATACTGGTCACCTGCTGGTGAGGACCTTTACTCTTCCTTCGAGCGTTGGTCACAGCGCTCGCTTCTCCTTCTCGTCTTTTTCCACTATAAGGTTTCTTCCCGCCTCCAGCTGAGGATGAATCACCTTGAATTTTCCCGATCTTGATCCCATTTTCGACGTGCTCACCCGTGATAATGAGATCTGAGAAGGTTCCGGACATACCGCTGACCAACTTCTCATAGTAAACCCCTGGGAGTGTGGCTACGAACATCTGCACGAGCTCACGTTCAACCATCGGCGGCTGAACCCTGGATGCCAACTCACGCCACCGCTGGGCGTATTCCTTAAACCCTTCATTGTTCCTCTGCGACAAATTCTGCAGCTGGACTCGGTTCGGGGCCAAGTCACTATTGTATTGGTAGTGGTGCATAAATGCTTCAGCAAGATCCTTCCATGTACGCACACTAGTAGGCTCCAAACTCATGTACCATTCGAGGGATGGCCCAGAAAGACTGTCTTGAAAGAAGTGCATCAGCAACTTCTCGTCCTCAGAATGAGCAGACATTTTTCTGTAGTACGATCTCAGGTGGACACGAGGGCAAGTGGTGCCCTTATACTTTTCAAAGTCAGGTACCTTGAACTTAGGAGGCACCTTGAAGTCAGCAATCAATCCCAACTTGGACATATCAACGCCCAAAGTATTCTGATTCTGGATATCTCTCATCTTATCTTCAAGTGCCTTGAATCTAAGCCGTGCTTCAGCATTCAACTCCCTTTCAGCACCTCTCTGAGAGAACACATCGTCCTGACGATCCTCTAGCCATGGCTGAGGCCCAAATAGATTCCCGACACCTGCATTGCTGCTGCCCAGCCCGACATTGACATTAGCTCCCAGACTCCCATTACCGACGTCCGTCGTATTGAGTCCGATGTTGGCCATCACATTGCCGTTGGCACTGCCGTTTCCCCCGGTCACGGGAACACCATTCTACGGAGTTTCAACTGGTGGAGGAGTAGGCACAGTCCCACCATGGAGTACGCCATTTCTATCAACCCTTGAAATCAGAGGCTGAACCAAGGTTCTGAGCTGATCCTGGCCATTAACGACCGCTTGCATGAGCTCCATGAAGCGATCCATTCTTTCGCGGAGTTCCTGAACATCAGTTTGCACTTGCTCCATGATCCTGGTCTGATTAGCTCTAGTCGGATAGCGGTGAATAGGTCTCTGATCAATCCTGGAACCACCTGAAACAACCTGTCAAACACAAAAGGGTTAGGAAAAACAACAGAATGCTCGTTATGCAAATGCTTCATGCAAATGCAAACGTGTGTTTGTGCGTTAGGGAGATCTCCCCCGATCCTTCGTTTCTGGACGATCAGGTAGAGTGAGCAACCCTTCGACGAGTAACTCCCTTTGCACAATGGTGTACTGAAGACCTTCGACCGAACCTTCCCATGCTCCTTCGCCGAAACAATCTTCTAACTTCCGTTTCTTGGACTCAAACGTCAGTTTGCGCTCCTTCAGGTTAGCGAGAGCCCTGTTAAGCTGGCCTTCGGCGGCGTATCTGCGAGCGGTTTCTTCATCAAACTTCTTCTCACTATCCTTCACTTGGGCTTCCAGCTTGGAGATTTGTAGCATCAGCTTATCCTCCCGCTCTTTCCTGGTGGCTAAGGTGGCCTTCCAGTGCTGGTTGAACTTGGATATCCTCTGATACGCTTCGTCCAAGTGCTGCTTCTTCGTAGCCAGTACGTCATTGACAGCTTTGAAGTCTTGACCCATGCGTTCACACTCGGTTATCTCCTTAGTCAGGTCCGTCCCCAGCCGGTTCACCAGCTCTGTCTGCCTTTTGAAGGAATGAACGGCTTCGTTCCTCTCGCTTCGGAGCTGAGCCAATTCTTTCTCCAGTTCTTCATTTGCCCGCTTCAATTCATCTCGCTCAGCTAATACCTGATTATGCTGCTGAATGGGCACAGTAATAGGCTCTTCAATCATTGGAGGGCTTTCAGGCTTGGCACGAGGAAACGGCATCCCTATAACATCTGCTCTGGCTCTGATCCAAGTCACATACGGAGGGTAGGCTTGGTTATTGCTTCTTCCCAATAATGGCTTTCCCCTCTTACTGATACCATTCCAAGCGCGCTGAAGCTTAGACAACATATCCCCCTCTAGAAGACCAGTGAGGTACAGAGATTCCTGTACCTCTTCATCCTTCGGCGGAGCTCTCAAAGCATACGCGAACTGTTGGACCAGCAAAGATGGATTGTAGTTTATACAGCCTTTCCTGCCTATTAAAGGCACGTTTGGAAACCCGCTGCAGCTGAAGATAATCTCGGTACCCAACCTATCTATATCAAACCAGTCAATATCCTCTGCAGATAAACTCATCAGACGCGCGGACCACTCAGTTGTGGCTGCAGACGAAACAAAAGGACCCCTCTTGGGGAGATGACTATCAAGCCATTTATAAAGTAAGGGCACCCAGCATGAGACATTCTTGCCCCTCCTGTTCTCGTTTTTGTAGTGGACGGAATGGTAGACATCTCCTATCAAGGTAGGGACTGGATTCCCTGATGCGAAGATATGAAATGCGTCGAAGTCTACAAAATCGGGCATATTGGGGAACAGAATGATGCCATATATGCACAGAGCGAGGATGGCATTGAACGCGACCCAACATCCGTCTTTGCCGCACTGCTGAGCCTTTCCCACTAGAAACTGCAAGGAGAACCCGGGAACCTTGTTCCAACTAGACATTACCAACTCGGAGGCATCCAGATGAAGTGAAGGAGCTAAACCAGCCAAATCAGGCTCAGCATCCATATGAACAAATGGCATCTGCCTCTTGATAGGCACACCTAACAAATCAGCATATTCCTCTAGCGTGGGTGCGAGAACAAAATCCTAGAAAGTGAAACATCTCAGCGGAGGATCATAGAACTGCAGCAGAGCGTGCAACCCATTCAACTCAAACGCAGAAGGTTTACGAACCAAACTGAGCAACTTGCCGTAAGATTTTCTGAACTCATCCCTCACAGACTCATCTGCGAAAGCTATCAAACCGGTCAGCCGAACCACATCAGGGGCAGGGAACTTGTAAGCCATGGTCTTCCTCAGAGAACTCATTGAAGGTGAGATAATACTTAGAGGGGGGGGGGGTTGAATAAGTATGAAAGATTAAGACTTAAAATAATCACACAATTATTTTTATCCTGGTTCGTTTAAACAACTACTCCAGTCCACCCTTCCTAGAGTGATTTGCCTTTCTCAACAAGGACTTAATCCACTATTAAATCAAACTGATTACAATAGTCACACCTAAGAACAACTGTTCTTAGTCTTCTCAAGAGCTACTGATTCCAACTGAATCCTCTTAAGGAAAAGCCTTTACAATCAATGTAAATTAAATACAAGAGTATTAATGCTTCTATAAAGCTTTTATCACAACAGTGATTTTTCTCTTAAGTTTAAGTACAATAAATTCTAAGAAGAATATGAAAGAATGAGAGCTTAGAATAATATGATTTCTTTTCAGCAAATTGTGTAACTGAAGAATGTGGTGAAGTTCTCCTTTTATAGGCAGCTGATCCAAGGACGCTGAGCGTTGAAAAGAGAGTCCCAAAAAGGTCTGAGCCTTTTTGTCTTCACATCAAGTGACCTTTCCTTAAAGTAGATAACACAGAAAAATCCTTTTTGTCTGTGTAATTGTGTCTAGCACAAATATGGAAAGAGACGTTGATTTACTCCAACGGATATATTCTTGAATATTTCTTCTTCAGTTTTCAGCAAGTTCTTCAGAGTCTGAATGGATCAGAGTCTTCTGATGATATTCAGAACTTTGCTATATCAGAGTCTTCTGCAGCAGATGTGCTTTCAGCGTGTTGATCATCAGAGCATATTTGACACAAAATTTCAGTACTTGGCAGCGTTGGTACTTTCAGAAACTTCTGTAGAATTATGCTATGAGAAACTCTTCAAACAATATTCTTCTTTGCTTCAGATGCTTCAGCTTCAGATGCTTCTGACAATCTTCAGATGCTTCTGAATCACAATGTTCTGGAGCTTCTTGCTTCAGATCCTTCTGGAGACTACGCTCAGGATCTTCTGTAAGGAGCAATCAGATTCTTCTATAAGATGCATCTGGTGCTTCAGAGTCAGGATAACTTCTTGTATCCAAAACAGATTTGCTTCTAGAGAGTTAATTTCATTTCAATTTGTAGTAAAACTCTCAAACAAATTTAAGAGTATATAATTCTTAAATATAAATTTCCTAACAGTTATCATCAAAACAAAGAGTTATTATTAAGAACCAATCTGTGTTCTAACAATCTCCCCCTTTTTGATGATGACAAAAAGTATCAGAAATTTTATTTAACTGAACATAAAGAATTATAACTCCCCCTGAGATGATAAATCTCCCCCTGAGTTAAATATGAAAAAGGAATAGAAACTTCCCTTTTGTCTTGAGAAATCTTCAGAGTTAGATCTAGTTTGTTCTTATAACAATTTAGGGTCAGAATGTCTTGCAGATATATGATTCAGAGTTTGATAATAGACAAATGATCTGAGAAATTCAGAGATTCTTTTATAGAGTATTCTTATCAAAAGTTCTAAAATAGTCAAGTTAAATATTAGATAGAATAGATATGTCTGAAGATTCATTCTGGTGAAGTTATATTAAACAGTTCAGATCTTTATTTTCTCCCCCTTTTTTGTCATAAGAAAAAAGTAAAAACTTTTAAAAAGACAAATAAAAGGAACAATAAACGAGATAATTCAATGGAGAAAAACTGATTCATTCAAAATAACAGAGCAAGAGTACATAGGTAAACATCAGAAGATATAACAATAAAATTCAGATGCACACAACAGATGCAAAAATAGTAGAAGGAAAAAAAATCTAAGAGTGTTTGGACAAAAGCATTTTCAATAGGTCTGTAATATCAGATGAAGATTGCTCTTGCTTTGACATCCACTTAGTCATGGTCTCATTCTTCTCATCTTGTTTGGACATCCACTCTGTCATATCCTCAGACTTCTTATCCTGCTTAGCCATCCAGGATTTTATTTCAGACTGACCAGCCTCCAGAGCAGCAATCTTGTCTTCAAAGTCTGAATGTTCTGTCTTTATCTCAGATGAAGAAAGTGGAGGTTCTGCAGCCTGAACAGAGTCAATTGCCATTGGTTCTGTAGATCCTGAAGAGGGTTCTACCAGAGTCATAGTCAATGCATTGGCAGTAGATTCTGTTGGAGGTGGAGGAGCATCTAAACGAAGCAGAGGTTCAGTTTTGTTGACAGTCCAGAATAGAGTCCTTTCAGCTCTGAGCTTTGCATCATCAGAGCAGACGTTCTTCAGATTAGAAGCTATAGTGTTGAATCTAGTGAGGAATCCTTTCCAGATAATGTCAGATTCATTTGCATCCATTGTTTCAGAGCATCTCTTCTGAACAGTACCTAAAGACATCTGTATTTCTTGCAAAAACGTTTGAAATAAATGATCAATATTAAGTCTGGGCGGTGGTTTAAGCAAGGTTTCCAGAGTTATATGTTTAGTTTTGGGAGTTGGTGGTAAAAGTGATTTTTGGATGGAAATCAGAGGAGGGGGATAATATGGAATGAAAGGAATTTCTGGTTTTTGGGGTAAGGATCTGTTTAAGGCATTAAGCAGATGAGGTTTTGGTCTTGTGCGTGGGCAAACATCATCAAAGGGTTCATTAGAAAATGGAATGAAAGCAGATGTTTGTGGTTTAACAGATGCAACTGTGTTTTCAGATGCAGGTTGCAGAGCTGAAACAACAGCTTTACCAGAGGTTCCAGATATTGTAGCTAAGGATCCTACATTGTTCATTGATTGAATATATGAAAGGATCACAGATGGAAGAGCCTGTCTGAGTTTTGGTTTCAGAGGGTTCAGGGGTTCAGAAGGTTCAACTCTATCATAAAAATCTTTTAGTTTGAAACCATAAGATAGATTATGATAAAGAGAAGAAACTTGGGCACAAGATATACCAGATGATGATGGATTAGAATTGGGAACAATCATCTCAGATGATGGTGCAGGTGGAGGCATAGGATCTGGAATGGGAGTTTTAGAAGGTATGGTTGATTCAGGTTCAGGTTCATGTACAGGGTATTTGTCAGGTGGAGAAATAAGAAAATCTGGGTGGATTTCTGATTCAGATGAGTTGGAGGATGTAGTAGGTGTACAAGAGGTAGAAGATACTTGAAACACTGTTTTTAGAGGAGTGACATCAAGAACTTCTGTCTCAGGAATGTGAGGTTCAGATGTGTTGGTAGGTTCTGAAGGAATGTCAGAATGTTTGGATGGTTGTTTTGATGTTGGTGAATCAGAAGGAATATTTATTGGTTCTGATGAAGCAGGAGCAGAGATTACTTTAGTAGGTTCAGAAGTAACAGGTGCAATAGGTTCAGAAGGTGGATTATTTGATGGTGGATTGTCAGAGGCTTTTTCTGGTTGAACTTCTTTGAGTTGGTTTTCTGGATGTTCTGAGGTTTGTGGTTGATCAGATTTTTGTTTTTCAGATGGTTGTTGTTCTGATGGTTGTGGTTCTGTTGGTTGTGATTCTGATGGTGATGGACGTGGAACAAAGTGTTTGATGTGTATTTTGGGTTGAGATGGTTTTGATACAGAAGCAGTAGTTTGTTTTTGAGGTGAGACAGAACTGGGGGCAGTAACAGAAGTTGTTTGAGTAACAGGTGGCTTTGGAACAGACTTAATATTTGAATCATTAATAACAATAGTTTCAGAAGAGACAGATGTTTTAGTACCTTTTACTTTAATCCTCTTGGCAGGTACAGAGGCAGCTTCTTCAGAATCGTTTCTCTTCAAGAGCTTCTTGGGCTTCTCAGCAATCTTGACCTTCTTCTGGACAGGTTCAGATACTTCTACAGGCTGAGTCCTTTTCCTCTGAAGTGGTACTTCTTCTTCTTCTCTTGCATCTGGTAGTGGTTGTTTGACAAGCTGAAACACATTGGCTGGAACAGGTATTCCTTCCTTCTTGCATTCCTCTATATACATAAGCACTATATGTCTGGGTTCTTCAGCAAAGAATAGAGGAAAGTCAGCTACAGGAACCCTCTTATTTAAATCAGACATATTTAGTCTCTTTGGAGCAGTAGTGAGTTCATCAACAATTTTTAGTCTCAGAAGACTTTTAGCGTTCAGAGGCTTTCCCATAATAAACTCTAATTCCTCTGTAACCCCAACAGCGTACAGAGCAGTCACTAAACCATTTTCAGTGAGAAGATCTGAGATCAACCTTCCAAAGGGGATCCAAGTCCTGATCTTCTGTCCTTTCTCCTTCACAGATTCTCTAGATGCATTGATATGATTCCACATATGCATGAACAAAATGTATGGAAGATCTACCTTGTTGCTCTGACTAAGGCAGTACATAAAATAGATTTGTTCATTTTTTACATAATCAGGAGAATTGGTTGATTTCCTGTGGTGGATGCATCCCATGAAGATCTTGGCCCAGATCTTGTAATCAGGTTTCAGATCTTTGAATCTCTTAGAAGCTTGACCAGCAGTCATAACTTCCTCATAAACCTCTTCCATGTCCACACGCCCAGCTGGCAAGTGGGAAACACCATCTGTTTCTTCATAACCTATCAGTTTTCTTATCAGATCCTCTGTGATGATAATCTCCTTTCCTAGCACAGATGATAAAATGAACTTGGGATAAACTGATGCATGAATCCAGAATTCTTTCACAAGGAGAGGGTAAACTGGTCCAAACAACCTATCAAAGTACTTAACCCATCCTTGAGCTCTAATAATGGAACGAAAATCAAACCCATTATCATCCAGAGAATCAAACTCAACCATAGATTCACACAGAACTTCTAGTTTATCAACAGGTGTTAGAAGTGTTCTTTTGGGAGGAGAATATGGAGCAGCACCCAAGTTTTCTGAAGTCACAGCAGCCATAGTAGATTGGAACTGAGCAGTTGTTGATGAAGAAGACGCCATTGAAGAATGCTTTTTCAAACAGTTAGGTTTTGGGTTTTTATGCAGAGAAAATAGGAGATGAAAACGCATGTAAATTCTGAGAGTGAAAAGTGTGAAAGTGAATACAAGACAAGTATTTATACTAAACACTTAGGCACATCAAAAGTCAGAAAAACGCACGTTTGAGCAAGCATTAAATGAAGAGAATAAAATCATTTCAAAACATTAAATGCTTCTGACAAATTGGGGGGAAAACCAAGATTCTTACTATTCAAATTTCACCTCAAACGTCTCTTCAGTTATGTACACGTGTTTACTTGCATGCTGTTCTGAATTCTCTTAAGAAATGAAACGTTAGCCAACGTTCAGATCTTCTAAAGATGGTTAGTTCAGAGTTTCACATCAGAAATATTGATCAGAAAAGAATAAATAGATAGAAGAAATATTTCAGATCATTTAAGCATTTTTGCACCAGCATCAATTTGCTTCTGATAAATATTATTCTGGACAAAAATCCATACCAATATTTTTCAGGATAAAATTGAATCTATCTTCAACAAGGGGTTTTGTAAAAATATCGGCCCATTGATGACCTGTATCAACAAAGGCTAAATTTATGATTCCCTTCTGAACATAGTCTCTGATGAAATGATGCTTAATTTCTATATGTTTTGCCTTAGAATGTAAAATGGGATTCTTGGACAAACATATAGCAGAAGTATTATCACAAAAGATAGAAATGTTACTCTCAAAAATTTGATAATCTTCTAGTTGACTTTTCATCCAGAGCATCTGCGTGCTACATCCAGCAGCAGCAATGTATTCAGCCTCTGTGGTTGAAAGTGCAATTGTGGGTTGCTTCTTGCTGTACCAGGAGATTAGATTTCTTCCTAGAAATTGACAACTTCCAGAAGTACTTTTTCTTTCCACTCTGTCTCCAGCGTAGTCAGCATCACAGAATCCAACTAATTTGAAATCATCAGATTTTCTGTAACACAAACCCACATTAGAAGTACCTTTCAGATACCTTAGAATCCTCTTGACAGCTGTCAAGTGTGATTCTCTAGGATCTGATTGGAATCTAGCACACAGACAAACACTGAACAATATGTCAGGTCTTGAAGCAGTAAGATAAAGAAGAGAGCCAATCATACCTCTGTAGAGCTTCTGGTCTACTTTCTTACTTACCTCTTCTTTGCCAAGTGAGCTAGTGGGATGCATTGGAGTCTTTGCCAGCTTGCTGTCAGACATGTTGAATTTCTTCAGAAGTTCTTTAACATACTTTGTCTGATGTATGTAGGTGCACTCTGGAGTTTGATTAACTTGGATTCCTAGAAAGAATCTGAGTTCTCCCATCATGCTCATTTCAAATTCTGCCTGCATACATGTAGCAAACTCCTTTCCAAGCATAATATTTGTTGATCCAAAAATAATATCATCTACATAAATTTGGAAAATTAGAAGATCTTTCTTAATTGTTTTACAGAATAGAGTTGTATCCACTTTGCCTCTGATGAAATTCTTCTCCAGAAGAAAATTGCTCAATCTCTCATACCAAGCTCTGGGAGCTTGTTTTAATCCATATAGAGATTTCTTTAATTTGAAAACATGATCTGGAAATTTTTCATTTTCAAAACCAGGAGGTTGGTGGACATAAACTTCTTTTTCTATAATACCATTAAGAAAGGCACTTTTAACATCCATCTGATACAGAGTGATGTTATTTTGTGCAGCAAAGGAAATAAGAAGGCGTATAGATTCTAACCTTGCCACTGGAGCATATGTCTCAGTGTAATCAATACCCTCTTGCTGACTGTACCCTTGAGCAACCAGCCTTGCCTTATTCCTCTCAACTTCTCCTTTCTCATTTAGTTTATTTCTGAAGACCCATTTTGTACCAATTATATTGAATCCTTGAGGTCTTTGAACTAGATCCCATACATCATTTCTGCTAAATTGATTTAGCTCTTCTTGCATGGCAATGATCCAATCATTGTCTTGCAGAGCTTCTTCTACAGAAGATGGTTCAATTTCTGACACTAGTCCAAATAGTGATGCTTCAGATGATCTTAGAAAGGATCTTGTTCTGATGGGATCATCCTTCTTTCCAATAATAACATCCTCTGGATGAGAAGTTAAGGGAGTAGCATCTGGAGTTGCTTTTGGTTCCTTCACTTGAGTTTTGTTTGCTTCTGGAACTTCAGAGTCAATAAAGACTACTTCCCTATCTGCAGAGTTATCAACCTGCTTTGGCTTTTCAGAGCCAAGCTTATCATCAAATCTGACATGAATGGATTCTTCCACAATCTGTGTCTCAGTGTTGTATACTCTGTAGCCTTTAGAGCGTTCAGAATATCCAAGCATGAAACACTTGTGTGCTTTGGAATCAAACTTGCCTAGATTTTCCTTAGAGTTTAACATATAACAGATACATCCTGACCTTGCTGCTAAGAACATCTGCAACTGGAATTATTTTGTTTTTAGGTACCCAGATCTTCTTGGGTCCTTTGGGGTTAGTTGGTTTGTAGGTTTGTCTAAACTTCTGTTTTACAACATAATGTTTATTCTGACTTGCCTTGGGTTTAAACACATAAGTATTCTTTTCAGAGCTTGTGTGTTTAATGTCATTCAAGTGACCAAATTTGAATTGAGAATACAGAGGTGTCTTCTTGATGAAAAGTTTGTCAACAGGTTTTGGATTGCTTCCAGATGAAGATTCATATCCAATGCCTCTTCTGTTGTTTCCACTAACACCATAGATCATAGAAGCCATCTTGCTTCTGTCTATGCTCTTAGTGAGAAATCTCTGAAAGCTAGAGTCATATTTTTCTAAAATATTTTCACATGACTTAGTCTCAGATTCAGATTCTTGTTGAGTTATTTCAAAGTCATTTTTGATTTTCAGATTTATTTCTTTTTGCTCAACAAGTTCTGTTTTCAGAAGATCAATCTCAGATTCAAGATTGCTTTTCAGCTTCTTGTATTTGAGTTTGATATTGTTATAACTTTTAAGAACTTCTGTTAACACTTTAATGAGTTCTTCTTTGGTAAGTTTAGCCATTACCTCTTCTGCGTCATCATCAGATTCTGATTCTGATTCATATCCTGAGGTACCTTCCTCTTGATCCTCTGTGTTGGCCATCAGTGCAACATTTGCACATTCTTCTTCTGATTCAGAAGATGATTCACATTCATCTGAATCATCCCATGTTGCCATCAGAACCTTCTTCTTTTTGTTAAACTTCTTCTTGGGTTTTTCTTTTTGAAGTTTGGGGTAATCATTCTTGTAGTGCCCAGGTTCTTTGCACTCATAGCACACAACTTCTTTCTTGGCAGATCTTCTGTGACCAGAAGATTCCTTTCTGTTATCAGATCTTTTGAAGTTGTTGAACTTCTTTCCCTTGTGCTTCCAGAGTTTGTTAATCCTTCTGGACAACATGGATAACTCATCTTCTTCTTCAGAAGAAGATTCTTCAGAGCTTTCTTGAATGACCTGCAAAGCTTTAGCAGTTTTGTTAGATTTTAATGCAACAGATTTACCTTTTTCTTTCTTCTGAGGTTCATCTTCCTCAAGCTCAATCTCATGGCTCCTCAGTGAGCTGATGAGTTCTTCTAGAGAGATCTTGTTCAGATCTTTGGCCATCTTCAAGGCAGTTACCATTGGTCTCCATCTGGTAGGCAGACTTTTGATGATTTTCTTTACATGATCTGATGTAGAATATCCCTTGTCCAGAACTTTCAGCCCAGCAGTGAGTATCTGAAATCTGGAGAACATGGCTTCAACAGATTCAGAGTCTTCCATTTTGAAAGCCTCATACTTCTGGATCAGAGCCAGAGCTTTTGTCTCCTTAACTTGAGAATTTCCCTCATGTGTCATTTTTAGGGATTCAAACATATCAAAAGCAGTCTCCCTGTTTGTAATTTTCTCATACTCTGTATGTGAAATTGCATTCAATAATATAGTCCTGGCTTTGTGGTGATTTCTGAAATCTTTCTTCTGAGCATCTGTCATAGATTTTCTGTCAATCTTTTTGCCATTCCCATCTGTGGGATGTACATATCCATCTATGACAAGATCCCATAGATCAGCATCATATCCTAGGAAAAAACTCTCAATTCTGTCTTTCCAGTAGTCAAATTTCTCCCCATCAAACATTGGGGGTTTGGTGCTGATCCTATCCCTCTCTTCATATTTATTGTTAATATTGGACATTGAATTATCAGCCATGGTAACAATAAGTATATATCAAAGTATTTCTCTCTGGATCTTTACTGACACTGTTAAGTGGTAGCACACTCAAAACCAGGCTCTGATACCAACTGAAGGTGAGATAATACTTAGAAGGGGGAGGGGTTGAATAAGTATGAAAGATTAAGACTTAACAAGGACTTAATACACCCTTCCTAG
Organism: Lathyrus sativus; assembly: GCA_963859935.3. Lineage (NCBI taxonomy): Eukaryota > Viridiplantae > Streptophyta > Magnoliopsida > Fabales > Fabaceae > Lathyrus > Lathyrus sativus. The sequence continues at coordinate 247,267,139 of OZ012736.1, read as the reverse complement.
AGTGATTTGCCTTTCTCAACAAGGACTTAATCCACTATTAAATCAAACTGATTACAATAGTCACACCTAAGAACAACTGTTCTTAGTCTTCTCAAGAGCTACTGATTCCAACTGAATCCTCTTAAGGAAAAGCCTTTACAATCAATGTAAATTAAATACAAGAGTATTAATGCTTCTATAAAGCTTTTATCACAACAGTGATTTTTCTCTTAAGTTTAAGTACAATAAATTCTAAGAAGAATATGAAAGAATGAGAGCTTAGAATAATATGATTTCTTTTCAGCAAATTGTGTAACTGAAGAATGTGGTGAAGTTCTCCTTTTATAGGCAGCTGATCCAAGGACGCTGAGCGTTGAAAAGAGAGTCCCAAAAAGGTCTGAGCCTTTTTGTCTTCACATCAAGTGACCTTTCCTTAAAGTAGATAACACAGAAAAATCCTTTTTGTCTGTGTAATTGTGTCTAGCACAAATATGGAAAGAGACGTTGATTTACTCCAACGGATATATTCTTGAATATTTCTTCTTCAGTTTTCAGCAAGTTCTTCAGAGTCTGAATGGATCAGAGTCTTCTAATGATATTCAGAACTTTGCTATATCAGAGTCTTCTGCAGTAGATGTGCTTTCAGCGTGTTGATCATCAGAGCATATTTGACACAAAATTTCAGTACTTGGCAGCGTTGGTACTTTCAGAAACTTCTGTAGAATTATGCTATGAGAAACTCTTCAAACAATATTCTTCTTTGCTTCAGATGCTTCAGCTTCAGATGCTTCTGACAATCTTCAGATGCTTCTGACTCACAATGTTCTGGAGCTTCTTGCTTCAGATCCTTCTGGAGACTACGCTCAGGATCTTCTGTAAGGAGCAATCAGATTCTTCTATAAGATGCATCTGGTGCTTCAGAGTCAGGATAACTTCTTGTATCCAAAACAGATTTGCTTCTAGAGAGTTAATTTCATTTCAATCTGTAGTAAAACTCTCAAACAAATTTTAGAGTATATAATTCTTAAATATAAATTTCCTAACAGTTATCATCAAAACAAAGAGTTATTATTAAGAATCAATCTGTGTTCTAACACTCATAACAATACAATAGGAGGCAAGAAATCCTGGATCGGGGAAAATGGTACCTGCAACACAGACACACGTTAATGAAATGCAAATGCGTATGCAAAACAATGTAAAATGCACTCATGCAGCAGGAGATCAAGGCAACTGTGCTGTGGAGATTTTGTATCAACAAAACTGTAATCCTGCTCTATCAAGAATAACCAATGTATCTGATAAGAATAAAACCCTGGTATCGGACATCAAATCTGATCTGTCAAGAACAACCATCTGATAGGGCATATACAAAGGACCATAATTCTGCTCTGTCAAGAACAAACAGCTGATAATAAGGACCTCTGATACAGGACCAAAAATCTGCTCTGCCAAGAACAAACAACTGATAACCAAAACTCTGCTCTATCAAGAACAAACATCTGATAATGAGATCCACAGACCCCAGTCATAAATCTGCTCTGTCAAGAACGAATACACATCTGATGATAAGATCCTCTGATCCCAATCAAACCTGCTCTGTCAAGAACAAATACGCATCTGATGATAAGATCCTCTGATCCCAACAAAACTGATCCACTATCAAGAAAACCAGGTGGTCTGAAGGTCAAAGTTTCCTGCAATAAACCCAACCCTGCTCACAGGTATGGACCTAAACTGACTCAAGTTCGGCATCCTATGCGTTCATCAGCGTCATAGACATTCAAGAGGGGTGATACGATACCCAGAAGGTGTGGCATCACCAGCTCATGAAGCGGCCTCACTCGGCTGAATCACAAATGATCGGTCCCTAGAGTCGACAATCCTCCAAACCAGTAACCGTCTCAACCCAAAGGGTTGAAAGAGAAGCCAACCGGGAGAACCTCGTCTGAGCGTGGATTTCATGAGACACTAGTGCCTGCAAAGCAAGCACGCACCCACTAATTTCCACAACTAATGCTATGTTCACTCAAGCCTGGGTATGGCTTCTCACTCATCAGAATGCCCCTCCCACAACAGCACAGATAATCATATCATACTGAAAATAAAGTGCGGGAAATAAAATGCGATAAATAAACACAACCCAACAAGTAATCATACAAGCGCTAGGATTGACTCTCGCAGGGGACGTCGGATCCCCAAACTGACTCGCATACGGGACGTTGGATCCCAGAAAACTATCAAGTCCCCAGCAGAGTCGCCAGCTGTCGCTTCCGCGAAAATAAGGTGCCGACAAAACAGAAGAGTCGCCACCTTTCGTTATTTATCCCTCAGGGCGGGAAAGGAAACGATCGGAAAAACCTGACGAAAAAGGGTAAGACAAGGTCGTCGCAACCGTTGTCTGGGTTCGGGAGTCGGTTATGCAAGGGGAAGGTATTAGCACCCCTCACGTCCGTCGTACTCGACGAGATCCACGCTTGTTGTGTTTACTGGACGAGTTGGTTTATCTATCTACCTATCAAGGCTGGCTTAAAAAGAAAAAAGTGACTCGGCAAAGCGTCGCACTTTATGCCTACGTATTCTCATCAGAGAATGAGAAATCAGAGTCAACGTAGTTCGACCTACGACGGGTTACGGGGAAGGTAGCTCGCCAATACATCAGCATTGTGCCTACGTACTCTCAACAGGTATGAGAGATCAGAGCTTACGTAGTTCGGGATACTACGCATTACGGGGATTCAGATTCATCTGTTTTATCGAGTAGGGTTAAACAACAGTTCCAGCAGTTAGGGACAAAGCCTGTTTGCGGTAGCGCTGAAGTTTAACGACACTCTTTTCTTTAGAAAAGCTTCCTTTGAATCATGGGCCCACGGGGCAAAAAGGTTTGAAGTTTGTTTTCTGTCTTTTACGGAAGAAGTGTTTTTTTTATTGTGTTTGCAATTTCAATCGCACTAGAGACTATGACCTGAGAGTGAATGCGTCGCATGTCACCCAAAAGGTACCATACTAAACATCAAGACTATGGAAAAGAGACTCTCCCACAATCCTTTCTCAGATAGCTTAAGGCTCGTAACGTACGAAAGAAATCATTCATGATTACTGTATATTAAGCTGTTTTGAGATGAGAAGAGAACAGGCTCAACTACGGGGAGACTATCAAGTCCTACTGTTGTCATGCCAAGGATTCATCCTATGGTCGAGGTTTGAAACAGGGAACTCCTAGAAGTTATCATGCATAGGTTTCAACCTAAAGTTCTAACCATCACTTCCTTATCAAAGGAAATGAGAGTCCTAAGGGATCATATCAATGATACACAGAAACAGAGAAAGCATCAGCTTAAACAGTAAACAGTAACAGTAAACGACTGTAAAATGCATGCAATGCAAGTGAGGGAGGAAATGTGTGTGGGGCAGCAGCCTCCACAAGCTCATCTCAACCTCAAGCCAGATATGAATAACAATAATCATACTGAGGAGATAAAATATTCCATTAAGCAAAATACAGGAGACTGTAATCATACAGATAAAAATAAAATCATGCTATCAAGCAAAATAAACCACATGGGCAAGGGAGCTGGGCTCTACCGAATACCCGCAAGCAAAGCCATACAGTAACAATACAAGCAGAGGGAGCAACTCAACCTCTAGTGCAATCATGCTCCTAGATTAAAGCTAGTCTAGATATGGACTTATTCTAATGCATCAAGCAAGTCAAATAAGGCACATCAATACATCAAAGAAACAGACAAGAAAGCAGATCAACTCCTCTCTCAACTCCAAGCCTCAGCTCTTCTGACAGCAACTCAGTCTTCATACCTCCATCACTCTTGACAAATATCAATTTGCTTCTCCAGGTTTCAACCCTTCAACATAAGTTCCAACTTATCTTCTTCTTTAAGCTTCAGCTCCTTAATCAGTTCCACCTTCAGGCTTCATTCTTAACCACAAGTATCAACTTGATTCCTTCAGGATCTCCAAGCTTTAAAGTAAGTATCAACTTATCCTTTGTTCTTCAAGCCTCAGCTTTTCACTCAATCTCAATTGAATCCTCTTCATAAGTATCAACTTAGTCTTCAAGCTTCATCTCTCTTTGCTTTACCAGTCTCAACTTGGTCTTCTCTTCCTGCAAGCTTCAGCTTCTCAGAGTAACCTTTAGTCACTTAGAAGTATCAACTTCACCCTTCAGTCTTTAAACCTCAGTTCTTCATTCAGTCTTTACTTGATCTTCATGGGGTCTTCATCTTTAGACTCAAGCCCAACATCTCTCAAGATACTCAAACCAAAAGAAATCACTTAACTGGATAAGCTAGGATATTAATTTGCTTATTGACCACCAAAGGTGACCAATAAGGGTTTAACATCAAAAGAATGGTTCCCTCAAAGGTTCTACTTCCTAGGTACCATCACTTATCCCTCCAAAGGAGGGAGGTGAATACCATGGAAGGACCTTGAATCATGGGGAAGAATGGAGGTGAAAGATACCATCCATGTTTAAGAAAGAAATTAGCTAGGTCTAAGCTCTACCTAATCCCTAACCCTAAAACAACAACAAAACAAACAAGTCTTCAAACTCTCAAGCTCTTCTACTATGCTCCTCCATGCTCCTCAAAGCAAGACCAATCCCACCAAGCCAAGCAAAAACCCACAAAGCAAGGCAAAACAAAATACAAGCCCACAAGGGCAACACAAACAACAATCAACTACAAAAATCATTTAAAAATAGTATACTATTATATTAAAATCTAATATAATTTCTAGGGGATCCTATATACCTACCCTTAATACCCTATATGTCCCAATATCTAACTTGACCTAGAAACCCAAAATTCTAGTGTTATTGTGGACCTATGTTAAGGATTGACCTAATTCTACACAACCTAAAGTCATCTAGTCAAAACTAATCAAAAATTAATCACAAAATTATGGAATAAATCCAGAGAGGAGATAAAGTCCTAATCTAACTATCCTAAAAAGAATGGCCTAAAAGTATGAACGGAACTAGCTAAACAAAATTCTACAAATCCATGCATCAACATAAAAGGAATTAAAAGCTATTAAAAGAGAAAATACACAAAAAATATTAAACATGCATGAAATGCAAATATTTTAATTTTATAATTTTCTAGACATTAACATGAAATAGGAGAAAAAATCCCCATGTAAAAATCATCATTTTTCTATTTATTATGATTTTTTAAATATTAAAGAAAAATGGAGAAAAAGAAAATAAAATGGTAAAACATTGGTGCAGATAGCAACTATATGCAGTTCAATTCATGACTGGGCTTGAAATGGGGGTGCGAACAACAACGCGCTCTAGGCCCAATTATTATCAGAAAATCAATTCAGAAATTATAAAGAAAAAGAAAAGGACACGGTGCAAAGAGTAAAGAAATTCAGTTCAAAATCTCAATGGGCCATGAATGGGGGTGGGGATATCAATCAGTCCACTAAAGCCCAAAACCTCAGTTTAATGAAACGCAGCGTTTGGTTATGCCTTCAGACTTCTCTTCACACGCGAAATTGAATCTCAGCCACACGATCCAAGTCCCAGACAATGAGTCTTGCCTCATCCAATGGCCATGGCATTGTCTTCTTCCTCCAGCCATGGAAATGGAGGGAAAGCTCCATAGTTGCAGAGCTCAAATCCCCAATTCGAACTCTATCCAAACTCAACCAAAATCCATGGTTCAAAACCCTAATCCATTCTAAATTTCACCCTGATCACAACCATGGCCTTAAAATCAACTGAAATGCTCTCAATCTCTAAACCCGATCCAAGATCAAAACTATGCTCAAACTTCAGCTTCAACAATTCTTGAAATTGATTACCTCAGAATGATCACCACCTCACACTGGTTAAATCTTGCTATCAAACTCATGTTATGCTTCACTATATCTCGTGTTCTTGATCAAAACAAATATGGTGTCACTAACTCAAACTTCACCAATTGATCTCAAACTTCCCAGAATCCATCTCCCACTTGTCTCTAACCATTCTAACCTAACAATTCTAACTAATTATGATTAAATTATGGTGTAGAAGAAAAGTTACAAACCTGTCAAATCTTGAACACCAGATAGGTCAAAGCTTCACTTCAACCTCTCAAACTCTTCAGAAACCTTCCTTGATTGATGATAAAGCTTCTGTTTGCAAAAGATTTGATCAAGAAAGTCTGAATCTCCAAACCCGATTGTGACTTGCAACCTCCAAAATCCAAATGCTATCTCTTCAATTCTTCATGATCTTGCCCTCAATTTGGTATGCACACATTCAGTATGATCAATGGAAGGTGTTAGGATTGAAAGAAGCAATGGAAATGGTGTGGAAAGTAGAGTTTGATTTCAACTTGCAATGGAAGAAATTGAAATGGCTATCTCACTCTCCTCTCTAATCTCTCACCAATCTTGCATCTGAGCAAGTTCTAATCCATATATAGGATGGTTCAGACCCATCCAGAACTTTCTGGAATCATCCAATGAGAATTTGGGATTCTCATGCCATGAGTTTTTGATTTCATCTCATCTCACATGCCATCTCATGCTATGCCTCTTGCTAGCTTGTGCATTGAGTTTCCTTGTGTTTTGCATTTGTACCTTATTATGCAAGCAACCATTTTCCAAAGCAAGTCCATGATCTAGCCCTCAAATCAAAAATATGGATGAACCATTGTTTTTAAAATGCTTTCTAGAGTCAAAATGACCTATTATATGCCATGGTTTGGATGTGTAGCTTGGAAATTTCAATTTCCAACTTTGACTTATTTAACTTATGCCTCCATTTTAGGTCATTTTTACCATTTTGAGCTACAAGCCTTTTCAACATCTCATGACCTCCTTATTAGCCTTAAAACATCATTTTAAGCAAGTTTGATGTTGAAGAATTTTCCATTTGAAGCTTGGAAATAGGAGTTATGGCCTTATGCTTGAAATGACCTATAATCTCCAAATGACCAAAATGCCCTTGACTTGTCAAAGCCATAACTTGAGTTCTACAAATCCTATCAAGGACTTCTAGTACTCTCTAGAAAGCTAAGAAGATGAGGAACAACATTAATGTTGACCAAAAGTTCATAGGAATCATCCTTCTAGGGCAGAAGTTTCATGCAAGTTGGACAACTTTCAAGCTCCAAATTGGATGCAAGTTGGGTAACTTTCAAGGCCCCAGATTCACATACCTCAGATGACCTGTAACTTGTCAAAGTCATAACTTGAGCTCTACAAATCCTATCAAGGACTTCTAGTACTCAAATTAAAGCTAAGAACAAGATATACAACATTCATGTTGGGGGTAAGATGAGATGACAATCACATCTTGAGCTAAACTGCCTTGAAGATAGGGATCAAACTAGGGGATTTTACACTGTCAAGCCTTAGAAACCCTAGCTTGAAACTTCTCAAACTCTTCAATCATGATGAGTTGATCTTGGAATCATCCTTATAACATCTCAATGAATCAATCCATGATCACATGGCTCTTGGATTAGGTCTCAACCTTGTTCAAATCATCAGTTGACCTAGGGTTGAACCAGTCAAACCCTAATTATACCACTCATGGCTAAGTCTTCTTATTCTTGTACAATGACCTCTCTGGGCTTCATGATGGCTTTCAAGACATCTCATAAGCTCTATCAAAGCTTCAAGTCCATCCTCATAGCTTCAGAATCATCTGAGGAGCTCCCCACAACTTTCAAGTTAGGAGGCACACAACCTTGGTTTCAACCAATCTCTCTGAGGATCTCTTAACTTCTCTGACAAAGATATCAACCCTTGAACACTTGAATAACCTCCTTGGCTATCTTCAAAGTCTTAATTGGTACTCATACCTCTTGATCTCCTGCATACATGTCAATGAAATGCAAGTGATAATGCTAATGTGAATGAGATGGACCACAAGCTAGGTAAAGAAATGTTGATCAAATTTTGGGGTGCAACACAAGGTTTATCTCTCAGCTCACAGCCACGTGTGAACCGATGTTCAAACTGCTAAAGAAAGATCAGGCGATTATCTGGAACGAGGATTTCCAGAAGGCATTTGATAAGATAAAACAGTATCTACAAGAACCTCCGATCTTGATACCCCCAGTAGCCGGACGACCCTTAATCATGTACTTGATAGTTCTTGAGAATAGTATGGGGTGTGTTCTCGCTCAGGACGACAAGACAGACAGAAAAGGAGCATGCGATTTACTATTTGAGTAAAAATTTCACAGACTGTGAATCTCGTTACTCGATGCTGGAGAAGACGTGTTGTGCACTAGCCTGGGCTGCCAAACGTTTACGACAGTACATGCTCAATCACACGACCATGCTAATTGCGAAGATGGATCCGATCAAGTACGTCTTCGAGAAGCAAGCGCTTTCGGGCAGGATTGCCAGATGGCAAATGGTGTTGAAGGAATATGACATTCAGTACGTTTCCCAGAAGGCCATCAAGGGAAACGTATTGTCTGAATACCTTGCCGAACAGCCGATCGAGGATTATCAGCCGATGAAATTTGAATTCAGTGATGAGGATATCATGTGTCTCAAAGCGAAATATTGCGATGAACCGTTTCCCGACGAGGGGCCAGATAGGAAATCCCAATGGAAATTGATATTCGACGGGGCGGTTAATTCTTATGGAAGTGGCATTGGGGCGATCATCACGACTCCCCACGGATCCCACATCCTGTTCACTGCGAGACTGACGTTTCCAGTCACCAATAATGAAGCGGAGTACGAAGCATGCATCATGGGTCTAGAAGAAGCAATTGATTTGAGAATCAAGAACCTAGATGTATATGGTGACTCGGCGCTTGTGATTAACCAGATTAAAGGGGAGTGGGAGACTCGTCAGTCGAATTTGGTGCCGTACGTGAACTATGCCAGAAGGCTGCTTCCGTTCTTTGATCGAGTGGAACTCTATCACGTGCCCAGAGCGGAAAATTAGATGGTTGATGCCTTAGCCACGTTGGCTTCGATGTATAAAGTCAATTTTTGGAATGAAGCTCCAAGAATTGTACTTTCTCGTCTTGATAGACCTGCATTCGTCTTTGCGATCGAGGAAGCCTCCGACAGCAAGCCATGGTTCCATGATATCCAGACTTTCCTTATGACTAGGGAATATCCTGCGGGAGCGTCAACCCAGGATAAGAAGACTCTGAGGAGGCTATCTAGAAATTTTTATCTCAATCCTGATGGGGTTTTGTATAAAATAAACCACGATCTCGTGCTACTCAGATGTGTAGATGAGAAAGAAGCGAGTATGCTCATGGAGGAAGTCCATGAAGGCACATTTGGTACGCACGCCGGCGGGCATGCTATGACGAGAAAGATCCTGAGAGCAGGATACTACTGGCTGACGATGGAATCAGATTGCTTTAAATTCGCGAAGAGATGTCATAAATGCCAGATTTATGCTGATAAGATTCATGTGCCGCCGTGCCCGTTGAATGTCATGTCCTCCCCGTGGCCGTTCTCCATGTGGGGCATCGACATGATAGGCAAGATCGAGCCCACTGCATCTAATGGTCATCGCTTCATTCTAGTAGCTATTGACTACTTCACCAAGTGGGTGGAGGCAGCCTCATATGCTAATGTGACCAAGCAGGTGGTGGCTAAATTTATAAAGAGGGACATCATCTGTCGTTACGGAATTCCCGAGCGGATCATTACTGATAATGGTTCGAATCTAAATAACAAGATGATGAAGGAGTTGTGCCAGAGTTTCAAGATTGAACACCACAACTCATCTCCTTACCGGCCGAAGATGAATGGCGCCGTTGAAGAGGCCAATAAGAACATCAAGAAGATTGTACAGAAGATGGTTGTGACCTATAAGGATTGGCACGAGATGTTGCCGTTTGCGCTGCACGGTTATCGTACCACGGTGCGTACATCAACCGGGGCAACTCCTTTCTCACTGGTGTACGGTATGGAAGTTGTCCTACCGTTAGAAGTTGAGATTCCTTCTTTGCGAGTTTTGGTTGACGTGAAACTCGACGAGGCAGAATGGATTAAGAACCGACTAAACCAACTCATCCTGATGGACGAGAAGAGGTTAGCATCGATTGCATATGGTCGTCTGTACCAGAGCCGAATGAAGAAAGTTTATGATAAAAAGGTGCGTCCGAGAAGCTTTCAGACGGGTGATCTCGTCCTGAAGAAGATTCTTCCTCCACACTCCGATCACCGGGGCAAGTGGACTCCCAATTATGAAGGTCCGTACATCATCAGCAAGGTCTTCTCGGGAGGAGCCTTGCTGTTATCCACGGTGGATGGTGAAGATTTTGCATCCCCGGTGAATGCGGACATAGTTAAAAAATACTTTGCTTAAAGAATGACCCGCTGGAAAGAAAAAGAATATCCAGGAAAAAATGGGGCATCCTGGCGAACCATAAAAAAGGAAAAGGTTCGGGAAAAAATTAGGGATATAAAGAAAAAAATGTACACCCGCAAAGTCGAAAACCTGGAAGGGCGACTTTGGCAAGAAAGGGTATCCCGGTGAATCGAAAACCCGAAAGGGCAATTCAGGCAAAAGTTAGCGATTTGAAAAAGTAAATGACTGCGTTCCGCGTATGGACTCTCATTGTTTAGTGGTTTGGAAGACCTGAAGGCCGTTTATCTGAATCAATCTCTTCTGAAGCTGAAGCGTCGGAGAAGTATCGAAGTCGAGTGGGTCATAGAGGGATCAACTCATGGTGTTCGTCTACGCCTTATTGCCGACATTTGTGTATATACTGATGTATATTTATGTTTTATTTTTGCGCAGCTTCCTCATTCCAGGAGCTTGCACCTGTTGTAAAACATTTTTACCCATTCAGGGGTCTGTTATCAATAAAATGTATACTATTCAGCAATTCTGTTTGTTTGTTTAGCACTTATCTGTTTTGTTTGCGAAAGAGAACGCCGATGTTTTTGATAAAATGCGCATACATAAACTTACTGGCCTAGGCCACTGATTGTTGAAACAATGAATCACTTGAACATTGTCACAAGATGATAACCTTGATAGGTCCCTTTGAGAAGGGTATCTTGTCTGTTTGTTTGTGTTGTTGCAGGTGTAGCACATACCAGGCATTACGCCGTATGCGTCCCAAGCAGGATGATTCCTTCCTCTCCAGCAAGTTCAACATCCTCTCCCCATAGAGTCTGAACATGAAATCGTTGGCATTGATATGTATCCCCAAGCAGAGAAGATTCTCTCCTCAATCAGATGTATCCTGAAGGATCATCGTCTCCCCACCTGAGTCCTACATTGAAGTATGCAGCACTCGATAGTTCAAGACTGAAGTCCCCAGCGGAGTTGAGATTCCCCACAGAGTCATACTCTCCCCAGTAAGCAGGATGATTCCTTCTTCCCCATCCGAGCCATCCAATCCCCCAAGAGAGCCGAGTCCTTGGAAGCCGTTCAGGCCATGATTGGTGCTCCCCAGTAGAGTGTTGAATAGCTGATGCTGTATTTCCCCATCGGAGTCGTTATCTCTCGGAAAGTTTTGCCACCAAGGTCGTGCAGTTTATTTCTGCGATTGATATTATTCCCTCGACAGTTTGTGGTTTGAATACCTAGTTGAGCGGGTTTAGGTTCTCATAGAACTTCATTCCCCTGCAGCAGTCGTCTGGAGTTTGTTTCCCCAGGCGGAGTCCAATTGAGATTGGTGTGACCTCTTCTCCTCGGCAGGATGAGTCCTTCCTCCACCAGAGTGGTTCTTTCTCCTTAACAGGAGGCTTTTCCCTTCAGCATTTATTTTGCTAATGGGGTCGTAGCATTTTGCATGATTGCATAACATTTACCCTAAACGCGTAGCATTTCCACCGTGTGGAGCATTGCGCCATTATCAAAGCATATGCATATGAAACATGAGCTAGGTCGTTACCGTTCTTGTTTTGCAGGTGTTCCTCTGCAGAATGGTTTGCTCAAGAGGATTCTTGAAGTCTCCACTGAAGTTGATTGCTTAAGATGATTCTTAAAATCCCCAGTGAAGTCGCCGGAGTTGGTTGCTTAAGTTGATGCTTAGAGTCCCTGGAAGAGTGTTTGCTCAGGATGATTCCTGAAATCTCCAGCAGAGTTATTGGTTCAGGATGATTCTTGAAGTCCCCGGCGGAGTTATTTGTCCAAGATGATTCTTGAAGTCCTCAGCAGATTTGATCCACCCAGAATGATTTCTGGATCCCCGAAGTAGAGTTACTTGATAGTTCTCCAGAATCCCCAGCGGAGATGTGTCAACCCCAGCATGTTTTCAACTGAGAAGTTGAGATCTCCTTGAAGACTTAATGATTGAAGTTCAGCAGTGGTGCCAAAACCCCATACTTACTGATGAAGTCCAACTGTGATGTCCAAGCAGTTCTCTCAGCTGATGCGGAGTGCTTGATGGCGGAAGTTTGGGTATCCCTATTTGGTTCATGATTGACCGAGGATTCCATTCCCGACTTACTGACGAAGTCCGGCTGATGCCTGAGAACCTCTTTGAATGCCCGATGGCACAATTAACTTGATTGTTAAAAAGTTCCTAATGACCTGATGAGTCTCAAGGAATCATTCTGTCGCAGTGTCGCAGAATGCCTGACGACAGTACCAGCTATGTATCACCGTTTACCGAGTGACCAGTGATCCCTTGATGACTTGAGGACGAAGAACAACAGCAAAATCAGATGATCATCCTGAAAGAAATTTGAGATTAGACCTTTCACCGCTCACCGTGTGACCAATTCCCCAGTGGAGTTCCCGTGCAACTAGCATGCTCAGTTTTTGAAGATGTGCCTACCAATCAAAGTATCATTTACCTGTGCATTGGCAGATCGCCAGTTACCGTGTAACCGGTAACCCCTTGATGATTTGAGGATGCAATGATATCAGATAAATCAGAGAATTATCCTGACGGAGGTTCAGATCAGTATTCTCCAGCTAGTTGTCGCGCAGCTATTATTTCAGTTTCCGAAGATTTATCCCATTAGAGTACCGTGTACTTGTTCAGTTGGCAAATTTCCGGGTTTATTGGTATTCAACCGTCTTTTACCTTGATTGTTTGAGAGCCGTTCGCTTCTCAACCAGTCAGGTCCAAGCCGTTTGAATAGGGGCAGCTGTTGCACCCCGAAATTTGCTCAACATTTCTTTACCTAGCTTATGTTTCATTTAATTCACATTAGCATTATCATTTTCATTTCATTGACATGTATGCAGGAGATAAAGAGGTATGATCACCAATCAAGGGCTACACAAGAGTTTGAAGCTAGCTAAGAAGGTTATTCAAGTTTTCAAGGGTTGATATCCTTGTCAGAGAAGTTAAAAGATCCTCAGAGAGAGTGGTTGAAGCCAAGAGGGTGTGTCTCCTAACTTGAGAGTTGTGGGAAGAGCATCAGATGATTCTGAAGCCATGAAGTTATACTTGAGGTCTTGAGAGATCTCATGAGAAATTTTGAAGATCACTTTGAAGCCTAGACAGGTCATTGTGCAAGATTAAGAAGACTCAGCCATGAGTGGTGCAGTTAGGGTTTGACTGGGTCAACCATAAGTCAACTGATGATTTGGAGAAGGTTGAGACATAATACAAGAGCCATGTGATCATGGATTGATACATTGAGATGTTATAAGGATGATTCTAAGGTCAACTCATCATGATTGAAGAGTTTGAGAAGTTTCAAGCTAGGGTTTCTAAGGCTTGACAGTGTAAAATCCCCTAGTTTGACCCCTATCTTCAAGGCAATTCAGCTCAAGATGTGATTGTCATCTCCTCTTACCCCCAACATGAATGTTGTAGAGCATGATCTTAGCTTTAATTTTAGTGCTAGAAGTCCTTGATAGGATTTGTAGAACTCAAGTTATGGCTTTGACAAGTTACAGGTCATCTGAGGTATGTGAATTTGGAGCTTGAAAGTTGTCCAACTTGCATGAAACTTCTGCCCTAGAAGGATGATTCCTATGAACTTTTGGTCAACATGAATGTTGTTACTTATCCTCTTATATTTCTAGAGAGTACTATAAGTCCTTGATAGGATTTATAGAACTCAAGTTATGGCTTTGACAAGTCAAGGGCATTTTGGTCATTTGGAGATTATAGGTCATTTCAATCATAAGGCCATAACTCCTATTTGCAAGCTTCAAATGGGAAAACGTTCAACATTAAACTTGTTCAAAATGATGTTTTAAGGCTAGCTAAGACGTCGTGAGAGCTTGGAATAGCTTGCTTCACAAAATCACAAAAATGGCCTAAAATAAGGGTGAATTTCAAATGAACCAAAGATGGAAATTGGGATTTTTGATCTACATGTCCAAACCAAGCCATATGACATACCAATTTGATTGTAAAACATATTTTAAGAACATTGACATTGCCACAATTTTGAATTGAGGGGTAATTTGAGGACTTGCTTTGAAAAGTGGTTACTTACATCATAAGTAACAATTGCCAAACCAATATGCAAGGCATAACCAAGACTCCTTTCAATCCAAACACTATGATAATCTCATTTAGAGAGAATTTGGATAAAAAGCATAATGAATACAAGCTGATGCAAGGACTGTCTTGAGTATACCATGAGATTGGATTTTCAAGTGAAGTGAGATATTGAATTTCTCATTAGAGTGATCTAGAACTTTCTATATCATTCATTCATGTTCTATATAAACATATGAAGGGATTCAGGGCCAAGGTTGGTGAGAATTGAGAGAGGAGAGTGAGATTGCACTTTGAAATTTCTCATTGCAAATCAAGATCTGTTACAAGGTTAGAGGCCATTTCAGTCCAAGAAATTGATCTCAATAGCTTGCTCTGAGGTTGGTGATTGATCCGAGATCAAATTCAAGGCCAAGTGGTGGAGGAATCGTGAAGTAGCCATTGGAGTTGGAAGCTTGCAACTCAGAGTCGGTTCCAAGAATTCAGGGCGTTTCAATTATTTTCTTTGCATACAGAAGGTTGATTAGAGGCTAGTGAAGGATTCTGCAAGTTCTTGAGGGTTGATTTGAAGATTCAACCACTCTGTTTGCTCAATTTTACCAGGTATGCAGTTCTTGTTCCATGGCTTAAATTAGGTAGAATCAATGGGAGTTATTGTGTTAGATGCATTGTATATTGATGTAGGAAGGTTTTTGGATCATCAATTTGGAGATTAGTGACCAATTAGGGTTGTTCCAATTTTCGGTTGAGATTGTGTTCTTGCGAATCTTGAGTTTTTAGAATGAATTAATGGCATGAATGGATTCCTGAGGAAATTTGGGACAAGATTCATCAAGGAATCGTGGCCAATAGTGGATTCTATAGAGAGTTAGGGTTGTGGAAGGTTGATCGGAGAAGTCACCGGCGGTGACCCTAGCGCGCGCAGAGGGAGGAAACTCAGAAATTCAAAAGGTTGCAGATGACTGGATGGCCATTGGATCTTAGGTGGACTTTGACTGAAGACATCATCCCACGGCCACGATCATTTCCAAGTTTGTGAAGGATTTCTGAATAATATGAAACGCAGCGTTTCATTTATTTGCTGGTTTTGGGCTTAAGTCATAGTTGATACTCACACCCCCCTTATGGCCCAGTTTGGATATTGAACTGATTTTTCATGCTATTCACACCACGCGCCTGTCATTTTGTTTTGATTTTCATTTTATTTTTTCATTTTATTCATGGTTATTGGAAAATTCATAAATAATGGAAAAATAACTCAATTAATCCCATTCTTTTTGCCATGGATTCATGATTGAATCTAGTATTTTTTAGATAAAAATATTAATATTCCATGCATTTTCTGATTTTATGGGCATTTTTACATTTTAATTGACATTAAAATAATCATGGTTGATGCTTGATTTTGTTGAATTTGGTTTGATCATTTGATGATGATTCTTGCCTTGATTTTTTGTGTGTAGCTAGAATAGATGTGAATATTCCCCCTAGATTTTTCTCACATTTTTATGATGAATGTAAGTGGTAGTTCTAGGTTAAAACTTTAAGAGCTCCATTTTTAGGGTTTATGGTTGATACCTTGTGATTTAGATTTTATTTTTAGAACTTGGTGGATGATTCAACCTCTGGATTTTGTATGGTAGATTCATGATTGAATTAGGTTCCCATAGTTATTTTTGTAAGATTTTACAATTGGTTTTAGTATTTTAGTTAGGACTAACTTTAGTACTAAGTTTTAGGTGATCCAAACTTGCTAATTCAACTAGATTGACTTCTTTAGTTCCCTTAGATTAGGGTTTTGTCTCTCTTGCTCTTGGATGATGATTGTAACGCCCGTTTTATTTTGATTAAATTCAATTGTGACTTTGCTATGTCTCGTTGCATCATAGTCGTAGTTGAGTATGTGTTTGGATCGAAGGAAGGAAATTGAATCGGTCGAATTGTAGGGAAATAGTGTAAAATTCCGTAGCAGTTTTAGGAAACTTCGAAAAATCATATCTCTTGATCCGTAAGTCGGATTTGACCCCCGTTCGAAGCGTTGGAAAGCTAAAGAGATGTTCTATCTAGAAAAAAATTGAAAAAAAAAATTTAATTTTTCTGCTAAGACGACCGTCACAGTTATGCAGAATTTGAACGTGTTCTGGTAGAATGAGATTTTGTAGCAAAAATATATTCCCGTAGACTCTTTTACCCTCAATTACATCATTTTTTTGGGAAAGGAAAGACGGAAAAAAGAAGTTACGCATTGAGAGAAGTGGAGAGCGAAGAATCATCCATCGGCGAATTCGGGAAATTTCTGCAGAAAAATCACCGTAGAGCAGAAGCGGAATCGGAAAGCGTGGAATTGGCCTCAATTCTAAGGTAAGGGTGGGGTTCAATTCTATAACTGGGAGTATAATCGAATTCATGTGGGGATCGAGTCATAGGTATAGTTTTCGTTAATCGATAAATGTTAAGGAAAAGGTTTCCCTAATGGGACCAGATTTCTATGTAGGAATGAATGTGTTATGTGGTTATTAGTGCGATGCTCTAAGGTTTTCCTTATGGGCAAATACGTAGAACGAATATGCTATACGGTTATTCGTACAACGCTCTAATGGTTTTCCCTAATGGGCGTCAAGATGGTCGAGTTGGTCTAAGGCGTCAGTTTCAGGTACTGGTCCAAAAAGGACAGTTACCTGGTTGTGATTGATTTGTAATTAATTATGTGAGAAGATGTCGTAATGTTGTTATTACAATAAAATGTTAAAGATTAATTGTAGAACTGATGTTGATGTTATACCTGTATAGGAATAGCCGTTTTGTGTGAACACTTTGAGTTCCTATTTGTTGATACGATGTTGCAATGTTCCTTTACATGAACAGTCGTAAATGTTGAAATTATGTTGTTATTGTTCCCATATGTGAACGAGTAGAAAGTGATGGTTGTATGAGTGGTATGATGTTATGATGCTCTGTTATAGACATTCTGGTTGTAGGCATAATGCCTTGTTATATGGTTGCTATGGTTGTGTTGTAGTCCATAATAGATGCTTTTCATGGCATAGCATTTGGCCTGGATTAGCGACGGTTGTGCCTGTATTGGCGTTATTTGGAGTGTTGGCTCCTAGATGGGTTCGGGGTGTTGGCCCTGTCTCGAGTTTTGGAGTGTTGGCTCCTAGATGGGTTCGGGGTGTTGGCCCTGTCCCGAGTTGTGGAGAGTTGTCTCCCAAATTGGTACCACATGCATATGCACAGTTGAGTCGCATTGTTGAGTCACATGAAGTTGCATAATTATGTTAGTTGTATATTGATGTTGTTTTACGTGAGGTATGGATTGTTCCAGTTGTTGTCGATGATGTTTATGATTTCGAAACTTATAATGTTGCGATGAGTTTCTGGCA
The DNA here is from genome assembly GCA_963859935.3 of Lathyrus sativus. Taxonomy (NCBI): domain Eukaryota; kingdom Viridiplantae; phylum Streptophyta; class Magnoliopsida; order Fabales; family Fabaceae; genus Lathyrus; species Lathyrus sativus. The sequence continues at coordinate 247,249,402 of OZ012736.1, read as the reverse complement.
TGTTTTCTATCATGCTCTATGTTATATTAATGATATCTCACCCTTTACGTTGTATGTTACCTCCTCTGGTGGTAATTTGCAGGTAGTTCAGAATGAAGTTCCGCTTTGTCGATTAAGTGGTCGTTGGTCGCTCTGATACGTAGCACTCTCGGGGGGATGAATGATTGTTTATGTTGTTTATTTGATGTTTTCTTGTTGCTGAATTTTACTAAGTATTCTAGTTGAATTGGTTGATTTTTTGTTAATGCACCGAATGCTGGTTGTACGCACTGGACCGGTGGGTCGGTAGTGCTGAAATTTATGACTGAACTAATTGTTTTGTTGAATCTATGCAAGATGATTGCTTGCTGAATTTTAATCGAGTTGGTTGCAAGTTTTATGATTTTACTTTAATCATTAAGAATGTTGGAAGTGTTTTATGTTCCGCTACAAATTAATAAAATGTTGAGAACTCGATATGTTAAGCAAGCTGTCGTATGTTCATCCAAGTTCATGTGCTATGTATCATTATTGAACGCATGTTGCCTAGTTAAATTAAATGGTAAAAAGCATGCTTCTGCTAGCTGAAAGATGTGACGCCCAGGTTTTTTTGTCTGTGTGACGACCGTCACAAGTCCATGACGACCGTCATGTGTACAAATTTCGTGCACTCTGATTTTGATTTATTTTAGATATGCCTTGGGTAGAAATGGGGTGTTACATTAATGGTATCAGAGCAGGTCGGTCTGTCCGGCCAAGTTGTCTAGTGTCGTCGAGTCAGTCGTCGTGCCTAACACTAGAGTCTCGTTAATTATGAAATCTGACTGTTGGTTGTTGCAGCTTAAGTGAAATGGCTGGGAGGAATGATGCTGCAATTGCTGCTGCTCTGCAAGCTTTAGCTAATGCTATGGAACATCAGCCGAATCCTGCTGGAGATGCTGGGTCTCGCAGTTTGGCAATGTTTCAACGGGAGAATCCGCCTACCTTCAAGGGTAAGCATGATCTTGATGGTGCATTGGAGTGGTTAAAGGAAATGGAGAGAATCTTTCGTGTGATGGATTGCACTCCAGCACAGAAGGTCCGTTATGGGACTCATATGCTAGCAGTCGAAGCTGATGACTGGTGGCTAGAGATTCATCCATTATTGGAAGCTGCAGGTGAAGAAGTTACTTGGAAGGTATTCCATAGGGAATTTCTGAAGAAGTATTACCCGGAAGATGTCCGTGGTAAGAAAGAGATTGAATTTTTTGAACTGAAGCAAGGAGACAAATCTGTTACTGAGTATGCGGCGAAGTTCAAGGAGTTGGCTAAGTTTTACTCGCACTACAGTGCAGAGACAGTTGAATTCTCTAAATGTATCAAGTTTGAGAACGGATTGAAGTCTGAAATCAAGAAAGAAATTGGGTATCAGAAGATCCGTGTCTTTGATTCATTGGTTGAAAGCTGTAGGATTTATGAAGAGGATAGCAATGCTCATTACAAGTTGGTGAGTGAGAGGAGAGGCAAATCACAGCAGAGTCGTGGTAAGCCTTATGATTCTCCAGCTGGCAAAGGGAAACAGAAAGTAGCTGACGGCCGGAAAGCTAGTAGGGGAGATGCTCCTGCTGGTATTGTTTGCTATAAGTGCGGAAAGCCAGGTCACAAGAGTAATGTATGTAATTCTGGATCATTGAAATGTTACCGTTGCGGAGAGTTGGGACACGCTGTTGGTGAGTGCAAACGCAAAGGAATGGTTTGTTTCAACTGTGGTGAAGAGGGACACCTGTGAGACAAGTGTCAGAAGCCTAAGAAGGAACAGAATGGCGGAAGAGTGTTCGCGCTATCTGGGACTCAGACATCCAGTGGTGACAAATTGATTGAAGGTACTTGTTTCATTAATGGTAGTCCTTTACTTGCTATTATTGACACTGGTGCGTCTCATTGCTTTATTGCCGCGGATTGTGTTGAACGTTTGGGTCTTATGTTGTCACACATGAGTGGAGAGATGGTAGTTGAGACCCCAGCTAAGGGATCGGTAACTATGTCTCTTGTGTGTTTGAAATATCCTCTGTCGATGTTTGATAGAGATTTCCTGGTTGACTTAGTCTGTTTGCCACTAAGTGGGATAGACATAATGTTGGGTATGAACTGGTTAGAGTATAACTGCGTTCATATTAATTGCTTTGATAAGTCGGTGAGATTCTCCACTCCTGAGGAGGAGGGAGCGCGTTGGGTAACTACCAAACAGATGAAGCAGATATTGCTAGGAGATGTGCAGGTGTTTGCGTTGGTGGCATCATTATCCATTGAGAATCAAGCGATAATCGATGAATTGGAAGTTGTTTGTGATTTCCCTGAGGTGTTTCCAGATGAAATTCCTGAAGTTCCTCTAGAACGGGGAATTGAATTTTCTATTGATCTTGTACCCGGTACCAGACCTGTGTCTATGGCACCGTACAGGATGTCTGCATCTGAATTGGCAGAGTTGAAGAAACAGTTGGAAGACTTACTTGAGAAGAAGTTCGTTAGACCAAGTGTATCACCGTGGGGAGCTCCGGTATTGTTAGTGAAGAAGAAGGATGGCAGTATGAGGTTGTGTATTGACTACCGGCAACTGAACAAAGTTACGATTAAGAACAAATACTCGCTTCCGAGAATTGATGACTTGATGGATCAATTGGTTGGAGCGCGAGTGTTTAGTAAAATTGATTTGAGGTCGGGGTATCACCAGATTAAAGTAAAAGATGACGATGTTCAGAAAACTGCGTTCAGAACCAGGTATGGACACTATGAGTTTACGGTAATGCCTTTTGGCGTTACTAATGCGCCGGGAGTTTTCATGGAATATATGAACCGTATCTTCCATGAGTATTTGGATCAGTTCGTGGTAGTATTCATTGATGATATCCTAATTTATTCAAATTCGAAGGAGGAGCATGTTGAGCACTTGAGATTAGTGCTGCAAGTGTTGAAAGAAAGGAAGTTGTTTGCGAAACTGTCGAAATGTGACTTTTGGTTGGAGGAAGTTAGCCTTTTGGGTCATGTTATATAAGATGATGGAATTGCCGTAGATCCATCTAAGGTTGATGCCGTGTTGAAATGGGAAACTCCGAAGTCGGCAACGGAGATTAGAAGCTTTTTGGGACTTGCTGGTTATTATAGAAGGTTTATTGAAGGTTTTTCTAAGTTGTCCCTTCCGTTAACTAAGTTGACTTGTAAAGGGAAGACTTTTGTATGGGATGCTCAATGCGAAGCATGTTTTATGGAGTTAAAGAAGAGGTTGACGTCTGCTCCGGTGTTGATCTTGCCTAACGCAGAAGAACCGTTTGTTGTATACTGTGATGCTTCTAAGTTTGGTTTAGGAGGAGTACTCATGCAGAATAATAAAGTAGTTGCGTATGCCTCAAGACAGCTGAGAATCCATGAGAAGAATTATGCCACGCACGATTTAGAACTTGCTACCGTTGTTTTTATGCTGAAGATTTGAAGACATTATCTGTATGGCTCGAGATTCGAAGTGTTCAGCGACCATAAGAGTCTGAAATACTTGTTTGACCAAAAAGAGCTGAACATGAGGCAACGAAGGTGGCTAGAGTTGTTAAAGGATTATGATTTTGGGTTACATTACCATCCGGGAAAAGCTAATGTTGTAGCTGATGCCTTAAGCCACAAGACCTTGCATATGTCTGCAATGATGGCTAAAGAATTAGAGTTAATTGAGCAATTCAGAGATCTGAGTTTAGTTTGTGAAGTAACACCGAATAGTGTAAAGTTGGGCATGTTAAAGATTAATAATGACTTTCTGGACAGCATTAGAGAAGCTCAAAATTTGGATGTGAAATTGGTGGATTTAATGCCTGGAGTAGATCATGCGGAAGATAATGATTATCAGTTGGATGCGCAAGGAGTGTTGAGATTTCGTGGTCGTATTTGCATTCCTAATAATGCAGATATGAAGAAAGCAATTCTGGAAGAGAGTCACAGAAGTAAGTTGAGTATTCATCCAGGAGCGACGAAAATGTATAATGATTTGAAGAATCTGTTTTGGTGGCCTGGTATGAAGCGTGATGTAGCACGTTTTGTGTATGCATGTTTGACTTGTCAGAAGTCGAAAGTTGAGCATCAGAAACCTGCTGGGTTGATGCAACCATTAGAAATTCCAGAATGGAAATGGGACATCATTTCAATGGACTTTGTAACGGGTTTGCCGAACACTTTGAGAGGATGTGATTCTATTTGGGTGATTGTTGATAGGCTTACAAAGTCAGCTCACTTATTCCTATTAACATCACTTTTCCAGTATCGAAGTTGGCAGAAATTTATGTTAGAGTGGTTGTTAAGTTGCATGGTGTCCCGTTGAGTATTGTGTCGAATAGAGATCCGCGGTTTACTTCTGAGTTTTGGAAGAGTTTGCAAGAGGCTTTGGGTTCTAAGTTGAGGTTGAGTTCAGCATACCATCCTCAAACAGATGGTCAGACTGAACAGACTATTCAGTCTTTAGAAGATTTGCTGAGAGCATGTGTACTTGAGGAAGGTGGTTCGTGGGATACATACCTTCCGTTGATAGAGTTTACTTATAATAACAGTTATCACTCTAGTATCGGAATGGCACCATTCGAAGCTTTGTATGGTCGGCGGTGCAGGACTCTGTTGTGTTGGTATGAATCGGGAGAGAGTGTGGTACTCGGACCGGAGATTGTTCGAGAGACTACCGAGAAGGTGAAGTTAATTCGAGAAAAGATGAAAACTTCACAGAGTAGGCAGAAAAGTTATCATGATAAGCGCAGGAAGGATTTAGAATTTGAAGCTGGAGATCATGTATTTTTGAGAGTCACGCCTGTGACCGGTGTTGGTAGAGCTTTGAAATCTAAGAAGCTTACTCCTTGTTTCATTGGTCTGTATCAGATATTGGACAGAGTTGGAAAGGTGGCATATCAGGTGGCGTTTCCGCCAAATTTGTCGAATCTACACGATGTATTTCATGTGTCACAGCTCCGCAAGTATATTTCAGATCCGTCGCATGTCATTCCCATGGACGATGTGCAAGTACGTGAGAATCTCACTGTGGAGACGAAGCCTGTGAGAATTGATGATCGGGAGGTGAAGACGCTACGAGGTAAAGAGATTGCTTTGGTGAAAGTGGTATGGTTGGGAGCTGCTGGCGAAAGCTTGACGTGGGAACTAGAGAGCAAGATGCGGGAGTCTTATCCCGAGCTGTTTGATTAAGGTAATTTCGAGGACGAAATTCTTGTAAGTAGGGGAGAGTTGTAACGCCCGTTTTATTTTGATTAAATTTAATTATGACTTTGCTATGTCTCGTTGCATCGTAGTCGTAGTTGAGTATGTGTTTGGATCGAAGGAAGGAAATTGAATCGGTCGAATTGTAGGGAAATAGTGTAAAATTCCGTAGCAGTTTTAGGAAACTTCGAAAAATTATATCTCTTGATCCGTAAGTCGGATTTGACCGCCGTTCGAAGCGTTGGAAAGCTAAAGAGATGTTCTATCTAGAAAAAAATTGAAAAAAAAAATAATTTTGCTGCTATGACGACCGTCACAGGAGTGTGACGACCGTCACACGAGCAAAAACTGCAGTTATGCAGAATTTGAACGTGTTCTGGTAGAATGAGATTTTGTAGCAAAAATATATTCCCGTAGACTCTTTTACCCTCAATTACATCATTTTTTTGGGAAAGGAAAGACGGAAAAGAGAAGTTACGCATTGAGAGAAGTGGAGAGCGAAGAATCATTCATCGGCGAATTCGGGAAATTTTTGCAGAAAAATCACCGTAGAGCAGAAGCGGAATCGGAAAGCGTGGAATTGGCCTCAATTCTAAGGTAAGGGTGGGGTTCAATTCTATAACTGGGAGTATGATCGAATTCATGTGGGGATCGAGTCATAGGTATAGTTTTCGTTAATCGATAAATGTTAAGGAAAAGGTTTCCCTAATGGGACCAGATTTCTATGTAGGAATGAATGTGTTGTGTGGTTATTAGTGCGATGCTCTAAGGTTTTCCTTATGGGAAAATACGTAGAACGAATATGCTATACGGTTATTCGTACAACGCTCTAATGGTTTTCCCTAATGGGTGTCAAGATGGCCGAGTTGGTCTAAGGCGTCAGTTTTAGGTACTGGTCCAAAAAGGACAGTTACCTGGTTGTGATTGATTTGTAATTAATTATGTGAGAAGATGTCGTAATGTTGTTATTACGATAAAATGTTAAAGATTAATTGTAGAACTGATGTTGATGTTATACCTGTATAGGAATAGCCGTTTTGTGTGAACACTTTGAGTTCCTATTTGTTGATACGATGTTGCAATGTTCCTTTACATGAACAGTCGTAAATGTTGAAATTATGTTGTTATTGTTCCCATATGTGAACGAGTAGAAAGTGATGGTTGTATGAGTGGTATGATGTTATGATGCTCTGTTATGGACATTCTGGTTGTAGGCATAATGCCTTGTTATATGGTTGCTATGGTTGTGTTGTAGTCCATAATAGATGCTTTTCATGGCATAGCATTTGGCCTGGATTGGCGACGGTTGTGCCTGTATTGGCGTTATTTGGAGTGTTGGCTCCTAGATGGGTTCGGGGTGTTGGCCCTGTCCGAGTTTTGGAGTGTTGGCTCCTAGATGGGTTCGGGGTGTTGGCCCTGTCCCGAGTTGTGGAGATTTGTCTCCCAAATTGGTACCACATGCATATGCACAGTTGAGTCGCATTGTTGAGTCACATGAAGTTGCATAATTATGTTAGTTGTATATTGATGTTGTTTTACGTGAGGTATGGATTGTTGCAGTTGTTGTCGATGATGTTTATGATTTCGAAACTTATAATGCTGCGATGTGTTTCTGGCATGTTTTCTATCGTGCTCTATGTTATATTAATGATATCTCACCCTTTACGTTGTATGTTACCTCCTCTGGTGGTAATTTGCAGGTAGTTCGGAATGAAGTTCCGCTTTGTCGATTAAGTGGTCGTTGGTCGCTCTGATACGTAGCACTCTTGGGGGAATGAATGATTGTTTATGTTGTTTATTTGATGTTTTCTTGTTGCTGAATTTTACTAAGTATTCTAGTTGAATTGGTTGTTTTTTTGTTAATGCACCGAATGCTGGTTGTACGCACTGGACCGGTGGGTCGGTAGTGCTGAAATTTATGACTGAACTAATTGTTTTGTTGAATCTATGCAAGGTGATTGCTTGCTGAATTTTAATCGAGTTGGTTGCAAGTTTTATGATTTTACTTTAATCATTAAGAATGTTGGAAGTGTTTTATGTTCCACTGCAAATTAATAAAATGTTGAGAACTCGATATGTTAAGCAAGCTGTCGTATGTTCATCCAAGTTCATGTGCTATGTATCATAACTGAACGCATGTTGCCTAGTTAAATTAAATGGTAAAATGCATGCTTCTGCTAGCTGAAAGATGTGACGCCCAGGTTTTTTTGTCTGTGTGACGACCGTCACAAGTCCATGACGACCGTCATGCGTACAAATTTCGTGCACTCTGATTTTGATTTATTTTAGATATGCCTTGGGTAGAAATAGGGTGTTACAATGATGAAGGCAAGTTGAAGATGCAATGGATTGCAAGCAGAAGCATGGATGTGAAGATTTTCCCTTCTTTTGGTGTAGTGTTGATTAGGTGTTAAGATTAGGGTTTGTAGGTAGAGCTCCTAGATAGATTCTCTTCCTTCATAAACATGGAAGATGTTGATCACTTCCATTCTTCCCTATGATGTAAGGTCCCCTTGTAAAGGCCTCATCCCTCCTTTGGTAGGATGTGTGGCTCTTTGCAAATCGGTAGAACCTTTGAGGGTCCCTTTCTCTGATGATAGGATGCTTAGTGGTGACCTTTGGTCTCCACTCTGCTACCAATCATCCAAACTTTGCTCTGGTTAGATGAATCTTTCTCCCTTGCTAGAGGATGGAGTTCCTTGTTAGAAGATTGAAGATGCTAGGAGTTGATACTTCTTTGTGTTTGAAGATTACCCTTAGAAGATGAAGCTTGCAGATCAGGGAGAGCAAGTTGAGAGAGCTGAAGCTTGAAGACCAAGTTGACATTTGTAAGGGGATCAAATTGAGTTTGAAGAAAGAGCTGAAGCTTGAAGGACAAGTTGATACTTGTGTTTGATACATTGAGAGCCTGCAGGAGCCAGGTTGATACTTGATATTAGGAGTGAAGCCTGAAGGTGGAATTGACTGAAGAGCTGAGGCTTGAGGAAGAGAGAATAAGTTGATACTTATGTTGGATGCATTAAAAGCTTGAGGCGTGACAGATATCTTGTTAGAGTCTATCAAGGCTTGAATCTGGCTTCGAAGCACCTTACAGTCATTTGTGGAATGCCCCTGTGCCCCAACATGGTACTCACAGCGAGCGTTGGCATCAAAACCTAGAGGATACGATGGAATCATTGGATCGGTCTCCTTCGGCACTATCAGCCCACTTTTGACCAAGTTTGGCAACAACTGACTGTACGACAGCGGTAGCTGAGTAAACTGCCTTTTAGGTTTCCTTGGTCTTCGTCGGGCGTGCTGACGTGGCTGACGATGATACGACTGTTGATTCTGGCAGGTAACAGATATCTGACATACAGACCCAACAGGTTGCTGGCTCTGAGCACTCGAAGAGTCTGGATACTGAATCTGAGGTACAGGAGATTCTGAGACAACATCACTGCCTTTCTCCCCTTCTTCTTGAGAACTGACAATTGATTCATCTTCATAGACTGCAGTATAAGGAATGTCCTGAATCTTTCCGCTCTTGATTCCGCCCTCAACACGTTCTCCTACTCATATCAAGTCCGCGAAGCTTGCATTTCCACAACTGAACAATGCGTCATAGTAACGGCCCTTCAGAGTATCCACGAAAAGGTCAACCATTTCTCTATCCACAAGCGATGGTTGAACACGAGCAGCCAATTCTCTCTATCTCTGCACATACCCTCTAAAGGATTCATTCTCCGCACGAGATAATTTTTGCAAATGCACGAAACTAGGAGCCATATCCAGGTTGTAGTTGTACTGCTTCACGAAGGCATTGGCTAAATATGACCATGATTTGATAATATCACTCTTCAACTGCATGTACCAATCCAAAGATGCCCCGATCAAACTATCTTGGAAACAGTGAATCATGAGCTTGTCATTGGTGACATGCGAAGTCATTCTTCTGCAGAACATAACCAAATGTAGCTTTGGACAACTATCCCCTTTGTATTTCTCAAAATTGGGCATTTTGAACTTCGGAGGCAACACAAGGCCTGGCACCAAACACATGCTCGCAGCATTCAGGTCAAGAGTATTCTTATTTATCAAGGCAACCACCTGATCTTCCAACAGCTGGAGTCTTCTCGTATGCTCAACAGCCCTAGGGTTCTCAGCATTGACCCTCGGAGCGGCCCTCTGACGCTCTGGCACAGGGAAAGTGAAATGCTGATAGTCTGTGTCATGGAGAGAAGAAGCGTCTTTGTCTCCGACAGGAATCTGCGCTTGAGCAACATTGTTTACTGGAGTCTTCTGAATGTTGTTCTGTCCTCTAGTCATGGCTGTTATGGCTTCCATGACCTGACTCAGCTGGTTCTTCAACAATTCAAACTCGGCCCTGGTAACAAACTGATTCAGCTCTTCGGAGTTCATGATCTGTCCAGGAAACTAACTCAAGTCCAATGCGAATGCCGGGAAGTCAACTGCGAGTTGTACAAAAGACTGGTAAGCTCTCTGTTCCAGCTGAGTACGGACATGCAAGCATGAGATGCACATGAAATGCAATGCAAAATGCAACAAACACGAGATCACAGCCCCCACAATGTGAATACTGATGCGCTGCTGACGGGATAAGGTCGCTCTGACGAGAGAAAACCACAATACCGGGTAAACTGGAAGTCAAGTTTCCTGCAAAATCCCTCCCACTCACGGGTATGGAACTAAACTGACACAGGTTCGGCATCCTATGCGGCCATCAGCGTCACAGACTTTCTAGAACGATGATACGATACCCAGAAGGTGTGGCATCATCATCTCTTGAAGCGGCCTCACTTAGCTGAATCCCAAATGATCGGTTCCCAGAGTCAACAATCCTTAGGTCTGAAATCCTTTTGACGGCCCACAGGGCTGGAAATGGAAATCATCTCAAAGAATCTCGTCTGAGTGCAGATTTCGTGGGAACTTGTGCATGCCTAACATACAGATTCACCACAAATCTGCCTTAATACTATGTAGCTCTCAAGCCTGGGTCTGGCTTATCATTCATCAAAGCTCCCATCCCACAACAGCACAGTAGCGACAAATAATAAGTGCGGGAAATGTAAATACAACAGCAATATACGACATACAACACACAAAAATAAACACCCAAAGACAAGCAAACAAGCGCTAGGATCGACTCTCGTCGGGACGTTGGATCCCTCAGATTGACTCGCATAGGGGACGTTGGATCCCCAGGAAACTATCAGAGTCCCCAGCAGAGTCGCCAGCTGTCGCTACTACGAAAATAAGGTGCCGGCAAAACAGAAGAGTCGCCACCTTTCGTTATTTATCCCTCAGAACGGGAAAGGAAACGATCGGGAAAAACCTGACGAAAAGGTATAAGACAAGGTCATCGCAACCATTGTCTGGGTTCGGGAGTCAGTTACGCAAGGGGAAGGTATTAGCACCCCTCACGTCCATCGTACTCGATGGGATCGACGCTTGTTGTGTTTATTTGACGGGTGGAAAACAATCTATCTACGACTTCTAAAGCTAAACGGAAAGAAACTGACTCGATAGAGCATCGTACTCTATGCCTACGTATTCCCTCGTGCAATGGGAAAGTCAGAGTCAACGTAGTTCGGGAAACTACGGGGGATTTTGCTCGCCGAGACGTCGCGTCTCGTGCCTACGTACTTTCACACGGCGTGAAAGATCAGAGCTTCCGTAGTTCGGGCTAACTACGGCTAGACAGGGTGTTCTCGACCACACAGGGGTGAGAGAAAGGATTGACGATACTAGCATACGCATTCTAGCAGTTAGGTGTATGCTGCTCGCTCGACGGAGACTTAGGCGTTACCTGTTTGCAGTAGAACGGACGTAGTATGTCGGGTTTTAAAGGTATGGGAACGTACGGGTTCTAGAACTACGGTTTGGTCTCAATTGCGATAGGGCAAGAGAAAGGAACATCAGTCGTTAGAGAGAAAGTCTCGATCGCACGGCAGCGAGAGAACAGGTTCGTTAGTTGTTAGTGTGCTCGCTGGGATATCGCATCCTATGCCTACATATTCTCGTCTGGTACGAGAAATCAGAGTAGCTGTAGTTCAGCTAACTACAGCACAACAGGAAAGAGAAAAGGGGGCTCGCTAGGATATCGAATCATATGCCTACGTACTCTCGTCTGGCATGAGAGATCAGAGAAAACGTAGTTCGACGGGAAAACGAATCTCGATTGCACAGGGGCAAGAGAAGGGGTCTCAATCGCCTGAACGCGAGAGAAAAGGGTTCCGATCGCACGGGGGCCAGAACAAAGAGGAAGCAGGCTTACGCCCAAACGGGAAGGAACTCGAGACACACAAGCAAGAACCTAATACGTAGGAGTGAGTGTGTCGTATATTACCTAATGGATATATACTAAACACCCTAGACGATCGAGGGGAGACCGCTCGATTGTCATTTCCTACGTATTTGACGATACAGCTCACAACACTCGACGGTTGCCTGAAGACTTGAATAAGAAATATAATGTTGAATGAAGCAGCTCCGTGGGCTCCTGACATGCGCGCAAGCTCCATTCCGATCTTCTTCTCTCTGGATCCTTGATGAGGACGCTCGAATCAGGAACAATGTAATGCTTAGACCGTCATGGTTCGACTTATACGAGAAATCGAACTCTAAGAGGTAGCGTATTGATGTCCGTGTCAAAGACAAGATAGAGAAATGATATCGACAATCATTCTCCAATTGAATCATGTCACACGGCCAGCCAAAAAATAAACTCGAAGGTAAACTCGGATAGAAAAGAAAATAGGAGAGAAACGAGGAGAGAAAATCACTAACAAATGAGAATAAATTCTACCCCTAAAATTAGCAATTAAATTCCAATAGAAAATAAAATCTCTAAAGGAATATTGAAAGGGAATTGCAAATGAAAGTAGCATAAAATTCTACCCTAACTCTAATAATATCCTATAAAAAAAAGGATGAAAATCTATATAAAATCTATATAATATCCTATAAGGAAAATATAATGAAAATTATATATTATTCTAAAAACAATAGAATATAAATCCTATATTAAAAATCTATAGTAAACAATATGCTATAATATTCTAAGACTATAAACTATAATCCCTAAGGAAAAATAGAAAAAATAAAATCTACAATATTACAATCACACCTCCAATACAAGAGAAAAATTAAATTGCAAAGGGGAGGGGGTACATCAGCAAAACAGGGGGTAAGGCAGAAAAAACAGCCACTGGGCTTTTAGCCCACAATACAAAAAAATAAAAAATAAAAACAAAGACAAGGGGGGGGGGGTGCGCCAGGAATTGGGTGTGTAATCAGAAATTCGTTGGGCCCAGCCCAACCATCAAAAAAAAGCAATCCAGAGGGGGGGTTCCAATGGGAAACGGAGGGTGTATGGATCAGGAAATGAATTGGGCCAAACCAAGCCCATTACCCACGTTGGTCTCCTCTCCTTCCCAAATTCCCTTCTGAAACCCTTGTCTCTCCTTCCTCTCTTCTCTCCCTACGCCGCCGTTCTGTCACCTTAACCTCTCAATCTCCGTCTCCGTTTTCCTCCACCGCCCCTATCCGTTCTTCAATCTCAATCTGCAACTAACAATCCACATCAAAACTAAACACAAAAACTCATCTTAAATCTCTCGTTGAAGATGGTGAAGTTTGATCGTGTTTGCTTATGAAGATTTGGGGGTGACGGTGTCGCTTATCAACTCGTGACGATGGAGATCTTGAGAAAACCGTTGAAGTTTGATGAACGATTGGAGGTGCATGTTGATGATGATCTTGAAGAAAGTAGATCTCTGGGAAATCGAAACCGGAAGGCTGTTGGATCTTGAGATTTATTGAATATCTGGAACGAAAATGTAATGAAGCTTTCTGGAAAAAAATGGAGGTTGAAGATTTGTGATGAAGATTCCGATGAGATCTTCGAAGGCAGGTTGAAGATCGTTGAGGATTTCTGGAAAACTCATGATGAACACAGATCCAGATTTGATTGAAGTTGCATATGAAGATGCAGGGAGATCGTAGGAGATTTCTGGTGAATGTTCTTGATGAACATCTTGAAATCTGGCAAAATCTGAGGTTCGTATGAAGTGGGAAGGAAGAATCTGGAAATCAAGATGATGAGTGGTGATGAACACATGCAGATCTCATGGATTTTCTGGAAAAATTGTAGGATGAAAGTGACCGGAGAGATGAAGATTCAAACGAATCTGGGAAATCCACCATGAATGTCTTGGAAGAGTGTGGATTATGCAGTTTCCGGCTAGTGGAACGGTTACCGGTGACCGTTGCGGTGGTACCGGTGGCGGCTGCATGGCCGACCGGTGAGGGTGAAAGTGGTGGGACACGTGGGGCTACGCATGGCTGGTGGGAGTAAGGTGAAGCCACGTGTGAGGACGGGTAGCAGGGAAGTGTGGGGTCTGTGGAGTGAGTTGGCGGTGAGAGAAAGCGGACGCGTGGATTCCTTATATAGTGACAAGTGTCACAGTTTGGACTTAGGCCCCCAAAAGCTGCCACTTGGCCCACAAAGGACAAAACCTGATCCATTAATTCAATTAACTCTAAATGAAAATGTTAAGACCAATTAATAAAAATGAAAATTGATTAGCACCAATTAATTCTGACTTAAAAAACCAATGATTAGGCCTAATTACTAGAATTAAGAGCTAATGATTAATGACTAATGATGACTAAAACTTATTAAGGGAAACCGAAAATTAATGCTAAGTAATTAAAAAACCACTAATCAATTCTTCTAATTAATTCTAATTAAAAATGATTAAAATCTAATCAATCTCTATGAATTAATTCTAAAAAGAAATTAAACTCCAATTAACTATATTAATTCCTAAACCTATTAAAAATAGAAAAAGAGTCCACTAAACCTATTAAAACTATTTAATCTAACTAAACTCCTTAAAATGCTAATTAATATCTAATTAATGTCCTAAAAAGAAATTAATCTAACAAGAATTGATTTAAACTCTATTAAACCAATTAATATCTAAAAATGATTAAAGTAATTTCTAAAAAAGAAATTAAATCTAAAACTTATTTAAAAACTATTTAATATCTAGAAAAATCAATTAAATCCATTAAAATCCATTTAAAAATTCTAGAAAATAAAGAAAAAAAATCTAAAAATGCAAGGAAGCCAATTAAATCGATTAGAAAACAGATGCGCGACTATAGCGAAATAAGCGGTAAAAACTGGACACCGAAATGTCCTAAAAAATAACAGCGAGAGCTAAAAACACCGGGACGGGCACAAATTCTCAAAACAGCTTATTCGAACTGGCCTGAAATGCCTGAAGCGTCAAGAGAGGCTGAAATCCTGATAAAATCAACCTGACTGCAAAAATGCAATGTATACGGTATGCAAAGGCAGAATGCAAAATGAGTCGAAACATAAGCCAAATGCGATAATTGGCTGGACAAATTTTAGGGTGCAACACGTTTAGCCTCCGGTCATTTTCTTTGAGTATCCAGACTCCGGTTATTACGTTGAGGATTCAAACTCCGGTCATTTTCGTTGAGTATCTAGACTCCTGTCATTACGTTGAGCGTTCAGGCTCCGATCATTTTCGTTGAGTATCCAGACTCCGGTCAATATGTTGAGCATTCAGGCTCGGGTCATTTTCGTTGAGTATCTAACTCCGGTCATTACGTTAAGCGTTCAGGATCCAATCATTTTCTTTGAGTATCAGAACTCCAGTTATTACGTTCAGCGTTCAGGCTCCGGTCAGTTTCGTTGAGTATCCAGACTCCAGTTATTACGTTGATCGTTCAGGCTCCGGTCAGTTTCGTTGGGTATCCAGACTCCGGTTATTACGTTGATCGTTCAGTCTCTGGTCAATTTCGTTGAGCATCCAGACTCCGGTTATTACGTTGAGCATTTAGGCTCCGGTCAGTTTTGTTGGTTATCCAGACACCGGTTATTACGTTGAGCGTTCAGTGTCCGGTCATTTTTGTTGAGTATCCAGACTCCGGTTATTACGTTGAGCGTTCAGGCTCCGGTCAGTTTAGTTGAGTATCCAAACTTTGGTTATTAAGTTGAGCGTTCAGGCTCCGGTCATTTTCTTTGAGTATCTTGACTCTGGTTATTACGTTGAGCGTTCAGGCTCCAGTCAGTTTCATTGGGTATCCAGACTCCGGTTATTACGTTGGTCGTTCAGTCTCCGGTCAGTTTCGTTGAGTATCCAGACTCCAGTTATTACGTTGAGCGTTCAGACTCCAGTCAGTTTCGTGTGGTATCCAGACTCCAATTATTACGTTGAGCGTTCAGGTTCCAGTCATTTTCGTTGAGTATCCAGACTCTAGTTATTACGTTGAGCGTTTAGGCTCCGGTCAGTTTTGTTGAGTATCCAGATTCCGATTATTACGTTGAGCATTCAGGCTCCAGTCAGTTTCGTTGGGTATCCAGACTCCGGTTATTACGTTGAGCGTTTAGGCTCCGGTCATTTTTGTTGAGTATCCAGACTCCGGTTATTAAGTTGAGCATCAGGGTCCGATCATTTTCGTTGAGTATCCAGACTCTGGTTATTACGTTGAGTGTTCAGGCTCTGGTCAGTTTCGTTGAGTATCCAGATTCCGGTTATTACGTTGAGCGTTCAGGCTCCGGCATTTTCGTTGGGTATCTAGATTCCGGTGATTACGTTGATCATTCAGGCTCCTGTCATTTTCGTTGAGTATCCAGACTCTGATTATTACGTTGAGCGTTCAGCCTCCGGTCAGTTTCGTTGGGTATCTAGATTCCGGTTATTATGTTGAGCGTTCATGCTCCGGTCAGTTTCGTTGGGTATCCAGACTCCGGTTATTACGTTGAGCGTTCAGGCTCCAGTCATTTTCGTTGAGTATCCAAACTCCTGTTATTACGTTGAGCGTTCAGGCTCCGGTCAGTTTCGTTGGGTATCCAGACTCCGGTTATTACGTTGATCGTTCAGTCTCTGGTCAATTTCGTTGAGTATCCAGACTCCGGTTATTACGTTGAGCACTTAGGCTCCAGTCAGTTTCGTTGGTTATCCAGACACCGGTTATTATGTTGAGCGTTCAGTGTCCGGTCATTTTTGTTGAGTATCTAGACTCCGGTTATCACGTTGAGCGTTCAGGCTCCGGTCAATTTAGTTGAGTATCCAAACTTTGGTTATTAAGTTGAGCGTTCAAGCTCCAGTCATTTTCGTTGAGTATCTAGACTCTAGTTATTACATTGAGCGTTCAGGCTCCAGTTAGTTTCATTGGGTATCCAGACTCCGGTTATTACGTTGATCATTCAGTCTCTGGTCAGTTTCGTTGAGTATCCCGACTCCAGTTATTACGTTGAGCATTCAGACTCCAGTCAGTTTTGTTGGGTATCCACACTCCAGTTATTACGTTGAGCGTTCAGGTTCCGGTCATTTTCGTTGAGTATCCAGACTCTAGTTATTACGTTGAGCGTTCAGACTCTAGTCATTTTCGTGTGGTATCCAGACTCCAGTTATTACGTTGAGCGTTCAGGTTCCAGTCATTTTCGTTGAGTATCCAGACTCTAGTTATTACGTTGAGCGTTCAGGCTCCGGTCAGTTTTGTTGAGTATCCAAATTCCGATTATTACGTTGAGCATTCAGGCTCCAGTCAGTTTCGTTGGGTATCCAGACTCCGGTTATTACGTTGAGCGTTTAGGCTCCGGTCATTTTTGTTGAGTATCCAGACTCTGGTTATTAAGTTGAGCATCAGGGTCCGATCATTTTCGTTGAGTATCCAGACTCTGGTTATTACGTTGAGTGTTCAGGCTCTAGTCAGTTTCGTTGAGTATCCAGATTCCGGTTATTACGTTGAGCGTTCAGGCTCCGGCATTTTCGTTGGGTATCCAGACTCCGTTGATTACGTTGATCATTCGGGCTCCTGTCATTTTCGTTGAGTATCCAGACTCTGATTATTACGTTGAGCGTTCAGGCTCCGGTCAGTTTCGTTGAGTATCTAGATTCCAGTTATTACATTGAGCGTTCATGCTCCGGTCAGTTTCGTTGGGTATCCAGACTCCGGTTATTACGTTGAGCGTTCAGGCTCCGGTCACTTTTGTTGAGTATCCAGACTCCGGTTATTACATTGAGCGTTCAGGCTCCAGTCATTTTCGTTGAGTATCCAGACTCCTGTTATTACCTTGAGCGTTCAGGCTCCAGTCAGTTTCGTTGGGTATCCAGACTCCGGTTATTACGTTGACCGTTCAGTCTCTGGTCAATTTCTTTGAGTATCCAGACTCCGGTTATTACGTTGAGCATTTAGGCTCTGGTCAGTTTCGTTGGTTATCCAGACACCGGTTATTACGTTGAGCGTTCAGTGTCCGGTCATTTTTGTTGAGTATCTAGACTCCGGTTA
This sequence comes from Lathyrus sativus, assembly GCA_963859935.3. NCBI lineage: Eukaryota > Viridiplantae > Streptophyta > Magnoliopsida > Fabales > Fabaceae > Lathyrus > Lathyrus sativus. The sequence goes on along the minus strand of OZ012736.1, from coordinate 247,231,870 downwards.
TTACGTTGAGCGTTCAGCCTCCGGTCAATTTAGTTGAGTATCCAAACTTTGGTTATTAAGTTGAGCGTTCAAGCTCCGGTCATTTTTGTTGAGTATCTAGACTCTAGTTATTACGTTGAGCGTTCAGGCTCCAGTCTGTTTCATTGGGTATCCAGACTCCGGTTATTACGTTGATCATTCAGTCTCCGGTCAGTTTTGTTGAGTATCACGACTCCAGTTATAACGTTGAGCATTCAGACTCCAGTCAGTTTTGTTGGGTATCCAGACTCCAGTTATTACATTGAGCGTTCAGGTTCCGGTCATTTTCATTGAGTATCCAGACTCTAGTTATTACGTTGAGCGTTTAGGCTCCGGTCAGTTTCGTTGAGTATCCAGATTCCGATTGTTACGTTGAGCGTTCAGGCTCCAGTCAGTTTCGTTGGGTATCCAGACTCCGGTTATTACGTTGAGTGTTTAGGCTCCGGTCATTTTTGTTGAGTATCCAGACTCCGGTTATTAAGTTGAGCGTCAGGGTCCGATCATTTTTGTCGAGTATCCAGACTCTGGTTATTACGTTGAGTGTTCAGGCTCTGGTCAGTTTCGTTGAGTATCCAGATTCCGGTTATTACGTTGAGCGTTCAGGCTCCGGCATTTTCGTTGGGTATCCAGACTCCGGTGATTACGTTGATCGTTCAGGCTCCTGTCATTTTCGTTGAGTATCCAGACTCTGATTATTACGTTGAGCGTTCAGGCTCCGGTCAGTTTCGTTGAGTATCTAGATTCCGGTTATTACGTTGAGCGTTCATGCTCCGGTCAGTTTCGTTGGGTATCCAGACTCCGGTTATTACGTTGAGCGTTCAGGCTCCGGTCACTTTCGTTGGGTATCCAGACTCCGGTTATTACGTTGAGCGTTCAGGCTCTAGTCATTTTCGTTGAGTATCCAGACTCCTGTTATTACGTTGAGCGTTCAGGCTCCGGTCAGTTTCGTTGGGTATCTAGACTCCGGTTATTACGTTGATCGTTCAGTCTCTGGTCAATTTCGTTGAGTATCCAGACTCCGGTTATTACGTTGAGCATTTAGGCTCCGGTCAGTTTCGTTGGTTATCCAGACACCGGTTATGACGTTGAGCGTTCAGTGTCCGGTCATTTTTGTTGAGTATCTAGACTCCGGTTATTACGTTGAGCGTTCAGGCTCCGGTCAATTTAGTTGAGTATCCAAACTTTGGTTATTAAGTTGAGCGTTCAAGCTCCGGTCATTTTCGTTGAGTATCTAGACTCTAGTTATTACGTTAAGCGTTCAGGCTCCAGTCAGTTTCATTGGGTATCCAGACTCCGGTTATTACGTTGATCATCCAGTCTCCGGTCAGTTTCGTTGAGTATCCCGACTCCAGTTATAACGTTGAGCATTCAGACTCCAGTCAGTTTTGTTGGGTATCCAGACTCCAGTTATTACGTTGAGCGTTCAGGTTCCGGTCATTTTCGTTGAGTATCCAGACTCTAGTTATTACGTTGAGCGTTCAGGCTCCGGTCAGTTTCGTTGAGTATCCAGATTTCGATTATTATGTTGAGCGTTCAGGCTCCAGTCTGTTTCGTTGGGTATCCATACTCCGGTTATTACGTTGAGCGTTTAGGCTCCGGTCATTTTTGTTGAGTATCCAGACTCCAGTTATTAGGTTGAGCGTCAGGGTCCGATCATTTTTGTTGAGTATCCAGACTCTGGTTATTACGTTGAGTGTTCAGGCTCTGGTCAGTTTCATTGAGTATCCAGATTCCGGTTATTACGTTGAGCATTCACGCTCCGGCATTTTCGTTGGGTATCCAGACTCCGGTGATTACGTTGATCGTTCAGGCTCCTGTCATTTTCGTTGAGTATCCAGACTCTGATTATTACGTTGAGCGTTCAGGCTCCGGTCAGTTTCGTTGAGTATCTAGATTCCGGTTATTACGTTGAGCGTTCATGCTCCGGTCAGTTTTGTTGGGTATCCAGACTCCGGTTATTACGTTGAGCGTTCAGGCTCCGGTCACTTTCGTTGGGTATCCAGACTCCGGTTATTACGTTGAGCGTTCAGGCTCCAGTCATTTTCGTTGAGTATCCAGACTCCTGTTATTACGTTGAGCGTTCAGGCTCCGGTCAGTTTCGTTGGGTATCCAGACTCCGGTTATTACGTTGATCGTTCAGTCTCTGGTCAATTTCGTTGAGTATCCAGACTCCGGTTATTACGTTGAGCATTTAGGCTCCGGTCAGTTTCGTTGGTTATCCAGACACCGGTTATGACGTTGAGCATTCAGTGTCCGGTCATTTTTGTTGAGTATCCGGACTCCGGTTATTACGTTGAGCGTTCAGGCTCCGGTTAGTTTAGTTGAGTATCCAAACTTTGGTTATTAAGTTGAGCGTTCAGGCTCCGGTCATTTTCGTTGAGTATCTAGACTCTGGTTATTACGTTGAGCGTTCAGGCTCTAGTCAGTTTCATCGGGTATCCAGACTCCGGTTATTACGTTGATCGTTCAGTCTCTGGTCAGTTTCGTTGAGTATCCAGACTCCAGTTATTACGTTGAGCGTTCAGACTCCAGTCAGTTTCTTGGGTATCCAGACTCCAGTTATTACACTGAGCGTTCAGGCTTCGGTCATTTTCGTTGAGTATCCAGACTCTAGTTATTACGTTGAATGTTCAGGCTCCGGTCAGTTTCGTTGAGTATCCAGATTCCGATTATTACGTTGAGCGTTCAGGCTCCTGTCATTTTCGTTGAGTATCCAGACTCTGATTATTACGTTGAGCGTTCAGGCTCCGGTAAGTTTCGTTGAGTATCCAGATTCCGGTTATTACGTTGAGCGTTCATGCTCCGGTCAGTTTCGTTGGGTATCCAGACTCCGGTTATTACGTTGAGCGTTCAGGCTCCGGTCACTTTCGTTGGGTATCCAGACTCCGGTTATTACGTTAGATGTTCAGTCTCCGGTCAGTTTCGTTGAGTATCCAGACTCCAGTTATTACGTTGAGCATTCAGGCTCCAGTCAGTTTCGTTGGGTATCCAAACTCTGGTTATTACGTTGAGCGTTTAGGATCCTGTCATTTTCGTTGAGTATCATAACTCTGGATATTACATTGAGCGTTCAGGCTCCGGTCAGTTTCGTTGAGTATCCAGACTCCGGTTATTACGTTGAGCGTTCAGGCTCCGGTCAGTTTAGTTGAGTATCCAAACTCTGGTTATTAAGTTGAGCGTTCAGGCTCTGGTCATTTTCGTTGAGTATCCAGACTCTGGTTATTATGTTGAGCGTTCAGGATCCGTTCAGTTTCGTTGAGTATCCAGATTTCGGTTATTACGTTGAGCGTTCAGGCTCCAGTCAATTTCGTGGGTATCCAGACTCCGGTTATTACATTGAGCGTTTAGGCTCCGATCATTTTTCTTGAGTATCCAGACTCCGGTTATTAAGTTGAGCATCAGGCTCCGATCATTTTTGTTGAGTATCCAGACTCTGGTTATTACGTTGAGTGTTCAGGCTCTGGTCAATTTCGTTGAGTATCCAGATTCCGATTATTATGTTGAGCGTTCAGGCTCCGGCCAGTTTCGTGGGTGTCCAGACTCCGGTTATTACATTGAGCGTTTAGGCTCCGGTCATTTTTGTTGGGTATCCAGACTCCGGTTATTAAGTTGAGCGTCAGGCTCCGATCATTTTTGTTGAGTATCCAGACTCTGGTTATTACATTGAGCGTTCAGGTTCTGGTCAGTTTCGTTGAGTATCTAGATTCCGGTTATTACGTTGAGCGTTCAGGCTCCGGCAGTTTCGTTGGGTATCCAGACTCCGTTGATTACGTTGATCGTTCAGGCTCCTGTCATTTTTGTTGAGTATCTAGATTCCGGTTATTACGTTGAGCGTTCAGGCTCCGGTCAGTTTCGTTGGGTATCCAGACTCCGGTTATTACGTTGAGCGTTCAGGCTCCAGTCATTTTCGTTGAGTATCCAGACTCCTGTTATTACATTGAGCGTTCAGGCTCCGGTCAATTTAGTTGAGTATCCAAACTCTGGTTATTAAGTTCAGCGTTCAGGCTCCGGTCATTTTCGTTGAGTATCCAGACTCTGGTTATTACGTTGAGCGTTCAAGCTCCGGTCAGTTTCGTTGAGTATCCAGATTCCGGTTATTACGTTGAGCGTTCAGGCTCCGGTCAGTTTGGTTGGGTATCAAGACACCGGTTATTACGTTGAGCGTTCAGGCTCCGGTCAGTTTCATTGGTTATCCAGACTTTGGTTATTACGTTGATCGTTCAGTCTCCGGTCAGTTTCGTTGAGTATCCAGACTCCAGTTATTATGTTGAACATTCTGACTCCAGTCAGTTTCATTGGGTATCCAAACTCCTGTTATTACGTTGAGCGTTCAGGCTCCGGTCATTTTTGTTGAGTATCCAGACTCTAGTTATTACATTGAGCGTTCTGGCTCCGGTCAGTTTCGTTGAGTATCAAGATTTCGATTATTACGTTGAGCTTTCAGGCTCCGGCCAGTTTCGTTGGTATCCAGACTCCGGTTATTACATTGAGCGTTTAGGCTCCGGTCATTTTTGTTGAGTATCCAGACTCCGGTTATTAAGTTGAGCATCAGGCTCCGATCATTTTTGTTGAGTATCCAGACTCTGGTTATTACGTTGAGTGTTCAGGCTCTGGTCAATTTCGTTGAGTATCCAGATTCCGATTATTATGTTGAGCGTTCAGGCTCCGGCCAGTTTCGTGGGTGTCCAGACTCCGGTTATTACATTGAGCGTTTAGGCTCCGGTCATTTTTGTTGGGTATCCAGACTCCGGTTATTAAGTTGAGCGTCAGGCTCCGATCATTTTTGTTGAGTATCCAGACTCTGGTTATTACATTGAGCGTTCAGGTTCTGGTCAGTTTCGTTGAGTATCCAGATTCCGGTTATTACGTTGAGCGTTCAGGCTCCGGCAGTTTCGTTGGGTATCCAGACTCCGTTGATTACGTTGATCGTTCAGGCTCCTGTCATTTTTGTTGAGTATCTAGATTCCGGTTATTACGTTGAGCGTTCAGGCTCCGGTCAGTTTCGTTGGGTATCCAGACTCCGGTTATTACGTTGAGCGTTCAGGCTCCAGTCATTTTCGTTGAGTATCCAGACTCCTGTTATTACATTGAGCGTTCAGGCTCCGGTCAATTTAGTTGAGTATCCAAACTCTGGTTATTAAGTTCAGCGTTCAGGCTCCGGTCATTTTCGTTGAGTATCCAGACTCTGGTTATTACGTTGAGCGTTCAAGCTCCGGTCAGTTTCGTTGAGTATCCAGATTCCGGTTATTACGTTGAGCGTTCAGGCTCCGGTCAGTTTGGTTGGGTATCAAGACACCGGTTATTACGTTGAGCGTTCAGGCTCCGGTCAGTTTCATTGGTTATCCAGACTTTGGTTATTACGTTGATCGTTCAGTCTCCGGTCAGTTTCGTTGAGTATCCAGACTCCAGTTATTATGTTGAACATTCTGACTCCAGTCAGTTTCATTGGGTATCCAAACTCCTGTTATTACGTTGAGCGTTCAGGCTCCGGTCATTTTTGTTGAGTATCCAGACTCTAGTTATTACATTGAGCGTTCTGGCTCCGGTCAGTTTCGTTGAGTATCAAGATTTCGATTATTACGTTGAGCTTTCAGGCTCCGGCCAGTTTCGTTGGTATCCAGACTCCGGTTATTACATTGAGCGTTTAGGCTCCGGTCATTTTTGTTGAGTATCCAGACTCCGGTTATTAAGTTGAGCGTCAGGCTCCGATCATTTTTGTTGAGTATCCAGACTCTGCTTATTACGTTGAGTGTTCAGGCTCTGGTCAGTTTCGTTGAGTATCCATATTCCGGTTATTACGTTGAGCGTTCAGGCTCCGACAGTTTCGTTGGGTATCCAGACTCCATTGATTACGTTGATCGTTCAGGCTCCTGTCATTTTTGTTGATTATCCAGATTCCGGTTATTACGTTGAGCGTTCAGGCTACGGTCAGTTTCGTTGGGTATCCAGACTCCGGTTATTACGTTGAGCGTTCAGGCTCCGGTCAGTTTCGTTGGGTATCCAGACTCCGGTTATTACGTTGAGCGTTCAGGCTCCAGTCATTTTTGTTGAGTATCCAGACTCCTGTTATTACGTTGAGCGTTCAGGCTCCGGTCAGTTTCGTTGAGTATCCAGACTCTGGTTATTAAGTTGAGCGTTCAGGCTCCGTTCATTTTTGTTGAGTATCCAGACTCTGGTTATTACGTTGAGCGTTCAGGCTCCAGTCAGTTTCGTTGAGTATCCAGATTCCGGTTATTACGTTGATCGTTCAGGCTCCGGTCAGTTTCGTTTGGTATCAAGACATCGGTTATTACGCTGAGCGTTCAGGCTCCGGTCAGTTTCATTGGGTATCCAGACTCCGGTTATTTCGTTGGATGTTCAGTCTCCGGTCAGTTTCGTTGAGTATCCAGACTCCAGTTATTACGTTGAGCGTTCAGGCTCCAGTCAGTTTCGTTGGGTATCCAAACTCTGGTTATTACGTTGAGCGTTTAGGATCCAGTCATTTTCGTTGAGTATCATAACTCTGGTTATTACATTGAGCGGTCAGGCTCCGGTCAGTTTCGTTGAGTATCCAGACTCCGGTTATTACGTTGAGCGTTCAGGCTCCGGTCAGTTTAGTTGAGTATCCAAACTCCGGTTATTAAGTTGAGCGTTCAGGCTCTGGTCATTTTCGTTGAGTATCCAGACTCTGGTTATTATGTTGAGCGTTCAGGCTCCGGTCAGGTTCATTGAGTATCCAGATTTAGGTTATTACATTGAGCGTTCAGGCTCCGGTCAGTTTCGTGGGTATCCAGACTCCGGTTATTACATTGAGCGTTTAGGCTCCGGTCATTTTTGTTGAGTATTCAGACTCCGGTTATTAAGTTGAGCGTCAGGCTCCGATCATTTTTGTTGAGTATCCAGACTCTGGTTATTACGTTGAGTGTTCAGGCTCTGGTCAGTTTCGTTGAGTATCCAGATTCCGATTATTACGTTGAGCGTTCAGGCTCCGGCCAGTTTCGTGGGTATCCAGACTCCGGTTATTACATTGAGCGTTTAGGCTCCTGTCATTTTTGTTGAGTATCCAGACTCCCGTTATTAAGTTAAGCGTCAGGCTCCGATCATTTTTGTTGAGTATCCAGACTCTGGTTATTACGTTGAGTGTTCAGGCTCTGGTCAGTTTCGTTGAGTATCCATATTCTGGTTATTACGTTGAGCGTTCAGGCTCCGGCAGTTTCGTTGGGTATCCAGACTCTGTTGATTACGTTGATCGTTCAGGCTCCTGTCATTTTTGTTGAGTATCCAGATTCCGGTTATTACGTTGAGCGTTCAGGCTCCGGTCAGTTTCGTTGGGTATCCAGACTCCGGTTATTACGTTGAGCGTTCAGGCTCCGGTCAGTTTCGTTGTTGATCAGACTCCGGTTATTACTTTGAGCGTTCAGGCTCCAGTCATTTTTGTTGAGTATCCAGACTCCTGTTATTACGTTGAGCGTTCAGGCTCCAGTCAGTTTCGTTGAGTATCCAGACTCTGGTTATTAAGTTGAGCGTTCAGGCTCCGGTCTGTTTCGTTGAGTATCCAGATTCCGGTTATTACGTTGATCGTTCAGGCTCCGGTCAGTTTCGTTTGGTATCAAGACATCGGTTATTACGCTGAGCGTTCAGGCTCCGGTCAGTTTCGTTGAGTATCAAGACATCGGTTATTTCGTTGGACGTTCAGGCTCCGTTCAGTTTCGTTGAGTATCCAGATTTCGGTTATTACGTTGAGCGTTCAGGCTCCAGTCAATTTCGTGGGTATCCAGACTCCGGTTATTACATTGAGCGTTTAGGCTCCGATCATTTTTCTTGAGTATCCAGACTCCGGTTATTAAGTTGAGCATCAGGCTCCGATCATTTTTGTTGAGTATCCAGACTCTGGTTATTACGTTGAGTGTTCAGGCTCTGGTCAATTTCGTTGAGTATCCAGATTCCGATTATTATGTTGAGCGTTCAGGCTCCGGCCAGTTTCGTGGGTGTCCAGACTCCGGTTATTACATTGAGCGTTTAGGCTCCGGTCATTTTTGTTGGGTATCCAGACTCCGGTTATTAAGTTGAGCGTCAGGCTCCGATCATTTTTGTTGAGTATCCAGACTCTGGTTATTACATTGAGCGTTCAGGTTCTGGTCAGTTTCGTTGAGTATCCAGATTCCGGTTATTACGTTGAGCGTTCAGGCTCCGGCAGTTTCGTTGGGTATCCAGACTCCGTTGATTACGTTGATCGTTCAGGCTCCTGTCATTTTTGTTGAGTATCTAGATTCCGGTTATTACGTTGAGCGTTCAGGCTCCGGTCAGTTTCGTTGGGTATCCAGACTCCGGTTATTACGTTGAGCGTTCAGGCTCCAGTCATTTTCGTTGAGTATCCAGACTCCTGTTATTACATTGAGCGTTCAGGCTCCGGTCAATTTAGTTGAGTATCCAAACTCTGGTTATTAAGTTCAGCGTTCAGGCTCCGGTCATTTTCGTTGAGTATCCAGACTCTGGTTATTACGTTGAGCGTTCAAGCTCCGGTCAGTTTCGTTGAGTATCCAGATTCCGGTTATTACGTTGAGCGTTCAGGCTCCGGTCAGTTTGGTTGGGTATCAAGACACCGGTTATTACGTTGAGCGTTCAGGCTCCGGTCAGTTTCATTGGTTATCCAGACTTTGGTTATTACGTTGATCGTTCAGTCTCCGGTCAGTTTCGTTGAGTATCCAGACTCCAGTTATTATGTTGAACATTCTGACTCCAGTCAGTTTCATTGGGTATCCAAACTCCTGTTATTACGTTGAGCGTTCAGGCTCCGGTCATTTTTGTTGAGTATCCAGACTCTAGTTATTACATTGAGCGTTCTGGCTCCGGTCAGTTTCGTTGAGTATCAAGATTTCGATTATTACGTTGAGCTTTCAGGCTCCGGCCAGTTTCGTTGGTATCCAGACTCCGGTTATTACATTGAGCGTTTAGGCTCCGGTCATTTTTGTTGAGTATCCAGACTCCGGTTATTAAGTTGAGCATCAGGCTCCGATCATTTTTGTTGAGTATCCAGACTCTGGTTATTACGTTGAGTGTTCAGGCTCTGGTCAATTTCGTTGAGTATCCAGATTCCGATTATTATGTTGAGCGTTCAGGCTCCGGCCAGTTTCGTGGGTGTCCAGACTCCGGTTATTACATTGAGCGTTTAGGCTCCGGTCATTTTTGTTGGGTATCCAGACTCCGGTTATTAAGTTGAGCGTCAGGCTCCGATCATTTTTGTTGAGTATCCAGACTCTGGTTATTACATTGAGCGTTCAGGTTCTGGTCAGTTTCGTTGAGTATCCAGATTCCGGTTATTACGTTGAGCGTTCAGGCTCCGGCAGTTTCGTTGGGTATCCAGACTCCGTTGATTACGTTGATCGTTCAGGCTCCTGTCATTTTTGTTGAGTATCTAGATTCCGGTTATTACGTTGAGCGTTCAGGCTCCGGTCAGTTTCGTTGGGTATCCAGACTCCGGTTATTACGTTGAGCGTTCAGGCTCCAGTCATTTTCGTTGAGTATCCAGACTCCTGTTATTACATTGAGCGTTCAGGCTCCGGTCAATTTAGTTGAGTATCCAAACTCTGGTTATTAAGTTCAGCGTTCAGGCTCCGGTCATTTTCGTTGAGTATCCAGACTCTGGTTATTACGTTGAGCGTTCAAGCTCCGGTCAGTTTCGTTGAGTATCCAGATTCCGGTTATTACGTTGAGCGTTCAGGCTCCGGTCAGTTTGGTTGGGTATCAAGACACCGGTTATTACGTTGAGCGTTCAGGCTCCGGTCAGTTTCATTGGTTATCCAGACTTTGGTTATTACGTTGATCGTTCAGTCTCCGGTCAGTTTCGTTGAGTATCCAGACTCCAGTTATTATGTTGAACATTCTGACTCCAGTCAGTTTCATTGGGTATCCAAACTCCTGTTATTACGTTGAGCGTTCAGGCTCCGGTCATTTTTGTTGAGTATCCAGACTCTAGTTATTACATTGAGCGTTCTGGCTCCGGTCAGTTTCGTTGAGTATCAAGATTTCGATTATTACGTTGAGCTTTCAGGCTCCGGCCAGTTTCGTTGGTATCCAGACTCCGGTTATTACATTGAGCGTTTAGGCTCCGGTCATTTTTGTTGAGTATCCAGACTCCGGTTATTAAGTTGAGCGTCAGGCTCCGATCATTTTTGTTGAGTATCCAGACTCTGCTTATTACGTTGAGTGTTCAGGCTCTGGTCAGTTTCGTTGAGTATCCATATTCCGGTTATTACGTTGAGCGTTCAGGCTCCGACAGTTTCGTTGGGTATCCAGACTCCGTTGATTACGTTGATCGTTCAGGCTCCTGTCATTTTTGTTGATTATCCAGATTCCGGTTATTACGTTGAGCGTTCAGGCTACGGTCAGTTTCGTTGGGTATCCAGACTCCGGTTATTACGTTGAGCGTTCAGGCTCCGGTCAGTTTCGTTGGGTATCCAGACTCCGGTTATTACGTTGAGCGTTCAGGCTCCAGTCATTTTTGTTGAGTATCCAGACTCCTGTTATTACGTTGAGCGTTCAGGCTCCGGTCAGTTTCGTTGAGTATCCAGCCTCTGGTTATTAAGTTGAGCGTTCAGGCTCCGTTCATTTTTGTTGAGTATCCAGACTCTGGTTATTACGTTGAGCGTTCAGGCTCCAGTCAGTTTCGTTGAGTATCCAGATTCCGGTTATTACGTTGATCGTTCAGGCTCCGGTCAGTTTCGTTTGGTATCAAGACATCGGTTATTACGCTGAGCGTTCAGGCTCCGGTCAGTTTCATTGGGTATCCAGACTCCGGTTATTTCGTTGGATGTTCAGTCTCCGGTCAGTTTCGTTGAGTATCCAGACTCCAGTTATTACGTTGAGCGTTCAGGCTCCAGTCAGTTTCGTTGGGTATCCAAACTCTGGTTATTACGTTGAGCGTTTAGGATCCAGTCATTTTCGTTGAGTATCATAACTCTGGTTATTACATTGAGCGGTCAGGCTCCGGTCAGTTTCGTTGAGTATCCAGACTCCGGTTATTACGTTGAGCGTTCAGGCTCCGGTCAGTTTAGTTGAGTATCCAAACTCCGGTTATTAAGTTGAGCGTTCAGGCTCTGGTCATTTTCGTTGAGTATCCAGACTCTGGTTATTATGTTGAGCGTTCAGGCTCCGGTCAGGTTCATTGAGTATCCAGATTTAGGTTATTACATTGAGCGTTCAGGCTCCGGTCAGTTTCGTGGGTATCCAGACTCCGGTTATTACATTGAGCGTTTAGGCTCCGGTCATTTTTGTTGAGTATTCAGACTCCGGTTATTAAGTTGAGCGTCAGGCTCCGATCATTTTTGTTGAGTATCCAGACTCTGGTTATTACGTTGAGTGTTCAGGCTCTGGTCAGTTTCGTTGAGTATCCAGATTCCGATTATTACGTTGAGCGTTCAGGCTCCGGCCAGTTTCGTGGGTATCCAGACTCCGGTTATTACATTGAGCGTTTAGGCTCCTGTCATTTTTGTTGAGTATCCAGACTCCCGTTATTAAGTTAAGCGTCAGGCTCCGATCATTTTTGTTGAGTATCCAGACTCTGGTTATTACGTTGAGTGTTCAGGCTCTGGTCAGTTTCGTTGAGTATCCATATTCTGGTTATTACGTTGAGCGTTCAGGCTCCGGCAGTTTCGTTGGGTATCCAGACTCTGTTGATTACGTTGATCGTTCAGGCTCCTGTCATTTTTGTTGAGTATCCAGATTCCGGTTATTACGTTGAGCGTTCAGGCTCCGGTCAGTTTCGTTGTTGATCAGACTCCGGTTATTACTTTGAGCGTTCAGGCTCCAGTCATTTTTGTTGAGTATCCAGACTCCTGTTATTACGTTGAGCGTTCAGGCTCCAGTCAGTTTCGTTGAGTATCCAGACTCTGGTTATTAAGTTGAGCGTTCAGGCTCCGGTCTGTTTCGTTGAGTATCCAGATTCCGGTTATTACGTTGATCGTTCAGGCTCCGGTCAGTTTCGTTTGGTATCAAGACATCGGTTATTACGCTGAGCGTTCAGGCTCCGGTCAGTTTCGTTGAGTATCAAGACATCGGTTATTTCGTTGGACGTTCAGGCTCCGGTCAGTTTCGTTGAGTATCCAGATTTCGGTTATTACGTTGAGCGTTCAGGCTCCGGTCAGTTTCGTGGGTATCCAGACTCCGGTTATTACATTGAGCGTTTAGGCTCCGGTTATTTTTGTTGAGTATCCAGACTCCGGTTATTAAGTTGAGCGTCAGGCTCTGATCATTTTCGTTGAGTATCCAGACTCCGGTTATTACGTTGATCGTTCAGGCTGTGGTCAGTTTCATTGGGTATCCAGACTCCGGTTATTTCGTTGGTCGTTCAGTCTCCGGTCAGTTTCGTTGAGTATCCAGAATCCAGTTATTACGTTGAGCGTTCAGGCTCCAGTCAGTTTCTTTGGGTATCCAAACTCTGGTTATTACGTTGAGCATTCAGGATCCAGTCATTTTCGTTGAGTATTATAACTCTGGTTATTACATTGAGCGTTCAGGCTCCGGTCAGTTTCGTTGAGTATCCAGACTCCGGCTATTATGTTAAGCGTTCAGGCTCCGGTCATTTTTGTTGTTTATCCAGACTCTAGTTATTACGTTGAACGTTCAGGCTCCGGTCAGATTCGTTGGTATCCAGATTCCGATTATTACGTCGAGCGTTCAGGCTCCGGTCAGTTTCGTGGGTATCCAGACTCCGGTTATTACGTTGAGCGTTTAGGCTCCGGTCATTTTTTTTGAGTATCCAGACTCCGGTTATTAAGTTGAGCGTCAGGCTCCGATCATTTTCGTTGAGTATCCAGACTCTGGTTATTACGTTATTCGTTCAGGATCCGGCAGTTTCGTTGGGTATCAAGACACCGTTTATTACGCTGAGCGTTCAGACTCCGGTTAGTTTCATTGGGTATCCAGACTCCGGTTATTTCGTTGGTCGTTCAGTCTCCGGTCAGTTTCGTTGAGTATCCAGAATCCAGTTATTACGTTGAGCGTTCAGGCTCCAGTCAGTTTCGTTGTGTAACAAAACTCTGGTTATTACGTTGAGCGTTCAGGATCCATTCATTTTCGTTGAGTATCATAACTCTGGTTATTACATTGAGCGTTCAGGCTCCGGTCAGTTTCGTTGAGTATCCAGACTCCGGTTATTACGTTAAGCGTTCAGGCTCCGGTCATTTTTGTTGTGTATCCAGACTCTAGTTATTACGTTGAGCGTTCAGGCTCCGGTCAGTTTCGTTGAGTATCCAGATTCCGATTATTACGTTGAGCGTTCAGGCTCTGCTCAGTTTCGTGGGTATCCAGACTCCGGTTATTACGTTGAGCGTTAAGGCTCCGGTCATTTTTGTTGAGTATCCAGACTCCGGTTATTAAGTTGAGCGTCAGGCTCCGATCATTTTCGTTGAGTATCCAGACTCCGGTTATTACGTTGATCGTTCAGGCTCCGGTCAGTTTCATTGGGTATCCAGACTCCGGTTATTTCGTTGATCGTTCAGTCTCCGTTCAGTTTCGTTGAGTATCCAGAATCCAGTTATTACGTTGAGCGTTCAGGCACCAGTCAGTTTCGTTGGGTATCCAAACTCTGGTTATTACGTTAAGAATTCAGGATCCAGTCATTTTCGTTGAGTATCATAACTCTGGTTATTACATTGAGCGTTCAGGCTCCGGTAAGTTTCGTTGAGTATCCAGACTCCGGTTATTACGTTAAGCGTTCAGGCTCCGGTCATTTTTGTTGTGTATCCAGACTCTAGTTATTACGTTGAACGTTCAGGCTCCGGTCAGTTTCGTTGAGTATCCAGATTCCGATTATTACGTTGAGCGTTCAGGCTCCGGTCAGTTTCGTGGGTATCCAGACTCCGGTTATTACGTTGAGCGTTTAGGCTCCGGTCATTTTTTTTGAGTATCCAGACTCCGGTTATTAAGTTGAGCGTCAGGCTCCGATCATTTTTGTTGAGTATCCAGACTCCGGTTATTATGTTGATCATTCAGGCTCCGGTCAGTTTCGTTGAGTATCCAGATTCCGGTTATTACGTTGAGCGTTCAGGATCCGGCAGTTTCGTTGGGTATCAAGACACCGGTTATTACGCTGAGCGTTCAGGCTCCGGTCAGTTTCATTGGGTATCCAGACTCCGGTTATTTCGTTGGTCGTTCAGTCTCCGGTCAGTTTCGTTGAGTATCCAGAATCCAGTTATTACGTTGAGCGTTCAGGCTCTAGTCAGTTTCGTTGGGTATCCAAACTCTGCTTATTACGTTGAGCGTTCAGGATCCAGTCATTTTCGTTGAGTATCATAACTCTGGTTATTACATTGAGCGTTCAGGCTCCGGTCAGTTTCGTTGAGTATCCAGACTCCGGTTATTACGTTAAACATTCAGGCTCTGGTCATTTTTGTTGTGTATCCAGACTCTAGTTATTACGTTGAGCGTTCAGGCTCCGGTCAGTTTCGTTGAGTATCCAGATTCCGATTATTACGTTGAGCGTTCAGGCTCCGGTCAGTTTCGTGGGTATCCAGACTCCGGTTATTACGTTGAGCGTTTAGGCTCCGGTCATTTTTGTTGAGTATCCAGACTCCGGTTATTAAGTTGAGCGTCTGGCTCCGATCATTTTCGTTGAGTATCCAGACTCCGGTTATTACGTTGATCGTTCAGGCTCCGGTCAGTTTCATTGGGTATCCAGACTCCGGTTATTTCGTTGATCGTTCAGTCTCCGGTCAGTTTCGTTGAGTATCCAGAATCCCGTTATTACGTTGAGCGTTCAGGCTCCAATCAGTTTCGTTCGGTATCCAAACTCTGGTTATTACGTTGAGCGTTCAGGATCCAGTCATTTTCGTTGAGTATCATAACTCTGGTTATTACATTGAGCGTTCAGGCTCCGGTCAGTTTCGTTGAGTATCCAGACTCCGGTTATTACGTTAAGCGTTCAGGCTCCTGTCATTTTTGTTGTGTATCCAGACTCTAGTTATTACGTTGAGCGTTCAGGCTCCGGTCAGTTTCGTTGAGTATCCAGATTCCGATTATTACGTTGAGCGTTCAGGCTCCGGTCAGTTTCGTGGGTATCCAGACTCCGGTTATTACGTTGAGCGTTTAGGCTCCGGTCATTTTTGTTGAGTATCCAGACTCCGGTTATTAAGTTCAGCGCCAGGCTCCGATCATTTTGGTTGAGTATCCAGACTCCGGTTATTACGTTGATCGTTCAGGCTCCGGTCAGTTTCATTGGGTATCCAGACTCTGGTTATTTCGTTGGTCGTTCAGTCTCCGGTCAGTTTCGTTGAGTATCCAGAATCCAGTTATTACGTTAGGCGTTTAGGCTCCAGTCAGTTTCTTTGGGTATCCAAACTCTGGTTATTACGTTGAGAATTCAGGATCCAGTCATTTTCGTTGAGTATCATAACTCTAGTTATTACATTGAGCGTTCAGGCTCCGGTAAGTTTCGTTGAGTATCCAGACTCCGGTTATTACGTTAATCGTTCCGGCTCCGGTCACTTTTGTTGTGTATCCAGACTCTAGTTATTACGTTGAACGTTCAGGCTCCGGTCAGTTTCGTTGAGTATCCAGATTCCGATTATTATGTTGAGCGTTCAGGCTCCGGTCAGTTTCGTGGGTATCCAGACTCTGGTTATTACGTTGAGCGTTTAGGCTCCGGTCATTTTTTTTGAGTATCCAGACTCCAGTTATTAAGTTGAGCGTCAGGCTCCGATCATTTTTCGTTAAGTATCCAGACTCCGGTTATTACATTGATCATTCAGGCTCCGGTCAGTTTCGTTGAGTATCCAGATTCCGGTTATTATGTTGAGCGTTCAGGATCCGGCAGTTTCGTTGGCTATCAAGACACCGGTTATTACGCTGAGCGTTCAGGCTCCGGTCAGTTTCATTGGGTATCCAGACTCCGGTTATTTCGTTGGTCGTTCAGTCTCCGGTCAGTTTCGTTGAGTATCCAGAATCCAGTTATTACGTTGAGCGTTCAGGCTCTAGTCAGATTCGTTGGGTATCCAAACTCTGGTTATTACGTTGAGCGTTCAGGATCCAGTCATTTTCGTTGAGTATCATAATTCTGGTTATTACATTGAGCGTTCAGGCTCCGGTCAGTTTCGTTGAGTATCCAGACTCCGGTTATTACGTTAAACGTTCAGGCTCTGGTCATTTTTGTTGTGTATCCAGACTCTAGTTATTACGTTGAGCGTTCGGGCTCCGGTCAGTTTCGTTGAGTATCCAGATTCCGATTATTACGTTGAGCGTTCAGGCTCCCGTCAGTTTCGTGGGTATCCAGACTCCGGTTATTACGTTGAGCGTTTAGGCTCCGGTCATTTTTGTTGAGTATCCAGACTCCGGTTATTAAGTTGAGCGTCAGGCTCCGATCATTTTTGTTGAGTATCTAGACTCCGGTTATTACGTTGATCATTCAGGCTCCGGTCAGTTTCATTGGGTATCCAGACTCCGGTTATTTCGTTGATCGTTCAGTCTCCGGTCAGTTTCGTTGAGCATCCAGTTATTACGTTGAGCGTTCAGGCTCCAGTCAGTTTCGTTGGGTATCCAAACTCTGGTTATTACGTTGAGCGTTCAGGATCCAGTCATTTTCGTTGAGTATCATAACTCTGGTTATTACATTGAGCGTTCAGGCTCCGGTCAGTTTCGTTGAGTATCCAGACTCCGGTTATTACGTTAAGCGTTCAGGCTCCAGTCATTTTTGTTGTGTATCCAGACTCTAGTTATTACGTTGAGCGTTCAGGCTCCGGTCAGTTTCGTTGAGTATCCAGATTCCGATTATTACGTTGAGCGTTCAGGCTCCGGTCAGTTTCGTGGGTATCCAGACTCCGGTTATTACGTTGAGCGTTTAGGCTCCGGTCATTTTTGTTGAGTATCCAGACTCCGGTTATTAAGTTGAGCGTCAGGCTCCGATCATTTTCGTTGAGTATCCAGACTCCGGTTATTACGTTGATTGTTCAGGCTCCGGTCAGTTTCATTGGGTATCCAGACTCCGGTTATTTCGTTGGTTGTTCAGTCTCTGGTCAGTTTCGTTGAGTATCCAGAATCCAGTCATTACGTATGGCGTTTAGGCTCCAGTCAGTTTCTTTGGGTATCCAAACTCTGGTTATTACGTTGAGAATTCAGGATCCAGTCATTTTCGTTGAGTATCATAACTCTAGTTATTACATTGAGCGTTCAGGCTCCGGTAAGTTTCGTTGAGTATCCAGACTCCGGTTATTACGTTAAGCGTTCAGGCTCCGGTCCTTTTTGTTGTGTATCCAGACTCTAGTTATTACGTTGAACGTTCAGGCTCCGGTCAGTTTCGTTGAGTATCCAGATTCCGATTATTACGTTGTGCGTTCAGGCTCCGGTCAGTTTCGTGGGTATCCAGACTCCGGTTATTACGTTGAGCGTTTAGGCCCCGGTCATTTTTTTTGAGTATCCAAACTCCGGTTATTAAGTTGAGCGTCAGGCTCCGATCATTTTCGTTGAGTATCCAGACTTCGGTTATTACGTTGATCATTCAGGCTCCGGTCAGTTTCGTTGAGTATCCAGATTCTGGTTATTACGTTGAGCGTTCAGGATCCGGCAGTTTCGTTGGGTATTAAGACACCCGTTATTACGCTGAGCGTTCAGGCTCCGATCAGTTTCATTGGGTATCCAGACTCCGGTTATTTCGTTGGTCGTTCAGTCTCCGGTCAGTTTCGTTGAGTATCCAGAATCCAGTTATTATGTTGAGCGTTCAGGCTCTAGTCAGTTTCGTTGGGTATCGAAACTCTGGTTATTACGTTGAGCGTTTAGGATCCAATCATTTTCGTTGAGTATCATAACTCTGGATATTACATTGAGCGTTCAGGCTCCGGTCAGTTTCGTTGATTATCCACACTCCTGTTATTACGTTAAACGTTCAGGCTCTGGTCATTTTTGTTGTGTATCCAGACTCTAGTTATTACGTTGAGCGTTCAGGCTCCGGTCAGTTTCGTTGAGTATCCAGATTCCGATTATTAAGTTGAGCGTTCAGGCTCCGGTCAGTTTCGTGGGTATCCAGACTCCGGTTATTACGTTGAGCGTTTAGGCTTCGGTCATTTTTGTTGAGTATCCAGACTCCGGTTATTAAGTTGAGCGTCAGGCTCCGATCATTTTCGTTGAGTATCCAGACTCCGGTTATTACTTTGATCGTTCAGGCTCCGGTCAGTTTCATTGGGTATCCAGACTCCGGTTATTTCGTTGGTCGTTCAGTCTCCGGTCAGTTTCGTTGAGTATCCAGAATCCAGTTATTACATTGAACGTTCAGGCTCCAGTCAGTTTCTTTGGGTATCCAAACTCTGGTTATTACGTTGAGAATTCAGGATCCAGTCATTTTCGTTGAGTATCATAACTCTGGTTATTACATTGAGCGTTCAGGCTCCGGTATGTTTCGTTGAGTATCCAGACTCCGGTTATTACGTTAAACGTTCAGGCTCCGGTCATTTTTGTTGTGCATCCAGACTCTAGTTATTACGTTGAACGTTCAAGCTCCGGTCAGTTTCGTTGAGTATCCAGATTCCGATTATTACGTTGAGCGTTCAGGCTCCGGTCAGTTTCGTGGGTATCCAGACTCCGGTTATTACGTTGAGCGTTTAGGCTCCGGTCATTTTTTTTGAGTATCCAGACTCCGGTTATTAAGTTGAGCGTCAGGCTCCGATCATTTTCGTTGAGTATCCAGACTCTGGTTATTACGTTGATCATTCAGGCTCCGGTCAGTTTCGTTGAGTATCCATATTCCGGTTATTACGTTGAGCGTTCAGGATCCGGCAGTTTCGTTGGGTATCAAGACACCGGTTATTACGCTGAGCGTTCAGGCTCCGGTCAGTTTCATTGGGTATCCAGACTCCGGTTATTTCGTTGGTCGTTCAGTCTCCGGTCAGTTTCGTTGAGTATCCAGAATCCAGTTATTACGTTGAGCGTTCAGGCTCTAGTCAGTTTCGTTGGGTATCCAAACTCTGGTTATTACGTTGAGCGTTCAGGATCCAATCATTTTCGTTGAGTATCATAACTCTGGTTATTACATTGAGCGTTCAGGCTCCGGTCAGTTTCGTTGAGTATCCAGACTCCGGTTATTACGTTAAACGTTCAGGCTCTGGTCATTTTTGTTGTGTATCCAGACTCTAGTTATTACGTTGAGCGTTCAGGCTCCGGTCAGTTTCGTTGAGTATCCAGATTCCGATTATTACGTTGAGCGTTCAGGCTCCGGTCAGTTTCGTGGGTATCCAGACTCCGGTTATTACGTTGAGCGTTTAGGCTCCGGTCATTTTTGTTGAGTATCCAGACTCCGGTTATTAAGTTGAGCGTCAGGCTCCGATCATTTTCGTTGAGTATCCAGACTCCGGTTATTACGTTGATCGTTCAGGCTCCGGTCAGTTTCATTGGGTATCCAGACTCCGGTTATTTCGTTGGTCGTTCAGTCTCCGGTCAGTTTCGTTGAGTATCCAGAATCCAGTTATTACGTTGAACGTTCAGGCCCCAGTCAGTTTATTTGGGTATTCAAACTCTGGTTATTACGTTGAGAATTCAGGATCCAGTCATTTTCGTTGAGTATCATAACTCTGGTTATTACATTGAGCGTTCAGGCTCCGGTAAGTTTCGTTGAGTATCCAGACTCCGGTTATTACGTTAAACGTTCAGGCTCCGGTCATTTTTGTTGTGCATCCAGACTCTAATTATTACGTTGATTGTTCAGGCTCTGGTCAGTTTCGTTGAGTATCCAGATTCCGATTATTACGTTGAGCGTTCAGGCTCCGGTCAGTTTCGTGGGTATCCAGACTCCGGTTATTACGTTGAGCGTTTAGGCTCCGGTCATTTTTTTTTAGTATCCAGACTCTGGTTATTAAGTTGAGCGTCAGGCTCCGATCATTTTCGTTGAGTATCCAGACTCCGGTTATTACGTTGATCATTCAGGCTCCGGTCAGTTTCGTTGAGTATCCAGATTCCGGTTATTACGTTGAGCGCTCAGGATCTGGCAGTTTCGTTGGGTATCAAGACACCGGTTATTACGCTGAGCGTTCAGGCTCCGGTTAGTTTTATTGGGTATCCAGACTCCGGTTATTTCGTTGGTCGTTCAGTCTCCGGTCAGTTTCGTTGAGTATCCAGAATCCAGTTATTACGTTGAGCGTTCAGGCTCTAGTCAGTTTCGTTGGGTATCCAAACTCTGGTTATTACGTTGAGCGTTCAGGATCCAGTCATTTTCGTTGAGTATCATAACTCTGGTTATTACATTGAGCGTTCAGGCTCCGGTCAGTTTCTTTGAGTATCCAGACTCCGGTTATTACGTTAAGCGTTCAGGCTCCAGTCATTTTTGTTGTGTATCCAGACTCTAGTTATTACGTTGAGCGTTCAGGCTCCGGTCAGTTTCGTTGAGTATCTAGATTCTGATTATTATGTTGAGCGTTCAGGCTCCGGTCAGTTTCATGGGTATCCAGACTCCGGTTATTACGTTGAGCGTTTAGGCTCCGGTCATTTTTGTTGAGTATCCAGACTCCGGTTATTAAGTTGAGCGTCATGCTCCGATCATTTTCGTTGAGTATCCAGACTCCGGTTATTACGTTGATCGTTCAGGCTCCGGTCAGTTTCTTTGAGTATCCAGATTCCGGTTATTAAGTTGAGCGTTCAGGATCCGGCAGTTTCGTTGGGTATCCAGACTTCGTTGATTACGTTGATCGTTCAGGCTCCTGTGTTTATCATTGAGTATCCAGATTCCGGTTATTACGTTGAGCGTTCAGGCTCCGGTCAGTTTCGTTGGGTATCTAGACTCCGGTTATTACGTTGAGAGTTCAGGCTCCAGTCAGTTTCGTGGGTATGCAGACTCCGGTTATTACGTTGAGCGTTTAGGCTGCGGTCATTTTTGTTGAGTATCCAGACTCCGGTTATTAAGTTGAGTGTCAGGCTCCGATCATTTTCGTTGAGTATCCAGACTCCGGTTATTACGTTGATCGTTCAGGCTCCGGTCAGTTTCGTTGAGTATCCAGATTCCGGTTATTACGTTGAGCGTTCAGGATCCGGCAGTTTCATTGGGTATCCTGACTCAGTTGATTACGTTGATCGTTCAGGCTCCTGTCTTTTTCATTGAGTATCCAGATTCCAGTCATTACGTTGAGCGTTCAGGCTCCGGTCAGTTTCGTTGGGTATCCAGACTCCGGTTATAACGTTGAGCGTTCAGGCTCCGGTCAGTTTCGTTTGGTATCCAGACTCCGGTTATTACGTTGAGCGTTCAGGCTCCAGTCACTTTCGTTGAGTATCCAGACTCCTGTTATTACGTTGAGCGTTCAGGCTCCGGTCAGTTTCGTTGAGTATCCAGACTCCGGTTATTACGTTAAACGTTCAGGCTCTGGTCATTTTTGTTGTGTATCCAGACTCTAGTTATTACGTTGAGCGTTCAGGCTCCGGTCAGTTTCGTTGAGTATCCAGATTCCGATTATTACGTTGAGCGTTCAGGCTCCGGTCAGTTTCGTGGGTATCCAGACTCCGGTTATTACGTTGAGCGTTCAGGCTCTGGTCATTTTTGTTGAGTATCCAGACTCTGTATATTACGTTGAGCGTTCAGGCTCCGGTCAGTTTCGTTGAGTATCCAGATTCCGGTTATTACGTTGATCGTTCAGGCTCCGGTCAGTTTCGTTGGGTATCAAGACACCGGTTATTACGCTGAGCGTTCAGGTTCCGGTCAGTTTCATTGGGTATCCAGACCCCGGTTATTTCGTTGGTCGTTCAGTCTCCGGTCAGTTTCGTTGAGTATCCAGACTCCAGTTATTACGTTGAGCGTTCAAGCTCCAGTCAGTTTCGTTGGCTATCCAAACTCTGGTTATTACGTTGAGCGTTCAGGATCCAGTCATTTTCGTTGAGTATCATAACTCTGGTTATTACATTGAGCGTTCAGGCTCCGGTCAGTTTCGTTGAGTATCCGGACTCCGGTTATTACGTTGAGCGTTCAGGCTCTGGTCAGTTTAGTTGAGTATCCAAACTCTGGTTATTAAGTTGAGCGTTCAGGCTCCGGTCATTTTCGTTGAGTATCCAGACACTGGTTATTAAGTTGAGCGTTCAGGCTCCGGTCAGTTTCGTTGAGTATCCAGATTTCGGTTATTACGTTGAGCATTCAGGCTCAGGTCAGTTTCATTGGGTATCAAGACACCGGTTATTACGTTGAGCGTTCAGGCTCCGGTCAGTTTCATTGGGTATCCAGACTTCGGTTATTACGTTGATCGTTCAGGCTCTAGTCAGTTTCGTTGAGTATCCAGACTCCAGTTATTACGTTGAGCGTTCAGACTCCAGTCAGTTTCGTTGGGTATCCAAACTCCGGTTATTACGTTAAGCGTTCAGGCTCCGGTCATTTTTGTTGTGTATCCAGACTCTAGTTATTACGTTGAGCGTTAAGGGTCCGGTCAGTTTCGTTGAGTATCCAGATTCCGATTATTACGTTGAGCGTTCAGGCTCCGGTCAGTTTCGTTGAGTATCCAGACTCCGGTTATTACGTTGAGCGTTCAGGCTCCGGTCAGTTTAGTTGAGTATCCAAACTCTGGTTATTAAGTTGAGCGTTCAGGCTCCGGTCATTTTCGTTGAGTATCCAGACTCTGGTTATTACGTTGAGCGTTCAGGCTCCGGTCAGTTTCGTTGAGTATCCAGAGTTCGGTTATTACGTTGAGCGTTAAGGCTCCGGTCAGTTTCGTTGGGTATCAAGACACCGATTATTATGTTGAGCGTTCAGGCTCCGGTCAGTTTCATTGGGTATCCAGACTCCGGTTATTACGTTGATCGTTCAGGCTCCGGTCAGTTTCGTTGGGTATCCAGACTCCGGTTATTACGTTGAGCGTTCAGGCTCCGGTCAGTTTCGTTGGGTATCCAGACTCCGGTTATTACGTTGAGCGTTCAGGCTACAGTCATTTTCGTTGAGTATCCAGACTCCTGTTATTACGTTGAGCGTTCAGGCTCCGGTCAGTTTCGTTGAGTATCCAGACTCTGGTTATTAAGTTGAGCGTTCAGGCTCCGGTCATTTTTGTTGAGTATCCAGAGTCTGGTTATTACGTTGAGTGTTCAGGCTCCGGTCAGTTTCGTTGAGTATCCAGATTCCGGTTATTACGTTGATCGTTCAGGCTCCGGTCAGTTTCGTTGGGTATCAAGACACCGGTTATTAAGCTGAGCGTTCAGGCTCCGGTCAGTTTCATTGGGTATCCAGACTCAGGTTATTTCGTTGGTCGTTCAGTCTCTGGTCAGTTTCGTTGAGTATCCAGACTCCAGTTATTACGTTGAGCGTTCAGGCTTCAGTCAGTTTCGTTGGGTATCCAAACTCTGGTTATTACGTTGAGCGTTCAAGATCCAGTCATTTTCGTTGAGTATCATGACTCTAGTTATTACATTGAGTGTTCAGGCTCCGGTCAGTTTCGTTGAGTATCCAGACTCCGGTTATTACGTTGATTGTTCAGGCTCCGGTCAGTTTAGTTGAGTATCCAAACTCTGGTTATTAAGTTGAGCGTTCAGGCCTCGGTCATTTTTGTTGAGTATCCAGACTCTGGTTATTACGTTGAGCGTTCAGGCTCCGATCAGTTTCGTTGAGTATCCAGATTCCGGTTATTACGTTGATCGTTCAAGCTCCGGTCAGTTTCGTTGGGTATCAAGACACCGGTTATTACGCTGAGCGTTCAGGCTCCGGTCAGTTTCATTGGGTATCCAGACTCTGGTTATTACTTTGAGCATTCAGGCTCCGGTCAGTTTCGTTGAGTATCCAGACTCCAGTTATTACGTTGAGCGTTCAGGCTCCAGTCAGTTTCGTTGGCTATCCAAACTCTGGTTATTACGTTGAGCGTTCAGGCTCGGGTCAGTTTCGTTGGGTATCAAGACACCGGTTATTACGTTGAGCGTTCAGGCTCCGGTCAGTTTCATTGGGTATCCAGACTACGGTTATTACGTTGATCGTTCAGTCTCCGGTCAGTTTCGTTGAGTATCCAGACTCCAGTTATTATGTTGAGCGTTCAGACTCCAGTCCGTTTCGTTGGGTATCCAAACTCCGGTTATTACGTTAAGCGTTCAGGCTCCGGTCATTTTTGTTGTGTATCCAGACTCTAGTTATTACGTTGAGCGTTCATGCTCCGGTCAGTTTCGTTGAGTATCCAGATTCCGATTATTACGTTGAGCGTTCAGGCTTCGGTCAGTTTCGTGGGTATCCAGACTTCGGTTATTACGTTGAGCGTTTAGGCTCCGGTCATTTTTGTTGAGTATCCAGACTCCGGTTATTAAGTTGAGCGTCAGGCTCCGATCATTTTCGTTGAGTATCCAGACTCCGGTTATTACGTTGATCGTTCAGGCTCCGGTCAGTTTCGTTGAGTATCCAGATTACGGTTATTACGTTGAGCGTTCAGGATCCGGCAGTTTCGTTGGGTATCCAGACTCCGTTGATTACGTTGAGCGTTCAGGCTCCAGTCATTTTCGTTGAGTATCCAGACTCCTGTTATTACGTTGAGCGTTCAGGCTCCGGTCAGTTTCGTTGAGTATCCAGACTCTGGTTATTAAGTTGAGCGTTCAGGCTCCGGTCATTTTTGTTGAGTATCCGGACTCTGGTTATTACGTTGAGCGTTCAGGCTCCGGTCAGTTTCGTTGAGTATCCAGATTCCGGTTATTACGTTGATCGTTCAGGCTCCGGTCAGTTTCGTTGGGTATCAAGACACCGGTTATTAAGCTGAGCGTTCAGGCTCCTGTCTTTTTCATTGAGTATCCAGATTCCGGTTATTACGTTGAGCGTTCAGGCTCCGGTCAGTTTCGTTGGGTATCCAGACTCCGGTTATTACGTTGAGCGTTCAGGCTCCGGTCAGTTTCGTTGGGTATCCAGACTCCGGTTATTACGTTGAGCGTTCAGGCTCCAGTCATTTTTGTTGAGTATCCAGACTCCTGTTATTACGTTGAGCGTTCAGGCTCCGGTCAGTTTCGTTGAGTATCCAGACTCTGGTTATTAAGTTGAGCGTTCTGGCTCCGGTCATTTTTGTTGAGTATCCAGACTCTGGTTATTACGTTGAGCGTTCAGGCTCCGGTCAGTTTCGTTGAGTATCCAGATTCCGGTTATTACGTTGATCTTTTAGGCTCCGGTCAGTTTTGTTGGGTATCAAGACACCGGTTATTACGCTGAGCGTTCAGGCTCCGGTCAGTTTCATTGGGTATGCAGACTCCGGTTATTTCGTTGGTCGTTCAGTCTCCGGTCAGTTTCGTTGAGTATCCAGACTCCAGTTATTACGTTGAGCGTTCAGGCTCCAGTCAGTTTCGTTGGGTATCCAAACTCTGGTTATTACGTTGAGGGTTCAGGATCCAGTCATTTTCGTTGAGTATCATAACTCTGGTTATTACATTGAGCGTTCAGGCTCCGGTCATTTACGTTGAGTATCCAGACTCCTGTTATTACGTTGAGTGTTCAGGCTCCGATCAGTTTAGTTGAATATCCAAACTCTGGTTATTAAGTTGAGCGTTCAGGCTCCGGTCATTTTCATTGAGTATCTAGACTCTGGTTATTATGTTGAGCGTTCAGGCTCCGGTCAGTTTCGTTGAGTATCCAGATTTCGGTAATTACGTTGAGCGTTCAGGCTCCGGTCAGTTTCGTTGGGTATCAAGACACCAGTTATTACGTTGAGCGTTCAGGCTCCGGTCAGTTTAATTGGGTATCCAGACTACGGTTATTACGTTGATCGTTCAGTCTCCGGTCAGTTTCGTTGAGTATCCAGACTCCAGTTATTATGTTGAGCGTTCAGACTCCAGTCCGTTTCGTTGGGTATCCAAACTCCGGTTATTACGTTAAGCGTTCAGGCTCCGGTCATTTTTGTTGTGTATCCAGACTCTAGTTATTACGTTGAGCGTTCAGGCTCCGGTCAGTTTCGTTGAGTATCCAGATTCCGATTATTACGTTGAGCGTTCAGGCTCCGGTCAGTTTCGTGGGTATCCAGACTCCGGTTATTACGTTGAGCGTTTAGGCTCCGGTCATTTTTGTTGAGTATCCAGACTCCGGTTATTAAGTTGAGCGTCAGGCTCCGATCATTTTCGTTGAGTATCCAGACTCCGGTTATTACGTTGATCGTTCAGGTTCCGGTCAGTTTCGTTGAGTATCCAGATTACGGTTATTACGTTGAGCGTTCAGGATCCGGCAGTTTCGTTGGGTATCCAGACTTCGTTGATTACGTTGATCGTTCAGGCTCCTGTGTTTATCATTGAGTATCCAGATTCCGGTTATTACGTTGAGCGTTCAGGCTCCGGTCAGTTTCGTTGGGTATCTAGACTCCGGTTATTACGTTGAGAGTTCAGGCTCCAGTCAGTTTCGTGGGTATCCAGACTCCAGTTATTACGTTGAGCGTTTAGGCTGCGGTCATTTTTGTTGAGTATCCAGACTCCGGTTATTAAGTTGAGTGTCAGGCTCCGATCATTTTCGTTGAGTATCCAGACTCCGGTTATTACGTTGATCGTTCAGGCTCCGGTCAGTTTCGTTGAGTATCCAGATTCCGGTTATTACGTTGAGCGTTCAGGATCCGGCAGTTTCATTGGGTATCCTGACTCAGTTGATTACGTTGATCGTTCAGGCTCCTGTCTTTTTCATTGAGTATCCAGATTCCAGTCATTACGTTGAGCGTTCAGGCTCCGGTCAGTTTCGTTGGGTATCCAGACTCCGGTTATAACGTTGAGCGTTCAGGCTCCGGTCAGTTTCGTTTGGTATCCAGACTCCGGTTATTACGTTGAGCGTTCAGGCTCCAGTCACTTTCGTTGAGTATCCAGACTCCTGTTATTACGTTGAGCGTTCAGGCTCCGGTCAGTTTCGTTGAGTATCCAGACTCTGGTTATTAAGTTGAGCGTTCAGGCTCTGGTCATTTTTGTTGAGTATCCAGACTCTGTATATTACGTTGAGCGTTCAGGCTCCGGTCAGTTTCGTTGAGTATCCAGATTCCGGTTATTACGTTGATCGTTCAGGCTCCGGTCAGTTTCGTTGGGTATCAAGACACCGGTTATTACGCTGAGCGTTCAGGTTCCGGTCAGTTTCATTGGGTATCCAGACCCCGGTTATTTCGTTGGTCGTTCAGTCTCCGGTCAGTTTCGTTGAGTATCCAGACTCCAGTTATTACGTTGAGCGTTCAGGCTCCAGTCAGTTTCGTTGGCTATCCAAACTCTGGTTATTACGTTGAGCGTTCAGGATCCAGTCATTTTCGTTGAGTATCATAACTCTGGTTATTACATTGAGCGTTCAGGCTCCGGTCAGTTTCGTTGAGTATCCGGACTCCGGTTATTACGTTGAGCGTTCAGGCTCTGGTCAGTTTAGTTGAGTATCCAAACTCTGGTTATTAAGTTGAGCGTTCAGGCTCCGGTCATTTTCGTTGAGTATCCAGACACTGGTTATTAAGTTGAGCGTTCAGGCTCCGGTCAGTTTCGTTGAGTATCCAGATTTCAGTTATTACGTTGAGCATTCAGGCTCAGGTCAGTTTCATTGGGTATCAAGACACCGGTTATTACGTTGAGCGTTCAGGCTCCGGTCAGTTTCATTGGGTATCCAGACTCCGGTTATTACGTTGATCGTTCAGGCTCTAGTCAGTTTCGTTGAGTATCCAGACTCCAGTTATTACGTTGAGCGTTCAGACTCCAGTCAGTTTCGTTGGGTATCCAAACTCCGGTTATTACGTTAAGCGTTCAGGCTCCGGTCATTTTTGTTGTGTATCCAGACTCTAGTTATTACGTTGAGCGTTCAGGGTCCGGTCAGTTTCATTGAGTATCCAGATTCCGATTATTACGTTGAGCGTTCAGGCTCCGGTCAGTTTCGTTGAGTATCCAGACTCCGGTTATTACGTTGAGCGTTCAGGCTCCGGTCAGTTTAGTTGAGTATCCAAACTCTGGTTATTAAGTTGAGCGTTCAGGCTCCGGTCATTTTCGTTGAGTATCCAGACTCTGGTTATTACGTTGAGCGTTCAGGCTCCGGTCAGTTTCGTTGAGTATCCAGAGTTCGGTTATTACGTTGAGCGTTAATGCTCCGGTCAGTTTCGTTGGGTATCAAGACACCGATTATTATGTTGAGCGTTCAGGCTCCGGTCAGTTTCATTGGGTATCCAGACTCCGGTTATTACGTTGATCGTTCAGGCTCCGGTCAGTTTCGTTGGGTATCCAGACTCCGGTTATTACGTTGAGCGTTTAGGCTCCGGTCAGTTTCGTAGGGTATCCAGACTCCGGTTATTACGTTGAGCGTTCAGGCTACAGTCATTTTCGTTGAGTATCCAGACTCCTGTTATTACGTTGAGCGTTCAGGCTCCGGTCAGTTTCGTTGAGTATCCAGACTCTGGTTATTAAGTTGAGCGTTCAGGCTCCGGTCATTTTTGTTGAGTATCCAGAGTCTGGTTATTACGTTGAGTGTTCAGGCTCCGGTCAGTTTCGTTGAGTATCCAGATTCCGGTTATTACGTTGATCGTTCAGGCTCCGGTCAGTTTCGTTGGGTATCAAGACACCGGTTATTAAGCTGAGCGTTCAGCCTCCGGTCAGTTTCATTGGGTATCCAGACTCAGGTTATTTCGTTGGTCGTTCAGTCTCTGGTCAGTTTCGTTGAGTATCCAGACTCCAGTTATTACGTTGAGCGTTCAGGCTTCAGTCAGTTTCGTTGGGTATCCAAACTCTGGTTATTACGTTGAGCGTTCAAGATCCAGTCATTTTCGTTGAGTATCATGACTCTGGTTATTACATTGAGTGTTCAGGCTCCGGTCAGTTTCGTTGAGTATCCAGACTCCGGTTATTACGTTGATTGTTCAGGCTCCGGTCAGTTTAGTTGAGTATCCAAACTCTGGTTATTAAGTTGAGCGTTCAGGCCTCGGTCATTTTTGTTGAGTATCCAGACTCTGGTTATTACGTTGAGCGTTCAGGCTCCGGTCAGTTTCGTTGAGTATCCAGATTCCGGTTATTACGTTGATCGTTCAAGCTCCGGTCAGTTTCGTTGGGTATCAAGACACCGGTTATTACGCTGAGCGTTCAGGCTCCGGTCAGTTTCATTGGGTATCCAGACTCTGGTTATTACTTTGAGCATTCAGGCTCCGGTCAGTTTCGTTGAGTATCCAGACTCCAGTTATTATGTTGAGCATTCAGACTCCAGTCCGTTTCGTTGGGTATCCAAACTCCGGTTATTACGTTAAGCGTTCAGGCTCCGGTCATTTTTGTTGTGTATCCAGACTCTAGTTATTACGTTGAGCGTTCAGGCTCCGGTCAGTTTCGTTGAGTATCCAGATTCCGATTATTACGTTGAGCGTTCAGGCTTCGGTCAGTTTCGTGGGTATCCAGACTTCGGTTATTACGTTGAGCGTTTAGGCTCCTGTCATTTTTGTTGAGTATCCAGACTCCGGTTATTAAGTTGAGCGTCAGGCTCCGATCATTTTCGTTGAGTATCCAGACTCCGGTTATTACGTTGATCGTTCAGGCTCCGGTCAGTTTCGTTGAGTATCCAGATTACGGTTATTACGTTGAGCGTTCAGGATCCGGCAGTTTCGTTGGGTATCCAGACTCCGTTGATTACGTTGAGCGTTCAGGCTCCAGTCATTTTCGTTGAGTATCCAGACTCCTGTTATTACGTTGAGCGTTCAGGCTCCGGTCAGTTTCGTTGAGTATCCAGACTCTGGTTATTAAGTTGAGCGTTCAGGCTCCGGTCATTTTTGTTGAGTATCCGGACTCTGGTTATTACGTTGAGCGTTCAGGCTCCGGTCAGTTTCGTTGAGTATCCAGATTCCGGTTATTACGTTGATCGTTCAGGCTCCGGTCAGTTTCGTTGGGTATCAAGACACCGGTTATTAAGCTGAGCGTTCAGGCTCCTGTCTTTTTCATTGAGTATCCAGATTCCGGTTATTACGTTGAGCGTTCAGGCTCCGGTCAGTTTCGTTGGGTATCCAGACTCCGGTTATTACGTTGAGCGTTCAGGCTCCGGTCAGTTTCGTTGGGTATCCAGACTCCGGTTATTACGTTGAGCGTTCAGGCTCCAGTCATTTTTGTTGAGTATCCAGACTCCTGTTATTACGTTGAGCGTTCAGGCTCCGGTCAGTTTCGTTGAGTATCCAGACTCTGGTTATTAAGTTGAGCGTTCTGGCTCCGGTCATTTTTGTTGAGTATCCAGACTCTGGTTATTACGTTGAGCGTTCAGGCTCCGGTCAGTTTCGTTGAGTATCCAGATTCCGATTATTACGTTGATCTTTCAGGCTCCGGTCAGTTTTGTTGGGTATCAAGACACCGGTTATTACGCTGAGCGTTCAGGCTCCGGTCAGTTTCATTGGGTATGCAGACTCCGGTTATTTCGTTGGTCGTTCAGTCTCCGGTCAGTTTCGTTGAGTATCCAGACTCCAGTTATTACGTTGAGCGTTCAGGCTCCAGTCAGTTTCGTTGGGTATCCAAACTCTGGTTATTACGTTGAGCGTTCAGGATCCAGTCATTTTCGTTGAGTATCATAACTCTGGTTATTACATTGAGCGTTCAGGCTCCGGTCATTTACGTTGAGTATCCAGACTCCTGTTATTACGTTGAGTGTTCAGGCTCCGATCAGTTTAGTTGAATATCCAAACTCTGGTTATTAAGTTGAGCGTTCAGGCTCCGGTCATTTTCATTGAGTATCTAGACTCTGGTTATTATGTTGAGCGTTCAGGCTCCGGTCAGTTTCGTTGAGTATCCAGATTTCAGTAATTACGTTGAGCGTTCAGGCTCCGGTCAGTTTCGTTGGGTATCAAGACACCGGTTATTACGTTGAGCGTTCAGGCTCCGGTCAGTTTAATTGGGTATCCAGACTACGGTTATTACGTTGATCGTTCAGTCTCCGGTCAGTTTCGTTGAGTATCCAGACTCCAGTTATTATGTTGAGCGTTCAGACTCCAGTCCGTTTCGTTGGGTATCCAAACTCCGGTTATTACGTTAAGCGTTCAGGCTCCGGTCATTTTTGTTGTGTATCCAGACTCTAGTTATTACGTTGAGCGTTCAGGCTCCGGTCAGTTTCGTTGAGTATCCAGATTCCGATTATTACGTTGAGCGTTCAGGCTCCGGTCAGTTTCGTGGGTATCCAGACTCCGGTTATTACGTTGAGCGTTTAGGCTCCGGTCATTTTTGTTGAGTATCCAGACTCCGGTTATTAAGTTGAGCGTCAGGCTCCGATCATTTTCGTTGAGTATCCAGACTCCGGTTATTACGTTGATCGTTCAGGTTCCGGTCAGTTTCGTTGAGTATCCAGATTACGGTTATTACGTTGAGCGTTCAGGATCCGGCAGTTTCGTTGGGTATCCAGACTCCGTTGATTACGTTGAGCGTTCAGGCTCCAGACATTTTCATTGAGTATCCAGACTCCTGTTATTACGTTGAGCGTTCAGGCTCCGGTCAGTTTCGTTGAGTATCCAGACTCTGGTTATTATGTTGAGCGTTCAGGCTCCGGTCATTTTTGTTGAGTATCCGGACTCTGGTTATTACGTTGAGCGTTCAGGCTCCGGTCAGTTTCGTTGAGTATCCAGATTCCGGTTATTACGTTGATCGTTCAGGCTCCGGTCAGTTTCGTTGGGTATCAAGACACCGGTTATTAAGCTGAGCGTTCAGGCTCCTGTCTTTTTCATTGAGTATCCAGATTCCGGTTATTACGTTGAGCGTTCAGGCTCCGGTCAGTTTCGTTGGGTATCCAGACTCCGGTTATTACGTTGAGCGTTCAGGCTCCGGTCAGTTTCGTTGGGTATCCAGACTCCGGTTATTACGTTGAGCGTTCAGGCTCCGGTCAGTTTCGTTGGGTATCCAGACTCCGATTATTACGTTGAGCGTTCAGGCTCCAGTCATTTTCGTTGAGTATCCAGACTCCTGTTATTACGTTGAGCGTTCAGGCTCCGGTCAGTTTCGTTGAGTATCCAGACTCTGGTTATTAAGTTGAGCGTTCTGGCTCCGGTCATTTTTGTTGAGTATCCAGACTCTGGTTATTACGTTGAGCGTTCAGGCTCCGGTCAGTTTCGTTGAGTATCCAGATTCCGGTTATTACGTTGATCTTTCAGGCTCCGGTCAGTTTCGTTGGGTATCAAGACACCGGTTATTACGCTGAGCGTTCAGGCTCCGGTCAGTTTCATTGGGTATGCAGACTCCGGTTATTTCGTTGGTCGTTCAGTCTCCGGTCAGTTTCGTTGAGTATCCAGACTCCAGTTATTACGTTGAGCGTTCAGGCTCCAGTCAGTTTCGTTGGGTATCCAAACTCTGGTTATTACGTTGAGCGTTCAGGATCCAGTCATTTTCGTTGAGTATCATAACTCTGGTTATTACATTGAGCGTTCAGGCTCCGGTCAGTTTCGTTGAGTATCCAGACTCCTGTTATTACGTTGAGTGTTCAGGCTCCGGTCAGTTTAGTTGAATATCCAAACTCTGGTTATTAAGTTGAGCGTTCAGGCTCCGGTCATTTTCATTGAGTATCCAGACTCTGGTTATTATGTTGAGCGTTCAGGCTCCGGTCAGTTTCGTTGAGTATCCAGATTTCGGTAATTACGTTGAGCGTTCAGGCTCCGGTCAGTTTCGTTGGGTATCAAGACACCGGTTATTACGTTGAGCGTTCAGGCTCCGGTCAGTTTCATTGGGTATCCAGACTCCGGTTATTACGTTGATCGTTCAGTCTCCAGTCAGTTTCGTTGAGTATCCAGACTCCAATTATTACGTTGAGCGTTCAGACTCCAGTCAGTTTCGTTGGGTATCCAAACTTCGGTTATTACGTTAAGCGTTCAGGCTCCGGTCATTTTTGTTGTGTATCCAGACTCTAGTTATTACGTTGAGCGTTCAGGCTCTAGTCAGTTTTGTTGAGTATCCAGAGTTCGGTTATTACGTTGAGCGTTAAGGCTCCGGTCAGTTTCGTTGGGTATCAAGACACCGATTATTATGTTGAGCGTTCAGGCTCCGGTCAGTTTCATTGGGTATCCAGACTCCGGTTATTACGTTGATCGTTCAGGCTCCGGTCAGTTTCGTTGGGTATCCAGACTCCGGTTATTACGTTGAGCGTTCAGGCTCCGGTCAGTTTCGTTGGGTATCCAGACTCCGGTTATTACGTTGAGCGTTCAGGCTACAGTCATTTTCGTTGAGTATCCAGACTCCTGTTATTACGTTGAGCGTTCAGGCTCCGGTCAGTTTCGTTGAGTATCCAGACTCTGGTTATTAAGTTGAGCGTTCAGGCTCCGGTCATTTTTGTTGAGTATCCAGAGTCTGGTTATTACGTTGAGTGTTCAGGCTCCGGTCAGTTTCATTGAGTATCCAGATTCCGGTTATTACGTTGATCGTTCAGGCTCCGGTCAGTTTCGTTGGGTATCAAGACACCGGTTATTAAGCTGAGCGTTCAGGCTCCGGTCAGTTTCATTGGGTATCTAGACTCAGGTTATTTCGTTGGTCGTTCAGTCTCTGGTCAGTTTCGTTGAGTATCCAGACTCCAGTTATTACGTTGAGCGTTCAGGCTTCAGTCAGTTTCGTTGGGTATCCAAACTCTGGTTATTACGTTGAGCGTTCAAGATCCAGTCATTTTCGTTGAGTATCATGACTCTGGTTATTACATTGAGTGTTCAGGCTCCGGTCAGTTTCGTTGAGTATCCAGACTCCGGTTATTACGT
Source organism: Lathyrus sativus (assembly GCA_963859935.3). Taxonomy (NCBI): domain Eukaryota; kingdom Viridiplantae; phylum Streptophyta; class Magnoliopsida; order Fabales; family Fabaceae; genus Lathyrus; species Lathyrus sativus. Next base: position 247,198,310 of record OZ012736.1, on the reverse strand, counting down.
TGATTGTTCAGGCTCCGGTCAGTTTAGTTGAGTATCCAAACTCTGGTTATTAAGTTGAGCGTTCAGGCCTCGGTCATTTTTGTTGAGTATCCAGACTCTGGTTATTACGTTGAGCGTTCAGGCTCCGGTCAGTTTCGTTGAGTATCCAGATTCCGGTTATTACGTTGATCGTTCAAGCTCCGGTCAGTTTCGTTGGGTATCAAGACACCGGTTATTACGCTGAGCGTTCAGGCTCCGGTCAGTTTCATTGGGTATCCAGACTCTGGTTATTACTTTGAGCATTCAGGCTCCGGTCAGTTTCGTTGAGTATCCAGACTCCAGTTATTACGTTGAGCGTTCAGGCTCCAGTCAGTTTCGTTGGCTATCCAAACTCTGGTTATTACGTTGAGCGTTCAGGCTCGGGTCAGTTTCGTTGGGTATCAAGACACCGGTTATTACGTTGAGCGTTCAGGCTCCGGTCAGTTTCATTGGGTATCCAGACTACGGTTATTACGTTGATCGTTCAGTCTCCGGTCAGTTTCGTTGAGTATCCAGACTCCAGTTATTATGTTGAGCGTTCAGACTCCAGTCCGTTTCGTTGGGTATCCAAACTCCGGTTATTACGTTAAGCGTTCAGGCTCCGGTCATTTTTGTTGTGTATCCAGACTCTAGTTATTACGTTGAGCGTTCAGGCTCCGGTCAGTTTCGTTGAGTATCCAGATTCCGATTATTACGTTGAGCGTTCAGGCTTCGGTCAGTTTCGTGGGTATCCAGACTTCGGTTATTACGTTGAGCGTTTAGGCTCCTGTCATTTTTGTTGAGTATCCAGACTCCGGTTATTAAGTTGAGCGTCAGGCTCCGATCATTTTCGTTGAGTATCCAGACTCCGGTTATTACGTTGATCGTTCAGGCTCCGGTCAGTTTCGTTGAGTATCCAGATTACGGTTATTACGTTGAGCGTTCAGGATCCGGCAGTTTCGTTGGGTATCCAGACTCCGTTGATTACGTTGAGCGTTCAGGCTCCAGTCATTTTCGTTGAGTATCCAGACTCCTGTTATTACGTTGAGCGTTCAGGCTCCGGTCAGTTTCGTTGAGTATCCAGACTGTGGTTATTAAGTTGAGCGTTCAGGCTCCGGTCATTTTTGTTGAGTATCCGGACACTGGTTATTACGTTGAGCGTTCAGGCTCCGGTCAGTTTCGTTGAGTATCCAGATTCCGGTTATTACGTTGATCGTTCAGGCTCCGGTCAGTTTCGTTGGGTATCAAGACACCGGTTATTAAGCTGAGCGTTCAGGCTCCTGTCTTTTTCATTGAGTATCCAGATTCCGGTTATTACGTTGAGCGTTCAGGCTCCGGTCAGTTTCGTTGGGTATCCAGACTCCGGTTATTACGTTGAGCGTTCAGGCTCCGGTCAGTTTCGTTGGGTATCCAGACTCCGGTTATTACGTTGAGCGTTCAGGCTCCAGTCATTTTTGTTGAGTATCCAGACTCCTGTTATTACGTTGAGCGTTCAGGCTCCGGTCAGTTTCGTTGAGTATCCAGACTCTGGTTATTAAGTTGAGCGTTCTGGCTCCGGTCATTTTTGTTGAGTATCCAGACTCTGGTTATTACGTTGAGCGTTCAGGCTCCGGTCAGTTTCGTTGAGTATCCAGATTCCGGTTATTACGTTGATCTTTCAGGCTCCGGTCAGTTTTGTTGGGTATCAAGACACCGGTTATTACGCTGAGCGTTCAGGCTCCGGTCAGTTTCATTGGGTATGCAGACTCCGGTTATTTCGTTGGTCGTTCAGTCTCCGGTCAGTTTCGTTGAGTATCCAGACTCCAGTTATTACGTTGAGCGTTCAGGCTCCAGTCAGTTTCGTTGGGTATCCAAACTCTGGTTATTACGTTGAGCGTTCAGGATCCAGTCATTTTCGTTGAGTATCATAACTCTGGTTATTACATTGAGCGTTCAGGCTCCGGTCATTTACGTTGAGTATCCAGACTCCTGTTATTACGTTGAGTGTTCAGGCTCCGATCAGTTTAGTTGAATATCCAAACTCTGGTTATTAAGTTGAGCGTTCAGGCTCCGGTCATTTTCATTGAGTATCTAGACTCTGGTTATTATGTTGAGCGTTCAGGCTCCGGTCAGTTTCGTTGAGTATCCAGATTTCGGTAATTACGTTGAGCTTTCAGGCTCCGGTCAGTTTCGTTGGGTATCAAGACACCGGTTATTACGTTGAGCGTTCAGGCTCCGGTCAGTTTAATTGGGTATCCAGACTACGGTTATTACGTTGATCGTTCAGTCTCCGGTCAGTTTCGTTGAGTATCCAGACTCCAGTTATTATGTTGAGCGTTCAGACTCCAGTCCGTTTCGTTGGGTATCCAAACTCCGGTTATTACGTTAAGCGTTCAGGCTCCGGTCATTTTTGTTGTGTATCCAGACTCTAGTTATTACGTTGAGCGTTCAGGCTCCGGTCAGTTTCGTTGAGTATCCAGATTCCGATTATTACGTTGAGCGTTCAGGCTCCGGTCAGTTTCGTGGGTATCCAGACTCCGGTTATTACGTTGAGCGTTTAGGCTCCGGTCATTTTTGTTGAGTATCCAGACTCCGGTTATTAAGTTGAGCGTCAGGCTCCGATCATTTTCGTTGAGTATCCAGACTCCGGTTATTACGTTGATCGTTCAGGTTCCGGTCAGTTTCGTTGAGTATCCAGATTACGGTTATTACGTTGAGCGTTCAGGATCCGGCAGTTTCGTTGGGTATCCAGACTCCGTTGATTACGTTGAGCGTTCAGGCTCCAGACATTTTCATTGAGTATCCAGACTCCTGTTATTACGTTGAGCGTTCAGGCTCCGGTCAGTTTCGTTGAGTATCCAGACTCTGGTTATTAAGTTGAGCGTTCAGGCTCCGGTCATTTTTGTTGAGTATCCGGACTCTGGTTATTACGTTGAGCGTTCAGGCTCCGGTCAGTTTCGTTGAGTATCCAGATTCCGGTTATTACGTTGATCGTTCAGGCTCCGGTCAGTTTCGTTGGGTATCAAGACACCGGTTATTAAGCTGAGCGTTCAGGCTCCTGTCTTTTTCATTGAGTATCCAGATTCCGGTTATTACGTTGAGCGTTCAGGCTCCGGTCAGTTTCGTTGGGTATCCAGACTCCGGTTATTACGTTGAGCGTTCAGGCTCCGGTCAGTTTCGTTGGGTATCCAGACTCCGATTATTACGTTGAGCGTTCAGGCTCCAGTCATTTTCGTTGAGTATCCAGACTCCTGTTATTACGTTGAGCGTTCAGGCTCCGGTCAGTTTCGTTGAGTATCCAGACTCTGGTTATTAAGTTGAGCGTTCTGGCTCCGGTCATTTTTGTTGAGTATCCAGACTCTGGTTATTACGTTGAGCGTTCAGGCTCCGGTCAGTTTCGTTGAGTATCCAGATTCCGGTTATTACGTTGATCTTTCAGGCTCGGGTCAGTTTCGTTGGGTATCAAGACACCGGTTATTACGCTGAGCGTTCAGGCTCCGGTCAGTTTCATTGGGTATGCAGACTCCGGTTATTTCGTTGGTCGTTCAGTCTCCGGTCAGTTTCGTTGAGTATCCAGACTCCAGTTATTACGTTGAGCGTTCAGGCTCCAGTCAGTTTCGTTGGGTATCCAAACTCTGGTTATTACGTTGAGCGTTCAGGATCCAGTCATTTTCGTTGAGTATCATAACTCTGGTTATTACATTGAGCGTTCAGGCTCCGGTCAGTTTCGTTGAGTATCCAGACTCCTGTTATTACGTTGAGTGTTCAGGCTCCGGTCAGTTTAGTTGAATATCCAAACTCTGGTTATTAAGTTGAGCGTTCAGGCTCCGGTCATTTTCATTGAGTATCCAGACTCTGGTTATTATGTTGAGCGTTCAGGCTCCGGTCAGTTTCGTTGAGTATCCAGATTTCGGTAATTACGTTGAGCGCTCAGGCTCCGGTCAGTTTCGTTGGGTATCAAGACACCGGTTATTACGTTGAGCGTTCAGGCTCCGGTCAGTTTCATTGGGTATCCAGACTCCGGTTATTACGTTGATCGTTCAGTCTCCAGTCAGTTTCGTTGAGTATCCAGACTCCAATTATTACGTTGAGCGTTCAGACTCCAGTCAGTTTCGTTGGGTATCCAAACTTCGGTTATTACGTTAAGCGTTCAGGCTCCGGTCATTTTTGTTGTGTATCCAGACTCTAGTTATTACGTTGAGCGTTCAGGCTCTAGTCAGTTTTGTTGAGTATCCAGATTCCGGTTATTACGTTGATTGTTCAGGCTCCGGTCAGTTTCGTTGGGTATCAAGACACCGGTTATTAAGCTGAGCGTTCAGGCTCCGGTCAGTTTCATTGGGTATCCAGACTCCGATTATTTCGTTGGTCGTTCAGTCTCTGGTCAGTTTCGTTGAGTATCCAGACTCCAGTTATTACGTTGAGCGTTCAGGCTCCGGTCAGTTTCGTTGGGTATCCAGACTCCGGTTATTACGTTGAGCGTTCAGGCTCCAATCATTTTCGTTTAGTATCCAGACTCCTGTTATTACGTTGAGCGTTCAGGCTCCGGTCAGTTTCGTTGAGTATCTAGACTCTGGTTATTAAGTTGAGCGTTCAGGCTCTGGGCATTTTTGTTGAGTATCCAGACTCTGGTTATTACGTTGAGCGTTCAGGCTCCGGTCAGTTTCGTTGAGTATCCAGATTCCGGTTATTACGTTGATCGTTCAGGCTCTGGTCAGTTTCGTTGGGTATCAACACATCGGTTATTACACTGAGCGTTCAGGCTCCGGTCAGTTTCATTGGGTATCCAGACTCCGGTTATTTCGTTGGTCGTTCAGTCTCCGGTCAGTTTCGTTGAGTATCCAGACTCCAGTTATTACGTTGAGCGTTCAGGCTCCAGTCAGTTTCGTTGGGTATCCAAACTCTGGTTATTACGTTGAGCGTTCAGGCTCCGGTCATTTTCGTTGAGTATCCAGACTCTGGTTATTACGTTGAGCGTTCAGGCTCCGGTCAGTTTCATTGAGTATCCAGATTTCGGTTATTACGTTGAGCGTTCAGGCTCCTGTCAGTTTCGTTGGGTATCAAGACACCGGTTATTACGTTGAGCATTCAGGCTCCGGTCAGTTTCATTGGGTATCCAGACTCCGGTTATTACGTTGATCATTCATTCACTGGTCAGTTTCGTTGAGTATCCAGACTCCAGTTATTACGTTGAGCGTTCAGACTCCTGTCAGTTTCGTTGGGAATCCAAACTCCGGTTATTACGTTAAGCGTTCAGGCTCCGGTCATTTTTGTTGTGTATCCAAACTCTAGTTATTACGTTGAGCGTTCAGGCTCCGGTTAGTTTCGTTGAGTATCCAGATTGCAATTATTACGTTGAGCGTTCAGGCTCCGGTCAGTTTCTTTGGGTATCAAGACTCCGGTTATTAAGTTGAGCGTCAGGCTCCGGTCATTTTCGTTGAGTATCCAGACTCCGGTTATTACGTTGATCGTTCAGGCTCCTGTCAGTTTCGTTGAGTATCCTGATTCTGGTTATTACGTTGAGCGTTTAGGATCCGGCAGTTTCGTTGGGTATCCAGACTCCGTTGATTACATTGATCGTTCAGGCTCTTGTCTTTTTCATTGAGTATTCAGATTCCGGTTATTACATTGAGCGTTCAGGCTCCGGTCAGTTTCGTTGGGTATCCAGACTCCGATTATTACTTTGAGCGTTCAGGCTCTGGTCAGTTTCGTTGGGTATCCAGACTCCGGTTATTACGTTGAGCGTTCAGGCTCCAGTCATTTTCGTTGAGTATCCAGACTCCTGTTATTACGTTGAGCGTTCAGGCTCCGGTCAGTTTCGTTGAGTATCCAGACTCTGGTTATTAAGTTGAGCGTTCAGGCTCCGGCTATTTTTGTTGAGTATCCACACTCTGGTTATTACGTTGAGTGTTCAGGCTCCGGTCAGTTTCGTTGAGTATCCAGATTCCGGTTATTACGTTGATCGTTCAGGGTCCGGTCAGTTTCGTTGGGTATCAAGACACCGGTTATTAAGCTGAGCGTTCAGGCTCCGGTCAGTTTCATTGGGTATCCAGACTCCGGTTATTTCGTTGGTCGTTTAGTCTCTGGTCAGTTTCGTTGAGTATCCAGACTCCAGTTATTACGTTGAGCGTTCAGGCTTCAGTCAGTTTCGTTGGGTATCCAAAATCTGGTTATTATGTTGAGCGTTCAGGATCCAGTCATTTTCGTTGAGTATCATAACTCTGGTTATTACATTGAGCGTTCAGGCTCCGGTCAGTTTCGTTGAGTATCCAGACTCCGGTTATTACGTTGATCGCTCAGGCTCCGGTCAGTTTAGTTGAGTATCCAAACTCTGGTTATTAACTTGAGCGTTCAGGCCTCGGTCATTTTTGTTGAGTATCCAGACTATGGTTATTACGTTGATCGTTCAGCCTCCGGTCAGTTTCGTTGAGTATCCAGACTGCGGTTATTACGTATAGCGTTCAGGCTCTGGTCAGTTTCGTTAGGTATCAAGACACCGGTTGTTACCTTGAGCGTTCAGGCCCCGGTCAGTTTCATTGGGTATCCAGACTCCGGTTATTACGTTGATCGTTCAGTCTCCGGTCAGTTTCGTTGAGTATCCAAACTCCAGTTATTACGTTGAGCGTTCAGACTCCAGTCAGTTTCTTGGGTATCTAAACTCCGGTTATTAAGTTAAGTGTTCAAGCTCCGGTCATTTTTGTTGTGTATCCAGACTCTAGTTATTACGTTGAGCGTTCAGGCTCCGGTCAGTTTCGTTGAGTATCCAGATTCCAATTATTACGTTGAGCGTTTAGGCTCCGGTCAATTTCTTTGGGTATCAAGACACCGGTTATTACGTTGAGCGTTCAGGCTCCGGTCAGTTTCATTGGGTATCCAGACTCCGGTTATTACGTTGATCGTTCAGTCTCCGGTCAGTTTTGTTGAGTATCCAGACTCAAGTTATAACGTTGAGCGTTCAGAGTCCAGTCAGTTTCGTTGGGTATCCAAACTCCGGTTATTACGTTAAGCGTTCAGGCTCCGGTCATTTTTGTTGTGTATCCAAACTCTAGTTATTATGTTGAGCGTTCAGGCTCCGGTCAGTTTCATTGAGTATCCAGATTCCGATTATTACGTTGAGCGTTCAGGCTCCGGTCAGTTTCGTGGGTATCCAGACTCTGGTTATTACGTTGAGCGTTTAGGCTCCGGTCATTTTTGTTGAGTATCCAGACACCGGTTATTAAGTTGAGCGTTAGGCTCCGATCATTTTCGTTGAGTATCCAGACTCTGGTTATTACGTTGATCGTTCAACCTCCGGTCAGTTTTGTTGAGTATCCAGACTGCGGTTATTACGTTGAGCATTCAAGCTCCGGTCAGTTTCGTTGGGTATCAAGACACCGGTTATTACGTTGAGCATTCAGGCCCCGATCAGTTTCATTGGGTATCCAGACTCCGGTTATTACGTTGATCATTCAGTCTCCGGTCAGTTTCGTTGAGTATCCAGACTCCAGTTATTACATTGAGCGTTCAGACTCCAGTCAGTTTCGTTGGGTATCCAAACTCCGGTTATTACGTTAAGCGTTCAGGCTCCGGTCATTTTTGTTATGTATCAAGACTCTAGTTATTAGATTGAGCGTTCAGGCTCCGGTCAGTTTCGTTGAGTATCCAGATTCCGATTATTACGTTGAGCATTCAGGCTCCGGTCAGTTTCGTTGGGTATCAAGACACCGGTTATTACGTTGAGCGTTCAGGCTCCAGTCAGTTTCATTGGGTATCTAGACTCCGGTTATTACGTTGATCGTTCAGTCTTCGGTCAGTTTTGTTGAGTATCCAGACTCCAGTTATTACATTGAGCGTTCAGACTCCAGTCAGTTTCGTTGGGTATCCAAACTCCGGTTATTACGTTAAGCGTTCAGGCTCCGGTCATTTTTGTTGTGTATCCAGACTCTAGTTATTACGTTGAGCGTTCAGGCTCCGGTCAGTTTCGTTGAGTATCCAGATTCCGATTATTACGTTGAGCTTTCAGGCTCAGGTCAGTTTCGTGGGTATCCAGACTCCGGTTATTACGTTGAGCGTTTAGGCTCCGGTCATTTTTGTTGAGTATCCAGACTCCGGTTATTAAGTTGAGCGTCAGGTTGCGATCATTTTCGTTGAGTATCCAGACTCCGGTTATTACGTTGATCGTTCAGGCTCCGGTCAGTTTCGTTGAGTATCCAGACTCCAGTTATTACGTTGAGCGTTCAAACTCCAGTCAGTTTCGTTGGGTATCCAAACTCCGTTTATTAAGTTAAGTGTTCAAGCTCCGGTCATTTTTGTTGTGTATCCAGACTCTAGTTATTACGTTGAGCGTTCAGGCTCCGGTCAGTTTCGTTGAGTATCCAGATTCCAATTATTACGTTGAGCGTTCAGGCTCCGGTCATTTTCTTTGGGTATCAAGACACCGGTTATTACGTTGAGCGTTCAGGCACCGGTCAGTTTCATTGGGTATCCAAACTCCGGTTATTACGTTGATCATTCAGTCTCCGGTCAGTTTTGTTGAGTATCCAGACTCAAGTTATTACGTTGAGCGTTCAGAGTCCAGTCAGTTTCGTTGGGTATCCAAACTCCGGTTATTACGTTAAGCGTTCAGGCTCCGATCATTTTTGTTGTGTATCCAGACTCTAGTTATTATGTTGAGCGTTCAGGCTCCGGTCAGTTTCATTGAGTATCCAGATTCCGATTATTACGTTGAGCGTTCGGGCTCCGGTAAGTTTCGTGGGTATCCAGACTCTGGTTATTACGTTGAGCGTTTAGGCTCCGGTCATTTTTGTTGAGTATCCAGACTCCGGTTATTAAGTTTAGCGTTAGGCTCCGATCATTTTCGTTGAGTATCCAGACTCTGGTTATTACGTTGATCGTTCAACCTCCGGTCAGTTTTGTTGAGTATCCAGACTGCAGTTATTACGTTGAGCATTCAGGCTCCGGTCAGTTTCGTTGGGTATCAAGACACCGGTTATTACGTTGAGCATTCAGGCCCCGATCAGTTTCATTGGGTATCCAGACTCCGGTTATTACGTTGATCGTTCAGTCTCCGGTCAGTTTCGTTGAGTATCCAGACTCCAGTTATTACATTGAGCGTTCAGACTCCAGTCAGTTTCGTTGGGTATCCAAACTCCGGTTATTACGTTAAGCGTTCAGGCTCCGGTCATTTTTGTTATGTATCCAGACTCTAGTTATTACATTGAGCGTTCAGGCTCCGGTCAGTTTCGTTGAGTATCCAGATTCCGATTATTACGTTGAGCATTCAGGCTCCGGTCAGTTTCGTTGGGTATCAAGACACCGGTTATTACGTTGAGCGTTCAGGCTCCGGTCAGTTTCATTGGGTATCCAGACTCCGGTTATTACGTTGATCGTTCAGTCTCCGGTCAGTTTTGTTGAGTATCCAGACTCCAGTTATTACGTTGAGCATTCAGACTCCAGTCAGTTTCGTTGGGTATCCAAACTCCGGTTATTACGTTAAGCGTTCAGGCTCTGGTCATTTTTGTTGTGTATCCAGACTCTAGTTATTACGTTGAGCGTTCAGGCTCCGGTCAGTTTCGTTGAGTATCTAGATTCCGATTATTACGTTGAGCGTTCAGGCTCCGGTCAGTTTCGTGGGTATCCAGACTCCGGTTATTACGTTGAGCGTTTAGGCTCCGGTCATTTTTGTTGAGTATCCAGACTCCGTTTATTAAGTTGAGCGTCAGGCTCCGATCATTTTCGTTGAGTATCCAGACTCCGGTTATTACGTTTGTCGTTCAGGCTCCGGTCAGTTTCGTTGAGTATCCAGATTCCGGTTATTACGTTGAGCGTTCAGGATCCGGCAGTTTCGTTGGGTATCCAGATTCCGTTGATTAAGTTGATCGTTCAGGCTCCTATTTTTTTCATTGAGTATCCAGATTCCGGTTATTACGTTGAGCGTTCAGGCTCCGGTCAGTTTCGTTGGGTATCCAGACTCCGGTTATTACGTTGAGTGTTCAGGCTCCAGTCATTTTCGTTAAGTATCCAGACTCCTGTTATTACATTGAGCGTTCAGGCTCCGGTCAGTTTCGTTGAGTATCCAGACTCTGGTTATTAAGTTGAGCGTTCAGGCTTCGGTCATTTTTGTTGAGTATCCAGACTCTGGTTATTATGTTGAGCGTTCAGGCTCCGGTCAGTTTCGTTGAGTATCCAGATTCCGGTTATTATGTTGATCGTTCAGTCTCCGGTCAGTTTTGTTAAGTATCCAAACTCTACTTATTACGTTGAGCGTTCAGACTCCAGTTAGTTTCGTTGGGTATCCAAACTCCGGTTATTACGTTAAGCGTTCAGGCTCCGGTCTTTTTTGTTGTGTATCCAGACTCTAGTTATTATGTTGAGCGTTCAGGCTCCGGTCAGTTTCGTTGAGTATCCAGATTCCGATTATTACGTTGAGCATTCAGTCTCCGGTCAGTTTCGTGGGTATCCAGACTCCGGTTATTACGTTGAGCGTTTAGGCTCCGGTTATTTTTGTTGAGTATCCAGACTCCGGTTATTAAGTTGAGCGTCAGGCTCCGATCATTTTCGTTGAGTATCCAGACTCTGGTTATTACGTTGATCGTTCAGGCTCCGGTCAGTTTCGTTGAGTATCCAGATTCCGGTTATTACGTTGAGCGTTCAGGATCCGGCAGTTTCGTTGGGTATCCAGACTCCGTTGATTACGTTGATCGTTCAGGCTCCTGTATTTTTCATTGAGTATCCAGATTCCGGCTATTACGTTGAGCGTTCAGGCTCCGGTCAGTTTCGTTGGGTATCCAGACTCCGGTTATTACGTTGAGCGTTCAGGCTCCAGTCAGTTTCGTTGGGTATCCAGACTCCGGTTATTACGTTGAGCATTCAGGCTCCAGTCATTTTCGTTGAGTATCCAGACTCCTGTTATTACGTTGAGCATTCAGGCTCCGGTCAGTTTCGTTGAGTATCCAGACTCTGGTTATTAAGTTTAGCGTTCAGGCTCCGATCATTTTCGTTGAGTATCCAGACTCTGGTTATTACGTTGAGCGTTCAGGCTCCGGTCAGTTTCGTTGAGTATCCAGATTCCGGTTATTACGTTGATCGTTCAGTCTCCGGTCAGTTTTGTTGAGTATCCAGACTCCAATTATTACGTTGAGCATTCAGACCCCAGTCAGTTTCGTTGGGTATCCAAACTCCGGTTATTACGTTAAGCGTTCAGGCTCCGATCATTTTTGTTGTGTATCCAGACTCTAGTTATTACGTTGAGCGTTCAGGCTCCGGTCAGTTTCGTTGAGTATCCAGATTCTGATTATTACGTTGAGCGTTCAGGCTCCGGTCAGTTTCGTGAGTATCCAGACTCCGGTTATTACGTTGAGCGTTTAAGCTCCGGTCATTTTTGTTGAGTATCCAGACTCCGTTTATTAAGTTGAGCGTCAGGCTCCGATCATTTTCGTTGAGTATCCAGACTCCGGTTATTACGTTGATCGTTCAGGCTCCAGTCAGTTTCGTTGAGTATCCAGATTCCGGTTATTACGTTGAGCGTTCAGGATCCGGGAGTTTCGTTGGGTATCCAGATTCCGTTGATTAAGTTGATCGTTCAGGCTCCTATCTTTTTCATTGAGTATCCAGATTCCGGTTATTACGTTGAGCGTTCAGGCTCCGGTCAGTTTCGTTGGGTATCCAGACTCCGGTTATTACGTTGAGCGTTCAGGCTCCAGTCATTTTCGTTAAGTATCCAGACTCCTGTTATTACATTGAGCGTTCAGGCTCCGGTCAGTTTCGTTGAGTATCCAGACTCTGGTAATTAAGTTGAGCGTTCAGGCTTCGGTCATTTTTGTTGAGTATCCAGACTCTGGTTATTACGTTGAGCGTTCAGGCTCCGGTCAGTTTCGTTGAGTATCCAGATTCCGGTTATTATGTTGATCGTTCAGTCTTCGGTCAGTTTTGTTAAGTATCCAAACTCTAGTTATTACGTTGAGCGTTCAGACTCCAGTCAGTTTCGTTGGGTATCCAAACTCCGGTTATTACGTTAAGCGTTCAGGCTCCGGTCATTTTTGTTGTGTATCCAGACTCTAGTTATTATGTTGAGCGTTCAGGCTCCGGTCAGTTTCGTTGAGTATCCAGATTCCGATTATTACGTTGAGCATTCAGTCTCCGGTCAGTTTCGTGGGTATCCAGACTCCGGTTATTACGTTGAGCGTTTAGGCTCCGGTTATTTTTGTTGAGTATCCAGACTCCGGTTATTAAGTTGAGCGTCAGGCTCCGATCATTTTCGTTGAGTATCCAGACTCTGGTTATTGAGTTGATCGTTCAGGCTCCGGTCAGTTTCGTTGAGTATCCAGATTCCGGTTATTACGTTGAGCGTTCAGGATCCGGCAGTTTCGTTGGGTATCCAGACTCCGTTGATTACGTTGATCGTTCAGGCTCCTGTATTTTTCATTGAGTATCCAGATTCCGGCTATTACGTTGAGCGTTCAGGCTCCGGTCAGTTTCGTTGGGTATCCAGACTCCGGTTATTACGTTGAGCATTCAGGCTCCAGTCAGTTTCGTTGGGTATCCAGACTCCGGTTATTACGTTGAGCATTCAGGCCCCAGTCATTTTCGTTGAGTATCCAGACTCCTGTTATTACGTTGAGCATTCAGGCTCCGGTCAGTTTCGTTGAGTATCCAGACTCTGGTTATTAAGTTTAGCGTTCAGGCTCCGGTCATTTTTGTTGAGTATCCAGACTCTGGTTATTACGTTGAGCGTTCAGGCTCCGGTCAGTTTCGTTGAGTATCCAGATTCCGGTTATTACGTTGATCGTTCAGTCTCCGGTCAGTTTTGTTGAGTATCCAGACTCCAATTATTACGTTGAGCATTCAGACCCCAGTCAGTTTCGTTGGGTATCCAAACTCCGGTTATTACGTTAAGCGTTCAAGCTCCGGTCATTTTTGTTGTGTATCCAGACTCTAGTTATTACGTTGAGCGTTCAGGCTCCGGTCAGTTTCGTTGAGTATCCAGATTCTGATTATTACGTTGAGCGTTCAGGCTACGGTCAGTTTCGTGGTTATCCAGACTCCGATTATTAAGTTGAGCGTCAGGCTTCGATCATTTTCGTTGAGTATCCAGACTCCGGTTATTACGTTGATCGTTCAGGCTCCGGTCAGTTTCGTTGAGTATCCAGATTCCGGTTATTACGTTGAGCGTTCAAGATCCGGCAGTTTCGTTGGGTATCCAGACTCCGTTGATTACGTTGATCGTTCAGGCTCCTGTCTTTTTCATTGAGTATCCAGATTCCGGTTTTTACGTTTAGCGTTCAGGCTCCGGTCAGTTTTGTTGGGTATCCAGACTCCGGTTATTACGTTGAGCATTCAGGCTTCGGTCAGTTTCGTTTGGTATCCAGACTCCGGTTATTACGTTGAGCGTTCAGGCTCCAGTCATTTTCATTGAGTATCCAGACTCCTGTTATTACGTTGAGCGTTCAGGCTCCGGTCAGTTTCGTTGAGTATCCAGACACTGGTTATTAATTTAGGCGTTCAGGCTCCGGTCATTTTTGTTGAGTATCTAGACTCTGGTTATTACGTTGAGCGTTCAGGCTCCGGTCAGTTTCGTTGAGTATCCAGATTCCGGTTATTATGTTGATCGTTCAGGCTCCGGTCAGTTTTGTTGGGTATCAAGACACCGGTTATTAGGCTCAGCGTTCAGGCTCCGGTCAGTTTTATTGGGTATCCAGACTCCGGTTATTTCTTTGGTTGTTCAGGCTCCGGTCAGTTTCGTTGGGTATCAAAACACCGGTTATTACGCTGAGCGTTCAGGCTCCGGTCAGTTTCATTCGGTATCCAGACTCCGGTTATTTCATTGGTCGTTCAGTCTCCGGTCAATTTCGTTGAGTATCTAGACTCCTGTTATTACGTTGAGCGTTCGGGCTCCAGTCAATTTCGTTGAGTATCCAGATGCCGGTTATTACGTTGAGCGTTCAGGCTCAGGTCAGTTTCATTGGGTATCCAAACTCCAGTTATTACCTTGAGCGTTCAGGCTCCGGTCAGTTTCGTTGGGTATCCAGACTCCGGTTATTACGTTGATCGTTAAGACTCCAATAATTTTCGTTGAGTGTCCAGACTCCTGTTATTACATTGAGCGTTCAGGCTCCGGTCAGAGTCGTTGGGTATCCAGACACCGGTTATTACGTTGAGTATTCAGGGTCCGGTCATTTAAGTTGAGTATCCAGACTCCGGTTATTACGTTGAGCGTTCAAGCTCCGGTCAGTTTAGTTGAGTATCCAAACTCTGGTTATTAAGTTGAGCGTTCAGGCTCCGGTCATTTTCTTTGAGTATCAAGACTCTGGTTATTACGTTGATCATTCAGGCTCAAGTCAGTTTCGTTGAGTATCCAGATTCAAGTTATTACGTTGAGCGTTCAGGCTCCGGTCAGTTTCGTTGGGTATCAAGACACCGGTTATTACGTTGAGCGTTCAGGCTCCGGTCAGTTTCATTGGGTATCCAGACTCCGATTATTACATTGATCCTTCAGTCTCCGGTCAGTTTCGTTGAGCATCCAGACTCCAGTTATTACATTGAGCATTCAAGCTCCAGTCAGTTTCGTTGGGTATCCAAACTCCGGTTATTACGTTGAGCGTTCAGGCTCCTGTCATTTTCGTTGAGTATCCAGACTCTAGTAATTACGTTGAGCGTTCAGGCTCCGGAAAGTTTTGTTGAGTATCTGGATTCCGATTATTACGTTGAGCGTTCAGGCTTCGGTCAGTTTCGTTGGGTATCCAGACTCCGGTTATTACGTTGAGCGTTCAGGCTCCGGTCATTTTCGTTTAGTATCCAGACTCCGGTTATTAAGTTGAGCGTCAGGCTCCGATAATTTTCGTTGAGTATCCAGACTCTAGTTATTATGTTGAGCGTTCAGGCTCCGGTCAGTTTCGTTGAGTATCCAAATTCCATTTTTACGTTGAGCGTTCAGGCTCCAGTCAGTTTCGTTGGGTATCCAGACTCCGGTGATTACGGTGATCGTTCAGGCTCCAGTCATTTTCGTTGAGTATCCAGACTCGGGTTATTACATTGAGCGTTCAGGCTCCGGTCAGTTTCGTTGAGTATCCAGATTCCGGTTATTACATTGAGCGTTCAGGCTCTGGTATGTTTTGTTGGGTATCCAGACTCCGGTTATTACGTTGAGCAATCAGGCTCCGGTAAGTTTCGCTGGGTATCCAGACTCCGGTTATTACGTTGAGAGTTTAGGCTCCAGTCATTTTGGTTGAGTATCCAGACTCCTGTTATTACGTTGAGCGTTCAGGCTCCGGTCAGTTTCGTTGAGTATCCAGACATTGGTTATTAAGTTGAGCGTTCAGGCTCCGTTCATTTTTGTTGAGTATCCAGACTCTAGTTATTACATTGAGCGTTCAGGCTCCGGTCAGTTTTGTTGAGTATCCAGATTCTAGTTATTACGTTGAGTGTTCAGGCTCCAGTCAGTTTCATTGGGTATCAAGACACCGGTTATTACGCTGAGCGTTCAGGCTTTGGTCAATTTCATTGGGTATCCAGACTCCGTTGATTACGTTGATCGTTCAGGCTCCGGTCAGTTTCGTTGGGTATCCAGACTCCGGTGATTATGGTGATCGTTCAGGCTCCAGTCATTTTCGTTGAGTATCCAGACTCGGGTTATTACGTTGAGCGTTCAGGCTCCGGTCAGTTTCGTTGAGTATCCAGATTCCAGTTATTACGTTGAGCGTTCAGGCTCTGGTAAGTTTTGTTGGGTATCCAGACTTCGGTTATTACGTTGAGCAATCAGGCTCCGATAAGTTTCGTTGGGTATCCAGACTCAGGCTATTACGTTGAGCGTTTAGGCTCCAGTCATTTTCGTTGAGTATCCAGACTCCTGTGATTACCTTGAGCGTTCAGGCTCCGTTCAGTTTCGTTGAGTATCCAGACTTTGGTTATTAAGTTGAGCGTTCAGGCTCCGTTCATTTTTGTTGAGTATCCAGACTCTAGTTATTACATTGAGCGTTCAGGCTCCGATCAGTTTCGTTGAGTATCTAGATTCCGGTTATTACGTTGAGCGTTCAGGCTCCAGTCAGTTTCGTTGGGTATCAAGACACCGGTTATTACGCTGAGCATTCAGGCTCTGGTCAGTTTCATTGGGTATCCAGACTCCGGTTATTACATTGGTCGTTCAGTCTCCGGTCAGTTTCGTTGAGTATCCAGACTCCATTTATTACGTTGATCGTTCAGGCTCCAGTCAGTTTCGTTGGATATACAAACTCCGGTTATTATGTTGAGCGTTCAGGCTCCAGTCATTTTCGTTGAGTATCCAGACTCTAGTTATTACATTGAGCGTTCAGGCTCCGGTCAGTTTCGTTGAGTATCTGGATTCCGATTATTACGTTGAGCGTTCAGGCTCCGGTCAGTTTCGTTGAGTATCCAGACTCCGGTTATTACGTTGAGCGTTCAGGCTCCGGTCATTTTCGTTTAGTATCCAGACTCCGGTTATTCAGTTGAGCGTCAGGCTCCGATAATTTTCGTTGACTATCCAGACTCTGGTTATTACGTTGAGCGTTCAGGCTCCGGTCAGTTTCGTTGAGTATCCAAATTCCAGTTATTACGTTGAGCGTTCAGGCTCTTGTAACTTTTGTTGGGTATCCAGACTCCGGTTATTACGTTGAGCAATCAGGCTCCGGTAAGTTTCGTTGGGTATCCAGACTCTGGTTATTACGTTGAGCGTTTAGGCTCCAGTCATTTTCGTTGAGTATCCAGACTCCTATGATTACGTTGGCGTTCAGGCTCCGGTCAGTTTTGTTGAGTATCCAGACTTTGGTTATTAAGTTGAGCGTTCAGGCTCCGTTCATTTTTGTTGAGTATCCAGACTCTAGTTATTACATTGAGCGTTCAGGCTCCGGTCAGTTTCGTTGAGTATCCAGATTCCGGTTATTACGTTGAGCGTTCAGGCTCCAGTCAGTTTTGTTGGGTATCAAGACACCGGTTATTACGCTGAGCATTCAGGCTCTGGTCAGTTTCATTGGGTATCCAGACTCCGGTTATTACATTGGTCGTTCAGTCTCCGGTCAGTTTCGTTGAGTATCCAGACTCCAGTTATTACGTTGAGCGTTCAGGCTCCAGTCAGTTTCGTTGGGTATCCAAACTCCGGTTATTACGTTGAGCGTTCAGGCTCCGGTCATTTTCGTTGAGTATCCAGACTCTAGTTATTACGTTGAGCGTTCAGGCTCCGGTCAGTTTCGTTGAGTATCTGGATTCTGATTATTACGTTGAGTGTTCAGGATCCGGTCAGTTTCCTTGAGTATCCAGACTCCGGTTATTACGTTGAGCGTTCAGGCTCCGGTCATTTTCGTTTAGTATCCAGACTCCGGTTATTAAGTTGAGCGTCAAGCTCCGATAATTTTTGTTGAGTATCCAAATTCCAGTTATTACGTTGAGCGTTCAGGCTCCGGTCAGTTTCGTTGGGTATCCAGACTCCGGTGATTACGGTGATCGTTTAGGCTCCGATCATTTTCGTTGAGTATCCAGACTCGGGTTATTACGTTGAGCGTTCAGGCTCCGGTCAGTTTCGTTGAGTATCCAGATTCCGGTTATTACGTTGAGCCTTCAGGCTCTGGTAAGTTTCGTTGGGTATCCTGACTCCGGTTATTACGTTGAGCGTTTAGGCTCCAGTCATTTTCGTTTAGTATCCAGACTCCTGTGATTACGTTGAGCGTTCAGGCTCTGGTCAGTTTCGTTGAATATCCAGACTTTGGTTATTAAGTTGAGCGTTCAGGCTCCGTTCATTTTTGTTGAGTATCCAGATTCCGGTTATTACGTTGAACGTTCAGGCTCCAGTCAGTTTTGTTGGGTATCAAGACACCGGTTATTACGCTGAGCATTTAGGCTCTGGTCAGTTTCATTGGGTATCCAGACTCCGGTTATTACATTGGTCGTTCAGTCTCCGGTCAGTTTCGTTGAGTATCCAGACTCCAGTTATTACGTTGAGCGTTCAGGCTCCAGTCAGTTTCGTTGGGTATCCAGACTCCGATGATTACGGTGATCGTTCAGGCTCCGGTCATTTTCGTTGAGTATCCAGATTCTGGTTATTACGTTGAGTGTTCAGGCTCTGGTAAGTTTTGTTGGGTATCCAGACTCCGGTTATTACGTTGAGCAATCAGGCTCCGGTAAGTTTCGTTGGGTATCCTGACTCCGGTTATTACGTTGAACGTTTAGGCTCCAGTCATTTTCGTTTAGTATCCAGACTCCTATGATTACGTTGAGCGTTCAGGCTCCGGTCAGTTTCGTTGAGTATCCAGACTTTGGTTATTAAGTTGAGCGTTCAGGCACCGTTCATTTTTATTGAGTATCCAGACTCTAGTTATTACATTGAGCGTTCAGGCTCCGGTCAGTTTCGTTGAGTATACAGATTCCGGTTATTACGTTGAGCGTTCAGGCTCCAGTCAGTTTTGTTGGGTATCAAGACACCGGTTATTACGCTGAGCATTCAGGCTCTGTTCAGTTTCATTGGGTATCCAGACTCCGGTTATTACATTGGTCGTTCAGTCTCCGGTCAGTTTCGTTGAGTATCCAGACTCCAGTTATTACGTTGAGCGTTCAGGCTCCAGTCAGTTTCGTTGGGTATCCAAACTCCGGTTATTACGTTGAGCGTTCAGGCTCCGGTCATTTTCGTTGAGTATCCAGACTCTAGTTATTACGTTGAGCGTTCAGGCTCCGGTCAGTTTCGTTGAGTATCTGGATTCCGATTATTACGTTGAGCGTTCAGGCTCCGGTCAGTTTCGTTGAGTATCGAGACTCCGATTATTACGTTGAGCGTTCAGGCTCCGGTCATTTTCGTTACAATCCAGACTCCGGTTATTAAGTTGAGCGTCAGGCTCCGATAATTTTCGTTAAGTATCCAGACTCTGGTTATTACGTTGAACGTTCAGGCTCCGGTCAGTTTTGTTGAGTATCCAAATTCCAGTTATTACGTTGAGAGTTCAGGCTCCGGTCAGTTTCGTTGGGTATCCAGACTCCGGTGATTACGGTGATCGTTCAGGCTCCGGTCATTTACGTTGAGTATCCAGACTCGGGTTATTACGCTGAGCGTTTAGGCTCCGGTCAGTTTGGTTGAGTATCCAGATTCCGGTTATTACGTTGAGCGTTCAGGCTCTGGTATGTTTTGTTGGGTATCCAGACTCCGGTTATTACGTTGAGCAATTAGGCTCCGGTAAGTTTCGTTGGGTATCCAGACTCCGGTTATTACGTTGAGCGTTTAGGCTCCAGTCATTTTCGTTGAGTATCCAGACTCCTGTTATTACGTTGAGTGTTCAGTCTCCGGTCAGTTTCGTTGAGTATCCAGACTTTGGTTATTAAGTTAAGCGTTCAGGCTCTGTTCATTTTCGTTGAGTATCCAGACTCTAGTTATTACATTGAGCGTTCAGGCTCTGGTAAGTTTCGTTGAGTATTCAGATTCCGGTTATTACGTAGAGCGTTCAGGCTCCAGTCAGTTTCGTTCGGTATCAAGACACCGGTTATTACGTTGAGCGTTCAGGCTCCGGCAGTTTCATTGGGTATCCAGACTCCGAGTATTACATTGGTCGTTCAGTCTCCGGTCAGTTTCGTTGAGTATCCAGACTCCAAATATTACATTGAGCGTTCAGGCTCCAGTCAGTTTTGTTGGGTATCTAAACTCCGGTTATTACGTTGAGCGTTCAGGCTCTGGTCATTTTTGTTGAGGATCTAGTCTCTAGTTATTACGTTGAGCGTTCAGGCTCCGGTCAGTTTCGTTGAGTATCTGGATTCCGATTATTACGTTTACCGTTTAGGCTCTGGTCAGTTTCGGTTGGTATTCAGACTCCGGTTATTACGTTGAGCGTTCAGGCTCCAGTCATTTTCGTTTAGTATCCAGACTCCAGTTATTAAGTTGAGCGTCAGGCTCCGATAATTTTTGTTGAGTATCCAGACTCTGGTTATTACATTGAGCGTTCAGGCTCCGGTCAGTTTTGTTGAGTATCCAAATTCCAGTTATTACGTTGAGCGTTCAGGCTCCGGTCAATTTCGTTGGGTATCCAGACTCCGGTGATTACGGTGATCGTTCAGGCTCCGGTCATTTTCGTTGAGTATCCAGACTCGGGTTATTACGTTGAGCGTTCAGGCTCCGGTCAGTTTCGTTGAGTATCCAGATTCCGGTTATTACGTTGAGCGTTCAGGCTCTGGAAAGTTTTGTTGGGTATCCAGACTCCGCTTATTACGTTGAGCGTTTAGGCTCCAGTCATTTTCATTGAGTATCCAGACTCCTGTTATTACATTGAGCGTTCAGGCTCTGGTCAGTTTCGTTGAGTATCCAGACTTTTGTTATTAAGTTCAGCGTTCAGGCTCCGTTCATTTTCGTTGAGTATCCAGACTCTAGTTATTACATTGAGCGTTCAGGCTCCGGTCAATTTCGTTGAGTATACAGATTCTGGTTATTACGTTGAGCGTTCAGGCTCGAGTCAGTTTCGTTGGGTATCAAGACACCGGTTATTACGCTGAGCGTTCAGGCTCCGGTCAGTTTCATTGGGTATCCAGACTCCGGGTATTACATTGATCGTTCAGTCTCCGGTCAGTTTCGTTGAGTATCCAGACTCCAGTTATTAAGTTGAGCGTTCAGGCTCCAGTCAGTTTCGTTGGGTATCCAAACTCCGGTTATTACATTGAGCGTCCAGGCTCCGGTCATTTTCGTTGAGGATCCAGACACTAGTTATTACGTTGAGCGTTCAGGCTTCGGTCAGTTTCGTTGAGTATCTGGATTCCGATTATTACATTGAGCGTTCAGACTCCGGTCAGTTTCGTTGGGTATCCAGACTCTGGTTATTACGTTGAGCGTTCAGGCTCCGGTCATTTTCGTTTATTATCCAGACTCCGGTTAGTAAGTTGAGCGTCAGGCTCTGATAATTTTCGTTGAGTATCCAGACTCTGGTTATTACGTTGAGCGTTCAGGCTCCGGTCAGTTTTGTTGAGTATCCAAATTCCAGTTATTACGTTGAGCGTGCAGGCTCCGGTCAGTTTTGTTTGGTATCCAGACTTCGGTGATTACGGTGATTCTTCAGGCTCCGGTCATTTTCGTTGAGTATCCATACTCGAGTTATTACGTTGAGCGTTCAGGCTCCGGTCAGTTTTGTTGAGTATCCAGATTCCGGTTATTACGTTGAGCGTTCAGGCTCTGGTAAGTTTTGTTGGGTATCCAGACTCCGGTTATTACGTTGAGCGTTTAGGCTCCAGTCATTTTCATTGAGTATCCAGACTCCTGTTATTACGTTGAGCGTTCAGGCTCTGGTCAGTTTCGTTGAGTATCCAGACTTTAGTTATTAAGTTCAGTGTTCAGGCTCCGTTCATTTTCGTTGAGTATCCAGACTCTAGTTATTACATTGAGCGTTCAGGCTCCGGTCAGTTTCGTTGAGTATACAAATTCTGGTTATTACGTTGAGCGTTCAGGCTCGAGTCAGTTTCGTTGGGTATCAAGACACCGATTATTACGCTGAGCGTTCAGGCTCCGTTCAGTTTCATTGGGTATCCAGACTCCGGGTATTACATTGATCGTTCAGTCTCCGGTCAGTTTCGTTGAGTATCCAGACTCCAGTTATTACGTTGAGCGTTCAGGCTCCAGTCAGTTTCGTTGGGTATCCAAACTCCGGTTATTACATTGAGCGTTCAGGCTCCGGTCATTTTCGTTGAGGATCCAGACACTAGTTATTACGTTGAGCGTTCAGGCTTGGGTCAGTTTCGTTGAGTATCTGGATTCTGATTATTACGTTGAGCATTCAGACTCCGGTCAGTTTCGTTGGGTATCCAGACTCTGGTTATTACGTTGAGCGTTCAGGCTCCGGTCATTTTCGTTTATTATGCAGACTCCGGTTATTAAGTTGAGCGTCAGGCTCCGATAATTTTCGTTGAGTATCCAGACTCTGGTTATTACGTTGAGCGTTCAGGCTCCGGTCAGTTTTGTTGAGTATCCAAATTCCAGTTATTACGTTGAGCGTGCAGGCTCCGGTCAGTTTTTTTTGGTATCCAGACTCCGGTGATTACGGTGATTGTTCAGGCTCCGGTCATTTTCGTTGAGTATCCAGACTCGAGTTATTACGTTGAGCGTTCAGGCTCCGGTCAGTTTTGTTGAGTATCCAGATTCCGGTTATTACGTTGATCGTTCAGGCTCCGGTCAGTTTAGTTGAGTATCCAAACTCTGGTAATTAAGTTGAGCGTCAGGCTCCGGTCATTTTTGTTGAGTATCCAGATTCCGGTTATTACATTGAGCGTTCAGGCTCCGGTCAGTTTCGTTAGGTATCAAGACACCGGTTATTACATTGAGCGTTCAGGCTCCGGTCAGTTTCATTGGGTATCCAGACTCTGGTTATTACGTTGATCATTCAGTCTCTGGTCAGTTTCGTTGAGTATCCAGACTCCAGTTATTACGTTGAGCGTTCAGGATCCAGTCAGTTTCGTTGGGTATCCAAGCTCCGGTTATTAAGTTGAGCGTTCAAGCTCCGGTCATTTTTGTTGAGTATCCAGACTCTAGTTATTAAGTTGAACGTTCAGGCTCCAGTCAGTTTCATTGAGTATCCAAATTCTGATTATTACATTGAGCGTTCAGGCTCCGGTCATTTTCGTTTAGTATCCAGACTCCAGTTATTAAGTTGAGCGTCAGGCTCCGGTCAGTTTCATTGAGTATCCAGATTCCGATTATTACGTTGATCGTTCAGGCGCTGGTCAGTTTCGGTAGGTATCCAGACTCCGGTTATCACGTTGAGCGTTCAGGCTCCGGTAATTTTCGTTTAGTATCCAGATTCCAGTAATTAAGTTAAGCGTCAGGCTCCAAATATTTTCGTTGAGTATCCAAACTCTGGTTATTACGTTGAGCGTTCAGGCTAGGGTCAATTTCGTTGTGTATCCAGATTCCAGTTATTACGTTGAGCGTTCAGGATCCGGTCAGTTTCGTTGGGTATCCAGACTCCGGTGATTACGTTGATCGTTTAGGCTCCGGTCATTTTCGTTGAGTATCCAGACTCGGGTTATTACGTTTAACGTTCAGGTTTTGGTCAGTTTCGTTGAGTATCCAGATTCCGGATATTACGTTGAGCATTCAGGCTCTGGTCAGTTTTGTTGGGTATCCAGACTTCGGTTATTACGTTGAGCGTTCAGGCTCCGGTAAGTTTCGTTGGGTATCCAGACTCTGGTTATTACGTTGAGCATTCAGGCTCCACTCATTTTCGTTGAGTATCCAGACTCCTGTTATTACGTTGAGCGTTCAGGCTCCGGTCAGTTTCGTTGAGTATCCATACTCTGGTTATTAAGTTGAGCGTTCAGGCTTCGGTCATTTTCGTTGAGTATCCAGACTCCGGTTATTATGTTGAGTGTTCAGGCTCCAGTCAGTTTCGTTGAGTATCCAGACTCTAGTTATTACGTTGAGCGTTCAGGCTCCAGTCAGTTTCGTTGGGTATCCAAACTCCAGTTATTACGTTGAGCGTTCAGGCTGCGGTCATTTTCATTGAGGATCCAGTCTCTAGTTATTACGTTGAGCGTTCAGGCTCCGCTCAGTTTCGTTGAGTATCTGGATTCTGATTATTACGTTGACCGTTTATGCTCCGGTCAGTTTCGGTTGGTATCCAGACTCCGGTTATTACGTTGAGCGTTCAGGCTCAGATCATTTTCGTTTAGTATCCAGACTCCAGTTCTTAAGTTGAGCGTCAGGCTCCGATAATTTTTGTTGAGTATCCAGACTCTGGTTATTACGTTGAGCGTTCAGGCTCCGGTCAGTTTTGTTGGGTATCCAGACTCCGGTGATTACGGTGATCGTTCAGGCTCCGGTCATTTTCGTTGAGTATCCAGACTCGGGTTATTACGTTGAGCGTTCAGGCTCCGGTCAGTTTCGTTGAGTATCCAGATTTCGGTTATTACGTTGAGCGTTCAGGCTCTGGTAAGTTTTGTTGGGTATCCAGACTCCGGTTATTACGTTGAGCGTTTAGGCTCCAGTCATTTTCGTTGAGTATCTAGACTCCTGTTATTACGTTGAGCGTTCAGGCTCTGGTCAGTTTCGTTGAGTATCCAGACTTTGGATATTAAGTTGAGCGTTCAGGCTCCGTTCATTTTCGTTGAGTATCCAGACTCTAGTTATTACATTGAGCGTTCAGGCTCCAATAAGTTTCGTTGAGTATCTGGATTCCGATTATTACGTTGAGCGTTCAGGCTTCGGTCAGTTTCGTTGGGTATCCAGGCTCCGGTCAGTTTCGTTGTGTATCCAGATTCCGGTTATTACATTGAGCGTTCAGGCTCCAGTCAGTTTTGTTGGGTATCAAGACACCGGTTATTACGCTGAGCGTTCAGTCTCCGGTCAGTTTCGTTGTGTATCCATACTCTAGTTATTACGTTGAGCGTTCAGGTTCCAGTTAGTTTCGTTGGGTATCCAAACTTCGGTTATTACGTTGAGCGTTCATGCTCCTGTCATTTTCGTTGAGTATCCAGACTCTAGTTATTACGTTGAGCGTTCAGGCTCCAATAAGTTTCGTTGAGTATCTGGATTCCGATTATTACGTTGAGCGTTCAGGCTTCGGTCAGTTTCGTTGGGTATCCAGACTCCGGTTATTACGTTGAGCGTTCAGGCTCCGGTCATTTTCGTTTAGTATCCAGACTCCGGTTATTAAGTTGAGCGTCAGGCTCCGATAATTTTCATTGAGTATCCAGACTCTGGTTATTACGTTGAGAGTTCAGGCTCCGGTCAGTTTCGTTGAGTATCCAAATTCCAGTTATTACGTTGAGCGTTCAGGCTCCGGTCAGTTTCGTTGGGTATCCAGACTCCGGTGATTACGGTGATCGTTCAGGCTCTGGTCATTTTCGTTGAGTATCCAGACTCGGGTTATTAAGTTGAGCGTTCAGGATCTGGTCAGTTTCGTTGATTATCCAGATTCCGGTTATTACGTTGAGCGTTCAGGCTTTGGTAAGTTTTGTTGGGTATCCAGACTCCGGTTATTATGTTGAGAAATTTGGCTCCGGTAAGTTTCGTTGGGTATCCAGACTCCGGTTATTACGTTGAGCGTTTAGGCTCCTGTCATTTTTGTTGAGTATCCAGACTCCTGTTATTACGTTGAGCGTTCACGCTCCGGTCAGTTTCGTTGAGTATCCAGACTTTGGTTATTAAGTTGAGCGTTCAGGCTCCGTTCATTTTTGTTGAGTATCCAGACTCTAGCTATTACGTTGAGCGTTCAGGCTCCAGTCAGTTTCGTTGGGTATCCAAACTCTGGTTATTACGTTGAGCATTCAGTCTGCAGTCATTTTCGTTGAGGATCCAGTCTCTCGTTATTACGTTGAGCGTTCAGGCTCCGCTCAGTTTCGTTGAGTATCTGGATTCCGATTATTACGTTGACCATTTAGGCTCCGGTCAGTTTCGGTTGGTATCCAGACTCCGGTTATTACGTTGAGCGTTCAGGCTCCGGTCATTTTCGTTTAGTATCCAGACTCCAGCTATTAAGTTGAGCGTCAGGCTCCGATAATTTTTGTTGAGTATCCAGACTCTGGTTATTACGTTGAGCGTTCAGGCTCCGGTCAGTTTCGTTGAGTATCCAAATTCCAGTTATTACGTTGAGCGTCCAGGCTCCGGTCAGTTTCGTTAGGTATCCAGACTCCGGTGATTACGGTGATCGTTCAGGCTCCGGTCATTTTCTTTGAGTATCCAGACTCGGGTTATTACGTTGAGCATTCAGACTCCGGTCAATTTCGTTGAGTATCCAGATTCCGGTTATTACGTTGCGCGTTCAGGCTCTGGTAAGTTTTGTTGGGTATCCAGACTCCGGTTATTACGTTGAGCGTTTAAGCTCCAGTCATTTTCGTTGAGTATCCAGACTCCTGTTATCACGTTGAGCGTTCAGGCTCTGGTCAGTTTCATTGAGTATCCAGACTTTGGATATTAAGTTGAGCGTTCAGGCTCCGTTCATTTTCGTTGAGTATCCAGACTCTAGTTATTACATTGAGCGTTCAGGCTCCGGTCAGTTTCGTTATGTATCCAGATTCCGGTTATTACATTGAGCGTTCAGGCCCCAGTCAGTTTTGTTGGGTATCAAGACACCGGTTATTACGCTGAGCATTCAGGCTCTGGTCAGTTTCATTGGGTATCCAGACTCCGGTTATTACATTGGTCGTTCAGTCTCCGGTCAGTTTCGGTGAGAATCCAGACTCTAGTTATTACGTTGAGCGTTCAGGCTCCAGTCAGTTTCGTTGGGTATCCAAACTTCGGTTATTACGTTGAGCGTTCATGCTCCTGTCATTTTCGTTGAGTATCCAGACTCTAGTTATTACGTTGAGCGTTCAGGCTCCAATAAGTTTCGTTGAGTATCTGGATTCCGATTATTACGTTGAGCGTTCAGGCTTCGGTCAGTTTCGTTGGGTATCCAGACTCCGGTTATTACGTTGAGCGTTCAGGCTCCGGTCATTTTCGTTTAGTGTCCAGACTCCGGTTATTAAGTTGAGCGTCAGGCTCCGATAATTTTTGTTGAGTATCCAGACTCTGGTTATTACGTTGAGAGTTCAGGCTCCGGTCAGTTTCGTTGAGTATCCAAATTCCTGTTATTACGTTGAGCGTTCAGGCTCCGGTCAGTTTCGTTGGGTATCCAGACTCCGGTGATTACGGTGATCGTTCAGGCTCTGGTCATTTTCGTTGAGTATCCAGACTCGGGTTATTAAGTTGAGCGTTCAGGCTCTGGTCAGTTTCGTTGAGTATCCAGATTCCGATTATTACGTTGAGCGTTCAGGCTTTGGTAAGTTTTGTTGGGTATCCAGACTTCGGTTATTATGTTGAGCAATTAGGCTCTGGTAAGTTTCGTTGGGTATCCAGACTCCGGTTATTACGTTGAGCATTTAGGCTCCAGTCATTTTCGTTGAGTATCCAGACTCCTGTTATTACGTTGAGCGTTCAGGCTCCGGTCAGTTTCGTTGAGTATCCAGACTTTGGTTATTAAGTTGAGCGTTCAGGCTCCGTTCATTTTCGTTGAGTATCCAGACTCTAGTTATTACATTGAGCGTTCAGGCTCCGGTCAGTTTCGTTGAGTATACAGATTCCGGTTATTACGTTGAGCGTTCAGGCACCAGTCAGTTTCGTTGGGTATCAAGACACCGGTTATTACGCTGAGCGTTCAGGCTCCGGTCAGTTTCATTGGGTATCCAGACTCTGGGTATTACATTGGTCATTCAGTCTCCGGTCAGTTTCGTTGAGTATCCATACTCCAGTTATTACGTTGAGCGTTCAGGCTCCGATCATTTTCGTTGAGGATCCAAACTCTAGTTATTACGTTGAGCATTCAGGCTCCGGTCAGTTTCGTTGAGTATCTGGATTCCGATTATCACGTTGAGCGTTCAGGCTCCGGTCAGTTTCGTTGGGTATCCAGACTCCGGTTATTACGTTGAGCGTTCAGGCTCCGATAATTTTCGTTGAGTATCCAGACTCTGGTTATTACGTTTAGCGTTCAAGCTCCAGTCAGTTTCGTTGAGTATCCAAATTCCAGTTATTACGTTGAGCGTGCAGGCTCCGGTCAGTTTCGTTAGGTATCCAGACTCCGGTGATTACGGTGATCGTTCAGGCTCCGGTCATTTTCGTTGAGTATCCAGACTCGGGTTACTACGTTGAGCGTTCAGGCTCCGGTCAGTTTCGTTTAGTATCCAGATTCCGGTTATTACGTTGATCGTTCAGGCTCCGGTCAGTTTAGTTGAGTATCCAAACTCTGGTAATTAAGTTGAGCGTCAGGCTCCGGTCATTTTCGTTGAGTATCCAGACTCTGGTTATTACGTTGATTGTTCAGGCTCTGGTCAGTTTCGTTGAGTATCCAGATTCCGGTTATTACCTTGAGCGTTCGGGCTCCGGTCATTTTCGTTGAGTATCTAGACTCTGGTTATTACATTGAGCGTTCAGGCTCCGGTCAGTTTCATTGGGTATCCAGACTCCGGTTATTATGATGAGCGTTCAGGCTCCAGTCAGTTTCGTTGGGTATCAAGACACCGGTTATTACGCCCAACGTTCAGGCTCTAGTCAGTTTCGTTGGGTATCCAAGCTCCAGTTATTAAGTTGAGCGTTCAGGCTCCGGTCATTTTTGTTAAGCGTCAGGCTCCGAACATTTTTATTGAGTATCCAGACTCTGGTTATTACGTTGAGTGTTCAGGCTAGGGTCAGTTTCGTTGAGTATCCAGATTCCAGTTATTACGTTGAGCTTTCAGGCTCCGGTCAGTTTCGTTGGGTATCTAGACTCCGGTGATTACGTTGAGCGTTCAGGCTCCGGTAAGTTTCGTTGGGTATCCCGACTCCGGTTATTATGTTGAGCGTTCAGGTTCTGGTCAGTTTCGTTGAGTATCCAGATTCTTGTTATTATGTTGAGTGTTCAGGCTTTGGTCAGTTTTGTTGAGTATCCAAACTTCGGTTATTACGTTGAGCGTTCAGGCTCCGGTAAGTTTCGTTAGGTATCCAGACTCCGGTTATTATGTTGAGCGTTCAGGCTCTAGTCATTTTCGTTGAGTATCCAGACTCCTGTTATTACGTTGAGCGTTCAGGGTCCGGTCAGTTTTGTTGAGTATCCATACTCTGGTTATTAAGTTGAGCGTTCAGGCTCCGGTCATTTTCGTTGAGTATCCAGACTCCGGTTATTACGTTGAGTGTTCAGACTCCAGTCAGTTTCGTTGGGTATCAAGACACCGGTTATTACGCTGAGCGTTTAGGCTCCGGTCAGTTTCATTGGGTATCCAGACTCCGATTATTACGTTGGTCGTTTAGTCTCCGGTAAGTTTCAGTGACTTTCCCGACTCCAGTTATTACGTTGAGCGTTCAGGCTCCAGTCAGTTTCTTAGGTATCCAAATTCCGGTTATTACGTTGAGCATTCAGGATCGAGTCATTTTTGTTGAGTATCATAACTCTTGTTATTACATTGATCGTTCAGGCTCCGGTCAGTTTAGTTGAGTATCCAAACTCTGGTTATTAAGTTGAGCGTTCAGGCTCCAGTCATTTTTGTTGAGTATCCAGATTCAAGTTATTACGCTGAGCGTTCAGGCTCCGGTCAGTTTCGTTGGGTTTCCAGACTCCGGTGATTACGTTGATTGTTCAGGCTTCGGTCATTTTTGTTGAGTATCCAGACTCGGGTTATTACGTTCAGCGTTCAGGCTCTGGTCAGTTTCGTTGAGTATCCAGATTCTGGTTATTACGTTGAGCGTTCAAGCTCTGGTTAGTTTTGTTGGGTATCTAGACTTCGGTTATTACGTTGAGCATTCAGGCTCCGGTAAGTTTCGTTGGGTATCCAGACTCCGGTTATTACGTTAAGCGTTCAGGGTCTAGTCATTTTCGTTGAGTATCCAGACTCCTGTTATTACGTTGAGCGTTCAGGCTCCGGTCAGTTTCGTTGAGTATCCAGACTCTGGTTATTAAGTTGAGCGTTCAGGCTCCGGTCATTTTCGTTGAGTATCCAGACTCTGGTTATTACATTGAGCGTTCAGGCTCCGGTCAGTTTCGTTGAGTATCCAGATTCCGGTTATTACGATGGGCGTTCAGGCTCCAGCCAGTTTCGTTGGGTATCAAGACACCGGTTATTACGCTGAGCGTACAGGCTCCGGTCAGTTTCATTGGGTATCCAGACTCCGGTTACTACGTTGGTCGTTCAGTCTCCTGTTAGTTTCGTTGAGTATCCAGACTCCAGCTATTACCTTGAGCGTTCAGGCTCCAGTCAGTTTCGTTGGGTATCCAAATTCCGGTTATTACGTTGAGCATTCAGGATCCAGTCATTTTTGTTGAGTATCATAACTCTGGTTATTACATTGAGCGTTCAGGCTCCGGTCAGTTTAGTTGAGTATCCAAACTCTGGTTATTAAGTTGAGCGTTCAGGCTCCGGTCATTTTCGTTGAGTATCCAGACGCTGGTTATTACGTTGAGCGTTCAGGCTCCGGTCAGTTTCGTTGAGTATCCAGATTTCGGTTATTACGTTGAGCATTCAGGCTCCGGTCAGTTTCGTTGGGTATCAAGACACCTGTTATTACGCTGAGCGTTCAGGCTCCGATCAGTTTCATTGGGTATCCAGACTCCGGTTATTTCGTTGGTCGTTCAGTCTCCGATCAGTTTCGTTGAGTATCCAGACTCCAGTTATTACGTTGAGCGTTCAGGCTCCAGTCAGTTTCGTTGGGTATTCAAACTCTGGTTATTACGTTGAGCATTCAGGATCCAGACATTTTTGTTGAGTATCATAACTCTGGTTATTACATTGAGCGTTCAGCCTCCGGTCAGTTTCGTTGAGTATCCAAACTCTGGTAATTAAATTGAGCATTCAGGCTCCGGTCATTTTCGTTGAGTATCCAGACTCTGGTTATTACGTTGATCGTTCAGGTTCCGGTCAGTTTCGTTGAGTATCCAGATTCCGGTTATTACGTTGAGCATTCAGGCTCCGGTCAGTTTCGTTGGGTATCAAGACACCGGTTATTACGTTGAGCGTTCAGGCTCCGGTCAGTTTCATTGGGTATCCAGACTCCGGTTATTTTGTTGGTCGTTCATTCTCCGGTCAGTTTCAGTACCTATCCCGACTCCAGTTATTACGTTGAGCGTTCAGGCTCCAGTCAGTTTCGTTGTGTATCCAAATTCCGGTTATTACGTTGAGCATTCAGGATCCAGTCATTTTTGTTGAGTATCATAACTCTGGTTATTACATTGAGCGTTCCGGCTCCGGTTAGTTTAGTTGAGTATCCAAACTCTGGTTATTAAGTTGAGCGTTCAGGCTCCAGTCATTTTCGTTGAGTATCCAGACTCTGGTTATTACGTTAAGGGATCAGGCTAGGGTCATTTTCCTTGAGTATCCAGATTCCAGTTATTACGTTGAGTGTTCAGGCTCCGGTCAGTTTCGTTGGGTTTCCAGACTCTAGTGATTACGTTGATTGTTCAGGCTCCGGTCATTTTTGTTGATTATCCAGACTCGAGTTATTACGTTCAGCGTTCAGGCTCTGGTCAGTTTAGTTGGGTATCTAGACTTCGGTTATTACGTTGAGCGTTCAGGCTCCGGTAAGTTTCGTTGGGTATCCAGACTCCGGTTATTACGTTGAGCGTTCAGGCCCCAGTCATTTTCGTTGAGTATCCAGACTCCTGTTATTACGTTGAGTGTTCAGGCTCCGGTCAGTTATGTTGAGCGTTCAGGCTCTGGTCATTTTCGTTGAGTATCCAGACTCTGGTTATTACATTGAGCGTTCAGGCTCTGATCAGTTTCATTGAGTATCCAGATTCCGGTTATTACGATGTGCGTTCAGGCTCCAGTCAGTTTCGTTGGGTATCAAGACACTGGTTATTACGCTGAGCGTTCAGGCTCCAGTTAGTTTCATTGGGTATCCAGACTACGGTTATTACTTTGGTCGTTCAGTCTCCTGTCAGTTTCGTTGAGTATCCAGACTCTAGTTATTACCTTGAGCGTTCAGGCTCCAGTCATTTTTGTTGGGTATCTAAATTCCAGTTATTACGTTGAGCATTCAGCCTCCGGTCAGTTTTGTTGAGTATCCAGACTCTGGTTATTACATTGAGCGTTCAGGCTCCGGTCAGTTTAGTTGAGTATCCAATCTCTGGTTATTAAGTTGAGCGTTCAGGCTCCGGTCATTTTCGTTGAGTATCCAGACGCTGGTTATTACGTTGAGCGTTCAGGCTCCGGTCAGTTTTGTTGAGTATCCAGATTTCGGTTATTACGTTGAGCATTCAGGCTCCGGTCAGTTTCGTTTGGTGTCAAGACACCGGTTATTACGCTGAGCGTTCAGGCTCCGGTTAGTTTCATTGGGTATCCAGACTCCGGTTATTTCGTAGGTCGTTCAGTCTCCGATCAGTTTCGTTGAGTATCCAGAACTCAGTTATTACGTTGAGCGTTCAGGCTCCAGTCAGTTTCGTTGGGTATCCAAGCTCCGGTTATTACATTGAGTGTTCAGGCTCCGGTCATTTTCGTTGAGTATCCAGACTCTAGTTATTACGTTGAGCGTTTAGGCTCCGGTCAGTTTTATTGAGTATACAGATTCCGATTATTACGTTGATCGTTCAGGCTCAGGTCAGTTTCGTTGGGTATCCAGACTCCGGTTATTACATTGAGCGTTCAGGCTCCGGTCATTTTCGTTTAGTATACAGACTCCAGTTATTAAGTTGAGCCTCAGGCTCCGAACATTTTCGTTGAGTATCCAGACTCTTGTTATTACGTTGAGCGTTCAGGCTCCGGTCAGTTTCGTTGAGTATCCAGATTCCAGTTATTACGTTGAGCGTTCAGGCTCCGATCCATTTCGTTGAGTATCCAGACTCCTGTTATTACGTTGAGCGTTCAGGCTCCGATCAGTTTCGTAGAGTATCCAGACTCTGGTTATTAAGTTGAGCGTTCAGGCTCCAGTCATTTTCGTTGAGTATCTAGACTCTGGTTATTACATTGAGCGTTTAGGCTCCGGTCAGTTTCGTTGAGTGTCCAGATTCCGGTTATTACGTTGAGCGTTCAGTCTCCGGTCAGTTTTATTGGGTATCAAGACACCGGTTATTACGTTGAGCGTTCAGGCGCCGCTCAGTTTCATTGGGTATCCAGACTCCGGTTATTTCGTTGGTCGTTCAGTCTCCGGTCAGTTTCATATAGTATCCAGACTCCAGTTATTACCTTGAGCGTTCAGGCTCCAGTCAGTTTCGTTGGGTATCAAGACACCGGTTATTACGTTGAGCGTTCAGGCTCCGGTCAGTTTCATTGGGTATCCAGACTCCGATTATTACGTTGATCATTCATTCTCCGGTCACTTTCGTTGAGTATCCAGACTCCAGTTATTATGTTGAGCGTTCAGGCTCCGGTCAGTTTCGTTGAGTATCCAGACTCTGGTTATTAAGTTGAGCGTTCAGGCTCCGATCATTTTTGTTGAGTATCCAGACTCTAATTATTACGTTGAACGTTCAGGCTCCGGTCAGTTTTGTTGAGTATCCAGATTCCGGTTATTACGTTGGTCGTTTAGGCTCTGGTCAGTTTTGTTGGGTATCAAGACACCGGTTATTACGCTTAGCGTTTAGGCTCCAGTCAGTTTCATTGGGTATCCAGACTCCGGTTATTTCGTTGGTCGTTCAGTCTCCGGTCAGTTTCGTTGAGTATCCAGACTCCAGTTATTACGTTGAGCGTTCAGGCTCCAGTCAGTTTCGTTGGGTATCCAAACTCGTGTTATTACATTGAGCGTTCAGGCTCCGGTCAGTTTCGTTGAGTATCCAGATTCCGGTTATTACGATGGGCGTTCAGGCTCCAATCAGTTTCATTGGGTATCAAGACACCGGTTATTACGCTGAGCGTTCAGGCTCCGGTCAGTTTCATTGGATATCCAGACTCCGGTTACTACGTTGGTCGTTCAGTCTCCTGTTAGTTTCGTTGAGTATCCAGACTCCAGCTATTACCTTGAGCGTTCAGGCTCCAGTCAGTTTCGTTGGGTATCCAAATTCCGGTTTATTAAGTTGAGCATTCAGGATCCAGTCATTTTTGTTGAGTATCATAACTCTGGTTATTACATTGAGCATTCAGGCTCCGGTCAGTTTAGTTGAGTATCCAAACTCTGGTTATTAAGTTGAGCGTTCTGGCTCCGGTCATTTTCGTTGAGTATCCAGACGCTGGTTATTACGTTGGGCGTTCAGGCTCCGGTCAGTTTCGTTGAGTATCCAGATTCCGGTTATTACGTTGAGCATTCAGGCTCCGGTCAGTTTCGTTGGGTATCAAGACACCGGTTATTACGCCGAGCGTTCAGGCTCCGATCAGTTTCATTGGGTATCTAGACTCCGGTTATTTCGTTGGTCGTTCAGTCTCCGATCAGTTTCGTTGAGTATCCAGACTCCAGTTATTACGTTGAGCGTTCAGGCTCCAGTCAGTTTCGTTGGGTATTCAAACTCTGGTTATTACGTTGAGCATTCAGGATCTAGTCATTTTCGTTGAGTATCATAACTCTGGTTATTACATTGAGCGTTCAGCCTCCGGTCAGTTTCGTTGAGTATCCAAACTCTGGTAATTAAGTTGAGCATTCAGGCTCCGGTCATTTTCGTTGAGTATCCAGACTCTGGTTATTACGTTGATCGTTCAGGTTCCGGTCAGTTTCGTTGAGTATCCAGATTCCGGTTATTACGTTGAGCATTCAGGCTCCGGTCAGTTTCGTTGGGTATCAAGACACCGGTTATTACGCTGAACGTTCAGGCTCCGGTCAGTTTCATTGGGTATCCAGACTCCGGTTATTTCCTTGTTCGTTCAGTCTCCGGTTAGTTTCGTTGAGTATCTAGACTCCTATTATTACGTTGAGCGTTCAGGCTCCAGTCAGTTTTGTTGGGTATCCAAACTATGGTTATTACGTTGAACATTCAGGATCCAGTCATTTTCGTTGAGTATCATAACTCTGGTTATTACATTGAGCGTTCAGGCTCCGGTCAGTTTCGTTGAGTATCCAGACTCCTGTTATTACGTTGATCGTTCAAGCTCCGGTCCGTTTAGTTGAGTATCCAAATTCTGGTAATTAAGTTGAGCGTCAGGCTCCGGTCATTTTCGTTGAGTATCCAGACTCTGGTTATTACGTTGATCGTTCAGGCTCCGATCAGTTTCGTTGAGTATCCAGATTCTGGTTATTATGTTGAGCGTTCAGGCTCCGGTCAGTTTCGTTGGGTATCAAGATACTGGTTATTACGTTGAGCGTTCAGGCTCCGGTCAGTTTCATTGGGTATCCAGACTCTGGTTATTACGTTTATTATTCAGTCTCCGGTCAGTTTCGTTGAGTATCGAGACTCTAGTTTTTACGTTGAGCGTTCAGGCTCCAGTCAGTTTCGTTGGGTATCCAAGCTCGGATTATTAAGTTGAGCGTTCAGGCTCCGGTCATTTTTGTTGAGTATCCAGACTCTAGTTATTACGTTGAGCGTTCAGGCTCCAGTCAGTTTCATTGAATATCCAGATTCCGATTATTACGTTGATCGTTCAGGCTCTGGTCAGTTTCGTTGGGTATCCAGACTCCGGTTATTACGTTGAGCGTTCAGGCTCCGGTCATTTTCGATTAGTATCCAGACTCCAGTTATTAAGTCGAGCGTCAGGCTCTGGTCAGTTTCATTGAGTATCCAGATTTCGATTATTATGTTGAGCGTTCAGTCTCCGGTCAGTTTCGTTGGGTATCAAGACACCGGTTATTACGTTGAGCGTTCAGGCTCCGGTAATTTTCGTTTAGTATCCAGACTCCAGTTATTAAATTAAGCGTCAGGCTCCGGTCAGTTTCGATGAGTATCCAGACTCTGGTTATTACGTTGAGCGTTCAGGCTAGGGTCAGTTTCGTTGAGTATCTAGATTCCAGTTATTACGTTGAGCGTTCAGGCTCCGGTCAGTTTTGTTGGGTATCCAGACTCCGGTGATTACGTTGATCGTTCAGGCTCTGGTCATTTTTGTTGAGTATCCAGACTCGGGTTATTACGTTCAACGTTCAGGTTCTGGTCAGTTTCGTTGAGTATCCAGATTCTGGTTATTACGTTGAGCGTTCAGGCTTTGGTCAGTTTTGTTGGGTATCCAGACTTCGGTTATTACGTTGAGCGTTCAGGCTCCGGTAAGTTTCTTTGGGTATCCAGACTCCGGTTATTACGTTGAGCGTTCAGGCCCGAGTCATATTCGTTGAGTATCTAGACTCCTGTTATTACGTTGAGCGTTCTGGCTCCGGTCAGTTTCGTTGAGTATCCATACTCTGGTTATTAAGTTGAGCGTTCAGGCTCCAGTCATTTTCGTTGAGTATCCAGACTCCGGTTATTACGTTGAGTGTTCAGGCTCCAGTCAGTTTCGTTGGGTATCAAGACACCAGTTATTACGCTGAGCGTTCAGGCTCACGTCAGTTTCATTGGGTATCCAGACTTCGGTTATTACGTTGGTCGTTCAGTCTCCGGTCAGTTTCAGTACCTATCCCGACTCCAGTTATCACGTTGAGCGTTCAGGCTCCAGTCAGTTTCGTTGGGTATCCAAATTCTGGTTATTACGCTGAGCATTCAGGATCCAGTCATTTTTGTTGAGTATCATAACTCTGGATATTACATTGAGCGTTCCGGCTCCGGTTAGTTTAGTTGAGTATCCAAACTCTGGTTATTAAGTTGAGCGTTCAGGCTCCAGTCATTTTCGTTGAGTATCCAGACTCTGGTTATTACGTTAAGGGATCAGGCTAGGGTCATTTTCCTTGAGTATCCAGATTCCAGTTATTACGTTGAGTGTTAAGGCTCCGGTCAGTTTCGTTGGGTTTCCAGACTCCGGTGATTACGTTGATTGTTCAGGCTCCAGTCATTTTTGTTGAGTATCCAGACTCGAGTTATTACGTTCAGCTTTCAGGCTCTGGTCAGTTTCGTTGGGTATCTAGACTTCGGTTATTACGTTAAACGTTCAGGCTCCGGTAAGTTTCGTTGGGTATCCAGACTCCGGTTATTACCTTGAGCGTTCAGGCTCCAGTCATTTTCGTTGAGTATCCATACTCCTGTTATTACATTGAGCGTTCAGGCTCCGGTCAGTTACGTTGAGCGTTCAGGCTCTCGTCATTTTCGTTGAGTATCCAGACTCTGGTTATTACATTGAGCGTTCAGGCTCCGGTCAGTTTCATTGAGTATCCAGATTCCGGTTATTACGATGAGCGTTCAGGCTCCAGTCAGTTTCGTTGGGTATCAAGACACCGGTTATTACGCTGAGCGTTCAGGCTCCGGTCAGTTTCATTGGGTATCCAGACTACGGTTATTACTTTGGTCGTTCAGTCTCCTGTCAGTTTCGTTGAGTATCCAGACTCCAGTTATTACCTTGAGCGTTCAGGCTCCAGTCATTTTCGTTGGGTATCCAAATTCCGGTTATTACGTTGAGCATTCAGCCTCCGGTCAGTTTTGTTGAGTATCCAGACTCTGGTTATTACATTGAGCGTTTAGGCTCCGGTCAGTTTAGTTGAGTATCCAAACTCTGGTTATTAAGTTGAGCGTTCAGTCTCCGGTCATTTTCGTTGAGTATCCAGACGCTGGTTATTATGTTGAGCGTCCAGGCTCCGGTCAGTTTTGTTGAGTATCCAGATTCCGGTTATTACGTTGAGCATTAAGGCTCTGGTCAGTTTCGTTTGGTATCAAGACACCGGTTATTACGCTGAGCGTTCAGGCTCCGGTCAGTTTCATTGGGTATCCAGACTCCGGTTATTTCGTAGGTCGTTCAGTCTCCGATCAGTTTCGTTGAGTATCCAGACTTCAGTTATTACGTTGAGCGTTCAGGCTCCTGTCAGTTTCGTTGGGTATCCAAGCTCCGGTTATTATGCTGAGTGTTCAGGCTCCGGTGATTTTCGTTGAGTATCCAGAACCTAGTTATTACGTTGAGCGTTTAGGCTCCGGTCAGTTTCATTGAGTATACAGATTCCGATTATTACGTTGATCGTTCAGGCTCAGGTCAGTTTCGTTGGGTATCCAGACTCCGGTTATTACATTGAGTGTTCAGGCTCCGGTCATTTTCGTTTAGTATCCAGACTCCAGTTATTAAGTTGAGCGTCAGGCTCTGAACATTTTCGTTGAGTATCCAGACTCTTGTTATTACGTTGAGCGTTCAGGCTCCGGTCAGTTTCGTTGAGTATCCAGATTCCAGTTATTACGTTGAGCGTTCAGGCTCCGGTCCATTTTGTTGAGTATCCAGACTCCTGTTATTACGTTGTGCGTTCAGGCTCCGATCAGTTTCGTAGAGTATCCAGACTCTGGTTATTAAGTTGAGCGTTCAGGCTCCAGTCATTTTCGTTGAGTATCCAGACTCTGGTTATTACATTGAGCGTTTAGGCTCCGGTCAGTTTCGTTGAGTGTCCAGATTCCGGTTATTACGTTGAGCGTTCAGTCTCCGGTCAGTTTCGTTGGGTATCAAGACACCGGTTATTACGTTGAGCGTTCAGGCTCCGCTCAGTTTTATTGGGTATCCAGACTCCGGTTATTTCGTTGGTCGTTCAGTCTCCGGTCAGTTTCATATAGTATCCAGACTCCAGTTATTACCTTGAGCGTTCAGGCTCCAGTCAGTTTCGTTGGGTATCAAGACTCCGGTTATTACGTTGATCATTCAGTCTCCGGTCAATTTCGTTGAGTATCCAGACTCCAGTTATTACGTTGAGCGTTCAGGCTCCGGTCGGTTTCGTTGAGTATCCAGACTCTCGTTATTAAGTTGAGCGTTCAGGCTCCGATCATTTTTGTTGAGTATCCAGACTCTAATTATTACGTTGAACGTTCAGGCTCCGGTCAGTTTCGTTGAGTATCCAGATTCCGGTTATTACGTTGGTCGTTCAGGCTCTGGTCAGTTTCTTTGGGTATCAAGACACCGGTTATTACGCTGAGCGTTTAGGCTCCAGTCAGTTTCATTGGGTATCCAGACTCCGGTTATTTCGTTGGTCGTTCAGTCTCCGGTCAGTTTCTTTGAGTATCCAGACTCCAGTTATTACGTTGAGCGTTCAGGCTCCAGTCAGTTTCGTTCGGTATCCAAACTCTGGTTATTACGTTGAGCATTCAGGATCCAGTCTTTTTCGTTGAGTATCATAACTCTGGTTATTACATTGAGCGTTCAGGCTCCGGTCAGTTTCGTTGAGTATCCAGACTCCGGTTATTACGTTGATCATTCAGGCTCCGGTCAGTTTAGTTGAGTATCCAAACTCTGGTAATTAAGTTGAGCGTTCAGGCTCCGGTCATTTTCGTTGAGTATCCAGGCTATGGTTATTACGTTGATCGTTCAGGCTCCGGTCAGTTTCGTTTAGTATCCAGATTGCGGTTATTACGTTGAGCGTTCAGGCTCCGGTCAGTTTCGTTGGGTATCAAGACACCGGTTATTACGTTGAGCGTTCAAGCTCCGATCAGTTTCGTTGGGTATCCAGACTCCGGTTATTACGTTGAACGATCAGGCTCCGGTCAATTTCATTGGGTATCCAGACTTCGGTTATTACGTTGTGTGTTCAGGCTCCGGTCAGTTTCGTTTGGTATCCAGACTTCGGTTTTTACGTTGAGCGTTCAGGCTCCGGTCAGTTTCGTTTGGTGTCCAGACTCCAGTTATTACGTTGTGCGTTCAGGCTCCTGTCAGTTTCGTTGGGTATCCAGACTTCGGTTATTACATTGAGCGTTCAGGCTCCGGTCAGTTTCGTTGGGTATCCAGACTCCGGTTATTACGTTGAGCGTTCAGGCTCCCGTCAGTTTCATTGTGTATCCAGACTCCGGTTATTACGTTGATCATTCAGGCTCTAGTCAGTTTCGTTGAGTATCCAGACTCTGGTTATTACGTTGAGCGTTCAGGCTCCGGTTAGTTTCGTTGAGTATCCAGATTTCGTTTATTAGGTTGAGCGTTCAGGCTCCGGTCAGTTTCGTTGGGTATCCAAACTCCGGTTATAACGTTGAGCGTTCAGGCTCCGGTCAGTTTCGTTGGGTATCTAGACTTCGGTTATTACGTTGAGCGTTCAGGCTCCGGTCAGTTTTGTTTGTTATCCAGACTCCGGTTATTACGTTGAGCGTTCAGGCTCCTGTCAGTTTCGTTGGGTATCCAGACTTCAGTTATTACGTTGGGCATTTAGGCTCCGGTCAGTTTTGTTGCATATCCACACTCTGGTTATTACGTTAGGCGTTCCGGCTCAAGTCAGTTTCGTAGGGTATCTAGACTCCGGTTATTACGTTGAGCGTTCGGCTCCGATCAGTTTCGTTGGGTATCCAGACTCCAGTTATTACGTTGAGCGTTTAGGCTCCGATAAATTTCTTTGTGTATCCAGACTCCGGTTATTACGTTGATCGTTCAGGCTCCAGTCAGTTTCGTTAAGTATCCAGACTCCGGGTATTACGTTGAGCATTCAGGCTCCGGTTAGTTTCGTTTAGTATCCAGATTCCGGTTATTACGTTGAGCGTTCAGGCTCCGGTCAATTTCGTTGGGTATCCAGACCCCAGTTATTACGTTGAGCGTTCAGGCTCCGGTCAGTTTCGTTGGGTATCCAGACTCTGGTTATTACGTTGAGCGTTTAGGCTCCGGTTAGTTTTGTAGGGTATCCAGACTCCGGTTATTACGTTGAGCGTTCTAAATCCGGTCAGTTTCGTTGGGTATCCAGACTCCGGTTATTACGTTGAGCGTTCAGGCTCCGGTCAGTTTCTTTGGGTATCCAGACTCCGGTTACATTGAGCGTTCAGGCTCCGGTCAGTTTCGTTTGGTATCCAACTCTAGTTATTACGTTGAGCGTTCAGGCTCCGAGCAGTTTTGTTGGGTATCCAGACATCGGTTATTACGTTGAGCGTTTAGGCTCCGGTCAGTTTCGTTGGGTATCCAGACTCCGGTTTTTACGTTGAGCGTTCAGGCTCCAGTCAGTTTCGTTAAGTATCCAGACTTCGGTTATTACGTTGAGCGTTTAGGCTCCGGTCAGTTTCGTTGGCTATCCAGACTCCGGTTTTTACGTTGAGCGTTCAAGCTCCAGTCAGTTTCGTAAAGTATCCAGACTCCGGTTATTACGTTGAGCGTTCAGGCTGCGGTCAGTTTCATTGTGTATCCAGACTCCGGTTATTACGTTGATCTTTCAGGCTCCAGTCATTTTTGTTGAGTATCCAGACTCCGGTTATTAAGTTGAGTGTTCAGGCGCTGGTCAGTTTCGGTAGGTATCCAGACTCCGATTATTACGTTGAGCGTTCAGGCTCCGGTAATTTTCGTTTAGTATCCAGACTCCAGTTATTAAGTTAAGCGTCAGGCTCCGAACATTTTCGTTGAGTATCCAGACTCTGGTTATTACGTTGAGCATTCAGGCTAGGGTCAGTTTCGTTGAGTATCCAGATTCCAGTTATTACGTTGAGCGTTCATGCTCCGGTCAGTTTTGTTGGGTATCCAGACTCCGGTGATTACGTTGATCGTTCAGGCTCTGGTCATTTTTGTTGAGTATCCAGACTCGGGTTATTACGTTCAACGTTCAGGTTCTGGTCAGTTTCGTTGAGTATCCAGATTCTGGTTATTACGTTGAGCGTTCAGGCTTTGGTCAGTTTTGTTGGGTATCCAGACTTCGGTTATTACGTTGAGCGTTCAGGCTCCGGTAAGTTTCGTTGGGTATCCAGACTCCGTTTATTACGTTGAGCGTTCAGGCTCGAGTCATTTTTGTTGAGTATCCAGACTCCTGTTATTACGTTGAGCGTTCAGGCTCCGGTCAGTTTCGTTGAGTATCCATACTCTGGTTATTAAGTTGAGCATTCAGGCTCCAGTCAGTTTCGTTGGGTATCAAGACACCGGTTATGACGCTGAGCGTTCAGGCTCCGGTCAGTTTCATTGGGTATCCAGACTTCGGTTATTACGTTGGTCGTTCAGTCTCCGGTCAGTTTCAGTGACTATCCCGACTCCAGTTATTACGTTGAGCGTTCAGGCTCCAGTCACTTTCGTTGGGTATCCAAATTCCGGTTATTATATTGAGCATTCAGGATCCAATCATTTTTGTTGAGTATCATAACTCTGGTTATTACATTGAGCGTTCCGGCTCCGGTTAGTTTAGTTGAGTATCCAAACTCTGGTTATTAAGTTGAGCATTCAGGCTCCAGTCATTTTCGTTGAGTATCCAGACTCTGGTTATTACGTTAAGGGATCAGGCTATGGTCATTTTCCTTGAGTATCCAGATTCCAGTTATTACGTTGAGTGTTCAGGCTCCGGTCAGTTTCGTTGGGTTTCCAGACTCTATTGATTACGTTGATTGTTCAGGCTCTGGTCATTTTTGTTGAGTATCCATACTCGAGTTATTACGTTCAGCGTTCAGGCTCTGGTCAGTTTCGTTGAGTATCCAGATTCTGGTTATTACGTTGAGCGTTCAGGCTCTGGTCAGTTTTGTTGGGTATCTAGACTTCGGTTATTACGTTGAGCGTTCAGGCTTCGGTAAGTTTCGTTGGGTATACAGACTCCGGTTATTACGTTGAGCGTTCAGGCTCCAGTCAGTTTCGTTGGGTATCCAAGCTACGGTTATTACGTTGAGCATTCAGGCTCCGGTCAGTTTCGTTGAGTATACAGATTCCGATTATTACATTGATCGTTCAGGCTCAGGTCAGTTTCATTGGGTATCCAGACTCCGGTTATTACATTGAGCGTTCAGGCTCCGGTCATTTTCGTTTAGTATCCAGACTCCAGTTATTAAGTTGAGCGTCAGGCTCCGAACATTTTCGTTGAGTATCCAGACTCTTGTTATTACGTTGAGCGTTCAGGCTCCGGTCAGTTTCGTTGAGTATCCAGATTCCAGTTATTACGTTGAGCGTTCATGTTCCGGTCCATTTCGTTGAGTATCCAGACTCCTGTTATTACGTTGAGCGTTCAGGCTCCGATCAGTTTTGTAGAGTATCAAGACTCTGGTTATTAAGTTGAGCGTTCAGGCTCCAGTCATTTTCGTTGAGTATCCAAACTCTGGTTATTACATTGAGTGTTTAGGCTCCGGTCAGTTTCGTTGAGTGTCCAGATTCCGGTTATTACGTTGAGCGTTCAGTCTCCGGTCAGTTTCGTTGGGTATCAAGACACCGGTTATTACGTTGAGCGTTCATGCTCCGCTCAGTTTCATTGGGTATCCAGACTCCGGTTATTTCGTTGGTCGTTCAGTCTCCGGTCAGTTTGATATAGTATCCAGACTCCAGTTATTACCTTGAGCGTTCAGGCTCCAGTCAGTTTCGTTGGGTATCAAGACACCGGTTATTACATTGAGCGTTCAGGCTCCGGTCAGTTTCATTGGGTATCCAGACTCCGGTTATTACGTTGATCATTCAGTCTCCGGTCAGTTTCGTTGAGTATCCAGACTCCAGTTATTACGTTGAGCGTTCAGGCTCCGGTCAGTTTCATTGAGTATCCAGACTCTGGTTATTAAGTTGAGCGTTCAGGCTCCGATCATTTTTGTTGAGTATCCAGACTCTAATTATTACGTTGAACGTTCAGGCTCCGGTCAGTTTCGTTGAGTATCCAGATTCTGGTTATTACGTTGGTCGTTCAGGCTCTGGTCAGTTTCGTTGGGTATCAAGACACCGGTTATTACGCTGAGCGTTTAGGCTCCAGTCAGTTTCATTGGGTATCCAGACTCCGGTTATTTCGTTGGTCGTTCAGTCTCCGGTCAGTTTCGCTGAGTATCCAGACTCCAGTTATTACGTTAAGCGTTCAGGCTCCAGTCAATTTCGTTGGGTATCCAAACTCTGGTTATTACGTTGAGCGTTCAGGATCCAGTCATTTTCGTTGAGTATCATAACTCTGGTTATTACATTGAGCGTTCAGGCTCCGGTCAGTTTCGTTGAGTATCCAGACTCTGGTTATCACGTTGATCGTTCAGGCTCCGGTCAGTTTAGTTGAGTATCCAAACTCTGGTATTAAGTTGAGCGTTCAGGCTCCGGTCATTTTCGTTGAGTATCCAGGCTCTGGTTACTACGTTGATCGTTCTGGCTCCGGTCAGTTTCGTTTAGTATCCAAATTGCGGTTATTACGTTGAGCGTTCAGGCTCCGGTCATTTTCGTTGGGTATCAAGACACCGGTTATTACGTTGAGCGTTCAAGCTCCGATCAGTTTCGTTGGGTATCCAGACTCCGGTTATTACGTTGAACGTTCAGGCTCCGGTCAATTTCATTGGGTATCTAGACTTCGTTTATTACGTTGTGCGTTTAGGCTCCGGTCAGTTTCGTTTGGTATCCAGACTTCGGTTTTTACGTTGAGCGTTCAGGCTCCGGTCAGTTTCGTTTGGTATCCAGACTCCGGTTATTACGTTGTGCATCAGTTTTGTTGGGTATCCAGACTTCGGTTATTACGTTGAGCGTTCAAGCTCCGGTCAGTTTCGTTGGGTATCCAGACTCCGGTTATTACGTTGAGCGTTCATGCTCCGGTCAGTTTCATTGTGTATCCAGACTCCGGTTATTACGTTGATCATTCAGGCTCTAGTCAGTTTCGTTGAGTA
Organism: Lathyrus sativus; assembly: GCA_963859935.3. Lineage (NCBI taxonomy): Eukaryota > Viridiplantae > Streptophyta > Magnoliopsida > Fabales > Fabaceae > Lathyrus > Lathyrus sativus. The sequence continues at coordinate 247,154,514 of OZ012736.1, read as the reverse complement.
TCCAGACTCTGGTTATTACGTTGAGCGTTCAGGCTCCGGTTAGTTTCGTTGAGTATCCAGATTTCGTTTATTACGTTGAGCGTTCAGGCTCCGGTCAGTTTCGTTGGGTATCCAATGCACAACGTAATAACCGATGTCTGGATACCCAACAAAACTGCTCGGAGCCTGAACGCTCAACGTAATAACCGAAGTCTGGATACCCAATAAAACTGATGCACAACGTAATAACCGGAGTCTGGATACCAAACGAAACTGACCGGAGCCTGAACGCTCAACGTAAAAACCGAAGTCTGGATACCAAACGAAACTGACCGGAGCCTAAACGCACAACGTAATAACCGAAGTCTAGATACCCAATGAAATTGACCGGAGCCTGAACGCTCAACGTAATAACCGGAGTTTGGATACCCAACGAAACTGACCGGAGCCTGAACGCTCAACGTAATAACCGGAGTCTGGATACCCAAAGAAACTGACCGGAGCTTGAATGCACAACGTAATAACCGATGTCTGGATACCCAACAAAATTGCTCGGAGCCTGAACGCTCAACGTAATAACCGGAGTCTGGTCACCCTACAAAACTAACCGGAGCCTAAACGCTCAACGTAATAACCAGAGTCTGGATACCCAACGAAACTGACCGGAGCCTAAACGCTCAACGTAATAACTGAGGTCTGGCTCCGATAAATTTCTTTGTGTATCCAGACTCCGGTTATTACGTTGATCGTTCAGGCTCCAGTCAGTTTCGTTAAGTATCCAGACTCCGGGTATTACGTTGAGCATACAGGCTCCGGTTAGTTTCGTTTAGTATCCAGATTCCAGTTATTACGTTGAGCGTTCAGGCTCCGGTCAGTTTCGTTGGGTATCCAGACTTCGGTTATTACGTTGAGCGTTCAGGCTACGGTCAGTTTTGTTTGTTATCCAGACTCCGGTTATTACGTTGAGCGTTCACGCTCCTGTCAGTTTCGTTGGGTATCCAGACTTCAGTTATTACGTTGGGCATTTAGGCTCCGGTCAGTTTCGTTGCATATCCACACTCTAGTTATTACGTTAGGCGTTCCGGCTCAAGTCAGTTTCGTAGGGTATCCAGACTCCGGTTATTACGTTGAGCGTTTGGCTCCGATCAGTTTCGTTGGGTATCCAGACTCCAGTTATTACGTTGAGTGTTTAGGCTCTGATAAATTTCTTTGTGTATCCAGACTCTGGTTATTACGTTGATCGTTCAGGCTCCAGTCAGTTTCGTTAAGTATCCAGACGCCGGGTATTACGTTGAGCATACAGGCTCCGGTTAGTTTCGTTTAGTATCCAGATTCTGGTTATTACGTTGAGCGTTCAGGCTCCGGTCAATTTCGTTGGGTATCTAGACCCCAGTTATTACGTTGAGCGTTCAGGCTCCGGTCAGTTTCGTTGGGTATCCAGACTCTGGTTATTACGTTGAGCGTTTAGGCTCCAGTTAGTTTTGTAGGGTGACCAGACTCTGGTTATTACATTGAGCGTTCTAGATCCGGTTAGTTTCGTTGGGTATCCAGACTCCGGTTATTACATTGAGCGTTCAGGCTCTGGTCAGTTTCTTTGGGTATCCAGACTCCGGTTACATTGAGCGTTCAGGCTCCGGTCAGTTTCGTTTGGTATCCAGACTCCGGTTATTACGTTGAGCGTTCAGGCTCCGAGCAGTTTTGTTGGGTATCCAGACATCGGTTATTACGTTGAGCGTTTAGGCTCCGGTCAGTTTCGTTGGGTATCCAGACTCCGGTTTTTACGTTGAGCGTTCAGGCTCTAGTCAGTTTCGTTAAGTATCCAGACTCCGGTTATTACGTTGAGCGTTTAGGCTCCGGTCAGTTTCGTTGGGTATCCAGACTCCGGGTATTACGTTGAGCATTCAGGCTCCGGTTAGTTTCGTTTAGTATCCAGATTCCGGTTATTACGTTGAGCGTTCAGGCTCCGGTCAATTTAGTTGGGTATCCAGACCCCAGTTATTACGTTGAGCGTTCAGGCTCCGGTCAGTTTCGTTGGGTATCCAGACTCTGGTTATTACGTTGAGCGTTTAGGCTCCGGTTAGTTTTGTAGGGTATCCAGACTCCGGTTATTACGTTGAGCGTTCTAGATCCGGTCAGTTTCGTTGGGTATCCAGACTCCGGTTATTACGTTGAGTGTTCAGGCTCCGGTCAGTTTCTTTGGGTATCCAGACTCCGGTTACATTGAGCGTTCAGGCTCCGGTCAGTTTCGTTTGGTATCCAGACTCCGGTTATTACGTTGAGCGTTCAGGCTCCGAGCAGTTTTGTTGGGTATCCAGACATCGGTTATTACGTTGAGCGTTTAGGCTCCGGTCAGTTTCGTTGGGTATCCAGACTCCGGTTTTTACGTTGAGCGTTCAGGCTCTAGTCAGTTTCGTTAAGTATCCAGACTCCGGTTATTACGTTGAGCGTTTAGGCTCCGGTCAGTTTCGTTGGGTATCCAGACTCCGGGTATTACGTTGAGCATTCAGGCTCCGGTTAGTTTCGTTTAGTATCCAGATTCCGGTTATTACGTTGAGCGTTCAGGCTCCGGTCAATTTAGTTGGGTATCCAGACCCCAGTTATTACGTTGAGCGTTCAGGCTCCGGTCAGTTTCGTTGGGTATCCAGACTCTGGTTATTACGTTGAGCGTTTAGGCTCCGGTTAGTTTTGTAGGGTATCCAGACTCCGGTTATTACGGTGAGCGTTCTAGATCCGGTCAGTTTCGTTGGGTATCCAGACTCCGGTTATTACGTTGAGTGTTCAGGCTCCGGTCAGTTTCTTTGGGTATCCAGACTCCGGTTACATTGAGCGTTCAGGCTCCGGTCAGTTTCGTTTGGTATCCAGACTCCGGTTATTACGTTGAGCGTTCAGGCTCCGAGCAGTTTTGTTGGGTATCCAGACTTCGGTTATTACGTTGAGCGTTTAGGCTCCGGTCAGTTTCGTTGGGTATCCAAACTCCGGTTTTTATGTTGAGCGTTCAGGCTCCAGTCAGTTTCGTTAAGTATCCAGACTCCGGTTATTACGTTGAGCGTTTAGGCTCCGGTCAGTTTCGTTGGGTATCCAGACTCCGGTTTTTACGTTGAGCGTTCAGGCTCCAGTCAGTTTCGTAAAGTATCCAGACTCTGGTTATTACGTTGAGCGTTCAGGCTGCGGTCAGTTTCATTGTGTATCCAGACTCCGGTTATTACGTTGATCTTTAAGGCTCCAGTCATTTTTGTTGAGTATCCAGACTCCGGTTATTAAGTTGAGCGTTCAGGCGCTGGTCAGTTTCGGTAGGTATCCAGACTCCGGTTATTACGTTGAGCGTTTAGGCTCCGGTAATTTTCGTTTAGTATCCAGACTCCAGTTATTAAGTTAAGCGTCAGGCTCCGAACATTTTCGTTGAGTATCCAGACTCTGGTTATTACGTTGAGCGTTCAGGCTAGGGTCAGTTTCGTTGAGTATCCAGATTCCAGTTATTACGTTGAGCGTTCATGCTCCGGTCAGTTTTGTTGGGTATCCAGACTCCGGTGATTACGTTGATCGCTCAGGCTCTGGTCATTTTTGTTGAGTATCCAAACTCGGGTTATTACGTTCAACGTTCAGGTTCTGGTCAGTTTCGTTGAGTATCCAGATTCTGGTTATTACGTTGAGCGTTCAGGCTTTGGTCAGTTTTGTTGGGTATCCAGACTTCGGTTATTACATTGAGCGTTCAGGCTCCGGTAAGTTTCGTTGGGTATCCAGACTCCGTTTATTACGTTGAGCGTTCAGGCTCGAGTCATTTTCGTTGAGTATCCAGACTCCTGTTATTATGTTGAGCGTTCAGGCTCCGGTCAGTTTCGTTGAGTATCCATACTCTGGTTATTAAGTTGAGCGTTCAGGCTCCAGTCATTTTCGTTGAGTATCCAGACTCCGGTTATTACATTGAGTGTTCAGGCTCCAGTCAGTTTCGTTGGGTATCAAGACACCGGTTATGACGCTGAGCGTTCAGGCTCCGGTCAGTTTCATTGGGTATCCAGACTCCGGTTATTACGTTGGTCGTTCAGTCTCCGGTCAGTTTCAGTGACTATCCCGACTCCAGTTATTACGTTGAGCGTTCAGGCTCCAGTCACTTTCGTTGGGTATCCAAATTCCGGTTATTATGTTGAGCATTCATGATCCAGACATTTTTGTTGAGTATCATAACTCTGGTTATTACATTGAGCGTTCCGGCTCCGGTTAGTTTAGTTGAGTATCCAAACTCTGGTTATTAATTTGAGCGTTCAGGCTCCAATCATTTTCATTGAGTATCCAGACTCTGGTTATTACGTTAAGGGATCAGGCTAGGGTCATTTTCCTTGAGTATCCAGATTCCAGTTATTACGTTGAGTGTTCAGGCTCCGGTCAGTTTCGTTGGGTTTCCAGACTCCGGTGATTACGTTGATTGTTCAGGCTCCGGTCATTTTTTTTGAGTATCCATACTCGAGTTATTACATTCAGCGTTCGGGCATTGGTCAGTTTCGTTGAGTATCCAGATTCTGGTTATTACGTTGAGCGTTCAGGCTCTGGTCAGTTTTGTTGGGTATCCAGACTTCGGTTATTACGTTGAGCGTTCAGGCTCCGGTAAGTTTCGTTGGGTATCCGGACTCCGGTTATTACGTTGAGCGTTCAGGGTCCAGTCATTTTCGTTGAGTATCCAGACTCCTGTTATTACGTTGAGCATTCAGGCTCCGGTCAGTTACGTTGAGTATCCAGACTCTAGTTATTACGTTGAGCGTTTAGGCTCCGGTCAGTTTCATTGAGTATACAGATTCCGATTATTACGTTGATCGTTCAGGCTCAGGTCAGTTTCGTTGGGTATCTAGACTCCGGTTATTACATTGAGCGTTCAGGCTCCGGTCATTTTTGTTTAGTATCCAGACTCCAGTTATTAAGTTGAGCGTCAGGCTCCGAACATTTTCGTTGAGTATCCAGACTCTTGTTATTATGTTGAGCGTTCAGGCTCCGGTCAGTTTCGTTGAGTATCCAGATTCCAGTTATTTCGTTGACCGTTCAGGCTCTGGTCAGTTTCGTTGGGTATCCAGACTCTGGTTATTACGTTGAGCGTTCAGGCTCCGGTCCGTTTCGTTAAGTATCCATACTCCTGTTATTACGTTGAGCGTTCAGGCTCCGATCAGTTTCGTAGAGTATCCAGACTCTGGTTATTAAGTTGAGCATTCAGGCTCCAGTCATTTTCGTTGAGTATCCCGACTCTGGTTATTACATTGAGCGTTCAGACTCCGGTCAGTTTCGTTGTGTCCAGATTCCGGTTATTACGTTGAGCGTTCAGTCTCCGGTCAGTATCGTTGGGTATCAAGACACCGGTTATTACGTTGAGCGTTCAGGCTCCGCTCAGTTTCATTGGGTATCAAGACTCCGGTTATTTTGTTGGTCGTTCAGTCTCCGGTAGGTTTCATATAGTATCCAGACTCCAGCTATTACCTTGAGCGTTCACGCTCCAGTCAGTTTCGTTGGGTATCAAGACACCGGTTATTACGTTGAGCGTTCAGGCTCCGGTCAGTTTCATTGGGTATCCAGACTCCGGTTATTACGTTGATCATTCAGTCTCCGGTCAGTTTCGTTGAGCATCCAGACTCTAGTTATTACGTTGAGCGTTCAGGCTCCGGTCAGTTTCGTTGAGTATCCAGAATCTGGTTATTAAGTTGAGCGTCCAGGCTCCGATCATTTTTGTTGAGTATCCAGACTCTGGTTATTACGTTGAACGTTCAAGCTCCGGTCAGTTTCGTTGAGTATCCAGATTCCAGTTATTACGTTGATCATTCAGGCTCTGGTCAGTTTCGTTGGGTATAAAGACACCGGTTATTACGCTGAGCGTTTAGGCTCCAGTCAGTTTCATTGGGTATCCAGACTCCGGTTATTTCGTTGGTCGTTCAGTCTCCGGTCAGTTTCGTTGAGTATCCGGACTCCAGTTATTACGTTGAGCGTTCAGGCTCCAGTCAGTTTCTTTGTGTATCCAAACTCTGGTTATTACGTTGAGCGTTCAGGATCCAGTCATTTTTGTTGAGTATCATAACTCTGGTTATTACATTGAGCGTTCAGGCTCCGGTCAGTTTCGTTGAGTATCCAGACTCCGGTTATTACGTTGATCGTTCAGGCTCCGGTCAGTTTAGTTGAGTATCCAAACTCTGGTTATTAAGTTGAGCGTTCAGGCTCCGGTCATTTTCGTTGAGTATCCAGGCTTTGGTTATTACGTTGATCGTTCAGGCTCCGGTCAGTTTCGTTTAGTATCCAGATTGCGGTTATTACGTTGAGCGTTCAGGCTCCTGTCAGTTTCGTTGGGTATCAAGACACTGGTTATTACGTTGAGCGTTCAAGCTCCGATCAATTTCGTTGGGTATCCAGACTCCGGTTATTACGTTGAACGTTCAGGCTCCGGTCAATTTCATTGGGTATCCAGACTTCGGTTATTACGTTGTGCGTTCAGGCTCCGGTCAGTTTCGTTTGGTATCCAGACTTCGATTTTTACGTTGAGCGTTCAGGCTCCGATCAGTTTTGTTGGGTATCCAGACTCCGGGTTTTACGTTGAACGTTCAGGCTCCGGTCAGTTTCGTTGGGTATCCAGACTTCGGGTATTATGTTGAGCGTTCAGGCTCCGGTCAGTTTCGTTGGGTATCCAGACTCCGGTTATTACGCTGAGCATTCAGGCCCCGGTCAGTTTCATTGTGTATCCAGACTCTAGTTATTACGTTGAGCGTTCAGGCTCCGGTCAGTTTCGTTGAGTATCTGGATTCCGATTATTACGTTAAGCCTTCAGGCTCCGGTCAGTTTAGTTGAGTATCCAAACTCTGGTAATTAAGTTGATCGTTCAGGCTCCGGTCATTATCGTTGAGTATCCAGACTCTGGTTATTACGTTGATTGTTCAGGCTCCAGTCATTTTCGTTGAGTATCCAGACTCCGGTTATTACGTTGAGCGTTCGGGCTCCGGTCAGTTTTGTTGGGTATCTAGACTCCGGTTATTTCGTTGATCGTTCAGGCTCCGGTCATTTTCGTTGAGTATCCAGACTCGGGTTATTACGTTGAGCGTTCAGGCTCCGGTCAATTTCGTTGAGTATCCAGATCCCGGTTATTACGTTGAGCGTTCACGCTCCGGTCAGTTTCGTTGGGTATCCAGACTCCAGTTATTACGTTGAGCGTTCAGGCTCCGGTCAGTTTCGTTGGGTATCCAGACTCCGGTTATTACGTTGATCGTTCAGGCTCCAATCATTTTCGTTGAGTGTCCAGACTCCTATTATTACATTGAGCGTTTAGGCTCCGGTCAGATTCGTTGGATATCCAGACACCAGTTACTACGTTGATCGTTCAGGCTCCGGTCATTTTCGTTGAGTATCCAGGCTCTGGTTATTACGTTGATCGTTCAGGCTCCGGTCAGTTTCGTTTAGTATCCAGATTGCGGTTATTACGTTGAGCGTTCAGGCTCCGGTCAGTTTCGTTGGGTATCAAGACACCGGTTATTACGTTGAGCGTTCAAGCTCCGATCAGTTTCGTTGGGTATCCAGACTCCGGTTTTTACGTTGAACGTTCAGGCTCCGGTCAATTTCATTGGGTATCCAGACTTCGGTTATTACGTTGTGCGTTCAGGCTCCGGTCAGTTTCGTTTGGTATCAAGACTTCGGTTGTTACGTTAAGCGTTCAGGCTCCGATCAGTTTCGTTGGGTATCCAGACTCCGGTTTTCACGTTGAACATTCAGGCTCCGGTCAATTTCATTGGGTATCCAGACTTCGGTTATTACATTGTGTGTTCAGGCTCCGGTCAGTTTCGTTTGGTATCCAGACTTCGGTTTTTACGTTGAGCGTTCAGGCTCCGATCAGTTTCGTTGGGTATCCAGACTCCGGTTTTTACGTTTAGCGTTCAAGCTCCGGTCAGTTTCATTGTGTATCCAGACTCTGGTTATTACGTTGATCATTCAGGCTCTAGTCAATTTCGTTGAGTATCCAGACTCCGGTTATTATGTTGAGCGTTCAGGCTCCGGTTAGTTTCGTTGAGTATCCAGATTTCGTTTATTACGTTGAGCGTTCAGGCTCCGGTCAGTTTCGTTGGGTATCTAGACTCCGGTTATAACGTTGAGCGTTCAGGCTCCGATCAGTTTCGTTGGGTATCCAGACTTCGGTTATTACGTTGAGCGTTCGGCTCCGATCAGTTTCGTTGGGTATCCAGACTCCAGTTATTACATTGAGCGTTTAGGCTCCGATCAATTTCTTTGTGTATCCAGACTCCGGTTATTACGTTGATCGTTCAGGCTCCAGTCAGTTTCGTTAAGTATCCAGACTCTGGGTATTACGTTGAGCATTCAGGCTCCGGTTAGTTTCGTTTAGTATCCAGATTCCGGTTATTACGTTGGGCGTTCAGGCTCCGGTCAATTTCGTTGGCTATCCAGACTCCAGTTATTACGTTGAGCGTTCAGGCTCCGGTCAGTTTCGTTGGGTATCCAGACTCTGGTTATTACGTTGAGCGTTTAGGCTCCGGTTAGTTTCGTAGGGTATCCAGACTCCGGTTATTACGTTGAGCGTTCTAGATCCGGTTAGTTTCGTTGGGTATCTAGACTCCGGTTATTACGTTGAGCGTTCAGGCTCCGGTCAGTTTCTTTGGGTATCCAGACTCCGGTTACATTGAGTGTTCAGGCTCCGGTCAGTTTCGTTTGGTATCCAGACTCCGGTTATTACGTTGAGCATTCAGGCTCCGAGCAGTTTTGTTGGGTATCCAGACTTCGGTTATTACGTTGAGCATTTAGGCTCCGGTCAGTTTCGTTGGGTATCCAGACTCCGGTTTTTACGTTGAGCGTTCAGGCTCCAGTCAGTTTCGTTAAGTATACAGACTCTGGTTTTTACGTTGAGCGTTTAGGCTCCGGTCAGTTTCGTTGGGTATCCAGACTCCGGTTTTTACGTTGAGCGTTCAGGCTCCAGTCAGTTTCGTAAAGTATCCAGACTCCGGTTATTACGTTGAGCGTTCAGGTTGCGGTCAGTTTCATTGTGTATCCAGACTCCGGTTATTACGTTGATCTTTCAGGCTCCAGTCATTTTTGTAGAGTATCCAGACTCCGGTTATTAAGTAGAGCGTTCAGGCTCCGATCATTTTTGTTGAGTATCCAGAGTCTGGTTATTATGTTGAGTGTTCAGGCTCCTGTCAGTTTCGTTGAGTATCCAGATTCCGGTTATTTCGTTGAGCGTTCAGGCTCCTGCAGTTTCGTTGGGTATCCAGACTCCGGTGATTACGTTGATCATTCAGTCTCCGGTCAGTTTCGTTGAGTATCCAGACTCCAGTTATTACGTTGAGCATTCAGGACTCTGGTTATTAAGTTGAGCGTTCAGGCTCCGGTCATTTTTGTTGAGTATCCAGACTCTGGTTATTACGTTGAGCGTTCAGGCTCCGGTCAGTTTCGGTGAGTATCCAGATTCCGGTTATTACGTTGAGCGTTCATGCTCCGGTCAGTTTCGTTGGGTATCAAGACACCGGTTATTACGCTGAGCATTCAGGCTCCGGTCAATTTCATTGGGTATCCAGACTCCGGTTATTTCATTGGTCGTTCAGTCTCCGGTCATTTTTGTTTAGTATCCAGACTCCAGTTATTAAGTTAAGCGTCAGGCTCCGAACATTTTCGTTGAGTATCCATACTCTTGTTATTACGTTGAGCGTTCAGGCTCCGGTCAGTTTCGTTGAGTATCCAGATTCTAGTTATTTCGTTGAGCGTTCAGGCTCTGGTCAGTTTCGTTCGGTATCCAGACTCAGGTGATTACGTTGATCGTTCAGGCTCCGGTCCATTTCGTTGAGTATCCAGACTCCTGTTATTACGTTGAGCGTTCAGGCTCCGATCATTTTCGTAGAGTATCCAGACTCTGGTTATTAAGTTGAGCATTCCGGCTCCAGTCATTTTCGTTGAGTATCCCGACTCTGGTTATTACATTGAGCGTTCAGGCTCCGGTCAGTTTCGTTGAGTGTCCAGATTCCGGTTATTACGTTGAGCGTTCAGTCTCCGGTCAGTATCGTTGGGTATCAAGACACCGGTTATTACGTTGAGCGTTCAGGCTCCGCTCAGTTTCATTGGGTATCAAGACTCCGGTTATTTTGTTGGTCGTTCAGTCTCCGGTCAGTTTCATATAGTATCCAGACTCCAGCTATTACCTTGAGCGTTCAGGCTCCAGTCAGTTTGGTTGGGTATCAAGACATCGGTTATTACGTTGAGCGTTCAGGCTCCGGTCAGTTTCATTGGGTATCCAGACTCCGGTTATTACGTTGATCATTCAGTCTCCGGTCAGTTTCGTTGAGTATCCAAACTCTAGTTATTACGTTGAACGTTTAGGCTCCGGTCAGTTTCGTTGAGTATCCAGACTCTGGTTATTAAGTTGAGTGTTCAGGCTCCGATCATTTTTGTTGAGTATCCAGACTCTGGTTAATACGTTGAACGTTCAGGCTCCGGTCAGTTTCGTTGAGTATCCAGATTCCGGTTATTACGTTGATCATTCAGGCTCTGGTCAGTTTCGTTGGGTATCAAGACACCGGTTATTACGCTGATTGTTTAGGCTCCAGTCAGTTTCATTGGGTATCCAGACTCCGGTTATTTCGTTGGTCGTTCAGTCTCTGGTCAGTTTCGTTGAGTATCTGGACTCCAGTTATTACGTTGAGCGTTCAGGCTCCAGTCAGTTTCGTTGGGTATCCAAACTCTGGTTATTATGTTGAGCGTTCAGGATCCAGTCATTTTTGTTGAGTATCATAACTCTGGTTATTACATTGAGCGTTTAGGCTCCGGTCAGTTTTGTTGAGTATCCAGACTCCGGTTATTACGTTGATCGTTCAGGCTCCGGTCAGTTTAGTTGAGTATCCAAACTCTGGTTATTAAGTTGAGCGTTCAGGCTCCGGTCATTTTCGTTGAGTATCCAGGCTCTGGTTATTAGGTTGATCGTTCAGGCTCCGGTCAGTTTCGTTTAGTATCCAGATTGCGGTTATTACGTTGAGCGTTCAGGCTCCTGTCAGTTTCGTTGGGTATCAAGACACCGGTTATTACGTTGAGCGTTCAAGCTCCGATCAGTTTCGTTGGGCATCCAGACTCCGGTTATTACGTTGAACGTTCAGGCTCCGGTCAATTTCATTGGGTATCCAGACTTCGGTTATTACGTTGTGCGTTCAGGCTCCGGTCAGTTTCGTTTGGTATCTAGACTTCGATTTTTACGTTGAGCGTTCAGGCTCCGATCAGTTTCGTTGGATATCCAGACTCCGGTTTTTGCGTTGAACGTTCAGGCTCCGGTCAGTTTCGTTGGATATCCAGACTTCCGGTATTACGTTGAGCGTTCAGGCTCCGGTCAGTTTCGTTGGGTATCCAGACTCCGGTTATTACGTTGAGCGTTCAGGCCCCGGTCAGTTTCATTGTGTATCCAGACTCTAGTTATTACGTTGAGCGTACAGGCTCCCGTCAGTTTCGTTGAGTATCTGGATTCCGATTACTACGTTGAGCCTTCAGGCTCCGGTCAGTTTAGTTGAGTTTCCAAACTCTGGTAATTAAGTTGAGCGTTCAGGCTCCGGTCATTTTCGTTGAGTATCCAGACTCTGGTTATTACGTTGATTGTTCAGGCTCCAGTCATTTTTGTTGAGTATCCAGACTCCGGTTATTACGTTGAGTGTTCGGGCTCCGGTCAGTTTTGTTGGGTATCCAGACTCCGGTTATTTCTTTGATTGTTCAGGCTCCTGTCATTTTCGTTGAGTATCCAGACTCGGGTTATTACGTTGAGCGTTCAGGCTCCGGTCAATTTCGTTGAGTATCCAGATCCCGGTTATTACGTTGAGCGTTCAGGCTACGGTCAGTTTCGTTGGGTATCCAGACTCCAGTTATTATGTTGAGCGTTCAGGCTCTGGTCAGTTTCGTTGGGTATCCAGACTCCGGTTATTACGTTGATCGTTCAGGCTCCAATCATTTTCGTTGAGTGTCCAGACTCCTATTATTACATTGAGCGTTCAGGCTCCGGTCAGATTCGTTGGGTATCCAGACACCAGTTATTACGTTGATCGTTCAGGCTCCGGTCATTTTCGTTGAGTATCCAGGCTCTGGTTATTACGTTGATCGTTCAGGCTCCGGTTAGTTTCGTTTAGTATCCAGATTGCGGTTATTACGTTGAGCGTTCAGGCTCCGGTAAGTTTTGTTGGGTATCAAGACACCGGTTATTACGTTGAGCGTTCAAGCTCCGATCAGTTTCGTTGGGTATCCAGACTCCGGTTATTACGTTGAACGTTCAGGCTCCGGTCAATTTCATTGGGTATCCAGACTTCGGTTATTACGTTGTGCGTTCAGGCTCCGGTCAGTTTCGTTTGGTATCCAGACTTCGGTTTTTACGTTGAGCGTTCAGGCTCCGATCAAATTCGTTGGGTATCCAGACTCCGGTTTTTACGTTGAACGTTCAGGCTCCGGTCAATTTCATTGGGTATCCAGACTTCGGTTATTACGTTGTGCGTTCAGGCTCCGGTCAGTTTCGTTTGCTATCCAGACTTCGGTTTTTACGTTGAGCGTTCAGGCTCCGATCAGTTTCGTTGGGTATCCAGACTCCGGTTTTTACGTTGAACGTTCAGGCTCCGGTCAATTTCATTGGGTATCCAGACTTCAGTTATTACGTTGTGCGTTCAGGCTCCTGTCAGTTTTGTTGGGTATCCAGACTTCGGGTATTACGTTGAGCGTTCAGGCTCCGGTCAGTTTCGTTGGGTATCCAGACTCCGGTTATTACGTTGAGCGTTCAGGCTCCGGTAAGTTTCATTGTGTATCCAGACTCCGGTTATTACGTTGATCATTCAGGCTCTAGTCAGTTTCGTTTAGTATCCAGACTCCGGTTATTACGTTGAGCGTTCATGCTCCGGTTAGTTTCGTTGAGTATCCAGATTTCGTTTATTACGTTGAGCGTTCAGGCTCCGGTCAGTTTCGTTGGGTATCTAGACTCCGGTTATAACGTTGAGCGTTCAGGCTCCGGTCAGTTTCGTTGGGTATCCAGACTTCGGTTATTACGTTGAGCGTTCAGGCTCCGGTCAGTTTTGTTTGTTATCCAGACTCCGGTTATTACGTTGAGCGTTCAGGCTCCTGTCAGTTTCGTTGGGTATCCAGACTTCAGTTATTACGTTGGGCATTTAGGCTCCGGTCAGTTTCGTTGCATATCCACAATTTGGTTATTACGTTAGGCGTTCCGGCTCAAGTCAGTTTCGTAGGGTATCCAGACTCCGGTTATTACGTTGAGCGTTCGGCTCCGATCAGTTTCGTTGGGTATCCAGAATCCAGTTATTACATTGAGTGTTTAGGCTCCGATCAATTTCTTTGTGTATCCAGACTCCGGTTATTACGTTGATCGTTCAGGCTCCAGTCAGTTTCGTTAAGTATCCAGACTCTGGGTATTACGTTGAGCATTCAGGCTCCGGTTAGTTTCGTTTAGTATCCAGATTCCGGTTTTTACGTTGAGCGTTCAGGATCCGGTCAATTTCGTTGGCTATCCAGACTCCAGTTATTACGTTGAGCATTCAGGCTACGGTCAGTTTCGTTGGGTATCCAGACTCCAGTTATTACGTTGAGCGTTCAGGCTCCGGTCAGTTTCGTTGGGTATCCAGACTCCGGTTATTACTTTGATCGTTCAGGCTCCAATCATTTTCGTTGAGTGTCCAGACTCCTATTATTACATTGAGCGTTCAGGCTCCGGTCAGATTCGTTGGGTATCCAGACACCAGTTATTACGTTGATCGTTCAGGCTCCGGTCATTTTCGTTGAGTATCCAGGCTCTGGTTATTACGTTGATCGTTCAGGCTCCGGTCAGTTTCGTTTAGTATCCAGATTGCGGTTATTACGTTGAGCGTTCAGGCTCCGGTCAGTTTCGTTGTGTATCAAGACACCGGTTATTACGTTGAGCGTTCAAGCTCCAATCAGTTTCGTTGGGTATCCAGACTTCGGTTATTACGTTGTGCGTTCAGGCTCCGGTCAGTTTCGTTTGGTATCCAGACTTCAGTTTTTGCGTTGAGCGTTCAGGCTCCGATCAGTTTCGTTGGGTATCCAGACTCCGGTTTTTACGTTGAACGTTCAGGCTCCGGTCAATTTCATTGGGTATCCAGACTTCGGTTATTACGTTGTGCGTTCAGGCTCCGGTCAGTTTCGTTTGGTATCCAGACTTCGGTTTTTACGTTGAGCGTTCAGGCTCCGATCAGTTTCGTTGGGTATCCAGACTCCGGTTTTTACGTTGAACATTCAGGCTCCGGTCAATTTCATTGGGTATCCAGACTTCAGTTATTACGTTGTGCGTTCAGGCTCATGTCAGTTTCGTTGGGTATCCAGACTTCGGGTATTATGTTGAGCGTTCAGGCTCCGGTCAGTTTCGTTGGGTATCCAGACTCCGGTTATTACGTTGAGCGTTCAGGCTCCGGTCAGTTTCATTGTGTATCCAGACTCCGGTTATTACGTTGATCATTCAGGCTCTAGTCAGTTTCGTTGAGTATCCAGACTCCGGTTATTACGTTGAGCGTTCAGGGTCCGGTTAGTTTCGTTGAGTATCCAGATTTCGTTTATTACGTTGAGCGTTCATGCTCCGGTCAGTTTCGTTGGGTATCTAGACTTCGGTTATAACGTTGAGCGTTCAGGCTCCGGTCAGTTTCGTTGGGTATCCAGACTTCAGTTATTACGTTGGGCATTTAGGCTCCGGTCAGTTTCGTTGCATATCCACAATCTGGTTATTACGTTAGGCGTTCCGGCTCAAGTCAGTTTCGTAGGGTATCCAGACTCCGGTTATTACGTTGAGCATTCGACTCCGATCAGTTTCGTTGGGTATCCAGACTCCAGTTATTACATTGAGCGTTTAGGCTCCGATCAATTTCTTTGTGTATCCAGACTCCGGTTATTACGTTGATCGTTCAGGCTCCAGTCAGTTTCGTTAAGTATCCAGACTCTGGGTATTACGTTGAGCATTCAGGCTCCGGTTAGTTTCGTTTAGTATCCAGATTCCGGTTATTACGTTGAGCGTTCAGGATCCGGTCAATTTCGTTGGCTATCCAGACTCCAGTTATTACGTTGAGCATTCAGGCTACGGTCAGTTTCGTTGGGTATCCAGACTCCAGTTATTACGTTGAGCGTTCAGGCTCCGGTCAGTTTCGTTGGGTATCCAGACTCCGGTTATTACTTTGATCGTTCAGGCTCCAATCATTTTCGTTGAGTGTCCAGACTCCTATTATTACATTGAGCGTTCAGGCTCCGGTCAGATTCGTTGGGTATCCAGACACCAGTTATTACGTTGATCGTTCAGGCTCCGGTCATTTTCGTTGAGTATCCAGGCTCTGGTTATTACGTTGATCGTTCAGGCTCCGGTCAGTTTCGTTTAGTATCCAGATTGCGGTTATTACGTTGAGCGTTCAGGCTCCGGTCAGTTTCGTTGTGTATCAAGACACCGGTTATTACGTTGAGCGTTCAAGCTCCAATCAGTTTCGTTGGGTATCCAGACTTCGGTTATTACGTTGTGCGTTCAGGCTCCGGTCAGTTTCGTTTGGTATCCAGACTTCAGTTTTTGCGTTGAGCGTTCAGGCTCCGATCAGTTTCGTTGGGTATCCAGACTCCGGTTTTTACGTTGAACGTTCAGGCTCCGGTCAATTTCATTGGGTATCCAGACTTCGGTTATTACGTTGTGCGTTCAGGCTCCGGTCAGTTTCGTTTGGTATCCAGACTTCGGTTTTTACGTTGAGCGTTCAGGCTCCGATCAGTTTCGTTGGGTATCCAGACTCCGGTTTTTACGTTGAACATTCAGGCTCCGGTCAATTTCATTGGGTATCCAGACTTCAGTTATTACGTTGTGCGTTCAGGCTCATGTCAGTTTCGTTGGGTATCCAGACTTCGGGTATTATGTTGAGCGTTCAGGCTCCGGTCAGTTTCGTTGGGTATCCAGACTCCGGTTATTACGTTGAGCGTTCAGGCTCCGGTCAGTTTCATTGTGTATCCAGACTCCGGTTATTACGTTGATCATTCAGGCTCTAGTCAGTTTCGTTGAGTATCCAGACTCCGGTTATTACGTTGAGCGTTCAGGGTCCGGTTAGTTTCGTTGAGTATCCAGATTTCGTTTATTACGTTGAGCGTTCATGCTCCGGTCAGTTTCGTTGGGTATCTAGACTCCGGTTATAACGTTGAGCGTTCAGGCTCCGGTCAGTTTCGTTGGGTATCCAGACTTCGGTTATTACGTTGAGCGTTCAGGCTCCGGTCAGTTTTGTTTGTTATTCAGACTCCGGTTATTACGTTGAGCGTTCAGGCTCCTGTCAGTTTCGTTGGGTATCCAGACTTCAGTTATTATGTTGGGCATTTAGGCTTCGGTCAGTTTCGTTGCATATCCACACTCTGGTTATTACATTAGGCGTTCCGGCTCAAGTCAGTTTCGTAGGGTATCCAGACTCCGGTTATTACGTTGAGCGTTCGGCTCCGATCAGTTTCGTTGGGTATCCAGACTCCAATTATTACATTGAGCGTTTAGGCTCCGATCAATTTCTTTGTGTATCCAGACTCCGGTTATTACGTTGATCGTTCAGGCTCCAGTCAGTTTCGTTAAGTATCCAGACTCTGGGTATTACGTTGAGCATTCAGGCTCCGGTTAGTTTCGTTTAGTATCCAGATTCCGGTTATTACGTTGAGCGTTCAGGCTCCGGTCAATTTCGTTGGCTATCCAGACTCCAGTTATTACGTTGAACGTTCAGGCTCCGGTCAGTTTCGTTGGGTATCCAGACTCTGGTTATTACGTTGAGCGTTTAGGATCCGGTTAGTTTCGTAGGGTATCCAGACTCCGGTTATTACGTTGCGCGTTCTAGATCCGGTTAGTTTCGTTGCGTATCTAGACTCCGGTTATTACGTTGAGCGTTCAGGCTCCGGCCAGTTTCTTTGGGTATCCAGACTCCGGTTACATTGAGCGTTCAGGCTCCGGTCAGTTTCGTTTGGTATCCAGACTCTGGTTATTACGTTGAGCATTCAGGCTCCGAGCAGTTTTGTTGGGTATCCAGACTTCGGTTATTACGTTGAGCATTTAGGCTCCGGTCAGTTTCGTTGGGTATCCAGACTCCGGTTTTTATGTTGAGCGTTCAGGCTCTAGTCAGTTTCGTTAAGTATCCAGACTCCGGTTATTACGTTGAGCGTTTAGGCTCCGGTCAGTTTCGTTGGGTATCCAGACTCCGGTTTTTACGTTGAGCATTCAGGCTCCAGTCAGTTTCGTAAAGTATCCAAACTCCGGTTATTACGTTGAGCGTTCAGGCTGCGGTCAGTTTCATTGTGTATCCAGACTCCGGTTATTACGTTGATCTTTCAGGCTCCAGTCATTTTTGTTGAGTATCCAGACTCCGGTTATTAAGTAGAGCGTTCAGGCTCCGATCATTTTTGTTGAGTATCCAGAGTCTGGTTATTACGTTGAGTGTTCAGGCTCCTGTCAGTTTCGTTGAGTATCCAGATTCCGGTTATTACGTTGAGCGTTCAGGCTCCTGCAGTTTTGTTGGGTATCCAGACTCCGGTGATTACGTTGATCATTTAGTCTCCGGTCAGTTTCGTTGAGTATCCAGACTCCAGTTATTACGTTGAGCATTCAGGACTCTGGTTATTAAGTTGAGCGTTCAGGCTCCGATCATTTTTGTTGTGTATCCAGACTCTGGTTATTACGTTGAGCGTTCAGGCTCTGGTCAGTTTCGGTGAGTATCCAGATTCCGGTTATTACGTTGAGCGTTCATGCTCCGGTCAGTTTTGTTGGGTATCAAGACACCGGTTATTACGCTGAGCATTCAAGCTCCGGTCAATTTCATTGGGTATCCAGACTCCGGTTATTTCATTGGTCGTTCAGTCTCCGGTCAGTTTCGTTGAGTATCTAGACTCCAATTATTACGTTGAGCGTTCAGGCTCCAGTCAGTTTCGTTGGGTATCCAAACTCTGGTTATTACGTTGAGCGTTCAGGATCCAGTCATTTTCGTTGAGTATCATAACTCTGGTTATTACATTGAGCGTTCAGGCTCCGGTCAGTTTCGTTGAGTATCACGACTCCGGTTTTACGTTGATCGTTCAGGCTCCGGTCAGTTTAGTTGAGTATCCAAACTCTAATTATTAAGTTGAGCGTTCAGGCTCCGTTCATTTTCGTTGAGTATCCAGACTCTAGTTATTACGTTGATCGTTCAGGCTCCGGTCAGTTTCGTTGAATATCCAGATTCCGGTTATTACATTATGCGTTCAGGCTCCGGTCAGTTTCGTTAGGTATCAAGACACCGGTTATTACGTTGAGCGTTCAAGCTCCGGTCAGTTTCATTGGGTATCCAGACTCCGGTTATTACGTTGATCATTCAGTCTCCAGTCAGTTTCGTTGAGTATCCAGACTCCAGTTATTACGTTGAGCGTTTAAGCTCCGGTCAGTTTCATTGGGTATCCAGACTCCGGTTATTACGTTGATCATTCAGTCTCCAGTCAGTTTCGTTGAGTATCCAGACTCCAGTTATTACGTTGAGCGTTCAGGCTCCAGTCAGTTTTGTTGGGTATCCAAACTCCGGTTATTACATTGAGCGTTCAGGCTCCGATCATTTTCGTTGAGTATCCAGACTGTAGTTATTACGTTGAGGGTTCAGGCTCCGGTCAGTTTCGTTGAGTATCTGGATTCCGATTATTACGTTGAGCCTTCAGGCTCCGGTCAGTTTAGTTGAGTATCCAAACTCTGGTAATTAAGTTGAGCGTTCAGGCTCCGGTCATTTTCGTTGAGTTTCCAGACTCTGGTTATTACGTTGATTGTTCAGGCTCCAGTCATTTTCGTTGAGTATCCAGACTCCGGTTATTACGTTGAGCGTTTAGGCTCCGATCAATTTCTTTGTGTATCCAGACTTCGGTTATTACGTTGATCGTTCAGGCTCCAGTCAGTTTCGTTAAGTATCCAGACTCTGGGTATTACGTTGAGCATTCAGGCTCCGGTTAGATTCGTTTAGTATCCAGATTCCGGTTATTACGTTGAGCGTTCAGGATCCGGTCAATTTCATTGGCTATCCAGAGTCCAGTTATTACGTTGAGCGTTCAGGCTACGGTCAGTTTCGTTGGGTATCCAGACTCCAGTTATTACGTTGAGCGTTCAGGCTCCGGTCAGTTTCGTTGGGTATCCAGACTCCGGTTATTACGTTGATCATTCAGGCTCCAATCATTTTTGTTGAGTGTCCAGACTCCTATTATTACATTGAGCGTTCAGGCTCCGGTCAGATTCGTTGGGTATCCAGACACAAGTTATTACGTTGATCGTTCAGGCTCCGGTCATTTTCGTTGAGTATCCAGGCTCTGGTTATTACGTTGATCGTTCAGGCTCCGGTCAGTTTCGTTTAGTATCCAGATTGCGGTTATTACGTTGAGCGTTCAGGCTCCGGTCAGTTTTGTTGGGTATCAAGACACCGGTTATTACGTTGAGCGTTCAAGCTCCGATAAGTTTCGTTGGGTATCCAAACTCCGGTTATTACGTTTAACGTTCAGGCTCCGGTCAATTTCATTGGGTATCCAGACTTCGGTTATTACGTTGTGCGTTCAGGCTCCGGTCAGTTTCGTTTGGTATCCAGACTTCGGTTTTTACGTTGAGCGTTCAGGCTCCGATCAAATTCGTTGGGTATCCAGACTCTGGTTTTTACATTGAACGTTCAGGCTCCGGTCAATTTCATTGGGTATCCAGACTTCAGTTATTACGTTGTGCGTTCAGGCTCTTGTCAGTTTCGTTGGGTATCCAGACTTCGGTTATTACGTTGAGCGTTCAGGCTCCTGTCAGTTTCGTTGGGTATCCAGACTTCAGTTATTACGTTGGGCATTTAGGCTCCGGTCAGTTTCGTTGCATATCCACAATCTGGTTATTACGTTAGGCATTCCGGCTCAAGTCAGTTTCGTAGGGTATCCAGACTCCGGTTATTACGTTGAGCATTCGGCTCCGATCAGTTTCGTTGGGTATCCAGACTCCAGTTATTACATTGAGCGTTTAGGCTCCGATCAATTTCTTTGTGTATCCAGACTCCGGTTATTACGTTGATCGTTCAGGCTCCAGTCAGTTTCGTTAAGTATCCAGACTCTGGGTATTACGTTGAGCATTCAGGGTCCGGTTAGTTTCGTTTAGTATCCAGATTCCGGTTATTACGTTGAGCGTTCAGGATCCGGTCAATTTCGTTGGCTATCCAGACTCCAGTTATTACGTTGAGCATTCAGGCTACGGTCAGTTTCGTTGGGTATCCAGACTCCAGTTATTACGTTGAGCATTCAGGCTCCGGTCAGTTTCGTTGGGTATCCAGACTCCGGTTATTACGTTGATCGTTCAGGCTCCAATCATTTTCGTTGAGTGTCCAGACTCCTATTATTACATTGAGCGTTCAGGCTCCGGTCAGATTCGTTGGGTATCCAGACACCAGTTATTACGTTGATCGTTCAGGCTCCGGTCATTTTCGTTGAGTATCCAGGCTCTGGTTATTACGTTGATCGTTCAGGCTCCGGTCAGTTTCGTTTAGTATCCAGATTGCGGTTATTACGTTGAGCGTTCAGGCTCCGGTCAGTTTCGTTGTGTATCAAGACACCGGTTATTACGTTGAGCGTTCAAGCTCCAATCAGTTTCGTTGGGTATCCAGACTTCGGTTATTACGTTGTGCGTTCAGGCTCCGGTCAGTTTCGTTTGGTATCCAGACTTCGGTTTTTGCGTTGAGCGTTCAGGCTCCGATCAGTTTCGTTGGGTATCCAGACTCCGGTTTTTACGTTGAACGTTCAGGCTCCGGTCAATTTCATTGGGTATCCAGACTTCGGTTATTACGTTGTGCGTTCAGGCTCCGGTCAGTTTCGTTTGGTATCCAGACTTCGGTTTTTACGTTGAGCGTTCAGGCTCCAATCAGTTTCGTTGGGTATCCAGACTCCGGTTTTTACGTTGAACGTTCAGGCTCCGGTCAATTTCATTGGGTATCCAGACTTCAGTTATTACGTTGTGCGTTCAGGCTCATGTCAGTTTCGTTGGGTATCCAGACTTCGGGTATTATGTTGAGCGTTCAGGCTCCGGTCAGTTTCGTTGGGTATCCAGACTCCGGTTATTACGTTGAGCGTTCAGGCTCCGGTCAGTTTCATTGTGTATCCAGACTCCGGTTATTACGTTGATCATTCAGGCTCTAGTCAGTTTCGTTGAGTATCCAGACTCCGGTTATTACGTTGAGCGTTCAGGGTCCGGTTAGTTTCGTTGAGTATCCAGATTTCGTTTATTACGTTGAGCGTTCAGGCTCCGGTCAGTTTCGTTGGGTATCTAGACTCCGGTTATAACGTTGAGCGTTCAGGCTCCGGTCAGTTTCGTTGGGTATCCAGACTTCGGTTATTACGTTGAGCGTTCAGGCTCCGGTCAGTTTTGTTTGTTATTCAGACTCCGGTTATTACGTTGAGCGTTCAGGCTCCTGTCAGTTTCGTTGGGTATCCAGACTTCAGTTATTATGTTGGGCATTTAGGCTTCGGTCAGTTTCGTTGCATATCCATACTCTGGTTATTACGTTAGGCGTTCCGGCTCAAGTCAGTTTCGTAGGGTATCCAGACTCCGGTTATTACGTTGAGCGTTCGGCTCCGATCAGTTTCGTTGGGTATCCAGACTCCAGTTATTACATTGAGCGTTTAGGCTCCGATCAATTTCTTTGTGTATCCAGACTCCGGTTATTACGTTGATCGTTCAGGCTCCAGTCAGTTTCGTTAAGTATCCAGACTCTGGGTATTACGTTGAGCATTCAGGCTCCGATTATTTTCGTTTAGTATCCAGATTCCGGTTATTACGTTGAGCGTTCAGGCTCCGGTCAATTTCGTTGGCTATCCAGACTCCAGTTATTACGTTGAACGTTCAGGCTCCGGTCAGTTTCGTTGGGTATCCAGACTCTAGTTATTACGTTGAGCGTTTAGGCTCCGGTTAGTTTCGTAGGGTATCCAGACTCCGGTTATTACGTTGAGCGTTCTAGATCCGGTTAGTTTCGTTGGGTATCCAGACTCCGGTTATTACGTTGAGCGTTCAGGCTCCGGTCAGTTTCTTTGGGTATCCAGACTCCGGTTACATTGAGCGTTCAGGCTCCGGTCAGTTTCGTTTGGTATCCAGACTCCGGTTATTACGTTGAGCATTCAGGCTCCGAGCAGTTTTGTTGGGTATCCAGACATCGGTTATTACGTTGAGCGTTCAGGCTCCAGTCAGTTTCGTAAAGTATCCAAACTCCGGTTATTACGTTGAGCGTTCAGGCTGCGGTCAGTTTCATTGTGTATCCAGACTCCGGTTATTACGTTGATCTTTCAGGCTCCAGTCATTTTTGTTGAGTATCCAGACTCCGGTTATTAAGTAGAGCGTTCAGGCTCCGATCATTTTTGTTGAGTATCCAGAGTCTGGTTATTACGTTGAGTGTTTAGGCTCCTGTCAGTTTCGTTGAGTATCCAGATTCCGGTTATTACGTTGAGCGTTCAGGCTCCTGCAGTTTTGTTGGGTATCCAGACTCCGGTGATTACGTTGATCATTCAGTCTCCGGTCAGTTTCGTTGAGTATCCAGACTCCAGTTATTACGTTGAGCATTCAGGACTCTGGTTATTAAGTTGAGCGTTCAGGCTCCGATCATTTTTGTTGTGTATCCAGACTCTGGTTATTACGTTGAGCGTTCAGGCTCTGGTCAGTTTCGGTGAGTATCCAGATTCCGGTTATTACGTTGAGCGTTCATGCTCCGGTCAGTTTCGTTGGGTATCAAGACACCGGTTATTACGCTGAGCATTCAGGCTCCGGTCAATTTCATTGGGTATCCAGACTCCGGTTATTTCATTGGTCGTTCAGTCTCCGGTCAGTTTCGTTGAGTATCTAGACTCCAATTATTACGTTGAGCGTTCAGGCTCCAGTCAGTTTCGTTGGGTATCCAAACTCTGGTTATTACGTTGAGCGTTCAGGATCCAGTCATTTTCGTTGAGTATCATAACTCTGGTTATTACATTGAGCGTTCAGGCTCCGGTCAGTTTCGTTGAGTATCACGACTCCGGTTATTACGTTGATCGTTCAGGCTCCGGTCAGTTTAGTTGAGTATCCAAACTCTAATTATTAAGTTGAGCGTTCAGGCTCCGTTCATTTTTGTTGAGTATCCAGACTCTGGTTATTACGTTGATCGTTCAGGCTCCGGTCAGTTTCGTTGAATATCCAGATTCCGGTTATTACATTAGGCGTTCAGGCTCCGGTCAGTTTCGTTAGGTATCAAGACACCGGTTATTACGTTGAGCGTTCAAGCTCCGGTCAGTTTCATTGGGTATCCAGACTCCGGTTATTACGTTGATCATTCAGTCTCCAGTCAGTTTCGTTGAGTATCCAGACTCCAGTTATTACGTTGAGCATTCAGGCTCCAGTCAGTTTTGTTGGGTATCCAGACTGTAGTTATTACGTTGAGCGTTCAGGCTCCGGTCAGTTTCGTTGAGTATCTGGATTCCGATTATTACGTTGAGCCTTCAGGCTCCGGTCAGTTTAGTTGAGTATCCAAACTCTGGTAATTAAGTTGAGCGTTCAGGCTCCGGTCATTTTCGTTGAGTTTCCAGACTCTGGTTATTACGTTGATTGTTCAGGCTCCAGTCATTTTAGTTGAGTATCCAGACTCCGTTTATTACGTTGAGCGTTCGGGCTCCGGTCAGTTTTGTTGGGTATCCAGACTCCGGTTATTTCGTTGATCGTTCAGGCTCCGGTCATTTTCGTTGAGTATCCAGGCTCTGGTTATTACGTTGATCGTTCAGGCTCCGGTTAGTTTCGTTTAGTATCCAGATTGCGGTTATTACGTTGAGCGTTCAGGCTCCGGTCAGTTTCGTTGGGTATCAAGACACCGGTTATTACGTTGAGCGTTCAAGCTCCGATCAGTTTCGTTGGGTATCCAGACTCCGGTTATTACGTTGAACGTTCAGGCTCCGGTCAATTTCATTGGGTATCCAGACTTCGGTTATTACGTTGTGCGTTCAGGCTCCGGTCAGTTTCGTTTGGTATCCAGACTTCGGTTTTTACGTTGAGCGTTCAGGCTCCGATCAGTTTCGTTGGGTATCCAGACTCCGGTTTTTACGTAGAACGTTCAGGCTCCGGTCAATTAAATTGGGTATCCAGACTTCGGTTATTACGTTGTGCGTTCAGGCTCCTGTCAATTTCGTTGGGTATCCAGAGTTCGGGTATTACGTTGAGGGTTCAGGCTCCGGTCAGTTTCGTTGGGTATCCAGACTCCGGTTATTACGTTGAGCGTTCAGGCTCCGGTCAGTTTCATTGTGTATCAAGACTCCGGTTATTACGTTGATCATTCAGGCTCTAGTCAGTTTCGTTGAGTATCCAGACTCCGGTTATTACGTTGAGCGTTCAGGCTCCGGTTAGTTTCGTTGAGTATCCAGATTTCGTTTATTACGTTGAGCATTCAGGCTCCGGTCAGTTTCGTTGGGTATCCAGACTCCGGTTATAACGTTGAGCGTTCAGGCTCCGGTCAGTTTCGTTGGGTATCCAGACTTTGGTTATTACGTTGAGCGTTCAAGCTCCGGTCAGTTTTGTTTGTTATCCAGACTCCGGTTATTACGTTGAGCGTTCAGGCTCCTGTCAGTTTCGTTGGGTATCCAGACTTCAGTTATTACGTTGGGCATTTAGGCTCCGGTCAGTTTCGTTGCATATCCACACTCTGGTTATTACGTTAGGCGTTCTGGCTCAAGTCAGTTTCGTAGGGTATCCAGACTCCGGTTATTACGTTGAGCGTTCGGCTCCGATCAATTTCGTTGGGTATCCAGACTCCAGTTATTACGTTGAGCGTTTAGGCTCCGATCAATTTCTTTGTGTATCCAGACTCCGGTTATTACGTTGATCGTTCAGGCTCCAGTCAGTTTCGTTAAGTATCCAGACTCTGGGTATTACGTTGAGCATTCAGGCTCCGGTTAGTTTCGTTTAGTATCCAGATTCCGGTTATTACGTTGAGCGTTCAGGCTCCGATCAATTCTGTTGGCTATCCAGACTCCAGTTAATAAGTTGAGCGTTCAGGCTCCGGTCAGTTTCGTTGGGTATCCAGACTCTGGTTATTACGTTGAGCGTTTAGGCTCCGGTTAGTTTCGTAGGGTATCCAGACTCCGGTTATTACGTTGAGCGTTCAGGCTCCGGTCAGTTTCTTTGGGTATCCAGACTCCGGTTACATTGAGCGTTCAGGCTCCGGTCAGTTTCGTTTGGTATCCAGACTCCGGTTATTACGTTGAGCGTTCAGGCTCCGAGCAGTTTTGTTGGGTATCCAGACTTCGGTTATTACGTTGAGCATTTAGGCTCCGGTCAGTTTCGTTGGGTATCCAGACTCTGGTTTTTACGTTGAGCGTTCAGGCTCTAGTCAGTTTCGTTAAGTATCCAGACTCAGGTTATTACGTTAAGCGTTTAGGCTCCGGTCAGTTTCGTTGGGTATCCAGACTCCGGTTTTTACGTTGAGCGTTCAGGCTCCAGTCAGTTTCGTAAAGTATCTAGACTCCGGTTATTACGTTTAGCGTTCAGGCTGCGGTCAGTTTCATTGTGTATCCAGACTCCGGTTATTACGTTGATCTTTCAGGCTCCAGTCATTTTTGTTGAGTATCCAGACTCCGGGTATTAAGTTGAGCGTTCAGGCTCTGATCATTTTTGTTGAGTATCCAGAGTCTGGTTATTACGTTGAGTGTTCAGGCTCTGGTCAGTTTCGTTGAGTATCCAGATTCCGGTTATTACGTTGAGCGTTCAGGCTCCTGCAGTTTCGTTGGGTATCCAGACTCCGGTGATTACGTTGATCATTCAGTCTCCGGTCAGTTTCGTTGAGTATCCAGACTCCAGTTATTACGTTGAGCATTCAGGACTCTGGTTATTAAGTTGAGCGTTCAGGCTTCGGTCATTTTTGTTGAGTATCCAGACTCTGGTTATTACGTTGACCGTTCAGGCTCCGGTCAGTTTCGGTGAGTATCCAGATTCCGGTTAATACGTTGAGCGTTCATGCTCCGGTCAGTTTCGTTGGGTATCAAGACACCGGTTATTACGCTGAGCATTCAGGCTCCGGTCAATTTCATTGGGTATCCAGACTCCGGTTATTTCGTTGGTCGTTCAGTCTCCGGTCAGTTTCGTTGAGTATCTAGACTCCAGTTATTACGTTGAGCGTTCAGGCTCCAGTCAGTTTCGTTGGGTATCCAAACTCTGGTTATTACGTTGAGCGTTTAGGATCCAGTCATTTTCGTTGAGTATCATAACTCTGGTTATTACATTGAGCGTTCAGGCTCCGGTCAGTTTCGTTGAGTATCACGACTCCGGTTATTACGTTGATCATTCAGGCTCCGGTCAGTTTAGTTGAGTATCCAAACTCGAGTTATTAAGTTGAGCGTTCAGGCTCCGTTCATTTTCGTTGAGTATCCAGAATCTGGATATTACGTTGATCGTTCAGGCTCCGGTCAGTTTCGTTGAATATCCAGATTCCGGTTATTACGTTAGGTGTTCAGGCTCCGGTCAGTTTCGTTAGGTATCAAGACACCAGTTATTACGTTGAGCGTTCAAGCTCCGGTCAGTTTCATTGGGTATCCAGACTCCGGTTATTACGTTGATCATTCAGTCTCCAGTCAGTTTCGTTGAGTATCCAGACTCCAGTTATTACGTTGAGCGTTCAGGCTCCAGTCAGTTTTGTTGGGTATCCAAACTCCGGTTATTACATTGAGCGTTCAGGCTCCGATCATTTTCGTTGAGTATCCAGACTCTAGTTATTACATTGAGCGTTCAGGCTCCGGTCAGTTTCGTTGAGTATCTGGATTCCGATTATTACGTTGAGCCTTCAGCCTCCGGTCAGTTTAGTTGAGTATCCAAACTCTGGTAATTAAGTTGAGCGTTTAGGCTCCGGTCATTTTCGTTGAGTATCCAGACTCTGGTTATTACGTTGATTGTTTAGGCTCCAGTCATTTTCGTTGAGTATCCAGACTCCGGTTATTACGTTGAGCGTTCGGGCTCCGGTTAGTTTTGTTGGGTATCCAGACTCCGGTTATTTCGTTGATCGTTCAGGCTCCGGTCAATTTCGTTGAGTATCCAGACTCGGGTTATTACGTTGTGCGTTCAGGCTCCGGTCAATTTCGTTGAGTATCCAGATCCCGGTTATTACGTTGAGCGTTCAGGCTACGGTCAGTTTCGTTGGGTATCCAGGCTCCAGTTATTACGTTGAGCGTTCAGGCTCCGGTCAGTTTCGTTGGGTATGTAGACTCAGGTTATTACGTTGATCGTTCAGGCTCCAATCATTTTCGTTGAGTGTCCAGACTCCTATTATTACATTGAGCGTTCACGCTCCGGTCAGATTCGTTGGGTATCCAGACACTAGTTATTACGTTGAGCATTTAGGGTCCGGTCATTTAAGTTGAGTATCCAGACTCCGGTTATTACGTTGAGCATTCAAGCTCCGGTCAGTTTAGTTGAGTATCCAAACTCTGGTTATTAAGTTGATCGTTCAGGCTCCGGTCATTTTTGTTGAGTATCCAGGCTCTGGTTATTACGTTGATCGTTCAGGCTCTGGTCAGTTTCGTTGAGTATCCAGATTCCGGTTATTACGTTGAGCTTTCAGGCTCCGGTCAGTTTCGTTGGGTATCAAGACACCGGTTATTACATTGAGCGTTCAGGCTCCGGTCATTTTCATTGGGTATCCAGACTCCGGTTATTACGTTGATCATTCAGTCTCCGGTCAATTTCGTTGAGTATCCAGACTCCAGTTATTACATTGAGCGTTCAGGCTCCAGTCAGTTTCGTTGGGTATGAAACTCCGGTTATTACGTTGAGCGTTCAGGCTCCGGTCAGTTTCGTTGAGTATCCAGACCCTAGTTATTACGTTGAGCGTTCAGGCTCTAGTCAGTTTCATTGAGTATCCAGACTCCGGTTATTACGTTGAGCGTTCAGGCTCCGGTCAATTTCGTTGGGTATCCAGACTCCGGTTATTACGTTGAGATTCAGGCTCCGGTCAGTTTCGTTGAGTATCCAGACTTCGGTTATTACGTTGAGCATTCAGGCTCCGGTCAGTTTTATTGAGTATCCAGACTCCAGTTATTACGCTGAGTGTTCAGACTCCAGTCAGTTTCGTCGGGTATCCAGATTCCAGTTGTTGCGTTGAGCATTCAGGCTCCGGTCAGTTTCGTGGGTATCCAGACTCCGGTTATTACGTTGAGCGTTTAAGCTCCGGTCATTTTTGTTGAGTATCCGGACTCCGGTTATTAAGTTAAGCGTCAGGCTCCGATCATTTTTGTTGAGTATCCAGAGTCTGGTTATTACGTTGAGTGTTCAGGCTCTGGACAGTTTCGTTGAGTATCCAGATTCCGGTTATTACGTTGAGCGTTCAGGTTCTGGCAGTTTCGTTAGGTATCCAGACTCCAGTAATTACGTTGATCTTTCAGGCTCCTATCATTTTCGTTGAGTATCCAGATTCCGGTTATTACGTTGAGCGTTCAGGCTCCGGTTAGTTTTGTTGGGTATCCAGACTCCGGTTATTATGTTGAGCGTTCAGGCTCCGGTCAGTTTTGTTGGGTATCCAGACTCCGGTTATTGCGTTGAGCGTTCAGGCTCCAGTCATTTTCGTTGAGTATCCAGACTCCTGTTATTACGTTGAGCGTTCAGGCTCCGGTTAGTTTCGTTGAGTATCCAGACTCTGGTTATTAAGTTGAGCGTTCAGGCTCCGGTCATTTTTGTTGAGTATCCAGACTCTGTTTATTACGTTGAGCGTTCAGGCTCCGGTCAGTTTCGTTGAGTATCCAAATTTCGGTTATTACGTTGAGCGTTCATGCACCGGTTAGTTTCGTTGGGTATCAAGACACCGGTTATTACGCTGAGCGTTCAGTCTCCGGTCAGTTTCGTTGAGTATCCAGACTCCAGTTATTACGTTGAGCGTTTAGGCTCCAGTCAGTTTCGTTGGGTATCCAAACTCTGGTTATTACGTTGAGCGTTTAGGATCCAGTCATTTTCGTTGAGTATCATAACTCTGGTTATTACATTCTGCGTTCAGGCTCCGGTCAGTTTCGTTGAGTATCCAGACTCCGATTATTACGTTGATCGTTCAGGCTATGGTTAGTTTAGTTGAGTATCCAAACTCTGATTATTAAGTTGAGCGTTCAGGCTCCGTTTATTTTCATTGAGTATCCAGACTCTGGTTATTCCGTTGATCGTTCAGGCTCCGGTCAGTTTCGTTGAGTATCCATATTTCGGTTATTACGTTAGGCGTTCAGGCTCCGGTCAGTTTCGTTGGGTATCAAGACACCGGTTATTCCGTTGAGCGTTCAGGCTCCGGTCAGTTTCATTGGGTATCCAGACTCCGGTTATTACGTTGATCATTCAGTCTCCGGTCAAATTCGTTGAGTATCCAGACTCTAGTTATTACGTTGAGCGTTTAGGCTCCAGTCAGTTTCGTTCGGTATCCAAACTCCGGTTATCACGTTGAGCGTTCAGGCTCCGATCATTTTTGTTGAGTATCCAGACTCTAGTTATTACGTTGACCGTTCAGGCTCCGGTCAGTTTCGTTGAGTATCTGGATTCCGATTATTACGTTGAGCCTTCAGGCTCCGGTCAGTTTAGTTGAGTATCAAAACTCTGGTAATTAAGTTGAGCGTTCAGGCTCCGGTCATTTTCGTTGAGTATCCAGACTCTGGTTATTACGTTGATTGTTCAGGCTCCAGTCATTTTCGTTGAGTATCCAGACTCCAGTTATTACGTTGAGCGTTCGGGCTCCGGTCAGTTTAGTTGAGTATCAAAACTCTGGTAATTAAGTTGAGCGTTCAGGCTCCAACCATTTTTGTTGAGTATCTAGACTCGGGTTAATACGTTGAGCGTTCAGGCTCCGGTCAATTTCGTTGAGTATCCAGATCCCGGTTATTACGTTGAGCGTTCATGCTCCGGTCAGTTTCGTTGGGTATCCAGACTCCAGTTATTACGTTGAGCGTTCAGGCTCCGGTCAGTTTCGTTGGGTATCCAGACTCCGGTTATTACGTTCATCGTTCAGACTCCAATTATTTTCGTTGAGTGTCCAGACTCCTGTTATTTCATTGAGCGTTCAGGCTCCGGTCAGATTCGTTGGGTATCCATACACCGGTTATTACGTTGAGCGTTCAGGCTCCGGTCATTTAAGTTGAGTATCCAGACAACGGTTATTACGTTGAGCGTTCAAACTCCGGTCAGTTTAGTTGAGTATCCAAACTCTGGTTATTAAGTTGAGCGTTCAGGCTCCGGTCATTTTCATTGAGTATCCAGACTCTGGTTATTACGTTGATCGTTCAGGCTCCGGTCAGTTTCGTTGAGTATCCAGATTCCGGTTATTACGTTGAGCGTTCAGGCTCCGGTCAGTTTCGTTGGGTATCAAGACACCGGTTACTACGTTGAGCGTTCAGGCTCTGGTCAGTTTCATTGGGCATCCAGACTCCGGTTATTACGTTGATCATTCAGTCTCCGGTCTATTTCGTTGAGTATCCAGACTCCAGTTATTACGTTGAGCGTTCAGGCTCCAGTCAGTTTCGTCGAGTATCCAGATTCCAGTTGTTGCGTTGAGCATTCAGGCTCCGGTCAGTTTCGTGGGTATCCAGACTCCGGTTATTACGTTGAGCGTTTAAGCTCCGGTCATTTTTGTTGAGTATCCGGACTCCGGTTATTAAGTTAAGCGTCAGGCTCCGATCATTTTTGTTGAGTATCCAGAGTCTGGTTATTTCGTTGAGTGTTCAGGCTCTGGACAGTTTCGTTGAGTATCCAGATTCCGGTTATTACGTTGAGCGTTCAGGTTCTGGCAGTTTCGTTAGGTATCCAGAATCCGGTAATTACGTTGATCGTTCAGGCTCCTATCATTTTCGTTGAGTATCCAGATTCCGGTTATTACGTTGAGCGTTCAGGCTCCGGTTAGTTTTGTTGGGTATCCAGACTCCGGTTATTACGTTGAACGTTCAGGCTCCGGTCAGTTTTGTTGGGTATCCAGACTCCGGTTATTGCGTTGAGCGTTCAGGCTCCAGTCATTTTCGTTGAGTATCCAGACTCCTGTTATTACGTTGAACGTTCAGGCTCCGGTTAGTTTCGTTGAGTATCCAGACTCTGTTTATTAAGTTGAGCGTTCAGGCTCCGGTCATTTTTGTTGAGTATCCAGACTCTGTTTATTACGTTGAGCGTTCAGGCTCCGGTCAGTTTCGTTGAGTATCCATATTTCGGTTATTACGTTGAGCGTTCATGCACCGGTTAGTTTCGTTGGGTATCAAGACACCGGTTATTACGCTGAGCGTTCAGTCTCCGGTAAGTTTCGTTGAGTATCCAGACTCCAGTTATTACGTTGAGCGTTTAGGCTCCAGTCAGTTTCGTTGGGTATCCAAACTCTGGTTATTACGTTGAGCGTCAGGATCCAGTCATTTTCGTTGAGTATCATAACTCTGGTTATTACATTGTGCGTTCAGGCTCCGGTCAGTTTCGTTGAGTATCCAGACTCCGATTATTACGTTGATCGTTCAGGCTCCGGTCAGTTTAGTTGAGTATCCAAACTCTGATTATTAAGTTGAGCGTTCAGGCTCCGTTCATTTTGATTGAGTATCCAGACTCTGGTTATTCCGTTGATCGTTCAGGCTCCGGTCAGTTTCGTTGAGTATCCATATTTCGGTTATTACGTTAGGCGTTCAGGCTCCGGTCAGTTTCGTTGGGTATCAAGACACCGGTTATTGCGTTGAGCGTTCAGGCTCCGGTCAGTTTCATTGGGTATCCAGACTCCGGTTATTACGTTGATCATTCAGTCTCCGGTCAAATTCGTTGAGTATCCAGACTCTAGTTATTACGTTGAGCGTTTAGGCTCCAGTCAGTTTCGTTCGGTATCCAAACTCCGGTTATCACGTTGAGCGTTCAGGCTCCGATCATTTTTGTTGAGTATCCAGACTCTAGTTATTACGTTGACCGTTCAGGCTCCGGTCAGTTTCGTTGAGTATCTGGATTCCGATTATTACGTTGAGCCTTCAGGCTCCGGTCAGTTTAGTTGAGTATCAAAACTCTGGTAATTAAGTTAAGCGTTCAGGCTCCGGTCATTTTCGTTGAGTATCCAGACTCTGGTTATTACGTTGATTGTTCAGGCTCCAGTCATTTTCGTTGAGTATCCAGACTCCAGTTATTACGTTGAGCGTTCGGGCTCCGGTCAGTTTTGTTGGGTATCCAGACTCCGGTTATTACGTTGATCGTTCAGGCTCCAACCATTTTTGTTGAGTATCTAGACTCGGGTTAATACGTTGAGCGTTCAGGCTCCGGTCAATTTCGTTGAGTATCCAGATCCCGGTTATTACGTTGAGCGTTCATGCTC
Source organism: Lathyrus sativus (assembly GCA_963859935.3). Classification (NCBI taxonomy): domain Eukaryota; kingdom Viridiplantae; phylum Streptophyta; class Magnoliopsida; order Fabales; family Fabaceae; genus Lathyrus; species Lathyrus sativus. The sequence continues at coordinate 247,122,253 of OZ012736.1, read as the reverse complement.
CGGTCAGTTTCGTTGGGTATCCAGACTCCAGTTATTACGTTGAGCGTTCAGGCTCCGGTCAGTTTCGTTGGGTATCCAGACTGCGGTTATTACGTTCATCGTTCAGACTCCAATTATTTTCGTTGAGTGTCCAGACTCCTGTTATTTCATTGAGCGTTCAGGCTCCGGTCAGATCCCGGTTATTACCTTGATCATTCAGTCTCCGGTCTATTTCGTTGAGTATCCAGACTCCAGTTATTACGTTGAGCGTTCAGGCTCCAGTCAGTTTCGTTGGGTATCCAAACTCCGGTTATTACGTTGAGCGTTCAGGCTCTGGTCATTTTCGTTGAGTATCCAGACTCTAGTTATTATGTTGAGCGTTCAGGCTCCTGTCAGTTTCATTGAGTATCTGGATTCCGATTATTACTTTGAGCGTTCAGGCCCCGGTCAGTTTCGTTGGGTATCCAGACTCCGGTTATTATGTTGAGCGTTCAGGCTCCGGTCATTTTCGTTTAGTATCCAGACTCCGGTTATTAAGTTGAGCGTCAGGCTCCGATAATTTTCGTTGAGTATCCAGACTCTGGTTATTACGTTGAGCGTTCAGGATCCGGTCAGTTTCGTTGAGTATACAAATTCCAGTTATTACGTTGAGCGTTCTAGCCTTGTCAGTTTCGTTGGGTATCCAGACTCCGGTGATTACGGTGATCGTTCAGGCTCCGGTCATTTTCGTTGAGTATCCAGACTCGGGTTATTACGTTGAGCGTTCAGGCTCCGGTCAGTTTCGTTAAGTATCCATACTCCGGTTATTACATTGAGCGTTCTAGCTCTGGTAAGTTTCGTTGGGTATCCAAACTCTGGTTATTACGTTGAGCGTTTAGGCTCCAGTCATTTTCGTTGAGTATCCAGACTCTTGTTATTACGTTGAGCGTTCAGGCTCCGGTCAGTTTCGTTGAGTATCCAGACTTTGGTTATTAAGTTTAGCGTTCAGGCTCCGTTCATTTTTGTTGAGTATCCAGACTCTAGTTATTACATTAAGCGTTCAGGCACCGGTCAGTTTCATTGAGTATCCAGATTCTAGTTATTACGTTGAGCGTTCAGGCTCCAGTCAGTTTCGTTGGGTATCAAGACACCGGTTATTACGCTGAGCGTTCAGGATCCGGTCAGTTTCATTGGGTATCCAGACTCCGGTTATTACATTGGTCGTTCAGTCTCCGGTCAGTTTCGTTGAGTATCCAGACTCCAGTTATTACGTTGAGCGTTCAGGCTCCAGTCAGTTTCATTGGGTATCCAAACTCCGGTTATTACGTTGAGCGTTCAGGCTCCGGTCATTTTCGTTGAGTATCCAGACTCTAGTTATTACGTTGAGCGTTCAGGCTCCGATCAGTTTCGTTGAATATCTGGATTACGATTATTACGTTGAGCGTTCAGGCTTTGGTCAGTTTCGTTGGGTATCCAGACTCCGGTTATTACGTTGAACGTTCAGGCTCCGGTCATTTTCGTTTAGTATCGAGACTCCGGTTATTAATTTGAGCATCAGGCTCCGATAATTTTCGTTGAATATCCAGACTCTGGTTATTACGTTGAGCGTTCAGGCTCCGTTCAGTTTCGTTGAGTATCCGAATTCCAGTTATTACGTTGAGCATTCAGGCTCCGGTCAGTTTCGTTGGGTATCCAGACTTCGGTGATTACGGTGATCGTTCAGGCTCCCGTCATTTTCGTTGAGTATCCAGACTCGGGTTATTACGTTGAGCGTTCAGGCTCCGGTCAGTTTCGTTGAGTATCCAGATTCTGGTTATTACGTTGAACGTTCAGGCTCTGGTAAGTTTTGTTAGGTATCCAGACTCCGCTTATTACGTTGAGCAATCAGGCTCCGGTAAGTTTGGTTGGGTATCCATACTCCGGTTATTACGTTGAGCATTTAGGCTCCAGTCATTTTCGTTGAGTATCCAGACTCCTGTTATTACGTTGAGCGTTCAGGCTCCGGTCAATTTCGTTGAGTATCCAGACTTTGGTTATTAAGTTGAGCGTTCAAACTCCGTTCATTTTCGTTGAGTATCCAGACTCTAGTTATTACATTGAGCGTTCAGGCTCCGGTCAGTTTCGTTGAGTATCCAGATTCCGGTTATTACGTTGAGCGTTCAGGCTCCAGTCGGTTTCGTTGGCTATCAAGACACCGGTTATTACGCTGAGCGTTCAGGCTCCTGTCAGTTTCATTGGGTATCCAGACTCCGGTTATTACATTGGTCGTTCAGTCTCCGGTCAGTTACGTTGAGTATCCAGACTCTAGTTATTACGTTGAGTGTTCAGGCTCCAGTCAGTTTCGTTGGGTATCCAAACTCCGGTTATTACGTTGAGCATTCAGGCTTCGGTCATTTTCGTTGAGTATCCAGACTCTAGTTATTACGTTGAACGTTCAGGCTCCGGTCAGTATTGTTGAATATCCAAACTCTAGTTATTAAGTTGAGCGTTATGGCTCCGGTCATTTTCGTTGAGTATCCAGACTCTGGTTATTACGTTGAGCGTTCAGGCTCCGGTCATTTTCGTTGAGTATCCAGACTCTGGTTATTACGTTGAGCGTTCAGGCTCCGGTCAGTTTCGTAGGGTATCCAGACTCCGGTTATTTCGTTGGTCGTTCAGTCTCCGGTCAGTTTCGTTGAGTATCCAGACTCCAGTTATTACGTTGGGCGTTCAGGCTCCAGTAAGTTTCGTTGGGTATCCAAACTCTGGTAATTACGTTGAGCATTCAGGATCCAGTCATTTTCGTTTATTATCATAACTCTAGTTATTACATTGAGCGTTCAGGCTCCGGTCAGTTTCGTTGAGTATCCAGACTCCGCTTATTACGTTGATCGTTCATGCTCCGGTCAGTTTAGTTGAGTATCCAAACTCTAGTAATTAAGTTGAGCGTCAGGCTCCAGTCATTTTCGTTGAGTATCCAGACTCTATTTATTACGTTGAGCGTTCAGGCTCCGGTCAATTTCATTGAGTATCAAGATTCCGGTTATTACTTTGATCGTTCAGGCTCTGGTCAGTTTCGTTGGGAATCCAGACTCCGGTTATTACGTTGAGCGTTCAGGCTCCGGTCATTTTCGTTTAGTATCCAGACTCCAGTTATTAAGTTGAGCGTCAGGCTCCGGTTAGTTTCATTGAGTATCCAGATTCCGATTATTACGTTGATCGTTCAGGCTCTGGTCAGTTTCGTTGAGTATCCAGACTCCGGTTATTACGTTGATCGTTCAGGCTCCGGTCAGTTTAGTTGAGTATCCAAACACTGGTAATTAAGTTGAGCCTTCAAGCTCCGGTCATTTTCGTTGAGTATCCAGACTCTGGTTATTACGTTGATCGTTCAGGCTCCGGTCAGTTTCGTTGAGTATCCAGATTTCGGTTATTACGTTGAGCATTTAGGCTCCAGTCAGTTTCGTTGGGTATCAAGACACCGGTTATTACGCTGAGCGTTCAGGCTCTGGTCAGTTTCATTGGGTATCCAGACTCCGGTTATTACATCTGTGGTTCAGTCTCCGGTCAGTTTCGTTGAGTATCCAGACTCCAGTTATTACGTTGAGCGTTCAGGCTCCAGTCAGTTTCGTTGGGTATCCAAACTCCGGTTATTACGTTGAGCGTTCAGGCTCCGGTCATTTTCGTTGAGTATCCAGACTCTAGTTATTACGTTGAGCGTTCAGGGTCCGATCAGGTTCGTTGAATATCTGGATTCCGATTATTACGTTGAGCGTTCAGGCTCCGGTCAGTTTCGTTGGGTATCCAGACTCCGGTTATTACGTTGAGCGTTCAGGCTCCGATCATTTTCGTTTAGTATCCAGACTCCGATTATTAATTTGAGCGTCAGGCTCCGATAATTTTCGTTGAATATCTAGACTCTGGTTATTACGTTGAGCGTTCAGGCTCCGTTCAGTTTCGTTGAGTATCCGAATTCCAGTTATTACGTTGAGCGTTCGGGCTCCGGTCAGTTTCGTTGGGTATCCAGACTTCGATGATTACAGTGATCGTTCAGGCTCCGGTCAATTTCGTTGACTATCCAGACTTTGGTTATTAAGTTAAGCGTTCAAACTCTGTTCATTTTCGTTGAGTATCCAGACTCTAGTTATTACGTTGAGCGTTCAGGCTCCAGTCAGTTTCGTTGGGTATCCAAACTCCGGTTATTATGTTGAGCATTCAGGCTTTGGTCATTTTCGTTGAGTATCCAGACTCTAGTTATTACGTTGAGCGTTCAGGCTCCGGTCAGTTTCGTTGAGTATCCAAACTCTGGTTATTAAGTTGAGCGTTATGGCTCGGTCATTTTCGTTGAGTATCCAGACTCTGGTTATTACGTTGAGCGTTCAGGCTCCGGTCATTTTCGTTGAGTATCCAGACTCTGGTTATTACGTTGAGCGTTCAGGCTCCGATCAGTTTCGTTGGGTATCCCGACTCCGGTTATTTCGTTGGTCGTTCAATCTCCGGTCAGTTTCGTTGATGTTCCAGACTCCAGTTATTACGTTGGGCGTTCAGGCTCCAGTAAGTTTCGTTGGGTATCCAAACTCTGGTTATTACGTTGAGCATTCAGGATCCAGTCATTTTCGTTGAGTATCATAACTCTGGTTATTACATTGAGCGTTCAGGCTCCGGTCAGTTTCGTTGAGTATCTAGACTCCGCTTATTACGTTGATCGTTCAGGCTCCGGTCAGTTTAGTTGAGTATCCAAACTCTGGTAATTAAGTTGAGCGTCAGGCTCCAGTCATTTTCGTTGAGTATCCAGACTCTGGTTATTACGTTGATCGTTCAGGCTCCGGTCAGTTTCATTGAGTATCCAGATTCCGGTTATTACGTTGAGCGTTCTGGCTCCGATCAGTTTTGTTGGGTATCAAGACACCGATTATTACGCTGAGCGTTCATGCTCCGGTCAATTTCGTTGAGTATCCAGACTCCAGTTATTACTTTGAGCATTCAGGCTCCAGTCAGTTTCGTTGGGTATCCAAGCTCCGGTTATTACGTTGAACGTTCAGGCTCCGGTCATTTTTGTTGAGTATCCAGACTCTAGTTATTACGTTGAGCGTTCAGGCTACGGTCAGTTTCATTGAGTATCCAGATTCCGATTATTACGTTGATCGTTCAGGCTCTGGTCAGTTTCGTTGGGTATCCAGACTCCGGTTATTACGTTGAGCGTTCAGGCTCCGGTCATTTTCGTTTAGTATCCAGACTCCAGTTATTAAGTTGAGCGTCAGGCTCCGGTCAGTTTCATTGAGTATCCAGATTCCGATTATTACGTTGATCGTTCAGGCTCTGGTCAGTTTCGTTGAGTATCCAGACTCCGGTTATTACGATGATCGTTCAGGCTCCGGTCAGTTTAGTTGAGTATCAAAACTCTGGTAATTAAGTTGAGCCTTCAGGCTCCGGTCATTTTCGTTGAGTATCCAGACTCTGGTTATTACGTTGAACGTTCAGGCTCCGGTCAGTTTCATTGAGTATCCAGATTCCGGTTATTACGTTGAGCGTTTAGGCTCCAGTCAGTTTCGTTGGGTATCAAGACACTGGTTATTACGCTGAGCGTTCAGGCTCCGGTCAGTTTCATTGGGTCTCCAGACTCCGGTTATTACATTGGTTGTTCAGTCTCCGGTCAGTTTCGTTGAGTATCCAGACTCCAGTTATTACGTTGAGCGTTCTGGCTCCAGTCAATTTCGTTGGGTATCCAAACTCCGGTTATTACATTGAGCGTTCAGGCTTCGGTCATTTTCGTTGAGTATCCAGACTCTAGTTATTACGTTGAGCGTTTAGGCTCCGATCAGTTTCGTTGAATATCTGGATTCAGATTATTACGTTGAGCGTTCAGGCTCCGGTCAGTTTCGTTGGGTATCCAGACTTCGGTGATGATGGTGATCGTTCAGGCTCGGGTCATTTTCGTTGAGTATCCAGACTCTGGTTATTACGTTGATCGTTCAGGCTCCGGTCAGTTTCGTTGAGTATCCAGATTTCGGTTATTACGTTGAGCATTTAGGCTCCAGTCAGTTTCGTTGGGTATCAAGACACCGGTTATTACGCTGAGCGTTCAGGCTCTGGTCAGTTTCATTGGGTATCCAGACTCCGGTTATTACATTGGTGGTTCAGTCTCCGGTCAGTTTCGTTGAGTATCCAGACTCCAGTTATTACGTTGAGCGTTCAGGCTCCAGTCAGTTTCGTTGGGTATCCAAACTCCGGTTATTACGTTGAGCGTTCAGGCTCCGGTCATTTTCGTTGAGTATCCAGACTCTAGTTATTACGTTGAGCGTTCAGAATCCGATCAGGTTCGTTGAATATCTGGATTCCGATTATTACGTTGAGCGTTCAGGCTCCGGTCAGTTTCGTTGGGTATCCAGACTCCGGTTATTACGTTGAGCGTTCAGGCTCCGATCATTTTCGTTTAGTATCCAGACTCCGATTATTAATTTGAGCGTCAGGCTCCGATAATTTTCATTGAATATCTAGACTCTGGTTATTACGTTGAGCGTTCAGGCTCCGTTCAGTTTCGTTGAGTATCCGAATTCCAGTTATTACGTTGAGCGTTCGGGCTCCGGTCAGTTTCGTTGGGTATCCAGACTTCGATGATTACAGTGATCGTTCAGGCTCCGGTCAATTTCGTTGACTATCCAGACTTTGGTTATTAAGTTAAGCGTTCAAACTCTGTTCATTTTCGTTGAGTATCCAGACTCTAGTTATTACGTTGAGCGTTCAGGCTCCAGTCAGTTTCGTTGGGTATCCAAACTCCGGTTATTATGTTGAGCATTCAGGCTTTGGTCATTTTCGTTGAGTATCCAGACTCTAGTTATTACGTTGAGCGTTCAGGCTCCGGTCAGTTTCGTTGAGTATCCAAACTCTGGTTATTAAGTTGAGCGTTATGGCTCGGTCATTTTCGTTGAGTATCCAGACTCTGGTTATTACGTTGAGCGTTCAGGCTCCGGTCATTTTCGTTGAGTATCCAGACTCTGGTTATTACGTTGAGCGTTCAGGCTCCGATCAGTTTCGTTGGGTATCCCGACTCCGGTTATTTCGTTGGTCGTTCAATCTCCGGTCAGTTTCGTTGATGTTCCAGACTCCAGTTATTACGTTGGGCGTTCAGGCTCCAGTAAGTTTCGTTGGGTATCCAAACTCTGGTTATTACGTTGAGCATTCAGGATCCAGTCATTTTCGTTGAGTATCATAACTCTGGTTATTACATTGAGCGTTCAGGCTCCGGTCAGTTTCGTTGAGTATCTAGACTCCGCTTATTACGTTGATCGTTCAGGCTCCGGTCAGTTTAGTTGAGTATCCAAACTCTGGTAATTAAGTTGAGCGTCAGGCTCCAGTCATTTTCGTTGAGTATCCAGACTCTGGTTATTACGTTGATCGTTCAGGCTCCGGTCAGTTTCATTGAGTATCCAGATTCCGGTTATTACGTTGAGCGTTCTGGCTCCGATCAGTTTTGTTGGGTATCAAGACACCGATTATTACGCTGAGCGTTCATGCTCCGGTCAATTTCGTTGAGTATCCAGACTCCAGTTATTACTTTGAGCATTCAGGCTCCAGTCAGTTTCGTTGGGTATCCAAGCTCCGGTTATTACGTTGAACGTTCAGGCTCCGGTCATTTTTGTTGAGTATCCAGACTCTAGTTATTACGTTGAGCGTTCAGGCTACGGTCAGTTTCATTGAGTATCCAGATTCCGATTATTACGTTGATCGTTCAGGCTCTGGTCAGTTTCGTTGGGTATCCAGACTCCGGTTATTACGTTGAGCGTTCAGGCTCCGGTCATTTTCGTTTAGTATCCAGACTCCAGTTATTAAGTTGAGCGTCAGGCTCCGGTCAGTTTCATTGAGTATCCAGATTCCGATTATTACGTTGATCGTTCAGGCTCTGGTCAGTTTCGTTGAGTATCCAGACTCCGGTTATTACGATGATCGTTCAGGCTCCGCTCAGTTTAGTTGAGTATCAAAACTCTGGTAATTAAGTTGAGCCTTCAGGCTCCGGTCATTTTCGTTGAGTATCCAGACTCTGGTTATTACGTTGAACGTTCAGGCTCCGGTCAGTTTCGTTGAGTATCCAGATTCCGGTTATTACGTTGAGCGTTTAGGCTCCAGTCAGTTTCGTTGGGTATCAAGACACTGGTTATTACGCTGAGCGTTCAGGCTCCGGTCAGTTTCATTGGGTATCCAGACTCCGGTTATTACATTGGTTGTTCAGTCTCCGGTCAGTTTCGTTGAGTATCCAGACTCCAGTTATTACGTTGAGCGTTCTGGCTCCAGTCAATTTCGTTGGGTATCCAAACTCCGGTTATTACATTGAGCGTTCAGGCTTCGGTCATTTTCGTTGAGTATCCAGACTCTAGTTATTACGTTGAGCGTTCAGGCTCCGATCAGTTTCGTTGAATATCTGGATTCAGATTATTACGTTGAGCGTTCAGGCTCCGGTCAGTTTCGTTGGGTATCCAGACTTCGGTGATGATGGTGATCGTTCAGGCTCGGGTCATTTTCGTTGAGTATCCAGACTCGGGTTATTACCTTGAGCGTTCAGGCTCCGGTCAGTTTCGTTGAGTATCCAGATTCCGGTTATTACGTTGAGCGTTCAGGCTCTGGTAAGTTTTGTTGGGTATCCAGACTCCGGTTATTACGTTGAGCAATCAGGCTCCGGTAAGTTTCGTTGGGTATCCAGACTCCGTTTATTACGTTGAGCGTTTAGGCTCCAGTCATTTTTGTTGAGTATCCAGACTCCTGTTATTACGTTGAGCGTTCAGGCTCCGGTCAGTTTTGTTGAGTATCCAGACTTTGGTTATTAAGTTAAGCGTTCAAACTCCGTTCATTTTTGTTGAGTATCCAGACTCTAGTTATTACATTGAGCGTTCAGGCTCCGGTCAGTTTCGTTGAGTATCCAGATTCCGGTTATTACATTGAGCGTTCAGGCTCCAGTCAGTTTCGTTGGGTATCAAGACACCGGTTATTACGTTGAGCGTTCAGGCTCCGTTCAGTTTCATTGGGTATCCAGACTCCGGTTATTACGTTGGCCGTTCAGTCTCCGGTCAGTTTCGTTGAGTATCCAGATTCCAGTTATTACGTTGAGGGTTCAGGCTCCAGTCAGTTTCGTTGGGTATCCAAACTCCAGTTATTACGTTGAGCATTCAGGCTTCGGTCATTTTCGTTGAGTATCCAGAATCTAGTTATTACGTTGAGCGTTCAGGCTCCGGTCAGTTTCGTTGAGTATCCAAACTCTGGTTATTAAGTTGAGCGTTCAGGCTCCGGTCATTTTCGTTGAGTATCCAGACTCTGGTTATTACGTTGAGCGTTCAGGCTCTGGTTATTTTCGTTGAATATCTGGATTCCGATTATTACGTTGAGCATTCAGGCTCCGGCCAGTTTCGTTGGGTATCCAGACTCCAGTTATTGCGTTGAGTGTTCATGCTCCGGTCATTTTCGTTTAGTATCCAGACTCCGGTTATTAATTTGAGCGTCAGGCTCCGATAATTTTCGTTGAATATCCAGACTCTGGTTATTACGTTGAGCGTTCAGGCTCCGATCAGTTTCGTTTCGTATCCAAATTCCAGTTATTACGTTGAGTGTTCAGGCTCCGGTCAGTTTCGTTGAGTATCCAGACTCCACTTATTACGTTGATCGTTCAGGCTCCGGTCAGTTTAGGTTAGTATCCAAACTCTGGTAATTAAGTTGAGCGTCAGGCTCCGGTCATTTTCGTTGAGTATCCAGACTCTGGTTATTACATTGATCATTCAGGCTCCGTTCAGTTTCATTGAGTATCCAGTTTCCGGTTATTACGTTGAGCGTTCAGGCTCCGGTCAGTTTCGTTGGGTATCGAGGCACCAGTTATTATGCTGAGCGTTCAAGCTCCAGTCAGTTTCGTTGAGTATCCAGACTCCAGTTATTATGTTGAGCATTCAGGCTCCAGTCAGTTTCGTTCGTTATCCAAGCTCTGGTTATTACGTTGAGCGTTCAGGCTCCGGTCATTTTTGTTGAGTATCCAGACTCTAGTTATTACGTTGAGCGTTCAGGCTCCGGTCAGTTTCATTGAGTATCCAAATTCCGATTATTACGTTGATCGTTTAGGCTCTGGTCAGTTTCGTTGGGTATCCAGACTCCGGTTATTACGTTGAGAGTTCAGGTTCCGGTCATTTTCGTTTAGTATCCAGACTCCAGTTATTAAGTTGAGCCGGTCAGTTTCATTGAGTATCCAGATTCCGATTATTACGTTGATCGTTCAGGTTCTGGTCAGTTTCGTTGAGTATCCAGACTCCGGTTATTACGTTGATCGTTCAGGCTCCGGTCAGTTTAGTTGAGTATCTAAACTCTTGTAATTAAGTTGAGCCTTCAGGCTCCGGTCATTTTCGTTGAGTATCCAGACTCTGGTTATTACGTTGATCGTTCAGGCTCCGGTCAGTTTCGTTGAGTATCCAGACTCCGGTTATTACGTTGATCGTTCAGGCTCCGGTCAGTTTAGTTGAGTATCCAAACTCTGGTAATTAAGTTGAGCCTTCAGGCTCCGGTCATTTTCGTTGAGTATCCAGACTCTGGTTATTACGTTGATCGTTCAGGCTCCGGTCAATTTCGTTGAGTATCCAGATTCCGGTTATTACGTTGAGCATTCAGGCTCCAGTCAGTTTCGTTGGGTATCAAGACACCGGTTATTATGCTGAGCGTTCAGGCTCCGGTCAGTTTCATTGGGTATCCAGACTCCGGTTATTACATTGGTCGTTCAGTCTCCGGTCAGTTTCGTTAAGTATCCAGACTCCAGTTATTACGCTGAGCGTTCAGGCTCTAGTCAGTTTCGTTGGGTATCCAAACTCCGGTTATTTAGTTGAGCGTTTAGGCTCCGGTCATTTTCGTTGAGTATCCAGACTCTAGTTATTACGTTGAGCGTTCAGGCTCCGATCAGTTTCGTTGAATATCTGGATTCTGATTATTACGTTGAGCCTTGAGGCTCCGGTCAGTTACATTGGGTATCCAGACTCCGGTTATTAATTTGAGCGTTAGGCTCCGATAATTTTCGTTGAATATCCAGACTCTAGTTATTACGTTGAGCGTTCAGGCTCCATTCAGTTTCGTTTAGTATCCAGACTCCGGTTATTAATTTGAGCGTCAGGCTCCGATAATTTTCGTTGAATATCCAGACTCTGGTTATTACGTTGAGCGTTCAGGCTCCATTCAGTTTCGTTGAGTATCCGAATTCCAGTTATTACGTTGAGCGTTCAAGCTCCGGTCAGTTTCGTTGGATATCCAGACTTCGGTGATTACGGTGATCGTTCAAGCTCCGGTCATTTTCGTTGAGTATCCAGACTCGGGTTATTACGTTGAGCGTTCAGGCTCCGGTCAGTTTCGTTGAGTATCTAGATTCCGGTTATTACGTTGAGCGTTCAGCCTCTAGTAAGTTTTGTTGGGTATCCAGACTCCTGTTATTACGTTGAGCGTTCAGGCTCCGGTCAGTTTCGTTGAGTATCCAGACTTTGGTTATTAAGTTGAGCGTTCAAACTCCGTTCATTTTCGTTGAGTATCCAGACTCTAGTTATTACATTGAGCGTTCAGGGTCCGGTGAGTTTCGTTGAGTATCCAGATTCCGGTTATTACATTGAGCGTTCACGCTCCAGTCAGTTTCGTTGGGTATCAAGACACCGGTTATTACGATGAGCGTTCAGGCTCCGGTCTGTTTCATTGGGTATCCAGACTCTAGTTATTACATTGGTCGTTCAGTCTCCGGTCAGTTTCGTTGAGTATCCAGACTCCAGTTATTACGTTGAGTGTTCAGGCTCCAGTCAGTTTCGTTGGGTATCCAAACTCCAGTTATTACGTTGAGCATTCAGGCTTCGGTCATTCTCGTTGAGTATCCAGAATCTAGTTATTACGTTGAGCGTTCAGGCTCCGGTCAGTTTTGTTGAGTATCCAAACTCTGGTTATTAAGTTGAGCGTTCAGGCTCCGGTCATTTTTGTTGAGTATCCAGACTCTGGTTATTACGTTGAGCGTTCAGGCTCCGGTCATTTTCGTTGAGTATCCAGACTCTGGTTATTACGTTGAGCGTTCAGGCTCCGGTCAGTTTCGTTGGGTATCCAAACTCCGGTTATTTCGTTGGTCGTTCAGTCTCTGGTCAGTTTCGTTGAGTATCCAGACTCCAGTTATTACGTTGAGCGTTCAGGCTCCAGTAAGTTTCGTTGGGTATCCAAACTCTGGTTATTACGTTGAGCATTCAGGATCCAGTCATTTTCGTTGAGTATCATAACCCTGGTTATTACATTGAGCGTTCAGGCTCCGATCAGTTTCGTTGAGTATCCAGACTCCGCTTATTACGTTGATCGTTCAGGCTCCGGTCAGTTTAGTTGAGTATCCAAACTCTGGTAATTAAGTTGAGCGTCAGGCTCCGGTCATTTTCTTTGAGTATCCAGACTCTGGTTATTACGTTGATCCTTCAGGCTCCGGTCAGTTTCATTGAGTATCCAGATTCCGGTTATTACGTTGAGCGTTCAGGCTCCGGTCAGTTTCGTTGGGTATCAAGACACCGGTTATTACGCTGAGCGTTCAAGCTCCGGTCAGTTTCGTTGAGTATCCAGACTCCAGTTATTACGTTGAACGTTCAGGCTCCAGTCAGTTTCGTTGGGTATCCAAGCTCCGGTTATTACGTTGAGCGTTCAGGCTCCGGTCATTTTCGTTGAGTATCCAGACTCTAGTTATTAGGTTGAGCGTTCAGGCTCCGGTCAATTTCATTGAGTATCCAGATTCCGATTATTACGTTGATCGTTCAGGCTCTGGTCAGTTTCGTTGGGTATCCAGACTCCGGTTATTACGTTGAGCGTTCAGGCTCCGGTCATTTTCGTTTAGTATCAATACTCCAGTTATTAAGTTCAGCGTCAGGCTCCGAACATTTTCGTTGAGTATCCATACTCTGGTTATTACGTTGAGCGTTCAGTCTAGGGTCAATTTCTTTGAGTATCCATATTCCAGTTATTACGTTGAGCGTTCAGGCTCCAGTCAGTTTCGTTGGGTATCTAGACTCCGGTGATTACGTTGATCGTTCAGGCTCCGATCATTTTCGTTGAGTATCCAGACTCGAGTTATTACGTTCAGCGTTCAGGTTTTGGTCAGTTTCGTTGAGTATCCAGATTCTGGTTATTACGTTGAGCGTTCAGGCTCTGGTCAGTTTTGTTGGGTATCCAGACTTCGGTTATTACGTTGAGCGTTCAGGCTCCGGTAAGTTTCGTTGGGTATCCAGACTCCGGTTGTTACGTTGAGCGTTCAGGCTCCAGTCATTTTCGTTGAGTATCCAGACTCCTGTTATTACATTGAGCGTTCAGGCTCCGGTCAGTTTCGTTGAGTATCCAAACTCTGGTTATTAATTTGAGCATTCAGGCTCCAATCATTTTCGTTGAGTATCTAGACTCCGGTTATTACGTTGAGCGTTCAGGCTCCAGTCAGTTTCGTTGGGTATCAAGACACCGATTATTACGCTAAGCGTTCAGGCTCCGGTCAGTTTCATTGGGTATCCAGACTCCGGTTATTACGTTGGTCGTTTAGTCTACGGTCAGTTTCAGTGAGTATCCAGACTCTAGTTATTACGTTGAGCGTTCATGCTCCAGTCAGTTTCGTTGGGTATCCAAATTCCAGTTATTACGTTGAGCATTCAGGATCCAGTCATTTTTGTTGAGTATCATAACTCTGGTTATTACATTGAGCGTTCAGGCTCCGGTCAGTTTAGTTGAGTAATCAAACTCTGGTTATTAAGTTGAGCGTTCAGGCTCCAGTCATTTTCGTTGAGTATCCAGACTCTGGTTATTACGTTGAGCGTTCAGGCTAGGGTCAGTTTCGTTGAGTATCCAGATTCCAGTTATTACGTTGAGCGTTCAGGCTCCGGCCAGTTTTGTTGGGTTTCCAGACTCCGGTGATTACGTTGATCGTTCAGGCTCCGGTCATTTTTGTTGAGTATCCAGACTCGGGTTATTACGTTCAGCGTTCAGGCTCTGGTCAGTTTCGTTGAGTATCCAGATTATGGTTATTACGTTAAGCGTTCAGGCTCTGTTCAGTTTTGTTGGGTATCTAGACTTCGGTTATTACGTTGAGCGTTCAGGCTCCGGTTAGTTTCATTGAGTATCCAGATTCCGATTATTACGTTGAGCGTTCAGGCTCCAGTCAGTTTCGTTGAGTATCCAGATTCCAGTTATTACGTTGAGCGTTCAGGCTCCGGTCAGTTTCGTTGAGTATCCAGACGCTGGGTATTACGTTGAGCGTTCAGGCTCCGGTCATTTTCGTTGAGTATCCAGACTCTGGTTATTACATTGAGCGTTCAGGCTCCGGTCAGTTTCGTTGAGTATCCAGATTCCGGTTATTACGATCAGCGTTCAGGCTCTAGTCAGTTTCGTTGGGTATCAAGATAGCGGTTATTACGCTGAGCGTTCAGGCTCCGGTCAGTTTCATTGGGTATCCAGACTCCGGTTATTACGTTCGTCGTTCAGTCTCCTGTCAGTTTCGTTGAGTATCCAGACTCCAGTTATTACGTTGAGCGTTCAGGCTCCAGTCAGTTTCGTTGGGTATCCAAATTCCGGTTATTACGTTGAGCATTCAGGATCCAGTCATTTTTGTTGAGTATCATAACTCTGGTTATTACATTGAGCGTTCAGGCTCCGGTCATTTTAGTTGAGTATCCAGACTCTGGTTATTAATTTGAGCGTTCAGGCTCCGGTCATTTTCGTTGAGTATCCAGACTCTGGTTATTACGTTGAGCGTTCAGGCTCCGGTCAGTTTCCTTGAGTATCCAGATTCCGGTTATTACGTTGAGCGTTCATGCTCCGGTCAATTTCTTTGGGTATCAAGACACCGGTTATTACGCTGAGCGTTCAGGCTCCGGTCAGTTTCATTGGGAATCCAGACTGCAGTTATTTCGTTGGTCGTTCAGTCTCCGGTCAGTTTCGTTGAGTATTCAAACTCTGGTTATTACGTTGAGCATTCAGGATCCAGTCATTTTCGTTGAGTATCATAACTCTGGTTATTACAATGAGCGTTCAGCCTCCGGTAAGTTTCGTTGAGTATCCAGACTCCGGTTATTACGTTTATCGTTCAGGCTCCTGTCAGTTTAGTTGAGTATCCAAACTCTGGTAATTAAGTTGAGCCTTTAGGCTCCGGTCATTTTCGTTGAGTATCCAGACTCTGGTGATTACGTTGATCGTTCAGGCTCCGGTCAGTTTCGTTGAGTATCCAGATTCCGATAATTACGTTGAGCGTCCAGGCTCCGGTCAGTTTCGTTGGGTATCAAGACACCGGTTATTACGTTGAGCGTTCAGGCTCCGGTCAGTTTCATTTGGTATCCAGACTCCGGTTATTACGTTGATCATTCAGTCTCCGGTCAGTTTCGTTGAGTATTCAGACTCTAGTTATTATGTTGAGCGTTCAGGCTCCAGTCAGTTTCGTTGGGTATCCAAGCTCCGGTTATTACATTGAGCGTTCAGGCTCCGGTCAGTTTCATTGAGTATCCAGATTCCTATTATTACGTTGATCGTTCAGGCTCCGGTCAGTTTCGTTGCGTATCCAGACTCCGGTTATTACGTTGAGCGTTCAGGCTCCGGTCAGTTTCATTGGGTATCTAGACTCCGGTTATTACGTTGGTCGTTCAGTCTCCGGTCAGTTTTGTTGAGTATCCAGACTCCAGTTATTACGTTGAGCGTTCAGGCTCCAGTCAGTTTCGTTGGATATCCAAATTCCGGTTATTACGTTGAGCATTCAGGATCCAGTCATTTTTGTTGAGTATCATAACTATGGTTATTACATTGAGCGTTCAGGCTCCGGTCTGTTTAGTTGAGTATCCAAACTCTGGTTATTAAGTTGAGCATTCAGGCTCCAGTCATTTTCGTTGAGTATCCAGACCTTGGTTATTACGTTGATCGTTCAGGCTCCAGTCAGTTTCGTTGAGTATCCAGATTCCGGTTATTACGTTAAGCATTCAGTCTCTAGTCAGTTTCGTTGGGTATCAAGACACCGGTTATTACGTTGAGCGTTCAGGCTCCGGTCAGTTTCGTTGAGTATCCAGACCCCGGTTATTACGTTGAGCGTTCAGGCTCCGGTCAGTTTCGTTGAGTATCCACACTCTGGGTATTAAGTTGAGCGTTCAGGCTCCGGTCATTTTTGTTGATTATCCAGACTCTGATTATTACATTGAGCGTTCAGGCTCCGGTCAGTTTCGTTGAGTATCCAGATTCCGGTTATTACGATGAGCGTTCAGGCTCTAGTCAGTTTCATTGGGTATCAGGACACCAGTTATTACACTGAGCGTTCAGGCTCCGGTCAGTTTCATTGGGTATCCAGACTCTGGTTATTACGTTCGTCGTTCAGTCTCCTGTCAGTTTCGTTGAGTATCCAGACTCCAGTTATTACGTTGAGCGTTCATGCTCCATTCAGTTTCGCTGGGTATCCAAATTCTGGTTATTACGTTAGGCATTCAGGATCCAATCATTTTTGTTGAGTATCATAACTCTGGTTATTACGATGAGCGTTCAGGCTCCGGTCAGTTTAGTTGAGTATCCAAACTCTGGTAATTAAGTTGAGCCTTTAGGCTTCGGTCATTTTCGTTGAGTATCCAGACTCTGGTTATTACGTTGATCGTTCAGGCTCCGGTCAGTTTCGTTGAGTATCCAGATTCTGATTACTACGTTGAGCGTCCAGGCTCCGGTCAGTTTCGTTGGGTATCAAGACACCGGTTACTACGTTGAGCGTTCAGGCTCCAGTCAGTTTCATTTGGTATCCAGACTCCAATTATTACGTTGATCATTCAGTCTCCGGTTGGTTTCGTTGAGTATCTAGACTCCAGTTATTATGTTGAGCGTTCATGCTCCAGTCAGTTTCGTTGGGTATCCAAGCTCCGGTTATTACGTTGAGCGTTCAGGCTCCGGTCGTTTTCGTTGAGTATCCAGACTCTAGTTATTACGTTGAGCGTTCAGGCTCCGGTCAGTTTCATTGAGTATCCAGATTCCGATTATCACGTTGAGCGTTCAGGCTCCGGTCATTTTTGTTTAGTATCCAGACTCCGGTTATTAAGTTGAGCGTCAGGCTCCGAACAATTTCGTTAAGTATCCAGACTCCAGTTATTACGTTGAACGTTCAGGCTCCGGTCAGTTTCGTTGAGTATCCAGATTCCAGTTATTACGTTGAGCGTTCAGGCTCCGGTCAGTTTCAGTGGGTATCCAGACTCCGGTGATTACGTTGATCGTTTAGGTTCCGGTCATTTTCGTTAAGTATCCAGACTCGGGTTATTACGTTGAGCTTTCAGGCTCTGGTCAGTTTCATTGAGTATCCAGATTCTGGTTATTACGTTGAGCATTCAGACTCTTGTCAGTTTTGTTGGGTATCCAGACTTCCGTTATTACGTTGAGCGTTCAGGCTCCGGTAAGTTTCGTTGGGTATCCAGACTCCTCTTATTAAGTTGAGCGTTCAGGCTCAAGTCATTTTCGTTGAGTATCCAGACTCTTGTTATTACATTGAGCGTTCAGGCTCCGGTCAGTTTCGTTGAGTATCCAGACTCTGGTTATTAAGTTGAGCGTTCAGGCTCCGGTCATTTTCGTTGAGTATCCAGACTCTGGTTATTACATTGAGCGTTCAGGCTCCGGTCAGTTTTGTTGAGTATCCAGATTCCGGTTATTACGTTGAGCGTTCAGGCTCTAGTCAGTTTCGTTGGGTATCAAGACACCGGTAATTATGCTGAGCGTTCAGGCTCCGGTCAGTTTCATTGGGTATCCAGACTCCGGTTATTACGTTGGTCGTTCAGTCTCTGGTCAGTTTCGTTGAGTATCCAGACTCCAGTTATTACGTTGAGCGTTCAGGCTCCAGTTAGTTTCGTTGGATATCCAAATTCCGGTTATTACGTTGAGCATTCAGGATCCAGTCATTTTTGTTGAGCATCATAACTCTGGTTATTACATTAAGCGTTTAGGCTCCGGTCAGTTTAGTTGAGTATCCAAACTCTGGTTATTAAGTTGAGCGTTCAGGCTCCAGTCATTTTCGTTCAGTATCCAGACTCCTGTTATTACGTTGAGCGTTCAGGCTCCAGTTAGTTTCGTTGAGTATCCAGATTCCGGTTATTACGTTGAGCGTTCAGTCTCCGGTCAGTTTCGTTCGGTATCAAGACACCGGTTATTACGTTGAGCGTTCAGGCTCTGGTCAGTTTCGTTGAGTATCCAGATTCCGGTTATTACGTTGAGCGTTCAGGCTCCGGTCAGTTTCGTTGAGTATCCAGACGCTGGGTATTAAGTTGAGCGTTCAGGCTCCAGTGACTTTCGTTGGGTATCCAAACTCCGGTTATTACGTTGAGCGTTCAGGCTCCGGTCATTTTCATTGAGTATCCAGACTCTAGTTATTACGTTGAGCGTTCAGGCTCCGGTCAATTTCGTTGAGTATCTGGATTCTGGTTATTACGTTGAGCGTTCAGGCTCCGGTCAGTTTTGTTGGGTATCCAGACTCCGGTGATTACGGTGATCGATCAGGCTCCGGCCATTTTCGTTTAG
Organism: Lathyrus sativus; assembly: GCA_963859935.3. Taxonomy (NCBI): domain Eukaryota; kingdom Viridiplantae; phylum Streptophyta; class Magnoliopsida; order Fabales; family Fabaceae; genus Lathyrus; species Lathyrus sativus. The sequence goes on along the minus strand of OZ012736.1, from coordinate 247,103,803 downwards.
TATTCAGACTCCAGTTATTAAGTTGAGCGTCAGGCTCCGATCATTTTCGTTGAGTATCCAGACTCTGGTTATTACGTTGAGCGTTCAGGCTCCGGTCAGTTTCGTTGAGTATCCAAATTCTAGTTATTACGTTGAGCGTTCAGGCTCCGGTCAGTTTCGTTGGGTATCCAGACTCCGGTGATTACGGTGATCGTTCAGGCTCTGGTCATTTTCGTTGAGTATCCAGACTCGAGTTATTACGTTGAGCAATCAGGCTCCGGTCAGTTTCGTTGAGTATCTAGATTCCGGTTATTACGGTGAGCGTTCAGGCTCTGGTAATTTTTGTTGGGTATCCAGACTCCGGTTATTACGTTGAGCGTTCAGGCTCCGGTAAGTTTCGTTGGGTATCCAGACTCCGGTTATTACGTTGAGCGTTCAAGCTCCAGTCATTTTCGTTGAGTATCCAGACTCCTGTTATTACGTTGAGCGTTCAGGCTCCGGTCAGTTTCGTTGAGTATCCAGACTCTGGTTATTAAGTTGAGCGTTCAGGCTCCGGTCATTTTTGTTGAGTATCCAGACTCTGGTTATTACATTGAGCGTTCAGGCTCCGGTCAGTTTTGTTGAGTATCCAGATTCCGGTAATTACGTTGAGCGTTCAGGCTCCTGTCAGTTTCATTGGGTATTAAGACACCGGTTATTACGCTTAGCGTTCAGCCTTCGGTCAGTTTCATTGGGTATCCAGACTCCGGTTATTTCGTTGGTCGTTCATTCTCCGGTCAGTTTCGTTGAGTATCTAGACTCCAGTTATTACGTTGAGCGTTCAGGCTCCAATCAGTTTCGTTGGGTATCCAAACTCTGGTTATTACGTTGAGCATTCAGGATCCAGTCATTTTCGTTGAGTATCATAACTCTGGTTATTACATTGAGCGTTCAGGCTCTGGTCAGTTTCGTTGAGTATCCAGACTCCAGTTATTACGTTGATCGTTCAGGCTCCGGTCAGTTTAGTTGGGTATCCAAACTCTGGTAATTAAGTTGAGCGTTCAAGCTCTGGTCATTTTCGTTGAGTATCCAGACTCTTGTTATTACATTGAGCGTTCAGGCTCCGGTCAGTTTCGTTGAGTATCCAGATTCCGGTTATTACCTTGAGCGTTCAGGCTCTAGTTAGTTTTGTTGGGTATCAAGACACCGGTAATTATGCTGAGCGTTCAGGCTCCGGTTAGTTTCATTGGGTATCCAGACTCCGGTTATTACGTTGGTCGTTCAGTCTCCGGTCAGTTTCGTTGAGTATCCAGACTCCAGTTATTACGTTGAGCGTTCAGGCTCCAGTCAGTTTCGTTGGATATCCAAATTCCGGTTATTACGTTGAGCATTCAGGATCCAGTCATTTTTGTTGAGTATCATAACTCTGGTTATTACATTGAGCGTTCAGGCTCCGGTCAGTTTAGTTTAGTATCCAAACTCTGGTTATTAAGTTGAGCGTTCAGGCTCCAGTCATTTTCGTTGAGTATCCAGACCTTGGTTATTACGTTGATCGTTCAGGCTCCAGTCAGTTTCGTTGAGTATCCAGATTCCGGTTATTACGTTGAGCGTTCAATCTCCGGTCAGTTTCGTTGGGTATCAAGACACCGGTTATTACGTTGAGCGTTCAGGCTCCGGTCAGTTTCATTGAGTATCCAGATTCCGGTTATTACGTTGAGCGTTCAGGCTCTGGTCAGTTTCGTTGGGTATCAAGACACTGATTATTACGCTGAGCGTTCAGGCTCCGGTCAGTTTCATTGGGTATCCAGACTCCGGTTATTTCGTTGGTCATTCAGTCTCCGGTCAGTTTTGTTGAGTATCCAGACTCTAGTTATTACGTTGAGCTTTTAGGCTCCAGTCAGTTTCGTTGGGTATTCAAACTCTGGTTATTACGTTGAGCATTCAGGATCTAGTCATTTTTCGTTGAGTATCATAACTCTGGTTATTACATTGAGCGTTCAGCCTCCGGTCAGTTTCGTTGAGTATCCAGACTCCGGTTATTACGTTAACCGTTCAGGCTCCGGTCAGTTTAGTTGAGTATCCAAACTTTGGTAATTAAGTTGAGCCTTTAGGCTCCGGTCATTTTCGTTGAGTATCAAGACTCTGGTTATTACGTTGATCGTTCAGGCTCCGGTCAGTTTCGTTGAGTATCCAGATTCTGATTATTACGTTGAGCGTCCAGGCTCTGGTCAGTTTCGTTGGGTATCAAGACACCGGTTATTACGTTGAGCGTTCGGGCTCTGGTCAGTTTCGTTTGGTATCCAGACTCCGATTATTACGTTGACCATTCAGTCTCCGGTCAGTTTCGTTGAATATCCAGACTCCAGTTATTATGTTGAGCGTTCAGGCTCCAGTCAGTTTCGTTGGGTAACCAAGCTCCGGTTATTACGTTGAGCGTTCAGGCTCCGGTCATTTTCGTTGAGTATCCAGACTCTAGTTATTACGTTGAGCGTTCAGGCTCCGGTCAGTTTCATTGAGTATCCAGATTCCGATTATTACGTTGATCGTTCAGGCTCCGGTCAGTTTCGTTGCGTATCCAGAATCTGGTTATTACGTTGAGCGTTCAGGCTCCAGTCATTTTTGTTTAGTATCCAGACTCCAGTTATTAAGTTGAGCGTCAGGCTCCGAACATTTTCGTTGAGTATCCAGACTCTGGTTATTACGTTGAGCGTTCAGGCTCCGGTCAGTTTCGTTGAGTATCCAGATTCCATTTATTACGTTGAGCGTTCAGGCTCCGGTCAGTTTCGTTGGGTATCCAGACTCCGGTGATTACGTTGATCGTTCAGGCTCCGGTCATTTTCGTTGAGTATCCAGACTCGGGTTATTAGGTTGAGCATTCAGGCTCTGGTCAGTTTTGTTGGGTATCCAGACTTCGGTTATTACATTGAGCATTTAGGCTCCGGTAAGTTTCGTTGGGTATCCAGACTCCAGTTATTAAGTTGAGGGTTCAGGCTCCAGTCATTTTCGTTGAGTATCTAGACTCCTGTTATTACGTTGAGCGTTCAGGCTCCGGTCAGTTTCGTTGAGTATCCAGACTCTGGTTATTAAGTTGAGCGTTCAGAATCCGGTCATTTTCGTTGAGTATCCAGACTCTGGTTATTACATTGAGCGTTCAGGCTCCGGTCAGTTTTGTTGAGTATCCAGATTCTGGTTATTACGTTGAGCGTTTAGGCTCTAGTCAATTTCGTTGGGTATCAAGACACCGGTAATTATACTGAGCGTTCAGGCTCCGGTCAGTTTCATTCGGTATCCAAACTCCGGTTATTACGTTGGTCGTTCAGTCTCCGGTCAGTTTCGTCGAGTATCCAGACTCTAGTTATTACGTTGAGTGTTCAGGCTCCGGTCAGTTTCGTTGAGTATCTGGATTCTGATTATTACGTTGAGCGTTCAGGCTGCGGTCAGTTTCGTTGGGTATCCAGACTCCAGTTATTACGTTGAGCGTTCAGGCTCCGGCCATTTTCGTTTAGTATTCAGACTCCGGTTATTAAGTTGAGCGTCAGGCTCCGATCATTTCCGTTGAGTATCCAGACTCTGGTTATTACGTTGAGCGTTCAGGCTCCAGTTAGTTTCGTTGAATATCCAAATTCTAGTTATTACGTTGAGCGTTCAGGCTCCGGTCAGTTTCGTTGGGTATCCAGACTCCGGTGATTACGGTGATCGTTCAGGCTCTGGTCATTTTCATTGAGTATCCAGACTCGGGTTATTACGTTGAGCAATCAGGCTCCGGTCAGTTTCTTTGAGTATCTAGATTCCGGTTATTACGGTGAGCGTTCAGGCTCTGGTAATTTTTGTTGGGTATCCAGACACCGGTTATTTCTTTGAGCGTTCAGGCTCCGGTAAGTTTCATTGGGTATCCATACTCCGGTTATTACGTTGAGCGTTCAGGCTCCAGTCATTTTCGTTGAGTATCCAGACTCCTGTTATTACGTTGAGCGTTCAGGCTCCGGTCAGTTTCGTTGAGTATCCATACTCTGGTTATTAAGTTGAGCGTTCAGGCTCTGGTCATTTTCGTTGAGTATCCAGACTCTGGTTATTACGTTGAGCATTCAGGCTCCGGTCAGTTTTGTTGAGTATCCAGATTCCGGTTATTACGTTGAGCGGTTAGTCTCCGGTCAGTTTCGTTGGGTATCAAGACACCGGTTATTACGTTGAGCGTTCAGGCTCCGGTCAGTTTCGTTGAGTATCCAGATTCCGGTTATTACGTTGAGCGTTCAGGCTCCGGTCAGTTTCGTTGGGTATCCAGACACTGGGTATTAAGTTGAGCGTTCAGCCTCCAGTGACTTTCGTTGGGTATCTAAACTCCGGTTATTACGTTGAGCGTTCAGGCTCCGGATATTTTCGTTGAGTATCCAGACTCTAGTTATTACGTTGAGCGTTCAGGCTTCGGTCAGTTTCGTTGAGTATCTGGATTCTGATTATTACGTTGAGCGTTCAGGCTCCGGTCAGTTTCGTTGGGTATCCAAACTCCGGTTATTACGTTGAGCGTTCAGGCTCCGGCCATTTTCGTTTAGTATTCAGACTCCGATTATTAAGTTGAGCGTCAGGCTCCGATCATTTTCGTTGAGTATCCAGACTCTGGTTATTACGTTGAGCGTTTAGGCTCCGGTCAGTTTCGTTGGGTATCCAGACTCCGGTGATTACGGTGATCGTTCAGGTTCTGGTCATTTTCGTTGAGTATCCAGACTCGGGTTATTACGTTGAGCAATCAGGCTCCGGTCAGTTTCGTTGAGTATCTAGATTCCGATTATTACGGTGAGCATTCAGGCTCTGGTAATTTTTGTTGGGTATCCAGACTCCGGTTATTTCTTTGAGCGTTCAGGCTCCGGTAAGTTTCGTTGGGTATCCATACTCCGGTTATTACGTTGAGCGTTCAGGCTCCAGTCATTTTCGTTGAGTATCCAGACTCCTGTTATTACGTTGAGCGTTCAGGCTCCGGTCAGTTTCATTGAGTATCCAGACTCTGGTTATTAAGTTGAGCGTTCAGGCTCCGGTCATTTTCGTTGAGTATCCAGACTCTGGTTATTACGTTGAGCGTTCAGGCTCCGGTCAGTTTTGTTGAGTATCCAGATTCCGGTTATTACGTTGAGTGTTCAGGCGCCGGTCAGTTTCATTGGGTATTAAGACACCGGTTATTACGCTTAGCGTTCATCCTCCGGTCAGTTTCATTGGGTATCAAGACTCCGGTTATTTCGTTGGTCGTTCAGTCTCCGGTCAGTTTCGTTGAGTATCCAGACTCCAGTTATTACGTTCAGCGTTCAGGCTCCAGTGACTTTCGTTGGGTATCCAAACTCCGGTTATTACGTTGAGCATTCAGGATCCAGTCATTTTCGTTGAGTATCATAACTCTGGTTATTACATTGAGCATTCAAGCTCCGGCCAGTTTCGTTGAGTATCCAGACTCCGGTTATTACGTTGATCGTTCAGGCTCCGGTCAGTTTAGTTGAGTATCCAAACTATGGTAATTAAGTTGAGCGTTCAGGCTCCGGTCATTTTCGTTGAGTATCTAGACTCTGGTTATTACATTGAGCGTTCAGGCTCCGGTCAGTTTCGTTGAGTATCCAGATTCCGGTTATTAGGTTGAGTGTTCAGGCTCTAGTCAGTTTTGTTGGGTATCAAGACACCGGTAATTATGTTGAGCGTTCAGGCTCCGGTCAGTTTCATTGGGTATCCAGACTCCTTTTATTACGTTGGGTGTTCAGTCTCCGGTCAGTTTCGTTGAGTATCCAGACTCCAATTATTACGTTGAGCGTTCAGGCTCCAGTCAGTTTCGTTGGATATCCAAATTCCGATTATTACGTTGAGCATTCAGGATCCAGTCATTTTTGTTGAGTATCATAACTCTGGTTATTACATTGAGCGTTTCGGCTCCGGTCAGTTTAGTTGAGTATCCAAACTCTGGTTATTAAGTTGAGCGTTCAGGCTCCAGTCATTTTCGTTGAGTATCCAGACCTTGGTTATTACGTTGATCGTTCAGGCTCCAGTCAGTTTCGTTGAGTATCCAGATTCCGGTTATTACATTGAGCGTTCAGTCTCTGGTCAGTTTCGTTGGGTATCAAGACACCGGTTATTACGTTGAGCGTTCAGGCTCCGGTCAGTTTCGTTGAGTATCCAGATTCTGGTTATTACGTTGAGCATTCAGGCTCCGGTCAGTTTCGTTGGGTATCAAGACACCGGTTATTACGCTGAGCGTTCAGGCTCCGGTCAGTTTCATTGGGTATCTAGACTCCGGTTATTTCGTTCGTCGTTCAGTCTTCGGTCAGTTTCGTTGAGTATCCAGACTCCAGTTATTACGTTGAGCATTCAGGCTCCATTCAGTTTCGTTGGATATTCAAACTCTGGTTATTACGTTGAGCATTCAGGATCCAGTCATTTTCGTTGAGTATCATAACTCTGGTTATTACATTGAGCGTTCAGCCTCCGGTCAGTTTCGTTGAGTATCCGGACTCCGGTTATTACGTTAATCGTTCAGGCTCCGGTCAGTTTAGTTGAGTATCCAAACTCTGGTAATTAAGTTGAGCCTTTAGGATCCGGTCATTTTCGTTGAGTATCCAGACTCTGGTTATTACGTTGATCGTTCAGGCTCCGGTCAGTTTCGTTGAGTATCCAGATTTCGATTATTACGTTGAGCGTCCAGGCTCCGGTCAGTTTTGTTGGGTATCAAGACACCGGTTATTACGTTAAGCGTTCAGGCTCCGGTCAGTTTCATTTGGTATCCAGACTCCGGTTATTACGTTGAGCATTCAGGCTCCGGTCAGTTTCATTGAGTATCCAGATTCCTATTATTAAGTTGATCGTTCAGGCTCCGGTCAGTTTCGTTGCGTATCCAGACTCTGATTATTACGTTGAGCGTTCAGGCTCCGGTCATTTTCGTTTAGTATCCAGACTCCAGTTATTAAGTTGAGCGTCAGGCTCCAAACATTTTCGTTGAGTATCCAGACCCTGGTTATTACGTTGAGCGTTCAGGCTCCGGTCAGTTTCGTTGAGTATCCAGATTCCAGTTATTACGTTGAGCGTTCAGGCTCCGGTCAGTTTCGTTGGGTATCCAGACTCCGGTGATTACGTTGAGCGTTTAGGCTCTGGTCAGTTTCGTTGAGTATCCAGATTGTGGTTATTACGTTGAGCGTTCAGTCTCCGGTCAGTTTCGTTGGGTATCAAGACACTGGTTATTACGTTGAGCGTTCAGGCTCCGGTCAGTTTCGTTGAGTATCCAGATTCCGGTTATTACGTTGAGATTTAGGCTCCGGTAAGTTTCGTTGAGTATCCAGACGCTGGGTATTAATTTGAGCGTTCAGGCTCCAGTGACTTTCGTTGGGTATCCAAACTCCGGTTATTACGTTGAGTGTTCAGGCTCCAGTCATTTTCGTTGAGTATCCAAACTCTAGTTATTACGTTGAACGTTCAGGCTCCGGTCAGTTTCGTTGAGTATCTGGATTCTGATTATTACGTTGAGCGTTCAGGCTCCGGTCAGTTTCGTTGGGTATCCAGACTCCGGTTATTACGTTGAGCGTTCAGGCTCCGACCATTTTTGTTTAGTATTCAGACTCCGGTTATTAAGTTTAGCGTCAGGCTCCGATCATTTTCGTTGAGTATCCAGACTCTAGTTATTACGTTGAGCGTTCAGGCTCCGGTCAGTTTCGTTGAGTATCCAAATTCCAGTTATTACGTTGAGCGTTCAGGCTCCGGTCAGTTTCGTTGGGTATCCAGACTCCGGTGATTACGGTGATCGTTCAGGCTCTGGTCATTTTCGTTGAGTATCCAGACTCGGGTTATTATGTTGAGCAATCAGGCTCCGGTCAATTTCGTTGAGTATCTAGATTCCGGTTATTACGGTGAGCGTTCAGGCTCTGGTAATTTTTGTTGGGTATCCAGACTCCGGTTATTACGTTGAGCGTTCAGGCTCTGGTAAGTTTCATAGGGTATCCAGACTCCGGTTATTACGCTGAGCATTCAGGCTCCAGTCATTTTCGTTGAGTATGCAGACTCCTGTTATTACGTTGAGCGTTCAGGCTCCGGTCAGTTTCGTTGAGTATCCAGACTCTGGTTATTAAGTTGAGCGTTCAGGCTCCGGTCATTTTCGTTGAGTATCTAGACTCTGGTTATTACGTTGAGCATTCAGGCTCCGGTCAGTTTTGTTGAGTATCCAGATTTCGGTTATTACGTTGAGCGTTCAGGCTCCGGTCAGTTTCATTGGGTATTAAGACACCGGTTATTACGCTTAGCGTGCAGCCTCCGGTCAGTTTCATTGGGTATCCAGACTCCGGTTATTTCGTTGGTCGTTCAGTCTCCGGTCAGTTTCGTTGAGTATCCAGACTCCAGTTATTACATTGAGCGTTCAGGCTCCAATCAGTTTCGTTGGGTATCCAAACTCAGGTTATTACGTTGAGCATTCAGGATCCAGTCATTTTCGTTGAGTATCATAACTCTGGTTATTACATTAAGCGTTCAGGCTCCGGTCAGTTTCGTTGAGTATCCAGACTCCGGTTATTACATTGATCGTTTAGGCTCCGGTCAGTTTAGTTGAGTATCCAAACTCTGGTAATTAAGTTGAGCGTTCAGGCTCCGGTCATTTTCGTTGAGTATCCAGACTCTGGTTATTACGTTGATCGTTCAGGCTCCGGTCAGTTTCGTTGAGTATCCAGATTCCGGTTATTACGTTGAGCATTCAGGCTCCGGTCAGTTTAGTTGGGTATCAAGACACCGGTTATTACGTTGAGCGTTCAGGCTCTGGTCAGTTTTATTGGGTATTCAGACTCCGCTTATTACGTTGATCATTCAGTTTCCGGTCAGTTTCATTGAGTATCCAGACTCCAGTTATTACGTTGAGCATTCAGGCTCCAGTCAGTTTCGTTGGGTATCCAAGCTTCGGTTATTACGTTGAGCGTTCAGGCTCCGGTCATTTTTGTTGAGTATCCAGACTCTAGTTATTACGTTGAGCGTTCAGGCTCCGGTCAGTTTCATTGAGTATCCAGATTCCGATTATTACGTTGATAGTTCATGCACCGGTCAGTTTCGTTGGGTATCCAGACTCCGGTTATTACGTTAAGTGTTCAGGCTCCGGTCATTTTCGTTTAGTATCCAGAATCCAGTTATTAAGTTGAGCGTCATGCTATGAACATTTTCGTTGAGTATCCAGACTCTGGTTATTACGTTGAGTGTTAAGGCTCCGGTCAGTTTCGTTGAGTATCCAAATTCCAGTTATTACGTTGAGCGTTCAGGCTCCGGTCAGTTTCGTTGGGTATCTCTCCGGTGATTACGTTGATCGTTCAGGCTGCGGTCATTTTCGTCGAGTATCCAGACTCAGGTTATTACGTTGAGCGTTCAGGCTCTGGTCAGTTTCGTTGAGTATCCAGATTCTGGGTATTACGTTGAGCGTTCAGGCTTTGGTCAGTTTTGTTGGGTATCCAGACTTCGATTATTACGTTGAGCGTTCAGGCTCCGATAAGTTTCATTGGGTATCCAGACTCCGGTTATTACGTTGAGCCTTCAGGCTCCAGTCATTTTCGTTGAGTATCCAGACTCCTGTTATTACGTTGAGCGTTCAGGCTCCGGTCAGCTTCGTTGAGTATCCAGACTCTGGTAATTAAGTTGAGCGTTCAGGCTCTGGTCATTTTCGTTGAGTATCTAGACTCTAGTTATTACATTGAGCGTTCAGGCTCCGGTCAGTTTCATTGAGTATCCAGATTCCGGTTATTACGTTGAGCGTTCAGGCTCCAGTCAGTTTCGTTGGGTCTCAAGACATCGGTTATTACGCTGAGTGTTCAGGCTCCGGTCAGTTTCATTGGTTATCCAGACTCCGGTTATTACGTTGGTCGTTCAGTCTCCGGTCAGTTTTGTTGAGTATCGAGACTCCAATTATTACGTTGAGCATTCAGGATCCAGTCATTTTTGTTGAGTATCATAACTCTGGTTATTACATTGAGCGTTCAATTTCCGGTCAGTTTCGTTGAGTATCTAGACTCCAGTTATTACGTTGAGCGTTCAGGCTCTGGTCATTTTCGTTTAGTATCCAGAATCCAGTTATTAAGTTGAGCGTCAGGCTCCGAACATTTTCGTTGAGTATCCAGACTCTGGTTATTACGTTGAGTGTTAAGGCTCCGGTCAGTTTCGTTGAGTATCCAAATTCCAGTTATTACGTTGAGCGTTCAGGCTCCGGTCAGTTTCGTTGGGTATCTCTCCGGTGATTACGTTGATCGTTCAGGGTGCGGTCATTTTCGTTGAGTATCCAGACTCAGGTTATTACGTTGAGCGTTCAGGCTCTGGTCAGTTTCGTTGAGTATCCAGATTCTGGGTATTACGTTGAACGTTCAGTCTTTGGTCAGTTTTGTTGGGTATCCAGACTTCGGTTATTACGTTGAGCGTTCAGGCTCCGGTAAGTTTCGTTGGGTATCCAGACTCCGGTTATTACGTTGAGCCTTCAGGCTCCAGTCATTTTCGTTGAGTATCCAGACTCCTGTTATTACGTTGAGCGTTCAGGCTCCGGTCAGCTTCGTTGAGTATCCAGACTCTGGTAATTAAGTTGAGCGTTCAGGCTCCGGTCATTTTCGTTGAGTATCTAAACTCTAGTTATTACATTGAGCGTTCAGGCTCCGGTCAGTTTCATTGAGTATCCAGATTCCGGTTATTACGTTGAGCGTTCAGGTTCCAGTCAGTTTCGTTGGGTCTCAAGACATCGGTTATTACGCTGAGTGTTCAGGCTCCGGTCAGTTTCATTGGTTATCCAGACTCCGGTTATTACGTTGGTCGTTCAGTCTCCGGTCAGTTTTGTTGAGTATCGAGACTCCAATTATTACGTTGACCATTCAGGATCCAGTCATTTTTGTTGAGTATCATAACTCTGGTTATTACATTGAGCGTTCAGTTTCCGGTCAGTTTCGTTGAGTATCTAGTCTCCAGTTATTACGTTGAGCGTTCAGGGTCCAGTCAGTTTCATTGGGTATCCAAGCTCCGGTTATTATGTTGAGCGTTCAGGCTCCGGTAATTTTTGTTGAGTTTCCAGACTCTAGTTATTACGTTGATCGTTCAGGCTCCGGTCACTTTCGTTGAGTATCCAGATTCCGGTTATTACGTTGAGCGTTCAGGCTCCGGTCAGTTTCGTTGGGTATCAAGACACCGGTTATTACATTGAGCGTTCAGGCTCCGGTCAGTTTCCTTGGGTATCCAGACTCTGGTTATTACGTTGAGCGTTCAGGCTCTAGTTAGTTTCGTTGGGTATCCAAGCTCCGGTTATTATGTTGAGCGTTCAGGCTCCGGTCAGTTTTGTTGAGTATTTAGACTTTAGTTATTACGTTGAGCATTCAGGCTCCGGTCAGTTTCATTGAGTATCCAGATTCTGATTATTACGTTGATCGTTCAGGCACCGGTCAGTTTCGTTGGGTATCCAGACTCCGGTTATTACGTTGAGCGTTCAGGCTCCGGTCATTTTCGTTTAGTATCCAGAATCCAAGTATTAAGTTGAGCGTCAGGCTCTGAACATTTTCGTTGAGTATCCAGACTCTGGTTATTACGTTTAGTGTTCAGGCTCCGGTCAGTTTCGTTGAGTATCCAGATTCATGTTATTACGTTGAGCGTTCAGGCTCCGGTCAGTTTCGTTGGGTATCCCTCCGGTGATTACGTTGATCATTCAGGCTCCAGTCATTTTCGTTGAGTATCCAGACTCAGGTTATTACGTTGAGCGTTCAGGCTCTGGTCAGTTTCGTTTAGTATCCAGATTCTGGGTATTACGTTGAGCGTTCAGGCTCTGGTCAGTTTTGTTGGGTATCCAGACTTCGGTTATTACGTTGAGCGTTCAGGCTCCGGTAAGTTTCTTTGGGTATCCAGACTCCGGTTATTACGTTGAGCCTTCAGGCTCCAGTCATTTTCGTTGAGTATCCAGACTCCTATTATTACGTTGAGCGTTCAGGCTCCGGTCAGTTTCGTTGAGTATCCAGACTCTGGTAATTAAGTTGAGCGTTCAGGCTCCGGTCATTTTCGTTGAGTATCTAGACTCTAGTTATTACATTGAGCGTTCAGGCTCCGGTCAATTTCATTGAGTATCCAGATTCCGGTTAATACGTTGAGCGTTCAGGCTCCAGTCAGTTTTGTTGCATCTCAAAACACCGGTTATTACGCTGAGTGTTCAGGCTCCGGTCAGTTTCATTGGGTATCCAGACTCCGGTTATTACGTTGGTCGTTCAGTCTATGGTCAGTTTTGTTGAGTATCGAGACTCCAGTTATTACGTTGAGCATTCAGGCTCCAGTCAGTTTTGTTGGGTATCTAAATTCCGGTTATTACGTTGAGCATTCAGGATCCAGTCATTTTTGTTGAGTATCATAACTCTGGTTATTACATTGAGCGTTCAGTTTCCAGTCAGTTTCGTTGAGTATCCAGACTCCAGTTATTACGTTGAGCGTTCAGGCTCCAGTTAGTTTCGTTGGGTATCCAAGCTCCGGTTATTATGTTGAGCGTTCAGGCTCCGGTCATTTTCGTTGAGTATCCAGACTCTAGTTATTACGTTGAGCGTTCAGGCTCCGGTCAGTTTCATTGAGTATCCAGATTCCGATTATTACGTTGATCATTCAGGCTCCGGTCAGTTTCGTTGGGTATCCAGACTCCGGTTATTACGTTGAGCATTCAGGCTCCGGTCATTTTCGTTTAGTATCCAGAATCCAGTTATTAAGTTGAGCGTCAGGCTCCGAACATTTTCGTTGAGTATCCAGACTCTGGTTATTACGTTGAGCGTTCAGGCTCCGGTCAGTTTCGTTGAGTATCCAGATTCCAGTTATTACTTTGAGCGTTCAGGCTCCGGTCAGTTTCGTTGGGTATCCAGACTCCGGTGATTATGTTGATCGTTCAGGCTCCGGTCATTTTCGTTGAGTATCCAGATTCAGGTTATTACGTTGAGCGTTCAGGCTCCGGTCAGTTTCGTTGAGTATCCAGATTCCGGTTATTACGTTGAGCGTTCAGGCTCTGGTAAGTTTTGTTGGGTATCCAAACTCCGATTATTACGTTCAGCGTTCAGGCTCCGGTAAGTTTCGTTGGGTATCCAGACTCTGGTTATTACGTTGAGCGTTAGGGCTCAAATCATTTTCATTGAGTATCCAAACTCTTGTAATTACATAGAGTGTTCAGGCTCTGGTCAGTTTCGTTGAGTATCCAGAGTCTGGTTATTAAGTTGAGCATTCAGGCTCCGGTCATTTTCATTGAGTATCCAGACTCTGGTTATTACATTGAGCGTTCAGGCTCCGGTCAGTTACGTTGAGTATCCAGATTCCGGTTATTACGTTGAGCGTTCAGGCTCCAGTCTGTTTCGTTGCATCTCAAAACACCGGTTATTACGCTGAGTGTTCAGGCTCCGGTCAGTTTCATTGGGTATCCAGACTCCGGTTATTACGTTGGTCGTTCAGTCTACGGTCAGTTTTGTTGAGTATCGAGACTCCAGTTATTACGTTGAGCATTCAGGCTCCAGTCAGTTTTGTTGGGTATCTAAATTCCGGTTATTACGTTGAGCATTCAGGATCCAGTCATTTTTGTTGAGTATCATAACTCTGGTTATTACATTGAGCGTTCAGTTTCCAGTCAGTTTCGTTGAGTATCCAGACTCCAGTTATTACGTTGAGCGTTCAGGCTCCAGTTAGTTTCGTTGGGTATCCAAGCTCCGATTATTATGTTGAGCGTTCAGGCTCCGTTCATTTTCGTTGAGTATCCAGACTCTAGTTATTACGTTGAGCGTTCAGGCTCCGGTCAGTTTCATTGAGTATCCAGATTCCGATTATTACGTTGATCATTCAGGCTCCGGTCAGTTTCGTTGGGTATCCAGACTCCGGTTATTACGTTGAGCGTTCAGGCTCTGGTCATTTTCGTTCAGTATCCAGAATCTAATTATTAAGTTGAGCGTCAGGCTCCGAACATTTTCGTTGAGTATCCAGACTCTGGTTATTACGTTGAGCGTTCAGGCTCCGGTCAGTTTCGTTGAGTATCCAGATTCCAGTTATTACTTTGATCGTTCAGGCTCCGGTCAGTTTTGTTGGGTATCCAATATCCGGTGATTATGTTGATCGTTCAGGCTCCGGTCATTTTCGTTGAGTATCCAGATTCGGGTTATTACGTTGAGCGTTCAGGCTCCGGTCAGTTACTTAAGTATCCAGATTCCGGTTATTACGTTGAGCGTTCATGCTCTGGTAAGTTTTGTTGGGTATCCAAACTCCGGTTATTACGTTGAGCGTTCAGGCTCCGGTAAGTTTCATTGGGTATCCAGACTCTGGTTATTACGTTGAGCGTTAGGGCTCAAATCATTTTCATTGAGTATCCAAACTCTTGTAATTACATAGAGTGTTCAGGCTCTGGTCAGTTTCGTTGAGTATCCAGAGTCTGGTTATTAAGTTGAGCATTCAGGCTCCGGTCATTTTCATTGAGTATCCAGACTCTGGTTATTACATTGAGCGTTCAGGCTCCGGTCAGTTTCGTTGAGTATCCAGATTCCGGTTATTACGTTGAGCGTTCAGGCTCCAGTCAGTTTCGTTGCCTCTCAAAACACCGGTTATTACGCTGAGTGTTCAGGCTCCGGTCAGTTTCATTGGTTATCCAGACTCCGGTTATTACGTTGGTCGTTCAGTCTCCGGTCAGTTTTGTTGAGTATCGAGACTCCAATTATTACGTTGAGCATTCAGGATCCAGTCATTTTTGTTGAGTATCATAACTCTGGTTATTACATTGAGCGTTCAATTTCCGGTCAGTTTCGTTGAGTATCTAGACTCCAGTTATTACGTTGAGCGTTCAGGCTCTGGTCATTTTCGTTTAGTATCCAGAATCCAGTTATTAAGTTGAGCGTCAGGCTCCGAACATTTTCGTTGAGTATCCAGACTCTGGTTATTACGTTGAGTGTTAAGGCTCCGTTCAGTTTCGTTGAGTATCCAAATTCCAGTTATTACGTTGAGCGTTCAGGCTCCGGTCAGTTTCGTTGGGTATCTCTCCGGTGATTACGTTGATCGTTCAGGGTGCGGTCATTTTCGTTTAGTATCCAGACTCAGGTTATTACGTTGAGCGTTCAGGCTCTGGTCAGTTTCGTTGAGTATCCAGATTCTGGGTATTACGTTGAACGTTCAGTCTTTGGTCAGTTTTGTTGGGTATCCAGACTACGGTTATTACGTTGAGCGTTCAGGCTCCGGTAAGTTTCGTTGGGTATCCAGACTCCGGTTATTACGTTGAGCCTTCAGGCTCCAGTCATTTTCGTTGAGTATCCAGACTCCTGTTATTACGTTGAGCGTTCAGGCTCCGGTCAGCTTCGTTGAGTATCCAGACTCTGGTAATTAAGTTGAGCGTTCAGGCTCCGGTCATTTTCGTTGAGTATCTAAACTCTAGTTATTACATTGAGCGTTCAGGCTCCGGTCAGTTTCATTGAGTATCCAGATTCCGGTTATTACGTTGAGCGTTTAGGTTCCAGTCAGTTTCGTTGGGTCTCAAGACATCGGTTATTACGCTGAGTGTTCAGGCTCCGGTCAGTTTCATTGGTTATCCAGACTCCGGTTATTACGTTGGTCGTTCAGTCTCCGGTCAGTTTTGTTGAGTATCGAGACTCCAATTATTACGTTGAGCATTCAGGATCCAGTCATTTTTGTTGAGTATCATAACTCTGGTTATTACATTGAGCGTTCAGTTTCCGGTCAGTTTCGTTGAGTATCTAGTCTCCAGTTATTACGTTGAGCGTTCAGGGTCCAGTCAGTTTCATTGGGTATCCAAGCTCCGGTTATTATGTTGAGCGTTCAGGCTCCGGTAATTTTTGTTGAGTTTCCAGACTCTAGTTATTACGTTGATCGTTCAGGCTCCGGTCACTTTCGTTGAGTATCCAGATTCCGGTTATTACGTTGAGCGTTCAGGCTCCGGTCAGTTTCGTTGGGTATCAAGACACCGGTTATTACGTTGAGCGTTCAGGCTCCGGTCAGTTTCCTTGGGTATCCAGACTCTGGTTATTACGTTGAGCGTTTAGGCTCCAGTTAGTTTCGTTGGGTATCCAAGCTCCGGTTATTATGTTGAGCGTTCAGGCTCCGGTCAGTTTTGTTGAGTATTTAGACTTTAGTTATTACATTGAGCATTCAGGCTCCGGTCAGTTTCATTGAGTATCCAGATTCCGATTATTACGTTGATCGTTCAGGCACCGGTCAGTTTCGTTGGGTATCCAGACTCCGGTTATTACGTTGAGCGTTCAGGCTCCGGTCATTTTCGTTTAGTATCCAGAATCCAAGTATTAAGTTGAGCGTCAGGCTCTGAACATTTTCGTTGAGTATCCAGACTCTGGTTATTACGTTTAGTGTTCAGGCTCCGGTCAGTTTCGTTGAGTATCCAGATTCATGTTATTACGTTGAGCGTTCAGGCTCCGGTCAGTTTCGTTGGGTATCCCTCCGGTGATTACGTTGATCATTCAGGCTCCAGTCATTTTCGTTGAGTATCCAGACTCAGGTTATTACGTTGAGCGTTCAGGCTCTGGTCAGTTTCGTTTAGTATCCAGATTCTGGGTATTACGTTGAGCGTTCAGGCTCTGGTCAGTTTTGTTGGGTATCCAGACTTCGGTTATTACGTTGAGCGTTCAGGCTCCGGTAAGTTTCTTTGGGTATCCAGACTCCGGTTATTACGTTGAGCCTTCAGGCTCCAGTCATTTTCGTTGAGTATCCAGACTCCTATTATTACGTTGAGCGTTCAGGCTCCGGTCAGTTTCGTTGAGTATCCAGACTCTGGTAATTAAGTTGAGCGTTCAGGCTCCGGTCATTTTCGTTGAGTATCTAGACTCTAGTTATTACATTGAGCGTTCAGGCTCCGGTCAATTTCATTGAGTATCCAGATTCCGGTTATTACGTTGAGCGTTCAGGCTCCAGTCAGTTTCGTTGCATCTCAAAACACCGGTTATTACGCTGAGTGTTCAGGCTCCGGTCAGTTTCATTGGGTATCCAGACTCCGGTTATTACGTTGGTCGTTCAGTCTACGGTCAGTTTTGTTGAGTATCGAGACTCCAGTTATTACGTTGAGCATTCAGGCTCCAGTACTTTTTGTTGGGTATCTAAATTCCGGTTATTACGTTGAGCATTCACGATCCAGTCATTTTTGTTGAGTATCATAACTCTGGTTATTACATTGAGCGTTCAGTTTCCAGTCAGTTTCGTTGAGTATCCAGACTCCAGTTATTACGTTGAGCGTTCAGGCTCCAGTTAGTTTCGTTGGGTATCCAAGCTCCGGTTATTATGTTGAGCGTTCAGGCTCCGGTCATTTTCGTTGAGTATCCAGACTCTAGTTATTACGTTGAGCGTTCAGGCTCCGGTCAGTTTCATTGAGTATCCAGATTCCGATTATTACGTTGATCATTCAGGCTCCGGTCAGTTTCGTTGGGTATCCAGACTCCGGTTATTACGTTGAGCATTCAGGCTCCGGTCATTTTCGTTTAGTATCCAGAATCCAGTTATTAAGTTGAGCGTCAGGCTCCGAACATTTTCGTTGAGTATCCAGACTCTGGTTATTACGTTGAGCGTTCAGGCTCCGGTCAGTTTCGTTGAGTATCCAGATTCCAGTTATTACTTTGAGCGTTCAGGCTCCGGTCAGTTTCGTTGGGTATCCAGACTCCGGTGATTATGTTGATCGTTCAGGCTCCGGTCATTTTCGTTGAGTATCCAGATTCGGGTTATTACGTTGAGCGTTCAGGCTCCGGTCAGTTTCGTTGAGTATCCAGATTCCGGTTATTACGTTGAGCGTTCAGGCTCTGGTAAGTTTTGTTGGGTATCCAAACTCCGATTATTACGTTCAGCGTTCAGGCTCCGGTAAGTTTCGTTGGGTATCCAGACTCTGGTTATTACGTTGAGCGTACAGGCTCTAATCATTTTCGTTGAGTATCCAGACTCCTGTTATTACGTTGAGCGTTCAGGCTCCGGTCAGTTTCGTTGAGTATCCAGACTCTGGTAATTAAGTTGAGCGTTCAGGCTCCGGTCATTTTCGTTGAGTATCTAGACTCTAGTTATTACATTGAGCGTTCAGGCTCCGGTCAGTTTCATTGAGTATCCAGATTCCGGTTATTACGTTGAGCGTTCAAGCTCCAGTCAGTTTCGTTGGGTCTCAAGACTCCGGTTATTATGCTGAGTGTTCAGGCTCCGGTCAGTTTCATTGGGTATCCAGACTCCGGTTATTACGTTGGTCGTTCAGTCTCCGGTCAGTTTTGTTGAGTATCAAGACTCCAGTTATTACGTTGAGCATTCAGGCTCCAGTCAGTTTCGTTGGGTATCCAAATTCCGGTAATTACGTTGAGCATTCAGGATCCAGTCATTTTTGTTGAGTATGATAACTCTGGTTATTACATTGAGCGTTCAGTTTCCGGTCAGTTTCGTTGAGTATCCAGACTCCAGTTATTACGTTGAGCGTTCAGGCTCCAGTCAGTTTCGTTGGGTATCCAAGCTCCGGTTATTATGTTGAGCGTTCAGGCTCCGGTCATTTTCGTTGAGTATCCAGACTCTAGTTATTACGTTGAGCGTTCAGGCTCCGGTCAGTTTCATTGAGTATCCAGATTCCGATTATTACGTTGATCATTCAGGCTCCGGTCAGTTTCGTTGGGTATCCAGACTCCGGTTATTACGTTGAGCGTTCAGGCTCTGGTCATTTTCGTTTAGTATCCAGAATCTAATTATTAAGTTGAGCGTCAGGCTCCGAACATTTTCGTTGAGTATCCAGACTCTGGTTATTACGTTGAGCGTTCAGGCTCCGGTCAGTTTCGTTGAGTATCCAGATTCCAGTTATTACTTTGATCGTTCAGGCTCCGGTCAGTTTCGTTGGGTATCCAGAATCCGGTGATTATGTTGATCGTTCAGGCTCCGGTCATTTTCGTTGAGTATCCAGATTCGGGTTATTACGTTGAGCGTTCAGGCTCCGGTCAGTTACTTAAGTATCCAGATTCCGGTTATTACGTTGAGCGTTCATGCTCTGGTAAGTTTTGTTGGGTATCCAAACTCCGGTTATTACGTTGAGCGTTCAGGCTCCGGTAAGTTTCATTGGGTATCCAGACTCTGGTTATTACGTTGAGCGTTAGGGCTCAAATCATTTTCATTGAGTATCCAAACTCTTGTAATTACATAGAGTGTTCAGGCTCTGGTCAGTTTCGTTGAGTATCCAGAGTCTGGTTATTAAGTTGAGCATTCAGGCTCCGGTCATTTTCATTGAGTATCCAGACTCTGGTTATTACATTGAGCGTTCAGGCTCCGGTCAGTTTCGTTGAGTATCCAGATTCCGGTTATTACGTTGAGCGTTCAGGCTCCAGTCAGTTTCGTTGCATCTCAAAACACCGGTTATTACGCTGAGTGTTTAGGCTCCGGTCAGTTTCATTGGCTATCCAGACTCCGGTTATTACGTTGGTCATTCAGTCTACGGTCAGTTTTGTTGAGTATCGAGACTCCAGTTATTACGTTGAGCATTCAGGCTCCAGTCAGTTTTGTTGGGTATCTAAATTCCGGTTATTACGTTGAGCATTCAGGATCCAGTCATTTTTGTTGAGTATCATAACTCTGGTTATTACATTGAGCGTTCAGTTTCCAGTCAGTTTCGTTGAGTATCCAGACTCCAGTTATTACGTTGAGCGTTCAGGCTCCAGTTAGTTTCGTTGGGTATCCAAGCTCCGGTTATTATGTTGAGCGTTCAGGCTCCGGTCATTTTCGTTGAGTATCCAGACTCTAGTTATTACGTTGAGCGTTCAGGCTCCGGTCAGTTTCATTGAGTATCCAGATTCCGATTATTACGTTGATCATTCAGGCTCCGGTCAGTTTCGTTGGGTATCCAGACTCCGGTTATTACGTTGAGCATTCAGGCTCCGGTCATTTTCGTTTAGTATCCAGAATCCAGTTATTAAGTTGAGCGTCTGGCTCCGAACATTTTCGTTGAGTATCCAGACTCTGGTTATTACGTTGAGCGTTCAGGCTCCGGTCAGTTTCGTTGAGTATCCAGATTCCAGTTATTACTTTGAGCGTTCAGGCTCCGGTCAGTTTCGTTGGGTATCCAGACTCCGGTGATTATGTTGATCGTTCAGGCTCCGGTCATTTTCGTTGAGTATCCAGATTCGGGTTATTACGTTGAGCGTTCAGGCTCCGGTCAGTTTCGTTGAGTATCCAGATTCCGGTTATTACGTTGAGCGTTCAGGCTCTGGTAAGTTTTGTTGGGTATCCAAACTCCGATTATTAGGTTCAGCGTTCAAGCTCCGGTAAGTTTCGTTGGGTATCCAGACTCTGGTTATTACGTTGAGCGTACAGGCTCTATTCATTTTCGTTGAGTATCCAGACTCCTGTTATTACGTTGAGCGTTCAGGCTCCGGTCAGTTTCGTTGAGTATCCAGACTCTGGTAATTAAGTTGAGCGTTCAGGCTCCGGTCATTTTCGTTGAGTATCTAGACTCTAGTTATTACATTGAGCGTTCAGGCTCCGATCAGTTTCATTGAGTATCCAGATTCCGGTTATTACGTTGAGCGTTCAAGCTCCAGTCAGTTTCGTTGGGTCTCAAGACTCCGGTTATTATGCTGAGTGTTCAGGCTCCGGTCAGTTTCATTGGGTATCCAGACTCCGGTTATTACGTTGGTCATTCAGTCTCCGGTCAGTTTTGTTGAGTATCAAGACTCCAGTTATTACGTTGAGCATTCAGGCTCCAGTCAGTTTCGTTGGGTATCCAAATTCCGGTAATTACGTTGAGCATTCAGGATCCAGTCATTTTTGTTGAGTATGATAACTCTGGTTATTACATTGAGCGTTCAGTTTCCGGTCAGTTTCGTTGAGTATCCAGACTCCAGTTATTACGTTGAGCGTTCAGGCTCCAGTCAGTTTCGTTGGGTATCCAAGCTCCGGTTATTATGTTGAGCGTTCAGGCTCCGGTCATTTTCGTTGAGTATCCAGACTCTAGTTATTACGTTGAGCGTTCAGGCTCCGGTCAGTTTCATTGAGTATCCAGATTCCGGTTATTACGTTGAGCGTTCAGGCTCTGGTAAGTTTTGTTGGGTATCCAAACTCCGATTATTAGGTTCAGCGTTCAAGCTCCGGTAAGTTTCGTTGGGTATCCAGACTCTGGTTATTACGTTGAGCGTACAGGCTCTATTCATTTTCGTTGAGTATCCAGACTCCTGTTATTACGTTGAGCGTTCAGGCTCCGGTCAGTTTCGTTGAGTATCCAGACTCTGGTAATTAAGTTGAGCGTTCAGGCTCCGGTCATTTTCGTTGAGTATCTAGACTCTAGTTATTACATTGAGCGTTCAGGCTCCGATCAGTTTCATTGAGTATCCAGATTCCGGTTATTACGTTGAGCGTTCAAGCTCCAGTCAGTTTCGTTGGGTCTCAAGACTCCGGTTATTATGCTGAGTGTTCAGGCTCCGGTCAGTTTCATTGGGTATCCAGACTCCGGTTATTACGTTGGTCATTCAGTCTCCGGTCAGTTTTGTTGAGTATCAAGACTCCAGTTATTACGTTGAGCATTCAGGCTCCAGTCAGTTTCGTTGGGTATCCAAATTCCGGTAATTACGTTGAGCATTCAGGATCCAGTCATTTTTGTTGAGTATGATAACTCTGGTTATTACATTGAGCGTTCAGTTTCCGGTCAGTTTCGTTGAGTATCCAGACTCCAGTTATTACGTTGAGCGTTCAGGCTCCAGTCAGTTTCGTTGGGTATCCAAGCTCCGGTTATTATGTTGAGCGTTCAGGCTCCGGTCATTTTCGTTGAGTATCCAGACTCTAGTTATTACGTTGAGCGTTCAGGCTCCGGTCAGTTTCATTGAGTATCCAGATTCCGATTATTACGTTGATCATTCAGGCTCCGGTCAGTTTCGTTGGGTATCCAGACTCCGGTTATTACGTTGAGCGTTCAGGCTCTGGTCATTTTCGTTTAGTATCCAGAATCTAATTATTAAGTTGAGCGTCAGGCTCCGAACATTTTCGTTGAGTATCCAGACTCTGGTTATTACGTTGAGCGTTCAGGCTCCGGTCAGTTTCGTTGAGTATCCAGATTCCAGTTATTACTTTGATCGTTCAGGCTCCGGTCAGTTTCGTTGGGTATCCAGAATCCGGTGATTATGTTGATCGTTCAGGCTCCGGTCATTTTCGTTGAGTATCCAGATTCGGGTTATTACGTTGAGCGTTCAGGCTCCGGTCAGTTACTTAAGTATCCAGATTCCGGTTATTACGTTGAGCGTTCATGCTCTGGTAAGTTTTGTTGGGTATCCAAACTCCGGTTATTACGTTGAGCGTTCAGGCTCCGGTAAGTTTCATTGGGTATCCAGACTCTGGTTATTACGTTGAGCGTTAGGGCTCAAATCATTTTCATTGAGTATCCAAACTCTTGTAATTACATAGAGTGTTCAGGCTCTGGTCAGTTTCGTTGAGTATCCAGAGTCTGGTTATTAAGTTGAGCATTCAGGCTCCGGTCATTTTCATTGAGTATCCAGACTCTGGTTATTACATTGAGCGTTCAGGCTCCGGTCAGTTTCGTTGAGTATCCAGATTCCGGTTATTACGTTGAGCGTTCAGGCTCCAGTCAGTTTCGTTGCATCTCAAAACACCGGTTATTACGCTGAGTGTTTAGGCTCCGGTCAGTTTCATTGGCTATCCAGACTCCGGTTATTACGTTGGTCATTCAGTCTACGGTCAGTTTTGTTGAGTATCGAGACTCCAGTTATTACGTTGAGCATTCAGGCTCCAGTCAGTTTTGTTGGGTATCTAAATTCCGGTTATTACGTTGAGCATTCAGGATCCAGTCATTTTTGTTGAGTATCATAACTCTGGTTATTACATTGAGCGTTCAGTTTCCAGTCAGTTTCGTTGAGTATCCAGACTCCAGTTATTACGTTGAGCGTTCAGGCTCCAGTTAGTTTCGTTGGGTATCCAAGCTCCGGTTATTATGTTGAGCGTTCAGGCTCCGGTCATTTTCGTTGAGTATCCAGACTCTAGTTATTACGTTGAGCGTTCAGGCTCCGGTCAGTTTCATTGAGTATCCAGATTCCGATTATTACGTTGATCATTCAGGCTCCGGTCAGTTTCGTTGGGTATCCAGACTCCGGTTATTACGTTGAGCATTCAGGCTCCGGTCATTTTCGTTTAGTATCCAGAATCCAGTTATTAAGTTGAGCGTCTGGCTCCGAACATTTTCGTTGAGTATCCAGACTCTGGTTATTACGTTGAGCGTTCAGGCTCCGGTCAGTTTCGTTGAGTATCCAGATTCCAGTTATTACTTTGAGCGTTCAGGCTCCGGTCAGTTTCGTTGGGTATCCAGACTCCGGTGATTATGTTGATCGTTCAGGCTCCGGTCATTTTCGTTGAGTATCCAGATTCGGGTTATTACGTTGAGCGTTCAGGCTCCGGTCAGTTTCGTTGAGTATCCAGATTCCGGTTATTACGTTGAGCGTTCAGGCTCTGGTAAGTTTTGTTGGGTATCCAAACTCCGATTATTAGGTTCAGCGTTCAAGCTCCGGTAAGTTTCGTTGGGTATCCAGACTCTGGTTATTACGTTGAGCGTACAGGCTCTATTCATTTTCGTTGAGTATCCAGACTCCTGTTATTACGTTGAGCGTTCAGGCTCCGGTCAGTTTCGTTGAGTATCCAGACTCTGGTAATTAAGTTGAGCGTTCAGGCTCCGGTCATTTTCGTTGAGTATCTAGACTCTAGTTATTACATTGAGCGTTCAGGCTCCGATCAGTTTCATTGAGTATCCAGATTCCGGTTATTACGTTGAGCGTTCAAGCTCCAGTCAGTTTCGTTGGGTCTCAAGACTCCGGTTATTATGCTGAGTGTTCAGGCTCCGGTCAGTTTCATTGGGTATCCAGACTCCGGTTATTACGTTGGTCATTCAGTCTCCGGTCAGTTTTGTTGAGTATCAAGACTCCAGTTATTACGTTGAGCATTCAGGCTCCAGTCAGTTTCGTTGGGTATCCAAATTCCGGTAATTACGTTGAGCATTCAGGATCCAGTCATTTTTGTTGAGTATGATAACTCTGGTTATTACATTGAGCGTTCAGTTTCCGGTCAGTTTCGTTGAGTATCCAGACTCCAGTTATTACGTTGAGCGTTCAGGCTCCAGTCAGTTTCGTTGGGTATCCAAGCTCCGGTTATTATGTTGAGCGTTCAGGCTCCGGTCATTTTCGTTGAGTATCCAGACTCTAGTTATTACGTTGAGCGTTCAGGCTCCGGTCAGTTTCATTGAGTATCCAGATTCCGATTATTACGTTGATCATTCAGGCTCCGGTCAGTTTCGTTGGGTATCCAGACTCCGGTTATTACGTTGAGCGTTCAGGCTCTGGTCATTTTTGTTTAGTATCCAGAATCTAATTATTAAGTTGAGCGTCAGGCTCCGAACATTTTCGTTGAGTATCCAGACTCTGGTTATTACGTTGAGCGTTCAGGCTCCGGTCAGTTTCGTTGAGTATCCAGATTCCAGTTATTACTTTGATCGTTCAGGCTCCGGTCAGTTTCGTTGGGTATCCAGAATCCGGTGATTATGTTGATCGTTCAGGCTCCGGTCATTTTCGTTGAGTATCCAGATTCGGGTTATTACGTTGAGCGTTCAGGCTCCGGTCAGTTACTTAAGTATCCAGATTCCGGTTATTACGTTGAGCGTTCATGCTCTGGTAAGTTTTGTTGGGTATCCAAACTCCGGTTATTACGTTGAGCGTTCAGGCTCCGGTAAGTTTCATTGGGTATCCAGACTCTGGTTATTACGTTGAGCGTTAGGGCTCAAATCATTTTCATTGAGTATCCAAACTCTTGTAATTACATAGAGTGTTCAGGCTCTGGTCAGTTTCGTTGAGTATCCAGAGTCTGGTTATTAAGTTGAGCATTCAGGCTCCGGTCATTTTCATTGAGTATCCAGACTCTGGTTATTACATTGAGCGTTCAGGCTCCGGTCAGTTTCGTTGAGTATCCAGATTCTGGTTATTACGTTGAGCATTCAGGCTCCGGTCAGTTTCGTTGGGTATCCAGACTCCGGTTATTACGTTGGTCGTTCAGTCTCCTGTCAGTTTCGTTGAGTATCCAGACTCCAGTTATTACGTTGAGCGTTCTTGCTCCAGTCAGTTTCGTTGGGTATCCAAACTCTGGTTATTACGTTGAGCATTTAGGATCCAGTTATTACATAGAGCGTTCAGGCTCCGGTCAGTTTCGTTGGGTATCCAGACTCCAGTTATTACGTTGATCGTTCAGGCTCCGATCATTTTCATTGAGTATCCAAACTCTGGTAATTAAGTTGAGCGTTCAGGCTCCGGTCATTTTCGTTGAGTATCCAGACTCTGGTTATTACGTTGATCGTTCAGGCTCCGGTCAGTTTCGTTGAGTATCCAGATTCCAGTTATTACTTTGATCGTTCAGGCTCCGGTCAGTTTCGTTGGGTATCAACACACCGGTTATTACGTTGAGCGTTCCGGCTCCGGTCAGTTTCATTGGTATCCAGACTCCAGTTATTACGTTGATCATTCAGTTTCCGGTCAGTTTCATTGAGTATCCAGACTCCAGTTATTACGTTGAGCGTTCAGGCTCCAGTCAGTTTCGTTGGGTATCCAAGCTCCGGTTATTACGTTGAGCGTTCAGGCTCCGGTCATTTTCGTTTAGTATCCAGAATCTAGTTATTAAGTTGAGCGTCAGGCTCCGAACATTTTCGTTGAGTATCCAGACACTGGTTATTACGTTGAGTGTTCAGGCTCCGGTCAGTTTCGTTGAGTATCCAGATTCCAGTTATTACGTTGAGCGTTCAGGCTCCGGTCAGTTTCGTTGGGTATCCCTCTGGTGATTAAGTTGATCGTTCAGGCTCCGATCATTTTCGTTGAGTATCCAGACTCAGGTTATTACGTTGAGCGTTCAGGCCCTGGTCAGTTTCGTTGAGTATCCAGATTCTGGGTATTACGTTGAGCGTTCAGGCTCTGGTCAGTTTTGTTGGGTATCCAGACTTCGGTTATTACGTTGAGCGTTCAGGCTCCGGTAAGTTTCGTTGGGTATCCAGACTCCGGTTATTACATTGAGCCTTCAAGCTCCAGTCATTTTCGTTGAGTATCCAGACTCCTGTTATTACGTTGAGCGTTCAGGCTCCGGTCAGTTTCGTTGAGTATCCAGACTCTGGTAATTAAGTTGAGCGTTCATGCTCCGGTCATTTTCGTTAAGTATCTAGACTCTAGTTATTACATTGAGCTTTCAGGCTCCGGTCAGTTTCATTGAGTATCCAGATTCCGATTATTACATTGAGCGTTCAGGCTCCAGTCAGTTTCGTTGGGTCTCAAGACACCGGTTATTACGCTGAGTGTTCAGGATCCGGTCAGTTTCATTGGGTATCCAGACTCCGGTTATTACGTTGGTCGTTCAGTCTCCGGTTAGTTTTGTTGAGTATCAAGACTCCAGTTATTACGTTGAGCATTCAGGCTCCAGTCAGTTTCGTTGGGTATCCAAATTCCGGTTATTACGTTGAGCATTCAGGATCCAGTCATTTTTATTGAGTATGATAACTCTGGTTATTACATTGAGCGTTCATTTTCCGGTCATTTTCATTGAGTATCCAGACTCTAGTTATTACGTTGAGCGTTCAGGCTCCGGTCAGTTTCATTGAGTATCCAGATTCCGATTATTACGTTGATCATTCAGGCTCCGGTCAGTTTCGTTGGGTATCCAGACTCCGGTTATTACGTTGAGCGTTCAGGCTCCAGTCATTTTCGTTTAGTATCCAGAATCCAGTTATTAAGTTGAGCATCAGGCTCCGAACATTTTCGTTGAGTATCCAGACTCTGGTTATTACGTTGAGCGTTCAGGCTCCGGTCAGTTTCATTGAGTATCCAGATTCCAGTTATTACTTTGAGCGTTCAGACTCTGGTCAGTTTCGTTGGGTATCCAGACTCCGGTGATTATGTTGATCGTTCAGGCTCCGGTCATTTTCGTTGAGTATCCAGATTCGGGTTATTACGTTGAGCGTTCAGGCTCCGGTCAGTTTCGTTGAGTATCCAAATTCCGGTTATTACTTTGAGCGTTCAGGTTCTGGTAAGTTTTGTTGGGTATCCAAATTCCGGTTATTACGTTGAGCGTTCAAGCTCTGGTAAATTTCGTTGGGTATCCAGACTCCGGTTATTACATTGAGCGTTCAGGCTCCAATCATTTTCGTTGAGTATCCAGACTCTTGTAATTACGTTGAGCGTTCAGGCTCCGGTCAGTTTCGCTGAGTATCCAGATTCCGGTTATTACGTTGAGCGTTCAGGCTCCGGTCAGTTTCGTTGGGTATCCAGACTCCGGTAATTACGTTGGTAGTTCAGTCTCCGGTCAGTTTCGTTGAGTATCCAGACTCCAGTTATTACGTTGAGCGTTCATGCACCAGTCAGTTTCGTTGGGTATCCAAATTCTAGTTATTACTTTGAGCATTCAGGATCCAGTTATTACATTGAGCGTTCAGTCTCCGGTCAGTTTCGTTTAGTATCCAGACTCCGGTTATTACGTTGATCGTTCAGGCTCCGATCATTTTCATTGAGTATCCAAACTCTGGTAATTAAGTTGAGCGTTCAGGCTCCGGTCATTTTCGTTGAGTATCCAGACTCTGGTTATTACGTTGATCGTTCAGGCTCAGATCAGGTTCGTTGAGTATCCAGATTCCGGTTATTACGTTGAGCGTTCAGGCTCCGGTCAGTTTCGTTGGGTATCAAGACACCGGTTATTACGTTGAGCGTTCAGGCTCCGGTCAGTTTCATTGGGTATCCAGACTCCGGTTATTATGTTGATCATTCAGTTTCTGGTCAGTTTCATTGAGTATCCAGACTCCAGTTATTACGTTGAGCATTCAGGCTCCAGTCAGTTTCGTTGGGTATCCAAGCTCTGGTTATTACGTTGAGCGTTCAGGCTCCGGTCATTTTTGTTGAGTATCCAGACTCTAGTTATTACGTTGAGCGTTCAGGCTCCGGTCAGTTTCATTGAGTATCCAGATTCCGATTATCACGTTGATCGTTCAGGCACCGGTCAGTTTCGTTGGGTATCTAGACTCCGGTTATTACGTTGAGCGTTCAGGCTCCGGTCATTTTCGTTTAGTATCCAGAATCCAGTTATTAAGTTGAGCGTCAGGCTCCGAACATTTTCGTTGAGTATCCAGACTCTGGTTATTACGTTGAACGTTCAGGCTCCGGTCAGTTTCGTTGAGTATCCAGATTCCAGTTATTACTTTGAGCGTTCAGGCTCCGGTCAGTTTCGTTGGGTATCCAGACTCCGGTGATTATGTTGATCGTTCAGGCTCCAGTCATTTTCGTTGAGTATCCAGATTCGGGTTATTACGTTGAGCGTTCAGGCTCCGGTCAGTTTCGTTGAGTATCCAGATTCCGGTTATTACGTTGAGCGTTCAGGCTCTGGTAATTTTGTTGGGTATCCAAACTCTGGTTATTACGTTGAACGTTCAGGCTCCGGTATGTTTCGTTGGGTATCCAGACTCTGGTTATTACGTTGAGCGTTCATGCTCCAGTCAGTTTAGTTGGGTATCAAAACTCTGGTTATTACGTTGAGCATTTAGGATCCAGTTATTACATTGAGCGTTCATGCTCCGATCATTTTCATTGAGTATCCAAACTCTGGTAATTAAGTTGAGCGTTCAGGCTCCGGTCATTTTCGTTGAGTATCCAGACTCTGGTTATTACGTTGATCGTTCAGACTCCGGTCAGTTTCGTTGAGTTTCCAGATTCCGGTTATTACGTTGAGCGTTCAGGCTCCGGTCAGTTTCGTTGGGTATCAAGACACCGGTTATTACGTTGAGCGTTCAGGCTCCGGTCAGTTTCATTGGTATCCAGACTCCAGTTATTACGTTGATCATTCAGTTTCCGGTCAGTTTCATTGAGTATCCAGACTCCAATTATTACGTTGAGCGTTCAGGCTCCAGTCAGTTTCGTTGGGTATCCAAGCTCCGGTTATTACGTTGAGCGTTCAGGCTCCGGTCATTTTCGTTTAGTATCCAGAATCCAGTTATTAAGTTGAGCGTCAGGCTCCGAACATTTTCGTTGAGTATCCAGACTCTGGTTATTACGTTGAGTGTTCAGGCTCCGGTCAGTTTCGTTGAGTATCCAGATTCCAGTTATTACGTTGAGCGTTCAGGCTCCGGTCAGTTTCGTTGGGTATCCCTCTGGTGATTAAGTTAATCGTTCAGGCTCCGGTCATTTTCGTTGAGTATCCAGACTCAGGTTATTACGTTGAGCGTTCAGGCCCTGGTCAGTTTCGTTGAGTATCCAGATTCTGGGTATTACGTTGAGCGTTCAGGCTCTGGTCAGTTTTGTTGGGTATCCAGACTTCGGTTATTACGTTGAGCGTTCAGGCTCCGGTAAGTTTCGTTGGGTATCCAGACTCCGGTTATTACATTGAGCCTTCAAGCTCCGGTCATTTTCGTTGAGTATCCAGACTCCTGTTATTACGTTGAGCGTTCAGGCTCCGGTCAGTTTCGTTGAGTATCCAGACTCTGGTAATTAAGTTGAGCGTTCATGCTCCGGTCATTTTCGTTGAGTATCTAGACTCTAGTTATTACATTGAGCTTTCAGGCTCCGGTCAGTTTCATTGAGTATCCAGATTCCGATTATTACATTGAGCGTTCAGGCTCCAGTCAGTTTCGTTGGGTCTCAAGACACTGGTTATTACGCTGAGTGTTCAGGATCCGGTCAGTTTCATTGGGTATCCAGACTCCGGTTATTACGTTGGTCGTTCAGTCTCCGGCCAGTTTTGTTGAGTATCGAGACTCTAGTTATTACGTTGAGCATTCAGGCTCCAGTCAGTTTCGTTGGGTATCCAAATTCCGGTTATTACGTTGAGCATTCAGGATCCAGTCATTTTTATTGAGTATGATAACTCTGGTTATTACATTGAGCGTTCATTTTCCAGTCATTTTCATTGAGTATCCAGACTCTAGTTATTACGTTGAGCGTTCAGGCTCCAGTCAGTTTCATTGAGTATCCAGATTCCGATTATTACGTTGATCATTCAGGCTCCGGTCAGTTTCGTTGGGTATCCAGACTCCGTTTATTACGTTGAGCGTTCAGGCTCCGGTCATTTTCGTTTAGTATCCAGAATCCAGTTATTAAGTTGAGCGTCAGGCTCCGAACATTTTCGTTGAGTATCCAGACTCTGGTTATTACGTTGAGCGTTCAGGCTCCGGTCAGTTTCATTGAGTATCCAGATTCCAGTTATTACTTTGAGCGTTCAGACTCTGGTCAGTTTCGTTGGGTATCCGGACTCCGGTGATTATGTTGATCGTTCAGGCTCCGGTCATTTTCGTTGAGTATCCAGATTCGGGTTATTACATTGAGCGTTCAGGCTCCGGTCAGTTTCGTTGAGTATCCAAATTCCAGTTATTACTTTGAGCGTTCAGGTTCTGGTAAGTTTTGTTGGGTATCCAAACTCCGGTTATTACGTTGAGCGTTCAGGCTCTGGTAAGTTTCGTTGGGTATCCAGACTCCGGTTATTACATTGAGCGTTCAGGCTCCAATCATTTTCATTGAGTATCAAGACTCTTGTAATTACGTTGAGCGTTCAGGGTCCGGTCAGTTTCGTTGAGTATCCAGACTCTGGTTATTAAGTTGAGCGTTCAGGCTCCGATCATTTTCGTTGAGTATCCAGACTCTGGTTATTACATTGAGCGTTCAGGCTCCGGTCAGTTTCGCTGAGTATCCAGATTCCGGTTATTACGCTGAGCGTTCAGGCTCCGGTCAGTTTCGTTGGGTATCCAGACTCCGGTTATTACGTTGGTAGTTCAGTCTCCAGTCAGTTTCGTTGAGTATCCAGACTCCAGTTATTACGTTGAGCGTTCATGCTCCAGTCAGTTTCGTTGGGTATCCAAATTCTAGTTATTACGTTGAGCATTCAGGATCCAGTTATTACATTGAGCGTTCAGTCTCCCATCAGTTTCGTTGAATATCCAGACTCCGGTTATTACGTTGATCGTTCAGGCTCCGATCATTTTCATTGAGTATCCAAACTCTGGTAATTAAGTTGAGCGTTCAGGCTCCGGTCATTTTTGTTGAGTATCCAGACTCTGGTTATTACGTTGATCATTCAGGCTCAGGTCAGTTTCGTTGAGTATCCAGATTCCGGTTATTACGTTTAGCGTTCAGGCTCCGGTCAATTTCGTTGGGTATCAAGACACCGGTTATTACGTTGAGCGTTCAGGCTCCGGTCAGTTTCATTGGGTATCCAGACTCTGGTTATTACGTTGATCATTCAGTTTCCGGTCAGTTTCATTGAGTATCCAGACTCCAGTTATTACGTTGAGCGTTCAAGCTCCAGTCAGTTTCGTTGGGTATCCAAGCTCCGGTTATTACGTTGAGCGTTCAGGCTCCGGTCATTTTTGTTGAGTATCCAGACTCCAGTTATTACGTTGAGCGTTCAGGCTCCGGTCAGTTTCATTGAGTATCCAGATTCTGATTATTACGTTGATCGTTCAGGCACCGGTCAGTTTCGTTGGGTATCCAGACTCCGGTTATTACGTTGAGCGTTCAGGCTCCGGTCATTTACGTTTAGTATCCAGAATCCAGTTATTAAGTTGAGCGTCAGGCTCCGAACATTTTCGTTGAGTATCCAGACTCTGGTTATTACATTGAGCGTTCAGGCTCCGGTCAGTTTCGTTGAGTATCCAGATTCCAGTTATTACTTTGAGCGTTCAGGCTCCGGTCAGTTTCGTTGGGTATCCAGACTCCGGTGATTATGTTGATCGTTCAGGCTCCGGTCATTTTCGTTGAGTATCCAGATTCGGGTTATTACGTTGAGCGTTCAGGCTCCGGTCAGTTTCGTTGAGTATCCAGATTCCGGTTATTACGTTGAGCGTTCAGGCTCTGGTAAGTTTTGTTGGGTATCCAAACTCTGGTTATTACGTTGAGCGTTCAGGCTCCGGTATGTTTTGTTGGGTATCCAGACTCTGGTTATTACGTTGAGCGTTCAGGCTCCAATGATTTTCATTGAGTATCCAAACTCTTGTAATGACGTTGAGCGTTCAGGCTCCGGTCAGTTTCGTTGAGTATCCAGACTCTGGTTATTAAGTTGAGCGTTCAGGCTCCGGTCATTTTCGTTGAGTATCCAGACTCTGGTTATTACATTGAGCGTTCAGGCTCCGGTCAGTTTCGTTGAGTATCCAGATTCCGGTTATTACGTTGAGCGTTCAGGCTCCGGTCAGTTTCGTTGGGTATCCAGACTCTGGTTATTACGTTGGTCGTTCAGTCTCCGGTCAGTTTTGTTGAGTATCCAGACTACAGTTATTACGTTGAGCGTTCATGCTCCAATCAGTTTCGTTGGGTATCCAAACTCTGGTTATTACGTTGAGCATTCAGGATCCAGTTATTACATTGAGCGTTCAGTCTCCGGTCAGTTTCGTTGAATATCCAGACTCCGGTTATTACGTTGATCGTTCAGGCTCCGATCATTTTCATTGAGTATCCAAACTCTGGTAATTAAGTTGAGCGTTCAGGCTCCGGTCATTTTCGTTGAGTATCCAGACTCTGGTTATTACGTTATTCATTCAGGCTCAGGTCAGTTTCGTTGAGTATCCAGATTCCGGTTATTACGTTGAGCGTTCAGGCTCCGGTCAATTTCGTTGGGTATCAAGACACCGGTTATTACGTTGAGCGTTCAGGCTCCGGTCAGTTTCATTGGGTATCCAGACTCTGGTTATTACGTTGATCATTCAGTTTCCGGTCAGTTTCATTGAGTATCCAGACTCCAGTTATTACGTTGAGCGTTCAGGCTCCAGTCAGTTTCGTTGGGTATCCAAGCTCCGGTTATTACGTTGAGCGTTCAGGCTCCGGTCATTTTTGTTGAGTATCCAGACTCCAGTTATTACGTTGAGCGTTCAGGCTCCGGTCAGTTTCATTGAGTATCCAGATTCTGATTATTACGTTGATCGTTCAGGCACCGGTCAGTTTCGTTGGGTATCCAGACTCCGGTTATTACGTTGAGCGTTCAGGCTCCGGTCATTTACGTTTAGTATCCAGAATCCAGTTATTAAGTTGAGCGTCAGGCTCCGAACATTTTCGTTGAGTATCCAGACTCTGGTTATTACATTGAGCGTTCAGGCTCCGGTCAGTTTCGTTGAGTATCCAGATTCCAGTTATTACTTTGAGCGTTCAGGCTCCGGTCAGTTTCGTTGGGTATCCAGACTCCGGTGATTATGTTGATCGTTCAGGCTCCGGTCATTTTCGTTGAGTATCCAGATTCGGGTTATTACGTTGAGCGTTCAGGCTCCGGTCAGTTTCGTTGAGTATCCAGATTCCGGTTATTACGTTGAGCGTTCAGGCTCTGGTAAGTTTTGTTGGGTATCCAAACTCTGGTTATTACGTTGAGCGTTCAGGCTCCGGTATGTTTTGTTGAGGTATCCAGACTCTGGTTATTACGTTGAGCGTTCAGGCTCCAATGATTTTCATTGAGTATCCAAACTCTTGTAATTACGTTGAGCGTTCAGGCTCCGGTCAGTTTCGTTGAGTATCCAGACTCTGGTTATTAAGTTGAGCGTTCAGGCTCCGGTCATTTTCGTTGAGTATCCAGACTCTGGTTATTACATTGAGCGTTCAGGCTCCGGTCAGTTTCGTTGAGTATCCAGATTCCGGTTATTACGTTGAGCGTTCAGGCTCCGGTCAGTTTCGTTGGGTATCCAGACTCTGGTTATTACGTTGGTCGTTCAGTCTCCGGTCAGTTTTGTTGAGTATCCAGACTGCAGTTATTACGTTGAGCGTTCATGCTCCAATCAGTTTCGTTGGGTATCCAAACTCTGGTTATTACGTTGAGCATTCAGGATCCAATTATTACATTGAGCATTCAGGCTCCGGTCAGTTTCGTTGAGTATCCAGACTCCGGATATTACGTTGATCGTTCAGGCTCCGATCATTTTCATTGAGTATCCAAACTCTGGTAATTAAGTTGAGCGTTCAGGCTCCGGTCATTTTCGTTGAGTATCCAGACTCTGGTTATTACGTTGATCGTTCAGACTCCGGTCAGTTTCGTTGAGTTTCCAGATTCCGGTTATTACGTTGAGCGTTCAGGCTCCGGTCAGTTTCGTTGGGTATCAAGACACCGGTTATTACGTTGAGCGTTCAGGCTCCGGTCAGTTTCATTGGTATCCAGACTCCAGTTATTACGTTGATCATTCAGTTTCCGGTCAGTTTCATTGAGTATCCAGACTCCAATTATTACGTTGAGCGTTCAGGCTCCAGTCAGTTTCGTTGGGTATCCAAGCTCCGGTTATTACGTTGAGCGTTCAGGCTCCGGTCATTTTCGTTTAGTATCCAGAATCCAGTTATTAAGTTGAGCGTCAGGCTCCGAACATTTTCGTTGAGTATCCAGACTCTGGTTATTACGTTGAGTGTTCAGGCTCCGGTCAGTTTCGTTGAGTATCCAGATTCCAGTTATTACGTTGAGCGTTCAGGCTCCGGTCAGTTTCGTTGGGTATCCAGACTCGGGTTATTACGTTGACCGTTCAGGCTCTGGTCAGTTTCGTTGAGTATCCAGATTCTGGGTATTACGTTGAGCGTTCAGGCTCTGGTCAGTTTTGTTGGGTATCCAGACTTCGGTTATTACGTTGAGCGTTCAGGCTCCGGTAAGTTTCGTTGGGTATCCAGACTCCGGTTATTACGTTGAGCCTTCAGGCTCTAGTCATTTTCGTTGAGTATCCAGACTCCTGTTATTATGTTGAGCGTTCAGGCTCCGGTCAGTTTCGTTGAGTATCCAGACTCTGGTAATTAAGTTGAGCGTTCAGGCTCTGGTCATTTTCGTTGAGTATCTAGACTCTAGTTATTACATTGAGCGTTCAGGCTCCGGTCAGTTTCATTGAGTATCCAGATTCCGGTTATTACGTTGAGTGTTCAGGCTCCAGTCAGTTTCGTTAGGTCTCAAGACACGGGTTATTACACTGAGTGTTCAGGCTCCGGTCAGTTTCATTGGGTATCCAGACTCCGGTTATTACGTTGGTCGTTCAGTCTCCGGTCAGTTTTGTTGAGTATCGAGACTCCAGTTATTACGTTGAGCATTCAGGCTCCTGTCAGTTTCGTTGGGTATCCAAATTCCGGTTATTACGTTGAGCATTCAGGATCCAGTCATTTTTGTTGAGTATGATAACTCTGGTTATTACATTGAGCGTTCAGTTTCCAGTCAGTTTCGTTGAGTATCCAGACTCAAGTTATTACGTTGAGCGTTCAGGCTCCAGTCAGTTTCGTTGGGTATCCAAGCTCCGGTTATTATGTTGAGCGTTCAGGCTCCGGTCATTTTCGTTGAGTATCCAGACTCTAGTTATTACGTTGAGCGTTCAGGCTCCGGTCAGTTTCATTGAGTATCCAGATTCAGATTATTACGTTGATCATTCAGGCTCTGGTCAGTTTCGTTGGGTATCTAGACTCCGGTTATTACGTTGAGCGTTCAGGCTCAGGTCATTTTCGTTTAGTATCCAGAATCCAGTTATTAAGTTGAGCGTCAGGCTCCGAACATTTTCGTTGATTATCCAGACTCTGGTTATTATGTTGAGCGTTCAGGCTCCGGTCAGTTTTGTTGAGTATCCAGATTCCAGTTATTACTTTGAGCGTTCAGGCTCCGGTCAGTTTCGTTGGGTATCCAGACTCCGATGATTATGTTGATCGTTCAGGCTCCGGTCATTTTCGTTTAGTATCCAGATTCGGGTTATTACGTTGAGCGTTCAGGCTCCGGTCAGTTTCGTTGAGTATCCAGATTCCGGTTATTACGTTGAGCGTTCAGGCTCTGGTAAGTTTTGTTGGGTATCCAAACTCCGGTTATTACGCTGAGCGTTCAGGCTCCGGTAAGTTTCGTTAGGTATCCAGACTCCGGTTATTACGTTGAGCGTTCAGGCTCCAATCATTTTCATTGAGTATCCAGACTCTTGTAATTACGTTGAGCGTTCAGGCTCCGGTCAGTTTCGTTGAGTATCCAGACTCTGGTTATTAAGTTGAGCGTTCAGGCTCCGATCATTTTCGTTGAGTATCCAGACTCTGGTTATTACATTGAGCGTTCAGGCTCCGATCAGTTTCGTTGAGTATCCAGATTCCGGTTATTACGTTGAGCGTTCAGGCTCCGGTCAGTTTCGTTGGGTATCCAGACTCCGGTTATTACGTTGGTCGTTCAGTCTTCGGTCAGTTTCGTTGAGTATCCAGACTCCAGTTATTACGTTGAGCGTTCATGCTCAAGTCAGTTTCGTTGGGTATCCAAACTCTAGTTATTATGTTGAGCATTTAGGATCCAGTTATTACATTGAGCGTTCAGGCTCCGATCAGTTTCGTTGAGTATCCAGACTCCGGTTATTACGTTGATCGTTCAGGCTCCGATCATTTTCATTGAGTATCCAAACTCTGGTAATTAACTTGAGCGTTCATGCTCCGGTCATTTTCGTTGAGTATCCAGACTCTGGTTATTACGTTGGCCGTTCAGGCTCTGGTCAGTTTCGTTGGGTATCAAGACACCGGTTATTACGTTGAGCGTTCAGGCTCCAGTCAGTTTCATTGGGTATCCAAACTCCAGTTATTACGTTGATCATTCAGTTTCTGGTCAGTTTCATTGAGTATCCAGACTCCAGTTATTACGTTGAGCGTTCAGGCTCCAGTCAGTTTCGTTGGGTATCCAAGCTCCGGTTATTACGTTGAGCATTCAGGCTCCCGTCATTTTTGTTGAGTATCCAGACTCTAGTTATTACGTTCAGCGTTCAGGCTCCGGTCAGTATCATTGAGTATCCAGATTCCGATTATTACGTTGATCGTTCAGGCACCGGTCAGTTTCGTTGGGTATCCAGACTCTGGTTATTACGTTGAGCGTTCAGGCTCCGGTCATTTTCGTTTAGTATCCAGAATCCAGTTATTATGTTGAGCGTCAGGCTCTGAACATTTTCGTTGAGTATCCAGACTCTGGTTATTACGTGGAGCGTTCAGGCTCCGGTCAGTTTCGTTGGGTATCCCTCCGGTGATTACGTTGATCGTTCAGGCTCCGGTCATTTTCGTTGAGTATCCAGACTCAGGTTATTACGTTGAGCGTTCAGGCTCTGGTCAGTTTCGTTGAGTATCCAGATTTTGGGTATTACGTTGAGCGTTCAGGCTCTGGTCAGTTTTGTTGGGTATCTAGACTTCGGTTGTTACGTTGAACGTTCAGGCTCTGGTAAGTTTCGTTGGGTATCCAGACTCCGGTTATTACGTTGAGCCTTCAGGCTCCAGTCATTTTCGTTGAGTATCCAGACTCCTATTATTACGTTGAGCGTTCAGGCTCCGGTCAGTTTCGTTGAGTATCCAGACTCTGGTAATTAAGTTGAGCGTTTAAGCTCCGGTCATTTTCGTTGAGTATCTAGACTCTAGTTATTACATTGAGCGTTCAGGCTCGGTCAGTTTCATTGAGTATCCAGATTCCGGTTATTACGTTGAGCGTTCAGGCTCCAGTCAGTTTCGTTGGGTCTCAAGACACCGATTAATACACTGAGTGTTCAGGCTCTGGTCAGTTTCATTAGGTATCCAGACTCCGGTTATTACATTGAGCGTTCAGTTTCTGGTCAGTTTCGTTGAGTATCCAGACTCCAGTTATTACGTTGAGCGTTCAGGCTCTAGTCAGTTTCGTTGGGTATCCAAGCTCCGGTTATTATGTTGAGCGTTCAGGCTCTGGTCATTTTCGTTGAGTATCCAGACTCTAGTTATTACGTTGAGCGTTCAGGCTCCGGTCAGTTTCATTGAGTATCCAGATTCCGATTATTACGTTGATCATTCAGGCTCCGGTCAGTTTCGTTGGGTATCCAGACTCCGGTTATTACGTTGAGCGTTCAGGCTCCGGTCATTTTCGTTTAGTATCCAGAATCCAATTATTAAGTTGAGCGTTAGGCTCCGGTCAGTTTCGTTGAGTATCCAGACTCTGGTTATTAATTGGAGCGTTCAAGCTCCGGTCAGTTTCGTTGGGTATCCAGACTCCGGTGATTATGTTAATCATTCAGTCTCCAGTCATTTTCGTTGAGTATCCAGATTCGGGTTATTACGTTGAGCGTTCAGGATCCGGTCAGTTTCGTTGAGTATCCTGATTCCGGTTATTACGTTGAGCGTTCAGGCTCTGGTAAGTTTTGTTGGGTATCCAAACTCCGGTTATTACGTTGAGCGTTCAGGCTCCGGTAAGTTTCGTTGGGTATCCAGACTCCGGTTATTACGTTGAGCATTCAGGCTCCAACCATTTTCATTGAGTATCCAGACTCTTGTAATTACATTGAACGTTCAGGCTCCGGTCAGTTTCGTTGAGTATCCAGACTTTGGGTATAAAGTTGAGCGTCCAGGCTCCGATAATTTTCGTTGAGTATCCAGACTCTGGTTATTACATTGAGCGTTCAGGCTCCGGTCAGTTTTGTTGAGTATCCAGATTCCGGTTATTACGTTGAGCGTTCAGGCTCCGGTCAGTTTCGTTGGGTATCCAGACTCCGGTTATTACGTTGGTCTTTCAGTCTCCGGTCAGTTTCATTGAGTATCCAGACTCCAGTTATTATGTTGAGCGTTCATGCTCCAGTCAGTTTCGTTGGGTATCCAAACTCTAGTTATTACGTTGAGCATTCAGGATCCAGTTATTACAATGAGCGTTCAGGCTACGGTCAGTTTCGTTGAGTATCCAGACTCCGGTTATTACGTTGATCGTTCAGGTTAAGATCGTTTTCATTGAGTATCCAAACTCTGGTAATTAAGTTGAGCGTTCAGTTTCCGGTCAGTTTCATTGAGTATCCAGATTCCGGTTATTACGTTGAGCGTTCAGGCTCCGGTCAGTTTCGTGGGTATCAAGACACCGGTTATTACGTTGAGCGTTCAGGCTCCGGTCAGTTTCGTTGGGTATCCAAGCTCCGGTTATTACTTTGAGTGTTCAGGCTCCGGTCATTTATGTTTAGTATCCAGACTCTAGTTATTACGTTGAGCGTTCAGGCTCCGGTCAGTTTCATTGAGTATCCAGATTCCGATTATTACGTTGATCGTTCAGGCACCGGTCAGTTTCGTTATGTATCTAGACTCCGGTTATTACGTTGAGCGTTCAGGCTCCGTTCATTTTCGTTTAGTATCCAGAATCCAGTTATTAAGTTGAGCGTCAGGCTCCGAACATTTTCGTTGAGTATCCAAACTCTGGTTATTACGTTAAGTGTTCAGGCCCCGGTCAGTTTCGTTGAGTATCCAGATTCCAGTTATTACGTTGAGCGTTCAGGCTCCGGTTAGTTTCATTGGGTATCCCTCCAGTGATTACGTTGATCGTTCAGGCTCCGGTCATTTTCGTTGAGTATCCAGACTCAGGTTATTACGTTGAGCATTCAGGCTCTGGTCAGTTTCGTTGAGTATCCAGATTCTGGGTATTACGTTGAGCGTTCAGGCTCTGGTCAGTTTTGTTGGGTATCCAGACTTCGGTTATTACGTTGAGCGTTCAGGCTCCGGTAAGTTTCGTTGGGTATCCAGACTCCGGTTATTACGTTGAGCCTTCAGGCTCCAGTCATTTTCGTTGAGTATCCAGACTCCTGTTATTACGTTGCGCAATCAGGCTCCGGTCAGTTTCGTTGAGTATCTAGACTCTGGTAATTAAGTTGAGCGTTCAGGCTCCGGTCATTTTCGTTGAATATCTAGACTCTAGTTATTACATTGAGCGTTTAGGCTCCGGTCAGTTTCATTGAGTATCCAGATTCCGGTTATTACGTTGAGCGTTCAGGCTCCAGTCAGTTTCGTTGGGTATCAAGACACCGGTTATTACGCTGAGTGTTCAGGCTCCGGTCAGTTTCATTGGGTATCCAGACTCCGGTTATTACGTTGGTCGTTCAGTCTCCGGTCAATTTTGTTGAGTATCGAGACTCCAGTTATTACATTGAGCATTCAGGCTCCTGTCAGTTTCGTTGGGTATCCAAATTCCGGTTATTACGTTAAGCATTCAGGATCCAGTCATTTTTGTTGAGTATCATAACTCTGGTTATTACATTGAGCGTTCAGTTTCCGGTAAGTTTCGTTGAGTATCCAGACTCCAGTTATTGCGTTGAGCGTTCAGGCTCCAGTCAGTTACGTTGGGTATCCAAGCTCCGGTTATTATGTTGAGCGTTCAGGCTCCGGTCATTTTCGTTGAGTATCCAGACTCTACTTATTACGTTGAGCGTTCAGGCTCCGGTCAGTGTCATTGAGTATCCAGATTCCGATTATTACGTTGATCATTCAGGCTCCGGTCAGTTTCTTTGGGTATCCAGACTCCGGTTATTACGTTGAGCGTTCAGGCTCCGGTCATTTTTGTTTAGTATCCAGAATCCAGTTATTAAGTTAAGCGTCAGGCTCCGAACATTTTCGTTGAGTATCCAGACTCTGGTTATTACGTTGAGCGTTCAGGCTCCGGTCAGTTTCGTTGAGTATCCAGATTCCAGTTATTACTTTGAGCATTCAGGCTCCGGTCAGTTTCGTTGGGTATCCAGACTCCGGTGATTACGTTGATCGTTTAGGCTCCGGTCATTTTCGTTGAGTATCCAGATTCGGGTTATTACGTTGAGCGTTCAGGCTCCGGTCAGTTTCGTTGAGTATCCAGATTCCGGTTATTACGTTGAGCGTTCAGGCTCTGGTAAGTTTTGTTGGGTATCCAAACTCCGGTTATTACGTTGAACGTTCAGGCTCCGGTAGGTTTCGTTGGGTATCCAGACTCCGGTTATTAAGTTGAGCGTTCAGGCTCCAATCATTTTCGTTGAGTATCTAGACTCTTGTAACTACGTTGAGCGTTCAGGCTCCGGTCAGTTTCGTTGAGTATCCAAACTCTGGTTATTAAGTTGAGAGTTCAGGCTACGGTCAGTTTCGTTGAGTATCCAGACTTCAGTTATTACGTTGAGCGTTCAGGCTCCAGTCAGTTTCGTTGGGTATCCAAGCTCCGGTTATTATGTTGAGCGTTCAGGCTCCGGTCATTTTCGTTGAGTATCCAGATTCCGGTTATTACGTTGAATGTTCAAGCTCCGGTCTGTTTTGTTGGGTATCAAGACACCGGTTATTACACTGAGCGTTCAGGCTCCGGTCAGTTTCATTGGGTATCCAGACTCCGGTTATTACGTTGGTCGTTCAGTCTCCGGTCAGTTTTGTTGAGTATCGAGACTCCAGTTATTACATTGAGCATTCAGGCTCCAATCAGTTTCGTTGGGTATCCAAATTCCGGTTATTACGTTGAGCATTCAGGATTCAGTCATTTTTGTTGAGTATCATAACTCTGGTTATTACATTGAGCATTCAGTTTCCGGTAAGTTTCGTTGAGTATCCAGACTTCAGTTATTACATTGAGCGTTCAGGCTCTAGTCAGTTTCGTTGGGTATCCAAGCTCCGGTTATTATGTTGAGCGTTCAGGCTCCGGTCATTTTCGTTGAGTATCCAGACTCTAGTTATTACGTTGAGCGTTCAGGCTCCGGTCAGTTTCATTGAGTATCCAGATTCTGATTATTACGTTGATCATTCAGGCTCCGGTCAGTTTCGTTGGGTATCCAGACTCCGGTTATTACGTTGAGCGTTCAGGCTCCGGTCATTTTCGTTTAGTATCCAAAATCCAGTTATTAAGTTGAGCGTCAGCGTCCGAACATTTTCGTTGAGTATCCAGACTCTGGTTATTACGTTGAGCGTTCAGGCTCCGGTCAGTTTTGTTGAGTATCCAGATTCCAGTTATTACTTTGAGCATTCAGGCTCCGGTCAGTTTCGTTGGGTATCCAGAATCCGGTGATTATGTTGATCGTTCAGGCTCCGGTCATTTTCGTTGAGTATCCAGATTCGAGTTATTACGTTGAGCGTTCAGGCTCCGGTCAGTTTCATTGAGTATCCAGATTCCGGTTATTACGTTGAGCGTTCAGGCTCTGGTAAGTTTTGTTGGGTATCCAAACTCCGGTTATTACGTTGAGCGTTCAGGCTCCGGTCAGTTTCGTTGGGTATCCAGACTCCGGTTATTACGTTGAGCGTTCAGGCTCCAATCATTTTCGTTGAGTATCCAGAATCTTGTAATTACGTTGAGCGTTCAGGCTCCGGTCAGTTTCGTTGGGTATCCAGACTCTGGTTATTACGTTGATCGTTCAGTCTCTGGTCAGTTTCGTTGAGTATCCAGACTTTGGTTATTAAGTTGAGCGTTCAGGCTCCGATCATTTTCGTTGAGTATCCAGACTCTGGTTATTATGTTGAGCGTTCAGGCTCCGGTCAGTTTTGTTGAGTATCTAGATTCCGATTATTACGTTGAGCGTTCAAGCTCCGGTCAATTTCGTTGGGTATCAAGACACCGGTTATTACGCTGAGCGTTAAGGCTCCGGTCAGTTTCATTGGGTATCTAGACTCCAGTTATTACGTTGGTTGTTCAGTCTCCGGTCAGTTTCGTTGAGTATCCAGACTCGAGTTATTACGTTGAGCGTTCAGGCTCCAGTCA
The DNA here is from genome assembly GCA_963859935.3 of Lathyrus sativus. Lineage (NCBI taxonomy): Eukaryota > Viridiplantae > Streptophyta > Magnoliopsida > Fabales > Fabaceae > Lathyrus > Lathyrus sativus. Next base: position 247,061,482 of record OZ012736.1, on the reverse strand, counting down.
GTTTCATTGGGTATCCAAATTCCGGTTATTACGTTGAGCATTCAGGATCCAGTCATTTTTGTTGAGTATCATAACTCTGGTTATTACATTGAGCGTTCAGGCTCTGGTCAGTTTCGTTGAGTATCCAGATTCCGGTTATTACGTTGAGCGTTCAGGCTCAGGTTAGTTTCGTTGGGTATCCAGACTCCGGTTATTACGTTGATCGTTCAGGCTCCGGTCAGTTTCGTTGGGTATCCAGACTTAGGTTATTACATTGAGTGTTCAGGCTCCGGTCAGTTTTGTCGGGTATCCAGACTACGGTTATTACGTTGATCGTTCAGGCTCCGGTCATTTTCGTTGACTATTCAGACTCTGGTTATTACGTTGAGCGTTCAGGCTCCGGTCGGTTTAGTTGAGTATCCAGATTCCGGTTATTACGTTGAGCGTTCAGGATCCGGTCAGTTTCGTTGAGTATCCAGACTCCGGTTATTACGTTGAGCGTTCAGGCTCCGGTCAGTTTCGTTGGGTATCTAGACTCCGATTATTACGTTGATCGTTCAGGCTCCGGTCAGTTTTGTTGAGTATCCAGACTCCGGTTATTACGTTGAGCGTTCAGGCTCCGGTCAGTTTCGTTGGGTATCCAGACTCCGGTTATTACGTTGATCGTTCAGTCTCTGGTCAGTTTCGTTGAGTATCCAGACTCTGGTTATTAAGGTGAGCGTTCAGGCTCCGATCATTTTCGTTGAGTATCCAGACTCTGGTTATTAAGTTGAGCGTTCAGGCTCCGGTCAGTTTCGTTGAGTATCTAGATTCCGATTATTACGTTGAGCGTTCAAGCTCCGGTCAATTTCGTTGGGTATCAAGACACCGGTTATTACGCTGAGCGTTAAGGCTCCGGTCAGTTTCATTGGGTATCTAGACTCCGGTTATTACGTTGGTTGTTCAGTCTCCGGTCAGTTTCGTTGAGTATCCAGACTCGAGTTATTACGTTGAGCGTTCAGGCTCCAGTCAGTTTCATTGGGTATCCAAATTCCGGTTATTACGTTGAGCATTCAGGATCCAGTCATTTTCGTTGAGTATCATAACTTCTGTTATTACATTAAGCGTTCAGGCTCCGGTCAGTTTCGTTGAGTATCCAGACTCCGGTTATTACGTTGATCGTTCAGGCTCCGATCATTTTCATTGAGTATCCAGACTCTGGTTATTACGTTCAATGTTCAGGCTCCGGTCAGTTTCGTTGAGTATCCAGATTCCGGTTATTATGTTGAGCGTTCAGGCTCAGGTCAGTTTCGTTGGGTATCCAGACTCCGGTTATTACGTTGATCGTTCAGGCTCCGGTCAGTTTCGTTGGGTATCCAGACTTAGGTTATTACATTGAGTGTTCAGGCTCCGGTCAGTTTTGTTGGGTATCCACACTACGGTTATTACGTTGATCGTTCAGGCTCCGGTCATTTTCGTTGACTATTCAGACTCTGGTTATTACGTTGAGCGTTCAGGCTCCGGTCGGTTTAGTTGAGTATCCAGATTCCGGTTATTACGTTGAGTGTTCAGGCTCCGGTCAGTTTCATTGAGTATCCAGACTCCGGTTATTACGTTGAGCGTTCAGGCTCCGGTCAGTTTCGTTGGGTATCTAGACTCCGATTATTACGTTGATCGTTCAGGCTCCGGTCAGTTTTGTTGAGTATCCAGACTCCGGTTATTACGTTGAGCGTTCAGGCTCCGGTCAGTTTCGTTGGGTATCCAGAATCCGGTTATTACGTTAATCGTTCAGTCTCATGTCAGTTTCGTTGAGTATCCCGACTCTGGTTATTACGTTGAGCGTTCAGGCTCCGGTCAATTTCGTTGGGTATCCAGAAACAGGTTATTACGTTGAGCGTTCAGGTTCCGGTCATTTTTGTTGAGTATCCAGATTCCGGTTATTATGTTGAGCATTCAGGCTCCGGTCAGTTTAGTTGAGTATCCAAACTCCGGTTATCACGTTGAGCGTTCAGGCTCCGTTCATTTTCATTGAGTATCCAGACTCCGGTTATTAGGTTTAGGGTTCAGACTCCGGTCATTTTCATTGAGTATCTAGACTCATGTCATTACGTTGAGCGTTCAGGCTCCAATCATTTTCGTTGAGTATCCAGACTCCGGTCAATACGTTGAGCGTTCAGGCTCCAGTCATTTTCGTTGAGTATCCAGACTCTGGTCATTACATTGAGCGTTCAGGATCCAATCATTTTCGTTGAGTATCATAACTCCGGTTATTACGTTGAGTGATCATGCTCCGGTCAAATTCGTTGAGTATCCAGACTCCAGTTATTACGTTGAGCGTTTAGGCTACGGTCAGTTTTGTTGGGTATCCAGACTCCGGTTATTACATTGAGCGTTCAGGCTCCAATCAGTTTCGTTGAGTATCCAGACTCCGGTTATTATGTTGCGCATTCAGGCTCCGGTCAGTTTTGTTGGGTATCCAGACTCCAGTTATTACGTTGAGCGTTCAGGCTCCGGTCAGTTTCGTTGAGTATCCAGATTTCGATTATTACATTGAGCATTCAGGCTCCGGTCAGTTTCGTTGGGTTTCCAGACTCCGATTATTACATTGAGCATTCAGGCACCGATCATTTTCGTTGAGTATCCAGACTTCGGTTATTACGTTGAGCATTCAGGCTCCAGTCAGTTTCATTGAGTATCCAGATTCCGGTTATTTCGTTGAGCGTTCAGGCTCCGGTCAGTTTTGTTGGGTATCAAGACACCGGTTATTACGTTGAGCGTTCAGGTTCCGATCATTTTCATTGGCTATCCAGACTCCGTTTATTACGTTGATCGTTCTGTCTCTGGTCAGTTATGTTGAGTATCCAGATTTCAGTTATTACGTTGAACGTTCAGGCCCCAGTCAGTTTCGTTAGATATCCATACTCCGGTTATTACGTTGAGCGTTCAGGCTCCGGTCATTTTCGTTGAGTATCCAGACTCTAGCTATTACGTTGAGCGTTCAGGCTCTGGTCAGTTTCATTGAGTATCCAGATTCCCATTATTACGTTGAGCGTTTAGGCTCCGGTCAGTTTCGTTGGTTATCCAGACTCCAGTTATTATGTTGAGCATTCAGGCTCCGGTCATTTTCGTTGAGTATCCAGACTCCGGTTATTAAGTTGAGCATCAGGCTCCGATCATTTTCGTTGAGTATCCAGACTCCGGTTATTACATTGAGCGTTCAGGTTCCGGTCATTTTCGTTGAGTATCCAGACTCCGGTTATTACGTTGAGGGTTCAGACTCCGGTCATTTTCATTGAGTATCTAGACTCCTGTCATTACGTTGAGCGCTCAGGCTCCGATCATTTTCGTTGAGTATGCATACTCCGGTCAATACGTTGAGCTTTCAGGCTTCGGTCATTTTCGTTGAGTATCCAGACTCCGTTCATTACATTGAGCTATTAGGATCCAGTCATTTTCGTTGAGTATCATAACTCCATGTATTACGTTGAGCGTTCAGGATCCGGTCAGTTTCGTTGAGTATCTAGACTCCAGCTATTACATTGAGCTTTCAGGCTCGGGTCAGTTTCGTTGGGTATCCAGACTCCGGTGATTATGTTGATCGTTCAGGCTCCAGTTATTTTCGTTGAGTATCCAGACTTCGGTCATTACGTTGAGCATTCAGGATCCAGTCATTTTCGTTGAGTATCATAACTCCGGTTATTACGTTGAGCGATCAGGCTCTGGTCAGTTTCGTCGAGTATCCAGACTCCAGTTATTACGTTGAGAGTTTAGGCTCCGGTCAGTTTCGTTGGGTATCCAGACTCCGGTTATTACGTTGAGCGTTCAGGCTCCAATCAGTTTCGTTGAGTATCCAGACTCCGGTTATTATGTTGCGTGTTCAGGCTCCGGTCAGTTTCGTTGGGTATCCAGACTCCAGTTATTACGTTGAGCGTTCAGGCTCCAGTCAGTTTCATTGGGTATCTAAATTCCGGTTATTACGTTGAGCATTCAGGATCCAGTCATTTTCGTTGAGTATCATAACTCTGGTTATTACATTGAGCGTTCAGGCTCTGGTAAGTTTCGTTGAGTATCCAGATTTCGGTTATTACGTTGAGCGTTCAGGCTCCGGTCAGTTTCGTTGGGTATCCAGACTCCGGTTATTACGTTGATCGTTCAGGCTCCGGTCAGTTTTGTTGGGTATCCAGACTCAGGTTGTACATTGAGTGTTCAGGCTCCAGTCAGTTTTGTTGAGTATCCAGACTACGGTTATTATGTTGATCGTTCAGGCTGCGGTTATTTTCGTTAACTATTCATACTCTGGTTATTACGTTCAGCGTTCAGGCTCTGGTCGGTTTAGTTGAGTATCCAGATTCCGGTTATTACGTTGAGCGTTCAGGCTCCGGTCAGTTTCGTTGAGTATCCAGACTCCGGTTATTACGTTGTGCGTTCAGGCTCCGGTCAGTTTCGTTGGGTATCTAGACTCCGATTATTACGTTGATCGTTCAGGCTCCGGTCAGTTTTGTTGAGTATCCAGACTCCGGTTATTACGTTGAGTGTTCAGGCTCCGGTCAGTTTCGTTGGGTATCCAGACTCCGGTTATTACGTTGATCGTTCAGTCTCATGTCAGTTTCGTTGAGTATCCAGACTCCGGTTATTACGTTGAGCGTTCAGGCTCCGGTCAGTTTTGTTGGGTATCCAGAAACAGGTTATTACGTTGAGCGTTCAGGTTCCGGTCATTTTTGTTGAGTATCCAGATTCCGGTTATTATGTTGAGCATTCAGGCTCCGGTCAGTTTAGTTGAGTATCCAAACTCCGTTTATCACATTGAGCGTTCAGGCTCCGGTCATTTTCATTGAGTATCCAGACTCCGGTTATTAGGTTTAGGGTTCAGACTCCGGTCATTTTCATTGAGTATCTAGACTCATGTCATTACGTTGAGCGTTCAGGCTCCGATCATTTTCGTTGAGTATCCAGACTCCGGTCAATACGTTGAGCGTTCAGGCTCCAGTCATTTTCGTTGAGTATCCAGACTCCGGTCATTACATTAAGCGTTCAGGATCCAATCATTTTCGTTGAGTATCATAACTCCGGTTATTACGTTGAGCGATCATGCTCCGGTCAAATTCGTTGAGTATCCAGACTCTAGTTATTACGTCGAGCGTTTAGGCTACGGTCAGTTTTGTTGGGTATCCAGACTCCGGTTATTACATTGAGCGTTCAGGCTCTAATCAGTTTCGTTGAGTATCCAGACTCCGGTTATTACGTTGCGCGTTCAGGCTCCGGTCAGTTTTGTTGGGTATCCAGACTCCAGTTATTACGTTGAGCGTTCAGGCTCCGGTCAGTTTTGTTGAGTATCCAGATTCTGATTATTACATTGAGCATTCAGGCTCCGGTCAGTTTCGTTGGGTTTCCAGACTCCGATTATTACGTTGAGCATTCAGGCACCGATCATTTTTGTTGAGTATCCAGACTTCGGTTATTACGTTGAGCATTCAGGCTCCAGTCAGTTTCATTGAGTATCCAGATTCCGGTTATTTCGTTGAGCGTTCAGGCTCCGGTCAGTTTTGTTGGGTATCAAGACACCGATTATTACGTTGAGCGTTCAGGTTCCGATCATTTTCATTGGCTATCCAGACTCCGTTTATTACGTTGATCATTCTGTCTCTGGTCAGTTTCGTTGAGTATCCAGATTTCAGTTATTACGTTGAACGCTCAGGCCCCAGTCAGTTTCGTTAGATATCCATACTCCGGTTATTACGTTGAGCGTTCAGGCTCCGGTCATTTTCCGTGAGTATCCAGACTCTAGTTACTACGTTGAGCGTTCAGGCTCCGGTCAGTTTTGTTGAGTATCCAGATTCCCATTATTACATTGAGCGTTTAGGCTCCGGTCAGTTTCGTTGGTTATCCAGACTCCAGTTATTACGTTGAGCGTTCAGGCTCCAGTCATTTTCGTTGAGTATCCAGACTCCGGTTATTAAGTTGAGCGTCAGGCTCCGATCATTTTCGTTGAGTATCCAGACTCCGGTTATTACATTGAGCGTTCAGGTTCCGGTCATTTTCGTTGAGTATCCAGACTCCGGTTATTACGTTGAGGGTTCAGACTCCGGTCATTTTTGTTGAGTATCTAGACTCCTGTCATTACGTTGAGCGCTCAGGCTCCGATCATTTTCGTTGAGTATGCATACTCCGGTCAATACGTTGAGCTTTCAGGCTTCGGTCATTTTCGTTGAGTATCCAGACTCCGTTCATTACATTGAGCTATTAGGATCCAGTCATTTTCGTTGAGTATCATAACTCCATGTATTACGTTGAGCGTTCAGGATCCGGTCAGTTTTGTTGAGAATCTAGACTCCAGCTATGACATTGAGCGTTCAGTCTCTGGTCAGTTTCATTGGGTATCCAGACTCCGGTGATTATGTTGATCGTTCAGGCTCTAGTTATTTTCGTTGAGTATCCAGACTTCGGTCATTATGTTGAGCGTTCAGGATCCAGTCATTTTCGTTGAGTTTCATAACTCCGGTTATTACGTTGAGCGATCAGGCTCTGGTCAGTTTCGTCGAGTATCCAAACTCCAGTTATTACGTTGAGAGTTTAGGCTCCGGTCAGTTTCGTTGGGTATCCAGACTCTGGTTATTACGTTGAGCATACAGGCTCCAATCAGTTTCGTTGAGTATCCAGACTCCAGTTATTATGTTGCGTGTTCAGGCTCCGGTCAGTTTCGTTGGGTATCCAGACTCCAGTTATTACGTTGAGCGTTCAGGCTCCAGTCAGTTTCATTGGGTATCCAAATTCCGGTTATTACGTTGAGCATTCAGGATCCAGTCATTTTCATTGAGTATCATAACTCTGGTTATTACATTGAGCGTTCAGGCTCCGGTCAGTTTCGTTGAGTATCCAAATTCCGGTTATTACGTTGAGCGTTCAGGCTCCGGTCAGTTTCGTTGGGTATCCAGACTCCGGTTATTATGTTGATCGTTCAGGCTCCGGTCAGTTTCGTTGGGTATCCAGACTCAGGTTATTACATTGAGTGTTCAGGCTCCGGTCAGTTTTGTTGAGTATCCAGACTACGGTTATTATGTTGATCGTTCAGGCTGCGGTCATTTTCGTTGACTATTCAGACTCTGGTTATTACGTTGAGCGTTCAGGCTCTGGTCGGTTTAGTTGAGTATCCAGATTCCGGTTATTACGTTGAGCGTTCAGGCTCCGGTCAGTTTCGTTGAGTATCCAGACTCCGGTTATTACGTTGTGCGTTCAGGCTCCGGTCAGTTTCGTTGGGTATCTAGACTCCGGTTATTACGTTGATCATTCAGTCTCATGTCAGTTTCGTTGAGTATCCAGACTCCGGTTATTACGTTTAGCGTTTAGGCTCCGGTAAGTTTCGTTGGGTATCCAGAAACAGGTTATTACGTTGAGCGTTCAGGATCCAGTCATTTTTGTTGAGTATCCAGATTCCGGTTATTATGTTGAGCATTCAGGCTCCGGTCAGTTTAGTTGAGTATCCAAACTCCAATTATCATGTTGAGCGTTCAGGCTCCGGTCATTTTCATTGAGTATCCAGACTCCGGTTATTAGGTTTAGGGTTTAGACTCCGGTCATTTTCATTGAGTATCTAGACTCATGTCATTACGTTGAGCGTTCAGGCTCCGATCATTTTCGTTGAGTATCCAGACTCCAGACAATACGTTGAGCGTTCAGGCTCCAGTCATTTTCGTTGAGTATCCAAACTTCGGTGATTACATTAAGCGTTCAGGATCCAATCATTTTCGTTGAGTATCATAACTCCGGTTATTACGTTGAGCGATCATGCTCCGGTCAAATTCGTTGAGTATCCAGACTCCAGTTATTACGTTGAGCGTTTAGGCTACGGTCAGTTTTGTTGGGTATCCAGACTCCGGTTATTACATTGAGCGTTCAGGCTCCAATCAGTTTTGTTGAGTATCCAGACTCCGGTTATTACGTTGCGCGTTCAGGCTCCGGTTAGTTTTGTTGGGTATCCAGACTCCAGTTATTACGTTGAGCGTTCAGGCTCCTGTCAGTTTCATTGAGTATCAAGATTCCTATTATTACATTGAGCATTCAGGCTCCGGTCAGTTTCGTTGGGTATCCAGACTCCGATTATTACGTTGAGCATTCAGGCACCGATCATTTTTGTTGAGTATCCAGACTCCGGTTATTACGTTGATCATTCAGGCTCTAGTCAGTTTCGTTGAGTATCCAGATTCCGGTAATTTCGTTGAGCGTTCAGGCTCCGGTCAGTTTTGTTGGGTATCAAGACACCGGTTATTACGTTGAGCGTTCAGTTTCCGATCATTTTCATTGGGTATCCAGACTCCATTTATTACGTTGATCGTTCTGTCTCCGGTCAGTTTCGTTGAGTATTCAGACTTCAGTTATTACGTTGAACGTTCAGGCTCCAGTCAGTTTCGTTAGATATCCATACTTCGGTTATTACGTTGAGCGTTCAGGCTCCAGTCATTTTCGTTGAGTATCCAGACTCTAGTTATTACGTTGAGCGTTCAGGCTCCGGTCAGTTTCGTTGAGTATCCAGATTCCGATTATTACGTTGAGCGTTTAGGCTCTGGTCAGTTTCGTTGGTTATCCAGACTCCAGTTATTACGTTGAGCTTTCAGGCTCCGGTCATTTTCGTTGAGTATCCAGACTCCGGTTATTAAGTTGAGCGTCAGGCTCCAATCATTTTCGTTGAGTATCCAGACTCCGGTTATTACATTGAGCGTTCAGGTTCCGGTCATTTTCGTTGAGTATCCAGACTCCGGTTATTACGTTGAGGGTTCAGACTCCGGTCATTTGCGTTGAGTATCTAGACTCCTGTCATTACGTTGAGCGCTCAGGCTCCGATCATTGTCGTTGAGTATGCATACTCCGGTCAATACGTTGAGCTTTCAGGCTCCGGTCATTTTCGTTGAGTATCCAGACTCTGTTCATTACATTGAGCTATTAGGATCCAGTCATTTTCGTTGAGTATCATAACTTCATGTATTACGTTGAGCGTTCCGGCTCCGGTCAGTTTCGTTGGGTATCCAGACTCCGGTGATTATGTTGATCATTCAGGCTCTAGTTATTTTCGTTGAGTATCCAGACTTCGGTCATTACGTTGAGCATTCAGGATCCAGTCATTTTCGTTGAGTATCATAACTCCGGTTATTACGTTGAGCGATCAGGCTCCGGTCAGTTTCGTCGAGTATCCAGACTCCAGTTATTACGTTGAGCGTTTAGGCTCCGGTCAGTTTCGTTGGGTATCCAGACTCCGGTTATTACGTTGAGCGTTCAGGCTCCAATCAGTTTCGTTGAGTATCCAGACTCCGGTGATTATGTTGCCCGTTCAGGCTCCGGTCAGTTTCGTTGGGTATCCATACTCCAGTTATTACGTTGAGCGTTCAGGCTCCAGTCAGTTTCATTGGGTATCCAAATTCCGGTTATTACGTTGAGCATTCAAGATCCAGTCATTTTCGTTGAGTATCATAAGTCTGGTTATTACATTAAGCGTTCAGGCTCCGGTCAGTTTCGTTGAGTATCCAGACTCCGGTTATTACGTTGATCGTTCAGGCTCCGATCATTTTCATTGAGTTACCAGACTCTGGTTATTACGTTCAGCGTTCAGGCTCCGGTCAGTTTCGTTGAGTATCTAGATTCCGGTTATTACGTTGAGCGTTCAGGCTCCGGCAGTTTCGTTGGGTATCCAGACTCCAGTTATTACGTTGATCGTTCAGGCTCCGGTCAGTTTCGTTGGGTATCCAGACTCAGGTTATTACATTGAGTGTTCAGGCTCCGGTCAGTTTTTTTGGGTATCCAGACTACGGTTATTACGTTGATCGTTCAGGCTCCGGTCATTTTCGTTGACTATCCAGACTCTGGTTATTACGTTGAGCGTTCAGGCTCCGGTCGGTTTAGTTGAGTATCCAGATTCCGGTTATTACGTTGAGCGTTCAGGCTCCGGTCAGTTTTGTTGAGTATCCAGACTCCGATTATTACGTTGAGCGTTCAGGCTCCAGTCAGTTTCGTTGGGTATCTAGACTCCGATTATTACGTTGATCGTTCAGGCTCCGGTCAGTTTTGTTGAGTATCCAGACTCCGGTTATTACGTTGAGCGTTCAGGCTCCGGTCAGTTTCGTTGGGTATCCAGACTCCGGTTATTACGTTGATCATTCAGTCTCATGTCAGTTTCGTTGAGTATCCAGACTCCGGTTATTACGTTGAGCGTTCAGGCTCCGGTCAGTTTCGTTGGGTATCCAGAAACAGGTTATTACGTTAAGCGTTCAGGTTCCGGTCATTTTTGTTGAGTATCCAGATTCCGGTTATTATGATGAGCATTCAGGCTCCGGTCAGTTTAGTTGAGTATCCAAACTCCGGTTATCACGTTGAGCGTTCAGGCTCCGGTCATTTTCATTGAGTATCCAGACTCCGGTTATTAGGTTTAGGGTTCAGACTCGGTCATTTTCATTGAGTATCTATACTCATGTCATTACGTTGAGCATTCAGGCTCCGATCATTTTCGTTGAGTATCCAGACTCCGGTTAATACGTTGAGCGTTCAGGCTCCAGTCATTTTCGTTGAGTATCCAGACTCCGGTCATTACATTGAGCGTTCAGGATCCAATCATTTTCGTTGAGTATCCTAACTCCGGTTATTACGTTGAGCGATCATGCTCCAATCAGTTTCGTTGAGTATCCAGACTCCGGTTATTACGTTGCGCGTTCAGGCTCCAGTCAGTTTTGTTGGGTATCCAGACTCCAGTTATTACGTTGAGCGTTCAGGCTCCGGTCAGTTTCGTTGAGTATCCAGATTCCAATTATTACATTGAGCATTCAGGCTCCGGTCAGTTTCGTTGGGTATCCAGACTCCGATTATTACGTTGAGCATTCAGGCACCGATCATTTTCGTTGAGTATCCAGACTCCGGTTATTACGTTGAGCATTCAGGCTCCAGTCAGTTTTGTTGAGTATCCAGATTCCAGTTATTTCGTTGAGCGTTCAGGCTCCGGTCAGTTTTGTTGGGTATCAAAAAACCGGTTATTACGTTGATCGTTCAGGTTCCGATCATTTTCATTGGGTATCCAGACTCCGTTTATTACGTTGTTCGTTCTGTCTCCGGTCAGTTTCGTTGAGTACCCAGACTTCAGTTATTACGTTGAACGCTCAGGCTCCAGTCAGTTTCGTTAGATATCCATACTCCGGTTATCACGTTGAGCGATCATGCTCCGGTCAAATTCGTTGAGTATCCAGACTCCAGTTATTACGTTGAGCGTTTACGCTACAGTCAGTTTTCTTAGGTATCCAGACTCTGGTTATTACATTGAGCGTTCAGGCTCCAATCAGTTTCGTTGAGTATCCAGACTCCGGTTATTACGTTGCGCGTTCAGGCTCCAGTCAGTTTTGTTGGGTATCCAGACTCCAGTTATTACGTTGAGCCTTCAGGCTCCGGTCAGTTTCATTGAGTATCCAGATTCCGATTATTACATTGAGCATTCAGGCTCCGGTCAGTTACGTTGAGCGTTCAGGTTCTGATCATTTTCATTGGGTATCCAGACTCCGTTTATTACGTTGATCGTTCTGTCTCCGGTCAGTTTCGTTGAGTATCCAGACTTCAGTTATTACGTTGAACGTTCAGGATCCAGTCAGTTTCGTTAGATATCCATACTCCGGTTATAACGTTGAACGTTCAGGCTCCGGTCATTTTTGTTGAGTATCCAGACTCTAGTTATTACGTTGAGCGTTCAGGCTCCGGTCAGTTTCGTTGAGTATCCAGATTCCGATTATTAAGTTGAGCATTTAGGCTCCGGTCAGTTTCGTTGGTTATCCAGACTCCAGTTATTACGTTGAGCGTTCAGGCTCCGGTCATTTTCGTTGAGTATCCAGACTACGGTTATTACATTGAGCGTTCAGGATCCAATCATTTTCGTTGAGTATCATAACTCCGGTTATTACGTTGAGCGATCATGCTCCGGTCAAATTCGTTGAGTATCCTGACTCCAGTTATTACGTTGAGCGTTTAGGCTACGGTCAGTTTTGTTGGGTATCCAGACTCCGGTTATTACATTGAGCGTTCAGGCTCCAATCAGTTTCGTTGAGTATCCAGACTCCGGTTATTACGTTGCGCGTTCAGGCTCCAGTCAGTTTTGTTGGGTATCAAGACACCGGTTATTACATTGAGCGTTTAGGTTCTGATCATTTTCATTGGGTATCCAGACTCCGTTTATTACGTTGATCGTTCTGTCTCCGGTCAGTTTCGTTGAGTATCCAGACTTCAGTTATTACGTTGAACGTTCAGGATCCAGTCAGTTTCGTTAGATATCCACACTCCGGTTATTACGTTGAGCGTTCAGGCTCCGGTCATTTTCGTTGAGTATCCAGACTCTAGTTATTACGTTGAGCGTTCAGGCTCCGGTCAGTTTCGTTGAGTATCCAGATTCCGATTATTAAGTTGAGCATTTAGGCTCCGGTTAGTTTCGTTGGTTATCCAGACTCCAGTTATTACGTTGAGCGTTCAGGCTCCGGTCATTTTCGTTGAGTATCCAGACTCCGGTCATTACATTGAGCGTTCAGGATCCAATCATTTTCGTTGAGTATCATAACTCCGGCTATTACGTTGAGCGATCATGCTCCGGTCAAATTCGTTGAGCGTTCAGGATCCAATCACTTTTGTTGAGTATCCAGATTCCGGTTATTTCGTTGAGCGTTCAGGCTCCGGTCAGTTTTGTTGGGTATCAAGACACCGGTTATTACGTTGAGCGTTCAGGTTCTGATCATTTTCATTGGGTATCCAGACTCCGTTTATTACGTTGATCGTTCTGTCTCCGGTCAGTTTCGTTGAGTATCCAGACTTCAGTTATTACGTTGAACGTTCAGGATCCAGTCAGTTTCGTTAGATATCCATACTCTGGTTATTACGTTGAGCGTTCAGGCTCCGGTCATTTTCGTTGAGTATCCAGACTCTAGTTATTACGTTGAGCGTTCAGGCTCCGGTCAGTTTCATTGAGTATCCAGATTCCGATTATTAAGTTGAGCGTTTAGGCTCCGGTCAGTTTCGTTGGTTATCCAGACTCCAGTTATTACGTTGAGCGTTCAGGCTCCGGTCATTTTCGTTGAGTATCCAGACTACGGTTATTAAGTTGAGCGTCAGGCTCCGATCATTTTCGTTGAGTATCCAGACTCCGGTTATTAGATTGAGCGTTCAGGTTCTGGTCATTTTCTTGAGTATCCAGACTCCGGTTATTACGTTGAGGGTTCAGACTCCGGTCATTTTCGTTGAGTATCTAGACTCCTGTCATTACGTTGAGCGCTCAGGCTCCGATCATTTTCGTTGTGTATACATACTACGGTCAATACGTTGAGCTTTCAGGCTCCGGTCATTTTCGTTGAGTATCCAGACTCTGTTCATTACATTGAGCTATTAGGATCCAGTCATATTCGTTGAGTATCATAACTCCATGTATTACGTTGAGCGTTCAGGATCCGGTCAGTTTCGTTGAGTATCTAGACTCCAGCTATTACATTGAGCGTTCAGGCTCCGGTCAGTTTCGTTGGGTATCCAGACTCCGGTGATTATGTTGATCGTTCAGGCTCCAGTTATTTTCGTTGAGTATCCAGACTTCGGTCATTATGTTGAGCGTTCAGGATCCAGTCATTTTCGTTGAGTATCATAACTTCGGTTATTACGTTGAGCGATCAGGCTCCGGTCAGTTTCGTCGATTATCCAGACTCCAGTTATTACGTTGAGCGTTTAGGCTCCGGTCAGTTTCGTTGGGTATCCAGACTCCGGTTATTACGTTGAGCGTTCAGGCTCCAATCAGTTTCGTTGAGTATCCAGACTCCGGTTATTATGTTGCTTGTTCAGGCTCTGGTCAGTTTCGTTGGGTATCCTGACTCCAGTTATTACGTTGAGCGTTCAGGATCGGTCAGTTTCGTTGAGTATCCAGATTCCGGTTATTACATTGAGCGTTCAGGCTCCGGTCAGTTTTGTTGGGTATCCAGACTCCGATTATTACGTTGAGCGTTCAGGCACCGGTCATTTTCGTTGAGTATCCAAACTCCGGTTATTACATTGAGCATTCAGGCTCCAGTCAGTTTCGTTCAGTATCTAGATTCCGGTTATTTCATTGAGCGTTCAGGCTCCGGTCAATTTCGTTGGATATCAAGACACCGGTTATTACGTTGAGCGTTCAGGCTCCGGACAGTTTCATTGGGTATCCAGACTCCGTTTATTACGTTGATCGTTCTGTCTCCGGTCAGTTTCGTTGAGTATCCAGACTCCAGTTATTACGTTGAACGTTCAGGCTCCATTCAGTTTCGTTAGATATCCAAACTCCGGTTATTACGTTGAGCGATCAGGCTCCGGTCAGTTTCGTCGAGTATCCAGACTCCAGTTATTACGTTGAGCGTTTAGGCTCCGGTCAGTTTCGTTGGGTATCCAGACTCCGGTTATTACGTTGAGCGTTCAGGCTCCAATCAGTTTCGTTGAGTATCCAGACTCCGGTTATTATGTTGCGCGTTCAGGCTTCGATCAGTTTCGTTGGGTATCTAGACTCCAGTTATTACGTTGAGCGTTCAAGCTCCAGTCAGTTTCATTGGGTATCCAAATTCCGGTTATTACGTTGAGCATTCAGGATCCAGTCATTTTCGTTGAGTATCATAACTCTGGTTATTACATTGAGCGTTCAGGCTCCGGTCAGTTTCGTTGAGTATCCAGACTCCGGTTATTACGTTGATCGTTCAGGCTCCGATCATTTTCATTGAGTATCCAGACTCTGGTTATTACGTTCAGCGTTCAGGCTCCGGTTAGTTTCGTTGAGTATCTAGATTCTGGTTATTACGTTGAGTGTTCAGGCTCCGGCAGTTTCGTTGGGTATCCAGACTCCGGTTATTACGTTGATCGTTCAGGCTCCGGTCAGTTTCGTTGGGTATCCAGACTCAGGTTATTACATTGAGTGTTCAGGCTCCGGTCAGTTGTGTTGGGTATCCAGACTACGGTTATTACGTTGATCGTTCAGGCTCCGGTCATTTTCGTTGACTATCCAGACTCTGGTTATTACGTTGAGCGTTCAGGCTCTGGTCGGTTTAGTTGAGTATCCAGATTCCGGTTATTACGTTGAGCGTTCAGGCTCCGGTCAGTTTCGTTGAGTATCCAGACTCCGATTATTACGTTGAGCGTTCAGGCTCCAGTCAGTTTCGTTGGGTATCTAGACTCCAATTATTACGTTGATCGTTCAGGCTTCGGTCAGTTTTGTTGAGTATCCAGACTTCGGTTATTACGTTGAGTGTTCAGGCTCCGGTCAGTTTCGTTGGGTATCCTTACTCCGGTTATTACGTTGATCGTTCAGTCTCATGTCAGTTTCGTTGAGTATCCAGACTCTGGTTATTACGTTGAGCGTTCAGGCTCCGGTCAGTTTCGTTGGGTATCCAGAAACAGGTTATTACGTTGAGCGTTCAGGTTCCGGTCATTTTTGATGAGTATCCAGATTCCGGTTATTATGTTGAGCATTCAGGCTCCGGTCAGTTTAGTTGAGTATCCAAACTCCGGTTATCACGTTGAGCGTTCAGGCTCCGGTCATTTTCATTGAGTATCCAGACTCCGGTTATTAGGTTTAGGGTTCAGACTCCGGTCATTTTCATTGAGTATCTAGACTCATGTCATTACGTGAACATTCAGGCTCCGTTCATTTTCGTTGAGTATCCAGACTCCGGTCAATATGTTGAGCGTTCAGGCTCCAGTCATTTTCGTTGAGTATCCAGACTCCGGTCATTACATTGAGCGTTCAGGATCCAATCATTTTCGTTGAGTATCATAACTCCGATTATTACGTTGAACGATCATGCTCCGGTCAAATTCGTTGAGTATCCAGACTCCAGTTATTACGTTGAGCGTTTAGGCTACGGTCAGTTTTGTTGGATATCCAGACTCCGGTTATTACATTGAGCGTTCAGGCTCCAATCAGTTTCGTTGAGTATCCAGACTCCGGTTATTACGTTGCGCGTTCAGGCTCCAGTCAGTTTTGTTGGGTATCCAGACACCAGTTATTACGTTGAGCGTTCAGGCTCCGGTCAGTTTCGTTGAGTATCCAGATTCCGATTATTACATTGAGCATTCAGGCTCCGGTCAGTTTCGTTGGGTATCCAGACTCCGGTTATTACGTTGCGCGTTCAGGATCCAGTCAGTTTTGTTGGGTATCAAGACACCGGTTATTACGTTGAGCGTTCAGGTTCTGATCATTTTCATTGGGTATCCAGACTCCGTTTATTACGTTGATCGTTCTGTCTCCGGTCAGTTTCGTTGAGTATCCAGACTTCAGTTATTAAGTTGAACGTTCAGGATCCAGTCAGTTTCGTTAGATATCCACACTCCGATTATTACGTTGAGCGTTCAGGCTCCGGTCATTTTCGTTGAGTATCCAGACTCTAGTTATTACGTTGAGCGTTCAGGCTCCGGTCAGTTTCGTTGAGTATCCAGATTCCGATTATTAAGTTGAGCATTTAGGCTCCAGTCAGTTTCGTTGGTTACGCAGACTCCAGTTATTACGTTGAGCGTTCAGGCTCCGGTCATTTTTGTTGAGTATCCAGACTCCGGTCATTACATTGAGCGTTCAGGATCCAATCATTTTCGTTGAGTATCATAACTCCGGCTATTACGTTGAGCGATCATGCTCCGGTCAAATTCGTTGAGCGTTCAGGATCCAATCACTTTTGTTGAGTATCCAGATTCCGGTTATTTCGTTGAGCGTTCAGGCTCCGGTCAGTTTTGTTGGGTATCAAGACACCGGTTATTACGTTGAGCGTTCAGGTTCTGATCATTTTCGTTGGGTATCCAGACTCCGTTTATTACGTTGATCGTTCTGTCTCCGGTCAGTTTCGTTGAGTATCCAGACTTCAGTTATTACGTTGAACGTTCAGGATCCAGTCAGTTTCGTTAGATATCCATACTCTGGTTATTACGTTGAGCGTTCAGGCTCAGGTCATTTTCGTTGAGTATCCAGACTCTAGTTATTACGTTGAGCGTTCAGGCTCCGGTCAGTTTCGTTGAGTATCCAGATTCCGATTATTAAGTTGAGCGTTTAGGCTCCGGTCAGTTTCGTTGGTTATCCAGACTCCAGTTATTACGTTGAGCGTTCAGGCTCCGGTCATTTTCGTTGAGTATCCAGACTACGGTTATTAAGTTGAGCGTCAGGCTCCGATCATTTTCGTTGAGTATCCAGACTCCGGTTATTACATTGAGCGTTCAGGTTCTGGTCATTTTCTTGAGTATCCAGACTCCGGTTATTACGTTGAGGGTTCAGACTCCGGTCATATTCGTTGAGTATCTAGACTCCTGTCATTACGTTGAGCGCTCAGGCACCGATCATTTTCATTGTGTATACATACTACGGTCAATACGTTGAGCTTTCAGGCTCCGGTCATTTTCGTTGAGTATCCAGACTCTGTTCATTACATTGAGCTATTAGGATCCAGTCATATTCGTTGAGTATCATAACTCCATGTATTACGTTGAGCGTTCAGGATCCGGTCAGTTTCGTTGAGTATCTAGACTCCAGCTATTACATTGAGCGTTCAGGCTCCGGTCAGTTTCGTTGGGTATCCAGACTCCGGTGATTATGTTGATCGTTCAGGCTCCAGTTATTTTCGTTGAGTATCCAGACTTCGGTCATTACGTTGAGCGTTCAGGATCCAGTCATTTTCGTTGAGTATCATAACTTCGGTTATTACGTTGAGCGATCAGGCTCCGGTCAGTTTCGTCGATTATCCAGACTCCAGTTATTACGTTGAGCGTTTAGGCTCCGGTCAGTTTCGTTGGGTATCCAGACTCCGGTTATTACGTTGAGCGTTCAGGCTCCAATCAGTTTCGTTGAGTATCCAGACTCCGGTTATTATGTTGCTTGTTCAGGCTCTGGTCAGTTTTGTTGGGTATCCCGACTCCAGTTATTACGTTGAGCGTTCAGGATCGGTCAGTTTCGTTGAGTATCCAGATTCCGGTTATTACATTGAGCGTTCAGGCTCCGGTCAGTTTTGTTGGGTATCCAGACTCCGATTATTACGTTGAGCGTTCAGGCACCGGTCATTTTCGTTGAGTATCCAAACTCCGGTTATTACATTGAGCATTCAGGCTCCAGTCAGTTTCGTTCAGTATCTAGATTCCGGTTATTTCATTGAGCGTTCAGGCTCCGGTCAATTTCGTTGGATATCAAGACACCGGTTATTACGTTGAGCGTTCAGGCTCCGGACAGTTTCATTGGGTATCCAGACTCCGTTTATTACGTTGATCGTTCTGTCTCCGGTCAGTTTCGTTGAGTATCCAGACTCCAGTTATTACGTTGAACGTTCAGGCTCCATTCAGTTTCGTTAGATATCCAAACTCCGGTTATTACGTTGAGCGATCAGGCTCCGGTCAGTTTCGTCGAGTATCCAGACTCCAGTTATTACGTTGAGCGTTTAGGCTCCGGTCAGTTTCGTTGGGTATCCAGACTCCGGTTATTACGTTGAGCGTTCAGGCTCCAATCAGTTTCGTTGAGTATCCAGACTCCGGTTATTATGTTGCGCGTTCAGGCTTCGATCAGTTTCGTTGGGTATCTAGACTCCAGTTATTACGTTGAGCGTTCAAGCTCCAGTCAGTTTCATTGGGTATCCAAATTCCGGTTATTACGTTGAGCATTCAGGATCCAGTCATTTTCGTTGAGTATCATAACTCTGGTTATTACATTGAGCGTTCAGGCTCCGGTCAGTTTCGTTGAGTATCCAGACTCTGGTTATTACGTTGATCGTTCAGGCTCCGATCATTTTCATTGAGTATCCAGACTCTGGTTATTACGTTCAGCGTTCAGGCTCCGGTTAGTTTCGTTGAGTATCTAGATTCTGGTTATTACGTTGAGTGTTCAGGCTCCGGCAGTTTCGTTGGGTATCCAGACTCCGGTTATTACGTTGATCGTTCAGGCTCCGGTCAGTTTCGTTGGGTATCCAGACTCAGGTTATTACATTGAGTGTTCAGGCTCCGGTCAGTTGTGTTGGGTATCCAGACTACGGTTATTACGTTGATCGTTCAGGCTCCGGTCATTTTCGTTGACTATCCAGACTCTGGTTATTACGTTGAGCGTTCAGGCTCTGGTCGGTTTAGTTGAGTATCCAGATTCCGGTTATTACGTTGAGCGTTCAGGCTCCGGTCAGTTTCGTTGAGTATCCAGACTCCGATTATTACGTTGAGCGTTCAGGCTCCGGTCAGTTTCGTTGGGTATCTAGACTCCGATTATTACGTTGATCGTTCAGGCTTCGGTCAGTTTTGTTGAGTATCCAGACTCCGGTTATTACGTTGAGTGTTCAGGCTCCGGTCAGTTTCGTTGGGTATCCTTACTCCGGTTATTACGTTGATCGTTCAGTCTCATGTCAGTTTCGTTGAGTATCCAGACTCTGGTTATTACGTTGAGCGTTCAGGCTCCGGTCAGTTTCGTTGGGTATCCAGAAACAGGTTATTACGTTGAGCGTTCAGGTTCCGGTCATTTTTGATGAGTATCCAGATTCCGGTTATTATGTTGAGCATTCAGGCTCCGGTCAGTTTAGTTGAGTATCCAAACTCTGGTTATCACGTTGAGCGTTCAGGCTCCGGTCATTTTCATTGAGTATCCAGACTCCGGTTATTAGGTTTAGGGTTCAGACTCCGGTCATTTTCATTGAGTATCTAGACTCATGTCATTACGTGAACATTCAGGCTCCGTTCATTTTCGTTGAGTATCCAGACTCCGGTCAATATGTTGAGCGTTCAGGCTCCAGTCATTTTCGTTGAGTATCCAGACTCCGGTCATTACATTGAGCGTTCAGGATCCAATCATTTTCGTTGAGTATCATAACTCCGATTATTACGTTGAGCGATCATGCTCCGGTCAAATTCGTTGAGTATCCAGACTCCAGTTATTACGTTGAGCGTTTAGGCTACGGTCAGTTTTGTTGGATATCCAGACTCCGGTTATTACATTGAGCGTTCAGGCTCCAATCAGTTTCGTTGAGTATCCAGACTCCGGTTATTACGTTGCGCGTTCAGGCTCCAGTCAGTTTTGTTGGGTATCCAGACACCAGTTATTACGTTGAGCGTTCAGGCTCCGGTCAGTTTCGTTGAGTATCCAGATTCCGATTATTACATTGAGCATTCAGGCTCCGGTCAGTTTCGTTGGGTATCCAGACTCCGGTTATTACGTTGCGCGTTCAGGATCCAGTCAGTTTTGTTGGGTATCAAGACACCGGTTATTACGTTGAGCGTTCAGGTTCTGATCATTTTCATTGGGTATCCAGACTCCGTTTATTACGTTGATCGTTCTGTCTCCGGTCAGTTTCGTTGAGTATCCAGACTTCAGTTATTAAGTTGAACGTTCAGGATCCAGTCAGTTTCGTTAGATATCCACACTCCGGTTATTACGTTGAGCGTTCAGGCTCCGGTCATTTTCGTTGAGTATCCAGACTCTAGTTATTACGTTGAGCGTTCAGGCTCCGGTCAGTTTCGTTGAGTATCCAGATTCCGATTATTAAGTTGAGCATTTAGGCTCCGGTCAGTTTTGTTGGTTATCCAGACTCCAGTTATTACGTTGAGCGTTCAGGCTCCGGTCATTTTTGTTGAGTATCCAGACTCCGGTCATTACATTGAGCGTTCAGGATCCAATCATTTTCGTTGAGTATCATAACTCCGGCTATTACGTTGAGCGATCATGCTCCGGTCAAATTCGTTGAGCGTTCAGGATCCAATCACTTTTGTTGAGTATCCAGATTCCGGTTATTTCGTTGAGCGTTCAGGCTCCGGTCAGTTTTGTTGGGTATCAAGACACCGGTTATTACGTTGAGCGTTCAGGTTCTGATCATTTTCGTTGGGTATCCAGACTCCGTTTATTACGTTGATCGTTCTGTCTCCGGTCAGTTTCGTTGAGTATCCAGACTTCAGTTATTACGTTGAACGTTCAGGATCCAGTCAGTTTCGTTAGATATCCATACTCTGGTTATTACGTTGAGCGTTCAGGCTCAGGTCATTTTCGTTGAGTATCTAGACTCTAGTTATTACGTTGAGCGTTCAGGCTCCGGTCAGTTTCGTTGAGTATCCAGATTCCGATTATTAAGTTGAGCGTTTAGGCTCCGGTCAGTTTCGTTTGTTATCCAGACTCCAGTTATTACGTTGAGCGTTCAGGCTCCGGTCATTTTCGTTGAGTATCCAGACTACGGTTATTAAGTTGAGCGTCAGGCTCCGATCATTTTCGTTGAGTATCCAGACTCCGGTTATTACATTGAGCGTTCAGGTTCTGGTCATTTTCTTGAGTATCCAGACTCCGGTTATTACGTTGAGGGTTCAGACTCCGGTCATATTCGTTGAGTATCTAGACTCCTGTCATTACGTTGAGCGCTCAGGCACCGATCATTTTCATTGTGTATACATACTACGGTCAATACGTTGAGCTTTCAGGCTCCGGTCATTTTCGTTGAGTATGCAGACTCTGTTCATTACATTGAGCTATTAGGATCCAGTCATTTTCGTTGAGTATCATAACTCCATGTATTACGTTGAGCGTTCAGGATCCGGTCAGTTTCGTTGAGTATCTAGACTCCAGCTATTACATTGAGCGTTCAGGCTCCGGTCAGTTTCGTTGGGTATCCAGACTCCAGTTATTACGTTGAGTATCCAGACTTCGGTCATTACGTTGAGCGTTCAGGATCCAGTTATTTTCGTTGAGTATCATAACTTCGGCTATTACGTTGTGCGATCAGGCTCCGGTCAGTTTCGTCGAGTATCCAGACTCCAGTTATTACGTTGAGCGTTTAGGCTCCGGTCAGTTTCGTTGGGTATCCAGACTCCGGTTATTACGTTGAGCGTTCAGGCTCCAATCAGTTTCGTTGAGTATCCAGACTCCGGTTATTATGTTGCGTGTTCAGGCTCTGGTCAGTTTCGTTGGGTATCCAGACTCCAGTTATTACGTTGAGCGTTCAGGATCGGTCAGTTTCGTTGAGTATCCAGATTCCGGTTATTACATTGAGCGTTCAGGCTCCGGTCAGTTTTGTTGGGTATCCAGACTCCGATTATTACGTTGAGCGTTCAGGCACCGGTCATTTTCGTTGAGTATCCAAACTCCGGTTATTACATTGAGCATTCAGGCTCCAGTCAGTTTCGTTCAGTATCTAGATTCCGGTTATTTCATTGAGCGTTCAGGCTCCGGTCAATTTCGTTGGATATCAAGACACCGGTTATTACGTTGAGCGTTCAGGCTCCGGACAGTTTCATTGGGTATCCAGACTCCGTTTATTACGTTGATCGTTCTGTCTCCGGTCAGTTTCGTTGAGTATCCAGACTCCAGTTATTACGTTTAACGTTCAGGCTCCATTCAGTTTCGTTAGATATCCAAACTCCGGTTATTACGTTGAGCGATCAGGCTCCGGTCAGTTTCGTCGAGTATCCAGACTCCAGTTATTACGTTGAGCGTTTAGGCTCCGGTCAGTTTCGTTGGGTATCTAGACTCCGGTTATTACGTTGAGCGTTCAGGCTCCAATCAGTTTCGTTGAGTATCCAGACTCCGGTTATTATGTTGCGCGTTCAGGCTTCGATCAGTTTCGTTGGGTATCTAGACTCCAGTTATTACGTTGAGCATTCAGGCTCCAGTCAGTTTCATTGGGTATCCAAATTCCGGTTATTACGTTGAGCATTCAGGATCCAGTCATTTTCGTTGAGTATCATAACTCTGGTTATTACATTGAGCGTTCAGGCTCCGGTCAGTTTCGTTGAGTATCCAAACTCCGGTTATTACGTTGATCGTTCAGGCTCCGATCATTTTCATTGATTATCCAGACTCTGGTTATTACGTTCAGCGTTCAGGCTCCGGTCAGTTTTGTTGAGTATCTAGATTCTGGTTATTACGTTGAGTGTTCAGGCTCCGGCAGTTTCGTTGGGTATCCAGACTCCGGTTATTACGTTGATCGTTCAGGCTCCGGTCAGTTTCGTTGGGTATCCAGACTCAGGTTATTACATTGAGTGTTCAGACTCCGGTCAGTTTTGTTGGGTATCCAGACTACGATTATTACGTTGATCGTTCAGGCTCCGGTCATTTTCGTTGACTATCCAGACTCTGGTTATTACGTTGAGCGTTCAGGCTCCGGTCGGTTTAGTTGAGTATCCAGATTCCGGTTATTACGTTGAGCGTTCAGGCTCCGGTCAGTTTCGTTGAGTATCCAGACTCCGATTATTACGTTGAGCGTTCAGGCTCCGGTCAGTTTCATTGGGTATCTAGACTCCGATTATTACGTTGATCGTTCAGGCTTCGGTCAGTTTTGTTGAGTATCCAGACTCCGGTTATTACGTTGAGCGTTCAGGCTCCGGTCAGTTTCGTTGGGTATCCAGACTCCGGTTATTACGTTGATCGCTCAGTCTCATGTCCGTTTCGTTGAGTATCCAGACTCCGGTTATTACGTTGAGCGTTCAGGCTCCGGTCAGTTTCGTTGGGTATCCAGAAACAGGTTATTACGTTGAGCGTTCAGGTTCCGGTCATTATTGATGAGTATCCAGATTCCGGTTATTATGTTGAGCATTCAGGCTCCGGTCATTTTCATTGAGTATCCAGACTCCGGTTATCACGTTGAGTATCCAAACTCCGGTTATCACGTTGAGCGTTCAGGCTCCGGTCATTTTCATTGAGTATCCAGACTCCGGTTATTAGGTTTAGGGTTCAGACTCCGGTCATTTTCATTGAGTATCTAGACTCATGTCATTACGTGAACATTCAGGCTCCGTTCATTTTCACTGAGTATCTAGACTTCGGTCAATACGTTGAGCGTTCAGGCTCCAGTCATTTTCGTTGAGTATCCAGACTTCGGTCATTACATTGAGCGTTTAGGATCCAATCATTTTCGTTGAGTATCATAACTCCGGTTATTACGTTGAGCGATCATGCTCCGGTCAAATTCGTTGAGTATCCAGACTCCAGTTATTACGTTGAGCATTTCGGCTACGGTCAGTTTTGTTGGGTATCCAGACTCCGGTTATTACATTGAGCGTTCAGGCTCCAATCAGTTTCGTTGAGTATCCAGACTCCGGTTATTACGTTGCGCGTTCAGGCTCCAGTCAGTTTTGTTGGGTATCCAGACACCAGTTATTACGTTGAGCGTTCAGGCTCCGGTCAGTTTCGTTAAGTATCCAGATTCCGATTATAACATTGAGCATTCAGGCTCCGGTCAGTTTCGTTGGGTATCCAGACTCCGATTATTACGTTGAGCATTCAGGCACCGATCATTTTCGTTGAGTATCCAGACTCCGGTTATTACGTTGAGCATTCAGGCTCCAGTCAGTTTTGTTGAGTATCCAGATTCCGGTTATTTCGTTGAGCGTTCAGGCTCCGGTCAGTTTTGTTGGGTATCAAGACACTGGTTATTACGTTGAGCGTTCAGGTTCCGATCATTTTCATTGGGTATCCAGACTCCGTTTATTACGTTGATCGTTCTATCTCCGGTCAGTTTCGTTGAACATCCAGACTTCAGTTATTACGTTGAACGCTCAGGCTCCAGTCAGTTTCGTTAGATATCCATACTTCGGTTATTACGTTGAGCGATCATGCTCCAGCCAAATTCGTTGAGTATCCAGACTCCAGTTATTACGTTGAGCGTTTAGGCTACGATCAGTTTTGTTGGGTATCCAGACTCCGGTTATTACATTGAGTGTTCAGGCTCCAATCAGTTTCGTTGAGTATCCAGACTCCGGTTATTACGTTGCGCGTTCAGGCTCCAGTCAGTTTTGTTGGGTATCCAGACTCCAGTTATTACGTTGAGCGTTCATGCTCCGGTCAGTTTCGTTGAGTATCCAGATTCCGATTATTACATTGAGCATTCAGGCTCTGGAATCCGGTTATTACGTTGAGCATTCAGGCTCCAGTCACTTTTGTTGAGTATCCAGATTCCGGTTATTTCGTTGAGCGTTCAGGCTCCGGTCAGTTTTGTTGGGTATCAAGACACTGGGTATTACGTTGAGCGTTCAGGTTCCGATCATTTTCATTGGGTATCCAGACTCCGTTTATTACGTTGATCGTTCTGTCTCCGGTCAGTTTCGTTGAGTATCCAGACTTCAGTTATTACGTTGAACATTCAGGATCCAGTCAGTTTCGTTAGATATCCATACTCCGGTTATTACATTGAGCGTTCAGGCTCCGGTCATTTTCGTTGAGTATCCAGACTCTAGTTATTACGTTGAGCGTTCAGGCTCCGGTCAGTTTCGTTGAGTATCCAGATTCCGATTATTAAGTTGAGCGTTTAGGCTCCGGTCAGTTTCGTTGGTTATCCAGACTCCAGTTATTACGTGTAGCGTTCAGGCTCCGGTCATTTTCGTTGAGTATCCAGACTACGGTTATTAAGTTGAGCGTCAGGCTCCGATCATTTTCGTTGAGTATCCAGACTCCTGTTATTACATTGAGCGTTCAGGTTCCGGTCATTTTCTTGAGTATTCAGTCTTCGTTATTACGTTGAGGGTTCAGACTCCGGTCATTTTCGTTGAGTATCTAGACTCCTGTCATTACGTTGAGCGCTCAGGCTCCGATCATTTTTGTTGAGTATGAATACTACGGTCAATACGTTGAGCTTTCAGGCTCCGGTCATTTTCGTTGAGTATCCAGACTCTGTTCATTACATTGAGCTATTAGGATCCAGTCATTTTCGTTGAGTATCATAACTCCATGTATTACGTTGAGCGTTCAGGATCCGGTCAGTTTCGTTGAGTATCTAGACTCCAGCTATTACATTGAGCGTTCAGGCTCCGGTCAGTTTCGTTGGGTATCCAGACTCTGGTGATTATGTTGATCGTTCAGGCTCCAGTTATTTTCGTTGAGTATCCAGACTTCGGTCATTACGTTGAGCGTTCAGGATCCAGTCATTTTCGTTGAGTATCATAACTTCGGTTATTACGTTGAGCGATCAGGCTCCGGTCAGTTTCGTCGAGTATCTAGACTCCAGTTATTACGTTGAGCGTTTAGGCTCCGGTCAGTTTCGTTGGGTATCCAGACTCCGGTTATTACGTTGAGCGTTCAGGCTCCAATCAGTTTCGTTGAGTATCCAGACTCCGGTTATTATGTTGTGTGTTCAGGCTCCGGTCAGTTTCGTTGGGTATCCAGACTCCAGTTATTACGTTGAGCGTTCAGGCTCCGGTCAGTTTTGTTGAGTATCCAGATTCCGGTTATTACATTGAGCGTTCAGGCTCCGGTCAGTTTTGTTGGGTATCCAGACTCCGGTTATTACGTTGAGCGTTCAGGCACCGGTCATTTTCGTTGAGTATCCAAACTCCGGTTATTACATTGAGCATTCAGGCTCCAGTCAGTTTCGTTCAGTATCCAGATTCCAGTTATTTCATTGAGCGTTCAGGCTCCGGTCGATTTCGTTGGCTATCAAGACACAGGTTATTACATTGAGCGTTCAGGCTCCGGACAGTTTCATTGGGTATCCAGACTCCGTTTATTACGTTGATCGTTCTGTCTCCGGTCAGTTTCGTTGAGTATCCAGACTCCAGTTATTACGTTGAACGTTCAGCCTCCATTCAGTTTCGTTAGATATCCAAACTCCGGTTATTACGTTGAGCGTTCAGGCTCCGGTCATTTTCGTTGAGTATCCAGACTTTAGTTATTATGTTGAGCGTTCAGGCTCCGGTCAGTTTCGTTGAGTATCTAGATTCCGATTATTACGTTGAGCGTTTACGCTCTGGTCAGTTTCGTTGGTTATCCAGACTCCGGTTATTACGTTGAGCGTTCAGGCTCCAGTCATTTTTTCGTTGAGTATCCAGACTCCGGTTATTAAGTTGAGCATCAGGCTCCGATCATTTTCGTTGAGTATCCAGACTCCGGTTATTACATTGAGCGTTCAGGTTCCGGTCATTTTCGTTGAGTATCCCGACTCCAGGTTATTACGTTGAGGGTTTAGACTCCGGTCATTTTCGTTGAGTATCTAGACTCCTGTCATTACATTGAGCGCTCAGGCTTCGATCATTTTCGTTGAGTATGCATAATCCGGTCAATACGTTGAGGGTTTAGACTCCGGTCATTTTCTTTGAGTATCCAGACTCCGGTCATTACATTGAGCTATTAGGATCCAGTCATTTTCGTTGAGTATCATAACTCCATGTATTACGTTGAGCGTTCAGGATCCAGTCAGTTTCGTGTAGTATCTAGACTCCAGCTATTACATTCAGCGTTCAGGCTCCGGTCATTTTCGGTGAGTATCATAACTCCGGTTATTACGTTGAGCGATCAGGCTCCGGTCAGTTTCGTCGAGTATCCAGACTCCAGTTATTACGTTGAGCGTTTAGGCTCTGGTCAGTTGCGTTGGGTATCCAGACTCCGGTTATTACGTTGAGCGTTCAGGCTCTAATCAGTTTCGTTGAGTATCCAGACTCCGGTTATTATGTTGCGTGTTCAGGCTCCGGTCAGTTTCGTTGCGTATCCAGACTCCAGTTATTACATTGAGCGTTCAGGCTCCGATCAGTTTCGTTGAGTATCCAGATTCCGGTTATTACATTGAGCGTTCAGGCTCCGGTCAGTTTCGTTGGGTATCCAGACTCCGGTTATTACGTTGAGCGTTCAGGCACCGGTCATTTTCATTGAGTATCCAAACTCCAGTTATTACGTTGAGCATTCAGGCTCCAGTCAGTTTCGTTGAGTATCCAGATTCCGGTTATTTCATTGAGCGTTCAGGCTCCGGTCAATTTCGTTGGGTATCAAGACACCGGTTATTACGTTGAGTATCTAGACTCTAGTTATTACGTTGAACGTTCAGGCTCTGGTCAGTTTCGTTGAGTATCCAGATTCCGATTATTAGATTGAGCGTTTAGGCTCCGGCCAGTTTCGTTGGTTATCTAGACTCCAGTTATTACGTTGAGCGTTCAGACTCTGATCATTTTCGTTGAGTATCTAGACTCCTGCCATTACGTTTAGCGCTCAGGCTCCGATCATTGTCGTTGAGTATGCATACTCCGTTCAATACGTTGAGCTTTAAGGCTCTGGTCATTTTCGTTGAGTATCCAGACTCCGGTCATTATATTGAGCTATTAGGATCCAGTCATTTTCGTTGAGTATCATAACTCCATGTATTACGTTGAGCGTTCAGGATCCGATCAGTTTCGTTGAGTATCTAGACTCCAGCTATTACATTGAGCGTTCAGGCTCCGGTCAGTTTCGCTTAGTATCCAGACTCCGGTTATTACGTTGAGCGTTCAGGCACCGGTCATTTTCATTGAGTATCCAAACTCCAGTTATTACGTTGAGCATTCAGGCTCCAGTCAGTTTCGTTGAGTATCCATATTCCAGTTATTTCATTGAGCGTTCAGGCTCCGGTCAATTCCGTTGGGTATCAAGACACCGGTTATTACGTTGAGTATCCAAGCTCCGGTCAGTTTTGTTGGGTATCAAGACACCGGTTATTACGTTGAGCGTTCAGGTTCCGATCATTTTCATTGGGTATCCAGACTCCGTTTATTACGTTTATCGTTCTGTCTCCGGTCAGTTTCGTTGAGTATCCAGACTTCAGTTATTACGTTGAACGCTCAGGCTCCAGTCAGTTTCGTTAGATATCCATACTCCGGTTATTACGTTGAGCGATCATGCTCCGGTCAAATTCGTTGAGTATCCAGACTCCAGTTATTACGTTGAGCGTTTAGGCTACGGTCAGTTTTGTTGGGTATCCAGACTCCGGTTATTACATTGAGTGTTCAGGCTCCAATCAGTTTCGTTAGGTATCCAGACTCCGGTTATTACGTTGCACGTTCAGGCTCCAGTCAATTTTGTTGGGTATCCAGACTCTAGTTATTACGTTGAGCGTTCAGGCTCCGGTCAGTTTCGTTGAGTATCCAGATTCTGATTATTACATTGAGCATTCAGGCTCCGGTCAGTTTCGTTGGGTATCCAGACTTCGATTATTACGTTGAGCATTCAGGCACCGATCATTTTCGTTGAGTATCCAGACTCCGGTTATTACGTTGAGCATTCAGGCTCTAGTCACTTTTGTTGAGTATCCAGATTCCGGTTATTTCGTTGAGCGTTCAGGCTCCGGTCAGTTTTGTTGGGTATCAAGACACCGGTTATTACGTTGAGCGTTCAGGTTCCGATCATTTTCATTGGGTATCCATACTCTGTTTATTACGTTGATCGTTCTGTCTTCGGTCAGTTTCGTTGACTATCCAGACTTCAGTTATTATGTTGAACGTTCAGGATCCAGTCAGTTTCGTTAGATATCCATACTCCGGTTATTACGTTGAGCGTTCAGGCTCCTGTCATTTTCGTTGAGTATCCAGACTCTAGTTATTACGTTGAGCGTTCAGGCTCCGGTCAGTTTAGTTGAGTATCCAGATTCCGATTATTAAGTTGAGTGTTTAGGCTCCGGTCAGTTTCGTTGGTTATCCAAACTCCAGTTATTACGTTGAGCGTTCAGGCTCCAGTCATTTTCGTTGAGTATCCAGACTACGGTTATTAAGTTGAGCGTCAGGCTCCGATCATTTTCGTTGAGTATCCAGACTCCGGTTATTACATTGAGCGTTCAGGTTCCGGTCATTTTCGTTGAGTATCCCGACTCCGGTTATTACGTTGAGGGTTCAGACTCCGGTCATTTTCGTTGAGTATCTAGACTCCTGTCATTACATTGAGCGCTCAGGCTCCGATCAGTTTCGTTGAGTATGCATACTCCGGTCAATACGTTGAGCTTTCAGGCTCCGACCATTTTCTTTGAGTATCCAGACTCCGGTCATTACATTGAGCTATTAGGATCCAGTCATTTTCGTTGAGTATCATAACTCCTTGTATTACGTTGAGCGTTCAGTATCCGGTCAGTTTCGTTGAGTATCTAGACTCCAGCTATTACATTGAGTGTTCAGGCTCCGGTCAGTTTCGTTGGGTATCCAGACTCCGGTGATTATGTTGATCGTTCAGGCTCCAGTTATTTTCGTTGAGTATCCAGACTTCGGTCATTACGTTGAGCGTTCAGGATCCAGTCATTTTTGTTGAGTATCA
The DNA here is from genome assembly GCA_963859935.3 of Lathyrus sativus. Lineage (NCBI taxonomy): Eukaryota > Viridiplantae > Streptophyta > Magnoliopsida > Fabales > Fabaceae > Lathyrus > Lathyrus sativus. Next base: position 247,031,562 of record OZ012736.1, on the reverse strand, counting down.
TAACTCCGGTTATTACGTTGAGCATTCAGGTTCCGGTCAGTTTCGTTGAGTATCCAGACTCCAGTTATTACGTTGAGCGTTTAGGCTCCGGTCAGTTTCGTTGGTTATCCAGACTCCTGTTATTACGTTGAGCGTTCAGGCTCCAGTCATTTTCGTTGAGTATCCAGACTCCATTTATTAAGTTGAGCGTCAGGCTCCGATCATTTTCGTTGAGTATCCAGACTCCGGTTATTACATTGAGCGTTCAGGTTTCGGTCATTTTCGTTGAGTATCCAGACTCCGGTTATTACGTTGAGGGTTCAGACTCCGGTCATTTTCGTTGAGTATCTAGACTCCTGTCATTATGTTGAGCGCTCAGGCTCCGATCATTGTCGTTGAGTATGCATACTCCGGTCAATACGTTGAGCTTTCAGGCTCCGGTCATTTTCGTTGAGTAACCAGACTCCGGTCATTACATTGAGCTATTAGGATCAAGTCATTTTCGTTGAGTATCATAACTCCATGTATTACGTTGAGCGTTCAGGATACGGTCAGTTTCGTTGAGTATCTAGACTCCAGCTATTACATTGAGCGTTCAGGCTCTGGTCAAATTCGTTGGGTATCTAGACTCCGGTGATTATGTTGATCATTCAGGCGTCAGTTATTTTCGTTGAGTATCCAGACTTCGGTCATTACGTTGAGCGTTCAGGATCCAGTCATTTTCGTTGAGTATCATAACTCCGGTTATTACGTTGAGCGATCAGGCTCCGGTCAGTTTCGTCGAGTATCCAGACTCCAGTTATTACGTTGAGCGTTTAGGCTCCGGTAAGTTTCGTTGGGTATCCAGACTCCGGTTATTACGTTGAGCGTTCAGGCTTCAATCAGTTTCGTTGAGTATCCAGACTCCGGTTATTATGTTGCGTGTTCAGGCTCCGGTCAGTTTCGTTGGGTATCCAGACTACAGTTATTACGTTGAGCGTTCAGGCTCCGGTCAGTTTCGTTGAGTATCCAGATTCCAGTTATTACATTGAGCGTTCAGGCTCCGGTCAGTGTCGTTGGGTATCCAGACTCCGGTTATTACGTTGAGCGTTCAGGCACCGGTCATTTTCGTTGAGTATCCAAACTCCGGTTATTACGTTGAGCATTCAGGCTCCAGTCAGTTTCGTTGAGTATCCAGATTCCGGTTATTTCATTGAGCGTTCAGGCTCCGGTCAATTTCGTTGGGTATCAAGACACCGGTTATTACGTTGAGCGTTCAGGCTCCGGACAATTTCATTGGGTATCCAGACTCCGTTTGTTACGTTGATCGTTCTGTCTCCGGTCAGTTTCGTTGAGTATCCAGACTCCAGTTATTACGTTGAACGTTCAGGCTCCATTCAGTTTCGTTAGATATCCAAACTCCGGTTATTACGTTGAGCGTGCAGGCTCCGGTCATTTTCGTTGAGATTCCAGACTCTAGTTATTACGTTGAGCGTTCAGGCTCCGGTCAGTTTCGTTGAGTATCCAGATTCCGATTATTACGTTGAGCGTTTAGGCTCCGGTCAGTTTCGTTGGGTATCCAGACTCTGGTTATTACGTTGAGCGTTCAGGCTCCGGTAATTTTCGTTGAGTATCTATACTCCGGTTATTAAGTTGAGCGTCAGGCTCCGATCATTTTCGTTGAGTATCCAGACTCCGGTTATTACATTGAGTGTTCAGGTTCCGGTCATTTTCGTTGAGTATCCAGACTCCGGTTATTACGTTGAGGGTTCATACTCCGGTCATTTTCGTTGAGTATCTAGACTCCTGTCATTACGTTGAGCATTCAGGCTCCAGTCAGTTTCGTTGAGTATCCAGATTCCTGTTATTTCATTGAGCGTTCAGGCTCCGTTCAGTTTTGTTGGCTATCCAGACTTCGGTTATTACGTTGAGCGTTCAGGCTCCGGTCATTTTCGTTGAGTACCTAGACTCCGGTTATTACGCTGAGCGTTCAGGATCCGGTCAGTTTCGTTGAATATCCAGACTCCAGCTATTACATTGAGCGTTCAGGCTCTGGTCAGTTTCGTTGGGTATCCAGACTCCGGTGATTATGTTGATCGTTCAGGCTCCAGTTATTTTCGTTGAGTATCCAGACTCCGGTCATTACGTTGAGCGTTCAGGATCCAGCCATTTTCGTTGAGTATCATAACTCCGGTTATTACGTTGAGCGATCAGGCTCCGGTCAGTTTCGTTGAGTATCCAGACTCCAGTTATTATGTTGAGCATTTAGGCTCCGGTCAGTTTTGTTGGGAATCCAGACTCCAGTTATTACATTGAGCGTTCAGGCTCCGATCAGTTTCGTTGAGTATCCAGACTCCGGTTATTATGTTGCGCGTTCGGGCTCCAGTCAGTTTTGTTGGGTATCCAGACTCTAGTTATTACATTGAGCGTTCAGGCTCCGGTCAGTTTTGTTGAGTATCCAGATTCCGGTTATTACATTGAGCGTTCAGGCTCCAGTCAGTTTCGTTGGGTATCCAGACTCCGGTTATTACGTTGAGCGTTCAGGCACCGGTCATTTTCATTGAGTATCCAGACTCCGGTTATTACGTTGAGCATTCAGGCTCCAGTCAGTTTCGTTGAGTATCCAGATTCCGGTTATTTCATTGAGCGTTCAGGTTCCGTTCAGTTTCGTTGGGTATCAAAACACCGGTTATTACGTTGAGCGTTTAGGCTCCGGACAGTTTCATTGGGTATCCATACTCCGTTTATTACGTTGATCGTTCTGTCTCCGGTCAGTTTCGTTGAGTATCCAGACTCCAGTTATTATGTTGAACGTTTAGGCTCCAGTCAGTTTCGTTAGATATCCAAACTCCGGTTATTACGTTGAGCGTTCAGGCTCCGGTCATTTTTGTTGAGTATCCAGACTCTAGTTATTACGTTGAGCGTTCAGGCTCCGGTCATTTTCGTTGAGTATCCAGACTCCGGTTATTAAGTTGAGCGCCAGGCTCCGATCATTTTTGTTGAGTATCCAGACTTCAGTTATTACATTGAGCGTTCAGCTTCCGGTCATTTTTGTTCAGTATCTAGACTCCTATCATTACGTTGAGCGCCCAGGCTCCAATCATTTTAGTTGAGTATGCAAACTCCGGTCAATACGTTGAGCTTTTAGGCTCCGGTCATTTTTGTTGAGTATCCAGACTCCGGTCATTACATTGAGCTATTAGGATCCAATCATTTTTGTTGAGTATCATAACTCCATGTATTACGTTGAGCGTTCAGGATCCGGTCATTTTCGTTGAGTATCCATACTCCAGCTATTACATTGAGCATTCAGGCTCCGGTCAGTTTCGTTAGGTATCTAGACTCCGGTGATTATGTTGATCGTTCAGGCTCCGGTCAGTTTCGTTGGGTATCCGGACTCCGATTATTACGTTGAGCGTACAAGCTCCAGTCATTTTTGTTGAGTATCCAGACTCCTGTTATTACGTTGAGCGTTCAGGCACCGGTCAGTTTCGTTGAGTATCAAAACTTCTGTTATTACGTTGAGCGTTCAGGCTCCGGTCAGTTTCGTTGATTATCCAGACTCCGGTTATTACGTTGAGCGTTCAGGCTCCGTTCAGTTTCGTTGAGGATCCAGACACTAGTTATTACGTTGAGCGTTCAGGCTCCGGTCAGTTTCGTTGAGTACCTAGACTCTGGTTATTACGTTGAGCGTTCAGGATCCGGTCAGTTTCATTGAATATCCAGACTCCAGCTATTACATTGAGCGTTCAGGCTCTGGTCAGTTTCGTTGGGTATCCAGACTCCGGTGATTATGTTGATCGTTCAGGCTCCAGTTATTTTCGTTGAGTATCCATACTCCGGACATTACGTTGAGCGTTCAGGATCCAGTCATTTTCGTTGAGTATCATAACTCCGGTTATTACGTTGAGCGATCAGGCTCCGGTCAGTTTCGTTGAGTATCCAGACTCCAGTTATTATGTTGAGCATTTAGGCTCCAGTCAGTTTTGTTGGGTATCCAGACTCCAGTTATTACGTTGAGCGTTCAGGCTCTAATCAGTTTCTTTGAGTATCCAGACTCCGGTTATTATGTTGTGCGTTCAGGCTCCAGTCAGTTTCGTTGGGTATCCAGACTCCAGTTATTACATTGAGCGTTCAGGCTTCGGTCATTTTCGTTGAGTATCCAGATCCTGGTTATCACATTGAGCGTTCAGGCTCCGGTCAGTTTCGTTGGGTATCCAGACTCCGGTTATTACGTTGAGCGTTCAGGCACCGGTCATTTTCGTTGAGTATCCAGACTCCGGTTATTACGTTGAGCATTCAGGCTCCAGTCAGTTTCGTTGAGTATCCAGATTCCGGTTATTTCATTGTGCGTTCAGGCTCCGTTCAGTTTCGTTGGGTATCCAGACTCCGTTTATTACGTTGAGCATTCAGGCTCCAGTCATTTTCGTCGAGTATCCGGACTCCAGTTATTACGTCGAGCGTTCAGGCTCCGATCATTTTTGTTGAGTATCCAGACACCGGTTATTACGTCGAGCGTTCAGGCTCTGGTCATTTTTGTTGAGTATCTAGACTCGATTATTAAGTTGAGAGTTCAGGCTCCGGTCATTTTAGTTGAGTATCCAGACTCCGGTTATTACGTTGAGCGTTCAGGCTCTGGTCATTTTCGTTGAGTATCCAGACTCCGGTTATTATGTTGAGGGTTCAGACTCCGGTCATTTTCGTCGAGTATCCAGACTCCGGTCATTATAATGAGCATTAAGGCTCCGATCATTTTTGTTAAGTATCCAGACTCCAGTCAATACGTTGAGCATTCAGGCTCTGGCCATTTTTGTTGAGTATCCAGACTCCGGTCATTATGTTGAGCGTTCAGGATCCAGTTATTTCCGTTGAGTATCATAAATCTGGCTATTACATTGAGCGTTCAGGCTCTAATCAGTTTCGTTGAGTATCCAGACTCCGGTTATTACGTTGATCGTTCATGGTCCGATCATTTTCGTTGAGTATACAAACTCATATTATTACGTTGAGCGTTCAGGCTCCGGTCAGTTTTGTTGAGTATCCAGATTCTGGTTATTACATTAAGCGTTCAGGCTCCGGTCAGTTTCGTTGGGTATCCATACTCCGGTTATTACTTTGATCGTTCAAGCTCCGGTAATTTTTGTTGAGTATCCAGACTCCGGTTATTACATTGAGCGTTCAGTCTCCGGTCAGTTTCGTTGAGTATTAAGACTCCTGTTATTACGTTGAGCGTTCAGGCTCCAGTCAGTTTCGTTGAGTATCCAGACTCCGGTTATTACGTTGAGCATTCAGGGTCCGGTCATTTTTGTTGAGTATCCAGATTCTGGTTATTACGTTGAGCGTTCAGGCTCCCATCAGTTTAGTTGAGTATCCAAACTCCGGTTATCACGTTGAGTATTCAGGGTTCGGTCTATTTCGTTGGGTATCCAGACTCCATTTATTACTTTGAGCGTTTAGGCTCCAGTCATTTTCGTTGAGTATCCAGACTCCAGTTATTACGTCGAGCGTTCAGGCTCCGGTCATTTTTGTTGAGTATCCAGACACCGGTTATTACGTTGAGCGTTCAGGTTCCGATCATTTTCATTGGGTATCCATACTCTGTTTATTACGTTGATCGTTCTGTCTTCGGTCAGTTTCGTTGAGTATCCAGACTTCAGTTATTACGTTGAACGTTCAGGATCCAGTCAGTTTCGTTAGATATCCATACTCCGGTTATTACGTTGAGCGTTCAGGCTCCGGTCATTTTCGTTGAGTATCCAGACTCTAGTTATTACGTTGAGCGTTCAGGCTCCGGTCAGTTTCGTTGAGTATCCAGATTCCGATTATTAAGTTGAGCGTTTAGGCTCCGGTCAGTTTCGTTGGTTATCCAGACTCCAGTTATTACGTTGAGCGTTCAGGCTCCAGTCATTTTCGTTGAGTATCCAGACTACGGTTATTAAGTTGAGCGTCAGGCTCCGATCATTTTCGTTGAGTATCCAGACTCCGGTTATTACATTGAGCGTTCAGGTTCCGGTCATTTTCGTTGAGTATCCCGACTCCGGTTATTACGTTGAGGGTTCAGACTCCGGTCATTTTCGTTGAGTATCTAGACTCCTGTCATTACATTGAGCGCTCAGGCTCCGATCATTTTCGTTGAGTATGCATACTCCGGTCAATACGTTGAGCTTTCAGGCTCCGATCATTTTCTTTGAGTATCCAGACTCCGGTCATTACATTGAGCTATTAGGATCCAGTCATTTTCGTTGAGTATCATAACTCCATGCATTACGTTGAGCGTTCAGTATCTGATCAGTTTCGTTGAGTATCTAGACTCCAGCTATTACATTGAGTGTTCAGGCTCCGGTCAGTTTCGTTGGGTATCCAGACTCTGGTGATTATGTTGATCGTTCAGGCTCCAGTTATTTTCGTTGAGTATCCAGACTTCGGTCATTACGTTGAGCGTTCAGGATCCAGTCATTTTCGTTGAGTATCATAACTCCGGTTATTACGTTGAGCATTCAGGTTCCGGTCAGTTTCGTTGAGTATCCAGACTCCAGTTATTACGTTGAGCATTCAGGCTCTGGTCAGTTTCGTTGGGTATCCAGACTCCGGTTATTACGTTGAGCGTTCAGGCTCTAATCAGTTTCGTTGAGTATCCAGACTCCGGTTATTACGTTGCACGTTCAGGCTCCGGTCATTTTCGTTGAGTACCTAGACTCCGGTTATTACGTTGAGCATTCAGGATCCGGTCAGTTTCGTTCAGTATCCAGATTCCGGTTATTACATTGAGCGTTCAGGCTCCGGTCAGTTTCGTTGGGTATCCAGACTCCGGTTATTACGTTGAGCGTTTAGGCACCGGTCATTTTCGTTGAGTATCCAAACTCCGGTTATTACATTGAGCATTCAGGCTCCAGTCAGTTTCGTTGAGTATCCAGATTCCGGTTATTTCATTGAGCGTTCAGGCTCCGGTCAATTTCGTTGGGTATCAAGACACCGGTTATTACGTTGAGTATCCAGACTCTAGTTATTACGTTGAACGTTCAGGCTCTGGTCAGTTTCGTTGAGTATCCAGATTCCGATTATTACGTTGAGCGTTTAGGCTCCGGTCAGTTTCGTTGGTTATCCAGACTCCTGTTATTACGTTGAGCGTTCAGGCTCCAGTCACTTTCGTTGAGTATCCAGACTCCGGTTATTAAGTTGAGCGTCAGGCTCCGATCATTTTCGTTGAGTATCCAGACTCCGGTTATTACATTGAGCGTTCAGGTTCCGGTCGTTTTCGTTGAGTATCCAGACTCCGGTTATTACGTTGAGGGTTCAGACTCCGATCATTTTCGTTGAGTATCTAGACTCCTGTCATTACGTTGAGCGCTCAGGCTCCGATCATTGTCGTTGAGTATGCATACTCCGGTCAATACGTTGAGCTTTCAGGCTCCGGTCATTTTCGTTGAGTAACCAGACTCCGGTCATTACATTGAGCTATTAGGATCAAGTCATTTTCGTTGAGTATCATAACTCCATGTATTACGTTGAGCGTTCAGGATACGGTCAGTTTCGTTGAGTATCTAGACTCCAGCTATTACATTGAGCGTTCAGGCTCTGGTCAAATTCGTTGGGTATCTGCACTCCGGTGATTATGTTGATCATTCAGGTGTCAGTTATTTTCGTTGAGTATCCAGACTTCCGTCATTATGTTGAGCGTTCAGGTTCCGGTCATTTTCGTTGAGTATCCCGACTCCGGTTATTACGTTGAGGGTTCAGACTCCGGTCATTTTCGTCGAGTATCTAGACTCCTGTCATTACATTGAGCGCTCAGGCTCCGATCATTTTCGTTGAGTATGCATACTCCGGTCAATACGTTGAGCTTTCAGGCTCCGATCATTTTCTTTGAGTATCCAGACTCCGGTCATTACATTGAGCTATTAGGATCCAGTCATTTTCGTTGAGTATCATAACTCCATGCATTACGTTGAGCGTTCAGTATCTGATCAGTTTCGTTGAGTATCTAGACTCCAGCTATTACATTGAGTGTTCAGGCTCCGGTCAGTTTCGTTGGGTATCCAGACTCTGGTGATTATGTTGATCGTTCAGGCTCCAGTTATTTTCGTTGAGTATCCAGACTTCGGTCATTACGTTGAGCGTTCAGGATCCAGTCATTTTCGTTGAGTATCATAACTCCGGTTATTACGTTGAGCGATCAGGCTCCGGTCAGTTTCGTCGAGTATCCAGACTCCAGTTATTACATTGAGCGTTTAGGCTCCGGTAAGTTTCGTTGGGTATCCAGACTCCGGTTATTACGTTGAGCGTTCAGGCTCTAATCAGTTTCGTTGAGTATCCAGACTCCGGTTATTACGTTGCACGTTCAGGCTCCGGTCATTTTCGTTGAGTACCTAGACTCCGGTTATTACGTTGAGCATTCAGGATCCGGTCAGTTTCGTTCAGTATCCAGATTCCGGTTATTACATTGAGCGTTCAGGCTCCGGTCAGTTTCGTTGGGTATCCAGACTCCGGTTATTACGTTGAGCGTTTAGGCACCGGTCATTTTCGTTGAGTATCCAAACTCCGGTTATTACGTTGAGCATTCAGGCTCCAGTCAGTTTCGTTGAGTATCCAGATTCCGGTTATTTCATTGAGCGTTCAGGCTCCGGTCAATTTCGTTGGGTATCAAGACACCGGTTATTACGTTGAGTATCCAGACTCTAGTTATTACGTTGAACGTTCAGGCTCTGGTCAGTTTCGTTGAGTATCCAGATTCCGATTATTACGTTGAGCGTTTAGGCTCCGGTCAGTTTCGTTGGTTATCCAGACTCCTGTTATTACGTTGAGCGTTCAGGCTCCAGTCACTTTCGTTGAGTATCCAGACTCCGATTATTAAGTTGAGCGTCAGGCTCCGATCATTTTCGTTGAGTATCCAGACTCCGGTTATTACATTGAGCGTTCAGGTTCCGGTCGTTTTCGTTGAGTATCCAGACTCCGGTTATTACGTTGAGGGTTCAGACTCCGATCATTTTCGTTGAGTATCTAGACTCCTGTCATTACGTTGAGCGCTCAGGCTCCGATCATTGTCGTTGAGTATGCATACTCCGGTCAATACGTTGAGCTTTCAGGCTCCGGTCATTTTCGTTGAGTAACTCCATGTATTACGTTGAGCGTTCAGGATACGGTCAGTTTCGTTGAGTATCTAGACTCCAGCTATTACATTGAGCGTTCAGGCTCTGGTCAAATTCGTTGGGTATCTGCACTCCGGTGATTATGTTGATCATTCAGGCGTCAGTTATTTTCGTTGAGTATCCAGACTTCCGTCATTACGTTGAGCGTTCAGGATCCAGTCATTTTCGTTGAGTATCATAACTCCGGTTATTACGTTGAGCGATCAGGCTCCGGTCAGTTTCGTCGAGTATCCAGACTCCAGTTATTACGTTGAGCGTTTAGGCTCCGGTAAGTTTCGTTGGGTATCCAGACTCCGGTTATTACGTTGAGCGTTCAGGCTTCAATCAGTTTCGTTGAGTATCCAGACTCCGGTTATTATGTTGCGTGTTCAGGCTCCGGTCAGTTTCGTTGGGTATCCAGACTACAGTTATTACGTTGAGCGTTCAGGCTCTGGTCAGTTTCGTTGAGTATCCAGATTCCAGTTATTACATTGAGCGTTCAGGCTCCAGTCAGTGTCGTTGGGTATCCAGACTCCGGTTATTACGTTGAGCGTTCAGGCACCGGTCATTTTTGTTGAGTATCCAAACTCCGGTTATTACGTTGAGCATTCAGGCTCCAGCCAGTTTCGTTGAGTATCCAGATTCCGGTTATTTCATTGAGCATTCAGGCTCCGGTCAATTTCGTTGGGTATCAAGACACCGGTTATTACGTTGAGCGTTCAGGCTCCGGACAGTTTCATTGGGTATCCAGACTCCGTTTGTTACGTTGATCGTTCTGTCTCCGGTCAGTTTCGTTGAGTATCCAGACTCCAGTTATTACGTTGAACGTTCAGGCTCCATTCAGTTTCGTTAGATATCCAAACTCCGGTTATTACGTTGAGCGTGCAGGCTCCGGTCATTTTCGTTGAGATTCCAGACTCTAGTTATTACGTTGAGCGTTCAGGCTCTGGTCAGTTTTGTTGAGTATCCAGATTCCGATTATTACGTTGAGCGTTTAGGCTCCAGTCAGTTTCGTTGGGTATCCAGACTCCGGTTATTACGTTGAGCGTTCAGGCTCCGGTAATTTTCGTTGAGTATCTATACTCCGGTTATTAAGTTGAGCGTCAGGCTCCAATCATTTTCGTTGAGTGTCCAGACTCCGGTTATTACATTGAGTGTTCAGGTTCCGGTCATTTTCGTTGAGTATCCAGACTCCGGTTATTACGTTGAGGGTTCATACTCCGGTCATTTTCGTTGAGTATCTAGACTCATGTCATTACGTTGAGCATTCAGGCTCCAGCCAGTTTCGTTGAGTATCCAGATTCCTGTTATTTCATTGAGCGTTCAGGCTCCGTTCAGTTTTGTTGGCTATCCAGACTTCGGTTATTACGTTGAGCGTTCAGGCTCTGGTCATTTTCATTGAGTACCTAGACTCCGGTTATTACGCAGAGCGTTCAGGATCCGGTCAGTTTCGTTGAATATCCAGACTCCAGCTATTACATTGAGCGTTCAGGCTCTGGTCAGTTTCGTTGGGTATCCAGACTCCGGTGATTATGTTGATCGTTCAGGCTCCAGTTATTTTCGTTGAGTATCCAGACTCCGGTCATTACGTTGAGCGCTCAGGATCCAGTCATTTTCGTTGAGTATCATAACTCCATTTATTACGTTGAGCGATCAGGCTCCGGTCAGTTTCGTTGAGTATCCAGACTCCAGTTATTATGTTGAGCATTTAGGCTCCGGTCAGTTTTGTTGGGAATCCAGACTCCAGTTATTACGTTGAGCGTTTAGGCTCCGGTAAGTTTCGTTGGGTATCCAGACTCCGGTTATTACGTTGAGCGTTCAGGCTTCAATCAGTTTCGTTGAGTATCCAGACTCCGGTTATTATGTTGCGTGTTCAGGCTCCGGTCAGTTTCGTTGGGTATCCAGACTACAGTTATTACGTTGAGCGTTCAGGCTCTGGTCAGTTTCGTTGAGTATCCAGATTCCAGTTATTACATTGAGCGTTCAGGCTCCAGTCAGTGTCGTTGGGTATCCAGACTCCGGTTATTAGGTTGAGCGTTCAGGCACCGGTCATTTTTGTTGAGTATCCAAACTCCGGTTATTACGTTGAGCATTCAGGCTCCAGTCAGTTTCGTTGAGTATCCAGATTCCGGTTATTTCATTGACCGTTCAGGCTCCGGTCAATTTCGTTGGGTATCAAGACACCGGTTATTACGTTGAGCGTTCAGGCTCCGGACAGTTTCATTGGGTTTCCAGACTCCGTTTGTTACGTTGATCGTTCTGTCTCCGGTCAGTTTCGTTGAGTATCCAGACTCCAGTTATTACGTTGAACGTTCAGGCTCCATTCAGTTTCGTTAGATATCCAAACTCCGGTTATTACGTTGAGCGTGCAGGCTCCGGTCATTTTCGTTGAGATTCCAGACTCTAGTTATTACGTTGAGCGTTCAGGCTCCGGTCAGTTTCGTTGAGTATCCAGATTCCGATTATTACGTTGAGCGTTTAGGCTCCAGTCAGTTTCGTTGGGTATCCAGACTCCGGTTATTACGTTGAGCGTTCAGGCTCCGGTAATTTTCGTTGAGTATCTATACTCCGGTTATTAAGTTGAGCGTCAGGCTCCAATCATTTTCGTTGAGTATCCAGACTCCGGTTATTACATTGAGTGTTCAGGTTCCGGTCATTTTCGTTGAGTATCCAGACTCCGGTTATTACGTTGAGGGTTCATACTCCGGTCATTTTCGTTGAGTATCTAGACTCCTGTCATTACGTTGAGCATTCAGGCTCCAGTCAGTTTCCTTGAGTATCCAGATTCCTGTTATTTCATTGAGCGTTCAGGCTCCGTTCAGTTTTGTTGGCTATCCAGACTTCGGTTATTACGTTGAGCGTTCAGGCTCTGGTCATTTTCATTGAGTACCTAGACTCCGGTTATTACGCTGAGCGTTCAGGATCCGGTCAGTTTCGTTGAATATCCAGACTCCAGCTATTACATTGAGCGTTCAGGCTCTGGTCAGTTTCGTTGGGTATCCAGACTCCGGTGATTATGTTGATCGTTCAGGCTCCAGTTATTTTCGTTGAGTATCCAGACTCCGGTCATTACGTTGAGCGTTCAGGATCCAGTCATTTTCGTTGAGTATCATAACTCCGGTTATTACGTTGAGCGATCAGGCTCCGGTCAGTTTCGTTGAGTATCTAGACTCCAGTTATTATGTTGAGCATTTAGGCTCCGGTCAGTTTTGTTGGGAATCCAGACTCCAGTTATTACGTTGAGCGTTCAGGCTCCGATCAGTTACATTGGGTATCCAGACTCCGGTTATTATGTTGCGCGTTCGGGCTCCAGTCAGTTTTGTTGGGTATCCAGACTCTAGTTATTACATTGAGCGTTCAGGCTCCGGTCAGTTTCGTTGAGTACTAGATTCCGGTTATTACATTGAGCGTTCAGGCTCCAGTCAGTTTCGTTGGGTATCCAGACTCCGGTTATTACGTTGAGCGTTCAGGCACCGGTCATTTTCATTGAGTATCCAGACTCCGGTTATTACGTTGAGCATTCAGGCTCCAGTCAGTTTCGTTGAGTATCCAGATTCCGGTTATTTCATTGAGCGTTCAGGTTCCGTTCAGTTTCGTTGGGTATCAAAACACCGGTTATTACGTTGAGCGTTTAGGCTCCGGACAGTTTCATTGGGTATCCAAACTCCGGTTATTACGTTGAGCATTCAGGCTCCAGTCAGTTTCGTTGAGTATCCAGATTCCGGTTATTTCATTGAGCGTTCAGGCTCCGGTCAATTTCGTTGGGTATCAAGACACCGGTTATTACGTTGAGTATCCAGACTCTAGTTATTACGTTGAACGTTCAGGCTCTGGTCAGTTTCGTTGAGTATCCAGATTCCGATTATTACGTTGAGCGTTTAGGCTCCGGTCAGTTTCGTTGGTTATCCAGACTCCTGTTATTACGTTGAGCGTTCAGGCTCCAGTCACTTTCGTTGAGTATCCAGACTCCGATTATTAAGTTGAGCGTCAGGCTCCGATCATTTTCGTTGAGTATCCAGACTCCGGTTATTACATTGAGCGTTCAGGTTCCGGTCGTTTTCGTTGAGTATCCAGACTCCGGTTATTACGTTGAGGGTTCAGACTCCGATCATTTTCGTTGAGTATCTAGACTCCTGTCATTACGTTGAGCGCTCAGGCTCCGATCATTGTCGTTGAGTATGCATACTCCGGTCAATACGTTGAGCTTTCAGGCTCCGGTCATTTTCGTTGAGTAACTCCATGTATTACGTTGAGCGTTCAGGATACGGTCAGTTTCGTTGAGTATCTAGACTCCAGCTATTACATTGAGCGTTCAGGCTCTGGTCAAATTCGTTGGGTATCTGCACTCCGGTGATTATGTTGATCATTCAGGCGTCAGTTATTTTCGTTGAGTATCCAGACTTCCGTCATTACGTTGAGCGTTCAGGATCCAGTCATTTTCGTTGAGTATCATAACTCCGGTTATTACGTTGAGCGATCAGGCTCCGGTCAGTTTCGTCGAGTATCCAGACTCCAGTTATTACGTTGAGCGTTTAGGCTCCGGTAAGTTTCGTTGGGTATCCAGACTCCGGTTATTACGTTGAGCGTTCAGGCTTCAATCAGTTTCGTTGAGTATCCAGACTCCGGTTATTATGTTGCGTGTTCAGGCTCCGGTCAGTTTCGTTGGGTATCCAGACTACAGTTATTACGTTGAGCGTTCAGGCTCTGGTCAGTTTCGTTGAGTATCCAGATTCCAGTTATTACATTGAGCGTTCAGGCTCCAGTCAGTGTCGTTGGGTATCCAGACTCCGGTTATTACGTTGAGCGTTCAGGCACCGGTCATTTTTGTTGAGTATCCAAACTCCGGTTATTACGTTGAGCATTCAGGCTCCAGCCAGTTTCGTTGAGTATCCAGATTCCGGTTATTTCATTGAGCATTCAGGCTCCGGTCAATTTCGTTGGGTATCAAGACACCGGTTATTACGTTGAGCGTTCAGGCTCCGGACAGTTTCATTGGGTATCCAGACTCCGTTTGTTACGTTGATCGTTCTGTCTCCGGTCAGTTTCGTTGAGTATCCAGACTCCAGTTATTACGTTGAACGTTCAGGCTCCATTCAGTTTCGTTAGATATCCAAACTCCGGTTATTACGTTGAGCGTGCAGGCTCCGGTCATTTTCGTTGAGATTCCAGACTCTAGTTATTACGTTGAGCGTTCAGGCTCTGGTCAGTTTTGTTGAGTATCCAGATTCCGATTATTACGTTGAGCGTTTAGGCTCCAGTCAGTTTCGTTGGGTATCCAGACTCCGGTTATTACGTTGAGCGTTCAGGCTCCGGTAATTTTCGTTGAGTATCTATACTCCGGTTATTAAGTTGAGCGTCAGGCTCCAATCATTTTCGTTGAGTGTCCAGACTCCGGTTATTACATTGAGTGTTCAGGTTCCGGTCATTTTCGTTGAGTATCCAGACTCCGGTTATTACGTTGAGGGTTCATACTCCGGTCATTTTCGTTGAGTATCTAGACTCATGTCATTACGTTGAGCATTCAGGCTCCAGCCAGTTTCGTTGAGTATCCAGATTCCTGTTATTTCATTGAGCGTTCAGGCTCCGTTCAGTTTTGTTGGCTATCCAGACTTCGGTTATTACGTTGAGCGTTCAGGCTCTGGTCATTTTCATTGAGTACCTAGACTCCGGTTATTACGCAGAGCGTTCAGGATCCGGTCAGTTTCGTTGAATATCCAGACTCCAGCTATTACATTGAGCGTTCAGGCTCTGGTCAGTTTCGTTGGGTATCCAGACTCCGGTGATTATGTTGATCGTTCAGGCTCCAGTTATTTTCGTTGAGTATCCAGACTCCGGTCATTACGTTGAGCGCTCAGGATCCAGTCATTTTCGTTGAGTATCATAACTCCATTTATTACGTTGAGCGATCAGGCTCCGGTCAGTTTCGTTGAGTATCCAGACTCCAGTTATTATGTTGAGCATTTAGGCTCCGGTCAGTTTTGTTGGGAATCCAGACTCCAGTTATTACGTTGAGCGTTTAGGCTCCGGTAAGTTTCGTTGGGTATCCAGACTCCGGTTATTACGTTGAGCGTTCAGGCTTCAATCAGTTTCGTTGAGTATCCAGACTCCGGTTATTATGTTGCGTGTTCAGGCTCCGGTCAGTTTCGTTGGGTATCCAGACTACAGTTATTACGTTGAGCGTTCAGGCTCTGGTCAGTTTCGTTGAGTATCCAGATTCCAGTTATTACATTGAGCGTTCAGGCTCCAGTCAGTGTCGTTGGGTATCCAGACTCCGGTTATTAGGTTGAGCGTTCAGGCACCGGTCATTTTTGTTGAGTATCCAAACTCCGGTTATTACGTTGAGCATTCAGGCTCCAGTCAGTTTCGTTGAGTATCCAGATTCCGGTTATTTCATTGACCGTTCAGGCTCCGGTCAATTTCGTTGGGTATCAAGACACCGGTTATTACGTTGAGCGTTCAGGCTCCGGACAGTTTCATTGGGTTTCCAGACTCCGTTTGTTACGTTGATCGTTCTGTCTCCGGTCAGTTTCGTTGAGTATCCAGACTCCAGTTATTACGTTGAACGTTCAGGCTCCATTCAGTTTCGTTAGATATCCAAACTCCGGTTATTACGTTGAGCGTGCAGGCTCCGGTCATTTTCGTTGAGATTCCAGACTCTAGTTATTACGTTGAGCGTTCAGGCTCCGGTCAGTTTCGTTGAGTATCCAGATTCCGATTATTACGTTGAGCGTTTAGGCTCCAGTCAGTTTCGTTGGGTATCCAGACTCCGGTTATTACGTTGAGCGTTCAGGCTCCGGTAATTTTCGTTGAGTATCTATACTCCGGTTATTAAGTTGAGCGTCAGGCTCCAATCATTTTCGTTGAGTATCCAGACTCCGGTTATTACATTGAGTGTTCAGGTTCCGGTCATTTTCGTTGAGTATCCAGACTCCGGTTATTACGTTGAGGGTTCATACTCCGGTCATTTTCGTTGAGTATCTAGACTCCTGTCATTACGTTGAGCATTCAGGCTCCAGTCAGTTTCCTTGAGTATCCAGATTCCTGTTATTTCATTGAGCGTTCAGGCTCCGTTCAGTTTTGTTGGCTATCCAGACTTCGGTTATTACGTTGAGCGTTCAGGCTCTGGTCATTTTCATTGAGTACCTAGACTCCGGTTATTACGCTGAGCGTTCAGGATCCGGTCAGTTTCGTTGAATATCCAGACTCCAGCTATTACATTGAGCGTTCAGGCTCTGGTCAGTTTCGTTGGGTATCCAGACTCCGGTGATTATGTTGATCGTTCAGGCTCCAGTTATTTTCGTTGAGTATCCAGACTCCGGTCATTACGTTGAGCGTTCAGGATCCAGTCATTTTCGTTGAGTATCATAACTCCGGTTATTACGTTGAGCGATCAGGCTCCGGTCAGTTTCGTTGAGTATCTAGACTCCAGTTATTATGTTGAGCATTTAGGCTCCGGTCAGTTTTGTTGGGAATCCAGACTCCAGTTATTACGTTGAGCGTTCAGGCTCCGATCAGTTACATTGGGTATCCAGACTCCGGTTATTATGTTGCGCGTTCGGGCTCCAGTCAGTTTTGTTGGGTATCCAGACTCTAGTTATTACATTGAGCGTTCAGGCTCCGGTCAGTTTCGTTGAGTACTAGATTCCGGTTATTACATTGAGCGTTCAGGCTCCAGTCAGTTTCGTTGGGTATCCAGACTCCGGTTATTACGTTGAGCGTTCAGGCACCGGTCATTTTCATTGAGTATCCAGACTCCGGTTATTACGTTGAGCATTCAGGCTCCAGTCAGTTTCGTTGAGTATCCAGATTCCGGTTATTTCATTGAGCGTTCAGGTTCCGTTCAGTTTCGTTGGGTATCAAAACACCGGTTATTACGTTGAGCGTTTAGGCTCCGGACAGTTTCATTGGGTATCCATACTCTGTTTATTACGTTGATCGTTCTGTCTCCGGTCAGTTTCGTTGAGTATCCAAACTCCAGTTATTATGTTGAACGTTTAGGCTCCAGTCAGTTTCGTTAGATATCCAAACTCCGGTTATTACGTTGAGCGTTCAGGCTCCGGTCATTTTTGTTGAGTATCCAGACTCTAGTTATTACGTTGAGCGTTCAGGCTCTGGTCATTTTCGTTGAGTATCCAGACTCCGGTTATTAAGTTGAGCGCCAGGCTCCGATCATTTTCGTTGAGTATCCAGACTTTAGTTATTACATTGAGCGTTCAGCTTCCGGTCATTTTTGTTGAGTATCTAGACTCCTATCATTACGTTGAGCGCCCAGGCTCCAATCATTTTAGTTGAGTATGCAAACTCCGGTCAATACGTTGAGCTTTTAGGCTCCGGTCATTTTTGTTGAGTATCCAGACTCCGGTCATTACATTGAGCTATTAGGATCCAATCATTTTTGTTGAGTATCATAACTCCATGTATTACGTTGAGCGTTCAGGATCCGGTCAGTTTCGTTGAGTATCCAGACTCCAGCTATTACATTGAGCATTCAGGCTCCGGTCAGTTTCGTTAGGTATCCAGACTCCAGTGATTATGTTGATCGTTCAGGCTCCGGTCAGTTTCGTTGGGTATCCGGACTCCGATTATTACGTTGAGCGTATAAGCTCCAGTCATTTTTGTTGAGTATCCAGACTCCTGTTATTACGTTGAGCGTTCAGGCTCCGGTCAGTTTCGTTGAGTATCAGGACTTCTGTTATTACGTTGAGCGTTCAGGCTCCGGTCAGTTTCGTTGATTATCCAGACTCCGGTTATTACGTTGAGCGTTCAGGCTCCGTTCAGTTTCGTTGAGGATCCAGACACTAGTTATTACGTTGAGCGTTCAGGCTCCGGTCAGTTTCGTTGAGTACCTAGACTCCGGTTATTACGTTGAGCGTTCAGGATCCGGTCAGTTTCATTGAATATCCAGACTCCAGCTATTACATTGAGCGTTCAGGCTCTGGTCAGTTTCGTTGGGTATCCAGACTCCGGTGATTATGTTGATCGTTCAGGCTCCAGTTATTTTCGTTGAGTATCCATACTCCGGACATTACGTTGAGCGTTCAGGATCCAGTCATTTTCGTTGAGTATCATAACTCCGGTTATTACGTTGAGCGATCAGGCTCCGGTCAGTTTCGTTGAGTATCCAGACTCGAGTTATTATGTTGAGCATTTAGGCTCCGGTCAGTTTTGTTGGGTATCCAAACTCCAGTTATTACGTTGAGCGTTCAGGCTCCAATCAATTTCTTTGAGTATCCAGACTCCGGTTATTATGTTGTGCGTTCAGGCTCCAGTCAGTTTCGTTGGGAATCCAGACTCCAGTTATTACATTGAGCGTTCAGGCTCCGGTCATTTTCGTTGAGTATCCAGATTCCGGTTATCACATTGAGCGTTCAGGCTCCGGTCAGTTTCGTTGGGTATCCAGACTCCGGTTATTACGTTGAGCGTTCAGGCACCGGTCATTTTCGTTGAGTATCCATACTCCGGTTATTACGTTGAGCATTCAGGCTCCAGTCAGTTTCGTTGAGTATCCAGATTCCGGTTATTTCATTGAGCGTTCAGGCTTCGTTCAGTTTCGTTGGGTATCCAGACTCCGTTTATTACGTTGAGCATTCAGGCTCCAGTCATTTTCGTCGAGTATCCAGACTCCAGTTATTACGTCGAGCGTTCAGGCTCCGATCATTTTTGTTGAGTATCCAGACACCGGTTATTACATCGAGCGTTCAGGCTCTGGTCATTTTTGTTGAGTATCCAGACTCGGTTATTAAGTTGAGCGTTCAGGCTCCGGTCATTTTAGTTGAGTATCTAGACTCCGGTTATTACGTTGAGCGTTCAGGCTCTGGTCATTTTCGTTGAGTATCCAAACTCCGGTTATTATGTTGAGGGTTCAGACTCCGGTCATTTTCGTCGAGTATCCAGACTCCGGTCATTATAATGAGCATTAAGGCTCCGATCATTTTTGTTAAGTATCCAGACTCCGGTCAATACGTTGAGCATTCAGGCTCTGGCCATTTTTGTTGAGTATCCAGACTCCGGTCATTATGTTGAGCGTTCAGGATCCAGTTATTTCCGTTGAGTATCATAAATCTGGCTATTACATTGAGCGTTCAGGCTCTAATCAGTTTCGTTGAGTATCCAGACTCCGGTTATTTTGTTGATCGTTCATGGTCCGATCATTTTCGTTGAGTATACAAACTCATGTTATTACGTTGAGCGTTCAGGCTCCGGTCAGTTTTGTTGAGTATCCAGATTCCGGTTATTACATTGAGCGTTCAGGCTCCGGTCAGTTTCGTTGGGTATCCATACTCCGGTTATTACTTTGATCGTTCAAGCTCCGGTAATTTTTGTTGAGTATCCAGACTCCGGTTATTACATTGAGCGTTCAGTCTCCGGTCAGTTTCGTTGAGTATCAAGACTCCTGTTATTACGTTGAGCGTTCAGGCTCCAGTCAGTTTCGTTGAGTATCCAGACTCCGGTTATTACGTTGAACATTCAGGGTCCGGTCATTTTTGTTGAGTATCCAGATTCTGGTTATTACGTTGAGCGTTCAGGCTCCCATCAGTTTAGTTGAGTATCCAAACTCCGGTTATCACGTTGAGTATTCAGGGTTCAGTCTATTTCGTTGGGTATCCAGACTCCATTTATTACTTTGAGCGTTTAGGCTCCAGTCATTTTCGTTGAGTATCCAGACTCCAGTTATTACGTCGAGCGTTCAGGCTCCGGTCATTTTTGTTGAGTATCCAGACACCGGTTATTACGTTGAGCGTTCAGGCTCTGGTCATTTTTGTTGAGAATCCAGACTCCGGATATTAAGTTGAGCGTTCGGGCTCCGATCATTTTCGTTGAGTATCCAGACTCCGGTTATTACGTTGAGGGTTCAGACTCCGGTCATTTTCGTCGAGTATCCATACTCCGGTCATTACGTTGAGGGTTAAGGCTCCGATCATTTTTGTTGAGTATCCAGACTCCGGTCAATACGTTGAGCGTTCAGGCTCCGACCATTTTTGTTGAGTATCCAGACTCCGGTCATTTTCGTTGAGTATCATAACTCTGGTTATTACATTGAGCGTTCAGGCTCCAGTCAGTTTCGTTTAGTATCCAGACTCCGGTTATTACGTTGATCGTTCAGGCTCCGGTCATTTTCGTTGAGTATCTAGACTCCGGTTATTACGTTGAACGTTCAGGCTCCGGTCATTTTCGTTGAGTATCCAGACTCCGGTTATTACGTTGAAGGTTCAGACTCCGGTCATTTTCATTGAGTATCTAGACTTCTGTCATTACGTTTAGCGTTCAGGCTCTGGTCAGTTTCGTTGGGTATCCAGACTCAGGTTATTACATTGAGCGTTCAGGCTCCGGTCAGTTTCGTTGGGTATCCAGACTATGGTTATTACGTTGATCGTTCATGCTCCGGTCATTTTCGTTGACTATCCAGACTCTGGTTATTACGTTGAGCGTTCAGGCTACGGTTAGTTTAGTTGAGTATCCAGATTCCGGTTATTACATTGAGCGTTCAGGCTCCGGTCATTTTCGTTGGGTTTCTAGACTCCGATTATTACGTTGATCATTCAGGCTCCGGTCAATTTTGTTGCGTATCTAGACGCCGGTTATTACGTTGAGCGTTCGGGCTCCGGTCATTTTCGTTGAGTATCCAGACTCCGGTCATTACGTTGAGTGTTCAGGATCCAGTCATTTTCGTTGAGTATCATAACTCCGGTTATTATGTTGAGCGTTCAGGCTCCGGTCAGTTTCGTTGGGTATCTAGAAACAGGTTATTACGTTGGGCGTTCAGGGTCCAGTCATTTTTGTTGAGTATCCAGATTCCGGTTATTACGTTGAGCGTTCAGGCTCCGGTCAGTTTAGTTAACTATCCAAACTCCGGTTTTTACGTTGAGCCTTCAGGCTCCGGTCATTTTCATTGAGTATCTAGACTCCGGTTATTACGTTGAGGGTTCAGACTTCAGTCATTTTCGTTGAGTATCTTGACTCCTGTCATTACTTTGAGCATTCAGGCTCCAGTCAGTTTCGTTGGGTATCCGGACTCCGATTATTACGTTGAGTGTACAAGCTCTAGTCATTTTCGTTGAGTATCCAGACTCCTGTTATTACGTTGAGCGTTCAGGCTCCGGTCAGTTTCGTTGAGTATCAAGACTCCTGTTATTACGTTGAGCGTTCAGGCTCCGGTCAGTTTCGTTGAGTATCCAGACTCTGGTATTACGTTGAGCGTTCAGGCTCCGTTCAGTTTCGTTGGATATCCAGACTTCGGTTATTACGTTGAGCGTTCAGGCTCCGGTCAGTTTCGTTGGGTATCCAGACTCCGGTTATTACGTTGAGCATTCAGGGTTCGGTCAGTTTCCTTGGGTATCCAGACTCCGTTTTTTACGTTGAGCGTTCAGGCTCCAGTCATTTTCGTTGAGTATCCAGACTCCAGTTATTACGTCGAGCGTTCAGGCTCCGGTCATTTTTGTTGAGTATCCAGACACCGGTTATTACATCGAGCATTCGGCCTCTGGTCATTTTTGTTGATCATCCAGACTCGGTTATTAAGTTGAGCGTTCAGGCTCCAGTCATTTTCGTTGAGTATCCAGACTCCGGTTATTACGTTGAGCGTTCAGGCTCTGGTCATTTTCATTGAGTATCCAGACTCCGGTTATTACGTTGAGGGTTCAGACTCCGGTCATTTTCGTCGAGTATCCAGACTCCGGTCATTATAATGAGGATTAAGGCTCCGATCATTTTTGTAAAGTATCCAAACTCCGGTCAATACGTTGAGCATTCAGGCTCTGGCCATTTTTGTTGAGCATCCAGACTCTGGTCATTACGTTGAGCGTTCAGGATCCAGTTATTTCCGTTGAGTATCATAAATCTGGCTATTACATTGAGCGTTCAGGCTCCAATCAGTTTCGTTGAGTATCCAGACTCCGGTTATTACGTTGATCGTTCATGGTCCGATCATTTTCGTTGAGTATCCAAACTCCAGTTATTACGTTGAGCGTTCAGGCTCCGGTCAGTTTTGTTGAGTATTCAGATTCCGGTTATTACATTGAGCGTTCAGGCTCCGGTCATTTTCGTTGGGTATCCAGACTCTGGTTATTACGTTGATCGTTCAGGCTCCAGTCATTTTTGTTGAGTATCCAGACTCCGGTTATTACGTTGAGCGTTCAGGCTCCGGTCAGTTTCGTTGAGTATCCAGACTCCGGTTATTACGTTTAGCGTTCATGGTCCGGTCATTTTTGTTGAACATCCAGATTTTGGTTATTACGTTGAGCGTTCAGGCTCCCGTCAGTTTAGTTGAGTATCCAAACTCCAGTTATCACGTTGAGTATTCAGGGTTCGGTCTATTTTGTTGGGTATCCAGACTCCATTTATTACTTTGAGCGTTTAGGCTCCAGTCATTTTCGTTGAGTATCCAGACTCCAGTTATTACGTCGAGCGTTCAGGCTCCGGTCATTTTTGTTGAGTATCCAGACACCGGTTATTACGTTGAGCTTTCAGGCTCTGGTCATTTTTGTTTAGTATCCAGACTCCGGTTATTAAGTTGAGCGTTCGGGCTCCGATCATTTTCGTTGAGTATCCAGACTCCGGTTATTACGTTGAGGGTTCAGACTCCCGTCATTTTCGTCGAGTATCAACACTCTGGTCATTACGTTGAGGGTTAAGGCTCCGATCATTTTTGTTGAGTATCCAGACTCCGGTCAATACGTTGAGCGTTCAGGCTCTGGTCATATTCGTTGAGTATCCAGACTCCGGTTATTACATTGAGCGTTCAGGCTCTGGTCATTTTCGTTGAGTATCCAGACTTCGGTTATTACGTTGAGGGTTCAGACTCCGGTCATTTTCGTCGAGTATCCAGACTCCGGTCATTATAATGAGCATTAAGGCTCCGATCATTTTTGTAAAGTATCCAGACTCCGGTCAATACGTTGAGCATTCAGGCTCTGGCCATTTTTGATGAGCATCCAGACTCCGGTCATTACATTGAGCGTTCAGGATCCAGTTATTTCCGTTGAGTATGATAAATTTGGCTATTACATTGAGCGTTCAGGCTCCAATCAGTTTCGTTGAGTATCCAGACTCTGGTTATTACGTTGATCGTTCATGGTCCGATCATTTTCGTTGAGTATCCAAACTCCAGTAATTATGTTGAGCGTTCAGGCTCCGGTCAGTTTTGTTGAGTATCCAGATTCTGGTTATTACATTGAGCGTTCAGGCTCCGGTCAGTTTCGTTAGGTATCCAGACTCTGGTTATTACGTTGATCGTTCAGGCTCCGGTCATTTTTGTTGAGTATCCAGACTCCGGTTATTACGTTGAGCATTCAGGGTCCGGTCAGTTTCATTGAGTATCCAGACTCCGGTTATTACGTTGAGCGTTCAGGGTCCGATCATTTTTGTTGAATATCCAGATTCTGGTTATTACGTTGAGCGTTCAGGCTCCCGTCAGTTTAGTTGAGTATCCAAACTCCGGTTATCACGTTGAGTATTCAGGGTTCGGTCTATTTCGTTGGGTATCCAGACTCCATTTATTACTTTGAGCGTTTAGGCTCCCGTCATTTTCGTTGAGTATCCAGACTCCAGTTATTACGTCGAGCGTTCAGGCTCCGGTCATTTTTGTTGAGTATCCAGACACCGGTTATTACCTTGAGCGTTCAGGCTCTGGTCATTTTTGTTGAGTATCCAGACTCCGGTTATTAAGTTGAGCGTTTGGGCTCCGATCATTTTCGTTGATTATCCAGACTCCGGTTATTACGTTGAGGGTTCAAACTCCGGTCATTTTCGTCGAGTATCCACACTCTGGTCATTACGTTGAGGGTTAAGGCTCCGATCATTTTTGTTGAGTATCCAGACTCCGGTCAATACGTTGAGCGTTCAGGCTCCGACCATTTTTGTTGAGTATCCAGACTCCGGTCATTTTCGTTGAGTATCATAACTCTGGTTATTACATTGAGCGTTCAGGCTCCAGTCAGTTTCATTGAGTATCCAGACTCCGGTCATTACGTTGATCGTTCAAGCTCCGGTCATTTTCGTTGAGTATCTAGACTCCGGTTATTACGTTGAACGTTCAGGCTCCGATCATTTTCGTTGAGTATCCGGACTCCGGTTATTACGTTGAGGGTTCAGACTCTGGTCATTTTCATTGAGTATCTAGACTTCTGCCATTACGTTGAGCGTTCAGGCTCCGGTCATTTTTGTTGAGTATCCAGACTCCGGTTATTACGTTGAGCGTTCAGTCTCCGGTCAGTTTCGTTGAGTATCAAGATTCCGGTTATTACGTTAAGCGTTCAGGCTCCGATCAGTTTCGTTGGGTATCCAGACTCCGGTTATTACGTTGAGCGAGCAGGCTCCGGTCAGTTTTGTTGGGTATCTAGACTCCGGTTATTACGTTGAGCGTTCAGGCTCCGGTCAGTTACGTTGGGTATCCAGACTCCGATTATTACGTTGAGCGTTCAGGCTCTGGTCAGTTTCGTTGGGTATCCAGACTCCGGTTTTACGTTGAGCGTTCAGGCTCCGGTCAGTTTCGTTGGGTATCCAGACTCTGGTTTTTACGTTGAGCGTTCAGGCTCCGGTCAGTTTTGTTGGGTATCCAGACTCCGGTTATTACGTTAAGCGTTCAGGCTCCGGTCAGTTTCGTTGGGTATCCAGACTCCGGTTATTACGCTGAGCGTTCAGGCTCTGGTCAGTTTCGTTGGGTATCCAGACTCTAGTTTTTACGTTGAGATTTCAGGCTCCGGTCAGTTTCGTTGAGTATCCAGACTTCGGTTATTACGTTGAGCGTTCAGGCTCCGGTCAGTTTCGTTGTGTATCCAGACTCCAGTTATTAAGTTGTGCGTTCAGGGTCCGGTCAGTTTCGTTGGGTATCCAGACTCCGGTTATTACGTTGAGCGTTCAGGCTCCGGTCAGTTTTGTTGGGTATCCAGACTCTGGTTTTTACATTTAGCGTTCAGGCTCCGATCAGTTTTGTTGGGTATCCAGACTCCGGTTATTACGTTAAGCGTTCAGGCTCCGGTCAGTTTTGTTGGGTATCCAGACTCCGGTTATTACGTTTGGTGTTCAGGCTCTGGTCAGTTTCGTTGGGTATCCAGACTCTGGTTTTTACGTTGAGATTTCAGGCTCCGGTCAGTTTCGTTGGGTATCCCGACTCCGGTTATTACGTTGAGCGTTTAGGGTCCGGTCAGTTTCGTTGGGTATCTAGACTCCGATTATTACGTTAAACGTTCAGGCTCCGGTCAATTTCGTTGGGTATCCAGACTCCGGTTATTACGTTGAGCTTTTAGGCTCCGGTCAGTTTCGTTTGGTATCCAGACTTCAGTTATTACGTTGAGCGTCCAGGCTCCGGTCAGTTTCGTTGGGTATCCAGACTCCGGTTATTACGTTGAGCGTTCAGGCTCCGGTCAGTTTCGTTGGGTATCCAGACTCTGGTTATTACATTGAATGTTCAGACTCCGGTCAGTTTGGTTGGGTGTCCAGACTCCGGTTATTACGTTGAGCGTTCAGGCTCCGATCATTTTCGTTTAGCATCCAGACTCCAGTTATTACATTGTGCGTTCAGGCTCCGATCAGTTTCGTTGGGTATCCAGACTCCGGTTATTACGTTGAGCGTTCAGGCTCTGTTCAGTTTCGTTGGGTATCCAGACTCCGGTTATTACGTTGAGCGTTCAGGCTCCGGTCAGTTTCGTTGGGTATCCACACTCCGGTTATTACGTTGAGTGTTCAGGCTCCGGTCAGTTTCGTTGGGTATCCAGAATCCGGTTATTACGATGAGCGTTCAGGCTCCGGTCAGTTTCGTTTGGTATCCAGACTTCAGTTATTACGTTGAGCATCCAGGCTCCGGTCAATTTCGTTGGGTATCCAAACTCCGGTTATTACGTTGAGCATTCAGGCTCCGGTCAGTTTCGTTGGGTATCCAGACTCCGGTTATTACGTTGAATGTTCA
This sequence comes from Lathyrus sativus, assembly GCA_963859935.3. NCBI lineage: Eukaryota > Viridiplantae > Streptophyta > Magnoliopsida > Fabales > Fabaceae > Lathyrus > Lathyrus sativus. Next base: position 247,005,576 of record OZ012736.1, on the reverse strand, counting down.
GGCTCCGGTCAGTTTTGTTTGGTATCCAGACTCTAGTTATTACGTTGAGCGTTCAGGCTACGGTCAGTTTCGTTGGGTATCCTGACTCCGGTTATTACGTTGAGCGAGCAGGCTCCGGTCAGTTTCGTTGGGTATCGAGACTCCAGTTATTACGTTGAGCGTTCAGGCTCCGGTCAGTTTCGTTGGGTATCCAGACTCCGGTTATTACGTTGAGCGTTCAGGCTCTGGTCAGTTTCGTTGGGTATCCAGACTCCGGTTTAAACTTTGAGCATTCAGGCTCCGGTCAGTTTTGTTGGGTATCCAGACTCCGGTTATTGAGTTGAGGGTTCAGGGTCCGGTCAGTTTCGTTGGGTATCCAGACTCCGGTTATTACGTTAAGCGTTTAGGCTCCGGTCAGTTTCGTTGGGTATCCAGACTCCGGTTATTACGTTGAGTGAGCAGGCTCCGGTCAGTTTCATTGGGTATCTAGACTCCGGTTATTACGTTGAGCGTTCAGGCTCCGGTCAGTTTCGTTAGGTATCCAGACTCCGATTATTACGTTGAGCGTTCAGGCTCTGGTCAGTTTCGTTGGGTATCCATACTCCGGTTTTTACGTTGAGCGTTCAGGCTCCGGTCAGTTTTGTTGGGTATCCAGACTCCGATTATTACGTTGAGGGTTCAGACTCCGGTCAGTTTCGTTGGGTATCCAGACTCCGGTTATTACGTTGAGCGTTCAGGCTCCGGTCAGTTTCGTTGGGTATCCTAACTCTGGTTTATACGTTGAGATTTCAGGCTCCGGTCAGTTTCGTTGAGTATCAAGATTCCGGTTATTACGTTAAGCGTTCAGGCTCCGATCAGTTTCGTTGGGTATCCAAATTCCGATTATTACGTTGAGCGTTCAGGCTCCGGTCAGTTTCGTTGGGTATCTAGACTCCGGTTATTACGTTGAGCGTTCAGGCTCCGGTCAGTTTCATTGGGTATCCAGACTCCGATTATTACGTTGAGCGTTCAGGCTCTGGTCAGTTTCGTTGGGTATCCAAACTCCGGTTTTTACGTTGAGCGTTCAGGCTCCGGTCAGTTTTGTTGGGTATCCAGACTCTGGTTTTTACGTTGAGCGTTCAGGCTCCGTTCAATTTTGTTGGGTATCCAGACTCCGGTTATTACGTTAAGCGTTCAGGCTCCGGTCAGTTTCGTTGGGTATCCAGACTCTTGTTATTACGTTGAGCGTTCAGGCTCCGGTTAGTTTGGTTGGGTATCCAGACTCCGGTTATTACGTTGAGCGTTCAGGGTCCGGTCAGTTTCGTTGTGTATCCAGACTCCGGTTATTACGTTGATTGTTCAGGCTACAGTCAGTTTCGTTGAGTATCCAGACTCCGGTTATTACATTGAGTGTTCAGGCTCCGGTTAGTTTCTTTGAGTATCCAAATTCCGATTATTACGTTGAGCGTTCAGGCTCCGGTCAATTTTGTTGGGTATCCAGACTCCGGTTATTTCTTTGAGCATCCAGACACCAGTTATTACGTTGTGCGTTCAGGCTCCGGTCAGTTTTGTTGGGTATCCAGACTCCGGTTATTATGTTGAATGCTCAGGCACTGGTCAGTTTCGTTGGGTATCCAGACTCCGGTTATTACGTTGAGCATTCAAGCTCCGGTCAGTTTCGTTGGGTATCCAGACTCCGGTTATTACGTTGAATGTTCAGGCTCCGGTCAGTTTGGTTGGGTGTCGAGACTCCGGTTATTACGTTGTGCGTTCAGGCTCCGATCAGTTTCGTTGGGTATCCAGACTCCGGTTATTACGTTGAGCGTTCAGGCTCCATTCAGTTTCGTTGGGTATCCAGACTCCGGTTTTTACGTTGAGCGTTCAGGCTCCGGTCAGTTTCGTTGGGTATCCAGACTCCGGTTATTACGTTGAGTGAGCAGGCTTCGGTCAGTTTCATTGGGTATCTAGACTCCGGTTATTACGTTGAGCGTTCAGGCTCCGGTCAGTTTCGTTGGGTATCCAGACTCCGATTATTACGTTGAGCGTTCAGGCTCTGGTCAGTTTCGTTGGGTATCCAGACTCCGGTTTTTACTTTTAGCGTTCAGGCTCCGGTCAGTTTTGTTGGGTATCCGGACTCCGGTTATTACGTTAAGCGTTCAGGCTCCGGTCAGTTTCGTTGGGTATCCAGAATCCGGTTATTACGTTGAGCGTTCAGGCTCCGGTCAGTTTCGTTGGGTATCCTAACTCTTGTTTTTATGTTGAGATTTCAGGCTCCGGTCAGTTTCGTTGGGTATCCAGACTCCAGTTATTACATTGTGCGTTCAGGCTCCGGTCAGTTTCGTTGGGTTTCTAGACCCCGGTTATTACGTTGAGCGTTCAGGCTCCGGTCAGTTTCGTTGGGTGTCCTGACTCCGGTTATTACGTTGTACGTTCATGCTCCGGTCAGTTTCGTTGGGTATCCAGACTCCGGTTTTTACGTTGAGCGTTCAAGCTCCGGTCAGTTTTGTTGGGTATCTAGACTCTGGTTTTTACGTTGAGCGTTCAGGCTCTGGTCAGTTTCGTTGGGTATCCAGACTCCGGTTTTTACGTTGAGCGTTCAGGCTCCGGTCAGTTTTGTTGGGTATCCAGACTCTGGTTTTTACGTTGAGCGTTCAGGCTCTGGTCAGTTTCGTTGGGTATCCAGACTCCGGTTATTACGTTGAGCGTTCAGGCACTGGTCTGTTTCGTTGGGTATCCAGACTCTGATTTTTACGTTGAGCGTTCAGGCTCCGGTCAGTTTTGTTGGGTATCAAGACTCTGGTTTTTACGTTGAGCGTTCAGGCTCCGGTCAGTTTCGTTGGGTATCCAGACTCCGGTTATTACGTTAAGCGTTCAGGCTCCGGTCAGTTTCGTTGGGTATCCAGAATCTGGTTATTACGTTGAGTGAGCAGGCTCCAGTCAGTTTCATTGGGTATCTAGACTCCGGTTATTACGTTGAGCGTTCAGGCTCCGGTCAGTTTCGTTGGGTATCCAGACTCCGATTATTACATTGAGCGTTCAGGCTCTGGTCCGTTTCGTTGGGTATCCAGACTCCGGTTTTTACGTTGAGCGTTCAGGCTCCGGTCAGTTTTGTTGGGTATCCAGACTCCGGTTATTACGTTGAGGGTTCAGACTCCGGTCAGTTTCGTTGGGTATCCAGACTCCGGTTATTACGTTGAGCGTTCAGGCTCCGGTCAGTTTCGTTGGGTATCCTAACTCTGGTTTTTACGTTGAGATTTCAGGATCCGGTCAGTTTCGTTGAGTATCAAGATTCTGGTTATTACGTTAAGCGTTCAGGCTCCGATAAGTTTCGTTGGGTATCCAGACTCCGGTTATTACGTTGAGCGAGCAGGCTCCGGTCTGTTTCGTTGGGTATCTAGACTCCGGTTATTACGTTGAGCGTTCAGGCTCCGGTCAGTTTCGTTGGGTATCCAGACTCCGATTATTACGTTGAGCGTTCAGGCTCTGGTCAGTTTCGTTGGGTATCCAGACTCCGGTTTTTACGTTGAGCGTTCAGGCTCCGGTCAGTTTTGTTGGGTATCCAGACTCTGGTTTTTACGTTGAGCGTTCAGGCTCCGGTCAATTTTGTTGGGTATCCAGACTCCGGTTATTACGTTAAGCGTTCAGGCTCCGGTCAGTTTCGTTGGGTATCCAGACTCCGATTATTACGTTGAGCGTTCAGGCTCCGGTTAGTTTCGTTGGGTATCCAGACTCCGGTTATTACGTTGAGCGTTCAGGCTCCGATCAGTTTCGTTGTGTATCCAGACTCCGGTTATTACGTTGATCGTTCAGGCTACAGTCAGTTTCGTTGAGTATCCAGACTCCGGTTATTACATTGAGTGTTCAGGCTCCGGTTAGTTTCTTTGAGTATCCAAATTCCGATTATTACGTTGAGCGTTCAGGCTCCGGTCAATTTTGTTGGGTATCCAGACTCCGATTATTACGTTGAGCGTTCAGGCTCCGATCATTTTTGTTGAGCATCCAGACACCAGTTATTACGTTGTGCGTTCAGGCTCCGGTCAGTTTTGTTGGGTATCCAGACTCCGGTTATTATGTTGAAGGCTCAGGCTCTGGTCAGTTTCGTTGGGTATCCAGACTCCGGTTATTACGTTGAGCGTTCAGGCTCCGGTCAGTTTCGTTGGGTATCCAGACTCCGGTTATTACGTTGAATGTTCTGGCTCCGGTCAGTTTGATTGGGTGTCGAGACTCCGGTTATTACGTTGTGCGTTCAGGCTCCGATCAGTTTCGTTGGGAATCCAGACTCCGGTTATTTATTACGTTGAGCGTTCAGGCTCCGTTCAGTTTCGTTGGGTATCCAGACTCCAATTATTACGTTGAGCGTTCAGGCTCTGGTCCGTTTCGTTGGGTATCCAGACTCCGGTTTTTACGTTGAGCGTTCAGGCTCCGGTCAGTTTTGATGGGTATCCAGACTCCGGTAATTACGTTGAGGGTTCAGACTCCGGTCAGTTTCGTTGGGTATCCAGACTCCGGTTATTACGTTGAGCGTTCAGGCTCCGGTCAGTTTCGTTGGGTATCCTAACTCTGGTTTTTACGTTGAGATTTCAGGCTCCGGTCAGTTTCGTTGAGTATCAAGATTCTGGTTATCACGTTAAGCGTTCAGGCTCCGATCAGTTTCGTTGGGTATCCAGACTCCGGTTATTACATTGAGCGAGCAGGCTCCGGTCTGTTTCGTTGGGTATCTAGACTTCGGTTATTACGTTGAGCGTTCAGGCTCCGGTCAGTTTCGTTGGGTATCCAGACTCCGATTATTACGTTGAGCGTTCAGGCTCTGGTCAGTTTCGTTGGGTATCCAGACTCCGGTTGTTACGTTGAGCGTTCAGGCTCCGGTCAGTTTTGTTGGGTATCCAGACTCTGGTTTTTACGTTGAGCGTTCAGGCTCCGGTCAGTTTTGTTGGGTATCCAGACTCCGGTTATTACGTTAAGCGTTCAGGCTCCGGTCAGTTTCGTTGGGTATCCAGACTCCGGTTATTACGTTGAGCGTTCAGGCTCCGATCAGTTTCGTTGTGTATCCAGACTCCGGTTATTACGTTGATCGTTCAGGCTGCAGTCAGTTTCGTTGAGTATCCAGACTCCGGTTATTACATTGAGTGTTCAGGCTCCGGTTAGTTTCTTTGAGTATCCAAATTCCGATTATTACGTTGAGCGTTCAGGCTCCGGTCAATTTTGTTGGGTATCCAGACTCCGGTTATTACGTTGAGCGTTCAGGCTCCGATCATTTTTGTTGAGCATCCAGACACCAGTTATTACGTTGTGCGTTCAGGCTCCGGTCAGTTTTGTTGGGTATCCAAACTCCGGTTATTATGTTGAAGGCTCAGGCTCTGGTCAGTTTCGTTGGGTATCCAGACTCCGGTTATTACGTTGAGCGTTCAGGCTCCAGTCAGTTTCGTTGGGTATCCAGACTCCGGTTATTACGTTGAATGTTCAGGCTCCGGTCAGTTTGATTGGGTGTCGAGACTCCGGTTATTACGTTGTGCGTTCAGGCTCCGATCAGTTTCGTTGGGTATCCAGACTCCGGTTATTACATTGAGCGTTCAGGCTCCGTTCAGTTTCGTTGGGTATCCAGACTCCGGTTATTACGTTGAGTGAGCAGGCTCCGGTCAGTTTCATTGGGTATCTAGACTACGGTTATTACGTTGAGCGTTCAGGCTCCGGTCAGTTTTGTTGGGTATCCAGACTCCGATTATTACGTTGAGCATTCAGGCTCCGGTCAGTTTCGTTGGGTATCCAGACTCCGGTTTTTACGTTGAGCGTTCAGGCTCCGGTCAGTTTTGTTGGGTATCCAGACTCCGGTTATTACGTTAAGCGTTCAGGCTCCGGTCAGTTTCGTTGGGTATCCAGACTCCGGTTGTTACGTTGAGCGTTCAGGCTCCGGTCAGTTTCGTTGGGTATCCTAACTCTGGTTTTTACGGTGAGATTTCAGGCTCCGGTCAGTTTCGTTGGGTATCCAGACTCCAGTTATTACGTTGTGCGTTCAGGCTCCGGTCAGTTTCGTTGGGTATCCAGACTCCAGTTATTACGTTGTGCGTTCAGGCTCCGGTCAGTTTCGTTGGGTATCTAGACCCCGGTTATTACGTTGTACGTTCATGCTCCGGTCAGTTTCGTTGGGTGTCCTGACTCCGGTTATTACGTTGTACGTTCATGCTCCGGTCAGTTTCGTTGGGTATCCAGACTTCGGTTTTTACGTTGAGCGTTCAGGCTCCGGTCAGTTTTGTTGGGTATCTAGACTCTGGTTTTTACGTTGAGCGTTCAGGCTCTGGTCAGTTTCGTTGGGTATCCAGACTCCGGTTTTTACGTTGAGCGTTCAGGCTCCGGTCAGTTTTGTTGGGTATCCAGACTCTGGTTTTTACGTTGAGCGTTCAGGCTCTGGTCAGTTTCGTTGGGTATCCAGACTCCGGTTATTACGTTGAGCGTTCAGGCTCTGGTCAGTTTCGTTGGGTATCCAGACTCTGATTTTTACGTTGAGCGTTCAGGCTCCGGTCAGTTTTGTTGGGTATCCAGACTCTGGTTTTTACGTTGAGCGTTCAGGCTCCGGTCAGTTTCGTTGGGTATCCAGACTCCGGTTATTACGTTAAGCGTTCAGGCTCCGGTCAGTTTCGTTGGGTATCCAGACTCCGGTTATTACGTTGAGTGAGCAGGCTCCGGTCAGTTTCATTGGGTATCTAGACTCCGGTTTTTACGTTGAGCGTTCAGGCTCCGGTCAGTTTTGTTGGGTATCCAGACTCCGATTATTACGTTGAGCGTTCAGGCTCTGGTCCGTTTCGTTGGGTATCCAGACTCCGGTTTTTACGTTGAGCGTTCAGGCTCCGGTCAGTTTTGTTGGGTATCCAGACTCCAGTTATTACGTTGAGGGTTCAGACTCCGGTCAGTTTCGTTGGGTATCCAGACTCCGGTTATTACGTTGAGCGTTCAGGCTCCGGTCAGTTTCGTTGGGTATCCTAACTCTGGTTTTTACGTTGAGATTTCAGGCTCCGGTCAGTTTCGTTGAGTATCAAGATTCTGGTTATTACGTTAAGCGTTCAGGCTCCGATCAGTTTCGTTGGGTATCCAGACTCCGGTTATTACGTTGAGCGAGCAGGCTCCGGTCAGTTTCGTTGGGTATCTAAACTCCGGTTATTACGTCTAGCGTTCAGGCTCCGGTCAGTTTCGTTGGGTATCCAGACTCCGATTATTACGTTGAGCGTTCAGGCTCTGGTCAGTTTCGTTGGGTATCCAGACTCCGGTTTTTACGTTGAGCGTTCAGGCTCCGGTCAGTTTTGTTGGGTATCCAGACTCTGGTTTTTACGTTGAGCGTTCAGGCTCCGGTCAGTTTTGTTGGGTATCCAGACTCCGGTTATTACGTTAAGCGTTCAGGCTCCGGTCAGTTTCGTTGGGTATCCAGACTCCGGTTATTACGTTGAGCGTTCAGGCTCCGGTTAGTTTCGTTGGGTATCCAGACTCCGGTTATTACGTTGAGCGTTCAGGCTCCGATCAGTTTTGTTGTGTATCCAGACTCCGGTTATTACGTTGATCGTTCAGGCTACAGTCAGTTTCGTTGAGTATCCAGACTCCTGTTATTACATTGAGTGTTCAGGCTCCGGTTAGTTTCTTTGAGTATCCAAATTCCGATTATTACGTTGAGCGTTCAGGCTCCGGTCAATTTTGTTGGGTATCCAGACTCCGGTTATTACGTTGAGCGTTCAGGCTCCTATCATTTTTGTTGAGCATCCAGACACCAGTTATTACGTTGTGCGTTCAGGCTCCGGTCAGTTTTGTTGGGTATCCAGACTCCGGTTATTATGTTGAATGCTCAGGCTCTGGTCAGTTTCGTTGGGTATCCAGACTCCGGTTATTACGTTGAGCATTCAGGCTCCGGTCAGTTTTGTTGGGTATCCAGACTCCGGTTATTACGTTGAATGTTCAGGCTCCGGTCAGTTTGGTTGGGTGTCGAGACTCCGGTTATTACGTTGTGCGTTCAGGCTCCGATCAGTTCTGTTGGGTATCCAGACTCCGGTTATTCCGTTGAGCGTTCAGGCTCCGTTCAGTTTCGTTGGGTATCCAGACTCCGGTTTTTACGTTGAGCGTTCAGGCTCCGGTCAGTTTCGTTGGGTATCCAGACTCCGGTTATTACGTTGAGTGAGCAGGCTCCGGTCAGTTTCATTGGGTATCTAGACTCCGGTTATTACGTTGAGCGTTCAGGCTCCGGTCAGTTTCGTTGGGTATCCAGACTCCGATTATTACGTTGAGCGTTCAGGCTCTGGTCAGTTTCGTTGGGTATCCAGACTCCGGTTTTTACGTTGAGCGTTCAAGCTCCGGTCAGTTTTGTTGGGTATCCAGACTCCGGTTATTACGTTGAGCGTTCAGGCTCCGGTCAGTTTCGTTGGGTATCCTAACTCTGGTTTTTACGTTGAGATTTCAGGCTCCGGTCAGTTTCGTTGGGTATCCAGACTCCAGTTATTACGTTGTGCGTTCAGGCTCCGGTCAGTTTCGTTGGGTATCTAGACCCCGGTTATTACGTTGAGCGTTCAGGCTCCGGTCAGTTTCGTTGGGTGTCCTGACTCCGGTTATTACGTTGTACGTTCATGCTCCGGTCAGTTTCGTTGGGTATCCAGACTCCGGTTTTTACATTGAGCGTTCAGGCTCCGGTTAGTTTTGTTGGGTATCTAGACTCTGGTTTTTACGTTGAGCGTTCAGGCTCTGGTCAGTTTCGTTGGGTATCCAGACTCCGGTTTTTACGTTGAGCGTTCAGGCTCCGGTCAGTTTTGTTGGGTATCCAGACTCTGGTTTTTACGTTGAGCGTTCAGGCTCTGGTCAGTTTCGTTGGGTATCCAGACTACGGTTATTACGTTGAGCGTTCAGGCTCTGGTCAGTTTCGTTGGGTATCCAGACTCCAGTTATTACGTTGTGCGTTCAGGCTCCGGTCAGTTTCGTTGGGTATCTAGACCCCGGTTATTACGTTGAGCGTTCAGGCTCCGGTCAGTTTCGTTGGGTGTCCTGACTCCGGTTATTACGTTGTACGTTCATGCTCCGGTCAGTTTCGTTGGGTATCCAGACTTCGGTTTTTACGTTGAGCGTTCAGGCTCCGGTCAGTTTTGTTGGGTATCTAGACTCTGGTTTTTACGTTGAGCGTTCAGGCTCTGGTCAGTTTCGTTGGGTATCCAGACTCCGGTTTTTACGTTGAGCGTTTAGGCTCCGGTCAGTTTTGTTGGGTATCCAGACTCTGGTTTTTACGTTGAGCGTTCAGGCTCTAATCAGTTTCGTTGGGTATCCAGACTCCGGTTATTACGTTGAGCGTTCAGGCTCTGGTCAGTTTCGCTGGGTATCCAGACTCTGATTTTTACGTTGAGCGTTCAGGCTCCGGTCAGTTTTGTTGGGTATCCAGACTCTGGTTTTTACGTTGAGCGTTCAGGCTCCGGTCAGTTTTGTTGGGTATCCAGACTCCGGTTATTACGTTAAGCGTTCAGGCTCTGGTCAGTTTCGTTGGGTATCCAGACTCCGGTTATTACGTTGAGCGTTCAAGCTCCGGTCAGTTTCGTTGTGTATCCAGACTCCGGTTATTACGTTGATCGTTCAGGCTACAGTCAGTTTCGTTGAGTATCCAGACTCCGGTTATTACATTGAGTGTTCAGGCTCCGGTAAGTTTCTTTGAGTATCCAAATTCCGATTATTACGTTGAGCGTTCAGGCTCCGGTCAGTTTTGTTGGGTATCCAGACTCTGGTTTTTACGTTGAGCGTTCAGGCTCTGGTCAGTTTCGTTGGGTATCCAGACTCCGGTTTTTACGTTGAGCGTTCAGGCTCCGGTCAGTTTCGTTTGGTATCCATACTTCAGTTATTAAGTTGAGCATCCAGGCTCCGGTCAATTTCGTTGGGTATCCAAACTCCGGTTATTACGTTGAGCGTTCAGGCTCCGGTCAGTTTCGTTGGGTATCCAGACTCCGGTTATTACGTTGAATGTTCAGGCTCCGGTCAGTTTTGTTTGGTATCCAGACTCCAGTTATTATGTTGAGCGTTCAGGCTCCGGTCAGTTTCGTTGGGTATCCAGACTCCGGTTATTACGTTGAGCGAGCGGGCTCCGGTCAGTTTCGTTGGGTATCGAGACTCCAGTTATTACGTTGAGCGTTCAGGCTCCGGTCAGTTTCGTTGGGTATCCAGACTCCGGTTATTACGTTGAGCGTTCAGGCTCTGGTCAGTTTCGTTGGGTATCCAGACTCCGGTTTTAACGTTGAGCGTTCAGGCTCCAGTCAATTTTGTTGGGTATCCAGACTCCGGTTATTGAGTTGAGGGTTCAGGCTCCGGTCAGTTTCGTTGGGTATCAAGACTCCGGTTTTTACGTTAAGCGTTCAGGCTCCGGTCAGTTTCGTTGGGTATCCAGACTCCGGTTATTACGTTGAGCGAGCAGGCTCCGGTCAGTTTCGTTGGGTATCTAGACTCCGGTTATTACGTTGAGTGTTCAGGCTCCGGTCAGTTTCGTTGGGTATCCAGACTCCGATTATTACGTTGAGCGTTCAGGCTCTGGTCAGTTTCGTTGGGTATCCAGACTCCGGTTTTTACGTTGAGCGTTCAGGCTCCGGTCAGTTTTGTTGGGTAACCAGACTCTGGTTTTTACGTTGAGCGTTCAGGCTCCGGTCAGTTTTGTTGGGCATCCAGACTCCGGTTATTACGTTAAGCGTTCAGGCTCCGGTCAGTTTCGTTGGGTATCCAGACTCCGGTTATTACGTTGAGCGTTCAGGCTCTGGTCAGTTTTGTTGGATATCCAGACTCTGGTTTTTACGTTGAGACTTCAGGCTCCGGTCAGTTTCGTTGGGTATCCAGACTCCAGTTATTACGTTGTGCGTTCAGGCTCCGGTCAGTTTTGTTGGGTATCCAGACTCAGCTTATTACGTTAAGCATTCAGGCTCCAGTCAGTTTCGTTGGGTGTCCTGACTCCGGTTATTACGTTGTACGTTCATGCTCCGGTCAGTTTCGTTGGGTATCCAGACTCCGCTTTTTACGTTGAGCGTTCAGGCTCCGGTCAGTTTTTTTGGGTATCCAGACTCTGGTTTTTACGTTGAGCGTTCAGGCTCTGGTCAGTTTCGTTGGGTATCCAGACTCCGGTTTTTACGTTGAGCGTTCAGGCTCCGGTCAGTTTTGTTGGGTATCCAGACTCTGGTTTTTACGTTGAGCGTTCAGGCTCCGGTCAGTTTTGTTGGGTATCCAGACTCCGGTTATTACGTTAAGCGTTCAGGCTCCGGTCAGTTTCGTTGGGTATCCAGACTCCGGTTATTACGTTGAGCGTTCAGGCTCTGGTCAGTTTCGTTGGGTATCCAGACTCTGGTTTTTACGTTGAGCGTTCAGGCTCCGGTCAGTTTTGTTGGGTATCCAGACTCTGGTTTTTACGTTGAGCGTTCAGGCTCCGGTCAGTTTTGTTGGGTATCCAGACTCCGGTTATTACGTTAAGCGTTCAGGCTCCGGTCAGTTTCGTTGGGTATCCAGACTCCGGTTATTACGTTGAGCGTTCAGGCTCCGGTCAGTTTCGTTGTGTATCCAGACTCCAGTTATTACGTTGATCGTTCAGGCTCCAGTCAGTTTCGTTGAGTATCCAGACTCCGGTTATTACATTGAGTGTTCAGGCTCCGGTTAGTTTCGTTGAGTATCCAAATTCCGGTTATTACGTTGAGCGTTCAGGCTCCGGTCAATTTTGTTGGGTATCCAGACTCCGGTTATTACGTTGAGCGTTCAGGCTCCGATCATTTTTGTAGAGCATCCAGACACCAGTTATTAAGTTGAGCGTTCAGGCTCCGGTCAGTTTAGTTGGGTATCCAGACTCCGGTTATTACGTTGAATGCTCAGGCTCCGGTCAGTTTCGTTGGGTATCCAGACTCCGGTTATTACGTTGAGCGTTCAGGCTCCGGTCAGTTTCGTTGGGTATCCTAACTCTGGTTTTTACGTTGAGATTTCAGGCTCCGGTCAGTTTCATTGAGTATCAAGATTCTGGTTATTACGTTAAGCGTTCAGGCTCCGATCAGTTTCGTTGGGTATCCAGACTCCGGTTATTACGTTGAGCGAGCAGGCTCCGGTCAGTTTCGTTGGGTATCTAAACTCTGGTTATTACGACTAGCGTTCAGGCTCCGGTCAGTTTCGTTGGGTATCCAGACTCCGATTATTACGTTGAGCGTTCAGGCTCTGGTCAGTTTCGTTGGGTATCCAGACTCCGGTTTTTACGTTGAGCGTTCAGGCTCCGGTCAGTTTTGTTGGGTATCCAGACTCTGGTTTTTACGTTGAGCGTTCAGGCTCCGGTCAGTTTTGTTGGGTATCCAGACTCCGGTTATTACGTTAAGCGTTCAGGCTCCGGTCAGTTTCGTTGGGTATCCAGACTCCGGTTATTACGTTGAGCGTTCAGGCTCCGGTTAGTTTCGTTGGGTATCCAGACTCCGGTTATTACGTTGAGCGTTCAGGCTCCGATCAGTTTCGTTGTGTATCCAGACTCCGGTTATTACGTTGATCGTTCAGGCTACAGTCAGTTTCGTTGAGTATCCAGACTCCGGTTATTACATTGAGTGTTCAGGCTCCGGTTAGTTTCTTTGAGTATCCAAATTCCGATTATTACGTTGAGCGTTCAGGCTCCGGTCAATTTTGTTGGGTATCCAGACTCGGTTATTACGTTGAGCGTTCAGGCTCCGATCATTTTTGTTGAGCATCCAGACACCAGTTATTACGTTGTGCGTTCAGGCTCCGGTCAGTTTTGTTGGGTATCTAGACTCCGGTTATTATGTTGAATGCTCAGGCTCTGGTCAGTTTCGTTGGGTATCCAGACTCCGGTTATTACGTTGAGCGTTCAGGCTCCGGTCAGTTTCGTTGGGTATCCAGACTCCGGTTATTACGTTGAATGTTCAGGCTCCGGTCAGTTTGGTTGGGTGTCGAGACTCCGGTTATTACGTTGTGCGTTCAGGCTCCGATCAGTTTTGTTGGGTATCCAGACTCCGGTTATTCCGTTGAGCGTTCAGGCTCCGTTCAGTTTCGTTGGGTATCCAGACTCCGGTTTTTACGTTGAGCGTTCAGGCTCCGGTCAGTTTCGTTGGGTATCCAGACTCCGGTTATTACGTTGAGTGAGCAGGCTCCGGTCAGTTTCATTGGGTATCTAGACTCCGGTTATTACGTTGAGCGTTCAGGCTCCGGTCAGTTTCGTTGGGTATCTAGATTCCGATTATTACGTTGAGCGTTCAGGCTCTGGTCAGTTTCGTTGGGTATCCAGACTCCGGTTTTTACGTTGAGCGTTCAGGCTCCGGTCAGTTTTGTTGGGTATCCAGACTCCGGTTATTACGTTGAGCGTTCAGGCTCCGGTCAGTTTCGTTGGGTATCCTAACTCTGGTTTTTACGTTGAGATTTCAGGCTCCGGTCAGTTTCGTTGGGTATCCAGACTCCAGTTATTACGTTGTGCGTTCAGGCTCCGGTCAGTTTCGTTGGGTATCTAGACCCCGGTTATTACGTTGAGCGTTCAGGCTCCGGTCAGTTTCGTTGGGTGTCCTGACTCCGGTTATTACGTTGTACGTTCATGCTCCGGTCAGTTTCGTTGGGTATCCAGACTCCGGTTTTTACATTGAGCGTTCAGGCTCCGGTCAGTTTTGTTGGGTATCTAGACTCTGGTTTTTACGTTGAGCGTTCAGGCTCTGGTCAGTTTCGTTGGGTATCCAGACTCCGGTTTTTACGTTGAGCGTTCAGGCTCCGGTCAGTTTTGTTGGGTATCCAGACTCTGGTTTTTACGTTGAGCGTTCAGGCTCTGGTCAGTTTCGTTGGGTATCCAGACTCCGGTTATTACGTTGAGCGTTCAGGCTCTGGTCAGTTTCGTTGGGTATCCAGACTCTGATTTTTACGTTGAGCGTTCAGGCTCCGGTCAGTTTTGTTGGGTATCCAGACTTTGGTTTTTACGTTGAGCGTTCAGGCTCCGGTCAGTTTTGTTGGGTATCCAGACTCCGGTTATTACGTTAAGCGTTCAGGCTCTGGTCAGTTTCGTTGGGTATCCAGACTCCGGTTATTACGTTGAGCGTTCAAGCTCCGGTCAGTTTCGTTGTGTATCCAGACTCCGGTTATTACGTTGATCGTTCAGGCTACAGTCAGTTTCGTTGAGTATCCAGACTCCGGTTATTACATTGAGTGTTCAGGCTCCGGTAAGTTTCTTTGAGTATCCAAATTCCGATTATTACGTTGAGCGTTCAGGCTCCGGTCAGTTTTGTTGGGTATCCAGACTCTGGTTTTTACGTTGAGCGTTCAGGCTCTGGTCAGTTTCGTTGGGTATCCAGACTCCGGTTTTTACGTTGAGCGTTCAGGCTCCGGTCAGTTTCGTTTGGTATCCATACTTCAGTTATTAAGTTGAGCATCCAAGCTCCGGTCAATTTCGTTGGGTATCCAAACTCCGGTTATTACGTTGAGCGTTCAGGCTCCGGTCAGTTTCGTTGGGTATCCAGACTCCGGTTATTACGTTGAATGTTCAGGCTCCGGTCAGTTTTGTTTGGTATCCAGACTCCAGTTATTATGTTGAGCGTTCAGGCTCCGGTCAGTTTCGTTGGGTATCCAGACTCCGGTTATTACGTTGAGCGAGCGGGCTCCGGTCAGTTTCGTTGGGTATCGAGACTCCAGTTATTACGTTGAGCGTTCAGGCTCCGGTCAGTTTCGTTGGGTATCCAGACTCCGGTTATTACGTTGAGCGTTCAGGCTCTGGTCAGTTTCGTTGGGTATCCAGACTCCGGTTTTAACGTTGAGCGTTCAGGCTCCAGTCAATTTTGTTGGGTATCCAGACTCCGGTTATTGAGTTGAGGGTTCAGGCTCCGGTCAGTTTCGTTGGGTATCAAGACTCCGGTTTTTACGTTAAGCGTTCAGGCTCCGGTCAGTTTCGTTGGGTATCCAGACTCCGGTTATTACGTTGAGCGAGCAGGCTCCGGTCAGTTTCGTTGGGTATCTAGACTCCGGTTATTACGTTGAGTGTTCAGGCTCCGGTCAGTTTCGTTGGGTATCCAGACTCCGATTATTACGTTGAGCGTTCAGGCTCTGGTCAGTTTCGTTGGGTATCCAGACTCCGGTTTTTACGTTGAGCGTTCAGGCTCCGGTCAGTTTTGTTGGGTAACCAGACTCTGGTTTTTACGTTGAGCGTTCAGGCTCCGGTCAGTTTTGTTGGGCATCCAGACTCCGGTTATTACGTTAAGCGTTCAGGCTCCGGTCAGTTTCGTTGGGTATCCAGACTCCGGTTATTACGTTGAGCGTTCAGGCTCTGGTCAGTTTTGTTGGATATCCAGACTCTGGTTTTTACGTTGAGACTTCAGGCTCCGGTCAGTTTCGTTGGGTATCCAGACTCCAGTTATTACGTTGTGCGTTCAGGCTCCGGTCAGTTTTGTGTGGTATCCAGACTCAGGTTATTACGTTAAGCATTCAGGCTCCGGTCAGTTTCGTTGGGTGTCCTGACTCCGGTTATTACGTTGTACGTTCATGCTCCGGTCAGTTTCGTTGGGTATCCAGACTCCGCTTTTTACGTTGAGCGTTCAGGCTCCGGTCAGTTTTGTTGGGTATCCAGACTCTGGTTTTTACGTTGAGCGTTCAGGCTCTGGTCAGTTTCGTTGGGTATCCAGACTCCGGTTTTTACATTGAGCGTTCAGGCTCCGGTCAGTTTTGTTGGGTATCCAGACTCTGGTTTTTACGTTGAGCGTTCAGGCTCCGGTCAGTTTTGTTGGGTATCCAGACTCCGGTTATTACGTTAAGCGTTCAGGCTCCGGTCAGTTTCGTTGGGTATCCAGACTCCGGTTATTACGTTGAGCGTTCAGGCTCTGGTCAGTTTCGTTGGGTATCCAGACTCTGGTTTTTACGTTGAGCGTTCAGACTCCGGTCAGTTTTATTGGGTATCCAGACTCTGGTTTTTACGTTGATTGTTCAGGCTCCGGTCAGTTTTGTTGGGTATCCAGACTCCGGTTATTACGTTAAGCGTTCAGGCTCCGGTCAGTTTCGTTGGGTATCCAGACTCCGGTTATTACGTTGAGCGTTCAGGCTCCGGTCAGTTTCGTTGTGTATCCAGACTCCAGTTATTACGTTGATCGTTCAGGCTCCAGTCAGTTTCGTTGAGTATCCAGACTCCGGTTATTACATTGAGTATTCAGGCTCCGGTTAGTTTCGTTGAGTATCTAAATTCCGGTTATTACGTTGAGCGTTCAGGCTCCGGTCAATTTTGTTGGGTATCCAGACTCCGGTTATTACGTTGAGCGTTCAGGCTCCGATCATTTTTATAGAGCATCCAGACACCAGTTATTAAGTTGAGCGTTCAGGCTCCGGTCAGTTTTGTTGGGTATCCAGACTCCGGTTATTACGTTGAATGCTCAGGCTCCGGTCAGTTTCGTTGGGTATCCAGACTCCGGTTATTACGTTGAGCGTTCAGGCTCCGGTCAGTTTCGTTGGGTATCCAGACTCCGGTTATTACGTTGAATGTTCAGGCTCCGGTCAGTTTGGTTGGGTGTCCAGACTCCGGTTATTACGTTGAGCGTTCAGGCTCCGATCATTTTTGTTGAGCATCATGACTCCAGTTATTACGTTGTGCGTTCAGGCTCCGGTCAGTTTCGTTGGGTATCCAGACTTCGGTTATTACGTTGAGCGTTCAGGCTCCGTTCAGTTTCGTTGGGTATCCAGCCTCCGGTTATTACGTTGAGCGTTCAGGCTCCGGTCAGTTTCGTTGGGTATCCAGACTCCGGTTATTACGTTGAGCGTTCAGGCTCTGGTCAGTTTTGTTGGATATCCAGACTCTGGTTTTTACGTTGAGACTTCAGGCTCCGGTCAGTTTCGTTGGGTATCCAGACTCCAGTTATTACGTTGTGCGTTCAGGCTCCGGTCAGTTTTGTTGGGTATCCAGACTCAGGTTATTACGTTAAGCATTCAGGCTCCGGTCAGTTTCGTTGGGTGTCCTGACTCCGGTTATTACGTTGTACGTTCATGCTCCGGTCAGTTTCGTTGGGTATCCAGACTCCGCTTTTTACGTTGAGCGTTCAGGCTCCGGTCAGTTTTGTTGGGTATCCAGACTCTGGTTTTTACGTTGAGCGTTCAGGCTCTGGTCAGTTTCGTTGGGTATCCAGACTCCGGTTTTTACGTTGAGCGTTCAGGCTCCGGTCAGTTTTGTTGGGTATCCAGACTCTGGTTTTTACGTTGAGCGTTCAGGCTCCGGTCAGTTTTGTTGGGTATCCAGACTCCGGTTATTACGTTAAGCGTTCAGGCTCCGGTCAGTTTCGTTGGGTATCCAGACTCCGGTTATTACGTTGAGCGTTCAGGCTCTGGTCAGTTTCGTTGGGTATCCAGACTCTGGTTTTTACGTTGAGCGTTCAGGCTCCGGTCAGTTTTATTGGGTATCCAGACTCTGGTTTTTACGTTGATTGTTCAGGCTCCGGTCAGTTTTGTTGGGTATCCAGACTCCGGTTATTACGTTAAGCGTTCAGGCTCTGGTCAATTTTGTTGGGTATCCAGACTCCGGTTATTACGTTGAGCGTTCAGGCTCCGATCATTTTTGTAGAGCATCCAGACACCAGTTATTAAGTTGAGCGTTCAGGCTCCGGTCAGTTTTGTTGGGTATCCAGACTCCGGTTATTACGTTGAATGCTCAGGCTCCGGTCAGTTTCGTTGGGTATCCAGACTCCGGTTATTACGTTGAGCGTTCAGGCTCCGGTCAGTTTCGTTGGGTATCCAGACTCCGGTTATTACGTTGAATGTTCAGGCTCCGGTCAGTTTGGTTGGGTGTCCAGACTCCGGTTATTACGTTGAGCGTTCAGGCTCCGATCATTTTTGTTGAGCATCATGACTCCAGTTATTACGTTGTGCGTTCAGGCTCCGATCAGTTTCGTTGGGTATCCAGACTTCGGTTATTACGTTGAGCGTTCAGGCTCCGTTCAGTTTCGTTGGGTATCCAGCCTCCGGTTATTACGTTGAGCGTTCAGGCTCCGGTCAGTTTCGTTGGGTATCCACACTCCGGTTATTACGTTGAGCATTCAGGCTCCGGTCAGTTTCGTTGGGTATCCAGACTCCGGTTATTACGATGAGCGTTCAGGCTCCAGTCAGTTTCATTTGGTATCCAGACTTCAGTTATTACATTGAGCATCCAGGCTTCGGTCAATTTCGTTGGGTATCCAAACTCCGGTTATTACGTTGAGCGTTCAGGCTCCGGTCAGTTTCGTTGGGTATCCAGACTCCGGTTATTACGTTGAATGTTCATGCTCCGGTCAGTTTTGTTTGGTATCCAGACTCCAGTTATTACGTTGAGCGTTCAGGCTCCGGTCAGTTTCGTTGGGTATCCAGACTCAGGTTATTACATTGAGCGAGCAGGCTCCGGTCAATTTCGTTGGGTATCTAGACTCCGGTTATTACGTTGAGCGTTCAGGCTCCGGTCAGTTTCGTTGAGTATCCAAATTCCGGTTATTAAGTTGAGCGTTCAGGCTCCGGTCAATTTTGTTGGGTATCCAGACTCCGGTTATTACGTTGAGCGTTCAGGCTCCGATCATTTTTGTTGAGCATCCAGACACCAGTTATTACGTTGTGCGTTCAGGCTCTAGTCAGTTTCGTTGGGTATCCAGACTCCGGTTATTACGTTGAGCGTTCAGGCTCCGTTCAGTTTCGTTGGGTATCCAGACTCCGGTTATTGCGTTGAGCTTTCAGGCTCCCGGCAGTTTCGATGGGTATCCACACTCCGGTTATTACGTTGAGCGTTCAGGCTCCGGTCAGTTTCGTTGGTATCCAGACTCCGGTTATTACAATGAGCGTTCAGGCTCCGGTCAGTTTCGTTTGGTATCCAGACTTCAGTTATTACGTTGAGCATCCAGGCTCCGGTCAATTTCGTTGGGTATCCAAACTCCGGTTATTACGTTGAGCGTTCAGGCTCCGGTCAGTTTCGTTGGGTATCTAGACTCCGGTTATTACGTTGAATGTTAAGGCTCCGGTCAGTTTTGTTTGGTATCCAGACTCTAGTTATTACGTTGAGCGTTTAGGCTCCGGTCAGTTTCGTTGGGTATCCAGACTCCGGTTATTACATTGAGCGAGCAGGCTCCGGTCAGTTTCGTTGGGTATCTAGACTCCGGTTATTACGTTGAGCGTTCAGGCTCCGGTCAGTTTCGTTGGGTATCCAGACTCCGGTTATTACGTTGAGCGTTCAGGCTCCGGTCAGTTTCGTTGGGTATCCAGACTCCGGTTTTTACGATGAGCGTTCAGGCTCCGGTCAGTTTTCTTGGGTATCCAGACTCCGGTTATCGAGTTGATGGTTCAGGCTCCGGTCAGTTTGTTTGGGTATCCAGACTCCAGTTATTACGTTAAGCGTTCAGGCTCCGGTCAGTTTCGTTGGGTATCCAGACTCCGGTTATTTCGTTGAGCGAGCAGGCTCCGGTCAGTTTCGTTGGGTATCTAGACTCCGGTTATTATGTTGAGCGTTCAGGCTCCGGTCAGTTTTGTTGGGTATCCAGACTCCGATTTTTACGTTGAGCGTTCAGGCTCCGGTCAGTTTTGTTGGGTATCCAGACTCCGGTTATTACGTTGAGCGTTCAGGCTCTGGTCAGTTTCGTTGGGTATCCAGACTCTGGTTTTTACGTTTAGATTTCAGGCTCCGGTCAGTTTCGTTGGGTATCCAGACTCCAGTTATTACGTTGTGCGTTCAGGCTCCGGTCAGTTTCGTTGGGTATCCAGACTCCGGTTATTACGTTGAGCGTTCAGGCTCTGGTTCAGTTTCGTTGGGTGTCCTGACTCCGGTTATTACGTTGTGCGTTCATGCTCCGGTCAGTTTCGTTGGGTATCCAGACTCCGGTTTTTATGTTGAGCGTTCAGGCTCCGGTCAGTTTTGTTGGGTATCCAGACTCTGGTTTTTACATTGAGCGTTCAGGCACTGGTCAATTTCGTTGGGTATCCAGACTCCGGTTTTTACATTGAGCGTTCAGGCTCCGGTCAGTTTTGTTGGGTATCCAGACTCTGGTTTTTACGTTGAGCGTTCAGGCTCCGGTCAGTTTTGTTGGGTATCCAGACTCCGGTTATTACGTTAAGCGTTCAGGCTCCGGTCAATTTCGTTGGGTATCCAGACTCCTGTTATTACGTTGAGCGTTCAGGCTCCGGTTAGTTTCGTTGTGTATCCAGACTCCGGTTATTACGTTGATCGTTCAGGCTCCAGTCAGTTTCGTTGAGTATCCAGACTTCGGTTATTACATTGAGTGTTCAGGCTCCGGTTAGTTTCGTTGAGTATCCAAATTCCGGTTATTACGTTGAGCGTTCAGGCTCCGGTCAATTTTGTTGGGTATCCAGACTCCGGTTATTACGTTGAGCGTTCAGGCTCCGATCATTTTTGTTGAGCATCCAGACACCAGTTATTACGTTGTGCGTTCAGGCTCCGGTCAGTTTCGTTGGGTATCCAGACTCCGGTTATTACGTTGAATGCTCAGGCTCCGATCAGTTTCGTTGGGTGTCCAGACTCCGGTTATTACGTTGAGCGTTTAGGCTCCAGTTAGTTTCGTTGGGTATCTAGACTCCGGTTATTACGTTAAACGTTCAGGCTCCGGTCAATTTCGTTGGGTATCCAGACTCCGGTTATTACATTGAGCGTTTAGGATCCGGTCAGTTTCGTTTGGTATCCAGACTTCAGTTAATACGTTGAACGTCCAGGCTCCGGTCAGTTTCGTTGGGTATCCAGACTCCGGTTATTACGTTGAGCGTTCAGGCTCCGGTCAGTTTCGTTGGGTATCCAGACTCAGGTTATTACCTTGAATATTCAGGCTCTGGTCAGTTTGGTTGGGTGTCCAGACTCCGGTTATTACGTTGAGCGTTCAGGCTCCGATCATTTTCGTTGAGCATCCAGACTCCAGTTATTACGTTGTGCGTTTAGGCTCCGATCAGTTTCGTTGTGTATCCAGACTCCGGTTATTACGTTGAGCGTTCAGGCTCCGTTCAGTTTCGTTGGGTATCCAGACTCCGGTTATTACGTTGAGCGTTCAGGCTCTGGTCAGTTTTGTTGGGTATCCAGACTCCGGTTTTTACGTTGAGCGTTCAGGCTCCGGTCAGTTTTGTTGGGTATCCAGACTCCGGTTATTGAGTTGAGGGTTCAGGCTCCGGTCAGTTTCGTTGGGTATCCAGACTCCGGTTATCACGTTAAGCGTTCAGGCTCCGGTCAGTTTCGTTGGGTATCCAGACTCCTGTTATTACCTTGAGCGAGCAGGCTCCGGTCAGTTTCGTTGGGTATCCAGACTCCGGTTATTACGTTGAGCGTTTAGGCTCCGGTCAGTTTCGTTGGGTATCTAGACTCTGGTTATTACATTAAACGTTCAGGCTCCGGTCAATTTCGTTGGGTATCCAGACTCCGGTTATTACGTTGAGCGTTTAGGCTCCGGTCAGTTTCGTTTGGTATCCAAACATCAGTTATTACGTTGAACGTCCAGGCTCCGGTCAGTTTCGTTGGGTATCTAGACTCCGGTTATTACGTTGAGCGTTCAGGCTCCGGTCAGTTTCGTTAGGTATCCAGACTCCGGTTATTACGTTGAATGTCCAGGCTCCGGTCAGTTTGGTTGGGTGTCCAGACTCCGGTTATTACGTTGAGCGTTCAGGCTCAGATCATTTTCGTTGAGCATCCAGACTCCAGTTATTACATTGTGCGTTCAGGCTCCGATCAGTTTCGTTGGGTATCCAGACTCCGGTTATTATGTTGAGCGTTCAGGCTCCGTTCAGTTTCGTTGGGTATCCACACTCTGGTTATTACGTTGAGCGTTCAGGCTCCGGTCAGTTTCGTTGTGTATCCAGACTCCAGTTATTACGTTGTGCGTTCAGGGTCCGGTCAGTTTCGTTGTGTATCCAGACTCCGGTTATTACGTTCAGCGTTCGGGCTCCGGTCAGTTTCGTTGGGTATCCAGACTCCGGTTATTACTTTGAGCGTTCAAGCTCCGTTTAGTTTCGTTGGGTATCCAGACTCCGGTTATTACGTTGTGCGTTCAGGCTCCGGTCAGTTTCTTTGTGTATCCAGACTCCGGTTATTACGTTGATCGTTCAGGCTCCAGTCAGTTTCGTTGAGTATCCAGACTCCGGTTATTACATTGAGCGTTCAGGCTCCGGTTAGTTTCGTTGAGTATCCAGACTCCGGTTATTACGTTGAACGTTCAGGCTCCGGTCAGTTTTGTTGGGTATCCAGACTCCGGTTATTACGTTTAGCGTTCAGGCCCTTGTTAGTTTCGTTGGGTATCCAGACTCCGGTTTTTACGTTGAGCGTTCAGGCTCCGGTCAGTTTTGTTGGGTATCCAGACTCCGGTTATTACGTTGAGGGTTCAGGCTCCGGTCAGTTTCGTTGGGTATCTAGACTCCCGTTATTACGTTAAACGTTCAGGCTCCGGTCAGTTTCGTTGAGTATCTAAATTCCGGTTATTACGTTGAGCGTTCAGGCTCCGGTCAATTTTGTTGGGTATCCAGACTCCGGTTATTACGTTGAGCGTTCAGGCTCCGATCATTTTTGTTGAGCATCCAGACACCAGTTATTACGTTGTGCGTTCAGGCTCTAGTCAGTTTCGTTGGGTATCCAGACTCCGGTTATTACGTTGAATGCTCAGGCTCCGGTCAGTTTTGTTGGGTATCCAGACTCCGGTTATTACGTTGAGCGTTCAGGCTCCGGTCAGTTTCGTTGGGTATCCAGACTCCGGTTATTACGTTGAGCGTTTAGGCTCCTGTCAGTTTCGTTGAGTATCCAAATTCCGGTTATTACTTTGAGCGTTCAGGCTCCGGTCAATTTTGTTGGGTATCCAGACTCCGGTTATTACGTTGAGCGTTCAGGCTCCGATCATTTTTGTTGAGCATCCAGACACCAGTTATTACGTTGTGTGTTCAGGCTCTAGTCAGTTTCGTTGGGTATCCAGACTCCGGTTATTACGTTGAATGCTCAGGCTCCGGTCAGTTTCGTTGGGTATCCAGACTCCAGTTATTACGTTGAGCGTTCAGGCTCCGGTCAGTTTCGTTGGGTATCCAGACTCCGGTTATTACGTTGAATGTTCAGGCTCCGGTCAGTTTCGTTTGGTATCCAGACTTCAGTTATTACGTTGAGCATCCAGGCTCCGGTCAATTTCGTTGGGTATCCGAACTCCGGTTATTACGTTGAGCGTTCAGGCTCCGGTCAGTTTCGTTGGGTATCCAGACTCCGGTTATTACGTTGAATGTTAAGGCTCCGGTCAGTTTTGATTGGTATCCAGACTCTAGTTATTACGTTGAGCTTTCAGGCTCCGGTCAGTTTCGTTGGTTATCCAGACTCCGGTTATTACGTTGAGCGAGCAGGCTCTGGTCAGTTTCGTTGGGTATCTAGACTCCGGTTATTACGTTGAGCGTTCAGGCTCCGGTCAGTTTCGTTGGGTATCCAGACTCCGGTTATTACGTTGAGCGTTCAGGCTCTGGTCAGTTTCGTTGGGTATCCAGACTCCGGTTTTTACATTGAGCGTTCAGGCTCCGGTCAGTTTTGTTGGGTATCCAGACTCCGGTTATTGAGTTGATGGTTCAGGCTCCGGTCAGTTTGTTTGGGTATCCAGACTCCAGTTATTACGTTAAGCGTTCAGGCTCCGGTCAGTTTCGTTGGGTATCCAGACTCCGGTTATTTCGTTGAGCGAGCAGGCTCCGGTCAGTTTCGTTGGGTATCTAGACTCCGGTTATTATGTTGAGCGTTCAGGCTCCGGTCAGTTTTGTTGGGTATCCAGACTCCGGTTTTTACGTTGAGCGTTCAGGCTCCGGTCAGTTTCGTTGGGTATCCAGACTCCGGTTATTACGTTGAGCGTTCGGGCTCCGGTCAGTTTCGTTGGGTATCCAGACTCCGGTTATTACTTTGAGCGTTCAGGCTCCGTTTAGTTTCGTTGGGTATCCAGACTCCGGTTATTACGTTGTGCGTTCAGGCTCCGGTCAGTTTCTTTGTGTATCCAGACTCCGGTTATTACGTTGATCGTTCAGGCTCCAGTCAGTTTCGTTGAGTATCCAGACTCCGGTTATTACATTGAGCGTTCAGGCTCCGGTTAGTTTCGTTGAGTATCCAGACTCCGGTTATTACGTTGAACGTTCAGGCTCCGGTCAGTTTTGTTGGGTATCCAGACTCCGGTTATTACGTTTAGCGTTCAGGCCCTTGTTAGTTTCGTTGGGTATCCAGACTCCGGTTTTTACGTTGAGCGTTCAGGCTCCGGTCAGTTTTGTTGGGTATCCAGACTCCGGTTATTACGTTGAGGGTTCAGGCTCCGGTCAGTTTCGTTGGGTATCTAGACTCCCGTTATTACGTTAAACGTTCAGGCTCCGGTCAGTTTCGTTGAGTATCTAAATTCCGGTTATTACGTTGAGCGTTCAGGCTCCGGTCAATTTTGTTGGGTATCCAGACTCCGGTTATTACGTTGAGCGTTCAGGCTCCGATCATTTTTGTTGAGCATCCAGACACCAGTTATTACGTTGTGCGTTCAGGCTCTAGTCAGTTTTGTTGGGTATCCAGACTCCGGTTATTACGTTGAATGCTCAGGCTCCGGTCAGTTTCGTTGGGTATCCAGACTCCGGTTATTACGTTGAGCGTTCAGGCTCCGGTCAGTTTCGTTGGGTATCCAGACTCCGGTTATTACGTTGAGCGTTTAGGCTCCTGTCAGTTTCGTTGAGTATCCAAATTCCGGTTATTACGTTGAGCGTTCAGGCTCCGGTCAATTTTGTTGGGTATCCAGACTCCGGTTATTACGTTGAGCGTTCAGGCTCCGATCATTTTTGTTGAGCATCCAGACACCAGTTATTACGTTGTGTGTTTAGGCTCTAGTCAGTTTCGTTGGGTATCCAGACTCCGGTTATTACGTTGAATGCTCAGGCACCGGTCAGTTTCGTTGGGTATCCAGACTCCGGTTATTACGTTGAGCGTTCAGGCTCCGGTCAGTTTCGTTGGGTATCCAGACTCCGGTTATTACGTTGAATGTTCAGGCTCCGGTCAGTTTCGTTTGGTATCCAGACTTCAGTTATTACGTTGAGCATCCAGGCTCGGGTCAATTTCGTTGGGTATCCGAACTCCGGTTATTACGTTGAGCGTTCAGGCTCCGGTCAGTTTCGTTGGGTATCCAGACTCCGGTTATTACGTTGAATGTTAAGGCTCCGGTCAGTTTTGATTGGTATCCAGACTCTAGTTATTACGTTGAGCTTTCAGGCTCCGGTCAGTTTCGTTGGTTATCCAGACTCCGGTTATTACGTTGAGCGAGCAGGCTCTGGTCAGTTTCGTTGGGTATCTAGACTCCGGTTATTACGTTGAGCGTTCAGGCTCCGGTCAGTTTCGTTGGGTATCCAGACTCCGGTTATTACGTTGAGCGTTCAGGCTCTGGTCAGTTTCGTTGGGTATCCAGACTCCGGTTTTTACATTGAGCATTCAGGCTCCGGTCAGTTTTGTTGGGTATCCAGACTCCGGTTATTGAGTTGATGGTTCAGGCTCCGGTCAGTTTGTTTGGGTATCCAGACTCTAGTTATTACGTTAAGCGTTCAGGCTCCGGTCAGTTTCGTTGGGTATCCAGACTCCGGTTATTTCGTTGAGCGAGCAGGCTCCGGTCAGTTTCGTTGGGTATCTAGACTCCGGTTATTATGTTGAGCGTTCAGGCTCCGGTCAGTTTTGTTGGGTATCCAGACTCCGGTTTTTACGTTGAGCGTTTAGGCTCCGGTCAGTTTCGTTGGGTATCCAGACTCCGGTTATTACGTTGAGCGTTCAAGCTCTGGTCAGTTTCGTTGGGTATCCAGACTCTGGTTTTTACGTTTAGATTTCAGGCTCCGGTCAGTTTCGTTGGGTATCCAGACTCCAGTTATTACGTTATGCGTTCAGGCTCTGGTCAGTTTCGTTGGGTATCCAGACTCCGGTTATTACGTTGAGCGTTCAGGCTCCGGTCAGTTTCGTTGGGTGTCCTGACTCCGGTTATTAAGTTGTGCGTTCATGCTCCGGTCAGTTTCGTTGGGTATCCAGACTCCGGTTTTTACGTTGAGCGTTCAGGCTCCGGTCAGTTTTGTTGGGTATCCAGACTCTGGTTTTTACATTGAGCGTTCAGGCTCTGGTCAGTTTCGTTGGGTATCCAGACCCCGGTTATTACGTTGAGCGTTCAGGCTCCGTTCAGTTTCGTTGGGTATCCAGACTCCGGTTATTACGTTGAGCGTTCAGGCTCTGGTCAGTTTCGTTGGGTATCCAGACTCCGGTTATTACGTTGAGCATTCAGGCTCCGGTCAGTTTTGTTGGGTATCCAGACTCCGGTTATTGAGTTGAGGGTTCAGGCTCCGGTCAGTTTCGTTGGGTATCCAGACTCCGGTTATCACGTTAAGCGTTCAGGCTCCGGTCAGTTTCGTTTGGTATCCAGACTCCTGTTATTACCTTGAGCGAGCAGGCTCCGGTCAGTTTCGTTGGGTATCCAGACTCCGGTTATTACGTTGAGCGTTTAGGCTCCGGTCAGTTTCGTTGGGTATCTAGACTCTGGTTATTACATTAAACGTTCAGGCTCCGGTCAATTTCGTTGGGTATCCAGACTCCGGTTATTACGTTGAGCGTTTAGGCTCCGGTCAGTTTCGTTTCGTATCCAGACATCAGTTATTACGTTGAACGTCCAGGCTCCGGTCAGTTTCGTTGGGTATCTAGACTCCGGTTATTACGTTGAGCGTTCAGGCTCCGGTCAGTTTCGTTAGGTATCCAGACTCCGGTTATTACGTTGAATGTCCAGGCTCCGGTCAGTTTGGTTGGGTGTCCAGACTCCGGTTATTACGTTGAGCGTTCAGGCTCAGATCATTTTCGTTGAGCATCCAGACTCCAGTTATTACATTGTGTGTTCATGCTCCGATCAGTTTCGTTGGGTATCCAGACTCCGGTTATTATGTTGAGCGTTCAGGCTCCGTTCAGTTTCGTTGGGTATCCACACTCTGGTTATTACGTTGAGCGTTCAGGCTCCGGTCAGTTTCGTTGTGTATCCAGACTCCAGTTATTACGTTGTGCGTTCAGGGTCCGGTCAGTTTCGTTGTGTATCCAGACTCCGGTTATTACGTTGAGCGTTCGGGCTCCGGTCAGTTTCGTTGGGTATCCAGACTCCGGTTATTACTTTGAGCGTTCAGGCTCCGTTTAGTTTCGTTGGGTATCCAGACTCCGGTTATTACGTTGTGCGTTCAGGCTCCGGTCAGTTTCTTTGTGTATCCAGACTCCGGTTATTACGTTGATCGTTCAGGCTCCAGTCAGTTTCGTTGAGTATCCAGACTCCGGTTATTACATTGAGCGTTCAGGCTCCGGTTAGTTTCGTTGAGTATCCAGACTCCGGTTATTACGTTGAACGTTCAGGCTCCGGTCAGTTTTGTTGGGTATCCAGACTCCGGTTATTACGTTTAGCGTTCAGGCCCTTGTCAGTTTCGTTGGGTATCCAGACTCCGGTTTTTACGTTGAGCGTTCAGGCTCCGGTCAGTTTTGTTGGGTATCCAGACTCCGGTTATTACGTTGAGGGTTCAGGCTCCGATCAGTTTCTTTGGGTATCTAGACTCCCGTTATTACGTTAAACGTTCAGGCTCCGGTCAGTTTCGTTGAGTATCTAGATTCCGGTTATTACGTTGAGCGTTCAGGCTCCGGTCAATTTTGTTGGGTATCCAGACTCCGGTTATTACGTTGAGCGTTCAGGCTCCGATCATTTTTGTTGAGCATCCAGACACTAGTTATTACGTTGTGCGTTCAGGCTCTAGTCAGTTTCGTTGGGTATCCAGACTCCGGTTATTACGTTGAATGCTCAGGCTCCGGTCAGTTTCGTTGGGTATCCAGACTCCGGTTATTACGTTGAGCGTTCAGGCTCCGGTCAGTTTCGTTGGGTATCCAGACTCCGGTTATTACGTTGAGCGTTTAGGCTCCTGTCAGTTTCGTTGAGTATCCAAATTCCGGTTATTACGTTGAGCGTTCAGGCTCCGGTCAATTTTGTTGGGTATCCAGACTCCGGTTATTACGTTGAGCGTTCAGGCTCCGATCATTTTTGTTGAGCATCCAGACACCAGTTATTACGTTGTGTGTTCAGGCTCTAGTCAGTTTCGTTGGGTATCCAGACTCCGGTTATTACGTTGAATGCTCAGGCTCCGGTCAGTTTCGTTGGGTATCCAGACTCCGGTTATTACGTTGAGCGTTCAGGCTCCGGTCAGTTTCGTTGGGTATCCAGACTCCGGTTATTACGTTGAATGTTCAGGCTCCGGTCAGTTTCGTTTGGTATCCAGACTTCAGTTATTACGTTGAGCATCCAGGCTCCGGTCAATTTCGTTGGGTATCCGAACTCCGGTTATTACGTTGAGCGTTCAGGCTCCGGTCAGTTTCGTTGGGTATCCAGACTCCGGTTATTACGTTGAATGTTAAGGCTCCGGTCAGTTTTGATTGGTATCCAGACTCTAGTTATTACGTTGAGCTTTCAGGCTCCGGTCAGTTTCGTTGGTTATCCAGACTCCGGTTATTACGTTGAGCGAGCAGGCTCTGGTCAGTTTCGTTGGGTATCTAGACTCCGGTTATTACGTTGAGCGTTCAGGCTCCGGTCAGTTTCGTTGGGTATCCAGACTCCGGTTATTACGTTGAGCGTTCAGGCTCTGGTCAGTTTCGTTGGGTATCCAGACTCCGGTTTTTACATTGAGCGTTCAGGCTCCGGTCAGTTTTGTTGGGTATCCAGACTCCGGTTATTGAGTTGATGGTTCAGGCTCCGGTCAGTTTGTTTGGGTATCCAGACTCCAGTTATTACGTTAAGCGTTCAGGCTCCGGTCAGTTTCGTTGGGTATCCAGACTCCGGTTATTTCGTTGAGCGAGCAGGCTCCGGTCAGTTTCGTTGGGTATCTAGACTCCGGTTATTATGTTGAGCGTTCAGGCTCCGGTCAGTTTTGTTGGGTATCCAGACTCCGGTTTTTACGTTGAGCGTTCAGGCTCCGGTCAGTTTCGTTGGGTATCCAGACTCCGGTTATTACGTTGAGCGTTCAAGCTCTGGTCAGTTTCGTTGGGTATCCAGACTCTGGTTTTTACGTTTAGATTTCAGGCTCCGGTCAGTTTCGTTGGGTATCCAGACTCCAGTTATTACGTTGTGCGTTCAGGCTCTGGTCAGTTTCGTTGGGTATCCAGACTCCGGTTATTACGTTGAGCGTTCAGGCTCCGGTCAGTTTCGTTGGGTGTCCTGACTCCGGTTATTAAGTTGTGCGTTCATGCTCCGGTCAGTTTCGTTGGGTATCCAGACTCCGGTTTTTACGTTGAGCGTTCAGGCTCCGGTCAGTTTTGTTGGGTATCCAGACTCTGGTTTTTACATTGAGCGTTCAGGCTCTGGTCAGTTTCGTTGGGTATCCAGACCCCGGTTTTTACATTGAGCGTTCAGGCTCCGGTCAGTTTTGTTGGGTATCCAGACTCTGGTTTTTACGTTGAGCGTTCAGGCTCCGGTCAGTTTTGTTGGGTATCCAGACTCCGGTTATTACGTTAAGCGTTCAGGCTCCGGTCAGTATCGTTGGGTATCCAGACTCCTGTTATTACGTTGAGCGTTCAGGCTCCGGTCAGTTTCGTTGTGTATCCAGACTCCGGTTATTACGTTGATCGTTCAGGCTCCAGTCAGTTTCGTTGAGTATCCAGACTTCGGTTATTACATTGAGTGTTCAGGCTCCAGTTAGTTTCGTTGAGTATCCAAATTCCGGTTATTACGTTGAGCGTTCAGGCTCCGGTCAATTTTGTTGGGTATCCAGACTCCGGTTATTACGTTGAGCGTTCAGGCTCCGATCATTTTTGTTGAGCATCCAGACACCAGTTATTACGTTGTGCGTTCAGGCTCCGGTCAGTTTCGTTGGGTATCCAGACTCCGGTTATTACGTTGAATGCTCAGGCTCCGATCAGTTTCGTTGGGTGTCCAGACTCCGGTTATTACGTTGAGCGTTTAGGCTCCGGTCAGTTTCGTTGGGTATCTAGACTCCGGTAATTACGTTAAACGTTCAGGCTCCGGTCAATTTCGTTGGGTATCCAGACTCCGGTTATTACGTTGAGCGTTTAGGATCCGGTCAGTTTCGTTTGGTATCCAGACTTCAGTTAATACGTTGAGCGTCCAGGCTCCGGTCAGTTTCGTTGGGTATCCAGACTCCGGTTATTACGTTGAGCGTTCAGGCTCCGGTCAGTTTCATTGGGTATCCAGACTCAGGTTATTACGTTGAATATTCAGGCTCTGGTCAGTTTGGTTGGGTGTCCAGACTCCGGTTATTACGTTGAGCGTTCAGGCTCCGATCATTTTTGTTGAGCATCCAGACTCCAGTTATTACGTTGTGCGTTTAGGCTCCGATCAGTTTCATTGGGTATCCAGACTCCGGTTATTACGTTGAGCGTTCAGGCTCCGTTCAGTTTCGTTGGGTATCCAGACTCCGGTTATTACATTGAGCGTTCAGGCTCTGGTCAGTTTCGTTGGGTATCCAGACTCCGGTTTTTACGTTGAGCGTTCAGGCTCCGGTCAGTTTTGTTGGGTATCCAGAGTCCGGTTATTACGTTGAGGGTTCAGGCTCCGGTCAGTTTCGTTGGGTATCTAGACTCCCGTTATTACGTTAAACGTTCAGGCTCCGGTCAGTTTCGTTGAGTATCTAAATTCCGGTTATTACGTTGAGCGTTCAGGCTCCGGTCAATTTTGTTGGGTATCCAGACTCCGGTTATTACGTTGAGCGTTCAGGCTCCGATCATTATTGTTGAGCATCCAGACACCAGTTATTACGTTGTGCGTTCAGGCTCTAGTCAGTTTCGTTGGGTATCCAGACTCCGGTTATTACGTTGAATGCTCAGGCTCCGGTCAGTTTCGTTGGGTATCCAGACTCCGGTTATTACGTTGAGCGTTCAGGCTCCGGTCAGTTTCGTTGGGTATCCAGACTCCGGTTATTACGTTGAGCGTTTAGGCTCCTGTCAGTTTCGTTTGGTATCCAGACTCCGGTTATTACGTTGAGCGTTCAAGCTCCGATCATTTTCGTTGAGCATCCAGACTCCAGTTATTACGTTGTGCGTTCAGGCTCCGATCAGTTTCGTTGGGTATCCAGACTCCGGTTATTACGTTGAGCGTTCAGGCTCCGTTCTGTTTCGTTGGGTATCCAGACTCCGGTTATTGCGTTGAGCGTTCAGGCTCCGGTCAGTTTCGTTGGGTATCCAGACTCCGGTTATTACAATGAGCGTTCAGGCTCCGGTCAGTTTCGTTTGGTATCCAGACTTCAGTTATTACGTTGAGCATCCAGGCTCCGGTCAATTTCGTTGGGTATCCGAACTCCGGTTATTACGTTGAGCGTTCAGGCTCCGGTCAGTTTCGTTGGGTATCCAGACTCCGGTTATTACGTTGAATGTTAAGGCTCCGGTCAGTTTTGATTGGTATCCAGACTCTAGTTATTACGTTGAGCTTTCAGGCTCCGGTCAGTTTCGTTGGTTATCCAGACTCCGGTTATTACGTTGAGCGAGCAGGCTCTGGTCAGTTTCGTTGGGTATCTAGACTCCGGTTATTATGTTGAGCGTTCAGGCTCCGGTCAGTTTCGTTGGGTATCCAGACTCCGGTTATTACGTTTAGCGTTCAGGCTCTGGTCAGTTTCGTTGGGTATCCAGACTCCGGTTTTTACGTTGAGCGTTCAGGCTCCGGTCAGTTTTGTTGGGTATCCAGACTCCGGTTATTGAGTTGATGGTTCAGGCTCCGGTCAGTTTGTTTGGGTATCCAGACTCCAGTTATTACGTTAAGCGTTCAGGCTCCGGTCAGTTTCGTTGGGTATCCAGACTCCGGTTATTTCGTTGAGCGAGCAGGCTCCGGTCAGTTTCGTTGGGTATCTAGACTCCGGTTATTATGTTGAGCGTTCAGGCTCCGGTCAGTTTTGTTGGGTATCCAGACTCCGGTTTTTACGTTGAGCGTTCAGGCTCCGGTCAGTTTCGTTGGGTATCCAGACTCCGGTTATTACGTTGAGCGTTCAAGCTCTGGTCAGTTTCGTTGGGTATCCAGACTCTGGTTTTTACGTTTAGATTTCAGGCTCCGGTCAGTTTCGTTGGGTATCCAGACTCCAGTTATTACGTTGTGCGTTCAGGCTCCGGTCAGTTTCGTTGGGTATCCAGACTCCGGTTATTACGTTGAGCGTTCAGGCTCCGGTCAGTTTCGTTGGGTGTCCTGACTCCGGTTATTAAGTTGTGCGTTCATGCTCCGGTAGTTTCGTTGGGTATCCAGACTCCGGTTTTTACGTTGAGCGTTCAGGCTCCGGTCAGTTTTGTTGGGTATCCAGACTTTGGTTTTTACATTGAGCGTTCAGGCTCTGGTCAGTTTCGTTGGGTATCCAGACCCCGGTTTTTACATTGAGCGTTCAGGCTCCGGTCAGTTTTGTTGGGTATCCAGACTCTGGTTTTTACGTTGAGTGTTCAGGCTCCGGTCAGTTTTGTTGGGTATCCAGACTCCGGTTATTACGTTAAGCGTTCAGGCTCCGGTCAGTATCGTTGGGTATCCAGACTCCTGTTATTACGTTGAGCGTTCAGGCTCCGGTCAGTTTCGTTGTGTATCCAGACTCCGGTTATTACGTTGATCGTTCAGGCTCCAGTCAGTTTCGTTGAGTATCCAGACTTCGGTTATTACATTGAGTGTTCAGGCTCCGGTTAGTTTCGTTGAGTATCCAAATTCCGGTTATTACGTTGAGCGTTCAGGCTCCGGTCAATTTTGTTGGGTATCCAGACTCCGGTTATTACGTTGAGCGTTCAGGCTCCGATCATTTTTGTTGAGCATCCAGACACCAGTTATTACGTTGTGCGTTCAGGCTCAGGTCAGTTTCATTGGGTATCCAGACTCCGGTTATTACGTTGAATGCTCAGGCTCCGATCAGTTTCGTTGGGTGTCCAGACTCCGGTTATTACGTTGAGCGTTTAGGCTCCGGTCAGTTTCGTTGGGTATCTAGACTCCGGTTATTACGTTAAACGTTCAGGCTCCGGTCAATTTCGTTGGGTATCCAGACTCCGGTTATTACGTTGAGCGTTTAGGATCCGGTCAGTTTCGTTTGGTATCCAGACTTCAGTTAATACGTTGAGCGTCCAGGCTCCGGTCAGTTTCGTTGGGTATCCAGACTCCGGTTATTACGTTGAGCGTTCAGGCTCCGGTCAGTTTCGTTGGGTATCCAGACTCAGGTTATTACGTTGAATATTCAGGCTCTAGTCAGTTTGGTTGGGTGTCCAGACTCCGGTTATTACGTTGAGCGTTCAGGCTCCGATCATTTTCGTTGAGCATCCAGACTCCAGTTATTACATTGTGCGTTTAGGCTCCGATCAGTTTCGTTGGGTATCCAGACTCCGGTTATTACGTTGAGCGTTCAGGCTCCGTTCAGTTTCGTTGGGTATCCAGACTCTGGTTATTACGTTGAGCGTTTAGGCTCTGGTCAGTTTCGTTGGGTATCCAGACTCCGGTTTTTACGTTGAGCGTTCAGGCTCCGGTCAGTTTTGTTGGGTATCCAAACTCCGGTTATTGAGTTGAGGGTTCAGGCTCCGGTCAGTTTCGTTGGGTATCCAGACTCCGGTATTACGTTGAGCGTTCAGGCTCTGGTCAATTTCGTTGGGTATCCAGACTCCGGTTTTTACGTTGAGCTTTCAGGCTCCGGTCAGTTTTGTTGGGTATCCAGACTCCGGTTATTGAGTTGATGGTTCAGGCTCCGGTCAGTTTGTTTGGGTAACCAGACTCCAGTTATTACGTTAAGCGTTCAGGCTCCGGTCAGTTTCGTTGGGTATCCAGACTCCGGTTATTTCGTTGAGCGAGCAGGCTCCGGTCAGTTTCGTTGGGTATCTAGACTCCGGTTATTATGTTTAGCGTTCAGGCTCCGGTCAGTTTTGTTGGGTATCCAGACTCCGGTTTTTACGTTGAGCGTTCAGGCGCCGGTCAGTTTTGTTGGGTATCCAGACTCCTGTTATTACGTTGAGCGTTCAGGCTCTGGTCAGTTTCGTTGGGTATCCAGACTCTGGTTTTTACGTTTAGATTTCAGGCTCCGGTCAGTTTCGTTGGGTATCCAGACTCCAGTTATTACGTTGTGCGTTCAGGCTCCGGTCAGTTTCGTTGGGTATCCAGACTCCGGTTATTAGGTTGAGCGTTCAGGCTCCGGTCAGTTTCGTTGGGTGTCCTGACTCCGGTTATTACGTTGTGCGTTCATGCTCCGGTCAGTTTCGTTGGGTATCCAGACTCCGGTTTTTACGTTGAGCGTTCAGGCTCCGGTCAGTTTTGTTGGGTATCCAGACTCTGGTTTTTACATTGAGCGTTCAGGCTCTGGTCAGTTTCGTTGGGTATCCAGACTCCGGTTATTACGTTGAGCGTTCAGGCTCCGGTCAGTTTCGTTGGGTGTTCTGACTCCGGTTATTACGTTGTGCGTTCATGCTCCGGTCAGTTTCGTTGGGTATCCAGACTCCGGTTTTTACGTTGAGCGTTCAGGCTTCGGTCTGTATCGTTGGGTATCCAGACTCCGGTTATTACATTGAGCGTTGAGGCTCTGGTCAGTTTCGTTGGGTATCAAGACTCTGGTTTTTACGTTGAGCGTTCAGGCTCCGGTCAGTTTTGTTGGGTATCCAGACTCTGGTTTTTACGTTGAGCGTTCAGGCTCCGGTCAGTTTTGTTGGGTATCCAGACTCCGGTTATTACGTTAAGCGTTCAGGCTCCGGTCAGTTTCGTTGGGTATCCAGACTCCTGTTATTACGTTGATCGTTCAGGCTCCGGTCAGTTTCGTTGAGTATCCAGACTTCGGTTATTACATTGAGTGTTCAGGCTCCGGTTAGTTTCGTTGAGTATCCAAATTCCGGTTATTACGTTGAGCGTTCGGGCTCCGGTCAATTTTGTTGGGTATCCAGACTCCGGTTATTACGTTGAGCGTTCAGGCTCCGATCATTTTTGTTGAGCATCCAGACACCAGTTATTACGTTGTGCGTTCAGGCTTCGGTCAGTTTCGTTGGGTATCCAGACTCCGGTTATTACGTTGAATGCTCAGGCTCCGATCAGTTTCGTTGGGTGTCCAGACTCCGGTTATTACGTTGAGCGTTTAGGCTCCGGTCAGTTTCGTTGGGTATCTAGACTCCGGTTATTACGTTAAACGTTCAGGCTACGGTCAATTTCGTTGGGTATCCAGACTCCGGTTATTACGTTGAGCGTTTAGGATCCGGTCAGTTTCGTTTGGTATCCAGACTTCAGTTAATACGTTGAGCGTCCAGGCTCCTGTCAGTTTCGTTGGGTATCCAGACTCCGGTTATTACGTTGAGCGTTCAGGCTCCGGTCAGTTTCGTTGGGTATCCAGACTCAGGTTATTACGTTGAATATTCAGGCTCTGGTCAGTTTGGTTGGGTGTCCAGACTCCGGTTATTACGTTGAGCGTTCAGGCTCCGATCATTTTCGTTGAGCATCCAGACTCCAGTTATTACGTTGTGCGTTTAGGCTCCGATCAGTTTCGTTGGGTATCCAGACTCCGGTTATTACGTTGAGCGTTCAGGCTCCGTTCAGTTTCGTTGGGTATCCAGACTCCGGTTATTACGTTGAGCGTTCAGGCTCTAGTCAGTTTCGTTGGGTATCCAGACTCCGGTTTTTACGTTGAGCGTTCAGGCTCCGGTCAGTTTTGTTGGGTATCCAGACTCCGGTTATTGAGTTGAGGGTTCAGGCTCCGGTCAGTTTCTTTGGGTATCCAGACTCCGGTATTACGTTGAGCGTTCAGGCTCTGGTCAATTTCGTTGGGTATCCAGACTCCGGTTTTTACGTTGAGCATTCAGGCTCCGGTCAGTTTTGTCGGGTATCCAGACTCCGGTTATTGAGTTGATGGTTCAGGCTCCGGTCAGTTTGTTTGGGTAACCAGACTCCAGTTATTACGTTAAGCGTTCAGGCTCCGGTCAGTTTCGTTGGGTATCCAGACTCCGGTTATTTCGTTGAGCGAGCAGGCTCCGGTCAGTTTCGTTGGGTATCTAGACTCCGGTTATTATGTTGAGCGTTCAGCCTCCGGTCAGTTTTGTTGGGTATCCAGACTCTGGTTTTTACGTTTAGATTTCAGGCTCCGGTCAGTTTCGTTGGGTATCCAGACTCTGGTTTTTACGTTTAGATTTCAGGCTCCGGTCAGTTTCGTTGGGTATCCAGACTCCAGTTATTACGTTGTGCGTTCAGGCTCCGGTCAGTTTCGTTGGGTATCCAGACTCCGGTTATTACGTTGAGCGTTCAGGCTCGGGTCAGTTTCGTTGGGTGTCCTGACTCCGGTTATTACGTTGTGCGTTCATGCTCCGGTCAGTTTCGTTGGGTATCCAGACTCCGGTTTTTACGTTGAGCGTTTAGGCTTCGGTCTGTATCGTTGGGTATCCAGACTCCGGTTATTACATTGAGCGTTGAGGCTCTGGTCAGTTTCGTTGGGTATCAAGACTCTGGTTTTTACGTTGAGCGTTCAGGCTCCGGTCAGTTTTGTTGGGTATCCAGACTCTGGTTTTTACGTTGAGCGTTCAGGCTCCGGTCAGTTTTGTTGGGTATCCAGACTCCGGTTATTACGTTAAGCGTTCAGGCTCCGGTCAGTTTCGTTGGGTATCCAGACTCCTGTTATTACGTTGAGCGTTCAGGCTCCGGTCAGTTTCGTTGTGTATCCAGACTCCGGTTATTACGTTGATCGTTCAGGCTCCAGTCAGTTTCGTTGAGTATCCAGACTTCGGTTATTACATTGAGTGTTCAGGCTCCGGTTAGTTTCGTTGAGTATCCAAATTCCGGTTATTACGTTGAGCGTTCGGGCTCTGGTCAATTTTGTTGGGTATCCAGACTCCGGTTATTACGTTGAGCGTTCAGGCTCCGATCATTTTTGTTGAGCATCCAGACACCAGTTATTACGTTGTGCGTTCAGGCTCCGGTCAGTTTCGTTGGGTATCCAGACTCCGGTTATTACGTTGAATGCTCAGGCTCCGATCAGTTTCGTTGGGTGTCCAGACTCCGGTTATTACGTTGAGCGTTTAGGCTCCGGTCAGTTTCGTTGGGTATCTAGACTCCGGTTATTACGTTAAACGTTCAGGCTACGGTCAATTTCGTTGGGTATCCAGACTCCGGTTATTACGTTGAGCGTTTAGGATCCGGTCAGTTTCGTTTGGTATCCAGACTTCAGTTAATACGTTGAGCGTCCAGGCTCCTGTCAGTTTCGTTGGGTATCCAGACTCCGGTTATTACGTTGAGCGTTCAGGCTCCGGTCAGTTTCGTTGGGTATCCAGACTCAGGTTATTACGTTGAATATTCAGGCTCTGGTCAGTTTGGTTGGGTGTCCAGACTCCGGTTATTACGTTGAGCGTTCAGGCTCCGATCATTTTCGTTGAGCATCCAGACTCCAGTTATTACGTTGTGCGTTTAGGCTCCGATCAGTTTCGTTGGGTATCAAGACTCCGGTTATTACGTTGAGCGTTCAGGCTCCGTTCAGTTTCGTTGGGTATCCAGACTCCAGTTATTACGTTGAGCGTTCAGGCTCTGGTCAGTTTCGTTGGGTATCCAGACTCCGGTTTTTACGTTGAGCGTTCAGGCTCCGGTCAGTTTTGTTGGGTATCCAGACTCCGGTTATTGAGTTGAGGGTTCAGGCTCCGGTCAGTTTCGTTGGGTATCCAGACTCCGGTTATCACGTTAAGCATTCAGGCTCCGGTCAGTTTCGTTGGGTATCCAGACTCCGGTTATTATCTTGAGCGAGCAGGCTCCGGTCAGTTTCGTTGGGTATCCAGACTCCGGTTATTACGTTGAGCGTTTAGGCTCCGGTCAGTTTCGTTGGGTATCTAGACTCTGGTTATTACGTTAAACATTCAGGCTCCAGTCAATTTCGTTGGGTATCCAGACTCCGGTTATTACATTGAGCGTTTAGGCTCCCGTGAGTTTCGTTTGGTATCCAGACATCAGTTATTACGTTGAACGTCCAGGCTCCGGTCAGTTTCGTTGGGTATCTAGACTCCGGTTATTACGTTGAGCGTTCAGGCTCCGGTCAGTTTCGTTAGGTATCCAGACTCCGGTTATTATGTTGAATGTCCAGGCTCCGGTCAGTTTGGTTGGGTGTCCAGACTCCGGTTATTACGTTGAGCGTTCAGGCTCAGATCATTTTCGTTGAGCATCCAGACTCCAGTTATTACATTGTGCGTTCAGGCTCCGATCAGTTTCGTTGGGTATCCAGACTACGGTTATTATGTTGAGCGTTCAGGCTCCGTTCAATTTCGTTGGGTATCCACACTCTGGTTATTACGTTGAGCGTTCAGGCTCCGGTCAGTTTCGTTGTGCATCCAGACTCCAGTTATTACGTTGTGCGTTCAGGGTCCGGTCAGTTTCGTTGTGTATCCATACTCCGGTTATTACGTTGAGCGTTCGGGCTCCGGTCAGTTTTGTTGGGTATCCAGACTCCGGTTATTACTTTGATCGTTCAGGCTCCGTTTAGTTTCGTTGGGTATCCAGACTCCGGTTATTACGTTGTGCGTTCAGGCTCCGGTCAGTTTCGTTGTGTATCCAGACTCCGGTTATTACGTTGATCGTTCAGGCTTCAGTCAGTTTCGATGAGTATCCAGACTCCGGTTATTACATTGAGCGTTCAGGCTCCGGTTAGTTTCGTTGAGTATCCAGACTCCGGTTATTACGTTGAACGTTCAGGCTCCGGTCAGTTTTGTTGGGTATCCAGACTCCGGTTATTACGTTTAGCGTTCAGGCCCTTGTCAGTTTCGTTGGTTATCCAGACTCCGGTTTTTACGTTGAGCGTTCAGGCTCCGGTCAGTTTTGTTGGGTATCCAGACTCCGGTTATTACGTTGAGGGTTCAGGCTCCGGTCAGTTTCGTTGGGTATCTAGACTCCCGTTATTACGTTAAACGTTCAGGCTCCGGTCAGTTTCGTTGAGTATCCAAATTCCGGTTATTACGTTGAGCGTTCAGGCTCCGGTCAATTTTGTTGGGTATCCAGACTCCGGTTATTACGTTGAGCGTTCAGGCTCCGATCATTTTTGTTGAGCATCCAGACACCAGTTATTACGTTGTGCGTTCAGGCTCCGGTCAGTTTCGTTGGGTATCCAGACTCCGGTTATTACGTTGAATGCTCAGGCTCCGGTCAGTTTCGTTGGGTGTCCAGACACCGGTTATTACGTTGAGCGTTTAGGCTCCGGTCAGTTTCGTTGGGTATCCAGACTCCGGTTATTACGTTGAGCGTTTAGGCTCCTGTCAGTTTCGTTTGGTATCCAGACTTCAGTTATTACGTTGAGCGTCCAGGCTCCGGTCAGTTTCGTTGGGTATCCAGACTCCGGTTATTACGTTGAGCGTTCAGGCTCCGATCAGTTTCGTTGGTTATCCAGACTCCGGTTATTACGTTGAATGTTCAGGCTCCGGTCAGTTTGGTTGGGTGTCCAGACTCCGGTTATTACATTGAGCGTTCAGGCTCCAATCATTTTCGTTGAGCATCCAGACTCCAGTTATTACGTTGTGCGTTCAGGCTCCGATCAGTTTCGTTGGGTATCCAGACTCCGGTTATTACGTTGAGCGTTCAGGCTCCATTCAGTTTCGTTGGGTATCCAGACTCCGGTTATTACGTTGAGCGTTCAGGCTCCGGTCAGTTTCGTTGGGTATCCACACTCCGGTTATTACTTTGAGCGTTCAGGCTCCGGTCAGTTTCGTTGGGTATCCAGACTCCGGTTATCACGTTGAGCGTTCAGGCTACGGTCAGTTTCGTTTGGTATCCAGACTTCAGTTATTACGTTGAGCATCCAGGCTCCGGTCAATTTCGTTGGGTATCCAAACTCCGGTTATTACGTTGAGCGTTCAGGCTCCGGTCAGTTTCGTTGGGTATCCAGACCCCGGTTATTAAGTTGAATGTTCAAGCTCCGGTCAGTTTTGTTGGGTATCCAGACTCCAGTTATTACGTTGAGCGTTCAGGCTCCGGTCAGTTTCGTTGGGTATCCAGACTCCGGTTATTACGTTGAGCGAGCAGGCTCCGGTCAGTTTCGTTGGGTATCTAGACTCCGGTTATTACGTTGAGCTTTCAGGCTCCGGTCAGTTTCGTTGGGTATCCAGACACCGGTTATTACGTTGAGCGTTCAGGCTCTGGTCAGTTTCGTTGGGTATCCAGACTCCGGTTTTTACGTTGAGCGTTCAGGCTCCGGTCAGTTTTGTTGGGTATCCAGACTCCGGTTATTGAGTTGAGGGTTCAGGCTCCGGTCAGTTTCGTTGGGTATCCAGACTCCGGTTATCACGTTAAGCGTTCAGGCTCCGGTCAGTTTCGTTGGGTATCCAGACTCCGGTTATTACCTTGAGCGAGCAGGCTCCGGTCAGTGTCGTTGGGTATCTAGACTCCGGTTATTACGTTGAGCGTTCAGGCTCCGGTCAGTTTCGTTGGGTATCCAGACTCCGATTATTACGTTGAGCGTTCAGGCTCTGGTCAGTTTCGTTGGGTATCCAGACTCCGGTTTTTACGTTGAGCGTTCAAGCTCCAGTTAGTTGTGTTGGGTATCCAGACTCTGGTTTTTACATTGAGCGTTCAGGCTCCGGTCAGTTTTGTTGGGTATCCAGACTCCGGTTATTACGTTAAGTGTTCATGCTCCGGTCAGTTTCGTTGGGTATCCAGACTCCGGTTATTACGTTGAGCGTTTAGGCTCCGGTCAGTTTCGTTGGGTATCTAGACTCTGATTATTACGTTAAACATTCAGGCTCTGGTCAATTTTGTTGGGTATCCAGACTCCGGTTATTACGTTGAGCGTTTAGGCTTCGGTCAGTTTCGTTTGGTATCCAGACTTCAGTTATTACGTTGAGCGTCCAGGCTCCAGTCAGTTTTGTTGGGTATCTAGACTCCGGTTATTACGTTGAGCGTTCAGGCTCAGGTCAGTTTCATTGGGTATCCAGACTCTGGTTATTACGTTGAATGTTCAGGCTCCGGTCAGTTTGGTTGGGTGTCCAGACTCCGGTTATTACGTAGAGCGTTCAGGCTCCGATCATTTTCGTTGAGCATCCAGACTCCAGTTATTACGTTGTGCGTTCAGGCTCCGATCAGTTTCGTTCTGTATCCAGACTCCGGTTATTACGTTGAGCGTTCAGGCTCCGTTCAGTTTCGTTGGGTATCCAGACTCCGGTTATTACGTTGAGCGTTCAGGCTCCGAGCAGTTTCGTTGTGTATCCAGACTCCAGTTATTACGTTGTGCGTTTAGGGTCCGGTCAGTTTCGTTGTGTATCCAGACTCCGGTTATTACGTTGAACGTTCAGGCTCCGGTCAATTTCGTTGGGTATCCAGACTCCGGTTATTACGTTGAGCGTTCAGGCTCCGTTTAGTTTCGTTGGGTATCCAGACTCCGGTTATTACGTTGTGCGTTCAGGCTTTGGTCAGTTTCGTTGTGTATCCAGACTCCGGTTATTACGTTGATCGTTCAGGCTCCAGTCAGTTTCGTTGAGTATCCAGACTCCGGTTATTACATTGAGCGTTTAGGCTCCGGTTAGTTTCGTTGAGTATCTAGACTCCGGTTATTACGTTGAACGTTCAGGCTCCGGTCAGTTTTGTTGGGTATCCAGACTCCGGTTATTACGTTTAGCGTTCAGGCCCTTGTCAGTTTCGTTGGGTATCCAGACTCTGGTTTTTACGTTGAGCGTTCAGGCTCCGGTCAGTTTTGTTGGGTATCCAGACTCCGGTTATTACGTTGAGGGTTCAGGCTCCGGTCAGTTTCGTTGGGTATCTAGACTCCGTTTATTACGTTAAACGTTCAGGCTCCGGTCAGTTTTGTTGGGTATCCAGACTCCGGTTATTACGTTGAATGTTCAGGCTCCGGTCAGTTTCGTTGGGTGTCCAGACTCCGGTTATTACGTTGAGCGTTCAGGCTCCGATCATTTTCGTTGAGCATCCAGACTCTAGTTACTACGTTGTGCGTTCAGGCTCCGGTCAGTTTCATTGGGTATCCAGACTCCGGTTATTACGTTGAGCGTTCAGGCTCTGGTCAGTTTCGTTGGGTGTCCTGACTCCGGTTATTACGTTGTGCGTTCATGCTCCGGTCAGTTTCGTTGGGTATCCAGACTCCGGTTTTTACATTGAGCGTTCAGGCTCCGGTCAGTTTTGTTGGGTATTCAGACTCCGGTTATTACGTTGTGCGTTCAGGCTTCGGTCAGTTTCGTTGTGTATCCAGACTCCGGTTATTACGTTGATCGTTCAGGCTCCAGTCAGTTTCGTTGAGTATCCAGACTCCGGTTATTACATTGAACGTTTAGGCTCCGGTTAGTTTCGTTGAGTATCCAGACTCCGGTTATTACGTTGAACGTTCAGGCTCCGGTCAGTTTTGTTGGGTATCCAGACTCCGGTTATTGTGTTTAGCGTTCAGGCCCTTGTCAGTTTCGTTGGGTATCCAGACTCTGGTTTTTACGTTGAGCGTTCAGACTCCGGTCAGTTTTGTTGGGTATCCAGACTCCGGTTATTACGTTGAGGGTTCAGGCTCCGGTCAGTTTCGTTGGGTATCTAGACTCCGTTTATTACGTTAAACGTTCAGGCTCCGGTCAGTTTCGTTGGGTATCTAGACTCTGATTATTACGTTAAACATTCAGGCTCTGGTCAATTTCGTTGGGTATCCAGACTCCGGTTATTACGTTGAGCGTTTAGGCTTCGGTCAGTTTCGTTTGGTATCCAGACTTCAGTTATTACGTTGAGCGTCCAGGCTCCG
The DNA here is from genome assembly GCA_963859935.3 of Lathyrus sativus. Taxonomy (NCBI): domain Eukaryota; kingdom Viridiplantae; phylum Streptophyta; class Magnoliopsida; order Fabales; family Fabaceae; genus Lathyrus; species Lathyrus sativus. Next base: position 246,963,027 of record OZ012736.1, on the reverse strand, counting down.
GTCAGGTTTGTTGGATATCTAGACTCCGGTTATTACGTTGAGCGTTCAGGCTCAGGTCAGTTTCGTTGGGTATCCAGACTCTGGTTATTACGTTGAATGTTCAGGCTCCGGTCAGTTTGGTTGGGTGTCCAGACTCCGGTTATTACTTAGAGCGTTCAGGCTCCGATCATTTTCGTTGAGCATCCAGACTCCAGTTATTACGTTGTGCGTTCAGGCTCCGATCAGTTTCGTTCTGTATCCAGACTCCGGTTATTACGTTGAGCGTTCAGGCTCCGTTCAGTTTCGTTGGGTATCCAGACTCCAGTTATTACGTTGAGCGTTCAGGCTCCGAGCAGTTTTGTTGTGTATCCAGACTCCAGTTATTACGTTGTGCGTTTAGGGTCCGGTCAGTTTCGTTGTGTATCCAGACTCCGGTTATTACGTTGAACGTTCAGGCTCCGGTCAATTTCGTTGGGTATCCAGACTCCGGTTATTACGTTGAGCGTTCAGGCTCCGTTTAGTTTCGTTGGGTATCCAGACTCCGGTTATTACGTTGTGCGTTCAGGCTTCGGTCAGTTTCGTTGTGTATCCAGACTCCGGTTATTACGTTGATCGTTCAGGCTCCAGTCAGTTTCGTTGAGTATCTAGACTCCGGTTATTACATTGAGCGTTTAGGCTCCGGTTAGTTTCGTTGAGTATCTAGACTCCGGTTATTACGTTGAACGTTCAGGCTCCGGTCAGTTTTGTTGGGTATCCAGACTCCGGTTATTACGTTTAGCGTTCAGGCCCTTGTTAGTTTCGTTGGGTATCCAGACTCTGGTTTTTACGTTGAGCGTTCAGGCTCCGGTCAGTTTTGTTGGGTATCCAGACTCCGGTTATTACGTTGAGGGTTCAGGCTCCGGTCAGTTTCGTTGGGTATCTAGACTCCGTTTATTACGTTAAACGTTCAGGCTCCGGTCAGTTTTGTTGGGTATCCAGACTCCGGTTATTACGTTGAATGTTCAGGCTCCGGTCAGTTTCGTTGGGTGTCCAGACTCCGGTTATTACGTTGAGCGTTCAGGCTCCGATCATTTTCGTTGAGCATCCAGACTCTAGTTACTACGTTGTGCGTTCAGGCTCCGGTCAGTTTCATTGGGTATCCAGACTCCGGTTATTACGTTGAGCGTTCAGGCTCTGGTCAGTTTCGTTGGGTGTCCTGACTCCGGTTATTACGTTGTGCGTTCATGCTCCGGTCAGTTTCGTTGGGTATCCAGACTCCGGTTTTTACATTGAGCGTTCAGGCTCCGGTCAGTTTTGTTGGGTATTCAGACTCCGGTTATTACGTTGTGCGTTCAGGCTTCGGTCAGTTTCGTTGTGTATCCAGACTCCGGTTATTACGTTGATCGTTCAGGCTCCAGTCAGTTTCGTTGAGTATCCAGACTCCGGTTATTACATTGAACGTTTAGGCTCCGGTTAGTTTCGTTGAGTATCCAGACTCCGGTTATTACGTTGAACGTTCAGGCTCCGGTCAGTTTTGTTGGGTATCCAGACTCCGGTTATTGTGTTTAGCGTTCAGGCCCTTGTCAGTTTCGTTGGGTATCCAGACTCTGGTTTTTACGTTGAGCGTTCAGGCTCCGGTCAGTTTTGTTGGGTATCCAGACTCCGGTTATTACGTTGAGGGTTCAGGCTCCGGTCAGTTTCGTTGGGTATCTAGACTCCGTTTATTACGTTAAACGTTCAGGCTCCGGTCAGTTTCGTTGGGTATCCAGACTCCGGTTATTACGTTGAATGTTCAGGCTCCGGTCAGTTTCGTTGGGTGTCCAGACTCCGGTTATTACGTTGAGCGTTCAGGCTCCGGTCAGTTTCGTTTGGTATCCAGACTTCAGTTATTACGTTGAGCGTCCAGGCTCCGGTCAGTTTTGTTGGGTATCTAGACTCCGGTTATTACGTTGAGCGTTCAGGCTCAGGTCAGTTTCGTTGGGTATCCAGACTCTGGTTATTACGTTGAATGTTCAGGCTCCGGTCAGTTTGGTTGGGTGTCCAGACTCCGGTTATTACTTAGAGCGTTCAGGCTCCGATCATTTTCGTTGAGCATCCAGACTCCAGTTATTACGTTGTGCGTTCAGGCTCCGATCAGTTTCGTTCTGTATCCAGACTCCGGTTATTACGTTGAGCGTTCAGGCTCCGTTCAGTTTCGTTGGGTATCCAGACTCCGGTTATTAGGTTGAGCGTTCAGGCTCCGAGCAGTTTCGTTGTGTATCCAGACTCCAGTTATTACGTTGTGCGTTTAGGGTCCGGTCAGTTTCGTTGTGTATCCAGACTCCGGTTATTACGTTGAACGTTCAGGCTCCGGTCAATTTCGGTGGGTATCCAGACTCCGGTTATTACGTTGAGCGTTCAGGCTCCGTTTAGTTTCGTTGGGTATCCAGACTCCGGTTATTACGTTGTGCGTTCAGGCTTCGGTCAGTTTCGTTGTGTATCCAGACTCCGGTTATTACGTTGATCGTTCAGGCTCCAGTCAGTTTCGTTGAGTATCCAGACTCCGGTTATTACATTGAGCGTTTAGGCTCCGGTTAGTTTCGTTGAGTATCTAGACTCTGGTTATTACGTTGAACGTTCAGGCTCCGGTCAGTTTTGTTGGGTATCCAGACTCCGGTTATTACGTTTAGCGTTCAGGCCCTTGTCAGATTCGTTGGGTATCCAGACTCTGGTTTTTACGTTGAGCGTTCAGGCTCCGGTCAGTTTTGTTGGGTATCCAGACTCCGGTTATTACGTTGAGAGTTCAGGCTCCGGTCAGTTTCGTTGGGTATCTAGACTCCGTTTATTACGTTAAACGTTCAGGCTCCGGTCAGTTTTGTTGGGTATCCAGACTCCGGTTATTACGTTGAATGTTCAGGCTCCGGTCAGTTTCGTTGGGTGTCCAGACTCCGGTTATTACGTTGAGCATTCAGGCTCCGATCATTTTCGTTGAGCATTCAGACTCTAGTTACTACGTTGTGCGTTCAGGCTCCGGTCAGTTTCATTGGGTATCCAGACTCCGGTTATTACGTTGAGCGTTCAGGCTCTGGTCAGTTTCGTTGGGTGTCCTGACTCCGGTTATTACGTTGTGCGTTCATGCTCCGGTCAGTTTCGTTGGGTATCCAGACTCCGGTTTTTACATTGAGCGTTCAGGCTCCGGTCAGTTTTGTTGGGTATTCAGACTCCGGTTATTACGTTGTGCGTTCAGGCTTCGGTCAGTTTCGTTGTGTATCCAGACTCCGGTTATTACGTTGATCGTTCAGGCTCCAGTCAGTTTCGTTGAGTATCCAGACTCCGGTTATTACATTGAACGTTTAGGCTCCGGTTAGTTTCGTTGAGTATCCAGACTCCGGTTATTACGTTGAACGTTCAGGCTCCGGTCAGTTTTGTTGGGTATCCAGACTCCGGTTATTGTGTTTAGCGTTCAGGCCCTTGTCAGTTTCGTTGGGTATCCAGACTCTGGTTTTTACGTTGAGCGTTCAGGCTCCGGTCAGTTTTGTTGGGTATCCAGACTCCGGTTATTACGTTGAGGGTTCAGGCTCCGGTCAGTTTCGTTGGGTATCTAGACTCCGTTTATTACGTTAAACGTTCAGGCTCCGGTCAGTTTCATTGGGTATCCAGACTCCGGTTATTACGTTGAATGTTCAGGCTCCGGTCAGTTTCGTTGGGTGTCCAGACTCCGGTTATTACGTTGAGCGTTCAGGCTCCGATCATTTTCGTTGAGCATCCAGACTCTAGTTACTACGTTGTGCGTTCAGGCTCCGGTCAGTTTCATTGGGTATCCAGACTCCGGTTATTACGTTGAGCGTTCAGGCTCTGGTCAGTTTCGTTGGGTGTCCTGACTCCGGTTATTACGTTGTGCGTTCATGCTCCGGTCAGTTTCGTTGGGTATCCAGACTCTGGTTTTTACGTTGAGCGTTCAGGCTCCGGTCAGTTTTGTTGGGTATCCAGACTCTGGTTTTTACGTTGAGCGTTCAGGCTCTGGTCAGTTTCGTTGGGTATCCAGACTCCAGTTTTTACGTTGAGCGTTCAGGCTCCGGTCAGTTTTGTTGGGTATCCAAACTCTGGTTTTTAGGTTGAGCGTTCAGGCTCCGGTCAGTTTTGTTGGGTATCCAGACTCCGGTTATTACGTTAAGCGTTCAGGCTCCGGTCAGTTTCGTTGGGTATCCAGACTCCGGTTATTACGTTGAGCGTTCAGGCTCTGGTCAGTTTCTTTGGGTATCCAGACTCTGGTTTTTACGTTGAGCGTTCAGGCTCCAGTCAGTTTTGTTAGGTATCCAGACTCTGGTTTTTACGTTGAGCGTTCAGGCTCCGGTCAGTTTTGTTGGGTATCCAGACTCCGGTTATTACGTTGAGCGTTCAGGCTCCGATCAGTTTCGTTGGGTATCCAGACTCCGGTTATTACGTTGAGCGTTCAGGCTCTGGTCAGTTTCTTTGGGTATCCAGACTCTGGTTTTTACGTTGAGCGTTCAGGCTCCGATCAGTTTCGTTGGGTATCCAGACTCCGGTTATTACGTTGAGCGTTTAGGCTCCGGTCAGTTTCGTTGGGTATCTAGACTCTGATTATTACGTTAAACATTCAGGCTCCAGTCAATTTCGTTGGGTATCCAGACTCCGATTATTACGTTGAGCGTTTAGGCTCCGGTCAGTTTCGTTTGGTATCCAGACTTCAGTTATTACGTTGAGCGTCCAGGCTCCGGTCAGTTTCGTTGGGTATCTAGACTCCGGTTATTACGTTGAGCGTTCAGGCTCCAGTCAGTTTCGTTGGGTATCCAGACTCCGGTTATTTCGTTGAATGTTCAGGCTCCGGTCAGTTTGGTTGGGTGTCCAGACTCCGGTTATTACGTTGAGCGTTCAGGCTCCGATCATTTTCGTTGAGCATCCAGACTCCAGTTATTACGTTGTGCGTTCAGGCTCCGATCAGTTTCGTTGGGTATCCAGACTCCGGTTATTACGTTGAGCGTTCAGGCTCCGTTCAGTTTCGTTGGGTATCCAGACTCCGGTTATTACGTTGAACGTTCAGGCTCCGGTCAGTTTCGTTGTGTATCTAGACTCCAGTTATTACGTTGTGCGTTCAGGGTCCGGTCAGTTTCGTTGTGTATCCAGACTCCGGTTATTACGTTGAGCGTTCAGGCTCCGGTCAATTTCGTTGGGTATCCAGACTCCGGTTATTACGTTGAGCGTTCTGGCTCCGTTTAGTTTCGTTGGGTATCCAGACTCCGGTTATTACGTTGAGCGTTCAGGCTCCGTTCAGTTTCGTTGTGTATCCAGACTCCGGTTATTACGTTGATCGTTCAGGCTCTAGTCAGTTTCGTTGAGTATCCAGACTCCGGTTATTACATTGAGCGTTTAGGCTCCGGTTAGTTTCGTTGAGTATCCAGACTCCGGTTATTACGTTGAAAGTTCAGGCTCCGGTCAGTTTTGTTGGGTATCCAGACTCCGGTTATTACGTTTAGCGTCCAGGCCCTTGTAAGTTTCGTTGGGTATCCAGACTCCGGTTATTACGTTGAGCGTTCAGGCTCTGGTCAGTTTCGTTGGGTGTCCTGACTCCGGTTATTACGTTGTGCGTTCATGCTCCAGTCAGTTTCATTGGGTATCCAGACTCCGGTTTTTACGTTGAGCGTTCAGGCTCCGGTCAGTTTTGTTGGGTATCCAGACTCTGGTTTTTACGTTGAGCGTTCAGGCTCTGGTCAGTTTCGTTGGGTATCCAGACTCCGGTTTTTAAGTTGAGCGTTCAGGCTCCGGTCAGTTTTGTTGGGTATCCAAACTCTGGTTTTTACGTTGAGCGTTCAGGCTCCGGTCAGTTTTGTTGGGTAACCAGACTTCGGTTATTACGTTAAGCGTTCAGGCTCCGGTCAGTTTCGTTGGGTGTCCTGACTCCGGTTATTACGTTGTGCGTTCATGCTCCGGTCAGTTTCGTTGGGTATCCAGACTCCGGTTTTTACGTTGAGCGTTCAGGCTCCGGTCAGTTTTGTTGGGTATCCAGACTCCGGTTTTTACGTTGAGCGTTCAGGCTCCGATCAGTTTCGTTGGGTATCCAGACTCCGGTTATTACGTTGAGCGTTCAGGCTCCGTTCAGTTTCGTTGGGTATCCAGACTCCGGTTATTACGTTGAACGTTCAGGCTGCGGTCAGTTTCGTTGTGTATCTAGACTCCAGTTATTACGTTGTGCGTTCAGGGTCCGGTCAGTTTCGTTGTGTATCCAGACTCCGGTTATTACGTTGAGCGTTCAGGCTCCGGTCAATTTCGTTGGGTATCCAGACTCCGGTTATTACGTTGAGCGTTCAGGCTCCGTTTAGTTTCGTTGGGTATCCAGACTCCGGTTATTACGTTGTGCATTCAGGCTCCGGTCAGTTTCGTTGTGTATCCAGACTCCGGTTATTACGTTGATCGTTCAGGCTCTAGTCAGTTTCGTTGAGTATCCAGACTCCGGTTATTACATTGAGCGTTTAGGCTCCGGTTAGTTTCGTTGAGTATCCAGACTCCGGTTATTACGTTGAACGTTCAGGCTCCGGTCAGTTTTGTTGGGTATCCAGACTCCGGTTATTACGTTTAGCGTTCAGGCCCTTGTAAGTTTCGTTGGGTATCCAGAATCTGGTTTTTACGTTGAGCGTTCAGGCTCCGGTCAGTTTTGTTGGGTATCCAGACTCCGGTTATTACGTTGAGGGTTCAGGCTCCGGTCAGTTTCGTTGGGTATCTAGACTCCGGTTATTACGTTAAACGTTCAGGCTCCGGTCAGTTTCGTTGGGTATCCAGACTCCGGTTATTACGTTGAATGTTCAGGCTCTGGTCAGTTTCGTTGGGTGTCCAGACTCCGGTTATTACGTTGAGCGTTCAGGCTCCGATCATTTTCGTTGTGTATCCAGACTCCGGTTATTACGTTGAGCGTTCAGGCTCCGGTCAATTTCGTTGGGTATCCAGACTCCGGTTATTACGTTGAGCGTTCAGGCTCCGTTTAGTTTCGTTGGGTATCCAGACTCCGGTTATTACGTTGTGCATTCAGGCTCCGGTCAGTTTCGTTGTGTATCCAGACTCCGGTTATTACGTTGATCGTTCAGGCTCTAGTCAGTTTCGTTGAGTATCCAGACTCTGGTTATTACATTGAGCGTTTAGGCTCCGGTTAGTTTCGTTGAGTATCCAGACTCCGGTTATTACGTTGAACGTTCAGGCTCCGGTCAGTTTTGTTGGGTATCCAGACTCCGGTTATTACGTTTAGCGTTCAGGCCCTTGTAAGTTTCGTTGGGTATCCAGAATCTGGTTTTTACGTTGAGCGTTCAGGCTCCGGTCAGTTTTGTTGGGTATCCAGACTCCGGTTATTACGTTGAGGGTTCAGGCTCCGGTCAGTTTCGTTGGGTATCTAGACTCCGGTTATTACGTTAAACGTTCAGGCTCCGGTCAGTTTCGTTGGGTATCCAGACTCCGGTTATTACGTTGAATGTTCAGGCTCTGGTCAGTTTCGTTGGGTGTCCAGACTCCGGTTATTACGTTGAGCGTTCAGGCTCCGATCATTTTCGTTGAGCATCCAGACTCTAGTTACTATGTTGTGCGTTCAGTCTCCGGTCAGTTTCGTTGGGTGTCCTGACTCCGGTTATTACGTTGTGCGTTCATGCTCCGGTCAGTTTCGTTGGGTATCCAGACTCCGGTTTTTACGTTGAGCGTTCAGGCTCCAGTCAGTTTTGTTGGGTATCCAGACTCTGGTTTTTACGTTGAGCGTTCAGGCTCTGGTCAGTTTCGTTGGGTATCCAGACTCCGGTTTTTACGTTGAGCGTTCAGGCTCCGGTCAGTTTTGTTGGGTATCCAAAATCTGGTTTTTACGTTGAGCGTTCAGGCTACGGTCAGTTTTGTTGGGTAACCAGACTTCGGTTTTTACGTTAAGCGTTCAGGCTCCGGTCAGTTTCGTTTGGTATCCAGACTCCGGTTATTACGTTGAGCGTTCAGGCTCTGGTCAGTTTCTTTGGGTATCCAGACTCTGGTTTTTACGTTGAGTGTTCAGGCTCCGGTCAGTTTTGTTGGGTATCCAGACTCTGGTTTTTACGTTGAGCGTTCAGGCTCCGGTCAATTTTGTTGGGTATCCAGACTCTGGTTTTTACGTTGAGCGTTCAGGCTCCGGTCAGTTTTGTTGGGTATCCAGACTCCGGTTATTACGTTGAGTGTTCAGGCTCCGGTCAGTTTCGTTGTGTATCCAGACTCCGGTTATTACGTTGATCGTTCAGGCTCTTGGCAGTTTCGTTGAGTATCCAGACTCCGGTTATTACATTGAGTGTTCAGGCTCCGGTTAGTTTCGTTGAGTATCCAAATTCCGGTTATTATGTTGAGCGTTCAGGCTCCGGTCAATTTTGTTGGGTATCCAGACTCCGGTTATTACGTTGAGCGTTCAGGCTCCGATCATTTTCGTTGAGCATCCAGACACCAGTTATTACGTTGTGCGTTCAGGTTCCGGTCAGTTTCGTTGGGTATCCAGACTCCGGTTATTACGTTGAATGTTCAGGCTCCGGTCAGTTTCGTTGGGTGTCCAAACTCCGGTTATTACGTTGAGCGTTCAGTCTCCGATCATTTTTGTTGAGCATCCAGACTCCAGTTATTACGTTGTGCGTTCAGGTTCCGGTCAGTTTCGTTGGGTATCCAGACTCCGATTATTAAGTTAAGGGTTCAGGCTCCGGTCAGTTTCGTTGGGTATCCAGACTCCGGTTATTACATTGAGCGTTCAGGGTCCGGTCAGTTTCGTTGGGTATCTAGACTCCTGTTATTACGTTGATCGTTCAGGCTCCAGTCAGTTTCGTTGGGTATCCAGACTCCGGTTATTACGTTGAGTGTTCAGGCTCCGGGCAGTTTCGTTGGGTATCCAGACTCCGGTTATTACGTTGAGCGTTCAGGGTACGGTCATTTACGTTGAGCATCCAGACTCCAGTTATTACGTTGTGCGTTCAGGGTCCGGTCAGTTTCGTTTAGTATTAAGACTCCAGTTATTACGTTGAGCGTTCGGGCTCCGGTGAGTTTCATTGGGTATCCAGACTCCGGTTATTACGTTGAGCGTTCAGGCTCCGCTCAGTTTCGTTGTGTATCCAGACTCCGGTTATTACGTTGAGCGATTAGGCTCGGATCAATTTCGTTGTGTATCCAGACTCCAGTTATTACGGTGATCGTTCAGGCTCCAGTCAGTTTCGTTGAGTATCCAGACTCCGGTTATTACATTGAGCGTTCAGGCTCCGGTCAGTTTCGTTGAGTATCCAGATTCCGGTTATTACGTTTAGCCTTCAGGCTCCGGTCAATTTCGTTGGGTATCCAGACTCTGGTTATTACGTTGAACGTTCAGGCTCCGGTCAGTTATGTTGGGTATCCAGACTCCGGTTATTACGTTGAGTGTTAAAGCCCTGGTCAGTTTCGTTGGGTATCCAGACTCCGGTTTTTACGTTGAGTGTTTAGGCTCCGGTCAGTTTTGTTGGGTATCTAGACTCCAGTTATTACGTTGAGCGTTCAGGCTCCGTTCAGTTTCGTTGGGTATCCACACTCCGGTTATTACGTTGAGCGTTCAGGCTCCGGTCAGTTTCGTTGGGTATCCACACTCCGGTTATTACGTTGAGCGTTCAGGCTCCGGTCAGTTTCGTTGGGTATCCAGACTCCGGTTATTACGTTGAGCGTTCAGGCTCCGGTCAATTTCGTTGGGTATCCAGACTCCGGTTATTATATTGAGCGTTCAGGCTCTGGTCAGTTTCGTTGGGTATCCAGACTCCGGTTTTTACGTTGAGTGTTCAGGCTCCGGTCAGTTTTGTTGGGTATCCAGCCTCTGGTTTTTACGTTGAGCGTTCAGGCTCTGGTCAGTTTCGTTGGGTATCCAGACTCCGGTTTTTACGTTGAGCGTTCAGGCTCCGGTCAGTTTTGTTGGGTATCCAGACTATGGCTTTTACGTTGAGCGTTCAGGCTCCGGTCAGTTTTGTTGGGTATCCAGACTCCGGTTATTACGTTAAGCGTTCAGGCTCCGGTCAGTTTCGTTGGGTATCCAGACTCCGGTTATTACGTTGAGCGTTCAGGCTCTGGTCAGTTTCGTTGGGTATCCAGACTCTGGTTTTTACGTTGAGCGTTCAGGCTCCGGTCAGTTTTGTTGGGTATCCAGACTCTGGTTTTTACGTTGAGCGTTCAGGCTCCGGTTAGTTTCGTTGAGTATCCAAATTCCGGTTATTACGTTAAGCGTTCAGGCTCCGGTCAGTTTCATTGGGTATCCAGACTCCGGTTATTACGTTGAGCGTTCAGGCTCCGGTCAGTTTCGTTGGGTATCCAGACTCCGGTTATTACATTTGCACCAGCTCACGCTCAACCATCGGTGGCTGAACCCGAGCAGCCAATTCACGCCACCGCTGGGCGTATTCTTTGAAGCTTTCATTGTTCTGCTGTGAGAGATTCTGAAGCTGAACTCGGTTGGGAGCCAAGTCGCTATTATATTGATAGTGGAGAACAAATGCTTCTGCAAGATCTTTCCAGGTGCGCACAGTAGCGGGCTCCAAGCCCATATACCATTCGAGCGATGGACCAGAAAGACTATCCTGAAAGAAGTGCATCAGCAGCTTCTCATCGTCAGAATAAGCGGACATCTTTCTATAATAAGATCGGAGGTGGACCCGGGGACAAGTAGTGCCCTTATACTTCTCGAAGGTAGGCACCTTGAACTTGTGAGGTACTTTAAAGTCAGCAATCAACCCGAGGTTGGACATGTCAACGCCCAGTGTGTTCTGATTTTCTATGCTTCTCATCTTGTCTTCCAGCGCCTTGAACCTGAGTCGAGCTTCAGCATTCAACTCTGCCTCTACACCTCTCTGAGAGAATATGTCATCCTGATGGTCCTCCAGCCACGGTTGAGGCACCACCAGATTTCCTGCACCAGCATTGCCGTTGACCGGCCCTATGTTAACATTGGCTCCCAAACTACCATTTACGGCGCCAGCCGCGTTGAGTCCGAGATTAATCATCAGATTGCCGTTAGCGCTGCCGTTGCCCCCGGCAGCAGGAACAACGTTCTGTGGGGTATCCCCTGGAGGAGGAGTAGGCACGGCCCCTCCATGAAGTATGCCATTACTGTCAACCCTGGAGATCAGCGGTTGAACCAGAGTACGAAGCTGGTCTTGACCATTCGCGACCACCTGCATCAGCTCCATAAAACGATCCATCCGCTCACGGAGTTCTTGAACATCTGACTGCACCTGGTCCATGATTCTCGTCTGATTAGCGCGAGTTGAGTAGCGGTGGATGAGTCTTTGATCAATCCTGGAGATCGAAAGCAGCTCGGAACCTGAAAAAACTTGGTAACAATAAAGGTTAGGACGAGCAATAAGATATACACCATGCAAATATGCTTCATGCAGATGCATGCGTGTGTCTGTGTGCGTGGGAGATTTTCTCCGATCCTAGTGCCTTAGTGCCAGTGCTGATGATAATAAGAGGAAGAAGAAATCCGAGCCCGATCATGGAAACATCAATCTCATATATATATGGAAAGGCCTGTCGAGGCAGTACACAGTATCAGCGAGTGCAAATCAACAGCATGACCTCAGCCAACAAGTCTGGTGATGGTCAGCATACATCAAAGATAAAAAACAACGGGGATATAACTAGTCAAGTACGGCCACGGGCGCGATACTCTGCTAATAACTCCTTTGTCTCTGAATGATCTGGCGAAGTGAGCAACCCCTCGACGAGTAGTTCCCTCTGCCTGATGGTATGCTGAAGCCCCTGAACTGAACTCTCCCAAGCGCCTTTTCCAAAGCAATCCTCCAGCTTCCGCTTTTTAGACTCAAACATCAGCTTATGCTCCTTCAGGCTAGCAATGGCTTTGTTGAGACGGGCTTCAGCGGAGTACCTGCGGGCGGTCTCTTCATCAAACCTCCGCTCACTGTCCTTCACTTCGGTCTCTAGCTTAGAAATCTGCAGCATCAGCTTATCTTCTCGCTCCTTCCTGGTGGCCATAGAAGTCTTCCAATGTTGGTCGAACTTAGATATTCTCCGGTATGCCTCCTCCAAATGCTGCTTCTTCGTAGCTAGCACATTGTTAGCGGTCCTGAAGTATTGACCCAAGCGTTCCCGATCAGCAATCTGCTTTGCCAAGTCTGCACTCAGCTGGCTTACCGATTCTGCTTGCTTTTTGAGAGCATGCACGGCTTCATTCCTCTCACTTCGAAGCTGAGCTAACTCCTTCTCTAATTCTGCATTTGCTCTCTTCAGTTCATCACGCTCAGCTAATACCTGGTTGTGCTGATGAATGGACACAGTGGTAGGCTCTTCGACTGGTGGAGGACTCTCTGGTCTGGCATGAGGGAATGGCCTCCCTATAGCGCTGGCTCTGGCTCTGATCCAATCTGAATAAGGAGGGTACGCTTGGCTGTTGCTCTTCCCCAACAAAGGCTCTCCTCTCGTGCTGATATTGTTCCACGCGTACTGAAGCTTGGACAACAAATCCCCCTCTAGAATACCCGTGAGGTACAGAGATTCCCGTACCTCTTCTTCCTCCGGTGGAGTCCTCAAAGCATATGCAAACTGACGAACTAGCAATGATGAGTTGTAGTTGATGCAACCCTTCCTACCTATCAGAGGTACATTAGGAAACCCACTACAACTGAAGATCACCTCGGTGCCTAACCTGTCTCTGTCAACAAACCAATCAATGTCTTCTGCCGACAAACTCATCAGACGCTCAGGCCACTCAGCTGTGGCTGCAGACAAGACAGAAGAACCCCTCTTAGGCAAATGACTATCAAACCACTTGTACAACAACGGTACGCAGCATGACACATTCTTCCCTCTCCGGTTCTCATTCTTATAATGCACTGAATGGTAAACGTCTCCGATCAGAGTAGGGACTGGATTCCCTGAGGCAAAGATATGGAATGCATCAAAGTCTACGAAATCAGGCATGCTGGGAAATAGGATAATGCCATATATGCATAGAGCGAGGATGGCGCTGAAGGCGTCCCAACATTTGTCCTTAGCACACTGCTGAGCCTTAGCTATCAGAAACTGCAGAGAGAACCCTGGGACCTTGTTCCAACTCGTTACCACTAACTCAGAAGCGCTCAAATGGAGTGAGGAAGCCAAACCAACCAGATCAGGTTCAGCATATCGGCATACTCTTCCAATGTCGGCGCGAGAACGAAGTCATGAAAAGTGAAACACCTCAGAGGAGGGTCATAGAACTGCAGAAGAGCATGTAACCCATTCAACTCGGACGTAAAAGGTTTGTAAACCAGGCTAAGCAACCTGCCATAAGACTTCCTGAACCTATCCTTCACAGAATCCCCTGCCAGGGCTATCAAACCAGTCAGCTTCGACACATCGGGGGTCGGGAACTTGTATGCAACAGTCTTTCTGAGAGAGGCCATAACAACAGCAGAAGGCGAGAAATCCGGGATCGGGGAAACGGTACCTGCAACACAGACACACGTTAATGGAATGCAGATGAATGCGCAAATTAATGCAAAATGCAGGTATGCAATAATATATCCAGGTGGCTGCTGTGGAGATTCGGTATCAACAGTCGCTGATGAGAGGGAAACCCCGGTGTAAGACCACTAATCTGATCTGCTGAGAATAACCATCTGATAGGACCGAGGTCAAAATTCTGTTCTGACAAGAGTAAGTGACTGATAATAAGGACCCCGGGTGCGGATCAAGGAACATCTGCTGAAGTCTTCAGACCCCAAATCAAAAATCTGCCCTATCAAGAACAAACACACAGCTGCTGATGAGATCTTCAGACCTCACTCAAAATCTGCTCTACCAAGAACAAATAACATCTGCCGATGAGGTCTTCAGACCTTACTCAAAATCTGCTCCATCCAGAACAAACCACTGATGATAACATACTGATCAAAGCCTGCTCTATCAAGAACAGACAAACACCCGGCGACAAGATCCTCTGATCAAAAACCTCTTGCTTTATCAAGAACATGTCTGCAATTGAGAACCCAACATAACTGATTCACTGTCAAGAAAACCAGGTAGTCTGAAGGTCTAAGTTTCCTGCAATAAACCCAGTCCCACTCACAGGTATGAACCTAGACTGACTCAAGGTACGGCATCCTATGCGTTCATCAGCGTCACAGACTTTCAAAACTGATGATACGATTCCCAGAAGGAGTGGCATCATCAAGTCCTGAAGAGGCCTCACTTAGCTGAATCACAAATGATCGGTCCCCAGAGTCGACAATCCACCAAACCAGCAACCGTCTCAACCCAAAGGGTTGAAAGTGAAGCCAACTGGATGAACCTCGTCTGAGCGTGGATTTCATGAGACACTAGTGCCTGCAAAGCAAGCACGCGCCCACTAATTTCCACTCTAAGTCTATGGTGCACTCAAGCCTGGGTCTGACTTCTCACTCAATCAGAACTCCCGTCCCACAACAGCACAAATAATCATATTATACTAAAAATAAAATGCGGGAAATAAAGTGCGAGAAGTAAAAATGCGATAAACAAACACAACCCAACAAGCAAACACACAAACGATAGGATTGACTCGCACAGGGAACCGTTGGAGTCCCCAGCAGAGTCGCCAGCCGTCGCTTGCGCGAAAAGAAGGTGCCGGCACAACAGAAGAGTCGCCACCTTTCGTTATTTATCCCTCAGAGCGGGAAAGGAAACGATCGGAAAAAACCTGACAAAAAAGGGTAAGACAAGGTCATCGCAACCATTGTCTGGGTTCAGGAGTCGGTTACGCAAGGGGAAGGTATTAGCACCCCTCACGTCCGTCGTACTCGACGGGATCCTCGCTTGTTTGTTTACTTGGACAGGTTGGTTATAATCTATCTACCTATCAAGGCTGGCTGAAAAAGAAAAGAAAAATGACTCGGCAAAGCGTCGCGCTTTATGCCTACGTATTCCCGTCTGGAACGAGAAATCAGAGTCAACGTTGTTCGGCTAACTACGGGTGAAGGTGGGGAAGGTTGCTCGCTAGGACGTCGCATCCTATGCCTACGTACTTCCACACAGCATGGAAGATCAGAGCAAACGTAGTTCGGGAAACTACGGGCTATCTCCTAACAGAAGTGTTTTTTATTATGTTTGCGATCTCGACCGCACTAGAGACTATGACCTGAGAGTGAATGCGTCGCATGTCACCCAAAGGGTACCATACTAAACATCCAGACTGTGGAAAAGAAACTCTCCCACAATCCTTTCTCAGATAGCTTAAGGCTCGTAACGTACGAAAGAAATCATTCATGATTACTGTGTCTTAAACTGTTTCGAGATGAGAAGAGAACAGGCCCAACTAGGAGGGAGACTATCAAGTCCTACTGTTGTCATGCCATGGATTCATCCTATGGTTGAGGTTTGAACAGGGAACTCCTAGATGTTGTCATGCATAGGTTTCAACCTAAAAGTCTATCATCAAATCCTCATCAGAGGAAATGAGAGTCCTAAGGGATCATGTCAATGATACACCAAAACAGACAAAAGCATCAGCTTTAACAGTAAAATGCATGCAATGCAAGTGAGGGAGGAAATGTGTGTGGGGCTTCAGCCTCCACAAGCTCGTCTCGACCTCAAGCCAGTCATGAGATAACAATAATCATACTGAAATAAACAACATGCTATCAAGCAAAAACAGTAAATTGTAATCATACAGACAGAAAATGAAATCATGCTATCAAGCAAAATAAACACATGGGCAAGGGAGCTGGGCTCTACCGAATACCCGCAAGCAAAGCCAGGCAGTAACAATACAATCAGATGCACTCATGCTCTTAGACTGAACTTATTCTAAATGGGCTTAGTCTAATGCAACAGACAAATCAGACAAAACACACAATACATCAAAGAAAACAGAAGAAAGCCTCAGCTCCTCCAGCAGCAACCCAGTCTTCAGACTTCAGAGACCACTTGCTTTCCAGGTATCAACCCTACAACACGAGTATCAACTCATCTTCTCCCTTGAGCTTCAGCTCCTTTGATCAGCTCCACCTTCAGGCTTCACTATCTTCAGGGATCCTCAGGCATCAACTTGATCTTCCCAGAGTCTTCAGACTTCAATACTCTTCAAGGAATCATCCTCTTCAAGGCCTCAGCTTCTATCTTCAATGGCTCCAATGCTCCAGGAAACAAGATTCAGTCAACAAGATGAGTGGGGATGCTACAGTACTCACTGACTTCCAAAGGATGCCATTGAGAACTTAACATCAAAGGAGAGGCTCTCTCAAAGTTCTACCTTATGGGCAAGGTCACTAATCCCTCCAAAGGAGAGAGGTGAATACCCTTAAGGGACTCTGTGTCATAGAGAAGGAAGGAGGTGAACAAAACACTCCTTGTTTATTGAACAAAGTATTCTATCTGGGGCTCTGCCTATGCACCTATAAACCTATAAACAAAACAACAAAAGCTATGCTAAACTCCTCTGCAAGGTCTTCAAAGCTTCAATGATGATCCACAAGGTCTTCAGTTCAATCTTCAAAGCTCACACACTCAAAAGAGAAGGAAAGAAAACACAACAATACAACTTATGCCTTTAAGCAACACACATACTATCCATACATTCAGAAATCAATGAAAAATACTAAAATACCATACAAATTCCTAATATAAATTCTAGGGGATCCTATTTAACTACCCTTAAGTCCCATATATTCCCCATAGGCTAACTTGGCCTATAAACCCCAAAACAATTTTGTTCAAGTCTACCTATACAACTTAAAACCCTAATTAGAGCACCTAAATGTCTAACAATCAAACTACATCAAATTAATCTACAAATCAAGAGATAAATCCTACATGAAACTAGGGTCCAATATCTAACTATGCCAAAAAGAATGGCTCAAAAATCCTAAGGGAAAGTCCTAAAACAATTCATAGAAAATGAGATATCAACTAAAAGAAAATAATTGCCCTATTTAAAAGAAAATATCACCAAAAATTCTATATTAAAAATAAAATCCCATTTTTATTTTTATAATTTTCTACACATTATTATCTAAACATAGCAAAAAGAAGGAACAAAAAATCATTATTTTTCATTTACTTATGAATTTTTAAAGATGGCAAAAATATTAAAAGAATTAAAAAATAAGAAAAAACAAAATAAAGGGGAGGGGGTGAAAACAGTAAGGCGGATCAGTTCATTTTCTAATGGGCCTGATCATGGTGGGGTGCGAATAGAACACGGGTAAGCCCACACGCCCTTCATTAAACCAAACGACGTCGCTTGGCTTTGAATTTTTCCCTCCGTTTTCTGAGTTTAATTCCCAACCGTGCGATGAGGTCTTCAGTTAACAATTGCCAGCCTGATCCAACGGTGCACACGCGTCTTCAACCTTGAGACAAGAAGCTAGGGTTTTGAACCTCCATGGAAGCCATGCACGTATACACTTCAAGCTCTCTGTTCTCTCTCCACAAGCCATAATTCATCCCGATGTAAACATCAAAATCGTTCAGAATCTCTCCCTCTACAAGACTGTGGTCATAGTATGTTTTAAAACTCAATGTAACTCTCCATCCGATCGTGACAAGTCCTTGGTTCACTCGAAATGCACTGCAACTTATAATCATGATTCTTGCTCCAACCTATACTAATCTAACCCACGCGTTATGGTGATCATTCTAAACCACAAAACTAAGTTCATCATGCACTAACCTACGAGTTTCAGATCCAAACAGTTTTAACACCCTGCTATGAACTATCACCAATTTGCACTAAACTAACCAGAAATGATCTTCTATCATTCTACATCACATCTAAACTAGCAACCTAACGCAAAACTATCTAAATCAAGCTAATGAAAGTAATTTGCACCTGGAGCAAAATCTTGGAGATGTTGATGAAGCTCATGGATCTGGTGCTTTGGATGCTTGGATCTTGATCTACTATTGCTACACTCAATTCTGTTTGCAAAACCTTGATGAATCTTGCCTTGAATCTTGAGATCTACTTGAACTTGCAACTTGTATCTTGATGAAGAAAGTGCACGAAATTGAATCAATTGCAATCAGAACTTGGCTGAATTCTACTCCATGATGATGGTTGAATATGGTGAAATCAATATTGATGATGATTGATGAAGGTTTTGTGTAATTGGGATGAAATTGCAATGAGAGAGAATGAGAGAATTTGTGAAATGTTTGCCAAAAAATGAGAATCCAACCCTTGCTCAATTTTCATTTCATGATTATATAGCACTCAATGGAAGTTTCCAGCACAATCTTGCACTTTCCCTTGCATTCCAAGCTTGATCCAATTTTGTTATGTTTCTTTAATCATAAGTAACCTTAAGTAACTTTATTTTTTCACTAAACTCAAAAATGTGCTTGAACCATTGTCTTTAGAATGGTTTTTCCAATCAAAATGATATATTGGATGACCCCATTTGGATTTCTAGATCTCCCAAACCATTTTTCAAATTCAACTTTTCAAACTTATAAGCCATTTTTAGTTCATTTTTTGACCAATCATGCAAATCCATGCTATGAGCTTCTCCAACAATTCATGGCCTTCTTTCTAGACTTAAAATCACATTTTGAACAACTTTCATGTTTTGAGTTTTTCCATTTGAGGCTTGGAAATAGGAGATATGGCCTTTGCTTAAAATGACCTATAACTAGCAAATGACCAAAATACCCCTGTCTTGTTCAAACCATAAGTTGAGTTCCACAAATCCTATCAAGGACTTCTACCACTCAAATTAAAGCTAAGAAGATGCCCTCCAACATTCATGTTGACCAAGAGACCATAGGAATCATCCTACTAGGGAAAAAGTTGTCTGCAAGTTGGGTGACTTTCAAGGACCCAGATTCACACACCTCAGCTGACCTGTAATTTGTCCAAACCATAACTTGAGCTCTGTAACTCCTATCAAGGACTTCCACCACTCAAATTAAAGCTAAGAACAAGCTCTACAACATTCATGTTATGGGGAAGATGAGATATCAATCACATCTAGAGCTAAAACTGCCTGGAAGATAGGGATCAAATTAGGGTTTTTTCACTGACAATCCTTGGAAACCCTGACTTGAAACTTCTCAAACTCTTCAATCATGATTAGTTGGTCTAGGAATCATCCTTATAACATCTCTATACATCATTCCATGATCTCATGGCCCTTGGATTAGGTCTCAACCTTCTCCAAATCTTCAGCTGATCTAGGGTTGGCCCAGTCAAAACCCTAATTCTACCATTCATGGCTGAATCTTCTGAATTCTGGCATAATGACCTCTCTGGGCTTCATGATGGTTGTCAAGACATCTCATAATCTTTCTCAAAACATCAAGTTCATTCTCAAAGTCTCAGAATCATCTGAGGAGCATCCACAACTCTCAAGCTATGAAGCACACAATCCTGGTTTCACTCCACTCCTCTGAGGATCTCTTGAACTTTCTGATGAATGTATCAACTTTCAAACACTCAGTGAATAAATAATTGTTGGCCAAATTTTGGGGTGCAACAGGTATCCAGACTCCGGTTATTACGTTAAGCGTTCAGGCTCCGGTCAGTTTCGTTGGGTATCCAGACTCCGGTTATTACGTTGAGCGTTCAGGCTCTGGTCAGTTTCGTTGGGTATCCAGACTCTGGTTTTTACGTTGAGATTTTAGGCTCCGGTCAGTTTCGTTGGGTATCCAGACTCCGGTTATTACGTTGAGCGTTTAGCCTCCGGTCAGTTTCGTTGGGTATCCAGACTCCGGTTATTACGTTAAACGTTCAGGCTCCGGTCAATTTCGTTGGGTATCCAGACTCCGGTTATTACATTGAGCGTTTAGGCTCCGGTCAGTTTCGTTTGGTATCCAGACTTCAGTTATTACGTTGAGCGTCCAGGCTCCGGTCAGTTTCGTTGGGTATCCAGACTCCGGTTATTACGTTGAGCATTCAGGCTCCGGTCAGGTTCGTTGGGTATCCAGACTCCGGTTATTACGTTGAATGTTTAGGCTCCGGTCAGTTTGGTTGGGTGTCCAGACTCCGGTTATTACGTTGAGCGTTCAAGCTCCGATCATTTTCGTTGAGCATCCAAATTCTAGTTATTACGTTGTGTGTTCAAGCTCCGGTCAGTTTCGTTGGGTATCCAGACTCCGGTTATTACGTTGAGCGTTCAGGGTCCGTTCAGTTTCGTTGAGTATCCAGACTCCGGTTATTACGTTGAGCGGTCAGGCTCCGGTCAGTTTCGTTGTGTATCCAGACTCCAGTTATTACGTTGTGCGTTCAGGGTCCGGTCTGTTTCGTTGGGTATCCAGACTCCGATTATTATGTTGACCGTTTGGGCTCCGGTTAGTTTCGTTGGGTATCCAGACTCCGGTTATTACGTTGAGCGTTCAGGCTCCGTTTAGTTTCGTTATGTATCCAGACTCCGGTTATTACGTTGTGCGTTCAGGCTCCGGTCAGTTTCGTTGTGTATCCAGACTCCGGTTATTACGTTGATCGTTCATGCTCCAGTCAGTTTCGTTGAGTATCCAGACTCCGGTTATTACGTTGAACGTTCAGGCTCCGGTCAATTTTGTTGGGTATCCAGACTCCGGTTATTACGTTTAGCGTTCAGGCCCTGGTCAGTTTCGTTGGGTATCCAGACTCCGGTTTTTACGTTGAGCGTTCAGGCTCCGGTCAGTTTTGTTGGGTATCCAGACTCCGGTTATTACGTTGAGGGTTCAGGCTCCGGTTAGTTTCGTTGGGTATCAAGACTCCGGTTATTACATTGAGCGTTCAGGCTCCGGTCAGTTTCGTTGGGTATCCAGACTCCGGTTATTACGTTGAGCGTTCAGGCTCCGGTCAGTTTCATTGTGTATCCAGACTCCGATTATTACGTTGATCGTTCAGGCTCCAGTCAGTTTCGTTGAGTATCCAGACTCCGGTTATTACATTGAGTGTTCAGGCTCCGGTTAGTTTCGTTGAGTATCCAGATTCTGGTTATTACGTTGAGCGTTCAGGCTCCGGTCAATTTCGTTGGGTATCCAGACTCCGGTTATTACGTTGAGCGTTCAGGCTCCGATCATTTTCGTTGAGCATCCAGGCACCAGTTATTACATTGTGCGTTCAGGCTCCGGTCAGTTTCGTTGGGTATCCAGACTCCGGTTTTTACGTTAAATGTTCAGGCTCCGGTCAGTTTCGTTGGGTGTCCAGACTCCGGTTATTACGTTGAGCGTTCAGGCTCCGATCATTTTCGTTGGGTATCCAGACTCCGGTTATTACGTTGAGCGTTCAGGCTCTGGTCAGTTTCGTTGTGTATCCTGACTCCAGTTATTACGTTGTGTGTTCAGGGTCCGGTCAGTTTCGTTGGGTATGCAGACTCCGGTTATTACGTTGAGCGTTCAGGCTCTGGTCAATTTCGTTGGGTATCCAAACTCCGGTTATTACGTTGAGCGTTCAGACTCCGGTTAGTTTCGTTGAGTATCCAGACTCTGGTAATTACGTTGAGCATTCAGGCTTCGGTCAGTTTTGTTGGGTATCCAGACTCCGGTTATTACGTTGAGGGTTCAGGCTCCGGTCAGTTTCGTTGGGTATCCAGACTCCGGTTATTACATTGAGCGTTCAGGCTCCGGTCAGTTTCGTTGGGTATCCAGACTCCAGTTTCTATGTTGAGCGTTCAGGCTCCGGTCAGTTTCGTTGGGTATCCAGACTCTGGTTATTACGTTGAGCGTTCAGGCTCCGGTCATTTTCGTTGAGCATCCAGACTCCAGTTATTACGTTATGCATTCAGGGTCCGGTCAGTTTTGTTGGGTATCCAGACTCCGGTTATTACGTTGAGCGTTCAGGCTCCGGTCAGTTTCGTTGTGTATCCAGACTCCGGTTATTACGTTGATCGTTCATGCTCCAGTCAGTTTCGTTGAGTATCCAGACTCCGGTTATTACGTTGAACGTTCAGGCTCCGGTCAATTTTGTTGGGTATCCAGACTCCGGTTATTACGTTTAGCGTTCAGGCCCTGGTCAGTTTCGTTGGGTATCCAGACTCCGGTTTTTACGTTGAGCGTTCAGGCTCCGGTCAGTTTTGTTGGGTATCCAGACTCCGGTTATTACGTTGAGGGTTCAGGCTCCGGTTAGTTTCGTTGGGTATCAAGACTCCGGTTATTACATTGAGCGTTCAGGCTCCGGTCAGTTTCGTTGGGTATCCAGACTCCGGTTATTACGTTGAGCGTTCAGGCTCCGGTCAGTTTCATTGTGTATCCAGACTCCGATTATTACGTTGATCGTTCAGGCTCCAGTCAGTTTCGTTGAGTATCCAGACTCCGGTTATTACATTGAGTGTTCAGGCTCCGGTTAGTTTCGTTGAGTATCCAGATTCTGGTTATTACGTTGAGCGTTCAGGCTCCGGTCAATTTCGTTGGGTATCCAGACTCCGGTTATTACGTTGAGCGTTCAGGCTCCGATCATTTTCGTTGAGCATCCAGGCACCAGTTATTACATTGTGCGTTCAGGCTCCGGTCAGTTTCGTTGGGTATCCAGACTCCGGTTTTTACGTTAAATGTTCAGGCTCCGGTCAGTTTCGTTGGGTGTCCAGACTCCGGTTATTACGTTGAGCGTTCAGGCTCCGATCATTTTCGTTGGGTATCCAGACTCCGGTTATTACGTTGAGCGTTCAGGCTCTGGTCAGTTTCGTTGTGTATCCTGACTCCAGTTATTACGTTGTGTGTTCAGGGTCCGGTCAGTTTCGTTGGGTATGCAGACTCCGGTTATTACGTTGAGCGTTCAGGCTCTGGTCAATTTCGTTGGGTATCCAGACTCCGGTTATTACGTTGAGCGTTCAGACTCCGGTTAGTTTCGTTGAGTATCCAGACTCTGGTAATTACGTTGAGCATTCAGGCTTCGGTCAGTTTTGTTGGGTATCCAGACTCCGGTTATTACGTTGAGGGTTCAGGCTCCGGTCAGTTTCGTTGGGTATCCAGACTCCGGTTATTACATTGAGCGTTCAGGCTCCGGTCAGTTTCGTTGGGTATCCAGACTCCAGTTTCTATGTTGAGCGTTCAGGCTCCGGTCAGTTTCGTTGGGTATCCAGACTCTGGTTATTACGTTGAGCGTTCAGGCTCCGGTCATTTTCGTTGAGCATCCAGACTCCAGTTATTACGTTATGCATTCAGGGTCCGGTCAGTTTTGTTGGGTATCCAGACTCCGGTTATTACGTTGAGCGTTCAGGCTCCGGTCAGTTTCGTTGGGTATCCAGACTCCGGTTATTACATTGTGCGTTCAGGGTCCGGTCAGTTTCGTTGTGTATCCAGACTCCGGTTATTACGTTGAGCGTTCAGGATCTGGTCATTTTCGTTGGTTATCCAGACTCCGGTTATTACGTTGAGCGTTCAGGCTCCGGTCAGTTTCGTTGTGTATCCAGACTCTGGTTATTACGTTGATCGTTCAGGCTCCGGTCAGTTTCGTTGGGTATCTAGACTCCGGTTATTACGTTTAGCGTTCAGGGTCCGGTCAGTTTCGTTGCATATCCAGACTCTGGTTATAACGTTAGGCGTTCAAGCTCCGGTCAGTTTCGTTGTGTATCCAGACTCCAGTTATTACATTGTGCGTTCAGGGTCCGGTCAGTTTCGTTGGGTATCCAGACTCCGGTTATTACGTTGAGCGTTCAGGCTCTGGTCAGTTTCGTTGGGTATCCAGACTCCGGTTATTACGTTGAGCGTTCAGGATCCGGTCAGTTTCGTTGGGTATCCAGACTCCGGTTATTACATTGAGCGTTCAGGCTCCGGTCAGTTTCGTTGGGTATCCAGACTCCAGTTTCTATGTTGAGCGTTCAGGCTCCGGTCAGTTTCGTTGGGTATCCAGACTCTGGTTATTACGTTGAGCGTTCAGGCTCCGGTCATTTTCGTTGAGCATCCAGACTCCAGTTATTACGTTATGCATTCAGGGTCCGGTCAGTTTTGTTGGGTATCCAGACTCCGGTTATTACGTTGAGCGTTCAGGCTCCGGTCAGTTTCGTTGGGTATCCAGACTCCGGTTATTACATTGTGCGTTCAGGGTCCGGTCAGTTTCGTTGTGTATCCAGACTCCGGTTATTACGTTGAGCGTTCAGGATCTGGTCATTTTCGTTGGTTATCCAGACTCCGGTTATTACGTTGAGCGTTCAGGCTCCGGTCAGTTTCGTTGTGTATCCAGACTCCGGTTATTACATTGAGCGTTTAGGCTCCGGTCAGTTTCGTTTGGTATCCAGACTTCAGTTATTACGTTGAGCGTCCAGGCTCCGGTCAGTTTCGTTGGGTATCCAGACTCCGGTTATTACGTTGAGCATTCAGGCTCCGGTCAGGTTCGTTGGGTATCCAGACTCCGGTTATTACGTTGAATGTTTAGGCTCCGGTCAGTTTGGTTGGGTGTCCAGACTCCGGTTATTACGTTGAGCGTTCAAGCTCCGATCATTTTCATTGAGCATCCAAATTCTAGTTATTACGTTGTGTGTTCAAGCTCCGGTCAGTTTCGTTGGGTATCCAGACTCCGGTTATTACGTTGAGCGTTCAGGGTCCGTTCAGTTTCGTTGAGTATCCAGACTCCGGTTATTACGTTGAGCGGTCAGGCTCCGGTCAGTTTCGTTGTGTATCCAGACTCCAGTTATTACGTTGTGCGTTCAGGGTCCGGTCTGTTTCGTTGGGTATCCAGACTCCGATTATTATGTTGACCGTTTGGGCTCCGGTTAGTTTCGTTGGGTATCCAGACTCCGGTTATTACGTTGAGCGTTCAGGCTCCGTTTAGTTTCGTTATGTATCCAGACTCCGGTTATTACGTTGTGCGTTCAGGCTCCGGTCAGTTTCGTTGTGTATCCAGACTCCGGTTATTACGTTGATCGTTCATGCTCCAGTCAGTTTCGTTGAGTATCCAGACTCCGGTTATTACGTTGAACGTTCAGGCTCCGGTCAATTTTGTTGGGTATCCAGACTCCGGTTATTACGTTTAGCGTTCAGGCCCTGGTCAGTTTCGTTGGGTATCCAGACTCCGGTTTTTACGTTGAGCGTTCAGGCTCCGGTCAGTTTTGTTGGGTATCCAGACTCCGGTTATTACGTTGAGGGTTCAGGCTCCGGTTAGTTTCGTTGGGTATCAAGACTCCGGTTATTACATTGAGCGTTCAGGCTCCGGTCAGTTTCGTTGGGTATCCAGACTCCGGTTATTACGTTGAGCGTTCAGGCTCCGGTCAGTTTCATTGTGTATCCAGACTCCGATTATTACGTTGATCGTTCAGGCTCCAGTCAGTTTCGTTGAGTATCCAGACTCCGGTTATTACATTGAGTGTTCAGGCTCCGGTTAGTTTCGTTGAGTATCCAGATTCTGGTTATTACGTTGAGCGTTCAGGCTCCGGTCAATTTCGTTGGGTATCCAGACTCCGGTTATTACGTTGAGCGTTCAGGCTCCGATCATTTTCGTTGAGCATCCAGGCACCAGTTATTACATTGTGCGTTCAGGCTCCGGTCAGTTTCGTTGGGTATCCAGACTCCGGTTTTTACGTTAAATGTTCAGGCTCCGGTCAGTTTCGTTGGGTGTCCAGACTCCGGTTATTACGTTGAGCGTTCAGGCTCCGATCATTTTCGTTGGGTATCCAGACTCCGGTTATTACGTTGAGCGTTCAGGCTCTGGTCAGTTTCGTTGTGTATCCTGACTCCAGTTATTACGTTGTGTGTTCAGGGTCCGGTCAGTTTCGTTGGGTATGCAGACTCCGGTTATTACGTTGAGCGTTCAGGCTCTGGTCAATTTCGTTGGGTATCCAAACTCCGGTTATTACGTTGAGCGTTCAGACTCCGGTTAGTTTCGTTGAGTATCCAGACTCTGGTAATTACGTTGAGCATTCAGGCTCCGGTCAGTTTCGTTGGGTATCCAGACTCCAGTTTCTATGTTGAGCGTTCAGGCTCCGGTCAGTTTCGTTGGGTATCCAGACTCTGGTTATTACGTTGAGCGTTCAGGCTCCGGTCATTTTCGTTGAGCATCCAGACTCCAGTTATTACGTTATGCATTCAGGGTCCGGTCAGTTTTGTTGGGTATCCAGACTCCGGTTATTACGTTGAGCGTTCAGGCTCCGGTCAGTTTCGTTGTGTATCCAGACTCCGGTTATTACGTTGATCGTTCATGCTCCAGTCAGTTTCGTTGAGTATCCAGACTCCGGTTATTACGTTGAACGTTCAGGCTCCGGTCAATTTTGTTGGGTATCCAGACTCCGGTTATTACGTTTAGCGTTCAGGCCCTGGTCAGTTTCGTTGGGTATCCAGACTCCGGTTTTTACGTTGAGCGTTCAGGCTCCGGTCAGTTTTGTTGGGTATCCAGACTCCGGTTATTACGTTGAGGGTTCAGGCTCCGGTTAGTTTCGTTGGGTATCAAGACTCCGGTTATTACATTGAGCGTTCAGGCTCCGGTCAGTTTCGTTGGGTATCCAGACTCCGGTTATTACGTTGAGCGTTCAGGCTCCGGTCAGTTTCATTGTGTATCCAGACTCCGATTATTACGTTGATCGTTCAGGCTCCAGTCAGTTTCGTTGAGTATCCAGACTCCGGTTATTACATTGAGTGTTCAGGCTCCGGTTAGTTTCGTTGAGTATCCAGATTCTGGTTATTACGTTGAGCGTTCAGGCTCCGGTCAATTTCGTTGGGTATCTAGACTCCGGTTATTACGTTGAGCGTTCAGGCTCCGATCATTTTCGTTGAGCATCCAGGCACCAGTTATTACATTGTGCGTTCAGGCTCCGGTCAGTTTCGTTGGGTATCCAGACTCCGGTTTTTACGTTAAATGTTCAGGCTCCGGTCAGTTTCGTTGGGTGTCCAGACTCCGGTTATTACGTTGAGCGTTCAGGCTCCGATCATTTTCGTTGGGTATCCAGACTCCGGTTATTACGTTGAGCGTTCAGGCTCTGGTCAGTTTCGTTGTGTATCCTGACTCCAGTTATTACGTTGTGTGTTCAGGGTCCGGTCAGTTTCGTTGGGTATGCAGACTCCGGTTATTACGTTGAGCGTTCAGGCTCTGGTCAATTTCGTTGGGTATCCAGACTCCGGTTATTACGTTGAGCGTTCAGACTCCGGTTAGTTTCGTTGAGTATCCAGACTCTGGTAATTACGTTGAGCATTCAGGCTTCGGTCAGTTTTGTTGGGTATCCAGACTCCGGTTATTACGTTGAGGGTTCAGGCTCCGGTCAGTTTCGTTGGGTATCCAGACTCCGGTTATTACATTGAGCGTTCAGGCTCCGGTCAGTTTCGTTGGGTATCCAGACTCCAGTTTCTATGTTGAGCGTTCAGGCTCCGGTCAGTTTCGTTGGGTATCCAGACTCTGGTTATTACGTTGAGCGTTCAGGCTCCGGTCATTTTCGTTGAGCATCCAGACTCCAGTTATTACGTTATGCATTCAGGGTCCGGTCAGTTTTGTTGGGTATCCAGACTCCGGTTATTACGTTGAGCGTTCAGGCTCCGGTCAGTTTCGTTGGGTATCCAGACTCCGGTTATTACATTGTGCGTTCAGGGTCCGGTCAGTTTCGTTGTGTATCCAGACTCCGGTTATTACGTTGAGCGTTCAGGATCTGGTCATTTTCGTTGGTTATCCAGACTCCGGTTATTACGTTGAGCGTTCAGGCTCCGGTCAGTTTCGTTGTGTATCCAGACTCTGGTTATTACGTTGATCGTTCAGGCTCCGGTCAGTTTCGTTGGGTATCTAGACTCCGGTTATTACGTTTAGCGTTCAGGGTCCGGTCAGTTTCGTTGCATATCCAGACTCTGGTTATAACGTTAGGCGTTCAAGCTCCGGTCAGTTTCGTTGTGTATCCAGACTCCAGTTATTACATTGTGCGTTCAGGGTCCGGTCAGTTTCGTTGGGTATCCAGACTCCGGTTATTACGTTGAGCGTTCAGGCTCTGGTCAGTTTCGTTGGGTATCCAGACTCCGGTTATTACGTTGAGCGTTCAGGATCCGGTTAGTTTCGTTGAGTATCCAGACTCCGGTTATTACGTTGAGCGTTCAGGCTCCGGTCAGTTTTGTTGAGTATCCAGACTCCGGTTATTACGTTGAGCGGTCAGGCTCCGGTCAGTTTCGTTGTGTATCCAGACTCCGGTTATTACGTTGTGCGTTCAGGGTCCGGTCTGTTTCGTTGGGTATCCAGACTCCGGTTATTATGTTGACCGTTTGGGCTCCGGTTAGTTTCGTTGGGTATCCAGACTCCGGTTATTACGTTGAGCGTTCAGGCTCCGTTTAGTTTCGTTATGTATCCAGACTCCGGTTATTACGTTGTGCGTTCAGGCTCCGGTCAGTTTCGTTGTGTATCCAGACTCCGGTTATTACGTTGATCGTTCATGCTCCAGTCAGTTTCGTTGAGTATCCAGACTCCGGTTATTACGTTGAACGTTCAGGCTCCGGTCAGTTTTGTTGGGTATCCAGACTCCGGTTATTACGTTTAGCGTTCAGGCCCTGGTCAGTTTCGTTGGGTATCCAGACTCCGGTTTTTACGTTGAGCGTTCAGGCTCCGGTCAGTTTTGTTGGGTATCCAGACTCCGGTTATTACGTTGAGGGTTCAGGCTCCGGTCAGTTTCGTTGGGTATCCAGACTCCGGTTATTACGTTAAGCGTTCAGGCTCCGGTCAGTTTCATTGTGTATCCAGACTCCGATTATTACGTTGATCGTTCAGGCTCCAGTCAGTTTCGTTGAGTATCCAGACTCCGGTTATTACATTGAGTGTTCAGGCTCCGGTTAGTTTCGTTGAGTATCCAGATTCTGGTTATTACGTTGAGCGTTCAGGCTCCGGTCAATTTCGTTGGGTATCCAGACTCCGGTTATTACGTTGAGCGTTCAGGCTCCGATCATTTTCGTTGAGCATCCAGGCACCAGTTATTACATTGTGCGTTCAGGCTCCGGTCAGTTTCGTTGGGTATCCAGACTCCGGTTTTTACGTTAAATGTTCAGGCTCCGGTCAGTTTCGTTTGGTGTCCAGACTCCGGTTATTACATTGAGCGTTCAGGCTCCGATCATTTTCGTTGGGTATCCAGACTCCGGTTATTACGTTGAGCGTTCAGGCTCTGGTCAGTTTCGTTGTGTATCCTGACTCCAGTTATTACGTTGTGTGTTCAGGGTCCGGTCAGTTTCGTTGGGTATGCAGACTCCGGTTATTACATTGAGCGTTCAGGCTCTGGTCAATTTCGTTGGGTATCCAGACTCCGGTTATTACGTTGAGCGTTCAGACTCCGGTTAGTTTCGTTGAGTATCCAGACTCTGGTAATTACGTTGAGCATTCAGACT
The DNA here is from genome assembly GCA_963859935.3 of Lathyrus sativus. NCBI lineage: Eukaryota > Viridiplantae > Streptophyta > Magnoliopsida > Fabales > Fabaceae > Lathyrus > Lathyrus sativus. The sequence continues at coordinate 246,933,918 of OZ012736.1, read as the reverse complement.
TCGGTCAGTTTTGTTGGGTATCCAGACTCCGGTTATTACGTTGAGGGTTCAGGCTCCGGTCAGTTTCGTTGGGTATCCAGACTCCGGTTATTACATTGAGCGTTCAGGCTCCGGTCAGTTTCGTTGGGTATCCAGACTCCAGTTTCTATGTTGAGCGTTCAGGCTCCGGTCAGTTTCGTTGGGTATCCAGACTCTGGTTATTACGTTGAGCGTTCAGGCTCCGGTCATTTTCGTTGAGCATCCAGACTCCAGTTATTACATTATGCATTCAGGGTCCGGTCAGTTTCGTTGGGTATCCAGACTCCGGTTATTACGTTGAGCGTTCAGGCTCCGGTCAGTTTCGTTGGGTATCCAGACTCCGGTTATTACGTTGAGCGTTCAGGCTCCTGTCAGTTTCGTTGTGTATCCAGACTCCGGTTATTACGTTGAGCGTTCAGGATCTGGTCATTTTCGTTGGTTATCCAGACTCCGGTTATTACGTTGAGCGTTCAGGCTCCGGTCAGTTTCGTTGTGTATCCAGACTCTGGTTATTACGTTGATCGTTCAGGCTCCGGTCAGTTTCGTTGGGTATCTAGACTCCGGTTATTACGTTTAGCGTTCAGGGTCCGGTCAGTTTCGTTGCATATCCAGACTCTGGTTATTACGTTAGGCGTTCAAGCTCCGGTCAGTTTCGTTGTGTATCCAGACTCCAGTTATTACATTGTGCGTTCAGGGTCCGGTCAGTTTCGTTGGGTATCCAGACTCCGGTTATTACGTTGAGCGTTCAGGCTCTGGTCAGTTTCGTTGGGTATCCAGACTCCGGTTATTACGTTGAGCGTTCAGGATCCGGTTAGTTTCGTTGAGTATCCAGACTCCGGTTATTACGTTGAGCGTTCAGGCTCCGGTCAGTTTTGTTGGGTATCCAGACTCCGGTTATTACGTTGAGGGTTCAGGCTCCGGTCAGTTTCGTTGGGTATCCAGACTCCGGTTATTACATTGAGCGTTCAGGCTCCGGTCAGTTTCGTTGGGTATCCAGACTCCGGTTATTACGTTGAGCGTTCAGGCTTCGGTCAATTTCGTTGGGTATCCAGACTCCGGTTATTACGTTGAGCGTTCAGGCTCCGGTCATTTTCGTTGAGCATCCAGACTCCAGTTATTACGTTGTGCGATCAGGCTCCGGTCAGTTTCGTTGGGTATCCAGACTCCAGTTATTACGTTGAGCGTTCAGGCCCTGGTCAGTTTTGTTGGGTATCCAGACTCCGGTTTTTACGTTGAGCGTTCAGGCTCCGATCAGTTTTGTTGGGTATCCAGACTCCGGTTATTACGTTAAACGTTCAGGCTCCGGTCAATTTCGTTGGGTATCCAGACTCCGGTTATTACATTGAGCGTTTAGGCTCCGGTCAGTTTCGTTTGGTATCCAGACTTCAGTTATTACGTTGAGCGTCCAGGCTCCGGTCAGTTTCGTTGGGTATCCAGACTCCGGTTATTACGTTGAGCATTCAGGCTCCGATCAGGTTCGTTGGGTATCAAGACTCCGGTTATTACGTTGAATGTTTAGGCTCCGGTCAGTTTGGTTGGGTGTCCAGACTCCGGTTATTACGTTGAGCGTTCAAGCTCCGATCATTTTCGTTGAGCATCCAGATTCCAGTTATTACGTTGTGTGTTCAAGCTCCGGTCAGTTTCGTTGGGTATCCAGACTCCGGTTATTACGTTGAGCGTTCAGGCTCCGTTCAGTTTCGTTGAGTATCCAGACTCCGGTTATTACGTTGAGCGGTCAGGCTCCGGTCAGTTTCGTTGTGTATCCAGACTCCAGTTATTACGTTGTGCGTTCAGGGTCCGGTCAGTTTCGTTGGGTATCCAGACTCCGGTTATTATGTTGACCGTTTGGGCTCCGGTCAGTTTCGTTGGGTATCCAGACTCCGGTTATTACGTTGAGCGTTCAGGCTCCGTTTAGTTTCGTTATGTATCCAGACTCCGGTTATTACGTTGTGCGTTCAGGCTCCGGTCAGTTTCGTTGTGTATCCAGACTCCGGTTATTACGTTGATCGTTCAGGCTCCAGTCAGTTTCGTTGAGTATCCAGACTCCGGTTATTACGTTGAACGTTCAGGCTCCGGTCAGTTTTGTTGGGTATCCAGACTCCGGTTATTACGTTTAGCGTTCAGGCCCTGGTCAGTTTCGTTGGGTATCCAGACTCCGGTTTTTACGTTGAGCGTTCAGGCTCCGGTCAGTTTTGTTGGGTATCCAGACTCCGGTTATTACGTTGAGGGTTCAGGCTCCGGTCAGTTTCGTTGGGTATCCAGACTCCGGTTATTACATTGAGCGTTCAGGCTCCGGTCAGTTTCGTTGGGTATCCAGACTCCGGTTATTACGTTGAGCGTTCAGGCTCCGGTCAGTTTCATTGTGTATCCAGACTCCGATTATTACGTTGATCGTTCAGGCTCCAGTCAGTTTCGTTGAGTATCCAGACTCCGGTTATTACATTGAGTGTTCAGGCTCCGGTTAGTTTCGTTGAGTATCCAGATTCTGGTTATTACGTTGAGCGTTCAGGCTCCGGTCAATTTCGTTGGGTATCCAGACTCCGGTTATTACGTTGAGCGTTCAGGCTCCGATCATTTTCGTTGAGCATCCAGACACCAGTTATTACATTGTGCGTTCAGGCTCCGGTCAGTTTCGTTGGGTATCCAGACTCCGGTTTTTACGTTGAATGTTCAGGCTCCGGTCAGTTTCGTTGGGTGTCTAGACTCCGGTTATTACGTTGAGCGTTCAGGCTCCGATCATTTTCGTTGGGTATCCAGACTCCGGTTATTACGTTGAGCGTTCAGGCTCTGGTCAGTTTCGTTGTGTATCCTGACTCCAGTTATTACGTTGTGTGTTCAGGGTCCGGTCAGTTTTGTTGGGTATGCAGACTCCGGTTATTACGTTGAGCGTTCAGGCTCTGGTCAATTTCGTTGGGTATCCAGACTCCGGTTATTACGTTGAGCGTTCAGACTCCGGTTAGTTTCGTTGAGTATCCAGACTCTGGTAATTACGTTGAGCATTCAGGCTTCGGTCAGTTTTGTTGGGTATCCAGACTCCGGTTATTACGTTGAGGGTTCAGGCTCCGGTCAGTTTCGTTGGGTATCCAGACTCCGGTTATTACATTGAGCGTTCAGGCTCCGGTCAGTTTCGTTGGGTATCCAGACTCCAGTTTCTATGTTGAGCGTTCAGGCTCCGGTCAGTTTCGTTGGGTATCCAGACTCTGGTTATTACGTTGAGCGTTCAGGCTCCGGTCATTTTCGTTGAGCATCCAGACTCCAGTTATTACGTTATGCATTCAGGGTCCGGTCAGTTTCGTTGGGTATCCCGACTCCGGTTATTACGTTGAGCGTTCAGGCTCCGGTCAGTTTCGTTGGGTATCCAGACTCCGGTTATTACGTTGAGCGTTCAGGCTCCGGTCAGTTTCGTTGTGTATCCAGACTCCGGTTATTACGTTGGGCGTTCAGGATCTGGTCATTTTCGTTGGTTATCCAGACTCCGGTTATTACGTTGAGCGTTCAGGCTCCGGTCATTTTCGTTGTGTATCCAGACTCTGGTTATTACGTTGATCGTTCAGGCTCCGGTCAGTTTCGTTGGGTATCTAGACTCCGGTTATTACGTTTAGCGTTCAGGGTCCGGTCAGTTTCGTTGCATATCCAGACTCTGGTTATTACGTTAGGCGTTCAAGCTCCGGTCAGTTTCGTTGTGTATCCAGACTCCAGTTATTACATTGTGCGTTCAGGGTCCGGTCAGTTTCGTTGGGTATCCAGACTCCGGTTATTACGTTGAGCGTTCAGGCTCTGGTCAGTTTCGTTGGGTATCCAGACTCCGGTTATTACGTTGAGCGTTCAGGATCCGGTTAGTTTCGTTGAGTATCCAGACTCCGGTTATTACGTTGAGCGTTCAGGCTCCGGTCAGTTTTGTTGGGTATCCAGACTCCGGTTATTACGTTGAGGGTTCAGGCTCCGGTCAGTTTCGTTGGGTATCCAGACTCCGATTATTACATTGAGCGTTCAGGCTCCGGTCAGTTTCGTTGGGTATCCAGACTCCGGTTATTACGTTGAGCGTTCAGGCTTCGGTCAATTTCGTTGGGTATCCAGACTCCGGTTATTACGTTGAGCGTTCAGGCTCCGGTCATTTTCGTTGAGCATCCAGACTCCAGTTATTACGTTGTGCGATCAGGCTCCGGTCAGTTTCGTTGGGTATCCAGACTCCAGTTATTACGTTGAGCGTTCAGGCCCTGGTCAGTTTTGTTGGGTATCCAGACTCCGGTTTTTACGTTGAGCGTTCAGGCTCTGGTCAGTTTTGTTGGGTATCCAGACTCCGGTTATTACGTTGAGGCTTCAGGCTCCGGTTAGTTTCATTGGGTATCCAGACTCCGGTTTTTACATTGAGCGTTCAGGCTCTGGTCAGTTTTGTTGGGTATCCAGACTCTGGTTTTTACGTTGAGCGTTCAGGCTCCGGTCAGTTTTGTTGCGTATCCAGACTCCGGTTATTACGTTAAGCGTTCAGGCTCCGGTCAGTTTCGTTGGGTATCCAGACTCCGGTTATTACGTTGAGCGTTCAGGCTCTGGTCAGTTTCGTTGGGTATCCAGACTCTGGTTTTTACGTTGAGATTTCAGGCTCCGGTCAGTTTCGTTGGGTATCCAGACTCCGGTTATTACGTTGAGCGTTTAGGCTCCGGTCAGTCTCGTTGGGTATCTAGACTCCGGTTATTACGTTAAACGTTCAGGCTCCGGTCAATTTCGTTGGGTATCCAGACTCCGGTTATTACGTTGAGCGTTTAGGCTCTGGTCAGTTTCGTTTGGTATCCAGACTTCAGTTATTACGTTGAGCGTCCAGGCTCCGGTCAGTTTTGTTGGGTATCCAGACTCCAGTTATTACGTTGAGCATTCAGGCTCCGGTCAGGTTCGTTGGGTATCCAGACTCCGGTTATTACGTTGAATGTTCAGGCTCCGGTCAGTTTGGTTGGGTGTCCAGACTCCGGTTATTACGTTGAGCGTTCAAGCTCCGATCATTTTCGTTGAGCATCCAGACTCCAGTTATTACGTTGTGTGTTCAAGCTCCGGTCAGTTTCGTTGGGTATCCAGACTCCGGTTATTACGTTGAGCGTTCAGGCTCCGTTCAGTTTCGTTGAGTATCCAGACTCCGGTTATTACGTTGAGCGGTCAGGCTCCGGTCAGTTTCGTTGTGTATCCAGACTCCAGTTATTACGTTGTGCATTCAGGGTCCGGTCAGTTTCGTTGGGTATCCAGACTCCGGTTATTATGTTGAGCGTTCGGGCTCCGGTCAGTTTCGTAGGGTATCCAGATTCCGGTTATTACGTTGAGCGTTCAGGCTCCGTTTAGTTTCGTTATGTATCCAGACTCCGATTATTACGTTGTGCGTTCAGGCTCCGGTCAGTTTCGTTGTGTATCCAGACTCCGGTTATTACGTTGATCGTTCAGGCTCCAGTCAGTTTCGTTGATTATCCAGACTCTGGTTATTACGTTGAACGTTCAGGCTCCGGTCAGTTTTGTTGGGTATCCAGACTCCGGTTATTACGTTTAGCGTTCAGGCCCTGGTCAGTTTCGTTGGGTATCCAGACTCCGGTTTTTACGTTGAGCGTTCAGGCTCCGGTCAGTTTTGTTGGGTATCCAGACTCCGGTTATTACGTTGAGGGTTCAGGCTCCGGTCAGTTTCGTTGGGTATCCAGACTCCGGTTATTACATTGAGCGTTCAGGCTCCGGTCAGTTTCGTTGGGTATCCAGACTCCGGTTATTACGTTGAGCGTTCAGGCTCCAGTCAGTTTCATTGTGTATCCAGACTCCGATTATTACGTTGATCGTTCAGGCTCCAGTCAGTTTCATTGAGTATCCAGACTCCGGTTATTACATTGAGTGTTCAGGCTCCAGTTAGTTTCGTTGAGTATCCAGATTCTGGTTATTACGTTGAGCGTTCAGGCTCCGGTCAATTTCGTTGGGTATCCAGACTCCGGTTATTACGTTGAGCGTTCAGGCTCCGATCATTTTCGTTGAGCATCCAGACACCAGTTATTACATTGTGCGTTCAGGCTCCGGCAGTTTTTTTGGGTATCCAGACTCCGGTTTTTACGTTGAATGTTCAGGCTCCGGTCAGTTTCGTTGGGTGTCCAGACTCCGGTTATTACGTTGAGCGTTCAGGCTCTGATCATTTTCGTTGAGCATCCAGACTCAAGTTATTACGTTGTGCGTTCAGGCTCCGGTCAGTATCGTTGGGTATCCAGACTCCGGTTATTACGTTGAATGTTCAGGCTACGGTCAGTTTCGTTGGGTGTTCAGACTCAGGTTATTACGTTGTGCGTTCAGGCTCCGGTCAGTTTCGTTGGGTAGCCAGACTCCGGTTATTACGTTGAGCGAGCAGGCTCCGGTCACTTTCGTTGGGTATCTAGACTCCGGTTATTACGTTGAGCGTTCAAGCTCCGGTCAGTTTCGTTAGGTATCCAGACTCCGGTTACTACGTTGAGCGTTCAGGCTCCGGTCAGTTTCGTTGGGTATCCAAACTCCGGTTTTTACGTTAAGCGTTCAGGCTCCGGTCAGTTTTGTTGGGTATCCAGACTCCGGTTATTAAGTTAAGGGTTCAGGCTCCGGTCAGTTTCGTTGGGTATCCAGACTCCGGTTATTACATTGAGCGTTCAGGCTCCGGTCAGTTTCGTTGGGTATCCAGACTCCTGTTATTACGTTGATCGTTCAGGCTCCGATCATTTTCGTTGAGCATCCAGACTCCAGTTATAACGTTGTGTGTTCAGACTCCGGTCAGTTTCGTTGGGTATCCAGACTCCGGTTATTCCGTTGAGCGTTCAGGCTCCGTTCAGTTTCGTTGGGTATCCAGACTCCGGTTATTACGTTGAGCGTTTAGGCTCCGGTCAGTTTCGTTGTGTATCCAGACTCCAGTTATTACGTTGTGCGTTCAGGGTCCGGTCAGTTTCGTTGGGTATCCAGACTCCGGTTATTATGTTGAGCGTTCAGGCTCCGGTCAGTTTCGTTGGGTATCCAGACTCCGGTTATTACGTTGAGCGTTCAGGCTCCGTTTAGTTTCGTTATGTATCCAGACTCCGTTTATTACGTAATGCGTTCAGGCTCCGGTTAGTTTCGTTGTGTATCCAGACTCCGGTTATTACGTTGAGCATTCAGGCTCCGGTCAGGTTCGTTGGGTATCCAGACTCCGGTTATTACGTTGAATGTTCAGGATCCGGTCAGTTTGGTTGGGTGTCCAGACTCCGGTTATTACGTTGAGCGTTCAAGCTCCGATCATTTTCGTTGAGCATCCAGACTCCAGTTATTACGTTGTGTGTTCAAGCTCCGGTCAGTTTCGTTGGGTATCCAGACTCCGGTTATTACGTTGAGCGTTCAGGCTCCGTTCAGTTTCGTTGAGTATCCAGACTCCGGTTATTACGTTGAGCGGTCAGGCTCCGGTCAGTTTCGTTGTGTATCCAGACTCCATTTATTACGTTGTGCATTCAGGGTCCGGTCAGTTTCGTTGGGTATCCAGACTCCGGTTATTATGTTGAGCGTTCGGGCTCCGGTCAGTTTCGTAGGGTATCCAGATTCCGGTTATTACGTTGTGCGTTCAGGCTCCGGTCAGTTTCGTTGTGTATCCAGACTCCGGTTATTACGTTGATCGTTCAGGCTCCAGTCAGTTTCGTTGATTATCCAGACTCTGGTTATTACGTTGAACGTTCAGGCTCCGGTCAGTTTTGTTGGGTATCCAGACTCCGGTTATTACGTTTAGCGTTCAGGCCCTGGTCAGTTTCGTTGGGTATCCAGACTCCGGTTTTTACGTTGAGCGTTCAGGCTCCGGTCAGTTTTGTTGGGTATCCAGACTCCGGTTATTACGTTGAGGGTTCAGGCTCCGGTCAGTTTCGTTGGGTATCCAGACTCCGGTTATTACATTGAGCGTTCAGGCTCCGGTCAGTTTCGTTGGGTATCCAGACTCCGGTTATTACGTTGAGCGTTCAGGCTCCAGTCAGTTTCATTGTGTATCCAGACTCCGATTATTACGTTGATCGTTCAGGCTCCAGTCAGTTTCGTTGAGTATCCAGACTCAGGTTATTACATTGAGTGTTCAGGCTCCAGTTAGTTTCGTTGAGTATCCAGATTCTGGTTATTACGTTGAGCGTTCAGGCTCCGGTCAATTTCGTTGGGTATCCAGACTCCGGTTATTACGTTGAGCGTTCAGGCTCCGATCATTTTCGTTGAGCATCCAGACACCAGTTATTACATTGTGCGTTCAGGCTCCGGTCAGTTTTTTTGGGTATCCAGACTCCGGTTTTTACGTTGAATGTTCAGGCTCCGGTCAGTTTCGTTGGGTGTCCAGACTCCGGTTATTACGTTGAGCGTTCAGGCTCTGATCATTTTCGTTGAGCATCCAGACTCAAGTTATTACGTTGTGCGTTCAGGCTCCGGTCAGTATCGTTGGGTATCCAGACTCCGGTTATTACGTTGAATGTTCAGGCTACGGTCAGTTTCGTTGGGTGTTCAGACTCAGGTTATTACGTTGTGCGTTCAGGCTCCGGTCAGTTTCGTTGGGTATCCAGACTCCGGTTATTACGTTGAGCGAGCAGGCTCCGGTCACTTTCGTTGGGTATCTAGACTCCGGTTATTACATTGAGCGTTCAAGCTCCGGTCAGTTTCGTTAGGTATCCAGACTCCGGTTACTACGTTGAGCGTTCAGGCTCCGGTCAGTTTCGTTGGGTATCCAAACTCCGGTTTTTACGTTGAGCGTTCAGGCTCCGGTCAGTTTTGTTGGGTATCCAGACTCCGGTTATTAAGTTAAGGGTTCAGGCTCCGGTCAGTTTCGTTGGGTATCCAGACTCCGGTTATTACATTGAGCGTTCAGGCTCCGGTCAGTTTCGTTGGGTATCCAGACTCCTGTTATTACGTTGATCGTTCAGGCTCCGATCATTTTCGTTGAGCATCCAGACTCCAGTTATTACGTTGTGTGTTCAGACTCCGGTCAGTTTCGTTGGGTATCCAGACTCCGGTTATTACGTTGAGCGTTCAGGCTCCGTTCAGTTTCGTTGGGTATCCAGACTCCGGTTATTACGTTGAGCGTTTAGGCTCCGGTCAGTTTCGTTGTGTATCCAGACTCCAGTTATTAAGTTGTGCGTTCAGGGTCCGGTCAGTTTCGTTGGGTATCCAGACTCCGGTTATTATGTTGAGCGTTCAGGCTCCGGTCAGTTTCGTTGGGTATCCAGACTCCGGTTATTACGTTGAGCGTTCAGGCTCCGTTTAGTTTCGTTATGTATCCAGACTCCGTTTATTACGTAATGCGTTCAGGCTCCGGTTAGTTTCGTTGTGTATCCAGACTCCGGTTATTACGTTGATCGTTCAGGCTCCAGTCAGTTTCGTTGAGTATCCAGACTCCGGTTATTACGTTGAACGTTCAGGCTCCGATCAGTTTCGTTGGGTATCCAGACTACGGTTATTATGTTGAATGTTCAGGCTCCGGTCAGTTTCGTTGGGTATCCAGACTCCGGTTATTACATTGTGCGTTCAGGGTCCGGTCAGTTTCGTTGGGTATCCAGACTCCGGTTATTACGTTGAGCGTTCAGGCTCTGGTCAGTTTCGTTGGGTATCCAGACTCCGGTTATTACGTTGAGCGTTCAGGCTCCGGTCAGTTTCGTTGGGTATCCAGACTCCGGTTTTTGCGTTGAGCGTTCAGGCTCCGGTCAGTTTCGTTGTGTATCCAGACTCCGATTATTACGTTGATCATTCACGCTCCAGTCAGTTTCGTTGAGTATCCAGACTCCGGTTATTACATTGAGTATTCAGGCTCCGATTAGTTTCGTTGAGTATCCAGATTCCGGTTATTACGTTGAGCGTTCAGGCTCCGGTCAATTTCGTTGGGTACCCAGACTCCGGTTATTACGTTGAGCGTTCAGGCTCCGATCATTTTCGTTGAGCATCCAGACACCAGTTATTACGTTGTGCGTTCAGGCTCCGGTCAGTTTCGTTGGGTATCCAGACTCCGGTTTTTACGTTGAATGTTCAGGCTCCGGTCAGTTTCGTTGGGTGTCCAGACTCCGGTTATTACGTTGAGCGTTTAGGCTCCGATCATTTTCGTTGAGCATCCAGACTCCAGTTATTACGTTGTGCGTTCAGGCTCCGGTCAGTTTCGTTGGGTGTCCAGACTCAAGTTATTACGTTGTGCGTTCAGGCTCCAGTCAGTTTCGTTGGGTATCCAGACTCCGGTTATTACGTTGAGCGAGCAGGCTCCGGTCACTTTCGTTGGGTATCTAGACTTCAGTTATTACGTTGAGCGTTCAGGCTCCGGTCAATTTCGTTGGGTATCCAGACTCCGGTTATTACGTTGAGCGTTCAGGCTCCGGTCAGTTTCGTTGGGTATCCAAACTCCGGTTTTTACGTTGAGCGTTCAGGCTTCGGTCAGTTTTGTTGGGTATCCAGACTCCGGTTATTAAGTTAAGGGTTCAGGCTCCGGTCTGTTTCGTTGAGTATCCAGACTCCGGTTATTACATTGAGCGTTCAGGCTGCGGTCAGTTTCGTTGGGTATCCAGACTCCTGTTATTACGTTGATCGTTCAGGCTCCATTCAGTTTCGTTGGGTATCTAGACTCCGGTTATTACGTTGAGCGTTCAGACTCCGGTCATTTTTGTTGAGCATCCAGACTCCAGTTATTATGTTGTGCGTTCAGGGTCCGTTCAGATTCGTTGAGTATCAAGACTTCGATTATTACGTTGAGCGTTCGGGCTCCGGTCAGTTTCATTGGGTATCCAGACTCCGGTTATTACGTTGAGCGTTCAGGCTCCGGTCAGTTTCGTTGTGTATCCAGACTCCGGTTATTACGTTGAGCGATCAGGCTCCGATCAATTTCGTTGTGTATCCAGACTCCAGTTATTACGTTGATCGTTCAGGCTCCAGTCAGTTTCGTTGAGTATCCAGCCTCCGGTTATTACGTTGAGCGTTCAGGCTCCGGTCAGTTTCGTTGGGTATCCAGATTCCGGTTATTTCGTCGAGCCTTCAGGATCCGGTCAATTTCGTTGGGTATCCAGACTCCGATTATTACGTTGAATGTTCAGGCTCCGGTCAGTTAGGTTGGGTATCCAGACTCCGGTTATTACGTTGAGGGTTCAGGCTCCGATCATTTTTGTTGAGCATCCAGACTCCAGTTATTACGTTGTGCGTTCAGGCTCTGGTCAATTTCGTTGGGTATCCAGACTCCAGTTATTATGTTGAGCGTTCAGGCTCCGTTCAGTTTCGTTGGGTATCCAAACTCCGGTTATTATGTTGAGCGTTCGGGCTCCGGTTAGTTTCGTTGGGTATCCAGACTCCGGTTATTACGTTGAGCGTTCAGGCTCCGTTTAGTTTCGTTATGTATCCAGACTCCGGTTATTACGTTGTGTGTTCAGGCTCCGGTCAGTTTCGTTGTGTATCCAGACTCCGGTTATTACGTTGATCGTTCAGGCTCCAGTCAGTTTCGTTGAGTATCCATACTCCGGTTATTACGTTGAACGTTCAGGCTCCGGTCAGTTTTGTTGGGTATCCAGACTCCGGTTATTATGTTTAGCGTTCAGGCCCTGGTCAGTTTCGTTGGGTATCCAGACTCCGGTTTTTACGTTGAGCGTTCAGGCTCCGGTCAGTTTTGTTGGGTATCCAGACTCCGGTTATTACGTTGAGGGTTCAGGCTCCGGTCAGTTTTGTTGGGTATCCAGACTCCGGTTATTACGTTGAGCGTTCTTGCTCCGGTCAGTTTCGTTGGGTATCCAGACTCCGGTTATTACGTTAAGCGTTCAGGCTCCGGTCAGTTTCGTTGTGTATCCAGACTCCGATTATTACGTTGATCGTTCAGGCTCCAGTCAGTTTCGTTGAGTATCCAGACTCCGGTTATTACATTGAGTGTTCAGGCTCAGGTTAGTTTCGTTGAGTATCTAGATTCCGGTTATTACGTTGAGCGTTCAGGCTCCGGTCAATTTCGTTGGGTATCCAGACTCCGGTTATTACGTTGAGCGTTCAGGCTTCTATCATTTTCGTTGAGCATCCAAACACCAGTTATTACGTTGTGCGTTCAGGCTACGATCAGTTTCATTGGGTATCCAGACTCCGGTTTTTACGTTGAATGTTCAGGCTCCGGCCAGTTTCGTTGGGTGTCCAGACTCCGGTTATTACGTTGAGCGTTCAGGCTCCGATCATTTTCGTTGAGCATCCAGACTCCAGTTATTACGTTGTGCGTTCAGGCTCCGGTCAGTTTCGTTGGGTATCCAGACTCCGGTTATTACGTTGAATGTTCAGGCTCCGGTCAGTTTCATTGGGTGTCCAGACTCAGGTTATTACGTTGTGCGTTCAGGCTCCGGTCAGTTTCGTTGGGTATCCAGACTCTGGTTATTACGTTGAGCGAGCAGGCTCCGGTCACTTTCGTTGGGTATCTAGACTCCGGTTATTACGTTGAGCGTTTAGGCTCCGGTCAGTTTCGTTGGTTATCCAGACTCCGGTTATTAAGTTAAGGGTTCAGGCTCCGGTCAGTTTCGTTGGGTATCCAGACTCCGGTTATTACATTGAGCGTTTAGGTTCTGGTCAGTTTCGTTGTGTATCCAGACTCCGGTTATTACGTTGAGCGTTCAGGCTCCGGTCAGTTTCGTTGTGTATCCAGACTCCGGTTATTACATTGAGTGTTTAGGTTCCGGTCAGTTTCGTTGTGTATCTAGACTCCTGTTATTACGTTGATCGTTCGGGCTCCGGTCAGTTTCGTTGGGTATCCAGACTCCGGTTATTACGTTGAGCGTTCAGGCTCCGGTCAGTTTCGTTGGGTATCCAGACTCCGGTTATTACGTTGAGCGATCAGGCTCCGATCAATTTCGTTGTGTATCCAGACTCTGGTTTTTACGTTGAGCGTTCAGGCTCCGGTCAGTTTCGTTGGGTATCCAGACTCCGGTTATTACGTTGAGCGTTCAGGCTCTGGTCAGTCTCGTTAGGTATCCAGACTCCGGTTATTACGCTAAGCGTTCAGGCTCCGGTCAGTTTCGTTGGGTATCCAGACTCCGGTTATTACATTGAGCGTTCAGGCTCCGGTCAGTTTCGTTTGGTATCCAGACTTCAGTTATTACGTTGAGCGTCCAGGCTCCGGTCAGTTTCGTTGGGTATCCAGACTCCGGTTATTACGTTGAGCGTTCAGGGTCCGGTCAGTTTTGTTGGGTATCCAGACTCCGGTTATTACGTTGAGGGTTCAGGCTCCGGTCAGTCTCGTTGGGTATCCAGACTCCGGTTATTACATTGAGCGTTCAGGCTCCGGTCAGTTTCGTTGGGTATCCAGACTCCGGTTATTACTTTGAGCGTTCAGGCTCCGGTCAGTTTCGTTGTGTATCCAGACTCCGATTATTACGTTGATCGTTCAGGCTCCGGTCAATTTCGTTGGGTATCCAGACTCCGGTTATTACGTTGAGCGTTCAGGCTCCGATCATTTTCGTTGAGCATCCAAACACCAATTATTACATTGTGCGTTCAGGCTCCGGTCAGTTTCGTTGGGTATCCAGACTCCGGTTTTTACGTTGAATGTTCAGGCTCCGGCCAGTTTCGTTGGGTGTCCAGACTCCGGTTATTACGTTGAGCGTTCAGGCTCCGATCATTTTCGTTGAGCATCCAGACTCCAGTTATTACGTTGTGCGTTCAGGCTCCGGTCAGTTTCGTTGGGTATCCAGACTCCGGTTATTACGTTGAATGTTCAGGCTCCGGTCAGTTTCATTGGGTGTCCAGACTCAGGTTATTACGTTGTGCGTTCAGGCTCCGGTCAGTTTCTTTGGGTATCCAGACTCTGGTTATTACGTTCAGCGAGCAGGCTCCGGTCACTTTCGTTGGGTATCTAGACTCCGGTTATTACGTTGAGCGTTCAGGCTCCGGTCATTTTCGTTGGGTATCCAGACTCCGGTTATTAAGTTAAGGGTTCAGGCTCCGGTCAGTTTCGTTGGGTATCCAGACTCCGGTTATTACATTGAGCGTTTAGGTTCCGGTCAGTTTCGTTGTGTATCCAGACTCCGGTTATTACGTTGAGCGTTCAGGCTCCGGTCAGTTTCATTGTGTATCCAGACTCCGGTTATTACATGAGCGTTTAGGTTCCGGTCAGTTTCGTTGTGTATCTAGATTCCTGTTATTACGTTGATCATTCAGGCTCCAGTCAGTTTCGTTGGGTATCCAGACTCCGGTTATTACGTTGAGCGTTCAGGCTCCGGTCAGTTTCGTTGGGTATCCAGACTCCGGTTATTACGTTGAGCGTTCAGGCTCCGGTTATTTTTGTTGAGCATCCAGACTCTAGTTATTACGTTGTGCGTTCAGGGTCCGGTCAGTTTCGTTGAGTATCAAGACTCCGGTTATTACGTTGAGCGTTCAGGCTCCGGTCAGTTTCGTTGTGTATCCAGACTCCGGTTATCACGTTGAGCGATCAGGCTCCGATCAATTTCGTTGTGTATCCAGACTCTGGTTTTTACGTTGAGCGTTCAGGCTCCGGTCAGTTTCGTTGGGTATCCAGACTCCGGTTATTAAGTTGAGCGTTCAGGCTCCGGTCAGTTTCGTTAGGTATCCAGACTCCGGTTATTACGCTAAGCGTTCAGGCTCCGGTCAGTTTCGTTGGGTATCTAGACTCCGGTTATTACATTGAGCGTTCAAGCTCCGGTCAGTTTCGTTTGGTATCCAGACTTCAGTTATTACGTTGAGCGTCCAGGCTCCGGTCAGTTTCGTTGGGTATCCAGACTCCGGTTATTACGTTGAGCGTTCAGGCTCCGGTCAGTTTTGTTGGGTATCCAGACTCCGGTTATTACGTTGAGGGTTCAGGCTCCCGTCAGTTTCGTTGGGTATCCAGACTCCGGTTATTACATTGAGCGTTTAGGCTCCGGTCAGTTTCGTTGGGTATCCAGACTCCGGTTATTACTTTGAGCGTTCAGGCTTCGGTCAGTTTCGTTGTGTATCCAGACTCCGATTATTACGTTGATCGTTCAGGCTCCAGTCAGTTTCGTTGAGTATCCAGACTCCGGTTATTACATTGAGTGTTCAGGCTCCGGTTAGTTTCGTTGAGTATCCAGATTCCGGTTATTACGTTGAGCGTTCAGGCTCCGGTCAATTTCGTTGGGTATCCAGACTCCGGTTATTACGTTGAGCGTTCAGGCTCCGATCATTTTCGTTGAGCATCCAAACACCAGTTATTACGTTGTGCGTTCAGGCTCCGGTCAGTTTCGTTGGGTATCCAGACTCCGATTTTTACGTTGAATGTTCAGGCTCTGGTCAGTTTCGTTGGGTGTCCAGACTCCGGTTATTACGTTGAGCGTTCAGGCTCCGATCATTTTCGTTGAGCATCCAGACTCCAGTTATTACTTTGTGCGTTCAGGCTCCGGTCAGTTTCGTTGGGTATCCAGACTCCGGCTATTACGTTGAATGTTCAGGCTCCGGTCAGTTTCGTTGGGTGTCCAGACTCAGGTTATTACGTTGTGGTTTCAGGCTCCGGTCAGTTTTGTTGGGTATCCAGACTTTGGTTATTACGTTGAGCGAGCAGGCTCCGGTCACTTTCGTTGGGTATCTAGGCTTCGGTCAGTTTTGTTGGGTATCCAGACTCCGGTTATTATGCTAAGCGTTCAGGCTCCGGTCAGTTTCGTTGGGTATCCAGACTCCGGTTATTACATTGAGCGTTCAGGCTCCGGTCAGTTTCGTTTGGTATCCAGACTTCAGTTATTACGTTGAGCGTCCAGGCTCTGGTCAGTTTCGTTGGGTATCCAGACTCCGGTTATTACGTTGAGCGTTCATGCTCCGGTCAGTTTTGTTGGGTATCCAGACTCCGGTTATTACGTTGAGGGTTCAGGCTCCGGTCAGTTTAGTTGGGTATCCAGAGTCCGGTTATTACATTGAGCGTTCAGGCTCCGGTCAGTTTCGTTGGGTATCCAGACTCCGGTTATTACTTTGAGCGTTCAGGCTCCGGTCAGTTTCGTTGTGTATCCAAACTCCGATTATTACGTTGATCGTTCAGGCTCCAGTCAGTTTCGTTGAGTATCCAGACTCCGGTTATTACATTGAGTGTTCAGGCTCCGGTTAGTTTCGTTGAGTATCCAGATTCCGGTTATTACGTTGAGCGTTCAGGCTCCAGTCAATTTCATTGGGTATCCAGACTCCGGTTATTACGTTGAGCGTTCAGGCTCCGATCATTTTCGTTGAGCATCCAAACACCAGTTATTACGTTGTGCGTTCAGGCTCCGGTCTGTTTCGTTGGGTATCCAGACTCCGGTTTTTACGTTGAATGTTTAGGCTCCGGTCAGTTTCGTTGGGTGTCCAGACTCCGGTTATTACGTTGAGCGTTCAGGCTCCGATCATTTTCGTTGAGCATCCAGACTCCAGTTATTACGTTGTGCGTTCAGGCTCCGGTCAGTTTTGTTGGGTATCCAGACTCCGGTTATTACGTTGAATGTTCAGGCTCCGGTCAGTTTCGTTGGGTGTCCAGACTCAGGTTATTACGTTGTGCGTTCGGCTCCGGTCAGTTTCGTTGGGTATCCAGACTCCGGTTATTACGTTGAGCGACCAGGCTCCGGTCACTTTCGTTGGGTATCTAGACTCCGGTTATTACGTTGAGCGTTCAGGCTCCGGTCAGTTTCGTTGGGTATCCAGACTCCGGTTATTACGTTGAGCGTTCAGGCTCCGGTCAGTTTCGTTGGGTATCCAAACTCCGGTTTTTACGTTGAGCGTTCAGGCTCCGGTCAGTTTTGTTGGGTATCCAGACTCCGGTTATTAAGTTAAGGGTTCAGGCTCCGGTCAATTTTGTTGGGTATCCAGACTCCGGTTATTACATTGAGCATTTAGGCTCCGGTCAGTTTCGTTGGGTATCCAGACTCCTGTTATTACGTTGATTGTTCAGGCTCCGGTCAGTTTTGTTGGGTATCCAGACTCCGGTTATTACGTTGAGTGTTCAGGCTCCGGTCATTTTCGTTGAGCATCCAGACTCCAGTTATTACGTTGTGCGTTCAGGGTCCCGTCAGTTTCGTTGAGTATCAAGACTCCGGTTATTACGTTGAGCGTTCGGGCTCCGGTCAGTTTCGTTGGGTATCCAGACTCCGGTTATTACGTTGAGCGTTCAGGCTCCGGTCAGTTTCGTTGTGTATCCAGACTCCGGTTATTACGTTGAGCGATCAGGCTCCGATCAATTTCGTTGTGTATCCAGACTCCAGTTATTACGTTGATCGTTCAGGCTCCAGTCAGTTTCGTTGAGTATCCAGACTCCGGTTATTACGTTGAGCGTTCAGGCTCCGGTCAGTTTCGTTGGGTATCCAGATTCCGGTTATTTTGTCGAGCCTTCAGGCTCCGGTCAATTTCGTTGGGTATCCAGACTCCGGTTATTACGTTGAACGTTCAGGCTCCGGTCAGTTATGTTGGGTATCCAGACTCCGGTTATTACGTTGAGGGTTCAAGCTCCGATCGTTTTCGTTGAGCATCCAGACTCCAGTTATTACGTTGTGCGTTCAGGCTCCGGACAGTTTCGTTGGGTATCCAGACTCCGGTTATTATGTTGAGCGTTCAAGCTCCGTTCAGTTTCGTTGGGTATCCAGACTCCGGTTATTACGTTGAGCGTTTAGGCTCCGGTCAGTTTCGATTTGTATCCAGACTCCAGTTATTACGTTGTGCGTTCAGGGTCCGGTCAGTTTCGTTGGGTATCCAGACTCCGGTTATTACGTTGAGCGTTCAGGCTCCGTTTAGTTTCTTTATGTATCCAGACTCCGGTTATTACGTTGTACGTTCAGGCTCCGGTCAGTTTCGTTGTGTATCCAGACTCCGTTTATTAAGTTGATCGTTCAGGCTCCAGTCAGTTTCGTTGAGTATCCAGACTCCGGTTATTACGTTGAACGTTCAGGCTCCGGTCAGTTTTGTTGGGTATCCAGACTCCGGTTATTACGTTTAGCGTTCAGGCCCTGGTCAGTTTCTTTGGGTATCCAGACTCCGGTTTTTACGTTGAGCGTTCAGGCTCCGGTCAGTTTTGTTGGGTATCCAGACTCTGGTTATTACGTTGAGGGTTGAGGCTCCGGTCAGTTTCGTTGGGTATCCAGACTCCGGTTATTACATTGAGCTTTTAGGCTCCGGTCAGTTTCGTTGGGTATCCAGACTCCGGTTATTACGTTGAGGGTTCAGGCTCCGGTCAGTTTGGTTGTGTATCTAGACTCCGGTTATTACGTTGATCGTTCAGGCTCCAGTCAGTTTCGTATAGTATCCAGACTCCGGTTATTACATTGAGTGTTCAGGCTCTGGTTAGTTTCGTTGAGTATCCAGATTCCGGTTATTACGTTGAGCGTTCAGGCTCCGGTCAATTTCGTTGGGTATCCAGACTCCGGTTATTACGTTGAGCGTTCAGGCTCCGATCATTTTCGTTGAGCATCCAGACACCAGTTATTAGGTTGTGCATTCAAGCTCCGGTCAGTTTCGTTGGGTATCCAGACTCCGGTTATTACGTTGACTGTTCAGGCTCCTGTCAGTTTCGTTGGGTGTCCAGACTCAGGTTATTACGTTGTGCGTTCAGGCTCCGGTCAGTTTCGTTGGGTATCCAGACTCCGGTTATTACGTTGAGCGAGCAGGCTCCGGTCAGTTTCATTGGGTATCTAGACTCCGGTTATTACGTTGAGCGTTCAGGCTCTGGTCAGTTTCGTTGGGTATCCAGACTCCGGTTATTAAGTTAAGGGTTCAGGCTCCGGTCAGTTTCGTTGGGTATCCAGACTCCGGTTATTACATTGAGCGTTTAGGTTCCGGTCAGTTTCGTTGTGTATCCAGACTCCAGTTATTATGTTGAGTGTTCAGGCTCCGGTCAGTTTCGTTGTGTATCCAGACTCCGGTTATTACATTGAGCGTTTAGGTTCCGGTCAGTTTCGTTGTGTATCCAGACTCCTGTTATTACGTTGATCGTTCAGGCTCCAGTCAGTTTCGATGGGTATCCAGACTCCGGTTATTACGTTGAGCGTTCAGGCTCCGGTCAGTTTCGTTGGGTATCCAGACTCCGGTTATTACGTTGAGCGTTCAGGCTCCGGTCATTTTCGTTGAGCATCCAGACTCCAGTTATTACGTTGTGCGTTCAGGGTACGGTCAGTTTCGTTGAGTATCAAGACTCCGGTTATTATGTTGAGCATTCGGGCTCCGGTCAGTTTCGTTGGGTATCCAGACTCCGGTCAGTTTCGTTGTGTATCCAGACTCCGGTTATTACGTTGAACGATCAGGCTCCGATCAATTTCGTTGTGTATCCAGACTCTGGTTTTTACGTTGAGCGTTCAGGCTCCGGTCAGTTTCGTTGGGTATCCAGACTCCGGTTATTACGTTGAGCGTTCAGGCTCCGGTCAGTTTCGGTGGGTATCCAGACTCCGGTTATTACGCTAAGCGTTCAGGCTCCGGTCAGTTTCGTTGGGTATCCAGACTCCGGTTATTACATTGAGCGTTCAGGCTCTGGTCAGTTTCGTTTGGTATCCAGACTTCAGTTATTACGTTGAGCATCCAGGCTCCGGTCAGTTTCGTTGGGTATCCAGACTCCGGTTATTACGTTGAGCGTTCAGACTGCGATCATTTTCGTTGAGCATCCAGACTCCAGTTATTACGTTGTGCGTTCAGGCTCCGGTCAGTTTCGTTGGGTATCCAGACTCCGGTTATTACGTTGAGCGTTCGGGCTCCGGTCAGTTTCGTTGGGTATCCAGACTCCGGTTATTACGTTTAGCGTTCAGGCTCCGTTTAGTTTCGTTATGTATCCAGACTCCGGTTATTACGTTGTGCGTTCAGGCTCCGGTCAGTTTCATTGTGTATCCAGACTCCGTTTATTAAGTTGATCGTTCAGGCTCCAGTCAGTTTCGTTGAGTATCCAGACTCCGGTTATTACGTTGAACGTTCAGGCTCCAGTCAGTTTCGTTTGGTATCCAGACTTCAGTTATTACGTTGAGCGTCCAGGCTCTGGTCAGTTTCGTTGGGTATCCAGACTCCGGTTATTACGTTGAGCGTTCATGCTCCGGTCAGTTTTGTTGGGTATCCAGACTCCGGTTATTACGTTGAGGGTTCAGGCTCCGGTCAGTTTAGTTGGGTATCCAGAGTCCGGTTATTACATTGAGCGTTCAGGCTCCGGTCAGTTTCGTTGGGTATCCAGACTCCGGTTATTACTTTGAGCGTTCAGGCTCCGGTCAGTTTCGTTGTGTATCCAAACTCCGATTATTACGTTGATCGTTCAGGCTCCAGTCAGTTTCGTTGAGTATCCAGACTCCGGTTATTACATTGAGTGTTCAGGCTCCGGTTAGTTTCGTTGAGTATCCAGATTCCGGTTATTACGTTGAGCGTTCAGGCTCCAGTCAATTTCATTGGGTATCCAGACTCCGGTTATTACGTTGAGCGTTCAGGCTCCGATCATTTTCGTTGAGCATCCAAACACCAGTTATTACGTTGTGCGTTCAGGCTCCGGTCTGTTTCGTTGGGTATCCAGACTCCGGTTTTTACGTTGAATGTTTAGGCTCCGGTCAGTTTCGTTGGGTGTCCAGACTCCGGTTATTACGTTGAGCGTTCAGGCTCCGATCATTTTCGTTGAGCATCCAGACTCCAGTTATTACGTTGTGCGTTCAGGCTCCGGTCAGTTTTGTTGGGTATCCAGACTCCGGTTATTACGTTGAATGTTCAGGCTCCGGTCAGTTTCGTTGGGTGTCCAGACTCAGGTTATTACGTTGTGCGTTCGGCTCCGGTCAGTTTCGTTGGGTATCCAGACTCCGGTTATTACGTTGAGCGACCAGGCTCCGGTCACTTTCGTTGGGTATCTAGACTCCGGTTATTACGTTGAGCGTTCAGGCTCCGGTCAGTTTCGTTGGGTATCCAGACTCCGGTTATTACGTTGAGCGTTCAGGCTCCGGTCAGTTTCGTTGGGTATCCAAACTCCGGTTTTTACGTTGAGCGTTCAGGCTCCGGTCAGTTTTGTTGGGTATCCAGACTCCGGTTATTAAGTTAAGGGTTCAGGCTCCGGTCAATTTTGTTGGGTATCCAGACTCCGGTTATTACATTGAGCGTTTAGGCTCCGGTCAGTTTCGTTGGGTATCCAGACTCCTGTTATTACGTTGATTGTTCAGGCTCCAGTCAGTTTTGTTGGGTATCCAGACTCCGGTTATTACGTTGAGTGTTCAGGCTCCGGTCATTTTCGTTGAGCATCCAGACTCCAGTTATTACGTTGTGCGTTCAGGGTCCCGTCAGTTTCGTTGAGTATCAAGACTCCGGTTATTACGTTGAGCGTTCGGGCTCCGGTCAGTTTCGTTGGGTATCCAGACTCCGGTTATTACGTTGAGCGTTCAGGCTCCGGTCAGTTTCGTTGTGTATCCAGACTCCGGTTATTACGTTGAGCGATCAGGCTCCGATCAATTTCGTTGTGTATCCAGACTCCAGTTATTACGTTGATCGTTCAGGCTCCAGTCAGTTTCGTTGAGTATCCAGACTCCGGTTATTACGTTGAGCGTTCAGGCTCCGGTCAGTTTCGTTGGGTATCCAGATTCCGGTTATTTTGTCGAGCCTTCAGGCTCCGGTCAATTTCGTTGGGTATCCAGACTCCGGTTATTACGTTGAACGTTCAGGCTCCGGTCAGTTATGTTGGGTATCCAGACTCCGGTTATTACGTTGAGGGTTCAAGCTCCGATCGTTTTCGTTGAGCATCCAGACTCCAGTTATTACGTTGTGCGTTCAGGCTCCGGTCAGTTTCGTTGGGTATCCAGACTCCGGTTATTATGTTGAGCGTTCAAGCTCCGTTCAGTTTCGTTGGGTATCCAGACTCCGGTTATTACGTTGAGCGTTTAGGCTCCGGTCAGTTTCGATTTGTATCCAGACTCCAGTTATTACGTTGTGCGTTCAGGGTCCGGTCAGTTTCGTTGGGTATCCAGACTCCGGTTATTACGTTGAGCGTTCAGGCTCCGTTTAGTTTCTTTATGTATCCAGACTCCGGTTATTACGTTGTACGTTCAGGCTCCGGTCAGTTTCGTTGTGTATCCAGACTCCGTTTATTAAGTTGATCGTTCAGGCTCCAGTCAGTTTCGTTGAGTATCCAGACTCCGGTTATTACGTTGAACGTTCAGGCTCCGGTCAGTTTTGTTGGGTATCCAGACTCCGGTTATTACGTTTAGCGTTCAGGCCCTGGTCAGTTTCTTTGGGTATCCAGACTCCGGTTTTTACGTTGAGCGTTCAGGCTCCGGTCAGTTTTGTTGGGTATCCAGACTCTGGTTATTACGTTGAGGGTTGAGGCTCCGGTCAGTTTCGTTGGGTATCCAGACTCCGGTTATTACATTGAGCTTTTAGGCTCCGGTCAGTTTCGTTGGGTATCCAGACTCCGGTTATTACGTTGAGGGTTCAGGCTCCGGTCAGTTTGGTTGTGTATCTAGACTCCGGTTATTACGTTGATCGTTCAGGCTCCAGTCAGTTTCGTATAGTATCCAGACTCCGGTTATTACATTGAGTGTTCAGGCTCTGGTTAGTTTCGTTGAGTATCCAGATTCCGGTTATTACGTTGAGCGTTCAGGCTCCGGTCAATTTCGTTGGGTATCCAGACTCCGGTTATTACGTTGAGCGTTCAGGCTCCGATCATTTTCGTTGAGCATCCAGACACCAGTTATTAGGTTGTGCATTCAAGCTCCGGTCAGTTTCGTTGGGTATCCAGACTCCGGTTATTACGTTGACTGTTCAGGCTCCTGTCAGTTTCGTTGGGTGTCCAGACTCAGGTTATTACGTTGTGCGTTCAGGCTCCGGTCAGTTTCGTTGGGTATCCAGACTCCGGTTATTACGTTGAGCGAGCAGGCTCCGGTCAGTTTCATTGGGTATCTAGACTCCGGTTATTACGTTGAGCGTTCAGGCTCTGGTCAGTTTCGTTGGGTATCCAGACTCCGGTTATTAAGTTAAGGGTTCAGGCTCCGGTCAGTTTCGTTGGGTATCCAGACTCCGGTTATTACATTGAGCGTTTAGGTTCCGGTCAGTTTCGTTGTGTATCCAGACTCCAGTTATTATGTTGAGTGTTCAGGCTCCGGTCAGTTTCGTTGTGTATCCAGACTCCGGTTATTACATTGAGCGTTTAGGTTCCGGTCAGTTTTGTTGTGTATCCAGACTCCTGTTATTACGTTGATCGTTCAGGCTCCAGTCAGTTTCGATGGGTATCCAGACTCCGGTTATTACGTTGAGCGTTCAGGCTCCGGTCAGTTTCGTTGGGTATCCAGACTCCGGTTATTACGTTGAGCGTTCAGGCTCCGGTCATTTTCGTTGAGCATCCAGACTCCAGTTATTACATTGTGCGTTCAGGGTACGGTCAGTTTCGTTGAGTATCAAGACTCCGGTTATTATGTTGAGCATTCGGGCTCCGGTCAATTTCGTTGGGTATCCAGACTCCGGTCAGTTTCGTTGTGTATCCAGACTCCGGTTATTACGTTGAACGATCAGGCTCCGATCAATTTCGTTGTGTATCCAGACTCTGGTTTTTACGTTGAGCGTTCAGGCTCCGGTCAGTTTCGTTGGGTATCCAGACTCCGGTTATTACGTTGAGCGTTCGGGCTCCGGTCAGTTTCGTTGGGTATCCAGACTCCGGTTATTACGTTTAGCGTTCAGGCTCCGTTTAGTTTCGTTATGTATCCAGACTCCGGTTATTACGTTGTGCGTTCAGGCTCCGGTCAGTTTCGTTGTGTATCCAGACTCCGTTTATTAAGTTGATCGTTCAGGCTCCAGTCAGTTTCGTTGAGTATCCAGACTCCGGTTATTACGTTGAACGTTCAGGCTCCGGTCAGTTTTGTTGGGTATCCAGACTCCGGTTATTACGTTTAGCATTCAGGCCCTGGTCAGTTTTGTTGGGTATCCAGACTCCGGTTTTTACGTTGAGCGTTCAGGCTCCGGTCAGTTTTTTTGGGTATCCAGACTCTGGTTATTACGTTGAGGGTTCAGGCTCCGGTCAGTTTCGTTGGGTATCCAGACTCCGGTTATTACATTGAGCGTTCAGGCTCCAGTCAGTTTCGTTGGGTATCCAGACTCCGGTTATTACGTTGAGCATTCAGGCTCCGGTCAGTTTGGTTGTGTATCTAGACTCCGGTTATTACGTTGATCATTCAGGCTCCAGTCAATTTCGTTGAGTATCCAGACTCCGGTTATTACATTGAGTGTTCAGGCTCCGGTTAGTTTCGTTGAGTATCCAGATTCCAGTTATTACGTTGAGCGTTCAGGCTCCGGTCAATTTCGTTGGGTATCCAGACTCCGGTTATTACGTTGAGCGTTCAGGCTCCGATCATTTTCGTTGAGCATCCAGACACCAGTTATTAGGTTGTGCATTCAGGCTCCGGTCAGTTTCGTTGGGTATCCAGACTCCGGTTATTACGTTGAATGTTCAGGCTCCGGTCAGTTTCGTTGGGTGTCCATACTCCGGTTATTACGTTGAGCGTTCAGGCTCAAATCATTTTCGTTGAGCATCCAGACTCCAGTTATTACGTTGTGCGTTCAGGCTACGGTCAGTTTCGTTGGGTATCCAGACTTCGGTTATTACGTTGAATGTTCAGGCTCCGGTCAGTTTAGTTGGGTATCCAGACTCCGGTTATTACGTTGAGCGTTCAGGCTCCGTTTAGTTTCTTTATGTATCCAGACTCGGGTTATTACGTTGTGCGTTCAGGCTCCGGTCAGTTTCGTTGTGTATCCAGACTCCGTTTATTAAGTTGATCGTTCAGGCTCCAGTCAGTTTCGTTGAGTATCCAGACTCCGGTTATTACGTTGAACGTTCAGGCTCCGGTCAGTTTTGTTGGGTATCCAGACTCCGGTTATTACGTTTAGCGTTCAGGCCCTGGTCAGTTTCGTTGGGTATCCAGACTCCGGTTTTTACGTTGAGCGTTCAGGCTCCGGTCAGTTTTGTTGGGTATCCAGACTCTGGTTATTACGTTGAGGGTTGAGGCTCCGGTCAGTTTCGTTGGGTATCCAGACTCCGGTTATTACATTGAGCTTTCAGGCTCCGGTCAGTTTCGTTGGGTATCCAGACTCCGGTTATTACGTTGAGGGTTCAGGCTCCGGTCAGTTTGGTTGTGTATCTAGACTTCGGTTATTACGTTGATCGTTCAGGCTCCAGTCAGTTTCGTTGAGTATCCAGACTCCGGTTATTACATTGAGTGTTCAGGCTCCGGTTAGTTTCGTTGAGTATCCAGATTCCGGTTATTACGTTGAGCGTTCAGGCTCTGGTCAATTTCGTTGGGTATCCAGACTCCGGTTATTACGTTGAGCGTTCAGGCTCCGATCATTTTCGTTGAGCATCCAGACACCAGTTATTAGGTTGTGCATTCAGGCTCCGGTCAGTTTCGTTGGGTATCTAGACTCCGGTTATTACGTTAAATGTTCAGGCTCCGGTCAGTTTCGTTGGGTGTCCATACTCCGGTTATTACGTTGAGCGTTCAGACTCCGATCATTTTCGTTGAGCATCCAGACTCCAGTTATTACGTTGTGCGTTCAGGCTCCGGTCAGTTTCGTTGGGTATCCAGACTCCGGTTATTACGTTGACTGTTCAGGCTCCTGTCAGTTTCGTTGGGTGTCCAGACTCAGGTTATTACGTTGTGCGTTCAGGCTCCGGTCAGTTTCATTGGGTATCCAGACTCCGGTTATTACGTTGAGTGAGCAGGCTCCGGTCAGTTTCATTGGGTATCTAGACTCCGGTTATTACGTTGAGCGTTCAGGCTCTGGTCAGTTTCGTTGGGTATCCAGACTCCGGTTATTAAGTTAAGGGTTCAGGCTCCGGTCAGTTTCGTTGGGTATCCAGACTCCGGTTATTACATTGAGCGTTTAGGTTCCGGTCAGTTTCGTTGTGTATCCAGACTCCAGTTATTATGTTGAGTGTTCAGGCTCCGGTCAGTTTTGTTGTGTATCCAGACTCCGGTTATTACATTGAGCGTTTAGGTTCCGGTCAGTTTCGTTGTGTATCCAGACTCCTGTTATTACGTTGATCGTTCAGGCTCCAGTCAGTTTCGATGGGTATCCAGACTCCGGTTATTACGTTGAACGTTCAGGCTCCGGTCAGTTTCGTTGGGTATCCAGACTCCGGTTATTACGTTGAGCGTTCAGGCTCCGGTCATTTTCGTTGAGCATCCAGACTCCAGTTATTACGTTGTGCGTTCAGGGTACGGTCAGTTTCGTTGAGTATCAAGACTCCGGTTATTACGTTGAGCATTCGGGCTCCGGTCAGTTTCGTTGGGTATCCAGACTCCGGTTATTACGTTGAGCGATCAGGCTCCGATCAATTTCGTTGTGTATCCAGACTCTGGTTTTTACGTTGAGCGTTCAGGCTCCGGTCAGTTATGTTGGGTATCCAGACTCCGGTTATTACGTTGAGCGTTCAGGCTCCGGTCAGTTTCGTTGGGTATTCAGACTCCGGTTATTACGCTAAGCGTTCAGGCTCCGGTCAGTTTCGTTGGGTATCCAGACTCCGGTTATTACATTGAGCGTTCAGGCTCCGGTCAGTTTCGTTTGGTATCCAGACTTCAGTTATTACGTTGAGCGTCCAGGCTCCAGTCAGTTTCGTTGGGTATCCGGACTCCGGTTATTACGTTGAGCGTTCAGACTGCGATCATTTTCGTTGAGCATCCAGACTCCAGTTATTACGTTGTGCGTTCAGGCTCCGGTCAGTTTCGTTGGGTATCCAGACTCCGGTTATTATGTTGAGCGTTCGGGCTCCGGTCAGTTTCGTTGGGTATCCAGACTCCGGTTATTACGTTTAGCGTTCAGGCTCCGTTTAGTTTCGTTATGTATCCAGACTCCGGTTATTACGTTGTGCGTTCAGGCTCCGGTCAGTTTCGTTGTGTATCCAGACTCCGTTTATTAAGTTGATCGTTCAGGCTCCAGTCAGTTTCGTTGAGTATCCAGACTCCGGTTATTACGTTGAACGTTCAGGCTCCGGTCAGTTTTGTTGGGTATCCAGACTCCGGTTATTACGTTTAGCATTCAGACCCTGGTCAGTTTCGTTGGGTATCCAGACTCCGGTTTTTACGTTGAGCGTTCAGGCTCCGGTCAGTTTTGTTGGGTATCCAGACTCTGGTTATTACGTTGAGGGTTCAGGCTCCGGTCAGTTTCGTTGGGTATCCAGACTCCGGTTATTACATTGAGCGTTCAGGCTCCGGTCAGTTTCGTTGGGTATCCAGACTCCGGTTATTACGTTGAGCATTCGGGCTCCGGTCAGTTTGGTTGTGTATCTAGACTCCGGTTATTACGTTGATCGTTCAGGCTCCAGTCAATTTCGTTGATTATCCAGACTCCGGTTATTACATTGAGTGTTCAGGCTCCGGTTAGTTTCGTTGAGTATCCAGATTCCAGTTATTACGTTGAGCGTTCAGGCTCCGGTCAATTTCGTTGGGTATCCAGACTCCGGTTATTACGTTGAGCGTTCAGGCTCCGATCATTTTCGTTGAGCATCCAGACACCAGTTATTAGGTTGTGCATTCAGGCTCCGGTCAGCTTCGTTGGGTATCCAGACTCCGGTTATTACGTTGAATGTTCAGGCTCCGGTCAGTTTCGTTGGGTGTCCATACTCCGGTTATTACGTTGAGCGTTCAGGCTCAAATCATTTTCGTTGAGTATCCAGACTCCAGTTATTAAGTTGTGCGTTCAGGCTACGGTCAGTTTCGTTGGGTATCCAGACTCCGGTTATTACGTTGAATGTTCAGGCTCCGGTCAGTTTCGTTGGGTATCCAGACTCCGGTTATTATGTTGAGCGTTCAGGCTCCGTTTAGTTTCTTTATGTATCCAGACTCCGGTTATTACGTTGTGCGTTCAGGCTCCGGTCAGTTTCGTTGTGTATCCAGACTCCGTTTATTAAGTTGATCGTTCAGGCTCCAGTCAGTTTCGTTGAGTATCCAGACTCCGGTTATTACGTTGAACGTTCAGGCTCCGGTCAGTTTTGTTGGGTATCCAGACTTCGGTTATTACGTTTAGCGTTCAGGCCCTGGTCAGTTTCGTTGGGTATCCAGACTCCGGTTTTTACGTTGAGCGTTCAGGCTCCGGTCAGTTTTGTTGGGTATCCAGACTCTGGTTATTACGTTGAGGGTTGAGGCTCCGGTCAGTTTCGTTGGGTATCCAGACTCCGGTTATTACATTGAGTTTTCAGGCTCCGGTCAGTTTCGTTGGGTATCCAGACTCCGGTTATTACGTTGAGGGTTCAGGCTCCGGTCAGTTTGGTTGTGTATCTAGACTCCGGTTATTACGTTGATCGTTCAGGCTCCAGTCAGTTTCGTTGAGTATCCAGACTCCGGTTATTACATTGAGTGTTCAGGCTCCGGTTAGTTTCGTTGAGTATCCAGATTCCGGTTATTACGTTGAGCGTTCAGGCTCTGGTCAATTTCGTTGGGTATCCAGACTCCGGTTATTACGTTGAGCGTTAAGGCTCCGATCATTTTCGTTGAGCATCCAGACACCAGATATTAGGTTGTGCATTCAGGCTCCGGTCAGTTTCGTTGGGTATCTAGACTCCGGTTATTACGTTAAATGTTCAGGCTCCGGTCAGTTTCGTTGGGTGTCCATACTCCGGTTATTACGTTGAGCGTTCAGACTCCGATCATTTTCGTTGAGCATCCAGACTCCAGTTATTACGTTGTGCGTTCAGGCTCCGGTCAGTTTCGTTGGGTATCCAGACTCCGGTTATTACGTTGACTGTTCAGGCTCCTGTCAGTTTCGTTGGGTGTCCAGACTCAGGTTATTACGTTGTGCGTTCAGGCTCCGGTCAGTTTCATTGGGTATCCAGACTCCGGTTATTACGTTGAGTGAGCAGGCTCCGGTCAGTTTCATTGGGTATCTAGACTCCGGTTATTACGTTGAGCGTTCAGGCTCTGGTCAGTTTCGTTGGGTATCCAGACTCCGGTTATTAAGTTAAGGGTTCAGGCTCCGGTCAGTTTCGTTGGGTATCCAGACTCCGGTTATTCCATTGAGCGTTTAGGTTCCGGTCAGTTTCGTTATGTATCCAGACTCCAGTTATTATGTTGAGTGTTCAGGCTCCGGTCAGTTTCGTTGTGTATCCAGACTCCGGTTATTACATTGAGCGTTTAGGTTCCGGTCAGTTTCATTGTGTATCCAGACTCTTGTTATTACGTTGATCGTTCAGGCTCTAGTCAGTTTCGATGGGTATCCAGACTCCGGTTATTACGTTGAACGTTCAGGCTCCGGTCAGTTTCGTTGGGTATCCAGACTCCGGTTATTACGTTGAGCGTTCAGGCTCCGGTCATTTTCGTTGAGCATCCAGACTCCAGTTATTACGTTGTGCGTTCAGGGTACGGTCAGTTTCGTTGAGTATCAAGACTCCGGTTATTACGTTGAGCATTCAGGCTCCGGTCAGTTTCGTTGGGTATCCAGACTCCGGTTATTACGTTGAGCGTTCAGGCTCCGGTCAGTTTCGTTGTGTATCCAGACTCCGGTTATTACGTTGAGCGATTAGGCTCCGATCAATTTCGTTGTGTATCCAGACTCTGGTTTTTACGTTGAGCGTTCAGGCTCCGGTCAGTTACGTTGGGTATCCAGACTCCGGTTATTACGTTGAGCGTTCAGGCTCCGGTCAGTTTCGTTGGGTATCCAGACTCCGGTTATTACGCTAAGCGTTCAGGCTCCGGTCAGTTTCGTTGGGTATCCAGACTCCGGTTATTACATTGAGCGTTCAGGCTCCGGTCAGTTTCGTTTGGTATCCAGACTTCAGTTATTACGTTGAGCGTCCAGGCTCCAGTCAGTTTCGTTGGGTATCCAGACTCCGGTTATTACGTTGAGTGTTCAGACTGCGATCGTTTTCGTTGAGCATCCAGACTCCAGTTATTACGTTGTGCGTTCAGGCTCCGGTCAGTTTCGTTGGGTATCCAGACTCCGGTTATTACGTTGAGCGTTCGGGCTCCGGTCAGTTTCGTTGGGTATCCAGACTCCGGTTATTACGTTTAGCGTTCAGGCTCCGTTTAGTTTCGTTATGTATCCAGACTCCGGTTATTACGTTGTGCGTTCAGGCTCCGGTCAGTTTCGTTGTGTATCCAGACTCCGTTTATTAAGTTGATCGTTCAGGCTCCAGTCAGTTTCGTTGAGTATCCAGACTCCGGTTATTACGTTGAACGTTCAGGCTCCGGTCAGTTTTGTTGGGTATCCAGACTCCGGTTATTACGTTTAGCATTCAGGCCCTGGTCAGTTTCGTTGGGTATCCAGACTCCGGTTTTTACGTTGAGCGTTCAGGCTCCGGTCAGTTTTGTTGGGTATCCAGACTCTGGTTATTACGTTGAGGGTTCAGGCTCCGGTCAGTTTCGTTGGGTATCCAGACTCCGGTTATTACATTGAGCGTTCAGGCTCCGGTCAGTTTCGTTGGGTATCCAGACTCCGGTTATTACGTTGAGCATTCAGGCTCCGGTCAGTTTGGTTGTGTATCTAGACTCCGGTTATTACGTTGATCGTTCAGGCTCCAGTCAATTTCGTTGAGTATCCAGACTCCGGTTATTACATTGAGTGTTCAGGCTCCGGTTAGTTTCGTTGAGTATCCAGATTCCAGTTATTACGTTGAGCGTTCAGGCTCCGGTCAATTTCGTTGGGTATCCAGACTCCGGTTATTACGTTTAGCGTTCAGGCTCCGATCATTTTCGTTGAGCATCCAGACACCAGTTATTAGGTTGTGCATTCAGGCTCCGGTCAGTTTCGTTGGGTATCCAGACTCCGGTTATTACGTTGAATGTTCAGGCTCCGGTCAGTTTCGTTGGGTGTCCATACTCCGGTTATTACGTTGAGCGTTCAGGCTCAAATCATTTTCGTTGAGCATCCAGACTCCAGTTATTACGTTGTGCGTTCAGGCTACGGTCAGTTTCGTTGGGTATCCAGACTCCGGTTATTACGTTAAATGTTCAGGCTCCGGTCAGTTTCGTTGGGTATCCAGACTCCGGTTATTACGTTGAGCGTTCAGGCTCCGTTTATTTTCTTTATGTATCCAGACTCCGGTTATTACGTTATGCGTTCAGGCTCCGGTCAGTTTCGTTGTGTATCCAGACTCCGTTTATTAAGTTGATCGTTCAGGCTCCAGTCAGTTTCGTTGAGTATCCAGACTCCGGTTATTACGTTGAACGTTCAGGCTCCGGTCAGTTTTGTTGGGTATCCAGACTCCGGTTATTACGTTTAGCGTTCAGGCCCTGGTCAGTTTCGTTGGGTATCCAGACTCCGGTTTTTACGTTGAGCGTTCAGGCTCCGGTCAGTTTTGTTGGGTATCCAGACTCTGGTTATTACGTTGAGGGTTGAGGCTCCGGTCAGTTTCGTTGGGTGTCCAGACTCCGGTTATTACATTGAGCGTTCAGGCTCCGGTCAGTTTCGTTGGGTATCCAGACTCCGGTTATTACGTTGAGCGTTCAGGCTCCGGTCAGTTTTGCTGGGTATCCAGACTCTGGTTATTACGTTTAGCGTTCAGGCTCCGGTCAGTTTCGTTGGGTATCCAGACTCCGGTTATTACGTTGATCACTCAGGCTCCAGTCAGTTTCGTTGGGTATCCAGACTCCGGTTATTACGTTGAGCGTTCAGGCTCTAGTCATTTTCGTTGGGTATCCAGACTCCGGTTATTACGTTGAGCGTTCAGGCTCCGATCATTTTCGTTGAGCATCCAGACACCAGTTATTAGGTTGTGCATTCAGGCTCCGGTCAGTTTCGTTGGGTATCTAGACTCCGGTTATTACGTTGAATGATCAGGCTCCGGTCAGTTTCGTTGGGTGTCCATACTCCGGTTATTACGTTGAGCGTTCAGGCTCCGATCATTTTCGTTGAGCATCCAGACTCCAGTTATTACGTTGTGCGTTCAGGCTCCGGTCAGTTTCGTTGGGTATCCAGACTCCGGTTATTACGTTGAATGTTCAGGCTCCTGTCAGTTTCGTTGGGTGTCCAGACTCAGGTTATTACGTTGTGCGTTCAGGCTCCGGTCAGTTTCGTTGGGTATCCAGACTCCGGTTATTACGTTGAGCGAGCAGGCTCCGGTCAGTTTCGTTGGGTATCCAAACTCTGGTTTTTTCGTTGAGCGTTCAGGCTCCGGTCAGTTTTGTTGGGTATCCAGACTCCGGTTATTAAGTTAAGGGTTCAGGCTCCGGTGAGTTTCGTTGGGTATCCAGACTCCAGTTATTACATTGAGCGTTTAGGTTACGGTCAGTTTCGTTGTGTATCTAGACTCCTGTTATTACCTTGACCGTTCAGGCTCTAGTCAGTTTCGTTGGGTATCCAGACTCCAGTGATTACGTTGAACGTTCAGGCTCCGGTCAGTTATGTTGGGTATCCAGACTCCGGTTATTACGTTGAGTGTTCAGGCTCCGATCATTTTCGTTGAGCATCCAGACTCCAGTTATTACGTTGTGCGTTCAGGCTCCGGTCAGTTTCGTTGGGTATCCAGACTCCGGTTATTACGTTGAGCGTTCAGGCTCCGTTCAGTTTCGTTGGGTATCCGGACTCCGGTTATTACGTTGAGCGTTCAGGCTCTGGTCAGTTTCTTTGTGTATCCTGACTCCGGTTATTACATTGAGCGTTCAGGCTCCGGTCAGTTTCGTTGGGTATCCAGACTCCGGTTTTTACGTTGAGCGTTCAGGCTCTGGTCAGTTTTGCTGGGTATCCAGACTCTGGTTATTACGTTTAGCGTTCAGGCTCCGGTCAGTTTCGTTGGGTATCCAGACTCCGGTTATTACGTTGATCACTCAGGCTCCAGTCAGTTTCGTTGGGTATCCAGACTCCGGTTATTACGTTGAGCGTTCAGGCTCTAGTCATTTTCGTTGGGTATCCAGACTCCGGTTATTACGTTGAGCGTTCAGGCTCCGGTCAGTTTCGTTGGGTATCCAAACTCCGGTTATTACATTGAATGTTCAGGCTCTGGTCAGTTTCGTTGGGTGTCCAGACTCTGGTTTTTACGTTGAGCATTCAGGCTCCGATCATTTTTCTTGAGCATCCAGACTCCAGTTATTACGTTGTGCGTTCAGGCTCCGGTCAGTTTCGTTGGGTATCCAGACTCCGGTTTTTACGTTGAGCGTTCAGGCTCTGGTCAGTTTTGTTGGGTATCCAGACTCTGGTTTTTACGTTGAGCGTTCAGGCTCCGGTCAGTTTTATTGGGTATCCAGACTCCGGTTATTACGTTATGCGTTCAGGCTCCGGTCAGTTTCGTTGGGTATCCAGACTCCGGTTATTACGTTGAGCGTTCAGGCTCCGGTCAGTTTCGTTGGGTATCCAGACTCTGGTTTTTACGTTGAGCGTTCAGGCTCCGGTCAGTTTCGTTGGGCATCCAGACTCTGGTTATTACGTTGAGCGTTCAGGCTCCGGTCAGTTTCGTTGGGTATCCAGACTCCGGTTATTAAGTTGAGCGTTCAGGCTCCGGTCATTTTCGTTGAGCATCCAGACTCCAGCTATTACATTGTGCGTTCAAGGTCCGATCAGTTTCGTTGAGTATCAAGACTCCGGTTATTACGTTGAGCGTTCGGGCTCCGGTCAGTTTCGTTGGGTATCCAGACTCCGGTTATTACGTTGAGCGTTCAGGCTCCGGTCAGTTTCGTTGTGTATCCAGACTCCAGTTATTACGTTGAGCGATCAGGCTCCGATCAATTTCGTTGTGTATCCAGACTCCGGTTATTACGTTGAGCGATCAGGCTCCGATCAATTTCGTTGTGTATCCAGACTCTGGTCTTTACGTTGAGCGTTCAGGCTCCGGTCAGTTTCGTTGGGTATCCAGACTCCGGTTATTACGTTGAGCGTTCAGGCTCCGGTCAGTTTCGTTGGGTATCCAGACTCCGGTTATTACGCTAAGCGTTCAGGCTCCGGTCAGTTTCGTTGGGTATCCAGACTCCGGTTATTACATTGAGCGTTCAGGCTCCGGTCAGTTTCATTTGGTATCCAGACTTCAGTTATTATGTTGAGCGTCCAGGCTCCGGTCAGTTTCGTTGGGTATTCAGACTCCGGTTATTACGTTGAGCGTTCAGGCTCCGATCATTTTCGTTGAGCATCCAGACTCCAGTTATTACGTTGTGCGTTCAGGCTCCGGTCAGTTTCGTTGGGTATCTAGACTCTGGTTATTACGTTGAGCGTTCGGGCTCCGGTCAGTTTCGTTGGGTATCCAGACTCCGGTTATTACGTTTAGCGTTCAGGCTCCGTTTAGTTTCGTTATGTATCTAGACTCCGGTTATTACGTTGTGCGTTCAGGCTCCGGTCAGTTTCGTTGGGTATCCAGACTCCGGTTATTAAGTTGATCGTTCAGGCTCCAGTCAGTTTCGTTGAGTATCCAGACTCCGGTTATTACGTTGAACATTCAGGCTCCGGTCAGTTTTGTTGGGTATCCAGACTCCGGTTATTACGTTTAGCGTTCAGGCCCTGGTCAGTTTCGTTGGGTATCCAGACTCCGGTTATTACGTTGAGCGTTCAGGCTCGGGTCAGTTTTGTTGGGTATCCAGACTCTGTTTATTACGTTGAGGGTTCAGGCTCCGGTCAGTTTCGTTGGGTATCCAGACACCGGTTATTACATTGAGCGTTCAAGCTCCGGTCAGTTTCGTTGGGTATCCAGACTCCGGTTATTACGTTGAGGGTTCAGGCTCCGGTCAATTTGGTTGTGTATCTAGACTCCGGTTATTACGTTGATCGTTCAGGCTCCAGTCAGTTTCGTTGAGTATCCAGATTCCGGTTATTACGTTGAGCGTTCAGGCTCCGGTCAATTTCGTTGGTTATCCAGACTCCGGTTATTACGTTGAGCGTTCAGGCTCCGATCATTTTCATTGAGCATCCAGACACCAGTTATTAGGTTGTGCATTCGGGCTCCGGTTAGTTTCGTTGGGTATCCAGACTCCGGTTATTACGTTGAATGTTCAGGCTCCTGTCAGTTTCGTTGGGTGTCCAGACTCAGGTTATTACGTTGTGCGTTCAGGCTCCGGTCAGTTTCGTTGGGTATCCAGACTCCGGTTATTACGTTGAGCGAGCAGGCTCCGGTCAGTTTCGTTGGGTATCTAGACTCCGGTTATTACGTTGAGCGTTCAGGCTCCGGTCAGTTTCATTGGGTATCCAGACTCCGGTTATTACGTTGAGCGTTCAAGCTCCGGTAAGTTTCGTTGGGTATCCAAACTCTGGTTTTTTCGTTGAGCGTTTAGGCTCCGGTCAGTTTTGTTGGGTATCCAGACTCCGGTTATTAAGTTAAGGGTTCAGGCTCCGGTCAGTTTCGTTGGGTATCCAGACTCCGGTTATTACATTGAGCGTTTAGGTTCCGGTCAGTTTCGTTGTGTATCCAGACTCCTGTTATTACGTTGATCGTTTAGGCTCCAGTCAGTTTCGTTGGGTATCCAGACTCCAGTTATTACGTTGAACATTCAGGCTCCGGTCAGTTATGTTGGGTATCCAGACTCCGGTTATTACGTTGAGTGTTCAGGCAAAGATCATTTTCGTTGAGCATCCAGACTCCAGTTATTACGCTGTGCGTTCAGGCTTCGGTCAGTTTCGTTGGGTATCTAGACTCCGGTTATTACGTTGAGTGTTCAGGCTCCGTTCCGTTTCGTTGGGTATCCAGACTCCGGTTATTACGTTGAGCGTTCAGGCTCTGGTCAGTTTCGTTGTGTATCTTGAGTCCGGTTATTACATTGAGCGTTCAGGCTCCGGTCAGTTTCGTTGGGTATCCAGACTCCGGTTTTTACGTTGAGCGTTCAGGCTCCGGTCAGTTTTGTTGGGTATCCAGACTCCGGTTATTACGTTGAGCGTTCAGGTTCCGGTCAGTTTCGTTGGGTATCCAGACTCCGGTTATTACGTTGAGCGAGCAGGCTCCGGTCAGTTTCGTTGGGTATCTAGACTCTGGTTATTACGTTGAGCGTTCAGGGTCCGGTCAATTTCGTTGGGTATCCAGACTCCGGTTATTACGTTGAGCGTTCAGGCTCTGGTCAGTTTTGTTTGGTATCCAGACTCCGGTTATTACGTTGAGCGTTCAGGCTCCGGTTATTTTCGTTGAGCATCCAGACTCCGGTTATTATGTTGAGGGTTCAGGCTCCGGTCAGTTTCGTTGGGTATCCAGACTCCTGTTATTACATTGAGCGTTCAGGCTCCGGTCAGTTTCGTTGGGTATCCAGACTCCGGTTATTACGTTGATCATTCAGGCTCCAGTCAGTTTCGTTGGGTATCCAGACTCCGGTTATTACGTTGAGCGTTCAGGCTCCGGTCAGTTTCGTTGGGTATCCAGACTCCAGTTATTACGTTGAGCGTTCAGGCTCCGACCAGTTTTGTTGGGTATCCAGACCCCGGTTATTACATTGAATGTTCAGGCTCCGGTCAGTTTCGTTGGGTGTCCAGACTCTGGTTTTTATGTTGAGCATTCAGGCTCCGATCATTTTCGTTGAGCATCCAGACTCCAGTTATTACGTTGTGCGTTCTGGCTCCGGTCAGTTTTGTTGGGTATCCAGACTCCGGTTATTACGTTGAGCATTCAGGCTCCGTTCAGTTTCGTTGGGTATCTAGACTCTGGTTATTACGTTGAGCGTTCAGGCCTTGGTCAGTTTTGTTGTGTATCCAGACTCCGGTTATTACGTTGAGCGTTCAGGCTACGGTCAGTTTCGTTGGGTATCCAGACTCCGGTTATTACGTTGAGCGTTCAGGCTCCGTTCAGTTTCGTTGGGTATCCAGACTCCGGTTATTACGTTGAGCGTTCAGGCTCTGGTCAGTTTCGTTGTGTATCCTGAGTCCGGTTATTACATTGAGCGTTCAGGCTTCGGTCAGTTTCGTTGGGTATCCAGACTCCGGTTTTTACGTTGAGCGTTCAGGCTCCGGTCAGTTTTGCTGGGTATCCAGACTCCGGTTATTACGTTGAGCGTTCAGGCTCCGGTCAGTTTCGTTGGGTATCCAGACTCCGGTTATTACGATGAGAGAGCAGGCTCCGGTCAGTTTCGTTGGGTATCTAGACTCCGGTTATTACGTTGAGCGTTCAGGCTCCGGTCAGTTTCGTTGGGTATCCAGACTCCGGTTATTACGTTGAGCGTTCAGGCTCTGTTCAGTTTCGTTGGGTATCCAGACTCCGGTTTTTACGTTGAGCGTTTAGGCTCCGGTCAGTTTTGTTGGGTATCCAGACTCCGGTTATTATGTTGAGGGTTCAGGCTCCAGTCAGTTTCGTTGGGTATCCAGACTCCGGTTATTACGTTGATCATTCAGGCTCCGGTCAGTTTCGTTGGGTATCCAGACTCCGGTTATTACGTTGAGCGTTCAGGCTCCGGTCAGTTTCGTTGGGTATCCAGACTCCGGTTATTACGTTGAGCGTTCAGGCTCCGGTCAGTTTCGTTGGGTATCCAGACTCCGGTTATTACATTGAATGTTCAGGCTCCGGTCAGTTTCGTTAGGTGTCCAGACTCTGGTTTTTACGTTGAGCATTCAGGCTCCGGTCAGTTTCGTTGGGTGTCCAGACTCTGGTTTTTACATTGAGCATTCAGGCTCCGATCATTTTCGTTGAGCATCCAGACTCCAGTTATTACGTTGTGCGTTTTGGCTCCGGTCAGTTTTGTTGGGTATCCAGACTCTGTAACGCCCCAATTCTGAATTCCCATTAATTGTTGAGTCTTTTAATTTATTTAATTGATGTTTGTTTAAATTGGGAAATTATATATTGCTATGTGGTGTTTTGCTTATTTTATCTATTTTTACCGATTCGGAGAGTTTTCGGGGAATTAGAGTAAAAAGGGCATTTTAGACATTTAGCATTTAGTGTGAGAATTGTTTGGTAAGTGTTGGAAAGAAATAGAGATAGAAATAGAATAAGAGAGGGAAGGAAGAAAGATAGTAACATAAGAGGAAAACAAGAGAAAGAAAAGGGGAGAAGAGAAAGAGAAGAGAAAGTGGAGAGGAAAACCTAGAATCATCAAGGGATCATCACCAAAGCTTGCAATCGATCGGTAAGGGTGTGAAACTCCATCATCTCTTTAATGTATATGATTGTATGTGTATGTGTGTGGATTTTGTAGAGTTTCTACTCTTTTTCCACTTAGGTTAGAAGTTGGTTTTGTGAGTAGAATGACGTTTTAATCGGTTAGAACTCGGATTAGACGATGTGGTTTAGTCGGGTGATGATTGGGTTGTGCCACTGTGACTGGTTTGGATTTAATCGGTTGGTTGTGTGGAGTTTGGGCTTTGAGACAGCCATGGAAGTTCTGTCTTCGCAAGCTCGCCAGGCGAATGGCAGCGAAGCTTCGCCAGGGGAAGCCCAGCGAGCTGTAGCGAAGCAAGTCAGAAGCTAATGCCCTGTGTTCGCTGGCAAGTTCGCCAGGCGAGGTGAGATGGCGAAGGTTCGCCAGGCGAGTGCCAGCGAGCATTCGCTGCGTGGCTTCGCCAGGCGAAGGTTGGCGAACCTGGCAGTGTTGTTTTGTTTTGCTGTTTTGTTCATAGCATGATGTTTGGTTGATTCAATTATGATTAATGCCTATATGAATGATCGATGTGTGAACTATTTTGACATGTCGTGCTGTGGGTGGCTGAAAGGCGTGAATCCTAGATTGTAGAGTAAATGGTGAATCTTGAATATTTGATAATCTTGTGTATTTACTCGAATTGAATAAGAACGTATTGATAGGCTGATATGTGTGTAAACCATGTGTGGAATGGTGCATAATGTGAATGCATGATAGATATATACGATGTATGTGATAAATGCAATGAGTATGTTTGTGAGCATAGTATGCATTTGTGTGTTGATTGATCCCTCGGAGGATCTGCAGAACCTCGTATGATACGATGGTTATATTAGATTCCTTGGAGAATCAGTTGCATTGTGTGATTCCTTGGAGAATCGGTTGCATTGTGTGATTCCTTGGAGAATCGGTTGCATTGTGTGATTCCTTGGAGAATCGGTTGCATTGTGTGATTCCTCGGAGAATCGGTCATAACATGTAATCCCGTGGAGGATTGGCTAGAGTATTTGATTCCGTGGAGAATCTGCTGAGTACTTGATCCCGTGGAGGATCTGCTGAATATTCGATTCCGTGGAGAATCTGATGAATATTTGATTCCGTGGAGAATCTGCTGAGTACTTGATCCCGTGGAGGATCTGCTGAATACTCGATTCCTTAGCGAATCTGTTGAATGAGTCGGTACCGCAATTGCATCTGCATAGAGTCGTGTGTCGGTCTCTATGAGTTGCATGAGTCATCTGTGTATGATGCATTGGTTGAATGAATATAACTGTGTATGTTATATATGATTGTTTGGAAGAACATATTGTGAATGTTCATAAGCATGTGTAGAGGCATGATTATTTGTGTATGTTTAACGTGGTGAGAACATAATTTGAGTATAACTTGTACAAATGTGAGTATATGTGTATATACAATTTTATGCATTAACTGTTATGATGTTGTTTCTCACCCTTCTGCTGTTTTATAATGCTCTATGAGGCATTGCAGAGTAGGAAGCTGGAGGTTCTTTTGTGAAGCGATGTCTTCATTCTTTTGGTCAATGGCTCTGATATGTAACATCTGGGTAGTTAGGAAGCCTTTGGCTCTTTTGAAGCTATTTTGTTTTGATTCTTTTGTGATACATATGTGTATGTATCTGATGTGGATATGTTGTAAAGCATGAATTAATTGAATGGTTGTATATACTTTTATGAATGAGATCGATTCAATATTTGGATGTTTCCGCTTTATTCTAAATCTTGAGATGTGGGTTACCCATTGTTGCATATCTATTTTGAGCAGGTATCGTATGTGTTTAATTTCATGATAATGTGATGCGCCTCTTTTATACCATGTTTTAATTAAACTCTGATGAAATAAATTTTCTAAGTGCCTAATTGATTTATTTAACTTTTATTTGGGGGTATAGAAAGGGGGTGTTACATTAAGTGGTATCAGAGCCAGTGTTAAGTCAGTCGTGTCTGTCTTGTTGTTGTGTTGGTTGAACGGTTGTTTAACCTTGTTGTTATTTTTGGGAATCCTCAGAATATGGCAGGTCGTAATGACAATGCTATGGCAGCGGCGTTAGAGGCTATGGCCAGAGTTGTGCAGGGTGCACCTAACGTGAATGCGAATGATGAGTTTAGGAAGAACCAGCCACCGGTGTTCAAAGGGAGATTTGATCCGGATGGTGCTCAGATATGGTTAAAGGAAATTGAGAGGATCTTTAGGGTGATGGATTATGCTGAAGGGAACAAGGTGAGACTAGGGACTCACATGCTGAGAGAAGAGGCTGATGACTGGTGGGTCAGCATGAGGCAAGTTCTTGAGGTCGA
This sequence comes from Lathyrus sativus, assembly GCA_963859935.3. Classification (NCBI taxonomy): domain Eukaryota; kingdom Viridiplantae; phylum Streptophyta; class Magnoliopsida; order Fabales; family Fabaceae; genus Lathyrus; species Lathyrus sativus. The sequence goes on along the minus strand of OZ012736.1, from coordinate 246,893,762 downwards.
CGATGAGGAGATTACGTGGGATTTATTTCGTAATGAGTTTCTAAGGAAGTATTATCCCGAAAGTGTTAAAGGGAAGAGAGAAATGGAATTTCTGGAGTTGAAACAAGGTAATATGTCGGTGGTGGACTACACCGCTAAGTTTACTGAGTTAGTGAAGTTTCACCCTCACTATGATGCGGTTACGGCGGAATTTTTCAATGTATCAAGTATGAGAATGGCTTGCGTCCTGAGATAAAGCAAGCGGTGGGTTATCAAAGGATACGAAGATTTTCGGATTTGACCGAGTGCTGTAGGATTTATGAAGAAGACAGTAGAGCTTGTTCTACTCATTATAAGGGTTTGAGCGAGAGGAGAGGGAAGCAGCAAGTACGAAGCGGACCTTATGTGACGCCTGCTGAGAAGGGCAAACATAGGGGAAACTTTGATAGGAGACCCGGAGGAGGTTCCGGTGCGATCAAATGTTTTAAGTGTGGCGTGATGGGCCACAAGTCTTATGATTGTGGAAAGTTCAAGGCGAAGTGTTCCAACTGTGGGCTCCTTGGACATGATGCAGCAGAGTGTAGAAAGAATGCTGTGAAGTGTTTTAATTGTGGTGAGGTGGGTCACATTAGCTCGAATTGTACCAAACCGAAGCAAGCTCAGGCGGGCGGAAAAGTTTTCGCATTAGCAGGTTCAGACGCTACTAATGCGGCGGATCGTTTGATTAAAGCTACATGCTTTATTAATGATATGCCTTTAGTTGCTATTATTGATACTGGAGCGACTCACTCGTTCATTTCTCTTGCGTGTGCTAAGCGGTTGGATTTGTGTATGGTTTCCTTGAGTAGTGGTATGGTTATTGGGACTCCCGCTTTGGGGTCGGTAACTACTTCTTTGGTGTGTGCAAGTTGTCCTTTGACCATGTATGGTAAGGACTTCGTTATGGATTTAGTGTGTTTGCCGTTGGAAGGTTTGGACGTAATCTTGGGTATGAATTGGTTGCAATTTAATAGAGTTCATTTGGATTGCTATCACAAGGTAGTAAGGTTTCCTTCTTTGGAAGATGGTGAAAACGAGAGTTTTCTTTCCACTAAAGAGTTGAAGAAACTTTTAGCGGACGAAGCTCAGTTGTTTGGTTTGTTTGCATCGTTGTCGGTGGAGAGCAAAGTTGAGCTCGACGTGTTTCCTGTGGTTTGTGAATTTCCTGAAGTGTTTCCGGAAGATGTTGCGGATGTGCCGCCAAAGAGAGAGGTTGAATTTTCTATTGATCTAGTTCCGGGTACTAGACCGATTTCGATGGCCCCGTATCGGATGTCGGCGTCGGAGTTGGTGGAATTGAAGAAGCAGTTGAATGATTTGTTGGATAAGAGATTTGTAAGACCAAGTGTTTCTCCTTGGGGTGCGCCGGTATTGTTGGTAAAGAAGAAGGATGGTAGTATGCGATTGTGTATTGATTATCGGCAGTTGAATAAGGTGACAATTAAGAACAAGTATCCGCTTCCAAGAATTGATGATTTGATGGATCAATTGGTTGGAGCTCGTGTTTTTAGTAAGATTGATTTGAGATCCGGTTATCACCAGATTCGGGTTAAGGAAGAAGATATTTCGAAGACGGCTTTTAGAACACGATATGGTCACTATGAGTATACGGTGATGCCATTCAGAGTTTCTAATGTGCCGGGTGTTTTCATGGAATATATGAACCGTATCTTCCACGAGCAGTTGGATCGTTTTGTGGTAGTGTTTATCGATGACATTTTGATTTATTCTAAGTCTCGAGAGGAACACGAAGAACATTTAAGGATTGTGTTGCGGATTTTGAAAGAGAAGAAGTTGTACGCAAAATTGTCTAAGTGTGAGTTTTGGTTGTCGGAGGTGAGTTTTCTTGGACATATTATTTCCGGCAATGGTATTAGTGTGGATCCATCCAAGATCGATGCGGTAATGCAATGGGAGACTCCAAGATCGGTTACGGAAATTCGAAGCTTTTTGGGCTTGGCCGGTTACTACCGGAGGTTTATCGAAGGATTTTCAAAGTTAGCACTTCCATTAACGCAGTTGACTTGTAAAGGAAAGACTTTTATTTGGGATGTTAATTGTGAAGAGAGTTTCATGGAATTAAAGAGAAGGTTAACAACAGCGCCAGTTTTGATTTTGCCGAATCCTACGGAACCTTTTGTGGTTTATTGCGATGCTTCTTTGTCAGGATTGGGTGGTGTGTTGATGCAAGATGGGAAGGTCGTGGCGTATGCTTCTAGGCAGTTGAGAGTACATGAAAAGAATTATCCTACTCATGATTTGGAGTTAGCGGCCGTAGTGTTCGTTTTGAAAATTTGGAGGCAATATCTTTATGGTGCAAGATTTGAGGTTTTTAGCGATCACAAGAGTTTGAAGTATTTGTTTGATCAAAAGGAATTGAATATGAAGCAAAGGAGATGGCTAGAACTTTTGAAAGACTATGATTTTGGTTTAAATTATCATCCGGGTAAGGCGAATGTGGTAGCCGATGCTTTAAGTCGGAAGTCGTTGCACGTGTCTACTTTGATGGTTAGAGAGTGGGAACTTTTGGAGAACTTTAGAGATTTGAGTTTGGTTTGCGAGTTAACGCCGAGTAGTGTGAAGCTTGGTATATTGCATGTCACGAATGATTTCCTTGCTACGGTGTGTGAAAAGCAAAAGTGGGATTTGAAATTTGTGGATTTGATGACGAATGGAAATGAAGATTTCAAAGTTGATGAATTAGGAGTTTTGAGGTTTCGAGGTCGTATTTGTATTCCTGATGATGCGGATTTGAAAAAGATGATATTGGAAGAGGGACATCGGAGTAACTTAAGTATTCATCCGGGAGCGAATAAGATGTATCAAGATTTGAAGAAGATCTTTTGGTGGTCTGGATTGAAAAGCGATGTTGCTCGTTTTGTGTACTCGTGTTTGACTTGCCAGAAGTCTAAGGTGGAGCATCAGAAGCCTAATGGATTGATGCAACCGTTGGATATTCCGGAATGGAAATGGGATAGTATATCTATGGATTTTGTTACGGGATTGCCGAATACGCAAAGAGGACATAATGCTATTTGGGTGATTGTTGATAGGCTTACTAAATCGGCTCACTTTATTCTGATTGATATTACTTATTCTTTGGAAAGGTTGGCCGAGATTTATGTTGGCACTATTGTGAAGCTTCATGGAGTTCCTAAGAGTATTGTGTCGGATAGAGATCCTATATTTACTTCAAGATTTTGGGAGAGTTTGCAAGGTGCCTTGGGTTCTAAGTTGAGATTGAGTTCGGCATATCATCCGCAAACAGATGGTCAAACCGAGAGGACGATTCAATCGTTAGAAGACTTGTTGCGCGCTTGTGTACTTGAACAAGGTGGTGCGTGGGACGGTTATTTAGCGTTGATTGAGTTCACCTATAATAACAGTTTCCATTCGAGTATTGGTATGGCGCCATTTGAGGCTTTATATGGTCGGAGATGTCGAACACCTTTGTGTTGGCATGAGACGGGTGAAAGGTCGGTAGTTGGTCCTGAAATGGTACAGCAAACGACGGAAAAGGTGAAATTTATTCGGGAAAAGATGAGAGCTTCTCAGAGTAGACAGAAAAGTTATCATGATAGAAGGAGAAAAGATCTCGAGTTTCAAGAGGGCGACCATGTGTTTTTGAGAGTTACACCGGTTGCGGGTGTGGGTCGTGCTTTGAAGTCGAGAAAGTTGACTTCTCGTTTTATTGGTCCGTATCAGATTGTCGCACGAGTTGGTGCTGTGGCTTATCGTGTGGCGTTGCCTCCGAACCTTTCAAATTTGCATGATGTATTCCATGTCTCGCAACTTTGGAAGTATGTTCCGGATCTGTCACATGTTATTCCAATGGATGAAGTGGAAGTAAGAGATAACCTTACAGTTGAAGTTTTACCGGTTAGTATTTTGGATCGTGAAGTTAAGAAACTAAGAGGCAAGGATATTGCGCTTGTGAAAGTGTCCTGGGGAGGTGCCGCGGAAGGCAACATGACTTTGGAATTGGAGAGCAAGATGCGAGAATCGCATCCGGAGTTGTTTGAATCAGGTGATATTTTCGAGGACGAAAATTTCTAAAGTGGGGGAGAGTTGTAACGCCCCAATTCTGAATTCCCATTAATTGTTGAGTCTTTTAATTTATTTAATTGATGTTTGTTTAAATTGGGAAATTATATATTGCTATGTGGTGTTTTGCTTATTTTATCTATTTTTACCGATTCGGAGAGTTTTCGGGGAATTAGAGTAAAAAGGGCATTTTAGACATTTAGCATTTAGTGTGAGAATTGTTTGGTAAGTGTTGGAAAGAATTTGAGAGGAAAGAAATAGAGATAGAAATAGAATAAGAGAGGGAAGGAAGAAAGATAGTAACATAAGAGGAAAACAAGAGAAAGAAAAGGGGAGAAGAGAAAGAGAAGAGAAAGTGGAGAGGAAAACCTAGAATCATCAAGGGATCATCACCAAAGCTTACAATCAATCGGTAAGGGTGTGAAACTCCATCATCTCTTTAATGTATATGATTGTATGTGTATGTGTGTGGATTTTGTAGAGTTTCTACTCTTTTTCCACTTAGGTTAGAAGTTGGTTTTGTGAGTAGAATGACGTTTTAATCGGTTAGAACTCGGATTAGACGATGTGGTTTAGTCGGGTGATGATTGGGTTGTGCCACTGTGACTGGTTTGGATTTAATCGGTTGGTTGTGTGGAGTTTGGGCTTTGAGACAGCCATGGAAGTTCTGTCTTCGCAAGCTCGCCAGGCGAATGGCAGCGAAGCTTCGCCAGGGGAAGCCCAGCGAGCTGTAGCGAAGCAAGTCAGAAGCTAATGCCCTGTGTTCGCTGGCAAGTTCGCCAGGCGAGGTGAGATGGCGAAGGTTCGCCAGGCGAGTGCCAGCGAGCATTCGCTGCGTGGCTTCGCCAGGCGAAGGTTGGCGAACCTGGCAGTGTTGTTTTGTTTTGCTGTTTTGTTCATAGCATGATGTTTGATTGATTCAATTATGATTAATGCCTATATGAATGATCGATATGTGAACAATTTTGACATGTCGTGCTGTGGGTGGCTGAAAGGCGTGAATCCTAGATTGTAGAGTAAATGGTGAATCTTGAATATTTGATAATCTTGTGTATTTACTCGAATTGAATAAGAATGTATTGATAGGCTGATATGTGTGTAAACCATGTGTGGAATGGTGCATAATGTGAATGCATGATAGATATATACGATGTATGTGATAAATGCAATGAGTATGTTTGTGAGCATAGTATGCATTTGTGTGTTGATTGATCCCTCGGAGGATTTGCAGAACCTCGTATGATACGATGGTTATATTAGATTCCTTGGAGAATCGGTTGCATTGTGTGATTCCTTGGAGAATCGGTTGCATTGTGTGATTCCTTGGAGAATCGGTTGCATTGTGTGATTCCTCGGAGAATCGGTCATAACATGTAATCCCGTGGAGGATTGGCTAGAGTATTTGATTCCGTGGAGAATCTGCTGAGTACTTGATCTCGTGGAGGATCTGCTGAATATTCGATTCCGTGGAGAATCTGATGAATATTTGATTCCGTGGAGAATCTGCTGAGTACTTGATCCCGTGGAGGATCTGCTGAATACTCGATTCCTTAGCGAATCTGTTGAATGAGTCGGTACCGCAATTGCATCTGCATAGAGTCGTGTGTCGGTCTCTATGAGTTGCATGAGTCATCTGTGTATGATGCATTGGTTGAATGAATATAACTGTGTATGTTATATATGATTGTTTGGAAGAACATATTGTGAATGTTCATAAGCATGTGTAGAGGCATGATTATTTGTGTATGTTTAACGTGGTGAGAACATAATTTGAGTATAACTTGTACAAATGTGAGTATATGTATATATACAATTTTATGCATTAACTGTTATGATGTTGTTTCTCACCCTTCTGCTGTTTTATAATGCTCTATGAGGCATTGCAGAGTAGGAAGCTGGAGGTTCTTTTGTGAAGCGATGTCTTCATTCTTTTGGTCAATGGCTCTGATATGTAACATCTGGGTAGTTAGGAAGCCTTTGGCTCTTTTGAAGCTATTTTGTTTTGATTCTTTTGTGATACATATGTGTATGTATCTGATGTGGATATGTTGTAAAGCATGAATTAATTGAATGGTTGTATATACTTTTATGAATGAGATCGATTCAATATTTGGATGTTTCCGCTTTATTCTAAATATTGAGATGTGGGTTACCCATTGTTGCATATCTATTTTGAGCAGGTATCGTATGTGTTTAATTTCATGATAATGTGATGCGCCTCTTTTATACCATGTTTTAATTAAACTCTGATGAAATAAATTTTCTAAGTGCCTAATTGATTTATTTAACTTTTATTTGGGGGTATAGAAAGGGGGTGTTACATTAAGTGGTATCAGAGCCAGTGTTAAGTCAGTCGTGTCTGTCTTGTTGTTGTGTTGGTTGAACGGTTGTTTAACCTTGTTGTTATTTTTGGGAATCCTCAGAATATGGCAGGTCGTAATGACAATGCTATGGCAGCGGCGTTAGAGGCTATGGCCAGAGCTGTGCAGGGTGCACCTAACGTGAATGCGAATGATGAGTTTAGGAAGAACCAGCCACCGGTGTTCAAAGGGAGATTTGATCCGGATGGTGCTCAGATATGGTTAAAGGAAATTGAGAGGATCTTTAGGGTGATGGATTATGCTGAAGGGAACAAGGTGAGACTAGGGACTCACATGCTGAGAGAAGAGGCTGATGACTGGTGGGTCAGCATGAGGCAAGTTCTTGAGGTCGACGATGAGGAGATTACGTGGGATTTATTTCGTAATGAGTTTCTAAGGAAGTATTATCCCGAAAGTGTTAAAGGGAAGAGAGAAATGGAATTTCTGGAGTTGAAACAAGGTAATATGTCGGTGGTGGACTACACCGCTAAGTTTACTGAGTTAGTGAAGTTTCACCCTCACTATGATGCGGTTACGGCGGAATTTTCCAAATGTATCAAGTATGAGAATGGCTTGCGTCCTGAGATAAAGCAAGCGGTGGGTTATCAAAGGATACGAAGATTTTCGGATTTGACCGAGTGCTGTAGGATTTATGAAGAAGACAGTAGAGCTTGTTCTACTCATTATAAGGGTTTGAGCGAGAGGAGAGGGAAGCAGCAAGTACGAAGCGGACCTTATGTGACGCCTGCTGAGAAGGGCAAACATAGGGGAAACTTTGATAGGAGACCCGGAGGAGGTTCCGGTGCGATCAAATGTTTTAAGTGTGGCGTGATGGGCCACAAGTCTTATGATTGTGGAAAGTTCAAGGCGAAGTGTTCCAACTGTGGGCTCCTTGGACATGATGCAGCAGAGTGTAGAAAGAATGTTGTGAAGTGTTTTAATTGTGGTGAGGTGGGTCACATTAGCTCGAATTGTACCAAACCGAAGCAAGCTCAGGCGGGCGGAAAATTTTTCGCATTAGCAGGTTCAGACGCTACTAATGCCGCGGATCGTTTGATTAAAGGTACATGCTTTATTAATGATATGCCTTTAGTTGCTATTATTGATACTGGAGCGACTCACTCGTTCATTTCTCTTGCGTGTGCTAAGCGGTTGGATTTGTGTATGGTTTCCTTGAGTAGTGGTATGGTTATTGGGACTCCCGCTTTGGGGTCGGTAACTACTTCTTTGGTGTGTGCAAGTTGTCCTTTGACCATGTATGGTAAGGACTTCGTTATGGATTTAGTGTGTTTGCCGTTGGAAGGTTTGGACGTAATCTTGGGTATGAACTGGTTGCAATTTAATAGAGTTCATTTGGATTGCTATCACAAGGTAGTAAGGTTTCCTTCTTTGGAAGATGGTGAAAACGAGAGTTTTCTTTCCACTAAAGAGTTGAAGAAACTTTTAGCGGACGAAGCTCAGTTATTTGGTTTGTTTGCATCGTTGTCGGTGGAGAGGAAAGTTGAGCTCGACGTGTTTCCTGTGGTTTGTGAATTTCCTGAAGTGTTTCCGGAAGATGTTGCGGATGTGCCGCCAAAGAGAGAGGTTGAATTTTCTATTGATCTAGTTCCGGGTACTAGACCGATTTCGATGGCCCCGTATCGGATGTCGGCGTCGGAGTTGGTGGAATTGAAGAAGCAGTTGAATGATTTGTTGGATAAGAGATTTGTAAGACCAAGTGTTTCTCCTTGGGGTGCGCCGGTATTGTTGGTAAAGAAGAAGGATGGTAGTATGCGATTGTGTATTGATTATCGGCAGTTGAATAAGGTGACAATTAAGAACAAGTATCCGCTTCCAAGAATTGATGATTTGATGGATCAATTGGTTGGAGCTCGTGTTTTTAGTAAGATTGATTTGAGATCCGGTTATCACCAGATTCGGGTTAAGGAAGAAGATATTTCGAAGACGGCTTTTAGAACACGATATGGTCACTATGAGTATACGGTGATGCCATTCGGAGTTTCTAATGTGCCGGGTGTTTTCATGGAATATATGAACCGTATCTTCCACGAGCAGTTGGATCGTTTTGTGGTAGTGTTTATCGATGACATTTTGATTTATTCTAAGTCTCGAGAGGAACACGAAGAACATTTAAGGATTGTGTTGCGGATTTTGAAAGAGAAGAAGTTGTACGCAAAATTGTCTAAGTGTGAGTTTTGGTTGTCGGAGGTGAGTTTTCTTGGACATATTATTTCCGGCAATGGTATTAGTGTGGATCCATCCAAGATCGATGCGGTAATGCAATGGGAGACTCCAAGATCGGTTACGAAAATTCGAAGCTTTTTGGGCTTGGCCGGTTACTACCGGAGGTTTATCGAAGGATTTTCAAAGTTAGCACTTCCGTTAACGCAGTTGACTTGTAAAGGAAAGACTTTTATTTGGGATGTTAATTGTGAAGAGAGTTTCATGGAATTAAAGAGAAGGTTAACAACAGCGCCAGTTTTGATTTTGCCGAATCCTACGGAACCTTTTGTGGTTTATTGCGATGCTTCTTTGTCAGGATTGGGTGGTGTGTTGATGCAAGATGGGAAGGTCGTGGCGTATGCTTCTAGGCAGTTGAGAGTACATGAAAAGAATTATCCTACTCATGATTTGGAGTTAGCGGCCGTAGTGTTCGTTTTGAAAATTTGGAGGCACTATCTTTATGGTGCAAGATTTGAGGTTTTTAGCGATCACAAGAGTTTGAAGTATTTGTTTGATCAAAAGGAATTGAATATGAGGCAAAGGAGATGGCTAGAACTTTTGAAAGACTATGATTTTGGTTTAAATTATCATTCGGGTAAGGCGAATGTGGTAGCCGATGCTTTAAGTCGGAAGTCGTTGCACGTGTCTACTTTGATGGTTAGAGAGTGGGAACTTTTGGAGAACTTTAGAGATTTGAGTTTGGTTTGCGAGTTAACGCCGAGTAGTGTGAAGCTTGGTATATTGCATGTCACGAATGATTTCCTTGCTACGGTGTGTGAAAAGCAAAAGTGGGATTTGAAATTTGTGGATTTGATGACGAATGGAAATGAAGATTTCAAAGTTGATGAATTAGGAGTTTTGAGGTTTTGAGGTCGTATTTGTATTCCCGATGATGCGGATTTGAAAAAGATGATATTGGAAGAGGGACATCGGAGTAACTTAAGTATTCATCCGGGAGTGAATAAGATGTATCAAGATTTGAAGAAGATCTTTTGGTGGTCTGGATTGAAAAGCGATGTTGCTCGTTTTGTGTACTCGTGTTTGACTTGCCAGAAGTCTAAGGTGGAGCATCAGAAGCCTAATGGATTGATGCAACCGTTGGATATTCCGGAATGGAAATGGGATAGTATATCGATGGATTTTGTTACGGGATTGCCGAATACGCAAAGAGGACATAATGCTATTTGGGTGATTGTTGATAGGCTTACTAAATCGGCTCACTTTATTCCGATTGATATTACTTATTCTTTGGAAAGGTTGGCCGAGATTTATGTTGGCACTATTGTGAAGCTTCATGGAGTTCCTAAGAGTATTGTGTCGGATAGAGATCCTATATTTACTTCAAGATTTTGGGAGAGTTTGCAAGGTGCCTTGGGTTCTAAGTTGAGATTGAGTTCGGCATATCATCCGCAAACAGATGGTCAAACCGAGAGGACGATTCAATCGTTAGAAGACTTGTTGCGCGCTTGTGTACTTGAACAAGGTGGTGCGTGGGACGGTTATTTAGCGTTGATTGAGTTCACCTATAATAACAGTTTCCATTCGAGTATTGGTATGGCGCCATTTGAGGCTTTATATGGTCGGAGATGTCGAACACCTCTGTGTTGGCATGAGACGGGTGAAAGGTCGGTAGTTGGTCCTGAAATGGTACAGCAAATGACGGAAAAGGTGAAATTTATTCGGGAAAAGATGAGAGCTTCTCAGAGTAGACAGAAAAGTTATCATGATAGAAGGAGAAAGGATCTCGAGTTTCAAGAGGGCGACCATGTGTTTTTGAGAGTTACACCGGTTGCGGGTGTGGGTCGTGCTTTGAAGTCGAGAAAGTTGACTTCTCGTTTTATTGGTCCGTATCAGATTGTCGCACGAGTTGGTGCTGTGGCTTATCGTGTGGCGTTGCCTCCGAACCTTTCAAATTTGCATGATGTATTCCATGTCTCGCAACTTTGGAAGTATGTTCCGGATCCGTCACATGTTATTCCAATGGATGAAGTGGAAGTAAGAGATAACCTTACAGTTGAAGTTTTACCGGTTAGTATTTTGGATCGTGAAGTTAAGAAACTAAGAGGCAAGGATATTGCGCTTGTGAAAGTGTCCTGGGGAGGTGCCGCGGAAGGCAACATGACTTTGGAATTGGAGAGCAAGATGCGAGAATCGCATCCGGAGTTGTTTGAATCAGGTGATATTTTCGAGGACGAAAATTTCTAAAGTGGGGGAGAGTTGTAACGCCCCAATTCTGAATTCCCATTAATTGTTGAGTCTTTTAATTTATTTAATTGATGTTTGTTTAAATTGGGAAATTATATATTGCTATGTGGTGTTTTGCTTATTTTATCTATTTTTACCGATTCGGAGAGTTTTCGGGGAATTAGAGTAAAAAGGGCATTTTAGACATTTAGCATTTAGTGTGAGAATTGTTTGGTAAGTGTTGGAAAGAATTTGAGAGGAAAGAAATAGAGATAGAAATAGAATAAGAGAGGGAAAGAAGAAAGATAGTAACATAAGAGGAAAACAAGAGAAAGAAAAGGGGAGAAGAGAAAGAGAAGAGAAAGTGGAGAGGAAAACCTAGAATCATCAAGGGATCATCACCAAAGCTTACAATCAATCGGTAAGGGTGTGAAACTCCATCATCTCTTTAATGTATATGATTGTATGTGTATGTGTGTGGATTTTGTAGAGTTTCTACTCTTTTTCCACTTAGGTTAGAAGTTGGTTTTGTGAGTAGAATGACGTTTTAATCGGTTAGAACTCGGATTAGACGATGTGGTTTAGTCGGGTGATGATTGGGTTGTGCCACTGTGACTGGTTTGGATTTAATCGGTTGGTTGTGTGGAGTTTGGGCTTTGAGACAGCCATGGAAGTTCTGTCTTCGCAAGCTCGCCAGGCGAATGGCAGCGAAGCTTCGCCAGGGGAAGCCCAGCGAGCTGTAGCGAAGCAAGTCAGAAGCTAATGCCCTGTGTTCGCTGGCAAGTTCGCCAGGCGAGGTGAGATGGCGAAGGTTCGCCAAGCGAGTGCCAGCAAGCATTCGCTGCGTGGCTTCGCCAGGCGAAGGTTGGCGAACCTGGCAGTGTTGTTTTGTTTTGCTGTTTTGTTCATAGCATGATGTTTGGTTGATTCAATTATGATTAATGCCTATATGAATGATCGATGTGTGAACAATTTTGACATGTCGTGCTGTGGGTGGCTGAAAGGCGTGAATCCTAGATTGTAGAGTAAATGGTGAATCTTGAATATTTGATAATCTTGTGTATTTACTCGAATTGAATAAGAATGTATTGATAGGCTGATATGTGTGTAAACCATGTGTGGAATGGTGCATAATGTGAATGCATGATAGATATATACGATGTATGTGATAAATGCAATGAGTATGTTTGTGAGCATAGTATGCATTTGTGTGTTGATTGATCCCTCGGAGGATTTGCAGAACCTCGTATGATACGATGGTTATATTAGATTCCTTGGAGAATCGGTTGCATTGTGTGATTCCTTGGAGAATCGGTTGCATTGTGTGATTCCTTGGAGAATCGGTTGCATTGTGTGATTCCTCGGAGAATCGGTCATAACATGTAATCCCGTGGAGGATTGGCTAGAGTATTTGATTCCGTGGAGAATCTGCTGAGTACTTGATCCCGTGGAGGAACTGTTGAATATTCGATTCCGTGGAGAATCTGATGAATATTTGATTCCGTGGAGAATCTGCTGAGTACTTGATCCTGTGGAGGATCTGCTGAATACTCGATTCCTTAGCGAATCTGTTGAATGAGTCGGTACCGCAATTGCATCTGCATAGAGTCGTGTGTCGGTCTCTATGAGTTGCATGAGTCATCTGTGTATGATGCATTGGTTGAATGAATATAACTATGTATGTTATATATGATTGTTTGGAAGAACATATTGTGAATGTTCATAAGCATGTGTAGAGGCATGATTATTTGTGTATGTTTAACGTGGTGAGAACATAATTTGAGTATAACTTGTACAAATGTGAGTATATGTATATATACAATTTTATGCATTAACTGTTATGATGTTGTTTCTCACCCTTCTGCTGTTTTATAATGCTCTATGAGGCATTGCAGAGTAGGAAGCTGGAGGTTCTTTTGTGAAGCGATGTCTTCATTCTTTTGGTCAATGGCTCTGATATGTAACATCTGGGTAGTTAGGAAGCCTTTGGCTCTTTTGAAGCTATTTTGTTTTGATTCTTTTGTGATACATATGTGTATGTATCTGATGTGGATATGTTGTAAAGCATGAATTAATTGAATGGTTGTATATACTTTTATGAATGAGATCGATTCAATATTTGGATGTTTCCGCTTTATTCTAAATATTGAGATGTGGGTTACCCATTGTTGCATATCTATTTTGAGCAGGTATCGTATGTGTTTAATTTCATGATAATGTGATGCGCCTCTTTTATACCATGTTTTAATTAAACTCTGATGAAATAAATTTTCTAAGTGCCTAATTAATTTATTTAACTTTTATTTGGGGGTATAGAAAGGGGGTGTTACATTAAGTGGTATCAGAGCCAGTGTTAAGTCAGTCGTGTCTGTCTTGTTGTTGTGTTGGTTGAACGGTTGTTTAACCTTGTTGTTATTTTTGGGAATCCTCAGAATATGGCAGGTCGTAATGACAATGCTATGGCAGCGGCGTTAGAGGCTATGGCCAGAGCTGTGCAGGGTGCACCTAACGTGAATGCGAATGATGAGTTTAGGAAGAACCAGCCACCGGTGTTCAAAGGGAGATTTGATCCGGATGGTGCTCAGATATGGTTAAAGGAAATTGAGAGGATCTTTAGGGTGATGGATTATGCTGAAGGGAACAAGGTGAGACTAGGGACTCACATGCTGAGAGAAGAGGCTGATGATTGGTGGGTCAGCATGAGGCAAGTTCTTGAGGTCGACGATGAGGAGATTACGTGGGATTTATTTCGTAATGAGTTTCTAAGGAAGTATTATCCCGAAAGTGTTAAAGGGAAGAGAGAAATGGAATTTCTGGAGTTGAAACAAGGTAATATGTCGGTGGTGGACTACACCGCTAAGTTTACTGAGTTAGTGAAGTTTCACCCTCACTATGATGCGGTTACGGCGGAATTTTCCAAATGTATCAAGTATGAGAATGGCTTGCGTCCTGAGATAAAGCAAGCGGTGGGTTATCAAAGGATACGAAGATTTTCGGATTTGACCGAGTGTTGTAGGATTTATGAAGAAGACAGTAGAGCTCGTTCTACTCATTATAAGGGTTTGAGCCAGAGGAGAGGGAAGCAGCAAGTACGAAGCGGACCTTATGTGACGCCTGCTGAGAAGGGCAAACATAGGGGAAACTTTGATAGGAGACCCGGAGGAGGTTCCGGTGCGATCAAATGTTTTATGTGTGGCGTGATGGGCCACAAGTCTTATGATTGTGGAAAGTTCAAGGCGAAGTGTTCCAATTGTGGGCTCCTTGGACATGATGCAGCAGAGTGTAGAAAGAATGCTGTGAAGTGTTTTAATTGTGGTGAGGTGGGTCACATTAGCTCGAATTGTACCAAACCGAAGCAAGCTCAGGCGGGCGGAAAATTTTTCGCATTAGCAGGTTCAGACGCTACTAATGCGGCGGATTGTTTGATTAAAGGTACATGCTTTATTAATGATATGCCTTTAGTTGCTATTATTGATACTGGAGCGACTCACTCGTTCATTTCTCTTGCGTGTGCTAAGCGGTTTGATTTGTGTATGGTTTCCTTGAGTAGTGGTATGGTTATTGGGACTCCTGCTTCGGGGTCGGTAACTACTTCTTTGGTGTGTGCAAGTTGTCCTTTGACCATGTATGGTAAGGACTTCGTTATGGATTTAGTGTGTTTGCCGTTGGAAGGTTTGGACGTAATCTTGGGTATGAACTGGTTGCAATTTAATAGAGTTCATTTGGATTGCTATCACAAGTTAGTAAGGTTTCCTTCTTTGGAAGATGGTGAAAACGAGAGTTTTCTTTCCACTAAAGAGTTGAAGAAACTTTTAGCGGACGAAGCTCAGTTGTTTGGTTTGTTTGCATCGTTGTCGGTGGAGAGCAAAGTTGAGCTCGACGTGTTTCCTGTGGTTTGTGAATTTCCTGAAGTGTTTCCGGAAGATGTTGCGGATGTGCCGCCAAAGAGAGAGGTTGAATTTTCTATTGATCTAGTTCCGGGTACTAGACCGATTTCGATGGCCCCGTATCGGATGTCGGCGTCGGAGTTGGTGGAATTGAAGAAGCAGTTGAATGATTTGTTGGATAAGAGATTTGTAAGACCAAGTGTTTCTCCTTGGGGTGCGCCGATATTGTTGGTAAAGAAGAAGGATGGTAGTATGCGATTGTGTATTGATTATCGGCAGTTGAATAAGGTGACAATTAAGAACAAGTATCCGCTTCCAAGAATTGATGATTTGATGGATCAATTGGTTGGAGCTCGTGTTTTTAGTAAGATTGATTTGAGATCCGGTTATCACCAGATTCGGGTTAAGGAAGAAGATATTTCGAAGACGGCTTTTAGAACACGATATGGTCACTATGAGTATACGGTGATGCCATTCGGAGTTTCTAATGTGCCGGGTGTTTTCATGGAATATATGAACCGTATCTTCCACGAGCAGTTGGATCGTTTTGTGGTAGTGTTTATCGATGACATTTTGATTTATTCTAAGTCTCGAGAGGAACACGAAGAACATTTAAGGATTGTGTTGCGGATTTTGAAAGAGAAGAAGTTGTACGCAAAATTGTCTAAGTGTGAGTTTTGGTTGTCGGAGGTGAGTTTTCTTGGACATATTATTTCTGGCAATGGTATTAGTGTGGATCCATCCAAGATCGATGCGGTAATGCAATGGGAGACTCCAAGATCGGTTACGGAAATTCGAAGCTTTTTGGGCTTGGCCGGTTACTACCGGAGGTTTATCGAAGGATTTTCAAAGTTAGCACTTCCGTTAACGCAGTTGACTTGTAAAGGAAAGACTTTTATTTGGGATGTTAATTGTGAAGAGAGTTTCATGGAATTAAAGAGAAGGTTAACAACAGCGCCAGTTTTGATTTTGCCGAATCCTACAGAACCTTTTGTGGTTTATTGCGATGCTTCTTTGTCAGGATTGGGTGGTGTGTTGATGCAAGATGGGAAGGTCGTGGCGTATGCTTCTAGGCAGTTGAGAGTACATGAAAAGAATTATCCTACTCATGATTTGGAGTTAGCGGCCGTAGTGTTCGTTTTGAAAATTTGGAGGCACTATCTTTATGGTGCAAGATTTGAGGTTTTTAGCGATCACAAGAGTTTGAAGTATTTGTTTGATCAAAAGGAATTGAATATGAGGCAAAGGAGATGGCTAGAACTTTTGAAAGACTATGATTTTGGTTTAAATTATCATCCGGGTAAGGCGAATGTGGTAGCCGATGCTTTAAGTCGGAAGTCGTTGCACGTGTCTACTTTGATGGTTAGAGAGTGGGAACTTTTGGAGAACTTTAGAGATTTGAGTTTGGTTTGCGAGTTAACGCCGAGTAGTGTGAAGCTTGGTATATTGCATGTCACGAATGATTTCCTTGCTACGGTGTGTGAAAAGCAAAAGTGGGATTTGAAATTTGTGGATTTGATGACGAATGGAAATGAAGATTTCAAAGTTGATGAATTAGGAGTTTTGAGGTTTCGAGGTCGTATTTGTATTCCCGATGATGCGGATTTGAAAAAGATGATATTGGAAGAGGGACATCGGAGTAACTTAAGTATTCATCCGGGAGCGAATAAGATGTATCAAGATTTGAAGAAGATCTTTTGGTGGTCTGGATTGAAAAGCGATGTTGCTCGTTTTGTGTACTCGTGTTTGACTTGCCAGAAGTCTAAGGTGGAGCATCAGAAGCCTAATGGATTGATGCAACCGTTGGATATTCCGGAATGGAAATGGGATAGTATATCGATGGATTTTGTTACGGGATTGCCGAATACGCAAAGAGGACATAATGTTATTTGGGTGATTGTTGATAGGCTTACTAAATCGGCTCACTTTATTCCGATTGATATTACTTATTCTTTGGAAAGGTTGGCCGAGATTTATGTTGGCACTATTGTGAAGCTTCATGGAGTTCCTAAGAGTATTGTGTCGGATAGAGATCCTATATTTACTTCAAGATTTTGGGAGAGTTTGCAAGGTGCCTTGGGTTCTAAGTTGAGATTGAGTTCGGCATATCATCCGCAAACAGATGGTCAAACCGAGAGGACGATTCAATCGTTAGAAGACTTGTTGCGCGCTTGTGTACTTGAACAAGGTGGTGCGTGGGACGGTTATTTAGCGTTGATTGAGTTCACCTATAATAACAGTTTCCATTCGAGTATTGGTATGGCGCCATTTGAGGCTTTATATGGTCGGAGATGTCGAACACCTCTGTGTTGGCATGAGACGGGTGAAAGGTCGGTAGTTGGTCCTAAAATGGTACAGCAAACGACGGAAAAGGTGAAATTTATTCGGGAAAAGATGAGAGCTTCTCAGAGTAGACAGAAAAGTTATCATGATAGAAGGAGAAAGGATCTCGAGTTTCAAGAGGGCGACCATGTGTTTTTGAGAGTTACACCGGTTGCGGGTGTGGGTCGTGCTTTGAAGTCGAGAAAGTTGACTTCTCGTTTTATTGGTCCGTATCAGATTGTCGCACGAGTTGGTGCTGTGGCTTATCGTGTGGCGTTGCCTCCGAACCTTTCAAATTTGCATGATGTATTCCATGTCTCGCAACTTCGGAAGTATGTTCCGGATCCGTCACATGTTATTCCAATGGATGAAGTGGAAGTAAGAGATAACCTTACAGTTGAAGTTTTACCGGTTAGTATTTTGGATCGTGAAGTTAAGAAACTAAGAGGCAAGGATATTGCGCTTGTGAAAGTGTCCTGGGGAGGTGCCGCGGAAGGCAACATGACTTTGGAATTGGAGAGCAAGATGCGAGAATCGCATCCGGAGTTGTTTGAATCAGGTGATATTTTCGAGGACGAAAATTTCTAAAGTGGGGGAGAGTTGTAACGCCCCAATTCTGAATTCCCATTAATTGTTGAGTCTTTTAATTTATTTAATTGATGTTTGTTTAAATTGGGAAATTATATATTGCTATGTGGTGTTTTGCTTATTTTATCTATTTTTACCGATTCGGAGAGTTTTCGGGGAATTAGAGTAAAAAGGGCATTTTAGACATTTAGCATTTAGTGTGAGAATTGTTTGGTAAGTGTTGGAAAGAATTTGAGAGGAAAGAAATAGAGATAGAAATAGAATAAGAGAGGGAAGGAAGAAAGATAGTAACATAAGAGGAAAACAAGAGAAAGAAAAGGGGAGAAGAGAAAGAGAAGAGAAAGTGGAGAGGAAAACCTAGAATCATCAAGGGATCATCACCAAAGCTTACAATCAATCGGTAAGGGTGTGAAACTCCATCATCTCTTTAATGTATATGATTGTATGTGTATGTGTGTGGATTTTGTAGAGTTTCTACTCTTTTTCCACTTAGGTTAGAAGTTGGTTTTGTGAGTAGAATGACGTTTTAATCGGTTAGAACTCGGATTAGACGATGTGGTTTAGTCGGGTGATGATTGGGTTGTGCCACTGTGACTGGTTTGGATTTAATCGGTTGGTTGTGTGGAGTTTGGGCTTTGAGACAGCCATGGAAGTTCTGTCTTCGCAAGCTCGCCAGGCGAATGGCAGCGAAGCTTCGCCAGGGGAAGCCCAGCGAGCTGTAGCGAAGCAAGTCAGAAGCTAATGCCCTGTGTTCGCTGGCAAGTTCGCCAGGCGAGGTGAGATGGCGAAGGTTCGCCAGGCGAGTGCCAGCGAGCATTCGCTGCGTGGCTTCGCCAAGCGAAGGTTGGCGAACCTGGCAGTGTTGTTTTGTTTTGCTGTTTTGTTCATAGCATGATGTTTGGTTGATTCAATTATGATTAATGCCTATATGAATGATCGATGTGTGAACAATTTTGACATGTCGTGCTATGGGTGGCTGAAAGGCGTGAATCCTAGATTGTAGAGTAAATGGTGAATCTTGAATATTTGATAATCTTGTGTATTTACTCGAATTGAATAAGAATGTATTGATAGGCTGATATGTGTGTAAACCATGTGTGGAATGGTGCATAATGTGAATGCATGATAGATATATACGATGTATGTGATAAATGCAATGAGTATGTTTGTGAGCATAGTATGCATTTCTGTGTTGATTGATCCCTCGGAGGATTTGCAGAACCTCGTATGATACGATGGTTATATTAGATTCCTTGGAGAATCGGTTGCATTGTGTGATTCCTTGGAGAATCGGTTGCATTGTGTGATTCCTTGGAGAATCGGTTGCATTGTGTGATTCCTCGGAGAATCGGTCATAACATGTAATCCCGTGGAGGATTGGCTAGAGTATTTGATTCCGTGGAGAATCTGCTGAGTACTTGATCCCGTGGAGGATCTGCTGAATATTCGATTCCGTGGAGAATCTGATGAATATTTGATTCCGTGGAGAATCTGCTGAGTACTTGATCCCGTGGAAGATCTGCTGAATACTCGATTCCTTAGCGAATCTGTTGAATGAGTCGGTACCGCAATTGCATCTGCATAGAGTCGTGTGTCGGTCTCTATGAGTTGCATGAGTCATCTGTGTATGATGCATTGGTTGAATGAATATAACTGTGTATGTTATATATGATTGTTTGGAAGAACATATTGTGAATGTTCATAAGCATGTGTAGAGGCATGATTATTTGTGTATGTTTAACGTGGTGAGAACATAATTTGAGTATAACTTGTACAAATGTGAGTATATGTATATATACAATTTTATGCATTAACTGTTATGATGTTGTTTCTCACCCTTCTGCTGTTTTATAATGCTCTATGAGGCATTGCAGAGTAGGAAGCTGGAGGTTCTTTTGTGAAGCGATGTCTTCATTCTTTTGGTCAATGGCTCTGATATGTAACATCTGGGTAGTTAGGAAGCCTTTGGCTCTTTTGAAGCTATTTTGTTTTGATTCTTTTGTGATACATATGTGTATGTATCTGATGTGGATATGTTGTAAAGCATGAATTAATTGAATGGTTGTATATACTTTTATGAATGAGATCGATTCAATATTTGGATGTTTCCGCTTTATTCTAAATATTGAGATGTGGGTTACCCATTGTTGCATATCTATTTTGAGCAGGTATCGTATGTGTTTAATTTCATGATAATGTGATGCGCCTCTTTTATACCATGTTTTAATTAAACTCTGATGAAATAAATTTTCTAAGTGCCTAATTGATTTATTTAACTTTTATTTGGGGGTATAGAAAGGGGGTGTTACATTAAGTGGTATCAGAGCCAGTGTTAAGTCAGTCGTGTCTGTCTTGTTGTTGTGTTGGTTGAACGGTTGTTTAACCTTGTTGTTATTTTTGGGAATCCTCAGAATATGGCAGGTCGTAATGACAATGCTATGGCAGCGGCGTTAGAGGCTATGGCCAGAGCTGTGCAGGGTGCACCTAACATGAATGCGAATGATGAGTTTAGGAAGAACCAGCCACCGGTGTTCAAAGGGAGATTTGATCCGGATGGTGCTCAGATATGGTTAAAGGAAATTGAGAGGATCTTTAGGGTGATGGATTATGCTGAAGGGAACAAGGTGAGACTAGGGACTCACATGCTGAGAGAAGAGGCTGATGACTGGTGGGTCAGCATGAGGCAAGTTCTTGAGGTCGACGATGAGGAGATTACGTGGGATTTATTTCGTAATGAGTTTCTAAGGAAGTATTATCCCGAAAGTGTTAAAGGGAAGAGAGAAATGGAATTTCTGGAGTTGAAACAAGGTAATATGTTGGTGGTGGACTACACCGCTAAGTTTACTGAGTTAGTGAAGTTTCACCCTCACTATGATGCGGTTACGGCGGAATTTTCCAAATGTATCAAGTATGAGAATGGCTTGCGTCCTGAGATAAAGCAAGCGGTGGGTTATCAAAGGATACGAAGATTTTCGGATTTGACCGAGTGCTGTAGGATTTATGAAGAAGACAGTAGAGCTCGTTCTACTCATTATAAGGGTTTGAGCGAGAGGAGAGGGAAGCAGCATGTACGAAGCGGACCTTATGTGACGCCTGCTGAGAAGGGCAAACATAGGGGAAACTTTGATAGGAGACCCGGAGGAGGTTCCGGTGCGATCAAATGTTTTAAGTGTGGCGTGATGGGCCACAAGTCTTATGATTGTGGAAAGTTCAAGGCGAAGTGTTCCAACTGTGGGCTCCTTGGACATGATGCAGCAGAGTGTAGAAAGAATGCTGTGAAGTGTTTTAATTGTGGTGAGGTGGGTCACATTAGCTCGAATTGTACCAAACCGAAGCAAGCTCAGGCGGGTGGAAAAGTTTTCGCATTAGCAGGTTCAGACGCTACTAATGCGGCGGATCGTTTGATTAAAGGTACATGCTTTATTAATGATATGCCTTTAGTAGCTATTATTGATACTGGAGCGACTCACATGTTCATTTCTCTTGCGTGTGCTAAGCGGTTGGATTGGTGTATGGTTTCCTTGAGTAGTGGTATGGTTATTGGGACTCCTGCTTCGGGGTCGGTAACTACTTCTTTGGTGTGTGCAAGTTGTCCTTTGACCATGTATGGTAAGGACTTCGTTATGGATTTAGTGTGTTTGCCGTTGGAAGGTTTGGACGTAATCTTGGGTATGAACTGGTTGCAATTTAATAGAGTTCATTTGGATTGCTATCACAAGTTAGTAAGGTTTCCTTCTTTGGAAGATGGTGAAAACGAGAGTTTTCTTTCCACTAAAGAGTTGAAGAAACTTTTAGCGGACGAAGCTCAGTTGTTTGGTTTGTTTGCATCGTTGTCGGTGGAGAGCAAAGTTGAGCTCGACGTGTTTCCTGTGGTTTGTGAGTTTCCTGAAGTGTTTCCGGAAGATGTTGCGGATGTGCCGCCAAAGAGAGAGGTTGAATTTTCTATTGATCTAGTTCCGGGTACTAGACCGATTTCGATGGCCCCGTATCGGATGTCGGCGTCGGAGTTGGTGGAATTGAAGAAGCAGTTGAATGATTTGTTGGATAAGAGATTTGTAAGACCAAGTGTTTCTCCTTGGGGTGCGCCGATATTGTTGGTAAAGAAGAAGGATGGTAGTATGCGATTGTGTATTGATTATCGGCAGTTGAATAAGGTGACAATTAAGAACAAGTATCCGCTTCCAAGAATTGATGATTTGATGGATCAATTGGTTGGAGCTCGTGTTTTTAGTAAGATTGATTTGAGATCCGGTTATCACCAGATTCGGGTTAAGGAAGAAGATATTTCGAAGACGGCTTTTAGAACACGATATGGTCACTATGAGTATACGGTGATGCCATTCGGAGTTTCTAATGCGTCGGGTGTTTTCATGGAATATATGAACCGTATCTTCCACGAGCAGTTGGATCGTTTTGTGGTAGTGTTTATCGATGACATTTTGATTTATTCTAAGTCTCGAGAGGAACACGAAGAACATTTAAGGATTGTGTTGCGGATTTTGAAAGAGAAGAAGTTGTACGCAAAATTGTCTAAGTGTGAGTTTTGGTTGTCGGAGGTGAGTTTTCTTGGACATATTATTTCCGGCAATGGTATTAGTGTGGATCCATCCAAGATCGATGCGGTAATGCAATGGGAGACTCCAAGATCGGTTACGGAAATTCGAAGCTTTTTGGGCTTGGCCGGTTACTACCGGAGGTTTATCGAAGGATTTTCAAAGTTAGCACTTCCGTTAACGCAGTTGACTTGTAAAGCAAAGACTTTTATTTGGGATGTTAATTGTGAAGAGAGTTTCATGGAATTAAAGAGAAGGTTAACAACAGCGCCAGTTTTGATTTTGCCGAATCCTACGGAACCTTTTGTGGTTTATTGCGATGCTTCTTTGTCAGGATTGGGTGGTGTGTTGATGCAAGATGGGAAGGTCGTAGCGTATGCTTCTAGGCAGTTGAGAGTACATGAAAAGAATTATCCTACTCATGATTTGGAGTTAGCGGTCGTAGTGTTCATTTTGAAAATTTGGAGGCACTATCTTTATGGTGCAAGATTTGAGGTTTTTAGCGATCACAAGAGTTTGAAGTATTTGTTTGATCAAAAGGAATTGAATATGAGGCAAGGAGATGGCTAAAACTTTTGAAAGACTATGATTTTGGTTTAAATTATCATTCGGGTAAGGCGAATATGGTAGCCGATGCTTTAAGTCGGAAGTCGTTGCACGTGTCTACTTTGATGGTTAGAGAGTGGGAACTTTTGGAGAACTTTAGAGATTTGAGTTTGGTTTGCGAGTTAACGCCGAGTAGTGTGAAGCTTGGTATATTGCATGTCACGAATGATTTCCTTGCTACGGTGTGTGAAAAGCAAAAGTGGGATTTGAAATTTGTGGATTTGATGACGAATGGAAATGAAGATTTCAAAGTTGATGAATTAGGAGTTTTGAGGTTTCGAGGTCGTATTTGTATTCCCGATGATGCGGATTTGAAAAAGATGATATTGGAAGAGGGACATCGGAGTAACTTAAGTATTCATCCGGGAGCGAATAAGATGTATCAAGATTTGAAGAAGATCTTTTGGTGGTCTGGATTGAAAAGCGATGTTGCTCGTTTTGTGTACTCGTGTTTGACTTGCCAGAAGTCTAAGGTGGAGCATCAGAAGCCTAATGGATTGATGCAACCGTTGGATATTCCGGAATGGAAATGGGATAGTATATCGATGGATTTTGTTACGGGATTGCCGAATACGCAAAGAGGACATAATGCTATTTGGGTGATTGTTGATAGGCTTACTAAATCGGCTCACTTTATTCCGATTGATATTACTTATTCTTTGGAAAGGTTGGCCGAGATTTATGTTGGCACTATTGTGAAGCTTCATGGAGTTCCTAAGAGTATTGTGTCAGATAGAGATCCTAGATTTACTTCAAGATTTTGGGAGAGTTTGCAAGGTGCCTTGGGTTCTAAGTTGAGATTGAGTTCGGCATATCATCCGCAAACAGATGGTCAAATCGAGAGGACGATTCAATCGTTAGAAGACTTGTTGCGCGCTTGTGTACTTGAACAAGGTGGTGCGTGGGACGGTTATTTAGTGTTGATTGAGTTCACCTATAATAACAGTTTCCATTCGAGTATTGGTATGGCGCCATTTGAGGCTTTATATGGTCGGAGATGTCGAACACCTCTGTGTTGGCATGAGACGGGTGAAAGGTCGGTAGTTGGTCCTAAAATGGTACAGCAAACGACGGAAAAGGTGAAATTTATTCGGGAAAAGATGAGAGCTTCTCAGAGTAGACAGAAAAGTTATCATGATAGAAGGAGAAAGGATCTCGAGTTTCAAGAGGGCGACCATGTGTTTTTGAGAGTTACACCGGTTGCGGGTGTGGGTCGTGCTTTGAAGTCGAGAAAGTTGACTTCTCGTTTTATTGGTCCATATCAGATTGTCGCACGAGTTGGTGCTGTGGCTTATCGTGTGGCGTTGCCTCCGAACCTTTCGAATTTGCATGATGTATTCCATGTCTCGCAACTTCGGAAGTATGTTCCGGATCCGTCACATGTTATTCCAATGGATGAAGTGGAAGTAAGAGATAACCTTACAGTTGAAGTTTTACCGGTTAGTATTTTGGATCTTGAAGTTAAGAAACTAAGAGGCAAGGATATTGCGCTTGTGAAAGTGTCCTGGGGAGGTGCCGCGGAAGGCAACATGACTTGGGAATTGGAGAGCAAGATGCGAGAATCGCATCCGGAGTTGTTTGAATCAGGTGATATTTTCGAGGACGAAAATTTCTAAAGTGGGGGAGAGTTGTAACGCCCCAATTCTGAATTCCCATTAATTGTTGAGTCTTTTAATTTATTTAATTGATGTTTGTTTAAATTGGGAAATTATATATTGCTATGTGGTGTTTTGCTTATTTTATCTATTTTTACCGATTCAGAGAGTTTTCGGGGAATTAGAGTAAAAAGGGCATTTTAGACATTTAGCATTTAGTGTGAGAATTGTTTGGTAAGTGTTGGAAAGAATTTGAGAGGAAAGAAATAGAGATAGAAATAGAATAAGAGAGGGAAGGAAGAAAGATAGTAACATAAGAGGAAAACAAGAGAAAGAAAAGGGGAGAAGAGAAAGTGGAGAGGAAAACCTAGAATCATCAAGGGATCATCACCAAAGCTTGCAATCGATCGGTAAGGGTGTGAAACTCCATCATCTCTTTAATGTATATGATTGTATGTGTATGTGTGTGGATTTTGTAGAGTTTCTACTCTTTTTCCACTTAGGTTAGAAGTTGGTTTTGTGAGTAGAATGACGTTTTAATCGGTTAGAACTCGGATTAGACGATGTGGTTTAGTCGGGTGATGATTGGGTTGTGCCACTGTGACTGGTTTGGATTTAATCGGTTGGTTGTGTGGAGTTTGGGCTTTGAGACAGCCATGGAAGTTCTGTCTTCGCAAGCTCGCCAAGCGAATGGCAGCGAAGCTTCGCCAGGCGAAGCCCAACGAGCTGTAGCGAAGCAAGTCAGAAGCTAATGCCCTGTGTTCGCTGGCAAGTTCGCCAGGCGAGGTGAGATGGCGAAGGTTCGCCAGGCGAGTGTGTAGCGAGCCTCAGCGAGTAATTCCAGTATTACTTCCAGTGGACTTCGCTGGGAAGTACGCCAGGCGAAGGCCAGCGAGCATTCGCTGCGTGGCTTCGCCAGGCGAAGGTTGGCGAACCTGGCAGTGTTGTTTTGTTTTGTTGTTTTGTTCATAGCATGAATTTGTGTTGATTCAATTATGATTAATGCCTATATGAATGATCGATGTGTGAACAATTTTGACATGTCGTGCTGTGGGTGGCTGAAAGGCGTGAATCCTAGATTGTAGAGTAAATGGTGAATCTTGAATATTTGATAATCTTGTGTATTTACTCGAATTGAATAAGAACGTATTGATAGGCTGATATGTGTGTAAACCATGTGTGGAATGATGCATAATGTGAATGCATGATAGATATATACGATGTATGTGATAAATGCAATGAGTATGTTTGTGAGCATAGTATGCATTTGTGTGTTGATTGATCCCTCGGAGGATTTGCAGAACCTCGTATGATATGATGGTTATATTAGATTCCTTGGAGAATCGGTTGCATTGTGTGATTCCTTGGAGAATCGGTTGCATTGTGTGATTCCTTGGAGAATCGGTTGCATTGTGTGATTCCTCGGAGAATCGGTCATAACATGTAATCCCGTGGAGGATTGGCTAGAGTATTTGATTCCGTGGAGAATCTGCTGAGTACTTGATCCCGTGGAGGATCTGCTGAATATTCGATTCCGTGGAGAATCTGATGAATATTTGATTCCGTGGAGAATCTGCTGAGTACTTGATCCCGTGGAGGATCTGCTGAATACTCGATTCCTTAGCGAATCTGTTGAATGAGTCGGTACCGCAATTGCATCTGCATAGAGTCGTGTGTCGGTCTCTATGAGTTGCATGAGTCATCTGTGTATGATGCATTGGTTGAATGAATATAACTGTGTATGTTATATATGATTGTTTAGAAGAACATATTGTGAATGTTCATAAGCATGTGTAGAGGCATGATTATTTGTGTATGTTTAACGTGGTGAGAACATAATTTGAGTATAACTTGTACAAATGTGAGTATATGTATATATACAATTTTATGCATTAACTGTTATGATGTTGTTTCTCACCCTTCTGCTGTTTTATAATGCTCTATGAGGCATTGCAGAGTAGGAAGCTGGAGGTTCTTTTGTGAAGCGATGTCTTCATTCTTTTGGTCAATGGCTCTGATATGTAACATCTGGGTAGTTAGGAAGCCTTTGGCTCTTTTGAAGCTATTTTGTTTTGATTCTTTTGTGATACATATGTGTATGTATCTGATGTGGATATGTTGTAAAGCATGAATTAATTGAATGGTTGTATATACTTTTATGAATGAGATCGATTCAATATTTGGATGTTTCCGCTTTATTCTAAATATTGAGATGTGGGTTACCCATTGTTGCATATCTATTTTGAGCAGGTATCGTATGTGTTTAATTTCATGATAATGTGATGCGCCTCTTTTATACCATGTTTTAATTAAACTCTGATGAAATAAATTTTCTAAGTGCCTAATTGATTTATTTAACTTTTATTTGGGGGTATAGAAAGGGGGTGTTACATTAAGTGGTATCAGAGCCAGTGTTAAGTCAGTCGTGTCTGTCTTGTTGTTGTGTTGGTTGAACGGTTGTTTAACCTTGTTGTTATTTTTGGGAATCCTCAGAATATGGCAGGTCGTAATGACAATGCTATGGCAGCGGCGTTAGAGGCTATGGCCAGAGTTGTGCAGGGTGCACCTAACGTGAATGCGAATGATGAGTTTAGGAAGAACCAGCCACCGGTGTTCAAAGGGAGATTTGATCCGGATGGTGCTCAGATATGGTTAAAGGAAATTGAGAGGATCTTTAGGGTGATGGATTATGCTGAAGGGAACAAGGTGAGACTAGGGACTCACATGCTGAGAGAAGAGGCTGATGACTGGTGGGTCAGCATGAGGCAAGTTCTTGAGGTCGACGATGAGGAGATTACGTGGGATTTATTTCGTAATGAGTTTCTAAGGAAGTATTATCCCGAAAGTGTTAAAGGGAAGAGAGAAATGGAATTTCTGGAGTTGAAACAAGGTAATATGTCGGTGGTGGACTACACCGCTAAGTTTACTGAGTTAGTGAAGTTTCACCCTCACTATGATGCGGTTACGGCGGAATTTTCCAATGTATCAAGTATGAGAATGGCTTGCGTCCTGAGATAAAGCAAGCGGTGGGTTATCAAAGGATACGAAGATTTTCGGATTTGACCGAGTGCTGTAGGATTTATGAAGAAGACAGTAGAGCTTGTTCTACTCATTATAAGGGTTTGAGCGAGAGGAGAGGGAAGCAGCAAGTACGAAGCGAACCTTATGTGACGCCTGCTGAGAAGGGCAAACATAGGGGAAACTTTGATAGGAGACTCGGAGGAGGTTCCAGTGCGATCAAATGTTTTAAGTGTGGCGTGATGGGCCACAAGTCTTATGATTGTGGAAAGTTCAAGGCGAAGTGTTCCAACTGTGGGCTCCTTGGACATGATGCAGCAGAGTGTAGAAAGAATGCTGTGAAGTGTTTTAATTGTGGTGAGGTGGGCCACATTAGCTCGAATTGTACCAAACCGAAGCAAGCTCAGGCGGGCGGAAAAGTTTTCGCATTAGCAGGTTCAGACGCTACTAATGCGGCGGATCGTTTGATTAAAGGTACATGCTTTATTAATGATATGCCTTTAGTTGCTATTATTGATACTGGAGCGACTCACTCGTTCATTTCTCTTGCGTGTTAAAGGGAAGAGAGAAATGGAATTTCTGGAGTTGAAACAAGGTTATTACATTGTTTCGTTGGGTTATTACATTGTTTCGTTGGGTATCCAGACTCCGGTTATTACATTGAATGTTCAGGCTCCGGTCAGTTTCGTTGGGTGTCCAGACTCTGGTTTTTACGTTGAGCATTCAGGCTCCGGTCAGTTTCGTTGGGTGTCCAGACTCTGGTTTTTACATTGAGCATTCAGGCTCCGATCATTTTCGTTGAGCATCCAGACTCCAGTTATTACGTTGTGCGTTCTGGCTCCGGTCAGTTTTTTTGGGTATCCAGACTCCGGTTATTACGTTGAGCATTCAGGCTCCGTTCAGTTTCGTTGAGTATCTAGACTCTGGTTATTACGTTGAGCGTTCAGGCCCTGGTCAGTTTTGTTATGTATCCAGACTCCGGTTATTACGTTGAGCGTTCAGGCTACTGTCAGTTTCGTTGGGTATCCAGACTCCGGTTATTACGTTGAGCGTTCAGGCTCCGTTCAGTTTCGTTGGGTATCCAGACTCCGGTTATTACGTTGAGCGTTCAGGCTCTGGTCAGTTTCGTTGTGTATCCTGAGTCCGGTTATTACATTGAGCGTTCAGGCTCCGGTCAGTTTCGTTGGGTATCCAGACTCCGGTTTTTACGTTGAGCGTTTAGGCTCCGGTCAGTTTTGCTGGGTATCCAGACTCCGGTTATTACGTTGAGCGTTCAGGCTCCGGTCAGTTTCGTTGGGTATCCAGACTCCGGTTATTACGTTGAGCGAGCAGGCTCCGGTCAGTTTCGTTGGGTATCTAGACTTCGGTTATTACGTTGAGCGTTCAGGCTCCGGTCAGTTTCGTTGGGTATCCAGACTCCGGTTATTACGTTGAGCGTTCAGGCTCTGGTCAGTTTCGTTGGGTATCCAGACTCCGGTTTTTATGTTGAGCGTTCAGGCTCCGGTCAGTTTTGTTGGGTATCCAGACTCCGGTTATTATGTTGAGGGTTCAGGATCCAGTCAGTTTCGTTGGGTATCCAGACTCCGGTTATTACGTTGATCATTCAGGCTCCGGTCATTTTCGTTGGGTATCCAGACTCCGGTTATTACGTTGAGCGTTCAGGCTCCGGTCATTTTCGTTGGGTATCCAGACTCCGGTTATTACATTGAGCTTTCAGGCTCCAGTCAGTTTCGTTGGGTATCCAGACTCCGGTTATTACATTGAATGTTCAGGCTCCGGTCAGTTTCGTTGGGTGTCCAGACTCTGGTTTTTACGTTGAGCATTCAGGCTCCGGTCAGTTTCGTTGGGTGTCCAGACTCTGGTTTTTACATTGAGCATTCAGGCTCCGATCATTTTCGTTGAGCATCCAGACTCCAGTTATTACGTTGTGCGTTCTGGCTCCGGTCAGTTTTGTTGGGTATCCAGACTCTGGTTATTACATTGAGCATTCAGGCTCCGTTCAGTTTCGTTGGGTATCTAGACTCCGGTTATTACGTTGAGTGTTCAAGCCCTGGTCAGTTTTGTTGTGTATCCAGACTCCGGTTATTACGTTGAGCGTTCAGGCCCTGGTCAGTTTCGTTTGGTATCCAGACTTCAGTTGTTACGTTGAGCGTTCAAGCTCCGGTCAGTTTCGTTGGGTATCCAGACTCCTGTTATTATGTTGAGCGTTCAGGCTCCGGTCAGTTTCGTTGGGTATCCAGACTCCGGTTATTACATTGAATGTTCAGGCTCCGGTCAGTTTCGTTGGGTGTCCAGACTCTGGTTTTTACGTTGAGCATTCAGGCTCCGGTCAGTTTCGTTGGGTGTCCAGACTCTGGTTTTTACATTGAGCATTCAGGCTCCGATCATTTTCGTTGAGCATCCAGACTCCAGTTATTACGTTGTGCGTTCTGGCTCCGGTCAGTTTTTTTGGGTATCCAGACTCCGGTTATTACGTTGAGCATTCAGGCTCCGTTCAGTTTCGTTGAGTATCTAGACTCCGGTTATTACGTTGAGCGTTCAGGCCCTGGTCAGTTTTGTTATGTATCCAGACTCCGGTTATTACGTTGAGCGTTCAGGCTACTGTCAGTTTCGTTGGGTATCCAGACTCCGGTTATTATGTTGAGCGTTCAGGCTCCGTTCAGTTTCGTTGGGTATCCAGACTCCGATTATTACGTTGAGCGTTCAGGCTCTGGTCAGTTTCGTTGTGTATCCTGAGTCCGGTTATTACATTGAGCGTTCAGGCTCCGGTCAGTTTCGTTGGGTATCCAGACTCCAGTTTTTACGTTGAGCGTTCAGGCTCCGGTCAGTTTTGCTGGGTATCCAGACTCCGGTTATTACGTTGAGCGTTCAGGCTCCGGTCAGGTTCGTTGGGTATCCAGACTCCGGTTATTACGTTGAGCGAGCAGGCTCCGGTCAGTTTCGTTGGGTATCTAGACTTCGGTTATTACGTTGAGCGTTCAGGCTCCGGTCAGTTTCGTTGGGTATCCAGACTCCGATTTTTACGTTGAGCGTTCAGGCTCCGGTCAGTTTTGTTGGGTATCCAGACTCCGGTTATTATGTTGAGGGTTCAGGCTCCAGTCAGTTTCGTTGGGTATCCAGACTCCGGTTATTACGTTGATCATTCAGGCTCCGGTCAGTTTCGTTGGGTATCCAGACTCCGGTTATTACATTGAGCGTTCAGGTTTTTTCGTTGAGCGTTTAGGCTCCGGTCAGTTTTTTTGGGTATCCAGACTCCGGTTATTAAGTTAAGGGTTCAGGTTCCGGTCAGTTTCGTTGGGTATCCAGACTCCGGTTATTACATTGAGCGTTTAGGTTCCGATCAGTTTCGTTGTGTATCCAGACTCCTGTTATTACGTTGATCGTTCAGGCTCCAGTCAGTTTCGTTGGGTATCCAGACTCCAGTTATTACGTTGAACGTTCAGGCTCCGGTCAGTTATGTTGGGTATCCAGACTCCGGTTATTACGTTGAGTGTTCATGCTCCGATCATTTTCGTTGAGCATCCAGACTCCAGTTATTACGTTGTGCGTTCAGGCTCCGGTCAGTTTCGTTGGGTATCCAGACTCCGGTTATTACGTTGAGCGTTCAGGCTCCGTTCAGTTTCTTTGGGTATCCAGACTCCGGTTATTAAGTTGAGCGTTCAGGCTCTGGTCAGTTTCCTTGTGTATCCTGACTCTGGTTATTACATTGAGCGTTCAGGCTCCGGTCAGTTTCGTTGGGTATCCAGACTCCGGTTTTTACGTTTAGCGTTCAGGCTCCGGTCAGTTTTGCTGGGTATCCAGACTCCGGTTATTATGTTGAGCGTTCAGGCTCCGGTCAGTTTCGTTGGGTATCCAGACTCCGGTTATTACGTTGAGCGAGCAGGCTCCGGTCAGTTTCTTTGGGTATCTAGACTCCGGTTATTACGTTGAGCGTTCAGGCTCCGGTCAGTTTCGTTGGGTATCCAGACTCCAGCTATTACGTTGAGCGTTCAGGCTCTGGTCAGTTTTGTTGGGTATCCAGACTCCGGTTTTTACATTGAGCGTTCAGGCTCCGGTCAGTTTTGTTGGGTATCCAGACTCCGGTTATTATGTTGAGGGTTCAGGCTCCAGTCAGTTTCGTTGGGTATCCAGACTCCGGTTATTACGTTGAGCGTTTAGGCTCCGGTCAGTTTTGTTGGGTATCCAGACTCCGGTTATTACGTTGATCATTCAGGCTCCAGTCAGTTTCTTTGGGTATGCAGACTCCGGTTATTACATTGAGCGTTCAGGCTCCGGTCAGTTTCGTTGGGTATCCAGACTCCGGTTATTACATTGAATGTTCAGGCTCCGGTCAGTTTCGTTGGGTGTCCAGACTCTGGTTTTTACGTTGAGCATTCAGGCTCCGATCGTTTTCGTTGAGCATCCAGACTCCAGTTATTACGTTGTGCGTTCTGGCTCCGGTCAGTTTTGTTGGGTATCCAGACTCCGGTTATTACGTTGAGCATTCAGGCTCCGTTCAGTTTCGTTGGGTATCTAGACTCCGGTTATTACGTTGAGCGTTCAGGCCCTGGTCAGTTTTGTTGTGTATCCAGACTCCGGTTATTACGTTGAGCGTTCAGGCCCTGGTCAGTTTCGTTTGGTATCCAGACTTCAGTTGTTACGTTGAGCGTTCAGGCTCCGGTCAGTTTCGTTGGGTATCCAGACTCTGGTTTTTACGTTGAATGTTCAGGCTCCGGTCAGTTTTGTTGGGTGTCCATACTCCGGTTATTACGTTGAGCGTTCAGGCTCTGGTCAGTTTCGTTGAGCAGCCAGACTCCAGTTATTACGTTGTGCGTTCAGGCTCCGGTCAGTTTCGTTGGGTATCCAGACTCCGGTTATTACGTTGAATGTTCAGGCTCCTGTCAGTTTCGTTGGGTGTCCAGGATCTGGTTATTACGTTGTGCGTTCAGGCTCCGGTCAGTTTCGTTGGGTATCCAGACTCCGGTTATTATGTTGAGCGAGCAGGCTCCGGTCAGTTTCGTTGGGTATCTAGACTCCGGTTATTACGTTGAGCGTTCAGGCTCCGGTCAGTTTCGTTGGGTATCCAGACTCCGGTTATTACCTTGAATGTTCAGGCTCCAGTCAGTTTCGTTGGGTGTCCATACTCCGGTTATTACGTTGAGCGTTCAGGCTCCGATCATTTTCGTTGAGCATCCAGACTCCAGTTATTACGTTGTGCGTTCAGGCTCCGGTCAGTTTCGTTGGGTATCCAGACTCAGGTTATTACGTTGAATGTTCAGGCTCCTGTCAGTTTCGTTGTGTATCTAGACTCAGGTTATTACGTTGTGCGTTCAGGCTCCGGTCAGTTTCGTTGGGTATCCAGACTCCGGTTATTACGTTGAGCGAGCAGGCTCCGGTCAGTTTCGTTGGGTATCTAGACTCCGGTTATTATGTTGAGCGTTCAGGCTCCAGTCAGTTTCGTTGGGTATCCAGACTCCGGTTATTACGTTGAGCGTTAAGGCTCCGGTCAATTTCGTTGGGTATCCAAACTCTGGTTTTTTCGTTGAGCGTTTAGGCTCCGGTCAGTTTTTTTGGGTATCCAGACTCCGGTTATTAAGTTAAGGGTTCAGGTTCCGGTCAGTTTCGTTGGGTATCCAGACTCCGGTTATTACATTGAGCGTTTAGGTTCCGATCAGTTTCGTTGTGTATCCAGACTCCTGTTATTACGTTGATCGTTCAGGCTCCAGTCAGTTTCGTTGGGTATCCAGACTCCAGTTATTACGTTGAACGTTCAGGCTCCGGTCAGTTATGTTGGGTATCCAGACTCCGGTTATTACGTTGAGTGTTCAGGCTCCGATCATTTTCGTTGAGCATCCAGACTCCAGTTATTACGTTGTGCGTTCAGGCTCCGGTCAGTTTCGTTGGGTATCCAGACTCCGGTTATTACGTTGAGCGTTCAGGCTCCGTTCAGTTTCTTTGGGTATCCAGACTCCGGTTATTAAGTTGAGCGTTCAGGCTCTGGTCAGTTTCCTTGTGTATCCTGACTCTGGTTATTACATTGAGCGTTCAGGCTCCGGTCAGTTTCGTTGGGTATCCAGACTCCGGTTTTTACGTTGAGCGTTCAGGCTCCGGTCAGTTTTGCTGGGTATCCAGACTCCGGTTATTATGTTGAGCGTTCAGGCTCCGGTCAGTTTCGTTGGGTATCCAGACTCCGGTTATTACGTTGAGCGACAGGCTCCGGTCAGTTTCTTTGGGTATCTAGACTCCGGTTATTACGTTGAGCGTTCAGGCTCCGGTCAGTTTCGTTGGGTATCCAGACTCCGGCTATTACGTTGAGCGTTCAGGCTCTGGTCAGTTTTGTTGGGTATCCAGACTCCGGTTTTTACGTTGAGCGTTCAGGCTCCGGTCAGTTTTGTTGGGTATCCAGACTCCGGTTATTATGTTGAGGGTTCAGGCTCCAGTCAGTTTCGTTGGGTATCCAGACTCCGGTTATTACGTTGAGCGTTTAGGCTCCGGTCAGTTTTGTTGGGTATCCAGACTCCGGTTATTACGTTGATCATTCAGGCTCCAGTCAGTTTCTTTGGGTATGCAGACTCCGGTTATTACATTGAGCGTTCAGGCTCCGGTCAGTTTCGTTGGGTATCCAGACTCCGGTTATTACATTGAATGTTCAGGCTCCGGTCAGTTTCGTTGGGTGTCCAGACTCTGGTTTTTACGTTGAGCATTCAGGCTCCGATCGTTTTCGTTGAGCATCCAGACTCCAGTTATTACGTTGTGCGTTCTGGCTCCGGTCAGTTTTGTTGGGTATCCAGACTCCGGTTATTACGTTGAGCATTCAGGCTCCGTTCAGTTTCGTTGGGTATCTAGACTCCGGTTATTACGTTGAGCGTTCAGGCCCTGGTCAGTTTTGTTGTGTATCCAGACTCCGGTTATTACGTTGAGCGTTCAGGCCCTGGTCAGTTTCGTTTGGTATCCAGACTTCAGTTGTTACGTTGAGCGTTCAGGCTCCGGTCAGTTTCGTTGGGTATCCAGACTCTGGTTTTTACGTTGAATGTTCAGGCTCCGGTCAGTTTTGTTGGGTGTCCATACTCCGGTTATTACGTTGAGCGTTCAGGCTCTGGTCAGTTTCGTTGAGCAGCCAGACTCCAGTTATTACGTTGTGCGTTCAGGCTCCGGTCAGTTTCGTTGGGTATCCAGACTCCGGTTATTACGTTGAATGTTCAGGCTCCTGTCAGTTTCGTTGGGTGTCCAGGATCTGGTTATTACGTTGTGCGTTCAGGCTCCGGTCAGTTTCGTTGGGTATCCAGACTCCGGTTATTATGTTGAGCGAGCAGGCTCCGGTCAGTTTCGTTGGGTATCTAGACTCCGGTTATTACGTTGAGCGTTCAGGCTCCGGTCAGTTTCGTTGGGTATCCAGACTCCGGTTATTACCTTGAATGTTCAGGCTCCAGTCAGTTTCGTTGGGTGTCCATACTCCGGTTATTACGTTGAGCGTTCAGGCTCCGATCATTTTCGTTGAGCATCCAGACTCCAGTTATTACGTTGTGCGTTCAGGCTCCGGTCAGTTTCGTTGGGTATCCAGACTCAGGTTATTACGTTGAATGTTCAGGCTCCTGTCAGTTTCGTTGTGTATCTAGACTCAGGTTATTACGTTGTGCGTTCAGGCTCCGGTCAGTTTCGTTGGGTATCCAGACTCCGGTTATTACGTTGAGCGAGCAGGCTCCGGTCAGTTTCGTTGGGTATCTAGACTCCGGTTATTATGTTGAGCGTTCAGGCTCCAGTCAGTTTCGTTGGGTATCCAGACTCCGGTTATTACGTTGAGCGTTAAGGCTCCGGTCAATTTCGTTGGGTATCCAAACTCTGGTTTTTTCGTTGAGCGTTTAGGCTCCGGTCAGTTTTTTTGGGTATCCAGACTCCGGTTATTAAGTTAAGGGTTCAGGTTCCGGTCAGTTTCGTTGGGTATCCAGACTCCGGTTATTACATTGAGCGTTTAGGTTCCGATCAGTTTCGTTGTGTATCCAGACTCCTGTTATTACGTTGATCGTTCAGGCTCCAGTCAGTTTCGTTGGGTATCCAGACTCCAGTTATTACGTTGAACGTTCAGGCTCCGGTCAGTTATGTTGGGTATCCAGACTCCGGTTATTACGTTGAGTGTTCAGGCTCCGATCATTTTCGTTGAGCATCCAGACTCCAGTTATTACGTTGTGCGTTCAGGCTCCGGTCAGTTTCGTTGGGTATCCAGACTCCGGTTATTACGTTGAGCGTTCAGGCTCCGTTCAGTTTCTTTGGGTATCCAGACTCCGGTTATTAAGTTGAGCGTTCAGGCTCTGGTCAGTTTCCTTGTGTATCCTGACTCTGGTTATTACATTGAGCGTTCAGGCTCCGGTCAGTTTCGTTGGGTATCCAGACTCCGGTTTTTACGTTGAGCGTTCAGGCTCCGGTCAGTTTTGCTGGGTATCCAGACTCCGGTTATTATGTTGAGCGTTCAGGCTCCGGTCAGTTTCGTTGGGTATCCAGACTCCGGTTATTACGTTGAGCGACAGGCTCCGGTCAGTTTCTTTGGGTATCTAGACTCCGGTTATTACGTTGAGCGTTCAGGCTCCGGTCAGTTTCGTTGGGTATCCAGACTCCGGCTATTACGTTGAGCGTTCAGGCTCTGGTCAGTTTTGTTGGGTATCCAGACTCCGGTTTTTACGTTGAGCGTTCAGGCTCCGGTCAGTTTTGTTGGGTATCCAGACTCCGGTTATTATGTTGAGGGTTCAGGCTCCAGTCAGTTTCGTTGGGTATCCAGACTCCGGTTATTACGTTGAGCGTTTAGGCTCCGGTCAGTTTTGTTGGGTATCCAGACTCCGGTTATTACGTTGATCATTCAGGCTCCAGTCAGTTTCTTTGGGTATGCAGACTCCGGTTATTACATTGAGCGTTCAGGCTCCGGTCAGTTTCGTTGGGTATCCAGACTCCGGTTATTACATTGAATGTTCAGGCTCCGGTCAGTTTCGTTGGGTGTCCAGACTCTGGTTTTTACGTTGAGCATTCAGGCTCCGATCGTTTTCGTTGAGCATCCAGACTCCAGTTATTACGTTGTGCGTTCTGGCTCCGGTCAGTTTTGTTGGGTATCCAGACTCCGGTTATTACGTTGAGCATTCAGGCTCCGTTCAGTTTCGTTGGGTATCTAGACTCCGGTTATTACGTTGAGCGTTCAGGCCCTGGTCAGTTTTGTTGTGTATCCAGACTCTGGTTATTACGTTGAGCGTTCAGGCCCTGGTCAGTTTCGTTTGGTATCCAGACTTCAATTGTTACGTTGAGCGTTCAGGCTCCGGTCAGTTTCGTTGGGTATCCAGACTCTGGTTTTTACGTTGAATGTTCAGGCTCCGGTCAGTTTTGTTGGGTGTCCATACTCCGGTTATTACGTTGAGCGTTCAGGCTCTGGTCAGTTTCGTTGAGCAGCCAGACTCCAGTTATTACGTTGTGCGTTCAGGCTCCGGTCAGTTTCGTTGGGTATCCAGACTCCGGTTATTACGTTGAATGTTCAGGCTCCTGTCAGTTTCGTTGGGTGTCCAGGATCTGGTTATTACGTTGTGCGTTCAGGCTCCGGTCAGTTTCGTTGGGTATCCAGACTCCGGTTATTATGTTGAGCGAGCAGGCTCCGGTCAGTTTCGTTGGGTATCTAGACTCCGGTTATTACGTTGAGCGTTCAGGCTCCGGTCAGTTTCGTTGGGTATCCAGACTCCGGTTATTACCTTGAATGTTCAGGCTCCAGTCAGTTTCGTTGGGTGTCCATACTCCGTCTATTACGTTGAGCGTTCAGGCTCCGATCATTTTCGTTGAGCATCCAGACTCCAGTTATTACGTTGTGTGTTCAGGCTCCGGTCAGTTTCGTTGGGTATCCAGACTCAGGTTATTACGTTGAATGTTCAGGCTCCTGTCAGTTTCGTTGTGTATCTAGACTCAGGTTATTACGTTGTGCGTTCAGGCTCCGGTCAGTTTCGTTGGGTATCCAGACTCCGGTTATTACGTTGAGCGAGCAGGCTCCGGTCAGTTTCGTTGGGTATCTAGACTCCGGTTATTATGTTGAGCGTTCAGGCTCCAGTCAGTTTCGTTGGGTATCCAGACTCCGGTTATTACGTTGAGCGTTCAGGCTCCGGTCAATTTCGTTGGGTATCCAAACTCTGGTTTTTTCGTTGAGCGTTTAGGCTCCGGTCAGTTTTTTTGGGTATCCAGACTCCGGTTATTAAGTTAAGGGTTCAGATTCCGGTCAGTTTCGTTGGGTATCCAGACTCCGGTTATTACATTGAGCGTTTAGGTTCCGGTCAGTTTCGTTGTGTATCCAGACTCCTGTTATTACGTTGATCGTTCAGGCTCCAGTCAGTTTCGTTGGGTATCCAGACTCCAGTTATTACGTTGAACGTTCAGGCTCCGGTCAGTTATGTTGGGTATCCAGACTCCGGTTATTATGTTGAGTGTTCAGGCTCCGATCATTTTCATTGAGCATCCAGACTCCAGTTATTACGTTGTGCGTTCAGGCTCCGGTCAGTTTCGTTGGGTATCCAGACTCCGGTTATTACGTTGAGCGTTCAGGCTCCGTTCAGTTTCTTTGGGTATCCAGACTCCGGTTATTAAGTTGAGCGTTCAGGCTCTGGTCAGTTTCCTTGTGTATCCTGACTCCGGTTATTACATTGAGCGTTCAGGCTCCGGTCAGTTTCGTTGTGTATCCAGACTCCGGTTTTTACGTTGAGCGTTCAGGCTCCGGTCAGTTTTGCTGGGTATCCAGACTCCGGTTATTATGTTGAGCGTTCAGGCTCCGGTCAGTTTCGTTGGGTATCCAGACTCCTGTTATTACGTTGAGCGAGCAGGCTCCGGTCAGTTTCTTTGGGTATCTAGACTCCGGTTATTACGTTGAGCGTTCAGGCTCCGGTCAGTTTCGTTGGGTATCCAGACTCCGGCTATTACGTTGAGCGTTCAGGCTCTGGTCAGTTTTGTTGGGTATCCAGACTCCGGTTTTTACGTTGAGCGTTCAGGCTCCGGTCAGTTTTGTTGGGTATCCAGACTCCGGTTATTATGTTGAGGGTTCAGGCTCCAGTCAGTTTCGTTGGGTATCCAGACTCCGGTTATTACGTTGAGCGTTCAGGCTCTGGTCAGTTTTGTTGGGTATCCAGACTCCGGTTATTACGTTGATCATTCAGGCTCCAGTCAGTTTCGTTGGGTATGCAGACTCCGGTTATTACATTGAGCGTTCAGGCTCCGGTCAGTTTCGTTGGGTATCCAGACTCCGGTTATTACATTGAATGTTCAGGCTCCGGTCAGTTTCGTTGGGTGTCCAGACTCTGGTTTTTACGTTGAGCATTCAGGCTCCGATCATTTTCGTTGAGCATCCAGACTCCAGTTATTACGTTGTGCGTTCTGGCTCCGGTCAGTTTTGTTGGGTATCCAGACTCCGGTTATTACGTTTAGCATTCAGGCTCCGTTCAGTTTCGTTGGGTATCTAGACTCCGGTTATTACGTTGAGCGTTCAGGCCCTGGTCAGTTTTGTTGTGTATTCAGACTCCGGTTATTACGTTGAGCGTTCAGGCTCCGGTCAGTTTCATTGGGTATCCAGACTCCGGTTATTACCTTGAGCGTTCAGGCTCCGGTCAGTTTCGTTGGGTATCCAGACTCCGGTTATTATGTTGAGCGTTCAGCTCCGGTCAGTTTCGTTGGGTATCTAGACTCCGGTTATTACATTGAGTGTTCAGGCTCCGGTCAGTTTCGTTTGGTATCCAGACTTCAGTTGTTACGTTGAGCGTTCAGGCTCCGGTCAGTTTCGTTGGGTATCCAGACTCCAGTTTTTATGTTGAGCGTTCAGGCTCCGGTCAGTTTTGTTGGGTATCCAGACTCTGGTTTTTACGTTGAGCGTTCAGGCTCCGGTCAGTTTTGTTGGGTATCCAGACTCCGGTTATTACGTTATGCGTTCAGGCTCCGGTCAGTTTCGTTGAGTATCCAGACTCCGGTTATTACGTTGAGCGTTCAGGCTCCGGTCAGTTTTGTTGGGTATCCAGACTCCGGTTATTACGTTGAGCGATCAGGCTCCGGTCAGTTTCGTTGGGTATCCAGACTCCGGTTATTACGTTGAGCGTTCAGGCTCCGGTCAGTTTTGTTGGGTATCCAGACTCCGGTTATTACGTTGAGCGTTCAGGCTCCGGTCAGTTTCGTTGGGTATCTAGACTCCGGTTATTACGTTGAGCGTTCAGGCTCCGGTCAGTTTCGTTGTGTATCCAGACTCCGGTTATTACGTTGAGCGATCAGGCTCCGATCAATTTCGTTGTGTATCCAGACTCCAGTAATTACGTTGATCGTTCAGGCTCCGGTCAGTTTCGTTCGGTATCCAGATTCCGGTTATTACGTCGAGCCTTCAAGCTCCGGTGAATTTCGTTGGGTATCCAGACTCCAGTTATTACGTTGAACGTTCAGGCTCCGGTCAGTTATGTTGGGTATCCAGACTCCGGTTATTACGTTGAGTGTTCAGGCTCCGATCATTTTCGTTGAGCATCCAGACTCCAGTTATTACGTTGTGCGTTCAGGCTCCGGTCAGTTTCGTTGGGTATCCAGACTCCGGTTATTACGTTGAGCGTTCAGGCTCCGGTAAGTTTCGTTGGGTATCAAGACTCTGGTTATTACGTTGAGAGAGCAGGCTCCGGTCAGTTTCGTTGGGTATCTAGACTCCGGTTATTACGTTGAGCTTTCAGGCTCCGGTCAGTTTCGTTGGGTATCCAGACTCCGGTTATTACGTTGAGCGTTCAGGCTCTGGTCAGTTTCGTTGGGTATCCAGACTCCGGTTTTTACGTTCAGCGTTCAGGCTCTGGTCAGTTTTGTTGGGTATCCAGAGTCCGGTTATTATGTTGAGGGTTCAGGCTCCAGTCAGTTTTGTTGGGCATCCAGACTCCGGTTATTACATTGAGCGTTCAGGCTCCGGTCAGTTTCGTTGGGTATCCAGACTTCGGTTATTACGTTAAGCGTTCAGGCTCCGTTCAGTTTCGTTGGGTATCCAGACTCCAGTTATTACGTTGAGCGTTCAGGCCCTGGTCAGTTTCATTGTGTATCCAGACTCCGGTTATTACGTTGAGCGTTCAGGCTCCGGTCAGTTTCGTTGGGTATCCAGACTCCGGTTATTACATTGAGCGTTCAGGCTCCGGTCAGTTTCGTTGGGTATCCAGACTCTGGTTATTATGTTGAGCGTTCAGCTCCGGTCAGTTTCGTTGGGTATCTAGACTCCGGTTATTACATTGAGTGTTCAGGCTCCGGTCAGTTTCGTTTGGTATCCATACTTCAGTTGTTACGTTGAGCGTTCAGGCTCCGGTCAGTTTCGTTGGGTATCCAGACTCCGGTTTTTACGTTGAGCGTTCAGGCTCCGGTCAGTTTTGTTGGGTATCCAGACTCTGGTTTTTACGTTGAGCGTTCAGGCTCCGGTTAGTTTTGTTGGGTATCCAGACTCCGGTTATTACGTTATGCGTTCAGGCTCTGGTCAGTTTCATTGAGTATCCAGACTCCGGTTATTACGTTGAGCGTTCAGGCTCCGATCAGTTTCGTTGGGTATCCAGACTCTGGTTTTTACGTTGAGCGTTCAGGCTCCGGTCAGTTTCGTTGGGTATCCAGACTCCGGTTATTACGTTGAGCGTTCAGGCTCCGGTCAGTTTCGTTGGGTATCCAGACTCCGGTTATTACGCTAAGCGTTCAGGCTCCGGTCAGTTTCGTTGGGTATCCAGACTCCGGTTATTTCATTGAGCGTTCCGGCTCCGGTCAGTTTCTTTGGGTATCCAAACTCTAGTTTTTTCGTTGAGCGTTTAGGCTCCGGTCAGTTTTTTTGGGTATCCAGACTCCGGTTATTAAGTTAAGGGTTCAGGTTCCGGTCAGTTTCGTTAGGTATCCAGACTCCGGTTA
This sequence comes from Lathyrus sativus, assembly GCA_963859935.3. Lineage (NCBI taxonomy): Eukaryota > Viridiplantae > Streptophyta > Magnoliopsida > Fabales > Fabaceae > Lathyrus > Lathyrus sativus. The sequence goes on along the minus strand of OZ012736.1, from coordinate 246,852,492 downwards.
TTACATTGAGCGTTTAGGTTCCGGTCAGTTTCGTTGTGTATCCAGACTCCTGTTATTACGTTGATCGTTCAGGCTCCAGTCAGTTTCGTTGGGTATCCAGACTCCAGTTATTACGTTGAACGTTCAGGCTCCGGTCAGTTATGTTGGGTATCCAGACTCCGGTTATTACGTTGAGTGTTCAGGCTCCGATCATTTTCGTTGAGCATCCAGACTCCAGTTATTACGTTGTGCGTTCAGGCTCCGGTCAGTTTCGTTGGGTATCCAGACTCCGGTTATTACGTTGAGCGTTCAGGCTCCGTTCAGTTTCTTTGGGTATCCAGACTCCGGTTATTAAGGTTAGCGTTCAGGCTCTGGTCAGTTTCCTTGTGTATCCTGACTCCGGTTATTACATTGAGCGTTCAGGCTCCGGTCAGTTTCGTTGGGTATCCAGACTCCGGTTTTTACGTTGAGCGTTCAGGCTCCGGTCAGTTTTGCTGGGTATCCAGACTCCGGTTATTATGTTGAGCGTTCAGGCTCCGGTCAGTTTCGTTGGGTATCCAGACTCCGGTTATTACGTTGAGCGAGCTGGCTCCGGTCAGTTTCTTTGGGTATCTAGACTCCGGTTATTACGTTGAGCGTTCAGGCTCCGGTCAGTTTCGTTAGGTATCCAGACTCCGGTTATTACGTTGAGCGTTCAGGTTCTGGTCAGTTTCGTTGGGTATCCAGACTCCGGTTTTTACGTTGAGCGTTCAGGCTCCGGTCAGTTTTGTTGGGTATCCAGACTCCGGTTATTATGTTGAGGGTTCAGGCTCCAGTCAGTTTCATTGGGTATCCAGACTCCGGTTATTACGTTGAGCGTTCAGGCTCCGGTCAGTTTTGTTGGGTATCCAGACTCCGGTTATTACGTTGATCATTCAGGCTCCAGTCAGTTTCGTTGGGTATCCAGACTCCGGTTATTACGTTGAGCGTTCAGGCTCCGGTCAGTTTTGTTGGGTATCCAGACTCCGGTTATTACATTGAATGTTCAGGCTCCGGTCAGTTTCGTTGGGTGTCCAGACTCTGGTTTTTACGTTGAGCATTCAGGCTCCGATCATTTTCAATGAGCATCCAGACTCCAGTTATTATGTTGTGCGTTCTGGCTCCGGTCAGTTTTGTTGGGTATCCAAACTCCGGTTATTACGTTGAGCATTCAGGCTCCGTTCAGTTTCGTTGGGTATCTAGACTCCGGTTATTACGTTGAGCGTTCAGGCCCTGGTCAGTTTTGTTGTGTATCCAGACTCCGGTTATTACGTTGAGCGTTCAGGCTCCGGTCAGTTTCGTTGGGTATCCAGACTCCGGTTATTACATTGAGCGTTCAGGCTCCGGTCAGTTTCGTTGGGTATCCAGACTCCGGTTATTATGTTGAGCGTTCAACTCCGGTCAGTTTCGTTGGGTATCTAGACTCCGGTTATTACATTGAGTGTTCAGGCTCCGGTCAGTTTCGTTTGGTATCCAGACTTCAGTTGTTACGTTGAGCGTTCAGGCTCCGGTCAGTTTCGTTAGGTATCCAGACTCCGGTTTTTACGTTGAGCGTTCAGGCTCCGGTCAGTTTTGTTGGGTATCCAGACTCTGGTTTTTACGTTGAGCGTCCAGGCTCCGGTCAGTTTTGTTGGGTATCCAGACTCCGGTTATTACGTTATGCGTTCAGGCTCCGGTCAGTTTCGTTGAGTATCCAGACTCCGGTTATTACGTTGAGCGTTCAGGCTCCGGTCAGTTTCGTTGGGTATCCAGACTCTGGTTTTTACATTGAGCGTTCAGGCTCCGGTCAGTTTCGTTGGGTATCCAGACTCCGGTTATTACGTTGAGCGTTCAGGCTCCGGTCAGTTTCGTTGGGTATCCAGACTCCGGTTATTACGTTGAACGTTCAGGCTCCGGTCAGTTTCGTTGTGTATCCAGACTCCGGTTATTACGTTGAGCGATCAGGCTCCGATCGATTTCGTTGGGTATCCAGACTCCAGTAATTACGTTGATCGTTCAGGCTCCAGTCAGTTTCGTTGAGTATCGAGACTCCGGTTATTACGTTGAGCGTTCAGGCTCCGGACAGTTTCGTTCGGTATCCAGATTCCGGTTATTACGTCGAGCCTTCAGGCTCCGGTGAATTTCGTTGGGTATCTAGACTCCAGTTATTACGTTGAACGTTCAGGCTCCGGTCAGTTATGTTGGGTATCCAGACTCCGGTTATTACGTTGAGTGTTCAGGCTCCGATCATTTTCGTTGAGCATCCAGACTCCAGTTATTACGTTGTGCGTTCAGGCTCCGGTCAGTTTCGTTGGGTATCCAGACTCCGGTTATTACGTTGAGCGTTCAGGCTCCGGTAAGTTTCGTTGGGTATCAAGACTCTGGTTATTACGTTGAGCGAGCAGGCTCCGGTCAGTTTCGTTGGGTATCTAGACTCCGGTTATTACGTTGAGCGTTCAGGCTCCGGTCAGTTTCGTTGGGTATCCAGACTCCGGTTATTACGTTGAGCGTTCAGGCTCTGGTCAGTTTCGTTGGGTATCCAGACTCCGGTTTTTACGTTGAGCGTTCAGGCTCCGGTCAGTTTTGTTGGGTATCCAGACTCCGGTTATTATGTTGAGGGTTCAGGCTCCAGTCAGTTTTGTTGGGTATCTAGACTCCGGTTATTACATTGAGCGTTCAGGCTCTGGTCAGTTTCGTTGGGTATCCAGACTTCGGTTATTACGTTAAGCGTTCAGGCTCCGTTCAGTTTCGTTGGGTATCCAGACTCTGGTTATTATGTTGAGCGTTCAGCTCCGGTCAGTTTCGTTGGGTATCTAGACTCCGGTTATTACATTGAGTGTTCAGGCTCCGGTCAGTTTCGTTTGGTATCCATACTTCAGTTGTTACGTTGAGCGTTCAGGCTCCGGTCAGTTTCGTTGGGTATCCAGACTCCGGTTTTTACGTTGAGCGTTCAGGCTCCGGTCAGTTTTGTTGGGTATCCAGACTCTGGTTTTTACGTTGAGCGTTGAGGCTCCGGTCAGTTTTGTTGGGTATCCAGACTCCGGTTATTACGTTATGCGTTCAGGCTCTGGTCAGTTTCATTGAGTATCCAGACTCCGGTTATTACGTTGAGCGTTCAGGCTCCGATCAGTTTCGTTGGGTATCCAGACTCTGGTTTTTACGTTGAGCGTTCATGCTCCTGTCAGTTTCGTTGGGTATCCAGACTCCGGTTATTACGTTGAGCGTTCAGGCTCCGGTCAGTTTCGTTGGGTATCCAGACTCCGGTTATTACGCTAAGCGTTCAGGCTCCGGTCAGTTTCGTTGGGTATCCAGACTCCGGTTATTACGTTGAGCGTCCAGGCTCCGGTCAGTTTCGTTGGGTATCCAGACTCCGGTTATTACGTTGAGCGTTCAGGCTCCGGTCAGTTTCGTTGGGTGTCCAGACTCCGGTTATTACGTTGAGCGTTCAGGCTCCGATCATTTTCGTTGAGCATCCAGACTCCAGTTATTACGGTGTGCGTTCAGGCTCCGGTCAGTTTCGTTGGGTATACAGACTCTGGTTTTTACGTTGAGCGTTCAGGCTCCGTTCAGTTTCGTTGGATATCCAGACACCAGTTATATGTTGTGCTTTCAGGCTCCGGTCAGTTTCGTTGGGTATCCAGACTCCGGTTATACGTTGAATGTTCAGGCTCCGGTCAGTTTCGTTGGGTGTCCAGACTCCGGTTATTACGTTGAGCGTTCAGGCTCCGATCATTTTCGTTGAGCATCCAGACTCCAGTTATTATGTTGTGCGTTCAGACTCCGGTCAGTTTCGTTGGGTATCCAGACTCCGGTTATTACGTTGAATGTTCAGGCTCCGGTCAGTTTCGTTGGGTGTCCAGACTCCGGTTATTACGTTGTGCGTTCAGGCTCCGGTCAGTTTCGTTGGGTATCCAGACTCCGGTTTTTACGTTGAGCGTTCAGGCTCCGGTCAGTTTTGTTGGGTATCCAGACTCCAGTTATTATGTTGAGGGTTCAGGCTCCAGTCAGTTTCGTTAGGTATCCAGACTCTGGCTATTACATTGAGCGTTCAGGCTCCGGTCAGTTTCGTTGGGTATCCAGACTCCGGTTATTACGTTGATCGTTCAGGCTCTAGTCAGTTTCGTTGGGTATCCAGACTCCAGTTATTACGTTGAGCGTTCAGGCTCCGGTCAATTTCGTTGGGTATCCAGACTCCGGTTATTACATTGAATGTTCAGGCTCCGTTCAGTTTCGTTGGGTGTCCAGACTCTGGTTTTTACGTTGAGCATTCAGGCTCCGATCATTTTCGTTGAGCATCCAGACTCTAGTTATTACGTTGTGCGTTCTGGCTCCGGTCAGTTTTGTTGGGTATCCAGACTCCGGTTATTACGTTGAGCGTTCAGGCTCCGTTCAGTTTCGTTGGGTATCCAGACTCCGGTTATAACGTTGAGCGTTCAGGCCCTGGTCAGTTTCGGTGTGTATCCAGACTCCGGTTATTACGTTGAGCGTTCAGGCTCCGGTCAGTTTCGTTGGGTATCCAGACTCCAGTTATTACATTGAGCGTTCAGGCTCCGGTCAGTTTCGTTGGGTATCCAGACTCCGGTTATTATGTTGAGCGTTCAGCTCCGGTCAGTTTCGTTGGGTATCTAGACTCCGGTTATTACATTGAGTGTTCAGGCTCCAGTCAGTTTCGTTTGGTATCCATACTTCAGTTGTTAAGTTGAGCGTTCAGGCTCCGGTCAGTTTCGTTGGGTATCCAGACTCCGGTTTTTACGTTGAGCATTCAGGCTCCGGTCTGTTTTGTTGGGTATCCAGACTCTGGTTTTTACGTTGAGCGTTCAGGCTCCGGTCAGTTTTGTTGGGTATCCAGATTCCAGTTATTACGTTATGCGTTCAGGCTCCGGTCAGTTTCATTGAGTATCCAAACTCCGGTTATTACGTTGAGCGTTCAGGCTCCGATCAGTTTCGTTGGGTATCCAGACTCTGGTTTTTACGTTGAGCGTTCAGGCTTTGGTCAGTTTCGTTGGGTATCCAGACTCCGGTTATTACGTTGAGCGTTCAGGCTCCGGTCAGTTTCGTTGGGTATCCAGACTCCGGTTATTACGTTGAGCGTTCAGGCTCCAGTCAGTTTCGTTTGGTATCCAGACTTCAGTTATTACGTTGAGCGTCCAGGCTCCAGTCAGTTTCGTTGGGTATCCAGACTCCGGTTATTACGTTGAGCGTTCAGGCTCCGGTCAGTTTCGTTGGGTGTCCAGACTCCGGTTATTACGTTGAGCGTTCAGGCTCCGATCATTTTCGTTGAGCATCCAGACTCCAGTTATTACATTGTGCGTTCAGGCTCCGGTCAGTTTCGTTGGGTATCCAGACTCTGGTTTTTACGTTGAGCGTTCAGGCTCCGTTCAGTTTCGTTGGATATCCAGACACCAGTTATTACGTTGTGCGTTCAGGCTCCGGTCAGTTTCGTTGGGTATCCAGACTCCGGTTATTACGTTGAATGTTCAGGCTCCGGTCAGTTTCGTTGGGTGTCCAGACTCCGGTTATTACGTTGTGCGTTCAGGCTCCGATCATTTTCGTTGAGCATCCAGACTCCAGTTATTATGTTGTGTGTTCAGACTCCGGCCAGTTTCGTTGGGTATCCAGACTCCGGTTTTTACGTTGAGCGTTCTGGCTCCGTTCAGTTTCGTTGGATATCCAGACACCAGTTATTACGTTGTGCGTTCAGGCTCCGGTCAGTTTCGTTGGGTATCCAGACTCCGGTTATTATGTTGAATGTTCAGGCTCCGGTCAGTTTCTTTGGGTGTCCAGACTCCGGTTATTATGTTGAATGTTCAGGCTCCGGTCAGTTTCGTTGGGTATCCAGACTCCGGTTTTTACGTTGAGCGTTCAGGCTCCGGTCAGTTTCGTTGGGTATCCAGACTCCGGTTATTACGTTGATCGTTCAGGCTCCAGTCAGTTTCGTTGGGTATCCAGACTCCGGTTATTACGTTGAGCGTTCAGGCTCCGGTCAGTTTCGTTGGGTATCCAGACTCCGGTTATTACATTGAATGTTCAGGCTCCGGTCAGTTTCGTTGGGTGTCCAGACTCTGGTTTTTACGTTGAGCATTCAGGCTCCGATCATTTTCGTTGAGCATCCAGACTCTAGTTATTACGTTGTGCGTTCTGGCTCCGGTCAGTTTTGTTGGGTATCCAGACTCCGGTTATTACGTTGAGCGTTCAGGCTCCGTTCAGTTTCGTTGGGTATCCAGACTCCGGTTATAACGTTGAGCGTTCAGGCCCTGGTCAGTTTCGTTGTGTATCCAGACTCCGGTTATTACGTTGAGCGTTCAGGCTCCGGTCAGTTTTGTTGGGTATCCAGACTCTGGTTATTACATTGAGCGTTCAGGCTCCGGTCAGTTTCGTTGGGTATCCAGACTCCGGTTATTATGTTGAGCGTTTAGCTCCGGTCAGTTTCGTTGGGTATCTAGACTCCGGTTATTACATTGAGTGTTCAGGCTCCGGTCAGTTTCGTTTGGTATCCATACTTCAGTTGTTAAGTTGAGCGTTCAGGCTCCGGTCAGTTTCGTTATGTATCCTGACTCCGGTTTTTACATTGAGCGTTCAGGCTCCGGTCAGTTTTGTTGGGTATCCAGACTCTAGTTTTTACGTTGAGCGTTCAGGCTCCGGTCAGTTTTGTTGGGTATCCAGACTCCGGTTATTACGTTATGCGTTCAGGCTCTGGTCAGTTTCGTTGGGTATCTAGACTCCGGTTATTACATTGAGTGTTCAGGCTCCGGTCAGTTTCGTTTGGTATCCATACTTCAGTTATTACGTTGAGCGTTCAGGCTCCGGTCAGTTTCGTTGGGTATCCAGACTCCGGTTTTTACGTTGAGCGTTCAGGCTCCGGTCAGTTTTGTTGGGTATCCAGACTCCGGTTATTACGTTGAGCGTTCAGGCTCCGATCAATTTCGTTGGGTATCCAGACTCTGGTTTTTACGTTGAGCGTTCAGGCTCTGGTCAGTTTCGTTGGGTATCCAGACTCCGGTTATTACGTTAAGCGTTCAGGCTCCGGTCAGTTTCGTTGGGTATCCAGACTCCGGTTATTACATTGAGCATTCAGGCTCCAGTCAGTTTCGTTTGGTATCCAGACTTCAGTTATTACGTTGAGCATCCAGGCTCCGGTCAGTTTCGTTGGGTATCCAGACTCCGGTTATTACGTTGAGCGTTCAGGCTCCGGTCAGTTTCGTTGGGTGTCCAGACTCCGGTTATTACGTTGAGCGTTCAGGCTCCGATCATTTTCGTTGAGCATCCAGACTCCAGTTATTACGTTGTGCGTTCAGGCTCCGGTCAGTTTCGTTTGGTATCCAGACTTCAGTTATTACGTTGAGCGTCCAGGCTCCGGTCAGTTTCGTTGGGTATCCAGACTCCGGTTATTACGTTGAGCGTTCAGGCTCCGGTCAGTTTCGTTGGGTGTCCAGACTCCGGTTATTACGTTGAGCGTTCAGGCTCCGATCATTTTCGTTGAGCATCCAGACTCCAGTTATTACGTTGTGCGTTCAGGCTCCGGTCAGTTTCGTTGGGTATCCAGACTCCGGTTTTTACGTTGAGCGTTCTGGCTCCGTTCAGTTTCGTTGGATATCCAGACACCAGTTATTACGTTGTGCGTTCAGGCTCCAGTCAGTTTCGTTGGGTATCCAGACTCCGGTTATTATGTTGAATGTTCAGGCTCCGGTCAGTTTCGTTGGGTGTCCAGACTCCGGTTATTATGTTGAATGTTCAGGCTCCGGTCAGTTTCGTTGGGTATCCAGACTCCGGTTTTTACGTTGAGCGTTCAGGCTCCGGTCAGTTTCGTTGGGTATCCAGACTCCGGTTATTATGTTGAGGGTTCAGGCTCCAGTCAGTTTCGTTGGGTATCCAGACTCCGGTTATTACGTTGAGCGTTCAGGCTCCGGTCAGTTTCGTTGGGTATCCAGACTCCGGTTATTACGTTGATCGTTCAGGCCCTGGTCAGTTTCGTTGGGTATCCAGACTCCGGTTATTACGTTGAGCGTTCAGGCTCCGGTCAGTTTCGTTGGGTATCCAGACTCCGGTTATTAGATTGAGCGTTCAGGCTCCGGTCAGTTTCGTTGGGTATCCAGACTCCGGTTATTACATTGAGTGTTCAGGCTCCGGTCAGTTTCGTTGGGTGTCCAGACTCTGGTTTTTACGTTGAGCATTCAGGCTCCGATCATTTTCGTTGAGCATCCAGACTCCAGTTATTACGTTGTGCGTTCTGGCTCCGGTCAGTTTTGTTGGGTATCCAGACTCCGGTTATTACGTTGAGCGTTCAGGCTTCGTTCAGTTTCGTTGGGTATCTAGACTCCGGTTATTACGTTGAGCGTTCAGGCCCTGGTCAGTTTCGTTGTGTATCCAGACTCCGGTTATTACGTTGAGCGTTCAGGCTCCGGTCAGTTTCGTTGAGCAGCCAGACTCCAGTTTTTACGTTGAGCGTTCTGGCTCCGTTCAGTTTCGTTGGATATCCAGACACCAGTTATTATGTTGTGCGTTCAGGCTCCGGTCAGTTTCGTTGGGTATCCAGACTCCGGTTATTATGTTGAATGTTCAGGCTCCGGTTAGTTTCGTTGGGTATCCAGACTCCGGTTATTACGTTGAATGTTCAGGCTCCGGTCAGTTTCGTTGGGTATCCAGACTCCGGTTTTTACGTTGAGCGTTCAGGCTCCGGTCAGTTTCGTTGGGTATCCAGACTCCGGTTATTATGTTGAGGGTTCAGGCTCCAGTCAGTTTCGTTGGGTATCCAGACTCCGGTTATTACGTTGAGCGTTCAGGCTCCGGTCAGTTTCGTTGGGTATCCAGACTCCGGTTATTACGTTGATCGTTCAGGCCCTGGTCAGTTTCGTTGGGTATCCAGACTCCGGTTATTACGTTGAGCGTTCAGGCTCCGGTCAGTTTCGTTGGGTATCCAGACTCCGGTTATTAGATTGAGCGTTCAGGCTCCGGTCAGTTTCGTTGGGTATCCAGACTCCGGTTATTACATTGAGTGTTCAGGCTCCGGTCAGTTTGGTTGGGTGTCCAGACTCTGGTTTTTACGTTGAGCATTCAGGCTCCGATCATTTTCGTTGAGCATCCAGACTCCAGTTATTACGTTGTGCGTTCTGGCTCCGGTCAGTTTTGTTGGGTATCCAGACTCCGGTTATTACGTTGAGCGTTCAGGCTCCGTTCAGTTTCGTTGGGTATCCAGACTCCGGTTATTACGTTGAGCGTTCAGGCCCTGGTCAGTTTCGTTGTGTATCACGACTCCGGTTATTACGTTGAGCGTTCAGGCTCCGGTCAGTTTCGTTGGGTATCCAGACTCCGGTTATTACATTGAGCGTTCAGGCTCCGGTCAGTTTCGTTGGGTATCCAGACTTCGGTTATTATGTTGAGCGTTCAGCTCCGGTCAGTTTCGTTGGGTATCTAGACTCCGGTTATTACATTGAGTGTTCAGGCTCCGGTCAGTTTCGTTTGGTATCCATACTTCAGTTGTTACGTTGAGCGTTCAGGCTCCGGTCAGTTTTGTTGGGTATCCAGACTCCGGTTTTTACGTTGAGCGTTCAGGCTCCGGTCAGTTTTGTTGGGTATCCAGACTCTGGTTTTTACGTTGAGCATTCAGGCTCCGATCATTTTCGTTGAGCATCCAAACTCCAGTTATTACGTTGTGCCTTCAGGCTCTGGTCAGTTTCATTGAGTATCCAGACTCCGGTTATTACGTTGAGCGTTCAGGCTCCGATCAGTTTCGTTGGGTATCCAGACTCCGGTTATTACGTTGAGCGTTCAGGCTCCGGTCAGTTTCGTTGGGTATCCAGACTCCGGTTATTACGTTGAGCGTTCAGGCTCCGGTCAGTATTGTTGGGTATCCAGTCTCCGGTTATTATGCGAAGCGTTCAGGCTCCGGTCAGTTTCATTGGGTATCCAGACTCCGGTTATTACATTGAGCGTTCAGGCTCCGGTCAGTTTCGTTTGGTATCCAGACTTCAGTTATTACGTTGAGCGTCCAGGCTCCGGTCAGTTTCGTTGGGTATCCAGACTCCGGTTATTACGTTGAGCGTTCAGGCTCCGGTCAGTTTCGTTGGGTGTCCAGACTCCGGTTATTACGTTGAGCGTTCAGGCTCCGATCATTTTCGTTGAGCATCCAGACTCCAGTTATTACGTTGTGCGTTCAGGCTCCGGTCAGTTTCGTTGGGTATCCAGACTCCGGTTATTATGTTGAGGGTTCAGGCTCCAGTCAGTTTCGTTGGGTATCCAGACTCCGGTTATTACGTTGAGCGTTCAGGCTCCGGTCAGTTTCGTTGGGTATCCAGACTCCGGTTATTACGTTGATCGTTCAGGCCCTGGTCAGTTTCGTTGGGTATCCAGACTCCGGTTATTACGTTGAGCGTTCAGGCTCCGGTCAGTTTCGTTGGGTATCCAGACTCCGGTTATTAGATTGAGCGTTCAGGCTCCGGTCAGTTTCGTTGGGTATCCAGACTCCGGTTATTACATTGAGTGTTCAGGCTCCGGTCAGTTTGGTTGGGTGTCCAGACTCTGGTTTTTACGTTGAGCATTCAGGCTCCGATCATTTTCGTTGAGCATCCAGACTCCAGTTATTACGTTGTGCGTTCTGGCTCCGGTCAATTTTGTTGGGTATCCAGACTCCGGTTATTACGTTGAGCGTTCAGGCTCCGTTCAGTTTCGTTGGGTATCCAGACTCCGGTTATTACGTTGAGCGTTCAGGCCCTGGTCAGTTTCGTTGTGTATCCAGACTCCGGTTATTACGTTGAGCGTTCAGGCTCCGGTCAGTTTCGTTGGGTATCCAGACTCCGGTTATTACATTGAGCGTTCAGGCTCCGGTCTGTTTCGTTGGGTATCCAGACTTCGGTTATTATGTTGAGCGTTCAGCTCCGGTCAGTTTCGTTGGGTATCTAGACTACGGTTATTACATTGAGTGTTCAGGCTCCGGTCAGTTTCGTTTGGTATCCATACTTCAGTTGTTACGTTGAGCGTTCAGGCTCCGGTCAGTTTCGTTGGGTATCCAGACTCCGGTTTTTACGTTGAGCGTTCAGGCTCCGGTCAGTTTTGTTGGGTATCCAGACTCTGGTTTTTACGTTGAGCATTCAGGCTCCGATCATTTTCGTTGAGCATCCAAACTCCAGTTATTACGTTGTGCCTTCAGGCTCTGGTCAGTTTCATTGAGTATCTAGACTCCGGTTATTACGTTGAGCGTTCAGGCTCCGATCAGTTTCGTTGGGTATCCAGACTCCGGTTATTACGTTGAGCGTTCAGGCTCCGGTCAGTTTCGTTGGGTATCCAGACTCCGGTTATTACATTGAGCGTTCAGGCTCCGGTCAGTATTGTTGGGTATCCAGACTCCGGTTATTATGCTAAGCGTTCAGGCTCCGGTCAGTTTCATTGGGTATCCAGACTCCGGTTATTACATTGAGCGTTCAGGCTCCGGTCAGTTTCGTTTGGTATCCAGACTTCAGTTATTACGTTGAGCGTCCAGGCTCCGGTCAGTTTCGTTGGGTATCCAGACTCCGGTTATTACGTTGAGCGTTCAGGCTCCGGTCAGTTTCGTTGGGTGTCCAGACTCCGGTTATTACGTTGAGCGTTCAGGCTCCGATCATTTTCGTTCAGCATCCAGACTCCAGTTATTACGTTGTGCGTTCAGGCTCCGGTCAGTTTCGTTGGGTATCCAGACTCCGGTTATTATGTTGAGGGTTCAGGCTCCAGTCAGTTTCGTTGGGTATCCAGACTCCGGTTATTACGTTGAGCGTTCAGGCTCCGGTCAGTTTCGTTGGGTATCCAGACTCCGGTTATTACGTTGATCGTTCAGGCCCTGGTCAGTTTCGTTGGGTATCCAGACTCCGGTTATTACGTTGAGCGTTCAGGCTCCGGTCAGTTTCGTTGGGTATCCAGACTCCGGTTATTAGATTGAGCGTTCAGGCTCCGGTCAGTTTCGTTGGGTATCCAGACTCCGGTTATTACATTGAGTGTTCAGGCTCCGGTCAGTTTGGTTGGGTGTCCAGACTCTGGTTTTTACGTTGAGCATTCAGGCTCCGATCATTTTCGTTGAGCATCCAGACTCCAGTTATTACGTTGTGCGTTCTGGCTCCGGTCAATTTTGTTGGGTATCCAGACTCCGGTTATTACGTTGAGCGTTCAGGCTCCGTTCAGTTTCGTTGGGTATCCAGACTCCGGTTATTACGTTGAGCGTTCAGGCCCTGGTCAGTTTCGTTGTGTATCCAGACTCCGGTTATTACGTTGAGCGTTCAGGCTCCGGTCAGTTTCGTTGGGTATCCAGACTCCGGTTATTACATTGAGCGTTCAGGCTCCGGTCAGTTTCGTTGGGTATCCAGACTTCGGTTATTATGTTGAGCGTTCAGCTCCGGTCAGTTTCGTTGGGTATCTAGACTCCGGTTATTACATTGAGTGTTCAGGCTCCGGTCAGTTTCGTTTGGTATCCATACTTCAGTTGTTACGTTGAGCGTTCAGGCTCCGGTCAGTTTCGTTGGGTATCCAGACTCCGGTTTTTACGTTGAGCGTTCAGGCTCCGGTCAGTTTTGTTGGGTATCCAGACTCTGGTTTTTACGTTGAGCATTCAGGCTCCGATCATTTTCGTTGAGCATCCAAACTCCAGTTATTACGTTGTGCCTTCAGGCTCTGGTCAGTTTCATTGAGTATCTAGACTCCGGTTATTACGTTGAGCGTTCAGGCTCCGATCAGTTTCGTTGGGTATCCAGACTCCGGTTATTACGTTGAGCGTTCAGGCTCCGGTCAGTTTCGTTGGGTATCCAGACTCCGGTTATTACATTGAGCGTTCAGGCTCCGGTCAGTATTGTTGGGTATCCAGACTCCGGTTATTATGCTAAGCGTTCAGGCTCCGGTCAGTTTCATTGGGTATCCAGACTCCGGTTATTACATTGAGCGTTCAGGCTCCGGTCAGTTTCGTTTGGTATCCAGACTTCAGTTATTACGTTGAGCGTCCAGGCTCCGGTCAGTTTCGTTGGGTATCCAGACTCCGGTTATTACGTTGAGCGTTCAGGCTCCGGTCAGTTTCGTTGGGTGTCCAGACTCCGGTTATTACGTTGAGCGTTCAGGCTCCGATCATTTTCGTTGAGCATCCAGACTCCAGTTATTACGTTGTGCGTTCAGGCTCCGGTCAGTTTCGTTGGGTATCCAGACTCCGGTTATTATGTTGAGGGTTCAGGCTCCAGTCAGTTTCGTTGGGTATCCAGACTCCGGTTATTACGTTGAGCGTTCAGGCTCCGGTCAGTTTCGTTGGGTATCCAGACTCCGGTTATTACGTTGATCGTTCAGGCCCTGGTCAGTTTCGTTGGGTATCCAGACTCCGGTTATTACGTTGAGCGTTCAGGCTCCGGTCAGTTTCGTTGGGTATCCAGACTCCGGTTATTAGATTGAGCGTTCAGGCTCCGGTCAGTTTCGTTGGGTATCCAGACTCCGGTTATTACATTGAGTGTTCAGGCTCCGGTCAGTTTGGTTGGGTGTCCAGACTCTGGTTTTTACGTTGAGCATTCAGGCTCCGATCATTTTCGTTGAGCATCCAGACTCCAGTTATTACGTTGTGCGTTCTGGCTCCGGTCAATTTTGTTGGGTATCCAGACTCCGGTTATTACGTTGAGCGTTCAGGCTCCGTTCAGTTTCGTTGGGTATCCAGACTCCGGTTATTACGTTGAGCGTTCAGGCCCTGGTCAGTTTCGTTGTGTATCCAGACTCCGGTTATTACGTTGAGCGTTCAGGCTCCGGTCAGTTTCGTTGGGTATCCAGACTCCGGTTATTACATTGAGCGTTCAGGCTCCGGTCAGTTTCGTTGGGTATCCAGACTTCGGTTATTATGTTGAGCGTTCAGCTCCGGTCAGTTTCGTTGGGTATCTAGACTCCGGTTATTACATTGAGTGTTCAGGCTCCGGTCAGTTTCGTTTGGTATCCATACTTCAGTTGTTACGTTGAGCGTTCAGGCTCCGGTCAGTTTCGTTGGGTATCCAGACTCCGGTTTTTACGTTGAGCGTTCAGGCTCCGGTCAGTTTTGTTGGGTATCCAGACTCTGGTTTTTACGTTGAGCATTCAGGCTCCGATCATTTTCGTTGAGCATCCAAACTCCAGTTATTACGTTGTGCCTTCAGGCTCTGGTCAGTTTCATTGAGTATCTAGACTCCGGTTATTACGTTGAGCGTTCAGGCTCCGATCAGTTTCGTTGGGTATCCAGACTCCGGTTATTACGTTGAGCGTTCAGGCTCCGGTCAGTTTCGTTGGGTATCCAGACTCCGGTTATTACATTGAGCGTTCAGGCTCCGGTCAGTATTGTTGGGTATCCAGACTCCGGTTATTATGCTAAGCGTTCAGGCTCCGGTCAGTTTCGTTGGGTATCCAGACTCCGGTTATTACATTGAGCGTTCAGGCTCCGGTCAGTTTCGTTTGGTATCCAGACTTCAGTTATTACGTTGAGCGTCCAGGCTCCGGTCAGTTTCGTTGGGTATCCAGACTCCGGTTATTACGTTGAGCGTTCAGGCTCCGGTCAGTTTCGTTGGGTGTCCAGACTCCGGTTATTACGTTAAGCGTTCAGGCTCCGATCATTTTCGTTGAGCATCCAGACTCCAGTTATTACGTTGTGCGTTCAGGCTCCGGTCAGTTTCGTTGGGTATCCAGACTCCGGTTTTTACGTTGAGCGTTCTGGCTCCGTTCAGTTTCGTTGGATATCCAGACACCAGTTATTACGTTGTGTGTTCAGGCTCCGGTCAGTTTCGTTGGGTATCCAGACTCCAGTTATTACGTTGAATGTTCAGGCTCCGGTCAGTTTCGTTGGGTGTCCAGACTCCGGTTATTACGTTGAGCGTTCAGGCTCCGATCATTTTCGTTGAGAATCCAGACTCCAGTTATAATGTTGTGCGTTCAGGCTCCGGTCAGTTTCGTTGGGTATCCAGACTCCGGTTATTACGTTGAATGTTCAGGCTCCGGTCAGTTTCGTTGGGTGTCCAGACTCAGGTTATTATGTTGTGTGTTCAGGCTCCGGTCAGTTTCGTTGGGTATCCAGACTCCGGTTATTACGTTGTGCGAGCAGGCTCCGGTCAGTTTCGTTGGGTATCTAGACTCCGGTTATTACGTTGAGCGTTCAGGCTCCGGTCAGTTTCGTTGGGTATCCAGACTCCGGTTATTACGTTGAGCGTTCAGGCTCCGGTCAGTTTCGTTGGGTATCCAAACTCTGGTTTTTTCGTTGAGCGTTCAGGCTTCGGTCAATTTTGTTGGGTATCCAGACTCCGGTTATTACATTGAGCGTTCAGGTTCCGGTCAGTTTCGTTGTGTATCCAGACTCCTGTTATTACGTTGATCGTTCAGGCTCCAGTCAGTTTCGTTGGGTATCCAGACTCCGGTTATTACGTTGAGCGTTCAGGCTCAGGTTAGTTTCGTTGGGTATCCAGACTCCGGTTATTACGTTGAGCGTTTAGGCTCCGGTCATTTTCGTTGAGCATCCAGACTCCAGTTATTACGTTGTGCGTTCAGGGTCCGGTCAGTTTCGTTGAGTATCAAGACTCCGGTTATTACGTTGAGCGTTCGGGCTCCGGTCAGTTTCGTTGGGTATCCAGACTCCGGTTATTACATTGAGCGTTCAGGCTCCGGTCAGTTTCGTTGTGTATCCAGACTCCGGTTATTACGTTGAGCGATCAGGCTACGATCATTTTTGTTGTGTATCCAGACTCCAGTTATTACGTTGATCGTTCAGGCTCCAGTCAGTTTCGTTGAGTATCCAGACTCCGGTTATTATGTTGAGCGTTTAGGCTCAGGTCAGTTTCGTTGGGTATCCAGATTCCGGTTATTACGTCGAGCCTTTAGGCTCCGGTCAATTTCGTTGGGTATCTAGACTCCGGTTATTACGTTGAACGTTCAGGCTCTGGTCAGTTATGTTGGGTATCCAGACTCCGGTTATTACGTTGAGTGTTCAGGCTCCGATCATTCTCGTTGAGCATCTAGACTCCAGTTATTACGTTGTGTGTTCAGGCTCCGGTCAGTTTCGTTGGGTATCCAGACTCCGGTTATTACGTTGAGCGTTCAGGCTCCATTCAGTTTCGTTGGGTATCCAGACTCCGGTTATTACGTTGAGCGTTCAGGCTCTGGTCAGTTTCATTGTGTATCCAGACTCCGGTTATTACATTGAGCGTTCAGGCTCCGGTCAGTTTCATTGGGTATCCAGACTCCGGTTTTTACGTTGAGCGTTCAGGCTCCGGTCAGTTTTGCTGGGTATCCAGACTCCGGTTATTACGTTGAGCGTTCAGGCTCCGGTCAGTTTCGTTGGGTATCCAGACTCCGGTTATTACGTTGAGCGAGCAGGCTCCGGTCAATTTCGTTGGGTATCTAGACTCCGGTTATTACGTTGAGCGTTCAGGCTCCGGTCAGTTTCGTTGGGTATCCAGACTCCAGTTATTATGTTGAGCGTTCAGGCTCTGGTCAGTTTCGTTGGGTATCCAGACTCCGGTTTTTACGTTGAGCGTTCAGGCTCCGGTCAGTTTTGTTGGGTATCCAAACTCCGGTTATTACATTGAGGGTTCAGGCTCCGGTCAGTTTCGTTGGGTATCCAGACTCCGGTTATTATATTGAGCGTTCAGGCTCCGGTCAGTTTCGTTGGGTATCCAGACTCCGGTTATTACGTTGATCGTTCAGGCTCCAGTCAGTTTCGTTGGGTATCCAGACTCCGGTTATTACGTTGAGCGTTCAGGCTCCGGTCAGTTTCGTTGGGTATCCAGACTCCGGTTATTACGTTGAGCGTTCAGGCTCCGGTCAGTTTCGTTGGGTATCCAGACTCCGGTTATTACATTGAATGTTCAGGCTCCGGCCAGTTTCGTTGGGTGTCCAGACTCTGGTTTTTACGTTGAGCATTCAGGCTCCGATCATTTTCGTTGACCAACCAGACTCCAGTTATTACATTGTGCGTTCTGGCTACGGTCAGTTTTGTTGGGTATCCAGACTCCGGTTATTACATTGAGCGTTCAGGCTCCGTTCAGTTTTGTTGGGTATCCAGACTCAGGTTATTACGTTGAGCGTTCAGGCCCTGGTCAATTTCGTTGTGTATCCAGACTCCGGTTATTACGTTGAGCGTTCAGGCTCCGGTCAGTTTCGTTGGGTATCCAGACTCCGGTTATTACATTGAGCATTCAGGCTCCGGTCAGTTTCGTTTGGTATCCAAACTTCAGTTATTACGTTGAGCGTACAGGCTCCGGTCAGTTTCGTTGGGTATCCAGACTCCGGTTATTACATTGAGCGTTCAGGCTCCGGTCAGTTTCGTTTGGTATCCAGACTTCAGTTATTACATTGAGCGTCCAGGCTCCGGTCAGTTTCGTTGGGTATCCAGACTCCGGTTATTACGTTGAGCGTTCAGGCTCCGGTCAGTTTCGTTGGGTGTCCAGACTCCGGTTATTATGTTGAGCGTTCAGGCTCCGATCATTTTCGTTGAGCATCCAGACTCCAGTTATTACGTTGTGCGTTCAGGCTCCGGTCAGTTTCGTTGGGTATCCAGACTCCGGTTTTTACGTTGAGCGTTCAGGCTCCGTTCAGTTTCGTTGGATATCCAGACACCAGTTATTACGTTGTGCGTTCAGGCTCCGGTCAGTTTCGTTGGGTATCCAGACTCCGGTTATTACGTTGAATGTTCAGGCTCCGGTCAGTTTCGTTGGGTGTCCAGATCCGGTTATTACGTTGAGCACTCAGGCTCCGATCATATTCGTTGAGCATCCAGACTCCGGTTATTACGTTGTGCGAGCAGGCTCCGGTCAGTTTCGTTGGGTATCTAGACTCCGGTTATTACGTTGAGCGTTCAGGCTCCGGTCAGTTTCGTTGGGTATCCAGACTCCGGTTATTACGTTGAGCGTTCAGGCTCCGGTCAGTTTCGTTGGGTATCCAAACTCTGGTTTTTTTGTTGAGCGTTCAGGCTCCAGTCAGTTTTGTTGGGTATCCAGACTCCGGTTATTAAGTTAAGGGTTCAGGCTCCGGTCAGTTTCGTTGGGTATCCAGACTCCGATTATTACATTGAGCGTTCAGGTTCCGGTCAGTTTCGTTGTGTATCCAGACTCCTGTTATTACGTTGATCGTTCAGGCTCCAGTCAGTTTCGTTGGGTATCCAGACTCCGGTTATTACGTTGAGCGTTCAGGCTCAGGTCAGTTTCGTTGGGTATCCAGACTCCGGTTATTACGTTGAGCGTTCAGGCTCCGGTCATTTTCGTTGAGCATCCAGACTCCAGTTATTACGTTGTGCGTTCAGGGTCCGGTCAGTTTCGTTGAGTATCAAGACTCCGGTTATTACGTTGAGCGTTCGGGCTCCGGTCAGTTTCGTTGGGTATCCAGACTCCGGTTATTACGTTGAGCGTTCAGGCTCCGGTCAGTTTCGTTGTGTATCCAGACTCCGGTTATTACGTTGAGCGATCAGGCTACGATCAATTTCGTTGTGTATCCAGACTCCAGTTATTACGTTGATCGTTCAGGCTCCAGTCAGTTTCGTTGAGTATCCAGACTCCGGTTATTACGTTGAGCGTTTAGGCTCAGGTCAGTTTCGTTGGGTATCCAGATTCCGGTTATTACGTCGAGCCTTTAGGCTCCGGTCAATTTCGTTGGGTATCCAGACTCCGGTTATTACGTTGAACGTTCAGGCTCTGGTCAGTTATGTTGGGTATCTAGACTCCGGTTATTACGTTGAGTGTTCAGGCTCCGATCATTTTCGTTGAGCATCCAGACTCCAGTTATTACGTTGTGCGTTCAGGCTCCGGTCATTTTCGTTGGGTATCCAGACTCCGGTTATTACGTTGAGCGTTCAGGCTCCATTTAGTTTCGTTGGGTATCCAGACTCCGGTTATTACGTTGAGCGTTCAGGCTCTGGTCAGTTTCGTTGTGTATCCAGACTCCGGTTATTACATTGAGCGTTTAGGCTCCGGTCAGTTTCGTTGGGTATCCAGACTCCGGTTTTTACGTTGAGCGTTCAGGCTCCGGTCAGTTTTGCTGGGTATCCAGACTCCGGTTATTACGTTGAGCGTTCAGGCTCCGGTCAGTTTCGTTGGGTATCCAGACTCCGGTTATTACGTTGAGCGAGCAGGCTCAGGTCAATTTCGTTGGGTATCTAGACTCCGGTTATTACGTTGAGCGTTCAGGCTCCGGTCAGTTTCGTTGGGTATCCAGACTCCGGTTATTGCATTGAGCGTTCAGGCTCTGGTCAGTTTCGTTGGGTATCCAGACTCCGGTTTTTACGTTGAGCGTTCAGGCTCCGGTCAGTTTTGTTGGGTATCCAGACTCCGGTTATTACGTTGAGGGTTCAGGCTCCGGTCAGTTTCGTTGGGTATCCAGACTCCGGTTATTACATTGAGCGTTCAGGCTCCGGTCAGTTCCGTTGGGTATCTAGACTCTGGTTATTACGTTGATCGTTCAGGCTCCAGTCAGTTTCGTTGGGTATCCAGACTCCGGTTATTACGTTGAGCGTTCAGGCTCCGGTCAGTTTCGTTGGGTATCCAGACTCTGGTTATTACGTTGAGCGTTCAGGCTCCGGTCAGTTTCGTTGGGTATCCAGACTCCGGTTATTACATTGAATGTTCAGGCTCCGGTCAGTTTCGTTGGGTGTCCAGACTCTGGTTTTTACGTTGAGCATTCAGGCTCCGATCATTTTCGTTGAGCAACCAGACTCCAGTTATTACGTTGTGCGTTCTGGCTACGGTCAGTTTTGTTGGGTATCCAGACTCCGGTTATTACGTTGTGTAACACCCCCTTTCTATACCCCCAAATTAATCAAATAAATCAATTAGGCACTTAGAAAATTTATTTCATCAGAGTTTAATTAAAACATGGTATATAAGAGGCGCATCACATTATCATGAAATTAAACACATACGATACCTGCTCAAAATAGATATGCAACAATGGGTAACCCACATCTCAATATTTAGAATAAAGCGGAAACATCCAAATATTGAATCGATCTCATTCATAAAAGTATATACAACCATCAGTTAATTCATGCTTTACAACATAACCACAGCAGATACATACACATATGTATCACAAAAGAATCAAAACAAATGTAACTCCAAAAGAGTCAAAGGCTTCCTAACTACCCAGATGTTACATATCAGAGCCATTGACCAAAAAGAATGAAGACATCGCTTCACAAAAAGAACCTCCAGCTTCCTACTCTGCAATGCCTCATAGAGCATCATAAAACAGCAGAAGGGTGAGAAACAACATCATAACAGTTAATGCATAAAATTGTATATATACATATACTCACATTTGTACAAGTTATACTCAAATTATGTTCTCACCACATTAAGCATATACAAATAATCATGTCTCTACACATACACATGAACATTCACTATATTTTCCTCCAAACAATCATATATAACATACACAGTTATATTCACACAACTAATGCATCATACACAGATGACTCATGCAACTCATAGAGACCGACACACGACTCTATGCAGATGCAAATGCGGTACCGACTCATTCAACAGATTCTCTAAGGAATCGAGTATTCAGCAGACCCTCCACGGGATCAAGTACTCAGCAGATTCTCCACGGAATCAAATATTCATCAAATTCTCCACGGAATCGAATATTCAGCAGATCCTCCACGGGATCAAGTACTCAGCAGATTCTCCACGGAATCAAATACTCTAGCCAATCCTCCACGGGATTACATGTTATGACCGATTCTCCGAGGAATCACACAATGCAACCAATTCTCCAAGGAATCACACAATGCAACCGATTCTCCAAGGAATCAAATATAACCATCGTATCATACGAGGTTCTGCAAATCCTCCAAGGGATCAATCGACACAAAAATGCATACTATGCTCACGAACATACTCATTGCATTTATCACATACATAGCATATATCTATCATGCATTCACATTATACACCATTCCACACATGGTTTACACACATATCAGCCTATCAATGCGTTTCTATTCAATTCGAGCAAATACACAAGATTATCAAATATTCAAGATTTATCATTTACTCTACAATCTAGGATTCACACCTTTTGGCCACCCACAGCACGACATGTCAAAACAGTTCACCCATCAATCATTCATATAGGCATTAATCATAATTGAATCAACCAAACATCATGCTATGAACAAACAGCAAAACAAAATAATACTGCCAGGTTCGCCAACCTTCGCCTGGCGAAGCCACGCAGCGAATGCTCGCTGGCCTTCGCCTGGCGAACATCCCAGCGAAGTCCACTGGGAGTAATTCTGGAATTACTCGCTGAGGCTCGCTACCCACTCGCCTGGCGAACCTTCGCCAACTCACTTCGCCTGGCGAACTTGCCAGCGAATACAGAATATTAGCTTCTGACTTGCTTCGCTACAGCTCGCTGGGCTTCGCCTGGCGAAGCTTCGCTGCCATTCGCCTGGCGAACTTGCGAAGACAGAACTTCCATGGCTGTCTCAAAGCCCAAACTCCACACAACCGACCGATTAAATCCAAACCAGTCACAGTAGCACAACCCAACCATCACCCGACTAAACTACATCATCTAATCCGAGTTCTAACCGATTAAAACCTCATTCTACTCACAAAACCAACTTCTAACCTAAGTGGAAAAAGAGTAGAAACTCTACAAAATCCACACACATACACATACAATCATACACATTAAAGAGATGATGGAGTTTCACACCCTTACCGATCGATTGCAAGCTTTGGTGATGATCCCTTGATGATTCTAGGTTTTCCTCTCCACTTTCTCTTCTCTTTCTCTTCTCCTCTTTTCTTTCTCTTGTTTTTCTTCTTATGTTACTATCTTCTTTCTTTTCCTCTCTTATTCTATCTCTATCTCTATTTCTTTCCTCTCAAATTCTTTCCAACACTTACCAATCAATTCTCACACTAAGTGCTAAATGTCTAAAATGCCCTTTTTACTCTAATTCCCCGAAAACTCTCCGAATCGGTAAAAATAGATAAAATAAGCAAACACCACATAATAACAATATATAATTTTTCTCAATTTAAAAACAAACATCAAATAAATAAATTAAAAGACCCAACAATTAATGGGAATTCAGAATCGGGGCGTTACAACTCTCCCCCACTTTAGAAATTTTCGTCCTCGAAAATATCACCTGATTCAAACAACTCTGGATGCGATTCTCGCATCTTGCTCTCCAATTCCCAAGTCATGTTGCCTTCCGCGGCACCTCCCCAGGACACTTTCACAAGCGCAATATCCTTGCCTCTTAGTTTTTTAACTTCACGGTCCAAAATACTAACCGGTAAAACTTCAACTGTAAGGTTATCTCTTACTTCAACTTCATCCATTGGAATAACATGTGACGGATCCGGAACATACTTCCGAAGTTGCGAGACATGGAATACATCATGCAAATTTGAAAGGTTCGGAGGCAACGCCACACGATAAGCCACAGCACCAACTCGTGCGACAACCTGATACGGACCAATAAAACTAGAAGTCAACTTTCTCGACTTCAAAGCACGACCCACACCCGTAACCGGTGTAACTCTCAAAAACACATGGTCGCCCTCTTGAAACTCGAGATCCTTTCTCCTTCTATCATGATAACTTTTCTGTCTACTCTGAGAAGCTCTCATCTTTTCCCGAATAAATTTCACCTTTTCCGTCGTTTGCTGTACCATTTCAGGACCAACTACCGACCTTTCACCCGTCTCATGCCAACACAGAGGTGTTCAACATCTCCGACCATATAAAGCCTCAAATGGCGCCATACCAATACTCGAATGGAAACTGTTATTATAGGTGAACTCAATCAACGCTAAATAACCGTCCCACGCACCACCTTGTTCAAGCACACAAGCACGCAACAGATCTTCTAACGATTGAATCGTCCTCTCGGTTTGACCATCCGTTTGCGGATGATATGCCGAACTCAATCTCAACTTAGAACCCAAGGCACCTTGCAAACTCTCCCAAAATCTTGAAGTAAATCTAGGATCTCTATCCGACACAATACTCTTAGGAACTCCATGAAGCTTCACAATAGTGCTAACATAAATCTCGGCCAACCTTTCCAAAGAATAAGTAATATCAATCGGAATAAAGTGAGCCGATTTAGTAAGCCTATCAACAATCACCCAAATAGCATTATATCCTCTTTGCGTATTCGGCAATCCCGTAACAAAATCCATCGATATACTATCCCATTTCCATTCTGGAATATCCAACGGTTGCATCAATCCACTAGGCTTCTGATGCTCCACCTTAGACTTCTGGCAAGTCAAACACGAGTACACAAAACGAGCAACATCGCTTTTCAATCCAGACCACCAAAAGATCTTCTTCAAATCCTGATACATCTTATTCGCTCCCGGATGAATACTTAAGTTACTCCGATGTCCCTCTTCCAATATCATCTTCTTCAAATCCGCATCATCGGGAATACAAATACGACCTCGAAACCTTAAAACTCCTAATTCATCAACTTTGAAATCTTCATTTCCATTCGTCATCAAATCCACAAATTTCAAATCCAACTTTTGCTTTTCACACACTGTAGTAAGGAAATCATTCGTGACATGCAACATACCTAGCGTCACACTACCCGGTGATAACTCACAAACCAAACTCAAATCTCTAAAGTTCTCCAAAAGTTCCCACTCTCTAACCATCAAAGTAGACACGTGTAACGACTTCCGACTTAAGGCATCGGCACCACATTCGCCTTACCCAGATGATAATTTAAACCAAAATCATAGTCTTTCAAAAGTTCTAGCCATCTCCTTTGCCTCATATTCAATTCTTTTTTATCAAACAAATACTTCAAACTCTTGTGATCGCTAAAAACCTCAAATCTTGCACCATAAAGATAGTGCCTCCAAATTTTCAAAACGAACACTACGGCCGCTAACTCCAAATCATGAGTAGGATAATTCTTTTCATGCACTCTCAACTGCCTAGAAGCATACGCCACGACCTTCCCATCTTGCATCAATACACCACCCAATCCTGACAAAGAAGCATCGCAATAAACCACAAAAGGTTCCGTAGGATTCGGCAAAATCAAAACTGGCGCTGTCGTTAACCTTCTCTTTAATTCCATGAAACTCTCTTCACAATTAACATCCCAAATAAAAGTCTTTCCTTTACACGTCAACTGCGTTAACGGAAGTGCTAACTTTGAAAATCCTTCGATAAACCTCCGGTAGTAACTGGCCAAGCCCAAAAAGCTTCGAATTTCCGTAACCGATCTTGGAGTCTCCCATTGCATTACCGCATCGATCTTGGATGGATCTACACTAATACCATTGCCGGAAATAATATGCCCAAGAAAACTCACCTCCGACAACCAAAACTCACACTTAGACAACTTTGCATACAACTTCTTCTCTTTCAAAATCCGCAACACAATCCTTAAATGTTCTTCATGTTCCTCTCGAGACTTAGAATAAATCAAAATGTCATCGATAAACACTACCACAAAACGATCCAACTGCTCGTGGAAGATACGGTTCATATATTCCATGAAAACACCCGGCGCGTTAGAAACTCCGAATGGCATCACCGTATACTCATAGTGACCATATCGTGTTCTAAAAGCCGTCTTCGAAATATCTTCTTCCTTAACCCGAATCTGGTGATAACCGGATCTCAAATCAATCTTACTAAAAACACGGGCTCCAACCAATTGATCCATCAAATCATCAATTCTTGGAAGCGGATACTTGTTCTTAATTGTCACCTTATTCAATTGTCGATAATCAATACACAATCGCATACTACCATCCTTCTTCTTTACCAACAACACCGGCGCACCCCAAGGAGAAACACTTGGTCTTACAAATCTCTTATCCAACAAATCATTCAACTGCTTCTTCAATTCCACCAACTCCGATGCCGACATCCGATACGGGGCCATCGAAATCGGTCTAGTACCCGGAACTAGATCAATAGAAAATTCAACCTCTCTCTTTGGCGGCACATCCGTAACATCTTCCGGAAACACTTCAGGAAATTCACAAACCACAGGAAACACGTCGAGCTCAACTATGCTCTCCACCGACAACGATGCAAACAAACCAAACAACTGAGCTTCGTCCGCTAAAAGTTTCTTCAACTCTTTAGTGGAAAGAAAACTCTCATTTTCACCATCTTCCAAAGAAGGAAACCTTACTAACTTGTGATAGCAATCCAGATGAACTCTATTAAATTGCAACCAGTTCATACCCAAGATTACGTCCAAACCTTCCAACGGTAAACACACTAAATCCATAACGAAGTCCTTACCATACATGGTCAAAGGACAACTTGCACACACCAAAGAAGTAGTTACCGACCCCGAAGCGGGAGTCCCAATAACCATACCACTACTCAAAGAAACCATACACAAATCCAACCGCTTAGCACACGCAAGAGAAATGAACGAGTGAGTCGCTCCAGTATCAATAATAGCAACTAAAGGCATATCATTAATAAAGCATGTACCTTTAATCAAACGATCCGCCGCATTAGTAGCGTCTGAACCTGCTAATGCGAATACTTTTCCGCCCGCCTGAGCTTGCTTCGGTTTGGTACAATTCGAGCTAATGTGACCCACCTCGCCACAATTAAAACACTTCACAGCATTCTTTCTACACTCTGCTGCATCATGTCCAAGGAGCCCACAGTTGGAGCACTTCGCCTTGAACTTTCCACAATCATAAGACTTGTGGCCCATCACGCCACACTTAAAACATTTGATCGCACCGGAACCTCCTCCGGGTCTCCTATCAAAGTTTCCCCTATGTTTGCCCTTATCAGCAGGCGTCACATAAGGTCCGCTTCGTACTTGCTGCTTCCCTCTCCTCTCGCTCAAACCCTTATAATGAGTAGAACGAGCTCTACTGTCTTCTTCATAAATTCTACAGCACTCGGTCAAATCCGAAAATCTTCGTATCCTTTGATAACCCACCGCTTGCTTTATCTCCGGAAGCAAGCCATTCTCATACTTGATACATTTGGAAAATTCCGCCGTAACCGCATCATAGTGAGGGTGAAACTTCACTAACTCAGTAAACTTAGCGGTGTAGTCCACCACCGACATATTACCTTGTTTCAACTCCAGAAATTCCATTTCTCTCTTCCCTTTAACACTTTCGGGATAATACTTCCTTAGAAACTCAGTACGAAATAAATCCCACGTAATCTCCTCATCGTCGACCTCAAGAACTTGCCTCACGCTGACCCACCAGTCATCAGCCTCTTCTCTCAGCATGTGAGTCCCTAGTCTCACCTTGTTCCCTTCAGCACAATCCATCACCCTAAAGATCCTCTCAATTTCCTTTAACCATATCTGAGCACCATCCGGATCAAATCTCCCTTTGAACACCGGTGGTTGGTTCTTCCTGAACTCATCATTCGCATTCACGTTAGGTGCACCCTGCACAGCTCTGGCCATAGCCTCTAACGCCGCTGCCATAGCATTGTCATTACGACCTGCCATATTCTGAGGATTCCCAAAAATAACAACAAGGTTAAACAACCGTTCAACCAACACAACAACAAGACAGACACGACTGACTCAACACTGGCTCTGATACCACTTAATGTAACACCCCCTTTCTATACCCCCAAATTAATCAAATAAATCAATTAGGCACTTAGAAAATTTATTTCATCAGAGTTTAATTAAAACATGGTATATAAGAGGCGCATCACATTATCATGAAATTAAACACATACGATACCTGCTCAAAATAGATATGCAACAATGGGTAACCCACATCTCAATATTTAGAATAAAGCGGAAACATCCAAATATTGAATCGATCTCATTCATAAAAGTATATACAACCATCAGTTAATTCATGCTTTACAACATAACCACAGCAGATACATACACATATGTATCACAAAAGAATCAAAACAAATGTAACTCCAAAAGAGTCAAAGGCTTCCTAACTACCCAGATGTTACATATCAGAGCCATTGACCAAAAAGAATGAAGACATCGCTTCACAAAAAGAACCTCCAGCTTCCTACTCTGCAATGCCTCATAGAGCATCATAAAACAGCAGAAGGGTGAGAAACAACATCATAACAGTTAATGCATAAAATTGTATATATACATATACTCACATTTGTACAAGTTATACTCAAATTATGTTCTCACCACATTAAGCATATACAAATAATCATGTCTCTACACATACACATGAACATTCACTATATTTTCCTCCAAACAATCATATATAACATACACAGTTATATTCACACAACTAATGCATCATACACAGATGACTCATGCAACTCATAGAGACCGACACACGACTCTATGCAGATGCAAATGCGGTACCGACTCATTCAACAGATTCTCTAAGGAATCGAGTATTCAGCAGACCCTCCACGGGATCAAGTACTCAGCAGATTCTCCACGGAATCAAATATTCATCAGATTCTCCACGGAATCGAATATTCAGCAGATCCTCCACGGGATCAAGTACTCAGCAGATTCTCCACGGAATCAAATACTCTAGCCAATCCTCCACGGGATTACATGTTATGACCGATTCTCCGAGGAATCACACAATGCAACCGATTCTCCAAGGAATCACACAATGCAACCTATTCTCCAAGGAATCAAATATAACCATCGTATCATACGAGGTTCTGCAAATCCTCCGAGGGATCAATCGACACAAAAATGCATACTATGCTCACGAACATACTCATTGCATTTATCACATACATAGCATATATCTATCATGCATTCACATTATACACCATTCCACACATGGTTTACACACATATCAGCCTATCAATGCGTTTCTATTCAATTCGAGCAAATACACAAGATTATCAAATATTCAAGATTTATCATTTACTCTACAATCTAGGATTCACGCCTTTCGGCCACCCACAGCACGACATGTCAAAACAGTTCACACATCAATCATTCATATAGGCATTAATCATAATTGAATCAACCAAACATCATGCTATGAACAAACAGCAAAACAAAATAATACTTCCAGGTTCGCCAACCTTCGCCTGGCGAAGCCACGCAGCGAATGCTCGCTGGCCTTCGCCTGGCGAACTTCCCAGCGAAGTCCACTGGGAGTAATTCTGGAATTACTCGCTGAGGCTCGCTACCCACTCGCCAGGCGAACCTTCGCCAACTCACTTCGCCTGGCGAACTTGCCAGCGAATACAGAATATTAGCTTCTGACTTGCTTCGCTACAGCTCGCTGGGCTTCGCCTGGCGAAGCTTCGCTGCCATTCGCCTGGCGAACTTGCGAAGACAGAACTTCCATGGCTGTCTCAAAGCCCAAACTCCACACAACCGACCGATTAAATCCAAACCAGTCACAGTAGCACAACCCAACCATCACCCGACTAAACTACATCATCTAATCCGAGTTCTAACCGATTAAAACCTCATTCTACTCACAAAACCAACTTTTAACCTAAGTGGAAAAAGAGTAGAAACTCTACAAAATCCACACACATACACATACAATCATACACATTAAAGAGATGATGGAGTTTCACACCCTTACCGATCGATTGCAAGCTTTGGTGATGATCCCTTGATGATTCTAGGTTTTCCTCTCCACTTTCTCTTCTCTTTCTCTTCTCCTCTTTTCTTTCTCTTGTTTTTCTTCTTATGTTACTATCTTCTTTCTTTTCCTCTCTTATTCTATCTCTATCTCTATTTCTTTCCTCTCAAATTCTTTCCAACACTTACCAATCAATTCTCACACTAAGTGCTAAATGTCTAAAATGCCCTTTTTACTCTAATTCCCCGAAAACTCTCCGAATCGGTAAAAATAGATAAAATAAGCAAACACCACATAATAACAATATATAATTTTTCTCAATTTAAAAACAAACATCAAATAAATAAATTAAAAGACCCAACAATTAATGGGAATTCAGAATCGGGGCGTTACAACTCTCCCCCACTTTAGAAATTTTCGTCCTCGAAAATATCACCTGATTCAAACAACTCTGGATGCGATTCTCGCATCTTGCTCTCCAATTCCCAAGTCATGTTGCCTTCCGCGGCACCTCCCCAGGACACTTTCACAAGCGCAATATCCTTGCCTCTTAGTTTCTTAACTTCACGGTCCAAAATACTAACCGGTAAAACTTCAACTGTAAGGTTATCTCTTACTTCAACTTCATCCATTGGAATAACATGTGACGGATCCGGAACATACTTCCGAAGTTGCGAGACATGGAATACATCATGCAAATTTGAAAGGTTCGGAGGCAACGCCACACGATAAGCCACAGCACCAACTCGTGCGACAACCTGATACGGACCAATAAAACGAGAAGTCAACTTTCTCGACTTCAAAGCACGACCCACACCCGTAACCGGTGTAACTCTCAAAAACGCATGGTCGCCCTCTTGAAACTCGAGATCCTTTCTCCTTCTATCATGATAACTTTTCTGTCTACTCTGAGAAGCTCTCATCTTTTCCCGAATAAATTTCACCTTTTCCGTCGTTTGCTGTACCATTTCAGGACCAACTACCGACCTTTCACCCGTCTCATGCCAACACAGAGGTGTTCGACATCTCCGACCATATAAAGCCTCAAATGGCGCCATACCAATACTCGAATGGAAACTGTTATTATAGGTGAACTCAATCAACGCTAAATAACCGTCCCACGCACCACCTTGTTCAAGCACACAAGCACGCAACAGATCTTCTAACGATTGAATCGTCCTCTCGGTTTGACCATCCGTTTGCGGATGATATGCCGAACTCAATCTCAACTTAGAACCCAAGGCACCTTGCAAACTCTCAATTTAAAAACAAACATCAAATAAATAAATTAAAAGACCCAACAATTAATGGGAATTCAGAATCGGGGCGTTACACTTTGAGCGTTCAGGCTCCGTTCAGTTTTGTTGGGTATCCAGACTCCGGTTATTACGTTGAGCGTTCAGGCCCTGGTCAGTTTCGTTGTGTATCCAGACTCCGGTTATTACGTTGAGCGTTCAGGCTCCGGTCAGTTTCATTGGGTATCCAGACTCCGGTTATTACATTGAGCGTTCAGGCTCCGGTCAGTTTCGTTTGGTATCCAAACTTCAGTTATTACGTTGAGCGTCCAGGCTCCGGTCAGTTTCGTTGGGTATTCAGACTCCGGTTATTACATTGAGCGTTCAGGCTCCGGTCAGTTTCGTTTGGTATCCAGACTTCAGTTATTACGTTGAGCGTCCAGGCTCCGGTCGGTTTCGTTGGGTATCCAGACTCCGGTTATTACATTGAGCGTCCATGCTCCGGTCAGTTTCGTTGGGTATCCAGACTCCGGTTATTACGTTGAGCGTTCAGGCTCCAGTCAGTTTCGTTGGGTGTCCAGACTCCGGTTATTATGTTGAGCGTTCAGGCTCCGATCATTTTCGTTGAGCATCCAGACTCCAGTTATTACGTTGTGCGTTCAGGCTCCGGTCAGTTTCGTTGGGTATCCAGACTCCGGTTTTTACGTTGAGCGTTCAGGCTCCGTTCAGTTTTGTTGGATATCCAGACACCAGTTATTACGTTGTGCGTTCAGGCTTCGGTCAGTTTCGTTGGGTATCCAGACTCCGGTTATTACGTTGAATGTTCAGGCTCCGGTCAGTTTCGTTGGGTGTCCAGATCCGGTTATTACGTTGAGCACTCAGGCTCCGATCATATTCGTTGAGCATCCAGACTCCAGTTATTATGTTGTGCGTTCAGGCTCCGGTCAGTTTCGTTGGGTGTCCAGACTCAGGTTATTACGTTGAATGTTCAGGCTCCGGTCAATTTTGTTGGGTGTCCAGACTCAGGTTATTACGTTGTGCGTTCAGGCTCCGGTCAGTTTCATTGGGTATCCAGACTCCGGTTATTACGTTGTGCGAGCAGGCTCCGGTCAGTTTCGTTGGGTATCTAGACTCCGGTTATTACGTTGAGCGTTCAGGCTCCGGTCAGTTTCGTTGGGTATCCAGACTCCGGTTATTACGTTGAGCGTTCATGCTCCGGTGAGTTTCGTTGGGTATCCAAACTCTGGTTTTTTTGTTGAGCGTTCAGGCTCCAGTCAGTTTTGTTGGGTATCCAGACTCCGGTTATTAAGTTAAGGGTTCAGGCTCCGGTCAGTTTCGTTGGGTATCCAGACTCCGATTATTACATTGAGCGTTCAGGTTCCGGTCAGTTTCGTTGTGTATCCAGACTCCGGTTATTACAATGAGCGTTCAGGCTCAGGTCAGTTTCGTTGAGCATCCAGACTCCAGTTATTACGTTGTGCGTTCAGGGTCCGGTCAGTTTCGGTGAGTATCAAGACTCCGGTTATTACGTTGAGCGTTCGGGCTCCGGTCAGTTTCGTTGGGTATCCAGACTCCGGTTATTACGTTGAGCGTTCAGGCTCCGGTCAGTTTCGTTGTGTATCCAGACTCCGGTTATTACGTTGAGCGATCAGGCTACGATCAATTTCGTTGTGTATCCAGACTCCAGTTATTACGTTGATCGTTCAGGCTCCAGTCAGTTTCGTTGAGTATCCAGACTCCGGTTATTACGTTGAGCGTTTAGGCTCAGGTCAGTTTCGTTGGGTATCCAGATTCCGGTTATTACGTCGAGCCTTTAGGCTCCGGTCAATTTCGTTGGGTATCCAGACTCCGGTTATTACGTTGAACGTTCAGGCTCTGGTCAGTTATGTTGGGTATCCAGACTCCGGTTATTACGTTGAATGTTCAGGCTCCGATCATTTTCGTTGAGCATCCAGACTCCAGTTATTACATTGTGCGTTCAGGCTCCGGTCATTTTCGTTGGGTATCCAGACTCCGGTTATTACGTTGAGCGTTCAGGCTCCATTTAGTTTCGTTGGGTATCCAGACTCCGGTTATTACGTTGAGCGTTCAGGCTCTGGTCAGTTTCGTTGTGTATCCAGACTCCGGTTATTACATTGAGCGTTCAGGCTCCGGTCAGTTTCGTTGGGTATCCAGACTCCGGTTTTTACATTGAGCGTTCAGGCTCCGGTCAGTTTTGCTGGGTATCCAGACTCCGGTTATTACGTTGAGCGTTCAGGCTCCGGTCAGTTTCATTGGGTATCCAGACTCCGGTTATTACGTTGAGCGAGCAGGCTCCGGTCAATTTCGTTGGGTATCTAGACTCCGGTTATTACGTTGAGCGTTCAGGCTCCGGTCAGTTTCGTTGGGTATCCAGACTCCGGTTATTACATTGAGCGTTCAGGCTCTGGTCAGTTTCGTTGGGTATCCAGACTCCGGTTTTTACGTTGAGCGTTCAGGCTCCGGTCAGTTTTGTTGGGTATCCAGACTCCGGTTATTACGTTGAGGGTTCAGGCTCCGGTCAGTTTCGTTGGGTATCCAGACTCCGGTTATTACATTGAGCGTTCAGGCTCCGGTCAGTTTCGTTGGGTATCTAGACTCCGGTTATTACGTTGATCGTTCAGGCTCCAGTCAGTTTCGTTGGGTATCCAGACTCCGGTTATTACGTTGAGCGTTCAGGCTCCGGTCAGTTTCGTTGGGTATCCAGACTCCGGTTATTACGTTGAGCGTTTAGGCTCCGTTCAGTTTCATTGGGTATCCAGACTCCGGTTATTACATTGAATGTTCAGGCTCCGGTCAGTTTCGTTGGGTGTCCAGACTCTGGTTTTTACGTTGAGCATTCAGGCTCCGGTCATTTTCGTTGAGCAACCAGACTCCAGTTATTACGTTGTGCGTTCTGGCTACGGTCAGTTTTGTTGGGTATCCAGACTCCGGTTATTACGTTGAGCGTTCAGGCCCCGTTCAGTTTTGTTGGGTATCCAGACTCCGGTTATTACGTTGAGCGTTCAGGCCCTGGTCAGTTTCGTTGTGTATCCAGACTCCGGTTATTACGTTGAGCGTTCAGGCTCCGGTCAGTTTCGTTGGGTATCCAGACTCCGGTTATTACATTGAGCGTTCAGGCTCCGGTCAGTTTCGTTAGGTATTCAGACTTCAGTTATTACGTTGAGCGTCCAGGCTCCGGTCAGTTTCGTTGGGTATCCAGACTCCGGTTATTACGTTGAGCGTTCAGGCTCCGGTCAGTTTCGTTGGGTGTCCAGACTCCGGTTATTATGTTGAGCGTTCAGGCTTCGATCATTTTCGTTGAGCATCCAGACTCCAGTTATTACGTTGTGCGTTCAGGCTCCGGTCAGTTTCGTTGGGTATCCAGACTCCGGTTTTTACGTTAGGCGTTCAGGTGCCGTTCAGTTTCATTGGATATCCAGACACCAGTTATTACGTTGTGCATTCAGGCTCCGGTCAGTTTCGTTGGGTATCCAGACTCCGGTTATTACGTTGAATGTTCAGGCTCCGGTCAGTTTCGTTGGGTGTCC
This sequence comes from Lathyrus sativus, assembly GCA_963859935.3. Lineage (NCBI taxonomy): Eukaryota > Viridiplantae > Streptophyta > Magnoliopsida > Fabales > Fabaceae > Lathyrus > Lathyrus sativus. Next base: position 246,819,246 of record OZ012736.1, on the reverse strand, counting down.
AGATCCGGTTATTACGTTGAGCACTCATGCTCCGATCATATTCGTTGAGCATCCAGACTCCAGTTATTATGTTGTGCGTTCAGGCTCCGGTCAGTTTCGTTGGGTATCCAGACTCCGGTTATTACGTTGAATGTTCAGGCTCCGGTCAGTTTCGTTGGGTGTCCAGACTCAGGTTATTACGTTGTGCGTTCAGGCTCCGGTTGTTGCACCCCAAAATTTGACCAACCGGGTCTCGTATCTGGGCTCGATGTTTCGACGCATAATCGCATTCGCATCTGCATATTGCATACAGTGCATTTCTCATTTGTTTTGATTTTATCAGGGATCACAGCTCTCGTCTCGCGTCTCAGGTGTTTTTTTATCAGTTTAAATAGGTAGAATCGATTTTTGGGATAGTTCGGTGCCCGTTTATTTTTACCGACTATTTTTGTGCGCTCTCGCGGTGTTATGTGTCGTTCGGGAATTGTTGTGTTTTTTCTGGATTTTATAGCATTTATAGAATATTAATAGGTTTTCTAGAATATTAAATAAATAGTTTTTCTTTTTTTAGATATAATGTTTTAGAATAATAGTTTTTTGTTAATAGAAATTAAAAATGTTTTTAATTTTAGATATAGAATAGTTTTTTTCTCTTAATATAGAATATAGAGTTTTCATTTTCTTTAATAGATTTTATCATAGAATAATATAGATTTTTGTTATTAATAATAGATTTTTCTTTTATTTTCTTTTATAGAATTTAAATAGGTAATATAGTTTTATTAGAGATTTATTAGAATTTTATTAGTTAGGAGTTAATTAGAATTTTTTAGAATTAATTGAGTTTAGTTAATTAGATTTTAATCTTGTTTTTCAGTTTTTTTGTGAAGTTTTTATGATGATTTTCGTACTGGGCCCGTTTTCATTCAGCTAAGCCCATTTTCACAATTCAGTCTCAGTCCATCAAGGTCATTTTTGTCCAGATTCTTTCAGTTTTTCCAGCACTTGCCAGAAGGACCTAGAAGCCTCCAGAACGTGCCAGAATTCTTAGAGCTATATAACCTCTGCACGCCACGTGTATGAAAGAGGCTGGCCCCACGTTTTTCTTCACATCCACGCCACCTCACAGCTCCCTTCTCCTCTCTCTCTGCCACGTGGTGCACATACGTGCAACCACACCACCCACACCACGCGTCCTGCATGCAGGAGCGCCACCCCACTACCTCCACACGTGTCTCCACACCACCTCTCCACCTGCCCTCGCCTGAGTCCCTCAACGTTCACCACACCGGCCGGCCTGCATGGCCGGCGGCCACCGCGCCCCTCACCGGAGAGCACCACAACCCCCAAATTCCGGCCAACATCCATAGATTCATCTTCCTCCTCTCAAACCTCCCTTCTTCATCCCCAACCTCCATCTTCGATCGGTCTTCATCTTCTTCCCCTCACCTTCATCATCTCAAAACCCAGAAATGCCCAGAATCCTCCAAAGTTCTTCCACCTCCGATCAATAAGCTTCCGTCTTCTCCGATTCACCGATCATCCTCATCGTTCATCTTCCACCTTCATCATCCATGATCAACCACATCCAGAAACGATCATCATCCTCACATGAATCTTCAAAGCGGTCAAGAACAAAATTCCAGAAATCCACCAACATCGTCTTCAATCACCACAAGCTTCAGACCATCATCTCCAGAAACCCAGAATCTGCAACAACCTTCATCAACCATACGTGTTCTTCAACAAATTTCCAGAAAAGCTCCTTCAAACTTCATCATCATCAACAACCTTCAGGATCTCCAACAACGAATCGTATTATTGCTCATCCAGAATCCTCAGAACGCAACTTCAAGAACCATTCTCCAGATCGAGAACTTCACATCAACAGCTCTTTGAACCTTCATCCACCTTTTGTTCATCATAATCATCGTCGTCTGTTTCCCAGAAATCCAAGCGCGCATTGCCAAGATCTTCAAGCAGATCCTCCCAACGTCTTCATCAGTTGGTTTGTGAAAGAGATAGGACGAAAGAGAAAGATCTGGAAGAGGAAGCGAGAAAGGAAAGAGAGATTGAGAGGGTTCAGAGAGAAACGGCGCTGTGAGATGAACAATGAAGGGGTAAAGCAAGTCCCCTAGGGTTTCTTTGGTGCTGAGAAGGAAGACGGACGCGTGAGGGTGGGCCAGACCCAATTCCATTTTTTTTGATACACACACCTCACGTTTTTGGCTGAGAGTGGCTTGGGCCCAGCGAACCAATTGCCAGGCACCCCCTCTGTTTTTTCCATTGCCACCCTCCCCTATGTTTTTGCAGCTAGCAAACTGGGCTGGGCCCAGTTTGTCCTTTTTATTTTTTATTTTTCTGCTTATCAAACCCCCTAGTTGGGCTGTGTATCCCCCTCCCTGTTTGGTGTTTTTTTTCATTTTTTTCTTTTTTTTCTTTTGTTTAAAGAATGTGAAAAAAGAAAAGAAAAGAAAAGAAATATATTTGAAAAATAGAAAAAAGAATGTGAAAAAAGAAAAGAAAAGAAAAGAAATATATTTGAAAAATAGAAAAAAGAATGTGAAAAAAGAAAAAGAAATGAAAAGAAAAATATTCAAGAAAAATAGAAAAAACATATGAAAAATATTTTGAGAAAAGGGAAAAATATGTTGAAAAGAAAAGAAGAAAAAAGGAAAAAATATTAAAGTAGATTTAATATTTTTAGAGTTCATTTTCTTTTAGGGTATATTTTCATAGATTTTATTTTACGATTTTAGGATAGTTTAGAAGCCCACATGTTAGGGGGCTATTTTTCATTCGATTTTTCAGGATAGGATAGAATAGCGTTTCCTAGGAGATTTACTTTCCGTATTCACTCATTGTAACCATTTTTTAGAGATTAATAAAACGAGATTTGAGCTGTGGTCCCGATAGTAGCCGAACTACAGCTGCTCTGATTTCTCGTACCAGACGAGAATATGTAGGCATAGGATGCGATATCCTAGCGAGCACACTAACAACTGACTTTTGTTCTCTCGCGGCTGTGCGATCGAGACTTTCCCGCTGACGATTAATTGAGTACCCTTTTTCTCTCTTGCCCGAGTGCATTTGAGACCAAGCCATAGTTTTGCCCATAGGTTCCCGACCCTGTGAAACCAGTTGTTTTTCTCACTGCCGTGTGAGAATGTTTGTTTAGCCGTAGTTAGTCTGAACTACGTAAAGCTCTGATCTTCCATGCAGTGGAAATACGTAGGCACAGGACGCGAGGTCTTGGCGAGCCAATTTTCCCTGTAGTCCCGAACTACGTTGACTCTGACTTTCTCTCTTGAGAATACATAGGCATAGAGTGCGACGCTCTATCGAGTCAATTCCCTTCCGTTTAGATTTAGCAGCCGTAGATAGATTGTTTTGCATCCAGTAGACAACCCAAGCAAGCGTGGATCCCGTCGAGTACGACGGACGTGAGGGGTGCTAATACCTTCCCCTTGCGTAACCGACTCCCGAACCCAGGTTTTGGTTGCGATGACCATACCTTTTCCCCGTTTTTTGCGAGGTTTACTTCGAGCGTTTCCTTTCCCGCTCTGAGGGATAAATAACGCACGGTGGCGACTCTTCTGTCAGCCGGCGCCGATTTTCGCAGTAGCGCCAGCTGGCGACTCTGCTGGGGACTTGATAGTTTCCTAGGGATCCAACGTCCCGAAAGCGAGTCAATTTTGGGATCCAACGTCCCTTAAGAGAGTCAATCCTAGCGCTTGTTTGCTTGGCTAGTAGGTGCTTATTTATTGATATTATCTGTTGCTGTTGGGATGTTACGGGTGTTCTATGATATTAGGATAAGCCGGACCTGGGCTTGAGTATGAGTATAGATATAGTTGCGGAGAAGTAGTAGACGAACCTGTCTGCTGAGCAGGCACAGTTCCCTACGAAAATCCGCGCTCAGACGAGGTTCTCGCAGAGGTGCTCCTTTCCGGTCCTGAGGATCTGAGGGGAGTCCAGACGTGAGGATTGTCGACTCTGGGAACTGATCAATTGGAAGTCAGCTAAGTGAGGCCTCTTCATGAGATGACGATGCCACTCCTTCTGGGAATCGTATCATTCCTCATGAAAGTCTGTGACGCTGACGACCGCATAGGATGCCGTACCTTGTCAGATATAGGTCCACACCCGTGAGTAGGGTTTTTTTTTTGTGCAGGAAACTTGACTTCCAACCTACCCATTATTCTGGTCTTCTCTTCAGAGCAACCGTACTCCGTCAGCAGTGCGGCAGTATTTAGATTGTGTGGGGGCTGTGATCCCGTGTTTGTTGCATTGCATTGCATTTGCATAGGCATCTTCGCATCGTATTGCATACCATTCGCCAGCTAGTCAGAGCTCTTATCTAGCCGTTATTTTGATTCTGAAGGTGAATATTGAAGACGACCAAGGGGTTGAAGCAGATTTAAAGCAGATTTGAGCAGAATCGAGCATCGAAGACCATTGGTAGCTATGTCAGAGAGCGGCTTCCAGTTTATTGATACCTTGTCAGGTTTCACCGTGACGTCCAATCCTCTGTATGGATCTCCGCGCGACGAAGACTTTCCGCAAGTGAACAACCTTACTGCAGCTCAGCTTGTGCAGCCATCTGTTGAAGACCAAGGTCTGCGTGAGCAGTTTGTTGTCCGAGGTGAACGTTCTCCTTCTGTTGATGTCTCAGACTACCAGGGTTTTGCCTTCCCTGTGCCAAAGCCCCGAAGAGAGGTCCCGACAGCGAAGAATGAAGACCCATTAGCTCCCGTGTATGCTGAAAGATTTCGTGCATTAGAGGAGAGATTCAAAGCCTTGAAAGGTAAAGACGCTGTTACTCCTAGTGCTGCAGATATGTGTCTGGTTCCTGGCCTAGTGTTGCCTCCGAAGTTCAGAATGCCGAGGTTTGAAAGGTACAAAGGAGATAGTTGCCCGAAGCAACATTTGGTGATGTTCTGCCGAAGAATGACTTCATTTGTGCACAACGACAAGCTGATGATTCATTGCTTTCAAGATAGTCTGACTAGAGCACCTATGAGTTGGTATATGCAGTTAGAGCGTGATCAGATCCGATCATGGATGGATTTAGCCAATGCCTTTCTGAAGCAGTACGACTATAATCTTGACGAAGCTCCTATTCGCATGCAGCTGCAAGAATTGTCTCAAGGGAACAATGAATCTTTCAGAAAGTATGTTCAGAGATGGAGAGAATTTGCTGGTAGAGTGCAACCACCGCTCCTAGACCAAGAGCTGAAAGGCATGTTCGTAAACTCCTTGCAGAGCACGTACTTCGAAAGAATGCTTGGAACCGCACCAAATTTCTCTGAGTTGGTAAGAACGGGAGAGCACATCGAGTATGGTGTAAAGACTGGAAGAATCCCGAATGTTTCAAAAGGTCAGGCCAGTGAAACTGAATCTCTCTGTAGCTCTCAATCTGAAGATGAAGCTATGATCAACGCGGTCCTGACAGATGTTGGATATCCTCAAGTCGAATCGGTGAAATCTGTTGGTTCTCCGTCTTCTCAGCGGTCAGTATCTTCTGTGTCTCGTTATTCTGGACAGACAGCCGTGCCTGGGGCACCCTATCAGGAACCTTATGTCGCTCCCACTGCAGAGCAGCGAACTCGTGGCCGAGGTTACCGGAATTAGCGTCAGAATCAGAACCGACCTCGCAACAACTTGGAACGAAGGAAAGCTCCTTCTCACCCAGTGCCGATGCCGTATAGCCAGTTGCTACCATCTTTGATCCAGAAGTCTTTGGTGGAGCCGAAAGCTCTTAAGCTAGTTCCAGAACCTTACCCTCCTGGGTACAATCCCCACGTTCAGTGTGGTTATCATGGTGGCTCACCGGGGCATTCGACGGAAGATTGTAAAGCATTTCAGGCGAAGGTACAACAGTTGATTGATCAGGATCGCATTTCCTTTCGAGAAGGATTTCTGTTTGTTCATCCCAACCACTCAGCTGTCTAAGCTCGTAGATTCGGAAGGTATTCTCCAGCAAAGAAGCCAGTGGTTCAGACAGGCAGGCGCCTCAGCATTGGCAGTCCTCAGACCTTTATACCATTTGCATTTGTAGTTTCTTTTTCTGTTAGTTACTACTTGCATTGAACATTGTATGTTTTGAATGGTGATAATAATAAAGTGACTATGCATTTTTCTGAATTAGTCATGTCGCTGTCGCTCATTTACTGCATTGCACTGACACTTGCATTTTTATTCACTCCACTTTTTCACTGTGACTAGCAAAGTTAGGAGGGAGGATGATGAAACTGAAACTCATAACCGATGATCGTATGCTTTCAGACAAGACCGCACCGATGACGTACAAGGCATTGTTTCAAATCCCCCAAACACTGGAGATATAAGGAGTTAGTCCCTTGTTAACCACTTCGAGCCAGGAGGTAGAAGTTTTTTCGGACTTATAAACCCTCACATCTTAACCCGGGGCAGGGTAGTTGTCAGTTAACTTGACCGAGCATTCAAGTCTTACAGAGAAGTGTTGTCTGTCAAGGACCAACCAGTTTTATACCTTTCAAGAGGTCAAATCTCACCAATCAGGAATGAGACAGTTACAATCCTTTCGGAGCAATCCAGACAACCAGTGTCACACGACTTTGTTCCAAAAGAAAAAAAAGAAAAAAGCCCGCTAAGTAAAAAGAAAGAAAAGCTGAGAAAGCTAATACTTAGGCAAAAATTAGGGCATCCTGCTGGACTTCAAAAGAAATCGGAAAAATCAAAACGAACACAAAATGAGTCAGTCCAGGCAAAAATTAGGGAATCAAAAGAATGAAAAAGAGGGATTAAAAAGAAATTTTTCCCCAGCAAATCACAAAGTCGTGTACACAGACACCCAAAGCGAAGAAAGAGTAACTGTCACTCCGGAAGAAAAGCCTGTGAATTCCTTAGCTATGGTTCTTACCATTCAACATACTTCTCGAAGAGGCGAGCGCTCGTGCCAGGTTAACTGAACCTTAGGATCGGAGGTCATCACGTGGACAGGGTGGGTACAAATCGAAATTTGAGCCAAATATCCTTTGTTTCACGAACCGTGAACCCGACCACGATACAACCCTTAAAAGACCTAATTGAGGTAGGGTTAGTCTGAAGCGCATTATGATAAGGTTGAGTAACCTGACTCCTTCTCGACTTGCTAGTCACATCCTTGTTGTATTTTTCACTGACCACGTAAGCACTACGTTTGAACTTTGGTTCATTCGTCACTCACAATCATCATGCATATAAGTGAGTGACAGCTCAAAATTTTTTTTTTCAAAATTTGCATAAACACTGCATTAAGATTACCATTCGTAGACAGACAATTCTAATTGCAGGTTAGTAGTTGGCATGAAAGAGATTCCACCAGGGAATAATCGAGCAGGACTGAGCAATTCAGTAGTCTGAATCAGAATGGTGTATGTTGTGAAGACCTGTGAATCAGGGGCATTATCTTCAAGTAAGTTCGGAATCAGTCAGTCTGAGGACAAGGCCCGAAGTTTCAGTCGAGCAGGGGCAGTTTGTGTGAGAAGCAGTTGATCAGAAGTGAGTCTTCTCGAGAGCCAATTAGGGGCAATCATCCAGAGCGTGGAGATTTGAAAGCAGATACTTCACGTAGATAATCAGATCGGGTTAAGTCGCTAGAACGCTCATTCAGGGGCAAGTCATCGCAGAGAATGTTGAAGTCAACTGGGTTGTTAGGTGTCTAATGGAGATTGAATTCTGTTGTTGTGCAGATGCCGGGGCAAATATTCTCGAAGTCTTCTCGTAGCGAGCTGTTCAGAGCAATATTCCCAAGAGTTAGATTGGGGCAAGTTGCATTGTACTGGGGCAGGTTGGTCAAGCTAGTCTTGTTATCCCCAGCTGAGTGTACTGGGGCAAGTTGTTCAAACCAACCTGTTTATCCCCAGCCGGAGTTGAGTATCGGGAAATCATGTCAGTACCCTTATCAAAACCTGAACCTTCCAAATAAAAGGACGTGTTGTCATCGGATCATTATCCTACAGTTTAAACCTGTTGCGTGTCAGTAACCAGTCGTTTCCAAAGTCCAGTTCTCGCCTGGCAAGTCGGTAACCAGTTCTCGTCTGGCCTACCCTTCCGTAAGCATCAGTTCCCGTCTGGTGCAGTTTATTGTAAGCATCAGTTCCCGTCTGGTGCAGTTTATTGTAAGTATCAGTTCCTGTCTGGTGCAGTTTATTGTAACCAGTTCTCGTCTGGTCACCGTTTCTTCGAGTGTTGTATCAGTTCTCGTCTGGTACATGTCGTCGCGTAACCAGTTCTCGCCTGGTCATCGTGTGTTTAACCTATGTGTTATACCAGTTCTCATCTTGTGTGCGTCAGCTTTCAGCCAGTTCTCGCCTGGTTGTCTATGCCTCAGTCTGTTATCCAGTCAGCCCCGTCTGATGTTCAAAAACACCAAATCAATTTTCCTAACCTATTTTCCTATCAGTTCTCATCTGGTAGTCTACCCTGAATGCTAGTTCTCGTCTAGTATTTTCCATATCTTTTCCTGTGTACGTAGTCCGTGTTTACCCTAAACCAGAAAAACAAAAAACCCTAAAGGTATCTGACACAGTATTTCCCAATGACCCGTATGTTGTCATGTTCCCCGATACGAAGCTCGACGGATGCCAGTGCTCCGAGTAATGTTTGAATTCCTCGCAGATGTTGTTAAATCAGAATTGTTACTCTTCAGCAGATGAAAGTTGCTTATTATCCCCGGAAGAGTCGAGATCGTATTTTGCCCCGTATCAGAGTAGGATCAGGGGTACTCTCAGCAGATTAAGATCGACATCCTTGATAGTAGGGGCATTTCCAGCAGTGTGCCGCACGTAATCAATCCCAGTTTGGGTCAATCCCCGCAGAGTACAATCAGTTGTCAATGGTTTGAAGAGATCATCCCCAAGTAGAGTTGTTTTCTTCCCCCAGTGAAGTTGTCAAGCAGGGTTGCCTTTTCCACTTCTCCAGCAGGGCAGTTATCCCCAGCGGATTTGATTTCTCGTTTCTTGCATTTATTTTCCTGAGACGATTCTGTGACTTCAGTTCATCCCCAGTAGAGTTGGCATCTACCTTCGGCATTTATTTTGCCAAGTGGTTTTCAGACCTGGTGTTCTTTGGCAGCTCGAGCCTGCATTAGCATTTGCATATATAGTCATTGCATTTATACAAGCATATAGCATATCCATGCCGTCTGGGCATCGCATTTTCAAACAGAGCGTATAGCATTTACACATCATATAGGATATTGCATCATTATCCAGCATATGCATGTCGAAACATGGACCAGGATGGTTACCTATTGGATTTCGAATTTGTTCACCGGCAGAGTTGTGTGGTTAAGCTTCTCGTCTCCCCAGCGAAGTCTTCAGTTCAGAACGATTCTCGAATCCCTCAGCAGAGCCGTTTACTTAAGATAATTCTTAAGACCTCAGTACAACTTCCCGAGTTGTTCGCCTAGTATGATGCTCGAGTTCCCCGGTAGCGTCCTCAGCAAGAGTTGCCCAGGAAGATTCCTGGAATACCCAGCAGAATAAAAGTCTACAGAATGGTTATCAGTTCAAGATGATTCTTGAAGGTGCCCGACGGATTTGTTGTTCAAGATGATTCTTGAAGTCCTTAGCAGCGTGATATGTCTGCTCCAACAATGATGTCTAATCTGAAAATGGACTTCGTAAAAGCCTGAAGGCAATATCAGAAAAAGTTAATGTGGATGACTAACGGCGATGTCAGATCAGTATTTCTCCAGATAGTTGCCGTCCAGCTATTATTCCAGTATCGCAAGTTGAGCAGTTGGCAAATTTTCGGGTTTACCGGTATTCAACCGTCTCGCACCTTGATTGGCTGAGAGTCGTTCGCTCCTCACCCAGTCAGGTCCAAGCCGCTTGAATAGGGGCAGCTGTTGCACCCCAAAATTTGACCAACCGGGTCTCGTATCTGGGCTCGATGTTTCGACGCATAATCGCATTCGCATCTGCATATTGCATACAGTGCATTTCTCATTTGTTTTGATTTTATCAGGGATCACAGCTCTCGTCTCGCGTCTCAGGTGTTTTTTTATCAGTTTAAATAGGTAGAATCGATTTTTGGGATAGTTCGGTGCCCGTTTATTTTTACCGACTATTTTTGTGCGCTCTCGCGGTGTTATGTGTCGTTCGGGAATTGTTGTGTTTTTTCTGGATTTTATAGCATTTATAGAATATTAATAGGTTTTCTAGAATATTAAATAAATAGTTTTTCTTTTTTTAGATATAATGTTTTAGAATAATAGTTTTTTGTTAATAGAAATTAAAAATGTTTTTAATTTTAGATATAGAATAGTTTTTTTCTCTTAATATAGAATATAGAGTTTTCATTTTCTTTAATAGATTTTATCATAGAATAATATAGATTTTTGTTATTAATAATAGATTTTTCTTTTATTTTCTTTTATAGAATTTAAATAGGTAATATAGTTTTATTAGAGATTTATTAGAATTTTATTAGTTAGGAGTTAATTAGAATTTTTTAGAATTAATTGAGTTTAGTTAATTAGATTTTAATCTTGTTTTTCAGTTTTTTTGTGAAGTTTTTATGATGATTTTCGAACTGGGCCCGTTTTCATTCAGCTAAGCCCATTTTCACAATTCAGTCTCAGTCCATCAAGGTCATTTTTGTCCAGATTCTTTCAGTTTTTCCAGCACTTGCCAGAAGGACCTAGAAGCCTCCAGAACGTGCCAGAATTCTTAGAGCTATATAACCTCTGCACGCCACGTGTATGAAAGAGGCTGGCTCCACGTTTTTCTTCACATCCACGCCACCTCACAGCTCCCTTCTCCTCTCTCTCTGCCACGTGGTGCACATGCGTGCAACCACACCACCCACACCACGCGTCCTGCATGCAGGAGCGCCACCCCACTACCTCCACACGTGTCTCCACACCACCTCTCCACCTGCCCTCGCCTGAGTCCCTCACCGTTCACCACACCGGCCGGCCTGCATGGCCGGCGGCCACCGCGCCCCTCACCGGAGAGCACCACAACCCCCAAATTTCGGCCAACATCCATAGATTCATCTTCCTCCTCTCAAACCTCCCTTCTTCATCCCCAACCTCCATCTCCGATCGGTCTTCATCTTCTTCCCCTCACCTTCATCATCTCAAAATCCAGAAATGCCCAGAATCCTCCAAAGTTCTTCCACCTCCGATCAATAAGCTTCCGTCTTCTCCGATTCACCGATCATCCTCATCGTTCATCTTCCACCTTCATCATCCATGATCAACCTCATCCAGAAACAATCATCATCCTCACATGAATCTTCAAAGCGGTCAAGAAAAAAATTCCAGAAATCCACCAACATCGTCTTCAATCACCACAAGCTTCAGACCATCATCTCCAGAAACCCAGAATCTGCAACAACCTTCATCAACCATACGTGTTCTTCAACAAATTTCCAGAAAAGCTCCTTCAAACTTCATCATCATCAACAACCTTCAGGATCTCCAACAACGAATCGTATTATTGCTCATCCAGAATCCCAAGAACGCAACTTCAAGAACCATTCTCCAGATCGAGAACTTCACATCAACAGCTCTTTGAACCTTCATCCACCTTTTGTTCATCATAATCATCGTCGTCTGTTTCCCAGAAATCCAAGCGCGCATTGCCAAGATCTTCAAGCAGATCCTCCCAACGTCTTCATCAGTTGGTTTGTGAAAGAGATAGGACGAAAGAGAAAGATCTGGAAGAGGAAGCGAGAAAGGAAAGAGAGATTGAGAGGGTTCAGAGAGAAACGGCGCTGTGAGATGAACAGTGAAGGGGTAAAGCAAGTCCCCTAGGGTTTCTTTGGTGCTGAGAAGGAAGACGGACGCGTGAGGGTGGGCCAGGCCCAATTCCATTTTTTTTGATACACACACCTCACGTTTTTGGCTGAGAGTGGCTTGGGCCCAGCGAACCAATTGCCAGGCACCCCCTCTGTTTTTTCCATTGCCACCCTCCCCTATGTTTTTGCAGCTAGCAAAGTGGGCTAGGCCCAGTTTGTCCTTTTTATTTTTTATTTTTCTGCTTATCAAACCCCCCAGTTGGGTTGTGTATCCCCCTCCCTGTTTGGTGTTTTTTTTCATTTTTTTGTTTTTTTTCTTTTGTTTAAAGAATGTGAAAAAAGAAAAGAAAAGAAAAGAAATATATTTGAAAAATAGAAAAAAGAATGTGAAAAAAGAAAAGAAAAGAAAAGAAATATATTTGAAAAATAGAAAAAAGAATGTGAAAAAAGAAAAAGAAATGAAAAGAAAAATATTCAAGAAAAATAGAAAAAACATATGAAAAATATTTTGAGAAAAGGGAAAAATATGTTGAAAAGAAAAGAAGAAAAAAGGAAAAAATATTAAAGTAGATTTAATATTTTTAGAGTTCATTTTCTTTTAGGGTATATTTTCATAGATTTTATTTTACGATTTTAGGATAGTTTAGAAGCCCACATGTTAGGGGGCTATTTTTCATTCGATTTTTCAGGATAGGATAGAATAGCGTTTCCTAGGAGATTTACTTTCCGTATTCACTCATTGTAACCATTTTTTAGAGATTAATAAAACGAGATTTGAGCTGTGGTCCCGATAGTAGCCGAACTACAGCTGCTCTGATTTCTCGTACCAGACGAGAATATGTAGGCATAGGATGCGATATCCTAGCGAGCACACTAACAACTGACTTTTGTTCTCTCGCGGCTGTGCGATCGAGACTTTCCCGCTGACGATTAATTGAGTACCCTTTTTCTCTCTTGCCCGAGTGCATTTGAGACCAAGCCATAGTTTTGCCCATAGGTTCCCGACCCTGTGAAACCAGTTGTTTTTCTCACTGCCGTGTGAGAATGTTTGTTTAGCCGTAGTTAGTCTGAACTACGTAAAGCTCTGATCTTCCATGCAGTGGAAATACGTAGGCACAGGACGCGAGGTCTTGGCGAGCCAATTTTCCCTGTAGTCCCGAACTACGTTGACTCTGACTTTCTCTCTTGAGAATACGTAGGCATAGAGTGCGACGCTCTATCGAGTCAATTCCCTTCCGTTTAGATTTAGCAGCCGTAGATAGATTGTTTTGCATCCAGTAGACAACCCAAGCAAGCGTGGATCCCGTCGAGTACGACGGACGTGAGGGGTGCTAATACCTTCCCCTTGCGTAACCGACTCCCGAACCCAGGTTTTGGTTGCGATGACCATACCTTTTCCCCGTTTTTTGCGAGGTTTACTTCGAGCGTTTCCTTTCCCGCTCTGAGGGATAAATAACGCACGGTGGCGACTCTTCTGTCAGCCGGCGCCGATTTTCGCAGTAGCGACACCGGTCAGTTTCGTTGGGTATCTAGACTCCGGTTATTACGTTGTGCGAGCAGGCTCCGGTCAGTTTCGTTGGGTATCTAGACTCCGGTTATTACGTTGAGCGTTCAGGCTCCGGTCAGTTTCGTTGGGTATCCAGACTCCGGTTATTACGTTGAGCGTTCAGGCTCCTGTCAGTTTCGTTGGGTATCCAAACTCTGGTTTTTTCGTTGAGCGTTCAGGCTTCGGTCAGTTTTGTTGGGTATCCAGACTCCGGTTATTAAGTTAAGGGTTCAGGCTCCCGTCAGTTTCGTTGGGTATCCAGACTCCGGTTATTACATTGAGCGTTCAGGTTCGGTCAGTTTCGTTGTGTATCCAGACTCCTGTTATTATGTTGATCGTTCAGGCTCCGGTCAGTTTCGTTGGGTATCCAGACTCCGGTTATTACGTTGAGCGTTCAGGCTCAGGTCAGTTTCGTTGGGTATCCAGACTCCGGTTATTACGTTGAGCGTTCAGGCTCCGGTCATTTTCGTTGAGCATCCAGACTCCAGTTATTACGTTGTGCGTTCAGGGTCCGGTCAGTTTCGTTGAGTATCAAGACTCCGGTTATTACGTTGAGCGTTCGGGCTCCGGTCAGTTTCGTTGCGTATCCAGACTCCGATTATTACGTTGAGCGTTCAGGCTCCGGTCAGTTTCGTTGTGTATCCAGACTCCGGTTATTACGTTGAGCGATCTGGCTCCGATCAATTTCGTTGTGTATCCAGACTCCAGTTATTACGTTGATCGTGCAGGCTCCAGTCAGTTTCGTTGAGTATACAGACTCCGGTTATTACGTTGAGCGTTCAGGCTCAGGTCAGTTTCGTTGGGTATCCAAATTCCGGTTATTACGTCGAGCCTTCAGGCTCCGATCAATTTCGTTCGGTATCCATACTCCGGTTATTACGTTGAACGTTCAGGCTCTGGTCAGTTATGTTGGGTATCCAGACTCCGGTTATTACGTTGAGTGTTCAGGCTCCGATCATTTTCGTTGAGCATCCAGACTCCAGTTATTACGTTGTGCGTTCAGGCTCCGGTCAGTTTCGTTGGGTATCCAGACTCCGGTTATTACGTTGAGCGTTCAGGCTCCATTCAGTTTTGTTGGGTATCCGGACTCCGGTTATTACGTTGAGCGTTCAGGCTCTGGTCAGTTTCGTTGTGTATCTAGACTCCGGTTATTACGTTGAGCGTTCAGGCTCCGGTCAGTTTCGTTGGGTATCCAGACTCCGGTTTTTACGTTGAGCGTTCAGGCTCCGGTCAGTTTTGCTGGGTATCCAGACTCCGGTTATTACGTTGAGCGTTCAGGCTCCGGTCAGTTTCGTTGGGTATCCAGACTCCGGTTATTACGTTGAGCGAGCAGGCTTCGGTCAATTTCGTTGGGTATCTAGACTCCGGTTATTACGTTGAGCGTTCAGGCTCCGGTCAGTTTCGTTGGGTATCCAGACTCCGGTTATTACGTTGAGCGTTCAGGCTCTGGTCAGTTTCGTTGGGTATCCAGACTCCGGTTTTTACGTTGAGCGTTCAGGCTCCGGTCAGTTTTATTGGGTATCCAGACTCCGGTTATTACGTTGAGGGTTCAGGCTCCGGTCAGTTTCGTTGGGTATCCAGACTTCGGTTATTACATTGAGCGTCCAGGCTCCAGTCAGTTTCGTTGGGTATCCAGACTCCGGTTATTACGTTGATCGTTAAGGCTCCAGTCAGTTTCGTTGGGTATCCAGACTTCAGTTATTACGTTGAGCGTCCAGGCTCCAGTCAGTTTCGTTGGGTATCCAGACTCCGGTTATTACGTTAAGCGTTCAGTCTCCGGTCAGTTTCGTTAGGTGTCCAGACTCCGGTTATTATGTTAGCGTTCAGGCTCCGATCATTTTCGTTGAGCATCCAGACTCCAGTTATTACGTTGTGCGTTCAGGCTCCGGTCAGTTTCGTTGGGTATCCAGACTCCGGTTTTTACGTTGTGCGTTCTGGCTACGGTCAGTTTTGTTGGGTATCCAGACTCCGGTTATTACGTTGAGCGTTCAGGCTCCGTTCAGTTTTGTTGGGTATCCAGACTTCGGTTATTACGTTGAGCATTCAGGCCCTGGTCAGTTTCGTTGTGTATCCAAACTCCGGTTATTAGGTTGAGCGTTCAGGCTCCGGTCAGTTTCGTTGGGTATCCAGACTCCGGTTATTACATTGAGCGTTCAGGCTCCGGTCAGTTTCGTTGGGTATCCAGACTCCGGTTATTACGTTGAGCGTTCAGGCTCCAGTCAGTTTCGTTGGGTATCCAGACTCCGGTTATTACGCTAAGCGTTCAGGCTTCGGTCAGTTTCGTTGGGTATCCAGACTCCGGTTATTACATTGAGCGTTCAGGCTCCGGTCAGTTTCGTTTGGTATCCAGACTTCAGTTATTACGTTGAGCGTCCAGGCTCCGGTCAGTTTCGTTGGGTATCCAGACTCCGGTTATTACGTTGAGCGTTCAGGCTCCGGTCAGTTTCGTTGGGTGTCCAGACTCCGGTTATTACGTTGAGCGTTCAGGCTCCGATCATTTTCGTTGAGCATCCAGACTCCAGTTATTACGTTGTGCGTTCAGGCTCCGGTCAGTTTCGTTGGGTATCCAGACTCCGGTTATTACGTTGAGCGTTCAGGCTCCATTCAGTTTCGTTGGGTATCCGGACTCCGGTTATTACGTTGAGCGTTCAGGCTCTGGTCAGTTTCGTTGTGTATCTAGACTCCGGTTATTACGTTGAGCGTTCAGGCTCCGGTCAGTTTCGTTGGGTATCCAGACTCCGGTTTTTACGTTGAGCGTTCAGGCTCCGGTCAGTTTTGCTGGGTATCCAGACTCCAGTTATTACGTTGAGCGTTCATGCTCCGGTCAGTTTCGTTGGGTATCCAGACTCCGGTTATTACGTTGAGCGAGCAGGCTTTGGTCAATTTCGTTGGGTATCTAGACTCCGGTTATTACGTTGAGCGTTCAGGCTCCGGTCAGTTTCGTTGGGTATCCAGACTCCGGTTCTTACGTTGAGCGTTCAGGCTCTGGTCAGTTTCGTTGGGTATCCAGACTCCGGTTTTTACGTTGAGCGTTCAGGCTCCGGTCAGTTTTATTGGGTATCCAGACTCCGGTTATTACGTTGAGGGTTCAGGCTCCGGTCAGTTTCGTTGGGTATCCAGACTCCGGTTATTACGTTGATCGTTAAGGCTCCAGTCAGTTTCGTTGGGTATCCAGACTTCAGTTATTACGTTGAGCGTCCAGGCTCCAGTCAGTTTCGTTGGGTATCCAGACTCCGGTTATTACGTTGAGCGTTCAGACTCCGGTCAGTTTCGTTGGGTGTCCAGACTCCGGTTATTATGTTGAGCGTTCAGGATCCGATCATTTTCGTTGAGCATCCAGACTCCAGTTATTACGTTGTGCGTTCAGGCTCCGGTCAATTTCGTTGGGTATCCAGACTCCGGTTTTTACGTTGTGCGTTCTGGCTACGGTCAGTTTTGTTGGGTATCCAGACTCCGGTTATTACGTTGAGCGTTCAGGCTCCGTTCAGTTTTGTTGGGTATCCAGACTCCGGTTATTACGTTGAGCGTTCAGGCCCTGGTCAGTTTCGTTGTGTATCCAGACTCCGGTTATTACGTTGAGCGTTCAGGCTCCGGTCAGTTTCGTTGGGTATCCAGACTCCGGTTATTACATTGAGCGTTCAGGCTCCGGTCAGTTTCGTTGGGTATCCAGACTCCGGTTATTACGTTGAGCGTTCAGGCTCCGGTCAGTTTCGTTGGGTATCCAGACTCCAGTTATTACGCTAAGCGTTCAGGCTTCGGTCAGTTTCGTTGGGTATCCAGACTCCGGTTATTACATTGAGCGTTCAGGCTCCGGTCAGTTTCGTTTGGTATCCAAACTTCAGTTATTACGTTGAGCGTCCAGGCTCCGGTCAGTTTCGTTGGGTATCCAGACTCCGGTTATTACGTTGAGCGTTCAGGCTCCGGTCAGTTTCGTTGGGTGTCCAGACTCCGGTTATTACGTTGAGCGTTCAGGCTCCAGTCAGTTTCGTTGGGTATCCAGACTCCGGTTATTACGTTGAGCGATCAGGCTCCGTTCAGTTTCGTTGGGTATCCAGACTCCGGTTATTACGTTGAGCGATCAGGCTCCGTTCAGTTTCATTGGGTATCCAGACACCAGTTATTACGTTGTGCGTTCAGGCTCCGGTTAGTTTCGTTGGGTATCCAGTCTCCGGTTATTACGTTGAATGTTCAGGCTCCGGTCAGTTTCGTTGGGTGTCCAGACTCCGGTTATTACGTTGAGCGTTCAAGCTCCGATCATTTTCGTTGAGCATCCAGACTCCAGTTATTACGTTGTGCGTTCAGGCTCCGGTCAGTTTCGTTGGGTATCCAGACTCCAGTTATTACGTTGAATGTTCAGGCTCCGGTCAGTTTCGTTGGGTGTCCAGACTCAGATTATTACGTTGTGCGTTCAGGCTCCGGTCAGTTTCGTTGGGTATCCAGACTCCGGTTATTACGTTGTGCGAGCAGGCTCCGGTCAGTTTCGTTGGGTATCTAGACTCCGGTTATTACGTTGAGCGTTCAGGCTCCGGTCAGTTTCGTTGGGTATCCAGACTCCGGTTATTACGTTGAGCGTTCAGGCTCCGGTCAGTTTCGTTGAGTATCCAAATTCTGGTTTTTTCGTTGAGCGTTCAGGCTTCGGTCAGTTTTGTTGGGTATCCAAACTCCGGTTATTAAGTTAAGGGTTCAGGCTCCCGTCAGTTTCGTTGGGTATCCAGACTCCTGTTATTACATTGAGCGTTCAGGTTCGGTCAGTTTCGTTGTGTATCCAGACTCCTGTTATTACGTTGATCGTTTAGGCTCCAGTCAGTTTCGTTGGGTATCCAGACTCCGGTTATTACGTTGAGCATTCAGGCTCAGGTCAGTTTTGTTGGGTATCCAGACTCCGGTTATTACGTTGAGCGTTCAGGCTCCGGTCATTTTCGTTGAGCATCCAGACTCCAGTTATTACATTGTGCTTTCAGGGTCCGGTCAGTTTCGTTGAGTATCAAGACTCCGGTTATTAGGTTGAGCGTTCGGGCTCCGGTCAGTTTCGTTGGGTATCCAGACTCCGGTTATTATGTTGAGCGTTCAGGCTCCGGTCAGTTTTGTTGTGTATCCAGACTCCGGTTATTACGTTGAGGGTTCAGGCTCCGATCAATTTCGTTGTGTATCCAGACTCCAGTTATTACGTTGATCGTTCATGCTCCAGTCAGTTTCGTTGGGTATCCAGACTCCGGTTATTACGTTGAGCGTTCAGGCTCCGGTCAGTTTCGTTGGGTAGCCAGATTCTGGTTATTACGTCGAGCCTTCAGGCTCCGGTCAATTTCGTTGGGTATCCAGACTCCGGTTATTACGTTGAACGTTCAGGCTCCGGTCAGTTATGTTGGGTATCCAGACTCCGGTTATTACGTTGAGTGTTCAGGCTCCGATCATTTTCGTTGAGCATCCAGACTCCAGTTATTACGTTGTGCGTTCAGGCTCCGGTCAGTTTCGTTGGGTATCCAGACTCCGGTTTTTACGTTGAGCGTTCAGGCTCCGTTCAGTTTTGTTGGGTATCCAGACTCCGGTTATTACGTTGAGCGTTCAGGCCCTGGTCAGTTTCGTTGTGTATCCAGACTCCGGTTATTACGTTGAGCGTTCAGGCTCCGGTCAGTTTCGTTGGGTATCCAGACTCCGGTTATTACATTGAGCGTTCAGGCTCCGGTCAGTTTCGTTGGGTATCCAGACTCCGGTTATTACGTTGAGCGTTCAGGCTCCGGTCAGTTTCGTTGGGTATCCAGACTCCAGTTATTACGCTAAGCGTTCAGGCTTCGGTCAGTTTCGTTGGGTATCCAGACTCCGGTTATTACATTGAGCGTTCAGGCTCCGGTCAGTTTCGTTTGGTATCCAAACTTCAGTTATTACGTTGAGCGTCCAGGCTCCGGTCAGTTTCGTTGGGTATCCAGACTCCGGTTATTACGTTGAGCGTTCAGGCTCCGGTCAGTTTCGTTGGGTGTCCAGACTCCGGTTATTACGTTGAGCGTTCAGGCTCCAGTCAGTTTCGTTGGGTATCCAGACTCCGGTTATTACGTTGAGCGATCAGGCTCCGTTCAGTTTCGTTGGGTATCCAGACTCCGGTTATTACGTTGAGCGATCAGGCTCCGTTCAGTTTCATTGGGTATCCAGACACCAGTTATTACGTTGTGCGTTCAGGCTCCGGTTAGTTTCGTTGGGTATCCAGTCTCCGGTTATTACGTTGAATGTTCAGGCTCCGGTCAGTTTCGTTGGGTGTCCAGACTCCGGTTATTACGTTGAGCGTTCAAGCTCCGATCATTTTCGTTGAGCATCCAGACTCCAGTTATTACGTTGTGCGTTCAGGCTCCGGTCAGTTTCGTTGGGTATCCAGACTCCAGTTATTACGTTGAATGTTCAGGCTCCGGTCAGTTTCGTTGGGTGTCCAGACTCAGATTATTACGTTGTGCGTTCAGGCTCCGGTCAGTTTCGTTGGGTATCCAGACTCCGGTTATTACGTTGTGCGAGCAGGCTCCGGTCAGTTTCGTTGGGTATCTAGACTCCGGTTATTACGTTGAGCGTTCAGGCTCCGGTCAGTTTCGTTGGGTATCCAGACTCCGGTTATTACGTTGAGCGTTCAGGCTCCGGTCAGTTTCGTTGAGTATCCAAATTCTGGTTTTTTCGTTGAGCGTTCAGGCTTCGGTCAGTTTTGTTGGGTATCCAAACTCCGGTTATTAAGTTAAGGGTTCAGGCTCCCGTCAGTTTCGTTGGGTATCCAGACTCCTGTTATTACATTGAGCGTTCAGGTTCGGTCAGTTTCGTTGTGTATCCAGACTCCTGTTATTACGTTGATCGTTTAGGCTCCAGTCAGTTTCGTTGGGTATCCAGACTCCGGTTATTACGTTGAGCATTCAGGCTCAGGTCAGTTTTGTTGGGTATCCAGACTCCGGTTATTACGTTGAGCGTTCAGGCTCCGGTCATTTTCGTTGAGCATCCAGACTCCAGTTATTACATTGTGCTTTCAGGGTCCGGTCAGTTTCGTTGAGTATCAAGACTCCGGTTATTAGGTTGAGCGTTCGGGCTCCGGTCAGTTTCGTTGGGTATCCAGACTCCGGTTATTATGTTGAGCGTTCAGGCTCCGGTCAGTTTTGTTGTGTATCCAGACTCCGGTTATTACGTTGAGGGTTCAGGCTCCGATCAATTTCGTTGTGTATCCAGACTCCAGTTATTACGTTGATCGTTCATGCTCCAGTCAGTTTCGTTGGGTATCCAGACTCCGGTTATTACGTTGAGCGTTCAGGCTCCGGTCAGTTTCGTTGGGTAGCCAGATTCTGGTTATTACGTCGAGCCTTCAGGCTCCGGTCAATTTCGTTGGGTATCCAGACTCCGGTTATTACGTTGAACGTTCAGGCTCCGGTCAGTTATGTTGGGTATCCAGACTCCGGTTATTACGTTGAGTGTTCAGGCTCCGATCATTTTCGTTGAGCATCCAGACTCCAGTTATTACGTTGTGCGTTCAGGCTCCGGTCAGTTTCGTTGGGTATCCAGACTCCGGTTATTACGTTGAGCGTTCAGGCTCCATTCAGTTTCGTTGGGTATCCAGACTCCGGTTATTACGTTGAGCGTTCAGGCTCTGGTCAGTTTCGTTGTGTATCCAGACTCCGGTTATTACATTGAGCGTTCAGGCTCCGGTCAGTTTCGTTGGGTATCCAGACTCCGGTTTTTACGTTGAGCGTTCAGGCTCCGGTCAGTTTTGCTGGGTATCCAGACTCCGGTTATTACGTTGAGCGTTCAGGCTCCGGTCAGTTTCGTTGGGTATCCAGACTCCGGTTATTACGTTGAGGGTTCAGGCTCCGGTCAGTTTCGTTGGGTATCCAGACTCCGGTTATTACATTGAGCGTTCAGGCTCCGGTCAGTTTCGTTGGGTATCTAGACTCCGGTTATTACGTTGAGCGTTCAGGCTCCGGTCAGTTTTGTTGGGTGTCCAGACTCCGGTTATTACGTTAAGCGTTCAGGCTCTGGTCAGTTTCGTTTGGTATCAAGACTCCGGTTTTTACGTTGAGCGTTCAGGCTCCGGTCAGTTTTGTTGGGTATCCAGACTCCGGTTATTACGTTGAGGGTTCAGGCTCCGGTCAGTTTCGTTGGGTATCCAGACTCCGGTTATTACATTGAGCGTTCAGGCTCCGGTCAGTTTCGTTGGGTATCCAGACTCCGGTTATTACGTTGATCATTCAGGCTCCAGTCAGTTTCGTTGGGTGTCCAGACTTCGGTTATTACGTTGAGCGTTCAGGCTCCGGTCAGTTTCGTTGGGTATCCAGACTCCGGTTATTACGTTGAGCGTTCAGGCTCCGGTCAGTTTCGTTGGGTATCCAGACTCCGGTTATTACATTGAAGGTTCAGGCTCCGGTCAGTTTCGTTCGGTGTCCAGACTCTGGTTTTTACGTTGAGCATTCAGGCTCCGATCATTTTTGTTGAGCAACCAGACTCCAGTTATTACGTTGTGCATTCTGGCTCCGGTCAGTTTTGTTGGGTATCCAGACTCCGGTTATTACGTTGAGCGTTCAGGCTCCGTTCAGTTTTGTTGGGTATCCAGACTCCGGTTATTATTTTGAGCGTTCAGGCCCTGGTCAGTTTCGTTGTGTATCCAGACTCCGGTTATTACGTTGAGCGTTCAGGCTCCGGTCAGTTTCGTTGGGTATCCAGACTTCAGTTATTACGTTGAGCATCCAGGCTCCGGTCAGTTTCGTTGGGTATCCAAACTCCGGTTATTACGTTTAGCGTTCAGGTTCCGGTCAGTTTCGTTGGTTGTCCAGACTCCGGTTATTACGTTGAGCGTTCAGGCTCCGATCATTTTCGTTGAGCATCCAAACTCCAGTTATTACGTTGTACGTTCAGGCTCCGGTCAGTTTCGTTGGGTATCCAGACTCCGGTTATTACATTGAGCGTTCAGGCTCTGGTCAGTTTCGTTGTGTATCCAGACTCTGGTTATTACATTGAGCGTTCAGGCTCTGGTCAGTTTCGTTGGGTATCCAGACTCCGGTTTTTACGTTGAGCGTTCAGGCTCCGGTCAGTTTTGCTGGGTATCCAGACTCCGGTTATTACGTTGAGCGTTCAGGCTCCGGTCAGTTTCGTTGGGTATCCAGACTCCGGTTATTACGTTGAGCGAGCAGGCTCTGGTCAATTTCGTTGGGTATCTAGACTCCGGTTATTACGTTGAGCGTTCAGGCTCCGGTCAGTTTCGTTGGGTATCCAGACTCCGGTTATTACGTTGAGCGTTCAGGCTCTGGTCAGTTTCGTTGGGTATCAAGACTCCGGTTTTTACGTTGAGCGTTAAGGCTCCGGTCAGTTTTGTTGGGTATCCAGACTCCGGTTATTACGTTGAGGGTTCAGGCTCCGGTCAGTTTCGTTGGGTATCCAGACTCCGGTTATTACATTGAGCGTTCAGGCTCCGGTCAGTTTCGTTGGGTATCCAGACTCCGGTTATTACGTTGATCGTTCAGGCTCCAGTCAGTTTCGTTGGGTATCCAGACTCCGGTTATTACGTTGAGCGTTCAGGCTCCGTCAGTTTCGTTGGGTATCCAGACTCCGGTTATTATGTTGAGCGTTCAGGATCCGGTCAGTTTCGTTGGGTATCCAGACTCCGGTTATTACATTGAATGTTCAGGCTCCGGTCAGTTTCGTTCGGTGTCCAGACTCTGGTTTTTACGTTGAGCATTCGGGCTCCGATCATTTTCGTTGAGCAACCAGACTCCAGTTATTACGTTGTGCATTCTGGCTCCGGTCAGTTTTGTTGGTTATCCAGACTCCGGTTATTACGTTGAGCGTTCAGGCTCCGTTCAGTTTTGTTGGGTATCCAGACTCCGGTTATTACGTTGAGCGTTCAGGCCCTGGTCAGTTTCGTTGTGTATCCAGACTCCGGTTATTACGTTGAGCGTTCAGGCTCCGGTCAGTTTCGTTGGGTATCCAGACTCCGGTTATTACATTGAGCGTTCAAGTTCCGGTCAGTTTCGTTGGGTATCCAGACTCCGGTTATTATGTTTAGGGTTCAGCTCCGGTCAGTTTTGTTGGGTATCCAGACTCCGGTTATTACACTAAGCGTTCAGGCTCCGGTCAATTTCGTTGGGTATCCAGACTCCGGTTATTACGTCGAGCCTTCAGGCTCCGGTCAATTTCGTTGGGTATCCAGACTCCGGTTATTACGTTGAACGTTCAGGCTCCGGTCAGTTATGTTGGGTATCCAGACTCCGGTTATTACGTTGAGTGTTCAGGCTCCGATCATTTTCGTTGAGCATCCAGACTCCAGTTATTACGTTGTGCGTTCAGGCTCCGGTCAGTTTCGTTGGGTATCCAGACTCCGGTTATTACGTTGAGCGTTCAGGCTCCATTCAGTTTCGTTGGGTATCCAGACTCCGGTTATTACGTTGAGCGTTCAGGCTCTGGTCAGTTTCGTTGTGTATCCAGACTCCGGTTATTACATTGAGCGTTCAGGCTCCGGTCAGTTTCGTTGGGTATCCAGACTCCGGTTTTTACGTTGAGCGTTCAGGCTCCGGTCAGTTTTGCTGGGTATCCAGACTCCGGTTATTACGTTGAGCGTTCAGGCTCCGGTCAGTTTCGTTGGGTATCCAGACTCCGGTTATTACGTTGAGGGTTCAGGCTCCGGTCAGTTTCGTTGGGTATCCAGACTCCGGTTATTACATTGAGCGTTCAGGCTCCGGTCAGTTTCGTTGGGTATCTAGACTCCGGTTATTACGTTGAGCGTTCAGGCTCCGGTCAGTTTTGTTGGGGTTCCAGACTCCGGTTATTACGTTAAGCGTTCAGGCTCTGGTCAGTTTCGTTGGGTATCAAGACTCCGGTTTTTACGTTGAGCGTTAAGGCTCCGGTCAGTTTTGTTGGGTATCCAGACTCCGGTTATTACGTTGAGGGTTCAGGCTCCGGTCAGTTTCGTTGGGTATCCAGACTCCGGTTATTACATTGAGCGTTCAGGCTCCGGTCAGTTTCGTTGGGTATCCAGACTCCGGTTATTACGTTGATCGTTCAGGCTCCAGTCAGTTTCGTTGGGTATCCAGACTCCGGTTATTACGTTGAGCGTTCAGGCTCCGTCAGTTTCGTTGGGTATCCAGACTCCGGTTATTATGTTGAGCGTTCAGGATCCGGTCAGTTTCGTTGGGTATCCAGACTCCGGTTATTACATTGAATGTTCAGGCTCCGGTCAGTTTCGTTCGGTGTCCAGACTCTGGTTTTTACGTTGAGCATTCGGGCTCCGATCATTTTCGTTGAGCAACCAGACTCCAGTTATTACGTTGTGCATTCTGGCTCCGGTCAGTTTTGTTGGTTATCCAGACTCCGGTTATTACGTTGAGCGTTCAGGCTCCGTTCAGTTTTGTTGGGTATCCAGACTCCGGTTATTACGTTGAGCGTTCAGGCCCTGGTCAGTTTCGTTGTGTATCCAGACTCCGGTTATTACGTTGAGCGTTCAGGCTCTGGTCAGTTTCGTTGGGTATCCAGACTCCGGTTATTACATTGAGCGTTCAGGCTCCGGTCAGTTTCGTTGGGTATCCAGACTCCGGTTATTATGTTTAGGGTTCAGCTCCGGTCAGTTTTGTTGGGTATCCAGACTCCGGTTATTACGTTGAGCGTTCAGGCTCCGGTCAGTTTCGTTGGGTATCCAGACTCCGGTTATTACGTTGAGGGTTCAGGCTCCGGTCAGTTTCGTTGGGTATCCAGACTCCGGTTATTACATTGAGCGTTCAGGCTCCGGTCAGTTTCGTTGGGTATCTAGACTCCGGTTATTACGTTGAGCGTTCAGGCTCCGGTCAGTTTTGTTGGGTGTCCAGACTCCGGTTATTACGTTAAGCGTTCAGGCTCTGGTCAGTTTCGTTGGGTATCAAGACTCCGGTTTTTACGTTGAGCGTTAAGGCTCCGGTCAGTTTTGTTGGGTATCCAGACTCCGGTTATTACGTTGAGGGTTCAGGCTCCGGTCAGTTTCGTTGGGTATCCAGACTCCGGTTATTACATTGAGCGTTCAGGCTCCGGTCAGTTTCGTTGGGTATCCAGACTCCGGTTATTACGTTGATCGTTCAGGCTCCAGTCAGTTTCGTTGGGTATCCAGACTCCGGTTATTACGTTGAGCGTTCAGGCTCCGTCAGTTTCGTTGGGTATCCAGACTCCGGTTATTATGTTGAGCGTTCAGGATCCGGTCAGTTTCGTTGGGTATCCAGACTCCGGTTATTACATTGAATGTTCAGGCTCCGGTCAGTTTCGTTCGGTGTCCAGACTCTGGTTTTTACGTTGAGCATTCGGGCTCCGATCATTTTCGTTGAGCAACCAGACTCCAGTTATTACGTTGTGCATTCTGGCTCCGGTCAGTTTTGTTGGTTATCCAGACTCCGGTTATTACGTTGAGCGTTCAGGCTCCGTTCAGTTTTGTTGGGTATCCAGACTCCGGTTATTACGTTGAGCGTTCAGGCCCTGGTCAGTTTCGTTGTGTATCCAGACTCCGGTTATTACGTTGAGCGTTCAGGCTCTGGTCAGTTTCGTTGGGTATCCAGACTCCGGTTATTACATTGAGCGTTCAGGCTCCGGTCAGTTTCGTTGGGTATCCAGACTCCGGTTATTATGTTTAGGGTTCAGCTCCGGTCAGTTTTGTTGGGTATCCAGACTCCGGTTATTACGCTAAGCGTTCAGGCTCCGGTCAATTTCGTTGGGTATCCAGACTCCGGTTATTACGTCGAGCCTTCAGGCTCCGGTCAATTTCGTTGGGTATCCAGACTCCGGTTATTACGTTGAACGTTCAGGCTCCGGTCAGTTATGTTGGGTATCCAGACTCCGGTTATTACGTTGAGTGTTCAGGCTCCGATCATTTTCGTTGAGCATCCAGACTCCAGTTATTACGTTGTGCGTTCAGGCTCCGGTCAGTTTCGTTGGGTATCCAGACTCCGGTTATTACGTTGAGCGTTCAGGCTCCATTCAGTTTCGTTGGGTATCCAGACTCCGGTTATTACGTTGAGCGTTCAGGCTCTGGTCAGTTTCGTTGTGTATCCAGACTCCGGTTATTACATTGAGCGTTCAGGCTCCGGTCAGTTTCGTTGGGTATCCAGACTCCGGTTTTTACGTTGAGCGTTCAGGCTCCGGTCAGTTTTGCTGGGTATCCAGACTCCGGTTATTACGTTGAGCGTTCAGGCTCCGGTCAGTTTCGTTGGGTATCCAGACTCCGGTTATTACGTTGAGGGTTCAGGCTCCGGTCAGTTTCGTTGGGTATCCAGACTCCGGTTATTACATTGAGCGTTCAGGCTCCGGTCAGTTTCGTTGGGTATCTAGACTCCGGTTATTACGTTGAGCGTTCAGGCTCCGGTCAGTTTTGTTGGGTGTCCAGACTCCGGTTATTACGTTAAGCGTTCAGGCTCTGGTCAGTTTCGTTGGGTATCAAGACTCCGGTTTTTACGTTGAGCGTTCAGGCTCCGGTCAGTTTTGTTGGGTATCCAGACTCCGGTTATTACGTTGAGGGTTCAGGCTCCGGTCAGTTTCGTTGGGTATCCAGACTCCGGTTATTACATTGAGCGTTCAGGCTCCGGTCAGTTTCGTTAGGTATCCAGACTCCGGTTATTACGTTGATCATTCAGGCTCCAGTCAGTTTCGTTGGGTGTCCAGACTTCGGTTATTACGTTTAGCGTTCAGGCTCCGGTCAGTTTCGTTGGGTATCCAGACTCCGGTTATTACGTTGAGCGTTCAGGCTCCGGTCAGTTTCGTTGGGTATCCAGACTCCGGTTATTACATTGAAGGTTCAGGCTCCGGTCAGTTTCGTTCGGTGTCCAGACTCTGGTTTTTACGTTGAGCATTCAGGCTCCGATCATTTTTGTTGAGCAACCAGACTCCAGTTATTACGTTGTGCATTCTGGCTCCGGTCAGTTTTGTTGGGTATCCAGACTCCGGTTATTACGTTGAGCGTTCAGGCTCCGTTCAGTTTTGTTGGGTATCCAGACTCCGGTTATTATTTTGAGCGTTCAGGCCCTGGTCAGTTTCGTTGTGTATCCAGACTCCGGTTATTACGTTGAGCGTTCAGGCTCCGGTCAGTTTTGTTGGGTATCCAGACTTCAGTTATTACGTTGAGCATCCAGGCTCCGGTCAGTTTCGTTGGGTATCCAAACTCCGGTTATTACGTTTAGCGTTCAGGTTCCGGTCAGTTTCGTTGGTTGTCCAGACTCCGGTTATTACGTTGAGCGTTCAGGCTCCGATCATTTTCGTTGAGCATCCAAACTCCAGTTATTACGTTGTACGTTCAGGCTCCGGTCAGTTTCGTTGGGTATCCAGACTCCGGTTATTACATTGAGCGTTCAGGCTCTGGTCAGTTTCGTTGTGTATCCAGACTCTGGTTATTACATTGAGCGTTCAGGCTCTGGTCAGTTTCGTTGGGTATCCAGACTCCGGTTTTTACGTTGAGCGTTCAGGCTCCGGTCAGTTTTGCTGGGTATCCAGACTCCGGTTATTACGTTGAGCGTTCAGGCTCCGGTCAGTTTCGTTGGGTATCCAGACTCCGGTTATTACGTTGAGCGAGCAGGCTCTGGTCAATTTCGTTGGGTATCTAGACTCCGGTTATTACGTTGAGCGTTCAGGCTCCGGTCAGTTTCGTTGGGTATCCAGACTCCGGTTATTACGTTGAGCGTTCAGGCTCTGGTCAGTTTCGTTGGGTATCAAGACTCCGGTTTTTACGTTGAGCGTTAAGGCTCCGGTCAGTTTTGTTGGGTATCCAGACTCCGGTTATTACGTTGAGGGTTCAGGCTCCGGTCAGTTTCGTTGGGTATCCAGACTCCGGTTATTACATTGAGCGTTCAGGCTCCGGTCAGTTTCGTTGGGTATCCAGACTCCGGTTATTACGTTGATCATTCAGGCTCCAGTCAGTTTCGTTGGGTGTCCAGACTTCGGTTATTACGTTGAGCGTTCAGGCTCCGGTCAGTTTCGTTGGGTATCCAGACTCCGGTTATTACGTTGAGCGTTCAGGCTCCGGTCAGTTTCGTTGGGTATCCAGACTCCGGTTATTACATTGAAGGTTCAGGCTCCGGTCAGTTTCGTTCGGTGTCCAGACTCTGGTTTTTACGTTGAGCATTCAGGCTCCGATCATTTTTGTTGAGCAACCAGACTCCAGTTATTACGTTGTGCATTCTGGCTCCGGTCAGTTTTGTTGGGTATCCAGACTCCGGTTATTACGTTGAGCGTTCAGGCTCCGTTCAGTTTTGTTGGGTATCCAGACTCCGGTTATTATTTTGAGCGTTCAGGCCCTGGTCAGTTTCGTTGTGTATCCAGACTCCGGTTATTATGTTGAGCGTTCAGGCTCCGGTCAGTTTTGTTGGGTATCCAGACTTCAGTTATTACGTTGAGCATCCAGGCTCCGGTCAGTTTCGTTGGGTATCCAAACTCCGGTTATTACGTTTAGCGTTCAGGTTCCGGTCAGTTTCGTTGGTTGTCCAGACTCCGGTTATTACGTTGAGCGTTCAGGCTCCGATCATTTTCGTTGAGCATCCAAACTCCAGTTATTACGTTGTACGTTCAGGCTCCGGTCAGTTTCGTTGGGTATCCAGACTCCGGTTATTACATTGAGCGTTCAGGCTCTGGTCAGTTTCGTTGTGTATCCAGACTCTGGTTATTACATTGAGCGTTCAGGCTCTGGTCAGTTTCGTTGGGTATCCAGACTCCGGTTTTTACGTTGAGCGTTCAGGCTCCGGTCAGTTTTGCTGGGTATCCAGACTCCGGTTATTACGTTGAGCGTTCAGGCTCCGGTCAGTTTCGTTGGGTATCCAGACTCCGGTTATTACGTTGAGCGAGCAGGCTCTGGTCAATTTCGTTGGGTATCTAGACTCCGGTTATTACGTTGAGCGTTCAGGCTCCGGTCAGTTTCGTTGGGTATCCAGACTCCGGTTATTACGTTGAGCGTTCAGGCTCTGGTCAGTTTCGTTGGGTATCAAGACTCCGGTTTTTACGTTGAGCGTTAAGGCTCCGGTCAGTTTTGTTGGGTATCCAGACTCCGGTTATTACGTTGAGGGTTCAGGCTCCGGTCAGTTTCGTTGGGTATCCAGACTCCGGTTATTACATTGAGCGTTCAGGCTCCGGTCAGTTTCGTTGGGTATCCAGACTCCGGTTATTACGTTGATCGTTCAGGCTCCAGTCAGTTTCGTTGGGTATCCAGACTCCAGTTATTACGTTGAGCGTTCAGGCTCCGTCAGTTTCGTTGGGTATCCAGACTCCGGTTATTATGTTGAGCGTTCAGGATCCGGTCAGTTTCGTTGGGTATCCAGACTCCGGTTATTACATTGAA
Source organism: Lathyrus sativus (assembly GCA_963859935.3). Classification (NCBI taxonomy): domain Eukaryota; kingdom Viridiplantae; phylum Streptophyta; class Magnoliopsida; order Fabales; family Fabaceae; genus Lathyrus; species Lathyrus sativus. Next base: position 246,789,670 of record OZ012736.1, on the reverse strand, counting down.
TGTTCAGGCTCCGGTCAGTTTCGTTCGGTGTCCAGACTCTGGTTTTTACGTTGAGCATTCGGGCTCCGATCATTTTCGTTGAGCAACCAGACTCCAGTTATTACGTTGTGCATTCTGGCTCCGGTCAGTTTTGTTGGTTATCCAGACTCCGGTTATTACGTTGAGCGTTCAGGCTCCGTTCAGTTTTGTTGGGTATCCAGACTCCGGTTATTACGTTGAGCGTTCAGGCCCTGGTCAGTTTCGTTGTGTATCCAGACTCCGGTTATTACGTTGAGCGTTCAGGCTCCGGTCAGTTTCGTTGGGTATCCAGACTCCGGTTATTACATTGAGCGTTCAGGCTCCGGTCAGTTTCGTTGGGTATCCAGACTCCGGTTATTATGTTTAGGGTTCAGCTCCGGTCAGTTTTGTTGGGTATCCAGACTCCGGTTATTACGCTAAGCCTTCAGGCTCCGGTCAATTTCGTTGGGTATCCAGACTCCGGTTATTACGTTGAACGTTCAGGCTCCGGTCAGTTATGTTGGGTATCCAGACTCCGGTTATTACGTTGAGTGTTCAGGCTCCGATCATTTTCGTTGAGCATCCAAACTCCAGTTATTACGTTGTGCGTTTAGGCTCCGGTCAGTTTCGTTGGGTATCCAGACTCCGGTTATTACGTTGAGCGTTCAGGATCCATTCAGTTTCGTTGGGTATCCAGACTCCGGTTATTACGTTGAGCGTTCAGGCTCTGGTCAGTTTCGTTGTGTATCCAGACTCTGGTTATTACATTGAGCGTTCAGGCTCCGGTCAGTTTCGTTGGGTATCCAGACTCCGGTTTTTACGTTGAGCGTTCAGGCTCCGGTCAGTTTTGCTGGGTATCCAGACTCCGGTTATTACGTTGAGCATTCAGGCTCCGGTCAGTTTCGTTGGGTATCCAGACTCCGGTTATTACGTTGAGCGAGCAGGCTCTGGTCAATTTCGTTGGGTATCTAGACTCCGGTTATTACGTTGAGCGTTCAGGCTCCGGTCAGTTTCGTTGGGTATCCAGACTCCGGTTATTACGTTGAGCGTTCAGGCTCTGGTCAGTTTCGTTGGGTATCAAGACTCCGGTTTTTACGTTGAGCGTTCAGGCTCCGGTCAGTTTTGTTGGGTATCCAGACTCCGGTTATTACGTTGAGGGTTCAGGCTCCGGCCAGTTTCGTTGGGTATCCAGACTCTGGTTATTACATTGAGCGTTCAGGCTCCGGTCAGTTTCGTTGGGTATCCAGACTCCGGTTATTACGTTGATCGTTCAGGCTCCAGTCAGTTTCGTTGGGTATCCAGACTCCGGTTATTACGTTGAGCGTTCAGGCTCCGGTCAGTTTCGTTGGGTATCCAGACTCCGGTTATTAGGTTGAGCGTTCAGGCTCCGGTCAGTTTCGTTGGGTATCCAGACTCCGGTTATTACATTGAATGTTCAGGCTCCGGTCAGTTTCGTTCGGTGTCCAGACTCTGGTTTTTACGTTGAGCATTCAGGCTCCGATCATTTTCGTTGAGCAACCAGACTCCAGTTATTACGTTGTGCATTCTGGCTCCGGTCAGTTTTGTTGGGTATCCAGACTCCGGTTATTACGTTGAGCGTTCAGGCTCCGTTCAGTTTTGTTGGGCATCCAGACTCCGGTTATTACGTTGAGCGTTCAGGCTCTGGTCAATTTCGTTGGGTATCCAGACTCCGGTTATTACGTTGAACGTTTAGGCTCCGGTCAGTTATGTTGGGTATCCAGACTCCGGTTATTACGTTGAGTGTTCAGGCTCCGTTCAGTTTCGTTGGTTGTCCAGACTCCGGTTATTACGTTGAGCGTTCAGGCTCCGATCATTTTCGTTGAGCATCCAGACTCCAGTTATTACGTTGTACGTTCAGGCTCCGGTCAGTTTCGTTGGGTATCCAGACTCCGGTTATTACGTTGAGCGTTCAGGCTCCGTTCAGTTTCGTTGGGTATCCAGACACCAGTTATTACGTTGTCCGTTCAGGCTCCGGTCAGTTTCGTTGGGTATCCAGACTCCGGTTATTACGTTGAATGTTCAGGCTCCGGTCAGTTTCGTTGGGTGTCCAGACTCCGTTTATTAAGTTGAGCGTTCAGGCTCCGATCATTTTCGTTGAGCATCCAGACTCCAGTTATTACGTTGTGCGTTCAGGCTCCGGTCAGTTTCGTTGGGTATCCAGACTCCGGTTATTACGTTGAATGTTCAGGCTCCGGTCAGTTTCGTTGGGTGTCCAGACTCAAGTTATTACGTTGTGCGTTCAGGCTCCGGTCAATTTCGTTGGGTATCCAGACTCCGGTTATTACGTTGAGCGAGCAGGCTCCGGTCAGTTTCGCTGGGTATCTAGACTCCGGTTATTACGTTGAGCGTTCAGGCTCCGGTCAGTTTCGTTGGGTATCTAGACTCCGGTTATTACGTTGAGCGTTCTGGCTCCGGTCAGTTTCATTGGGTATCCAAACTCTGGTTTTTTCGTTGAGCGTTCAGGCTCTGGTGAGTTTTGTTGGGTATCCAGACTCCGGTTATTAAGTTAAGGGTTCAGGCTCCGGTCAGTTTTGTTGGGTATCCAGACTCCGGTTATTACATTGAGCGTTCAGGTTCCGGTCAGTTTCGTTGTGTATCCAGACTCCTGTTATTACGTTGATCATTCAGGCTCCAGTCAGTTTCGTTGGGTATCCAGACTCCGGTTATTACGTTGAGCGTTCAGGCTCAGGTCAGTTTCGTTGGGTATCCAGACTCCGGTTATTACGTTGAGCGTTCCGGCTCCGGTCATTTTCGTTGAGCATCCAGACTCCGGTTATTACGTTGAGCGTTCAGGCTCCGGTCAGTTTCGTTGGGTATCCAGACTCCGGTTATTATGTTTAGCGTTCAGCTCCGGTCAGTTTCGTTGGGTATCCAGACTCTGGTTATTACGCTAAGCATTCAGGCTCCGGTCAGTTTCGTTGGGTATCCAGACTCCGGTTATTACATTGAGCGTTCGGGCTCCGGTCAGTTTCGTTTGGTATCTAGACTTCAGTTATTAAGTTGAGCGTCCAGGCTCTGGTCAGTTTCGTTGGGTATCCAGACTCCGGTTATTACGTTGAGCGTTCAGGCTCCGGTCAGTTTCGTTGGGTATCCAGACTCCGGTTATTACGTTGAGCGTTCAGGCTCCGGTCAGTTTCGTTGGGTATCCAGACTCCGGTTATTACATTGAATGTTCAGGCTCCGGTCAGTTTCGTTGGGTGTCCAGACTCTGGTTTTTACGTTGAGCATTCAGGCTCCGATCATTTTCGTTGAGCAACCAGACTCCAGTTATTACGTTGTGCGTTCTGGCTCCGGTCAGTTTTGTTGGGTATCTAGACTCCGGTTATTACGTTGAGCGTTCAGGCTCCGTTCAGTTTTGTTGGGTATCCAGACTCCGGTTATTACTTTGAGCGTTTAGGCCCTGGTCAGTTTCGTTGTGTATCCAGACTCCGGTCATTACGTTGAACGTTCAGGCTCCGGTCAGTTTCGTTGGGTATCCAGACTCCGGTTTTTACATTGAGCGTTCAGGCTCCGGTCAGTTTCGTTGGGTATCCAGACTCCGGTTATTATGTTGAGCGTTCAGGCTCCGGTCAGTTTCGTTGGGTATCCAGACTCCGGTTATTACGCTAAGCGTTCAAGCTCCGGTCAGTTTCGTTGGGTATCCAGACTCCGGTTATTACATTGAGCGTTCAGGCTCCGGTCAGTTTCGTTTGGTATCCAGACTTCAGTTATTACGTTGAGCATCCAGGCTCCGGTCAGTTTCGTTGGGTATCCAGACTCCGGTTATTACGTTGAGCGTTCAGGCTCCGGTCAGTTTCGTTGGGTGTCCTGACTCCGGTTATTACGTTGAGCGTTCAGGCTCCGATCATTTTCGTTGAGCATCCAGACTCCGGTTATTACGTTGAGCGTTCAGGCTCAGGTCAGTTTCGTTGGGTATCCAGACTCCGGTTATTACGTTGAGCGTTCAGGCTCCGGTCATTTTCGTTGAGCATCCAGACTCCAATTATTACGTTGTGCGTTCAGGGTCCGGTCAGTTTCGTTGGGTATCCAGATTCCGGTTATTACGTCGATCCTTCAGGCTCCGGTCAATTTCGTTGGGTATCCAGACTCCGGTTATTACGTTGAACGTTCAGGCTCCGGTCAGTTATGTTGGGTATCCAGACTCCGGTTATTACGTTGAGTGTTCAGGCTCCGATCATTTTCGTTGAGCATCCAGACTCCAGTTATTACGCTAAGCGTTCAGGCTCCGGTCAGTTTCGTTGGGTATCCAGACTCCGGTTATTACGTTGAGCGTTCAGGCTCCATTCAGTTTCGTTGGGTATCCAGACTCCGGTTATTACTTTGAGCGTTCAGGCTCTGGTCAGTTTCGTTGTGTATCCAGACTCCGGTTATTACATTGAGCGTTCAGGCTCCGGTCAGTTTCGTTGGGTATCCAGACTCCGGTTTTTACGTTGAGCATTCAGGCTCCGGTCAGTTTGGCTGGGTATCCAGACTCCGGTTATTACGTTGTGCGTTCAGGCTCCGGTCAGTTTCGTTGGGTATCCAGACTCCGGTTATTACGTTAAGCGTTCAGGCTCCGTTCAGTTTCGTTGGGTATCCAGACACCAGTTATTACGTTGTGCGTTCAGGCTCCGGTCAGTTTCGTTGGGTATCCAGTCTCCGGTTATTACGTTGAATGTTCAGGCTCCGGTCAGTTTCGTTGGGTGTCCAGACTCCGGTTATTACGTTGAGCGTTCAGGCTCCGGTCAGTTTTGTTGGGTATCCAGACTCCAGTTATTACGTTGTGCGTTCAGGCTCCGGTCAGTTTCGTTGGGTATCCAGTCTCCGATTATTACGTTGAATGTTCAGGCTCCGGTCAGTTTCGTTGGGTATCCAGACTCCGGTTATTACGTTGATCGTTCAGGCTCCGGTCAGTTTCGTTGGGTATCCAGACTCCGGTTATTACGTTGAGCGTTCAGGCTCCGGTCAGTTTCGTTGGGTATCTAGACTCCGGTTATTACGTTGAGCGTTTAGGCTCCGGTCAGTTTCGTTGGGTATCCAGACTCCGGTTATTACGTTGAGCGTTCAGGCTCCGGTCAGTTTCGTTGGGTATCCAAACTCTAGTTTTTTCGTTGAACGTTCAGGCTTCGGTCAGTTTTGTTGGGTATCCAGACTCCGGTTATTAAGTTAAGGGTTCAGGCTCCGGTCAGTTTCGTTGGGTATCCAGACTCCGGTTATTACATTGAGCGTTCAGGTTCCGGTCAGTTTCGTTGTGTATCCAGACTCCTGTTATTACGTTGATCGTTCAGGCTCCAGTCAGTTTCATTGGGTATCCAGACTCCGGTTATTACGTTGAGCGTTCAGGCTCAGGTCAGTTTCGTTGGGTATCCAGACTCCGGTTATTACGTTGAGTGTTCAGGCTCCGGTCATTTTCGTTGAGCATCCAGACTCCAGTTATTACGTTGTGCCTTCAGGGTCCGGTCAGTTTCGTTGAGTATCAAGACTCCGGTTATTACGTTGAGCGTTCAGGTTCCGGTCAATTTCGTTGGGTATCCAGACTCCGGTTATTACATTGAGCGTTCAGGCTCCGGTCAGTTTCGTTTGGTATCCAGACTTCAGTTGTTTCGTTGGGTGTCCAGACTCCGGTCAGTTTCGTTGGGTATCCAGACTCCGGTTATTACGTTGAGCGTTCAGGCTCTGGTCAGTTTCGTTGGGTGTCCAGACTCCGGTTATTACGTTGAGCGTTCAGGCTCCGATCATTTTCGTTGAGCATTCAGACTCCAGTTATTACGTTGTGCATTCAGGCTCCGGTCAGTTTCGTTGGGTATCCAGACTCCGGTTATTACGTTGAGCGTTCAGGCTCCATTCAGTTTCGTTGGGTATCCCGACACCAGTTATTACGTTGTCCGTCCAGGCTCCGGTCAGTTTCGTTGGGTATCCAGACTCCGGTTATTACGTTGAATGTTCAGGCTCCGGTCAGTTTCGTTGGTTGTCCAGACTCCGGTTATTACGTTGAACGTTCAGGCTCCGATCATTTTCGTTGAGCATCCAGACTCCAGTTATTACGTTGTGCGTTCAGGCTCTGGTCAGTTTCGTTGGGTATCCAAACTCCGGTTATTACGTTGAATGTTCAGGCTCCGGTCAGTTTTGTTGGGTGTCCAGACTCAGGTTATTACATTGTGCGTTCAGGCTCCGGTCAGTTTCGTTGGGTATCCAGACTCCGGTTATTACGTTGATCGTTCAGGCTCCAGTTAGTTTCGTTTGGTATCCAGACTCCGGTTATTACGTTGATCGTTCAGGCTCCGGTCAGTTTCGTTGGGTATCCAGACTCCGGTTATTACGTTGAGCGTTCAGGCTCCGGTCAGTTTCGTTGGGTATCCAGACGCCGGTTATTACGTTGTGCGTTAAGGCTCCAGTCAGTTTCGTTGGGTGTCCAGACTCCGGTTATTACGTTGAGCGTTCAGGCTCCGGTCAGTTTCGTTGGGTATCCAGACTCCGGTTATTACGTTGAACGTTCAGGCTCCGGTCAGTTTCGTTGGGTATCCAGACTCCGGTTATTACATTGAATGTTCATGCTCCAGTCAGTTTCGTTGGGTGTCCAGACTCTGGTTTTTACGTTGAGCATTCAGGCTCCGATCATTTTCGTTGAGCAACCAGACTCCAGTTATTACGTTGTGCGTTCTGGCTCCGGTCAGTTTTGTTGGGTATCCAGACTCCGGTTATTACGTTGAGCGTTCAGGCTCCGTTCAGTTTTGTTGGGTATCCAGACTTCGGTTATTATGTTGAGCGTTCAGGCCCTGGTCAGTTTCGTGATGTATCCAGACTCCGATTATTACGTTGAGCGTTCAGGCTCCGGTCAGTTTCGTTGGGTATCCAGACTCCGGTTATTACATTGAGCGTTCAGGCTCCGGTCAGTTTCGTTGGGTATCCAGACTCCGGTTATTATATTTAGCGTTCAGGTCCGGTCAGTTTCGTTGGGTATCCAGACTCCGGTTATTACGCTAAGCGTTCAGGCTCCGGTCAGTTTCGTTGGGTATCCAGACTTCGGTTATTACATTGAGCGTTCAGGCTCTAGTCAGTTTCGTTTGGTATCCAGACTTCAGTTATTACGTCGAGCGTCCAGGCTCTGGTCAGTTTCGTTGGGTATCCAGACTCCGGTTATTACGTTGAGCGTTCAGGCTCCGGTCAGTTTCGTTGGGTGTCCAGACTCCGGTTATTACGTTGAGCGTTCAGGCTCCGATCATTTTCGTTGAGCATCCAGACTCCAGTTATTACGTTGTGCGTTCAGGCTCCGGTCAGTTTCGTTGGGTATCCAGACTCCGGTTATTACGTTGAGCGTTCAGGCTCTGTTCAGTTTCGTTGGGTATCCAGACACCAGTTATTACGTTGTCCGTTCAGGCTCCGGTCAGTTTCGTTGGGTATCCAGACTCCGGTTATTACGTTGAATGTTCAGGCTCCGGTCAGTTTCGTTGGGTGTCCAGACTCCGGTTATTACGTTGAGCGTTCAGGCTCCGATCATTTTCGTTGAGCATCCAGACTCTAGTTATTACGTTGTGCGTTCAGGCTCCGGTCAGTTTCGTTGGGTATCCAGACTCCGGTTATTACGTTGAATGTTCAGGCTCCGGTCAGATTCGTTGGGTGTCCAGACTCAGGTTATTACGTTGTGCGTTCAGGCTCCGGTCAGTTTCGTTGGGTATCCAGACTCCGGTTATTACGTTGAGCGAGCAGGCTCCGGTCAGTTTCGTTGGGTATCTAGACTCCGGTTATTACGTTGAACGTTCAGGCTCCGGTCAGTTTCGTTGGGTATCCAGACTCCGGTTATTACATTGAGCGTTCAGGCTCCAGTCAGTTTCATTGGGTATCCAAACTCTAGTTTTTTCGTTGAGCGTTCAGGCTCCGGTCAGTTTTGTTGGGTATCCAGACTCCGGTTATTAAGTTAAGGGTTCAGGCTCCGGTCAGTTTTGTTGGGTATCCAGACTCCGGTTATTACATTGAGCGTTAAGGTTCCGGTCAGTTTCGTTGTGTATCCAGACTCCTGTTATTACGTTGATCGTTCAAGCTCCAGTCAGTTTCGTTGGGTATCCAGACTCCGGTTATTACGTTGAGCGTTCAGGCTCAGGTCAGTTTCGTTGGGTATCCAGACTCCGGTTATTACGTTGAGCGTTCAGGCTCCGGTCATTTTCGTTGAGCATCCAGACTCCGGTTATTACGTTGAGCGTTTAGGCTCCGGTCAGTTTCGTTGGGTATCCAGACTCCGGTTATTACATTGAGCGTTCAGGCTCCGGTCAGTTTCGTTGGGTATCCAGACTCCGGTTATTACGTTGAGCGTTCAGGCTCCGGTCAGTTTCGTTGTGTATCCAGACTCCGGTTATTACGTTGAGCGATCAGGCTCCGATCAATTTCGTTGTGTATCCAGACTCAAGTTATTACGTTGATCGTTCAAGCTCCAGTCAGTTTCGTTGAGTATCCAGACTCTGGTTATTACGTTGAGCGTTTAGGCTCTGGTCAGTTTCGTTGGGTATCCAGATTCCGGTTATTACGTCGAGCCTTCAATCTCCGGTTAATTTCCTTGGGAATCCAGACTCCGGTTATTACGTTGAACGTTCAGGCTCCAGTCAGTTATGTTGGGTATCCAGACTCCGGTTATTACGTTGAGTGTTCAGGCTCCGATCATTTTCGTTGAGCATCCAGACTCCAGTTATTACGTTGTGCGTTCAGGCTCCGGTCAGTTTCGTTGGGTATCCAGACTCCGGTAATTACGTTGAGCGTTCAGGCTCCATTCAGTTTCGTTGGGTATCCAGACTCCGGTATTACGTTGAGCGTTCAGGCTCCGGTCAGTTTCGTTGGGTATCCAGACTCCAGTTATTACGTTGTGCGTTCAGGCTCTGGTCAGTTTCGTTGGGTATCCAGACTCCGGTTATTACGTTGAACGTTCAGGCTCCGGTCAGTTATGTTGGGTATCCAGACTCCGGTTATTACGTTGAGTGTTCAGGCTCCGATCATTTTCGTTGAGCATCCAGACTCCAGTTATTACGTTGTGCGTTCAGGCTCCGGTCAGTTTCGTTGGGTATCCAGACTCCGGTTATTACGTTGAGCATTCAGGCTCTATTCAGTTTCGTTGGGTATCCAGACTCCGGTTATTACGTTGAGCGTTCAGGCTCTATTCAGTTTCGTTGGGTATCCAGACTCCGGTTATTACGTTGAATGTTCAGGCTCCGGTCAGTTTCGTTGGGTGTCCAGACTCCGGTTATTACGTTGAGCGTTCAGGCTCCGATCATTTTCGTTGAGCATCCAGACTCCAGTTATTACGTTGTGCGTTCAGGCTCCGGTCAATTTCGTTGGGTATCCAGACTTCGGTTATTACGTTGAGCGTTCAGGCTCCGGTCAGTTTCGTTGGGTGTCCAAACTCCGGTTATTACGTTGAGCGTTGAGGCTCCGATCATTTTCGTTGAGCATCCAGACTCCAGTTATTACATTGTGCGTTCAGGCTGCAGTCAGTTTCGTTGGGTATCCAGACTCCGGTTATTACGTTGAGCGTTCAGGCTCCGTTCAGTTTCGTTGGGTATCCAGACACCAGTTATTACGTTGTCCGTTCAGGCTCCGGTCAGTTTCGTTGGGTATCCAGACTCCGGTTATTACGTTGAATGTTGAGGCTCCGGTCAGTTTCGTTGGGTGTCCAGACTCCGGTTATTACGTTGAGCGTTCAGGCTCTGATCATTTTCGTTGAGCATCTAGACTCCAGTTATTACATTGTGCGTTCAGGCTCCGGTCAGTTTCGTTGGGTATCCAGACTCCGGTTATTACGTTGAATGTTCAGGCTCCGGTCAGTTTCGTTGGGTGTCCAGACTCAGGTTATTACGTTGTGCGTTCAGGTTCCGGTCAGTTTCGTTGGGTATCCAGACTCCGGTTATTACGTTGAGCGAGCAGGATCCGGTCAGTTTCGTTGGGTATCTAGACTCCGGTTATTATGTTGAGCGTTCAGGCTCCGGTCAGTTTCGTTGGGTATCCAGACTCCGGTTATTACGTTGAGCATTCAGGCTCCGGTCAGTTTCATTGGGTATCCAAACTCTGGTTTTTTCGTTGAGCGTTCAGGCTCCGATCAGTTTTGTTGGGTATCCAGACTCCGGTTATTAAGTTAAGGGTTCAGGCTCCGATCAGTTTTGTTGGGTATCCAGACTCCGGTTATTACATTGAGCGTTCAGGTTCCGGTCAGTTTCGTTGTGTATCCAGACTCCTGTTATTACGTTGATCGTTCAGGCTCCAGTCAGTTTCGTTGGGTATCCAGACTCCGGTTATTACGTTGAGCGTTCAGGCTCAGGTCAGTTTCGTTGGGTATCCAGACTCCGGTTATTACGTTGAGCGTTCAGGCTCCGGTCATTTTCGTTGAGCATCCAGACTCCGGTTATTACGTTGAGCGTTCAGGCTCCGGTCAGTTTCGTTGGGTATCCAGACTCCGGTTACTACATTGAGCGTTCAGGCTCCGGTCAGTTTCGTTGGGTATCCAGACTCCGGTTATTACGTTGAGCGTTCAGGCTCCGGTCAGTTTCGTTGTGTATCCAGACTCCGGTTATTACGTTGAGCGATCAGGCTCCGATCAATTTCGTTGTGTATCCAGACTCCAGTTATTACGTTGATCGTTCAGGGTCCAATCAGTTTCGTTGAGTATCCAGACTCTGGTTATTACGTTGAGCGTTCAGGCTCCGGTCAGTTTCGTTGGGTATCCAGATTCCGATTATTACGTCGAGCCTTCAGGCTCCGGTCAATTTCGTTGGGTATCTAGACTCCGGTTATTACGTTGAACGTTCAGGCTCCGGTCAGTTATGTTGGGTATCCAGACTCCGGTTATTACGTTGAGTGTTCAGGCTCCGATCATTTTCGTTGAGCATCCAGACTCCAGTTATTACGTTGTGCGTTCAGGCTCCGGTCAGTTTCGTTGGGTATCCAGACTCCGGTTATTACGTTGAGCGTTCAGGCTCCATTCAGTTTCGTTGGGTATCCAGACTCCGGTTATTACGTTGAGCGTTCAGGCTCTGGTCAGTTTCGTTGTGTATCCAGACTCCGGTTATTACATTGAGCGTTCAGGCTCCGGTCAGTTTCGTTGGGTATCCAGCCTCCGGTTTTTACGTTGAGCGTTCAAGCTCCGGTCAGTTTTGCTGGGTATCCATACTCCGGTTATTACGTTGAGCGTTCAGGCTCCGGTCAGTTTTGTTGGGTATCCAGACTCCGGTTATTACGTTGAGCGAGTAGGCTCCGATCAGTTTCGTTTGGTATCTAGACTCCGGTTATTACGTTGAGCGTTCAGGCTCCATTCAGTTTCGTTGGGTATCCAGACTCCGGTTATTACGTTGAATGTTCAGGCTCCGGTCAGTTTCGTTGGGTGTCCAGACTCAGGTTATTACGTTGTGCGTTCAGGCTCCGATCAGTTTCGTTGGGTATCCAGACTCCGGTTATTACGTTGAGCGAGCAGGATCCGGTCAGTTTCGTTGGGTATCTAGACTCCGGTTATTACATTCAGCGTTCAGGCTCCGGTCAGTTTCGTTGGGTATCCAGACTCCGGTTATTACGTTGAGCATTCAGACTCCAGTTATTACGTTGTGCGTTCAGGCTCCGGTCAGTTTCGTTGGGTATCCAGACTCTGGTTATTACGTTGAGCGTTCAGGCTCCGTTCAGTTTCGTTGGGTATCCAGACACCAGTTATTACGTTGTCCGTTCAGGCTCCGGTCAGTTTCGTTGGGTATCTAGACTCCGGTTATTACGTTGAGCGTTCAGGCTCCGGTCAGTTTCGTTGGGTATCCAGACTCCGGTTATTACGTTGAGCATTCAGGCTCCGGTCAGTTTCATTGGGTATCCAAACTCTGGTTTTTTCGTTGAGCGTTCAGGCTCCGGTCAGTTTTGTTGGGTATCCAGACTCCGGTTATTAAGTTAAGGGTTCAGGCTCCGGTCAGTTTTGTTGGGTATCCAGACTCCGGTTATTACATTGAGCGTTCAGGTTCCGGTCAGTTTCGTTGTGTATCCAGACTCCTGTTATTACGTTGATCATTCAGGCTCCAGTCAGTTTCGTTGGGTATCCAGACTCCGGTTATTACGTTGAGCATTCAGGCTCAGGTCAGTTTCGTTGGGTATCCAGACTCCGGTTATTACGTTGAGCGTTCAGGCTCCGGTCATTTTCGTTGAGCATCCAGACTCCGGTTATTACGTTGAGCGTTCAGGCTCCGGTCAGTTTCGTTGGGTATCCAGACTCCGGTTATTACATTGAGCGTTCAGGCTCCGGTCAGTTTCGTTGGGTATCCAGACTCCGGTTATTACGTTGAGCGTTCAGGCTCCGGTCAGTTTCGTTGTGTATCCAGACTCCGGTTATTACGTTGAGCGATCAGGCTCCGATCAATTTCGTTGTGTATCTAGACTCCAGTTATTACGTTGATCGTTCAGGCTCCAGTCAGTTTCGTTGAGTATCCAGACTCTGGTTATTACGTTGAGCGTTCAGGCTCTGGTCAGTTTCGTTGGGTATCCAGAATCCGGTTATTACGTTGAGCCTTCAGGCTCCGGTTAATTTCCTTGGGAATCCAGACTCCGGTTATTACGTTGAATGTTCAGGCTCTGGTCAGTTATGTTGGGTATCCAGACTCCGGTTATTACGTTGAGTGTTCAGGCTCCGATCATTTTCGTTGAGCATCCAGACTCCAGTTATTACGTTGTGCGTTCAGGCTCCGGTCAGTTTCGTTGGGTATCCAGACTCCGGTTATTACGTTGAGCGTTCAGGCTCCATTCAGTTTCGTTGGGTATCCAGACTCCGGTTATTACGTTGAATGTTCAGGCTCCGGTCAGTTTCGTTGGGTATCCAGACTCCAGTTATTACGTTGTGCGTTCAGGCTCCGGTCAGTTTCGTTGGGTGTCCAGACTCCGGTTATTACGTTGAACGTTCAGGCTCCGGTCAGTTATGTTGGGTATCCAGACTCCGGTTATTACGTTGAGTGTTCAGGCTCCGATCATTTTCGTTGAGCATCCAGACTCCAGTTATTACGTTGTGCGTTCAGGCTCCGGTCAGTTTCGTTGGGTATCCAGACTCCGGTTATTACGTTGAGCGTTCAGGCTCCATTCAGTTTCGTTGGGTATCCAGACTACGGTTATTACGTTGAATGTTCAGGCTCCGGTCAGTTTCGTTGGATGTCCAGACTCCGGTTATTACGTTGAGCGTTCAGGCTCCGATCATTTTCGTTGAGCATCCAGACTCCAGTTATTACGCTGTGCGTTCAGGCTCCGGTCAATTTCGTTGGGTATCCAGACTCCGGTTATTACGTTGAGCGTTCAGGCTCCGGTCAGTTTCGTTGGGTGTCCAAACTCCGGTTATTACGTTGAGCGTTGAGGCTCCGATCATTTTCGTTGAGCATTCAGACTCCAGTTATTACGTTGTGCGTTCAGGCTCCGGTCAGTTTCGTTGGGTATCCAGACTCTGGTTATTACGTTGAGCGTTCAGGCTCCGTTCAGTTTCGTTGGGTATCCAGACACCAGTTATTACGTTGTCCGTTCAGGCTCCGGTCAGTTTCGTTGGGTATCCAGACTCCGGTTATTACGTTGAATGTTCAGGCTCCGGTCAGTTTCGTTGGGTGTCCAGACTCCGGTTATTACGTTGAGCGTTCAGGCTCCGATCATTTTCGTTGAGCATCTAGACTCCAGTTATTACATTGTGCGTTCAGGCTCCGGTCAGTTTCGTTGGGTATCCAGACTCCGGTTATTACGTTGAATGTTCAGGCTCCGGTCAGTTTCGTTGGGTGTCCAGACTCAGGTTATTACGTTGTGCGTTCAGGCTCCGATCAGTTTCGTTGGGTATCCAGACTCCGGTTATTACGTTGAGCGAGCAGGATCCGGTCAGTTTCGTTGGGTATCTAGACTCCGGTTATTACATTCAGCGTTCAGGCTCCGGTCAGTTTCGTTGGGTATCCAGACTCCGGTTATTACGTTGAGCATTCAGACTCCAGTTATTACGTTGTGCGTTCAGGCTCCGGTCAGTTTCGTTGGGTATCCAGACTCTGGTTATTACGTTGAGCGTTCAGGCTCCGTTCAGTTTCGTTGGGTATCCAGACACCAGTTATTACGTTGTCCGTTCAGGCTCCGGTCAGTTTCGTTGGGTATCTAGACTCCGGTTATTACGTTGAGCGTTCAGGCTCCGGTCAGTTTCGTTGGGTATCCAGACTCCGGTTATTACGTTGAGCATTCAGGCTCCGGTCAGTTTCATTGGGTATCCAAACTCTGGTTTTTTCGTTGAGCGTTCAGGCTCCGGTCAGTTTTGTTGGGTATCCAGACTCCGGTTATTAAGTTAAGGGTTCAGGCTCCGGTCAGTTTTGTTGGGTATCCAGACTCCGGTTATTACATTGAGCGTTCAGGTTCCGGTCAGTTTCGTTGTGTATCCAGACTCCTGTTATTACGTTGATCATTCAGGCTCCAGTCAGTTTCGTTGGGTATCCAGACTCCGGTTATTACGTTGAGCATTCAGGCTCAGGTCAGTTTCGTTGGGTATCCAGACTCCGGTTATTACGTTGAGCGTTCAGGCTCCGGTCATTTTCGTTGAGCATCCAGACTCCGGTTATTACGTTGAGCGTTCAGGCTCCGGTCAGTTTCGTTGGGTATCCAGACTCCGGTTATTACATTGAGCGTTCAGGCTCCGGTCAGTTTCGTTGGGTATCCAGACTCCGGTTATTACGTTGAGCGTTCAGGCTCCGGTCAGTTTCGTTGTGTATCCAGACTCCGGTTATTACGTTGAGCGATCAGGCTCCGATCAATTTCGTTGTGTATCTAGACTCCAGTTATTACGTTGATCGTTCAGGCTCCAGTCAGTTTCGTTGAGTATCCAGACTCTGGTTATTACGTTGAGCGTTCAGGCTCTGGTCAGTTTCGTTGGGTATCCAGAATCCGGTTATTACGTTGAGCCTTCAGGCTCCGGTTAATTTCCTTGGGAATCCAGACTCCGGTTATTACGTTGAATGTTCAGGCTCTGGTCAGTTATGTTGGGTATCCAGACTCCGGTTATTACGTTGAGTGTTCAGGCTCCGATCATTTTCGTTGAGCATCCAGACTCCAGTTATTACGTTGTGCGTTCAGGCTCCGGTCAGTTTCGTTGGGTATCCAGACTCCGGTTATTACGTTGAGCGTTCAGGCTCCATTCAGTTTCGTTGGGTATCCAGACTCCGGTTATTACGTTGAATGTTCAGGCTCCGGTCAGTTTCGTTGGGTATCCAGACTCCAGTTATTACGTTGTGCGTTCAGGCTCCGGTCAGTTTCGTTGGGTGTCCAGACTCCGGTTATTACGTTGAACGTTCAGGCTCCGGTCAGTTATGTTGGGTATCCAGACTCCGGTTATTACGTTGAGTGTTCAGGCTCCGATCATTTTCGTTGAGCATCCAGACTCCAGTTATTACGTTGTGCGTTCAGGCTCCGGTCAGTTTCGTTGGGTATCCAGACTCCGGTTATTACGTTGAGCATTCAGGCTCCATTCAGTTTCGTTGGGTATCCAGACTCCGGTTATTACGTTGAATGTTCAGGCTCCGGTCAGTTTCGTTGGGTGTCCAGACTCCGGTTATTACGTTGAGCGTTCAGGCTCCGATCATTTTCGTTGAGCATCCAGACTCCAGTTATTACGCTGTGCGTTCAGGCTCCGGTCAATTTTGTTGGGTATTCAGACTCCGGGTATTACGTTGAGCGTTCAGGCTCCGGTCAGTTTCGTTGGGTGTCCAAACTCCGGTTATTACGTTGAGCGTTGAGGCTCCGATCATTTTCGTTGAGCATTCAGACTCCAGTTATTACGTTGTGCGTTCAGGCTCCGGTCAGTTTCGTTGGGTATCCAGACTCCGGTTATTACGTTGAGCGTTCAGGCTCCGTTCAGTTTCGTTGGGTATCCAGACACCAGTTATTACGTTGTCCGTTCAGGCTCCGGTCAGTTTCAATGGGTATCCAGACTCCGGTTATTACGTTGAATGTTCAGGCTCCGGTCAGTTTCGTTGGGTGTCCAGACTCCGGTTATTACGTTGAGCGTTCAGGCTCCGATCATTTTCGTTGAGCATCCAGACTCTAGTTATTACGTTGTGCGTTCAGGCTCCGGTCAGTTTCGTTGGGTATCCAGACTCCGGTTATTACGTTGAATGTTCAGGCTCCGGTCAGTTTCGTTGGGTGTCCAGACTCAGGTTATTACGTTGTGCGTTCAGGCTCCGGTCAGTTTCGTTGGGTATTCAAACTCCGGTTATTACGTTGAGCGAGCAGGATCCGGTCAGTTTCGTTGGGTATCTAGACTCCGGTTATTACATTCAGCGTTCAGGCTCCGGTCAGTTTCGTTGGGTATCCAGACTCCGGTTATTACGTTGAGCATTCAGGCTCCAGTCAGTTTCATTGGGTATCCAAACTCTGGTTTTTTCGTTGAGCGTTCAGGCTCCGGTCAGTTTTGTTGGGTATCCAGACTCCGATTATAAAGTTAAGGGTTCAGGCTCCGGTCAGTTTTGTTGGGTATCCAGACTCCGGTTATTACATTGAGCGTTCAGGTTCCGGTCAGTTTCGTTGTGTATCCAGACTCCTGTTATTACGTTGATCGTTCAGGCTCCAGTCAGTTTCGTTGGGTATCCAGACTCCGGTTATTACGTTGAGCGTTCAGGCTCAGGTCAGTTTCGTTGGGTATCCAGACTCCGGTTATTACGTTAAGCGTTCAGGCTCTGGTCATTTTCGTTGAGCATCCAAACTCCGGTTATTACATTGAGCGTTCAGGCTCCGGTCAGTTTCGTTGGGTATCCAGACTCCGGTTATTACATTGAGCGTTCAGGCTCCGGTCAGTTTCGTTGGGTATCCAGACTCCGGTTATTACGTTGAGCGTTCAAGCTCCGGTCAGTTTCGTTGTGTATCCAGACTCCGGTTATTACGTTGAGCGATCAGGCTCCGATCAATTTCGTTGTGTATCCAGACTCCAGTTATTACGTTGATCGTTCAGGGTCCAGTCAGTTTCGTTGAGTATCCAGACTCTGGTTATTACGTTGAGCGTTCAGGCTCCGGTCAGTTTCGTTGGGTATCCAGATTCCGGTTATTACGTCGAGCCTTCAGGCTCCGGTCAATTTCGTTGGGTATCCAGACTCCGGTTATTACGTTGAACGTTCAGGCTCCGGTCAGTTATGTTGGGTATCCAGACTCCGGTTATTACGTTGAGTGTTCAGGCTCCGATCATTTTCGTTGAGCATCCAGACTCCAGTTATTACGTTGTGCGTTCAGGCTCCGGTCAGTTTCGTTGGGTATCCAGACTCCGGTTATTACGTTGAGCGTTCAGGCTCCATTCAGTTTCGTTGGGTATCCAGACTCCGGTTATTACGTTGAGCGTTCAGGCTCTGGTCAGTTTCGTTGTGTATCCAGACTCCGGTTATTACATTGAGCGTTCAGGCTCCGGTCAGTTTCGTTGGGTATCCAGCCTCCGGTTTTTACGTTGAGCGTTCAAGCTCCGGTCAGTTTTGCTGGGTATCCATACTCCGGTTATTACGTTGAGCGTTCAGGCTCCGGTCAGTTTTGTTGGGTATCCAGACTCCGGTTATTACGTTGAGCGAGTAGGCTCCGATCAGTTTCGTTTGGTATCTAGACTCCGGTTATTACGTTGAGCGTTCAGGCTCCATTCAGTTTCGTTGGGTATCCAGACTCCGGTTATTACGTTGTGCGTTCAGGCTCCGGTCAGTTTCGTTGGGTATCCAGACTCCGGTTATTACGTTGAGCGTTCAGGCTCCATTCAGTTTCGTTGGGTATCCAGACTACGGTTATTACGTTGAATGTTCAGGCTCCGGTCAGTTTCGTTGGATGTCCAGACTCCGGTTATTACGTTGAGCGTTCAGGCTTCGATCATTTTCGTTGAGCATCCAGACTCCAGTTATTACGCTGTGCGTTCAGGCTCCGGTCAATTTCGTTGGGTATCCAGACTCCGGTTATTACGTTGAGCGTTCAGGCTCCGGTCAGTTTCGTTGGGTGTCCAAACTCCGGTTATTACGTTGAGCGTTGAGGCTCCGATCATTTTCGTTGAGCATTCAGACTCCAGTTATTACGTTGTGCGTTCAGGCTCCGGTCAGTTTCGTTGGGTATCCAGACTCTGGTTATTACGTTGAGCGTTCAGGCTCCGTTCAGTTTCGTTGGGTATCCAGACACCAGTTATTACGTTGTCCGTTCAGGCTCCGGTCAGTTTCGTTGGGTATCCAGACTCCGGTTATTACGTTGAATGTTCAGGCTCCGGTCAGTTTCGTTGGGTGTCCAGACTCCGGTTATTACGTTGAGCGTTCAGGCTCCGATCATTTTCGTTGAGCATCTAGACTCCAGTTATTACATTGTGCGTTCAGGCTCCGGTCAGTTTCGTTGGGTATCCAGACTCCGGTTATTACGTTGAATGTTCAGGCTCCGGTCAGTTTCGTTGGGTGTCCAGACTCAGGTTATTACGTTGTGCGTTCAGGCTCCGATCAGTTTCGTTGGGTATCCAGACTCCGGTTATTACGTTGAGCGAGCAGGATCCGGTCAGTTTCGTTGGGTATCTAGACTCCGGTTATTACGTTGAGCGTTCAGGCTCCGGTCAGTTTCGTTGGGTATCCAGACTCCGGTTATTACGTTGAGCATTCAGGCTCCGGTCAGTTTCATTGGGTATCCAAACTCTGGTTTTTTCGTTGAGCGTTCAGGCTCCGGTCAGTTTTGTTGGGTATCCAGACTCCGGTTATTAAGTTAAGGGTTCAGGCTCCGGTCAGTTTTGTTGGGTATCCAGACTCCGGTTATTACATTGAGCGTTCAGGTTCCGGTCAGTTTCGTTGTGTATCCAGACTCCTGTTATTACGTTGATCATTCAGGCTCCAGTCAGTTTCGTTGGGTATCCAGACTTCGGTTATTACGTTGAGCATTCAGGCTCAGGTCAGTTTCGTTGGGTATCCAGACTCCGGTTATTACGTTGAGCGTTCAGGCTCCGGTCATTTTCGTTGAGCATCCAGACTCCGGTTATTACGTTGAGCGTTCAGGCTCCGGTCAGTTTCGTTGGGTATCCAGACTCCGGTTATTACATTGAGCGTTCAGGCTCCGGTCAGTTTCGTTGGGTATCCAGACTCCGGTTATTACGTTGAGCGTTCAGGCTCCGGTCAGTTTCGTTGTGTATCCAGACTCCGGTTATTACGTTGAGCGATCAGGCTCCGATCAATTTCGTTGTGTATCTAGACTCCAGTTATTACGTTGATCGTTCAGGCTCCAGTCAGTTTCGTTGAGTATCCAGACTCTGGTTATTACGTTGAGCGTTCAGGCTCTGGTCAGTTTCGTTGGGTATCCAGAATCCGGTTATTACGTTGAGCCTTCAGGCTCCGGTTAATTTCCTTGGGAATCCAGACTCCGGTTATTACGTTGAATGTTCAGGCTCTGGTCAGTTATGTTGGGTATCCAGACTCCGGTTATTACGTTGAGTGTTCAGGCTCCGATCATTTTCGTTGAGCATCCAGACTCCAATTATTACGTTGTGCGTTCAGGCTCCGGTCAGTTTCGTTGGGTATCCAGACTCCGGTTATTACGTTGAGCGTTCAGGCTCCATTCAGTTTCGTTGGGTATCCAGACTCCGGTTATTACGTTGAGCGTTCAGGCTCCGGTCAGTTTCGTTGGGTATCCAGACTCCAGTTATTACGTTGTGCGTTCAGGCTCCGGTCAGTTTCGTTGGGTGTCCAGACTCCGGTTATTACGTTGAACGTTCAGGCTCCGGTCAGTTATGTTGGGTATCCAGACTCCGGTTATTACGTTGAGTGTTCAGGCTCCGATCATTTTCGTTGAGCATCCAGACTCCAGTTATTACGTTGTGCGTTCAGGCTCCGGTCAGTTTCATTGGGTATCCAGACTCCGGTTATTACGTTGAGCGTTCAGGCTCCATTCAGTTTCGTTGGGTATCCAGACTCCGGTTATTACGTTGAATGTTCAGGCTCCGGTCAGTTTCGTTGGGTGTCCAGACTCCGGTTATTACGTTGAGCGTTCAGGCTCCGATCATTTTCGTTGAGCATCCAGACTCCAGTTATTACGTTGTGCGTTCAGGCTCCGGTCAATTTTGTTGGGTATTCAGACTCCGGGTATTACGTTGAGCGTTCAGGCTCCGGTCAGTTTCGTTGGGTGTCCAGACTCCGGTTATTACGTTGAGCGTTGAGGCTCTGATCATTTTCGTTGAGCATCCAGACTCCAGTTATTACGTTGTGCGTTCAGGCTCCGGTCAGTTTCGTTGGGTATCCAGACTCCGGTTATTACGTTGAGCGTTCAGGCTCCGTTCAGTTTCGTTGGGTATCCAGACACCAGTTATTACGTTGTCCGTTCAGGCTCCGGTCAGTTTCAATGGGTATCCAGACTCCAGTTATTACGTTGAATGTTCAGGCTCCGGTCAGTTTCGTTGGGTGTCCAGACTCCGGTTATTACGTTGAGCGTTCAGGCTCCGATCATTTTCGTTGAGCATCCAGACTCTAGTTATTACGTTGTGCGTTCAGGCTCCGGTCAGTTTCGTTGGGTATCCAGACTCCGGTTATTACGTTGAATGTTCAGGCTCCGGTCAGTTTCGTTGGGTGTCCAGACTCAGGTTATTACGTTGTGCGTTCAGGCTCCGGTCAGTTTCGTTGGGTATTCAAACTCCGGTTATTACGTTGAGCGAGCAGGATCCGGTCAGTTTCGTTGGGTATCTAGACTCCGGTTATTACATTCAGCGTTCAGGCTCCGGTCAGTTTCGTTGGGTATCCAGACTCCGGTTATTACGTTGAGCATTCAGGCTCCAGTCAGTTTCATTGGGTATCCAAACTCTGGTTTTTTCGTTGAGCGTTCAGGCTCCGGTCAGTTTTGTTGGGTATCCAGACTCCGATTATTAAGTTAAGGGTTCAGGCTCCGGTCAGTTTTGTTGGGTATCCAGACTCCGGTTATTACATTGAGCGTTCAGGTTCCGGTCAGTTTCGTTGTGTATCCAGACTCCTGTTATTACGTTGATCGTTCAGGCTCCAGTCAGTTTCGTTGGGTATCCAGACTCCGGTTATTACGTTGAGCGTTCAGGCTCAGGTCAGTTTCGTTGGGTATCCAGACTCCGGTTATTACGTTAAGCGTTCAGGCTCCGGTCATTTTCGTTGAGCATCCAAACTCCGGTTATTACATTGAGCGTTCAGGCTCCGGTCAGTTTCGTTGGGTATCCAGACTCCGGTTATTACATTGAGCGTTCAGGCTCCGGTCAGTTTCGTTGGGTATCCAGACTCCGGTTATTACGTTGAGCGTTCAAGCTCCGGTCAGTTTCGTTGTGTATCCAGACTCCGGTTATTACGTTGAGCGATCAGGCTCCGATCAATTTCGTTGTGTATCCAGACTCCAGTTATTACGTTGATCGTTCAGGGTCCAGTCAGTTTCGTTGAGTATCCAGACTCTGGTTATTACGTTGAGCGTTCAGGCTCCGGTCAGTTTCGTTGGGTATCCAGATTCCGGTTATTACGTCGAGCCTTCAGGCTCCGGTCAATTTCGTTGGGTATCCAGACTCCGGTTATTACGTTGAACGTTCAGGCTCCGGTCAGTTATGTTGGGTATCCAGACTCCGGTTATTACGTTGAGTGTTCAGGATCCGATCATTTTCGTTGAGCATCCAGACTCCAGTTATTACGTTGTGCGTTCAGGCTCCGGTCAGTTTCGTTGGGTATCCAGACTCCGGTTATTACGTTGAGCGTTCAGGCTCCATTCAGTTTCGTTGGGTATCCAGACTCCGGTTATTACGTTGAGCGTTCAGGCTCTGGTCAGTTTCGTTGTGTATCCAGACTCCGGTTATTACATTGAGCGTTCAGGCTCCGGTCAGTTTCGTTGGGTATCCAGCCTCCGGTTTTTACGTTGAGCGTTCAGGCTCCGGTCAGTTTTGCTGGGTATCCAGACTCCGGTTATTACGTTGAGCGTTCAGGCTCCGGTCAGTTTTGTTGGGTATCCAGACTCCGGTTATTACGTTGAGCGAGTAGGCTCCGATCAGTTTCGTTTGGTATCTAGACTCCGGTTATTACGATGAGCGTTCAGGCTCCGGTCAATTTCGTTGGGTATCCAGACTCCGGTTATTACGTTGAGCGTTCAGGCTCTGGTCAGTTTCGTTGGGTATCCAGACTCCGGTTTTTACGTTGAGCGTTCAGGCTCCGGTCAGTTTTGTTGGGTATCCAGACTCCGGTTATTACGTTGAGGGTTCAGGCTCCGGTCAGTTTCGTTGGGTACCCAGACTCCGGTTATTACATTGAGCGTTCAGGCTCCGGTCAGTTTCGTTGGGTATCCAGACTCCGGTTATTACGTTGATCGTTCAGGCTCCAGTCAGCTTCGTTGGGTATCCAGACTCCAGTTATTACGTTGAGCGTGCAGGCTCCGGTCAGTTTCGTTGGGTATCCAGACTCCGGTTATTACGTTGAGCGTTCAGGCTCCGGTCAGTTTCGTTGGGTATCAAGACTCCAGTTATTACATTGAATGTTCAGGCTCCGGTCAGCTAGGAGGGAGACTATCAAGTCCTACTGTTATCATGCCATGGATTCATCCTATGGTTGAGGTTTGAACAGGGAACTCCTAGAAGTTGTCATGCATAGGTTTCAACCTAAGATTCTATCATCAAATCCTTATCAAAGGAAATGAGAGTCCTAAGGGATCATGTCAATGATACACCGAAACAGACAAAGCATCAGCTTAACAGTAAAATGCATGCAATGCAAGTGAGGGAGGAAATGTGTGTGGGGCTTCAGCCTCCTCAAGCTCATCTCAACCTCAAGCCAGTCATGAAATAACAGTAATCATACTGAAAAATAAACAACATGCTATCAAGCAATAAACAGTAAACTGCAATCATACAGATAAAAGAAATGAAATACCATCCATGCTTGAGAAAGAAATTATCTACATCTAAGCTCTCCCTAATCCTAACCCTAAAACAAAACCCTAATCAAATCTCTAAGCAAAGCCCTAAAGCAAAACCCTACACAAGAGAAATCAATCCCAGTCTTCAAGCTTCAAAACAACTGTGATCGGTTTACATTCCTCCTCAGGAGAAACTAAACTCACATGAAGGCTCCAACATCATTGGATACTTGAGAAATCCTACATGAACTAAGGGAACTAAGTGAACAGACCCATAGTGCCTTCCTCAGGAAAGTACTAGGGGGCTTCCACTTAGGAATCATATCCCATGTGGCTCAACAACTGTGATCAGTTTACATTCCTCCTCAGGAGAAACTAAACTCACATGAAGGCTCCAACATCATTGGATACTTGGGAAAGAGGTGAGAAGAGAGAATGAAAGACATCCATAGTGCCTTCCTCAGGAAAGTACCATGAACTTCCCTCAGACTCCAGGGTCTCAAACCTCACAGAAAGCGAGCAAGCTCCTAAACCAGGCCTTCAATCCATGCCTCCTCCAATCCTCTAGTATGCTCCACTAAGCTCCACCATGAGATGCCAAGCTCCTCCAAGCAAAGGAATACCCCAAAGCAAAGCAAACTAACAAAACTTGCCCTAAAGGCCACACAAACAATCATTCAATTCAAAAATCAACTAAAAATAGTATATTATTCTATTAATTCCTAATATAAATGCCAGGGGACCCTACATGACTACCCTTTAGTCTCATATATTCCCCATAGACTAAATTGCCCTATAAAGCCTAAAACAAAATTGTTCAATATCAACTATGCTCCATAAAACCCTAATTTGTTATGCTAATGCTATTTAATCAAACTAACTAAAATCTAATCCTAAAAATCTTGGTATAAAAACCAGAGGGAACTAAGATCAACATCTAATTATACTAGAAAGAATGGATTAAAAAACTTAAGGGAAGATCCTAAACCAAATTCTACAAAATCCAACATTAACCTAAATCATTAAAAAGCTATTTAAAAGAAAAATATGCTAAAAATATAAAAATAAAAATAAAATGGAATTTTATTTATTCATATTTTTCTAGACAAAATTATAAAATCATAGCAAAAACAACCACTTAAAAATATTCATTTTTCAATTATTTATGAATTTTATAAGATGCAAGAAAATAAAAGAAATTAAAAACTAAAATGAAATGGGGAGGGGGGTGTCAGTAGTGATGCGCCTAGTTCAATTATCCAGATGGGCCAGGAAAGGGGGTTCAATTAGTAAGCGTGTTAAGCCCAATTGCATTTCAGAAATTCAATTAAAAAAACCAAACAAAAAGACTAAAAGCTCGGTGCATTAAGTAACTGATTTCAGTTGAAAATGGAATGGGCTTCACGTGGGGGGTTTGGATAGCACGCTTTTGCTGAGGCCCAAGAGTTGGATTAAATGAAATGCTGCGTTGCAGCTTCATTCTTTCCCTCTGTTTCCAACTTTAAATCTCAACCCTCAGATCAGTTTTCCAAGTCAAAGTCTCCCCACGATCTAACGGACATCAACCCGTCTTCAACCTTGGAACCCTAGGGTTTCAGGAATCACAACTCCATGCAGGGATCTTCCTCTCCCTCGTTCTCACTCAATTCTCCATGAATTTCTAAACTTCAAGAACCAAAAATGATCTACAATCTCCCAGGAATACAGCCATACTCTTGGTTTTAATTGAATCCCCCTAGAACTCCAAACCCGATAGCATGAAATCCTTGGTTCACCAACTTTACACTGTGATGGACTCTCACAATTCTTGATTCTAATGGTACTAATGTGTTCTTCATGTTGCACTGGTCTCAGCATGCTAATGGATGTTGATTAAAACTCACTATATAACATTTTCTTGATCATCAAAGATTCCACATCATGTATGCAAACCTCATGAAAGTCACTCAAACTTTCTGAATTCAATCATCTAATCAACCTAACAGTTCTAACCTATTCTTTCTAACTAATAACACATAAATAAGGAGATAGAGGAGAATTCACCAACCTGCTTCTTGGCTATGGCAGAGGTGGAATTAGCTTGTTTCAGTGCTTGAATCCTCTTCACAATGATCCTCTAATGGTGATCTCTCTTCTGTTTGCAAGAATTCTGATGATGAGTGCTTGTAGAAGAAGATTCGAGCCTTGCTTGCAATAGAAGCTTTCCTTGAATACCTCTCTCTCCACTGAATTCTCCAACTGAATTCTCTAACCCCTAATCTCATTTTGATCCCCTCAATATATAACAATCATTAGAAGAATCTAGATCCCTCTAGAATATGGTAGAAAGTCATGGAATTCTCATTTGATGACATATTGGAACCATCTCATATCATGCATACAGCCCTTCATACTTGTGCTAAAATCTCTCCTCATGAGATATTGAGATGATATGTGTGAAAAATCAGCTGATCCTTGTCTTATGTTGAGTTTTCCAAAGTTACCTTATTATGCAAGTAATAGGTTTTCAAAGCAAGTCCCAGTTTTAGGCCTCAAATCAAAAATGTGTTTAAACCATTGTTTCCAAAATGTTGTTTAGACTCAAAATCATATATTATATGACCTGTTTTGGATTTGTAGATCTCTCAAACCATTTTCCAATTTGAACTTATTTAACTTATATGCCATTTTTAGGTCATTTTCACCCATTCTTGTCAATTCTTGCTACAAGCTTCTCCAGCATGTCATGACCACTCTTTTAGACTCAAAATGTAATTTTGAGCAACTTTGATGTTTTGAAGTTTTTCATTTGAGGCTTGGAAATAGGAGATATGGTCTTTGCTTAAAATGACCTATAAGTTCAAAATGACCAAAATACCCTTGGCTTGTCAAGGCCATAAGTTGAGTTCTACAAATCCTATCAAGGACTTCTAGTACTCTCTAGAAATCTAAGAAGATTCTCTTCAACATTCATGTTGACCAAGAGATCATAGGAATCATCCTACTAGGGTAAAAGTTGTCTGCAAGTTGGGTGACTTTCAAGGACCCAGATTCACACACCTCAGATGACTTGTAATTTGTCAAAACCATAACTTGAGCTCTGCAAATCCTATCAAGGACTTCTACCACTCAAATTAAAGCTAAGAACAATCTCTACAACATTCATGTTGTGGGGAAGATGAGATGACAATCACATCTTGAGCTAAAACTGCCTGGAAGATAGGGATCAAACTAGGGGATTTTACGCTGCCAATCCTTAGAAACCCTAGCTTAAAACTTCTCAAACTCCTCAATCATGATGAGTTGGTCTAGGAATCATCCTTATAACATCTCAATACATCATTCCATGCTCATGGCTCTTGGATTAGGTCTCA
The DNA here is from genome assembly GCA_963859935.3 of Lathyrus sativus. Taxonomy (NCBI): domain Eukaryota; kingdom Viridiplantae; phylum Streptophyta; class Magnoliopsida; order Fabales; family Fabaceae; genus Lathyrus; species Lathyrus sativus. The sequence continues at coordinate 246,763,502 of OZ012736.1, read as the reverse complement.
ACCCTCTCCAAAACATCAGCTGACCTAGGGTTGACCTAGTCAAAACCCTAATTCTACCACTCATGGTTGAATCTTCTGAATTCTTGCATAATGACCTCTCTGGGCTTCATGATGGCTTTCAATACATCTCATAAACTTTCTCAAAGCTTCAAGTTCACTCTCATAGTCTCAGCATCATCTGGGGAGCACCCACAACTCTCAAGTTATGAGACACACAACCTTGGTTTCAACCAATTTCTCTGAGGATCTCTTGAACTTTCTGATGAAGGTATCAACCTTCAAACATTTGATGGATAAATAAATGTTGGTCAAATTTTGGGGTGCAACAGCTGCCCCTATTCAAACGGCTTGAACCTGACTGGGTGAGGAGCGAACGACTCTCAGCCAATCAAGGTGCGAGACAGTTGAATAGCGGTAAACCCGAAAATTTGCCAACTGCACGAGCACGCGATACTCTGCGGGGAACAAATCTTCGAATACTGCAATACTAGCTGCACGACAACTATATGGAGAAATACTGATCTGACGTCGCCGTCAGTTATCCATATTGAATCATCATCAAACAACCAAAACACCCAACATCACCGTTGGAAGACTAAACCATCTGACATCACCGTCAGAAGCAGACATAATTCTGAGGAACACCCAACATCGCCGCTGGAACACCAAATCTTCTGACATCGCCGTCCAGAACAACCATAACTCGGGGAACCAAACATCCAACATCGCCGCCGGAGAATTAAATCTGACATCGCCGTCGATCACCCAAAATACCCAACATCGCCGCTGAAGAACTAAATCTAACATCGCCGTCGGACAATCAAAATACCCCGCATCGCCGCTGGAAACTGAATCTGACATCGCCGTCGGACAATCAAAATACCCCGCATCGCCGCTGGAGAACTAAATCTAACATCGCCGTCGGACAATCAAAATACCCCGCATCGCCGCTGGAGAACTAAATCTAACATCGCCGTCGGAAACAACCATCACTCTGAGAGACACTCGACATCGCCGTCGTACAAACATCATCTCTACTGGGGATTTAAAGAGTCTGACATCGCCGTCGAACATAATCTTCTGACATCGCCGCCAAAACATACATAATCTGACCTCGCCGTCAAAGCAAACATCCAACATCGCCGTCGAACACAAACATGATCTGACCTCGCCGTCAAAACAAACATCCAACCTCACCGTTGGAAACACACATAATCTGACCTCGCCGTCGAAGAAAACATCCAACCTCACCGCTGGAAACAAACATAATTTGACCTCGCCGTCAAAGCAAACATCCAACCTCACCGCTGGAAACAAACATAATCTGACCTCGCCGTCAAAGCAAACATCCAACCTCACCACTGGAAACAAACATAATCTCTTGGGGAATTGGTCACACGGTAATTGGTAATTCATAGTCGATCATGCCGCTTCACGGTCGGACTTCAATCATGGAGTCTTCAGGAGAGATTCTAACTTCGCCGTTGGAAAACTTGCTGGGGATGACGCTTCGCCGCTGAGGAATCTGGAGAACTATCAAGCCACTCCACTCCGGGGGTCCAGAACTCATTCTGGATAAATCAACTCTGCTGAGGACTGCAATAATCATCTTGAACTGATAACCGTTCTGAGCAAACACTTTGTTGGGGATTCCAGGAACTATCCTGGGCAACTCTTACTGGGGACAGACCGATCACGGCTTGAGCAGCTTCCAAGGACTCGGCTCTCTTGGGGCTTCAGGAACCGTCCTGGGCGATCTTAGCTGGAGACTCCAAGTATCAATCTGAGCGACCAACCCTGGAGATTGCACTGAGGTCTCAAGAATCATCTTAAGCAAACGGCCCTGCTGAGGATTTCAAGAATCATCTTGAACTGAAGACTTCGTTGGGGAGAATGTCAGGAATCATCCTGAGCAACTGATCCTTCGGCGGAACACCTGTAAAACAAGAACGACAACAACCTAGATCATGTTTATGATGCATATGCTTCGGCGCCATGCCCCACGCGGTGGAAATGCTATGCGTTTACGCTAAATGCTATGCAATCATGCACAATGATGCGATCCCGTCAGCAAAATAAATGCCGAGGGGGAAATCCTCCTGTCAAGGAGAAAAGAACTACTCAGGTAGAGGAACCATCCTGCTGAGGAGAGCGTGGACACGCCAATATCAATTGGACTCCGTCCGGGGAAATGATTTCCATCTGACTGCTGCAGGGAAACCAACTTCAGTTGATTGCTGCAGGGGAACGAAGCTCCACGAGACCCTGGACCTGCTGAGAGAAAGTGATATCAATCGCGAGAATAAATTGCGTGGCCGCCATGGCTACTTTTCTGGGGATGATAACTCTGTGGGGAAACAACTTCAGCTGCTCAACGCTCCACTGGGGAAACAACTGAACATGGTCTGATCAACTTCCAAGGACTCGACTCTCTTGGACATCTGCAAACTCGGCGGAGGAAGGAGAAATCATTCTGCTTCGCTGGAGAGAGTGCGACTCTGGGGAAATACCGCATCGGATGTTCAATACTCTGCTAGGGAAAATCCACTCATGGTCCCAACTGCTTCCAAGGATTCGGCTCTCTTGGGGACCTGCGGACTCAGCCGGGGAGAGAGAGAAATCATTCTACTTCACTGGAGAGTACGACTCTGATGGGGAATTTCAATTCCGCCAGGGAAGAAGGAATCATCCGACTTCGGGGGAGAGTACAACTCTGCATAGGAATACAGCCTCAGCTGTTCCAACACTCTACTGGGGAAGAGGGAATCATCCGACTTCGAGAGAGAATACGGCTTTGGCGGGGAATCTCAATTCCGTTGGAGACTTTAGTCTGGCACCATCAGTTACGGCATACTTCGGCGTACGAATAACTTCCTACGAGACCTGCACTTGTGACCCGGTGCTAGGGAAGACACCTGCTCCGGCGACTTTACTGGAGAAAACACAAGCTTCGGCACCCGAACATTGCTACGAAATCTGCACTTGTGACCCTGTGCTGGGGACATACGAGCTTCGGCGTGCGACTCAGCTGAGAAGATGACGTTCCTTCAGGATGCGTCTGCTTGGAGAAGAGAATCCTCTGCCTGGGGAGCCATACCAATGCTCACTATCTTGCGTTCAGATTCTGCGGAGGAGAGACTACTGAACTCTATTGGAGAAGGAGGACTCGCCCTGCTTCGGGGATGCGCACGGTGCACCGTCTGGAAGGTGTTACACCTGCAACAACACAAACAAACAGACAAGATACCCTCCTCAAAGGGGCCTATCAAGGTTACTATCTCGTGACAATATTCGGGTAATTAATTGTTTCAACAATCAATGGGCCTAGGCCCGTAAGTTTATGTATGCGCATTTTATCAAAAACATCGGCGTTTTCATTCGCAAACAAAACAGATAAATGCTAAATAGGCAAACAGAATTGCTGAATAACATGCATTTTATTGATAGTGAACCCCTGAATGGGCAAAAAATGTTTTACAACAGAGGCAAACTCCTGGAATGAGGAAGCCGCGCAAAAATAAAACATAAATATACATCAGTATATACAAATGTCGGCAACGAGGCGTAGACGAACACCATGAGTTGATCCCTCTAAGACCCACTCGACTTCGATACTTCTCCGATGCTTCAGCTTTGGAAGAGATTGATTCAGATAAACGGCCCTCAGGTCCTCCAAACCACTAAACAATGAAAGTCCACACGTGGAACGCAATCATTTGCTTATTCAAATCCCTAACTTTTGCGTGAACCGCCCTTTACGGGTTTTCAGTTCACCGGGATACCCTTTTTTGCCGAAGCCGCCCAGTGTAGGTTTTCGACTTCGCGGGTGTACATTTTTTCAGTATATCCCTAATTTTTGCCCGAACCTTTTATTCTGTTTTTGGTTCGCCGGGATGCCCCTTTTTTGCCTGGACTCTTTCTTTTTTTGTCCAGCGGGTCTCTTTCAAGCAAAGTATTTTTTAACTGCGTCGGCGTTCACCGGGGATGCAAAATCTTCACCATCCATCGTGGATAACAACAAAGCTCCTCCCGAGAAGACCTTGCTGACGACATACGACCCTTCGTAATTCGGAGTCCACTTGCCCCGGTGATCGGAGTGTGACGGAAGAATCTTCTTCAGGACGAGATCACCCGTCTGAAAGCTTCTAGGACGCACCTTCTTATCATAAGCTCTCTTCATTCGGCTTTGGTACAGCCGACCAAATGCAATCGATGCTAACCTCTTCTCGTCCATCAGGCTGAGTTGGTTCAAACGATTCGTAATCCATTTTGCCTCGTCGAGTTTCACATCAACCAACACTCGCAAAGAAGGGATCTCCACCTCTAACGGTAGGACAACTTCCATACCGTACACCAAGGAGAAAGGAGTTGCCTCAGTCGACGTACGCACCGTCGTACGATAACCGTGCAAGGCAAACGGCAGCATCTCGTGCCAATCTTTGTACGTCACAACCATCTTCTGAACAATCTTCTTTATGTTCTTGTTGGCGGCTTCGACGGCGCCATTCATCTTCGGCCGGTAAGGAGATGAGTTGTGGTGTTCAATCTTGAAGCTCTGGCACAGCTCCTTCATCATCTTGTTATTCAAATTCGAACCATTATCAGTAATGATCCGCTCGGGAACTCCGTAACGACAGATGATGTCCCTCTTTATGAATTTAGCTACCACTTGCTTGGTCACATTAGCGTACGAGGCTGCCTCCACCCATTTGGTGAAGTAGTCGATAGCTACCAGAATGAAACGATGACCATTGGATGCAGTGGGCTCGATCTTGCCTATCATGTCGATGCCCCACATGGAGAACGGCCACGGGGAGGACATGACATTTAACGGGCACGGCGGCACATGAACTTTATCAGCATAAATCTGGCATTTATGACATTTCTTCGCGAATCTGAAGCAATCCGACTCCATAGTCAGCCAGTAGTATCCTGCCCTCAGGATCTTTCTCGTCATGGCATGCCCGCCGGCGTGCGTACCAAATGTGCCCTCATGGACTTCTTCCATGAGCATACCTGCCTCTTTCTCATCTACACATCTGAGTAGCACGAGATCGTGGCTTCTCTTATACAACACTCCATCAGGATTGAGATAAAAGTTTCCAGACAGCCTCCTCAGAGTCTTCTTATCCTGGGTTGACGCACCCGCAGGATACTCCTTAGTCATAAGGAAGGTCTGGATGTCGTGGAACCATGGTTTGCCGTCGGCGGCATCCTCGATTGCGAAGACAAATGCCGGTCTATCAAGACGCGAAAGCACAATTCTTGGAGCCTCATTCCAAAAATTGACCTTATACATTGAAGCCAACGTGGCTAAGGCATCAGCCATCTGATTTTCAGCCCTGGGTACATGCTGAAGTTCCACTCGGTCGAAGAACGGGAGCAGCCTCCTGGCATAATTCATGTACGGCACCAAATTCGCTTGACGAGTTTCCCACTCCCCTTTAATTTGATTGATTACAAGCGCTGAGTCACCATATACGTCTAGATTCTTGATTCTCAAATCAATTGCCTCTTCTAGACCCATAATACATGCTTCATACTCCGCCTCATTGTTGGTAACTGGAAACGTCAGTCTCGCAGTAAACGGGATGTGGGATCCGTGAGGAGTCGTGATGATAGCCCCGATGCCACTTCCATAGGAATTAACCGCTCCATCGAATATCAACTTCCACTGAGACTTCCTATCTGGCCCCTCACCGGGCAACGGCTCATCGCAATCCTTCGCTTTGAGAAACATAATATCCTCGTCAGGGAATTCAAACTTCATCGGCTGGTAGTCTTCGATTGGCTGTTCGGCAAGGTAATCAGACAATACGCTTCCCTTAATGGCCTTCTGGGAGACGTACTGAATATCATATTCCGTTAACACCATTTGCCATCTGGCAATCCTGCCCGAAAGAGCCTGCTTCTCGAAGACGTACTTGATCGGATCCATCTTCGAAATTAGCATAGTGGTGTGATTGAGCATATATTGTCGTAGACGTTTGGCAGCCCAAGCTAATGCACAACACGTCTTCTCCAGCATCGAGTATCGAGATTCACACTCAGTGAACTTTTTACTCAAATAATAAATGGCATGCTCCTTTCTGCCCGTGTCGTCGTGCTGACCGAGAACACACCCCATACTATTCTCCAGAACCGTCAGGTACATGATTAATGGCCGTCCAGCCACTAGGGGTATCAAGATTGGAGGTTCTTGAAGATACTGCTTTATTTTGTCGAATGCCTTCTGGCAATCCTCATTCCAAGTAATCGCCTGATCTTTCTTTAAAAGTTTGAACATCGGTTCACAAGTGGCCGTGAGCTGAGAGATAAACCTTGCAATGTAGTTTATTCGGCCCAAGAAACCACGAACTTCTTTTTCTGTTTTCGGCGCTGGCATTTCTTGAATAGCTTTTATTTTCGCAGGATCAACTTCGATACCTCGTTCACTAATGATAAACCCCAATAACTTTCCGGACCGCACTCCGAAAGTGCACTTGTTAGGGTTCAGCCTCAGCCTGAACTTCCTAAGCCTCTCAAAAAGCTTCAATAAGTTGACCAGATGCTCTTCCTCTGTTTGGGACTTTGCAATCATGTCATCAACATAGACCTCGATCTCATGATGAATCATATCATGAAACAAAGTTACGATTGCTCGCTGGTAAGTGGCCCCTGCGTTCTTCAGACCGAAGGACATTACCTTATAGAAAAATGTTCCCCAGGGGGTGATAAACGTCGTTTTCTCCATGTCCTCCGGTGCCATCTTAATCTGATTGTAACCGGAGAAGCCATCCATTAACGAAAACACAGAGAACTGGGCTGTGTTGTCGACCAACACATCGATATGAGGCAACGGGAAATCATCCTTAGGGCTCGCCCTATTCAAATCCCGATAATCGACGCACATACGTACCTTACTGTCCTTCTTCGGTACATGCACTATGTTGGCGACCCACAGAGGGTAAGTGGTAACGGCTAGAAATCCTGCGTCCAACTGCTTCTGGACTTCTTCTTTGATTTTTACAGCCATATCTGGTCTCGTCCTCCTGAGCTTCTGCTTGACTGGAGGGAACTCTTCTCGCAACGGAAAGCGATGAACCACGATGTCTGTGTCAAGTCCGGGCATATCTTCGTATGACCAAGCAAAGACGTCACTATACTCTCGAAGCATCTCGACCAGTCTATGCTTGACATTATTCTGCAGCGCAGCCCCTACTCTGACATTTCTGACGAGCTCTTCAGAACCCAGGTTTACGATCTCGATATCTTCCTCATGAGGCAGAATAACCTTTTCCTCTTGTCTCAACAAGCGGGCCAACTCTTCCGGAAGGTCTTCGTCTTCATCAATCTCATCCTCGGCTTGATATATCGGGCAATCGAAGTCGTAGTGATCCGTAGAGGGTCCAGAGTCGATGTCGTCTATTATGTGGATCCTGCAATAACAAGGGTTAAGTTTAAAACAAGAATATGCAGGTTAGCACAAACCCCGTTGCCATTTTACTGTTTTTTCAAAATAAACATAAAACGGGAATAACAGAGAACACAATATTTGAGTACGAAGAAAACGCCTTTGATTTATTAACAAAATGCATGTACATAATCCAACAAGGCCCTGACAATAAAACTACTATGCCCTGGGCAGGACATAGGATTGTACAAAGATTGTAAAAAGTAAATCATTACTCTTCACTTGTCAGCTGGATAATCTCCTTGATGGTCCAATTGTTGAGGAGCTCGCCCGACTTGCCTGGCTGAATCCAAGCGTCAAGATCGCAATCGTTATCCCCGCTGTCCTCAGACGCTGCGTTGATGCTTTCGAAGATCACTCCGCCACTGGTAAATAAGATCGGCCCCTTCCCACGAGACGAACTGCTAGACGAAGAAGATGAAGCTTCAGCTTCAGGAGAATACCCCAATCCAAACTTGTCCTGCTTGATCGGTATCTCCAAAACATGCCCCCAGCCTGGGGTGGAACCAGCTTCGACGACGGCCCGAGCTTCTCTGAACGAGGACAGATTCATCTCCTGCTTCTCTATGACGACAGGAGCTACCTCTTTCACCTTGACAGCTTCAAATGCTTGGCAGAGAGTTTCATGGATTTCGCCATCCATTTCAACATACTTAAAGGATGACAAGTGGCTCACCATAATGTCCTTCTCACTGCAGACGGTTACTATGCTTCCTCCGGCAGCATATTTGAGCTTTTGATGCAGTGTGGACGTCACGGCACCAACAGCGTGGATCCATGGCCGACCTAAGAGGCAACTGTAGGCAGGCATGATATCCATGATATAAAAAACCGTATCGAACGTCTCCGGACCAACTTGAATCGGCAGGGTCAACTCTCCGAAAACGTGGCGCTTAGTTCCGTCAAATGCTTTCACCACCAGATCACTGGGCGTGCAAAGCAATCCACGAGTGTCCAACTTCATTAGTGCCTTCTTCGGAAGCACATTAAGCGACGAACCCGTGTCCACCAGGACATGCGACATGATAGTGCCTCTGCACTCTATTGAGATGTGCAAGGTGTTGTTGTGATCTCTCCCTTTAGGAGTCAGCTCTAAATCTGTGAAACCTAGCCCATTGCCAGCATTAACATGGGCTACCACCTCTTCTAGCTGATTCATGGATATCTCTTGCGGTACGTAGGCAGCGTTCAATAGCTTCAGTAACGTGTTGCGGTGCGCTTCAGAACACAGCAACAAGTTGAGAATAGAAATCTTTGACGGAGTCTGATGAAGATGGTCTACAATCTTGTAGTCGCTCTTTTTTATTAACCGCATGAACTCCTTGGCATCTTTGACAAGCAAATCCTTCTCTGCCCCACAAGGGACCTCTTCGAAGGCTCTGCCTTTACCCTTATCAACAGCATCAGCTCTGACCACTTTCTCTGCCACAACCTCTGTCGGCGCAAACACTCTTCCGCTTCGAGTAATACCACTGACTCCTGCGAGATTCTGCACAGTCGACCCGTACGGCTCCAGCTCTAACTTATGACCATTGCAATAGACTTCGGCGCCATAATGCCACGAAACGGCGTTAGTGCTCTCGAATGGGATCGGCCCGGCTCTGGTAATAGTGATTGTAGGCGGTCGGGGCGCAGAAATGGTAATAGGTTGACGAGGAATGGTGATGGTGGCGACTTCATCTGCCTGCTTCAACACAATCTCTCCTGATACACCTTCAACTCTTCGGCTGAACTGCAAAATACCCTCAGACATCAGACTTTGGATACCTTCTACCAGCTGCTTACACCCATCAGGATGTGTAGCACAAGCCATGCATAACTCTCCGCATCCTGGAAAGAACCCCTTCTTCACCAACTTAGCTTTGACGAAACTAAGCGGCGTCTTTAAGTCTTTGACATCAGTCAGCAGATCTGCACTATCCTCTGCGATAATGGCGTTCACTCCGCCTCCCCTATGATGAGGCATGGGGTTTTTGGTAACATTGGGCACATTGTCGGAGAAGTTGATAATCTTGGCGTCTACCAGGTCCTGCACCTTGTGCTTAAAGGCTTTGCAGTTCTCAATCGTATGGCCTGGCGCCCCAGTATGGAAATCGCAAGTGGCATTTGCGTCATACCCCGGTGGTGGTGCCCCTGTCAAGGGAGCCATCGTCCTCTTTTGAACTAACTAAAGCTGAAGCAAAGTTTGCAAGAGCTGCGCATACAACATAGGTGGTGCTTCGAAGTGACGGTTTGCCAAAGGAGCCCGATTCTGATATTTTCTATATCCCTGTTGATTCTGTTGCTGCGGTTGCTGCTGCTGCTGCGGCGGCGGAGCTGCTGGGATATTTATACTGGCTATCTGCTGCTGAGGGCCCTTGCTTTTTCTCCGAGCGTTGGTGACAACACTCGCATCTGCTTCTCGACGTTTGCCAGCGTAAGGTTTCTTTCCACCTCCTCCAGCTGAGGATGATTCACCTTGAATTTTTCCGATCTTTATACCATTCTCGACGTGCTCGCCCATAGTGATGAGAGCAGAGAACGTCCCAGACATGCCACTGACTAGCTTTTCATAGTAGATTCCCGGGAGGGTAGCAACAAACATCTGTACGAGCTCGCGCTCAACCATCGGCGGTTGAACCCGAGCAGCCAACTCACGCCACCGCTGGGCGTACTCCTTAAAGCCTTCATTATTCTGCTGCGAAAGGTTCTGGAGCTGAACTCGGTTGGGGGCCAAGTTGCTATTGTATTGATAGTGGAGGACAAACGCTTCAGCGAGATCTTTCCATGTGCGCACGGTAGTGGGCTCCAAGCCCATATACCACTCGAGGGATGGACCAGAAAGACTATCTTGGAAGAAGTGCATCAGCAACTTCTCATCGTCGGAATAGGCGGACATCTTTCTATAGTAAGATCGAAGGTGGACACGAGGGCAAGTAGTGCCCTTATACTTCTCGAAGACAGGCACTTTGAACTTATGAGGTACCTTGAAATCAGCAATTAACCCCAGCTTGGACATATCAACGCCCAATGTATTCTGATTCTCAATGTCTCTCATTTTGTCTTCCAGTGCTTTGAACCTGAGCCGCGCTTCAGCATTCAACTCTGCTTCCACACCTCTTTGAGAAAAGATATCATCCTGATGATCCTCAAGCCACGGTTGAGGCACCAACATATTTTCGACGCCAGCGTTGCCGTTGACCGGCCCGGCGTTGACATTAGCCCCCAGACTACCATTGCCGACGCCCGTCACATTGAGTCCGATATTGGCCATCACATTGCCATTAGCACTGCCGTTGCCCCCGGCAACAGGAACAACATTCTGCGGAGCATCAACTGGAGGAGGAGTAGGCACAGCCCCGCCATGAAGTATGCCGTTACTATCAACCCTGGAGATCAAAGGTTGAACCAAAGTACGAAGCTGGTCCTGACCATTAGCGACTACCTGCATCAGTTCCATAAAACGATCCATCCGTTCACGGAGCTCTTGAACATCTGACTACACCTGATCCATGATCCTTGTCTGATTAGCCCGAGTTGAGTAACGGTGAATGAGTCTCTGATCAATCCTGGAGACCGGAAGCAGCTCGGAACCTGTGAACCTGAAAAACCTGTAAACATTAAAGGTTAGGAAAAGCAACAAAATGTACGCCATGCAAATGCTTCATGCAGATGCATGCGTGTGGCTGTGTGCTTGGGAGATTTCCCCCGATCCTAGCGCCTTAGTGCCAGTGCTGACAATAATAATAATAAGAAGAAGAAGTCCGAGCCCAATCATGGAAACATCAACCTCATATATATATGGAAAGCCTATCAAGGTAGTACATAGCATCAGCGAGTACAAAACAAATCAACAGCGTGACCTCAGCCAACAAGTCTGGTGATGGTCAGCATACAACAAAGATCAAAACAAAAGGAATACAAGCTGGTCAAGTATGGCCACGGGCGCGGTACTCTGCTAATAACTCCTTCGTCTCTGGATGATCTGGCAAAGTGAGCAACCCCTCGATGAGTAGTTCCCTCTGCACAATAGTATACTGAAGTCCCTGAACTGAACTTCCCCATGCTCCTTCACCGAAGCAATCTTCCAGTTTCCTCTTCTTAGACTCAAACTTCAGCTTGCACTCCTTCAGGTTGGCAAGGGCTTTGTTGAGTTGGCCTTCGGCGGCGTACCTGCGGGCAGTCTCTTCATCAAACCTCCGCTCACTGTCTTTTACCTCAGCTTCCAGCTTAGAGATCTGCAGCATCAGCTTGTCCTCTCGCTCCTTCCTGGTAGCCAGGGAGGTCTTCCAATGCTGGTCGAACTTAGATATCCTCCGATATGCCTCGTCCAAATGTTGTTTCTTCGTAGCTAGTACATCATTAACAGCCCTGAAGTCCTGACCCAAGCGTTCCCGATCAGCAATCTGCTTTGCCAAGTCTGCACCCAGTTGGTTCACCGACTCTGTTTGCTTTTTGAAAGCATGCACGGCTTCGTTCCTCTCACTTCGAAGCTGAGCTAACTCTTTCTCCAGTTCTGCGTTTGCCCGCTTCAGCTCATCCCGCTCAGCTAGTACCTGGTTATGCTGATGGATGGACACAGTAGTAGGCTCTTCGACTGGTGGAGGACTCTCTGGTCTGGCATGAGGAAACGGCATCCCTATAGCGCTGGCTCTGGCTCTGATCCAAGCTGAATAAGGAGGGTAGGCTTGACTGTTGCTCTTTCCCAACAAAGGCTTTCCTCTCTTGCTGATACTGTTCCACGCGCGCTGAAGCTTGGACAATAAATCCCCCTCTAGAGTGCCCGTGAGGTACAGAGATTCCCGTACCTCTTCCTCCTTCGGCGGAGTCCTCAAAGCATATGCGAACTGACGAACTAGCAACGACGGATTGTAGTTGATGCAACCCTTCCTACCTATCAGAGGTACATTAGGAAACCCACTACAATTGAAGATCACCTCAGTACCTAGCCTGTCTCTGTCAATGAACCAATCAATGTCTTCCGCAGACAAACTCATCAGACGCTCAGGCCACTCAACTGTGGCTGCAGACAAGACGAAAGAACCCCTCTTGGGCAAATGACTATCAAACCATCTAAACAACAACGGTACGCAGCATGCGACATTCTTCCCTCTCTGGTTCTCATTCTTATAATGCACTGAGTGATAGACGTCCCCGATCAAAGTAGGGACCGGATTCCCTGAGGCGAAGATGTGAAATGCATCAAAGTCTACGAAATCAGGCATGTTGGGGAACAAGATAATGCCATATATGCATAAAGCGAGGATGGCATTGAATGCGTCCCAACATCTGTCCTTAGCACACTGTTGAACCTTAGCTACCAGAAACTGCAAGGAGAACCCAGGAACCTTGTTCCAACTCGTCACTACTAACTCAGAGGCGTCCACATGAAGTGAAGAAGCTAAACCAGCCAGATCAGGCTCAGCATCCATGTGGACAAAAGGCATCTGCCTTTTGATAGGCACACCCAGCAAATCAGCATACTCTTCCAGCGTCGGCGCGAGAACGAAGTCCTGAAAAGTGAAACACCTCAGCGGAGGGTCATAGAACTGCAACAGAGCATGTAACTCATTCAACTCAGACGTAGAAGGTTTGCAAACCAGACTGAGCAACCTGCCATAAGACTTCCTGAACCCATCCTTCACAGAATCACCTGCTAGAGCTATCAAACCAGTCAACTTCGACACATCAGGGGTCGGGAACTTGTACGCAACAGTCTTCCTGAGGGAGGCCATAACAATACAATAGAAGGCGAGAAATCCTGGATCGGGGAAACGGTACCTGCAACACAGACACACGTTAATGGAATGCAAATGAACATGCAAACTAATGCAAAATGCAGGCATGCAATAATCTATCAGGATAGCCGCGGTGGAGATTCTGTATCAACGATCACTGATGAGAAGAAAACCCCGGTGTAAGACCACTAATTTGATCTACTAAGAACGACCTTCTGATAGGACCAGATACATAAGATCAAAATTCTGCTTTGTCGAGAACAAATGTCTGATAATAAGGACCCCGGATGTATGATCAAGAAATATCTGCTGACGAAGTCTTCAGACCCCAAATCAAAAATATGCCCTATCAAGAACAAACATACAGCTGCTGATGAGATCTTCAGACCCCACTCAAAATCTGCTCTATCAAGAACAAACCACTGATGACAATACTCTGATCAAAACCTGCTCTATCAAGAACAGACATACACCTGATGATAAGATCCTCTGATCAAAACCTGCTCTATCAAGAACAGACAAATCTGCAATTGAGAAACCCTGGTACCAACATAACTGATTCACTGTCAAGAAAACCAGGTAGTCTGAAGGTCAAAGTTTCCTGCCATAAACCCAATCCCACTCACAGGTATGGACCTAAACTGACTCAAGGTACGGCATCCTATGCGTTCATCAGCGTCACAGACTTTCAAGAGGGGTGATACGATACCCAGAAGGTGTGGCATCACCAGCTCATGAAGAGGCCTCACTTAGCTGAATCACAAATGATCGGTCCCCAGAGTCGACAATCCACCAAACCAGCAACCGTCTCAACCCAAAGGGTTGAAAGTGAAGCCAACCGGATGAACCTCGTCTGAGCGTGGATTTCATGAGACACTAGTGCCTGCAAAGCAAGCACGCGCCCACTAATTTCCACTCTAATGCTATGGTGCACTCAAGCCTGGGCCTGGCTTCTCACTCATCAGAACTCCCATCCCACAACAGCACAAATAATCATATTATACTGAAAATAAAATGCAGGAAATAAAGTGCGAGAAGTAAAATGCGATAAATAAACGCAACCCAACAAGTAAACACACAAGCGCTAGGATTGACTCGCATAGGGAACCAGGGAACCAGAGATTCTGGGTTCGATCCCCAGCAGAGTCGCCAGCTGTCGCTTGCGCAGAAATAAGGTGTCGACATGACAGAAGAGTCGCCACCTTTCGTTATTTATCCCTCAGAGCGGGAAAGGAAACGATTGGAAAAACCTGCCAAAAAGGGTAAGACAAGGTCATCGCAACCATTGTCTGGGTTCGGGAGTCGGTTACGCAAGGGGAAGGTATTAGCACCCCTCACGTCCGTCGTACTCGACGGGATCCGCGCTTGTTTGTTTACTTGGACGGGTTGGTTATAATCTATCTACCTATCAAGGCTGGCTGAAAAAGAAAAGAAAAATGACTCGGCAAAGCGTCGCACTTTATGCCTACGTATTCTCATCAGAGAATGAGAAATCAGAGTCAACATAGTTCGGCCTACGAAGGGTTATGGGGGAAGGTAGCTCGCCAAGACTTCGCCATCTTGTGCCTACGTACTCTCAACAGGCATGAGAGATCAGAGCTCACGTAGTTCGGGAAACTACGATTTATTTCCTGTTTTGAAAGAAATGTTTTTTATTGTGTTTGCGATTTCAACCGCACTAGAGACTATGACTTGAGAGTGAATGCGTCGCATGTCACCCAAAGGGTACCATACTAAACATCCAAACTGTGGAAAAGAAGCTCTCCCACAATCCTTTCTCAGATAGCTTAAGGCTCGTAACGTACGAAAGAAATCATTCATGATTACTGTATCTTAAACTGTTTTGAGATGAGAAGAGAACAGGCCCAGCTAGGAGGGAGACTATCAAGTCCTACTGTTATCATGCCATGGATTCATCCTATGGTTGAGGTTTGAACAAGGAACTCCTAGAAGTTGTCATGCATAGGTTTCAACCTAAGATTCTATCATCAAATCCTTATCAAAGGAAATGAGAGTCCTAAGGGATCATGTCAATGATACACCGAAACAGACAAAGCATCAGCTTAACAGTAAAATGCATACAATGCAAGTGAGGGAGGAAATGGGTGTGGGGCTTCAGCCTCCTCAAGCTCATCTCAACCTCAAGCTAGTCATGAAATAACAGTAATCATATTGAAAAATAAACAACATGCTATCAAGCAATAAACAGTAAACTGCGATCATACAGATAAAAGAAATGAAATACCATCCATGCTTGAGAAAGAAATTATCTACATCTAAGCTCTCCCTAATCCTAACCCTAAAACAAAACCCTAATCAAATCTCTAAGCAAAGCCCTAAAGCAAAACCCTACACAAGAGAAATCAATCCCAGTCTTCAAGCTTCAAAACAACTGTGATCGGTTTACATTCCTCCTCAGGAGAAACTAAACTCACATGAAGGCTCCAACATCATTGGATACTTGAGAAATCCTACATGAACTAAGGGAACTAAGTGAACAGACCCATAGTGCCTTCCTCAGGAAAGTACTAGGGGGCTTCCACTTAGGAATCATATCCCATGTGGCTCAACAACTGTGATCAGTTTACATTCCTCCTCAGGAGAAACTAAACTCACATGAAGGCTCCAACATCATTAGATACTTGAGAAATCCTACATGAACTAAGGGAACTAAGTGAACAGACCCATAGTGCCTTCCTCAGGAAAGTACTAGGGGGCTTCCACTTAGGAATCATATCCCATGTGGCTCAACAACTGTGATCAGTTTACATTCCTCCTCAGGAGAAACTAAACTCACATGAAGGCTCCAACATCATTGGATACTTGGGAAAGAGGTGAGAAGAGAGAATGAAAGACATCCATAGTTCCTTCCTCAGGAAAGTACCATGAACTTCCCTCAGACTCCAGGGTCTCAAACCTCACAGAAAGCGAGCAAGCTCCTAAACCAGGCCTTCAATCCATGCCTCCTCCAATCCTCTAGTATGCTCCACTAAGCTCCACCATGAGATGCTAAGCTCCTCCAAGCAAAGGAATACCCCAAAGCAAAGCAAACTAACAAAACTTGCCCTAAAGGCCACACAAACAATCATTCAATTAAAAAATCAACTAAAAATAGTATATTATTCTATTAATTCCTAATATAAATGTCAGGGGGCCCTACATGACTACCCTTTAGTCCCATATATTCCCCATAGACTAAATTTCCCTATAAAGCCTAAAACAAAATTGTTCAAAATCAACTATGCTCCATAAAACCCTAATTTGTTATGCTAATGCTATTTAATCAAACTAACTAAAATATAATCCTAAAAATCTTGGTATAAAAACCAGAGGGAACTAAGATCAACATCTAATTATACTAGAAAGAATGGATTAAAAAACTTAAGGGAAGATCCTAAACCAAATTCTACAAAATCCAACATTAACCTAAATCATTAAAAAGCTATTTAAAAGAAAAATATGCTAAAAATATAAAAATAAAAATAAAATGGAATTTTATTTATTCATATTTTTCTAGACAAAATTATAAAATCATATCAAAAACAACCACTTAAAAATATTCATTTTTCAATTATTTATGAATTTTATAAGATGCAAGAAAATAAAAGAAATTAAAAACTAAAATGAAATGGGAAGGGGGGTGTCAGTAGTGATGCGCCTAGTTCAATTATCCAGATGGGCCAGGAAAGGGGGTTCAATTAGTAAGCGTGTTAAGCCCAATTACATTTCAGAAATTCAATTAAAAAAACCAAAGAAAAAGACTAAAAGCTCGGTGCATTAAGTAACTGATTTCAGTTGAAAATGGAATGGGCTTCACGTGGGGGGTTTGGATAGCACGCTTTTGCTGAGGCCCAAGAGTTGGATTAAATGAAACGCTACGTTGCAGCTTCATTCTTTCCCTCCGTTTCCAACTTTAAATCTCAACCCTCAGATCAGTTTTCCAAGTCAAAGTCTCCCCACGATCTAACGGACATCAACCCGTCTTCAACCTTGGAACCCTAGGGTTTCAGGAATCACAACTCCATGCAGGGATCTTCCTCTCCCTCGTTCTCACTCAATTCTCCATGAATTTCTAAACTTCAAGAACCAAAAATGATCTACAATCTCCCAGGAATACAGCCATACTCTTGGTTTTAATTGAATCCCCCTAGAACTCCAAACCCGATAGCATGAAATCCTTGGTTCACCAACTTTACACTGTGATGGACTCTCACAATTCTTGATTCTAATGGTACTAATGTGTTCTTCATGTTGCACTGGTCTCAGCATGCTAATGGATGTTGATTAAAACTCACTATATAACATTTTCTTGATCATCAAAGATTCCACATCATGTATGCAAACCTCATGAAACTCACTCAAACTTTCTGAATTCAATCATCTAATCAACCCTAACAGTTCTAACCTATTCTTTCTAACTAATAACACATAAATAAGGAGATAGAGGAGAATTCACCAACCTGCTTCTTGGCTATGGCAGAGGTGGAATCAGCTTGTTTCAGTGCTTGAATCCTCTTCACAATGATCCTCTAATGGTGATCTCTCTTCTGTTTGCAACAATTCTGATGATGAGTGCTTGTAGAAGAAGATTCGAGCCTTGCTTGCAATAGAAGCTTTCCTTGAATACCTCTCTCTCCACTGAATTCTCCAACTGAATTCTCTAACCCCTAATCTCATTTTGATCCCCTCAATATATAACAATCATTAGAAGAATCTAGATCCCTCTAGAATATGGTAGAAAGTCATGGAATTCTCATTTGATGACATATTGGAACCATCTCATATCATGCATACAACCCTTCATACTTGTGCTAAAATCTCTCCTCATGAGATATTGAGATGATATGTGTGAAAAATCAGCTGATCCTTGCCTTATGTTGAGTTTTCCAAAGTTACCTTATTATGCAAGTAATAGGTTTTCAAAGCAAGTCCCATTTTTAGGCCTCAAATAAAAAATGTGTTTAAACCATTGTTTCTAAAATGTTGTTTAGACTCAAAATCATATATTATATGACCTGTTTTGGATTTGTAGATCTCTCAAACCATTTTCCAATTTGAACTTATTTAACTTATATGCCATTTTTAGGTCATTTTCACCCATTCTTGTCAATTCTTGCTACAAGCTTCTCCAGCATTTCATGACCACTCTTTTAGACTCAAAATGTAATTTTGAGCAACTTTGATGTTTTGAAGTTTTTCATTTGAGGCTTGGAAATAGGAGATACGGCCTTTGCTTAAAATGACCTATAAGTTCAAAATGACCAAAATACCCTTGGCTTGTCAAGGCCATAAGTTGAGTTCTACAAATCCTATCAAAGACTTCTAGTACTATATAGAAAGCTAAGAAGATTATCTTCAACATTCATGTTGACCAAGAGATCATAGGAATCATCCTACTAGGGCAAAAGTTGGCTGCAAGTTGGGTGACTTTCAAGGACCCAAATTCACACACCTCAGATGACCTGTAATTTGTCAAAACCATAACTTGAGCTCTGCAAATCCTATCAAGGACTTCTACCACTCAAATTAAAGCTAAGAACAAGCTCTACAACATTCATGTTGTGGGGAAGATGAGATGAAAATCAAATCTTGAGCTAAAACTGCCTGGAAGATAGGGATCAAACTAGGGGATTTTACGCTGCCAATCCTTAGAAACCCTAGCTTAAAACTTCTCAAACTCCTCAATCATGATGAGTTGGTCTAGGAATCATCCTTATAACATCTCAATACATCATTCCATGCTCATGGCTCTTGGATTAGGTCTCAACCCTCTCCAAAACATCAGCTGACCTAGGGTTGACCCAGTCAAAACCCTAATTCTACCACTCATGGTTGAATCTTCTGAATTCTTGCATAATGAACTCTCTGGGCTTCATGATGGCTTTCAATACATCTCATAAACTTTCTCAAAGCTTCAAGTTCACTCTCATAGTCTCAGCATCATCTGGGGAGCACCCACAACTCTCAAGTTATGAGACACACAACCTTGGTTTCAACCAATTTCTCTGAGGATCTCTTGAACTTTCTGATGAAGGAATCAACCTTCAAACATTTGATGGATAAATAAATGTTGGTCAAATTTTGGCTCCGGTCAGTTTCGTTCAGGCTCCAATTATTACGTTGTGCGTTCAGGCTCCAATTATTACGTTGTGCGTTCAGGCTCCGGTCAGTTTCGTTGGGTATCCAGACTCCGGTTATTCCGTTGAGCGTTCAGGCTACGTTCAGTTTCGTTGGGTATCCAGACACCAGTTATTACGTTGTCCGTTCAGGCTCCGGTCAGTTTCGTTGGGTATCCAGACTCCGGTTATTACGTTGAATGTTTAGGCTCCGGTCAGTTTCGTTGGGCGTCCAGACTCCGGTTATTACGTTGAGCGTTCAGGCTCCGATCATTTTCGTTGAGCATCCAGACTCCAATTATTATGTTGTGCGTTCAGGCTCCGGTCAGTTTCGTTGGGTATCCAGACTCCGGTTATTACGTTGAATGTTCAGGCTCCGGTCAGTTTCGTTGGGTGTCCAGACTCAGGTTATTACGTTGTGCGTTCAGGCTCCGGTCAGTTTCGTTGGGTATCCAGACTCCGGTTATTACGTTGAGCGAGCAGGCTCCGGTCAGTTTTGTTGGGTATCTAGACTCCGGTTATTACGTTGAGCGTTCAGGCTCCGGTCAGTTTCGTTGGGTATCCAGACTCCGGTTATTACGTTGAGCGTTCAGGCTCCGGTCAGTTTCGTTGGGTATCCAAACTCTGGTTTTTTCGTTGAGCGTTCAGGCTCCGGTCAGTTTTGTTGGGTATCCAGACTCCGGTTATTAAGTTAAGGGTTCAGGCTCCGGTCAGTTTTATTGGGTATCCAGACTCCGGTTATTACATTGAGCGTTCAGGTTCCGGTCAGTTTCGTTGTGTATCCAGACTCTTGTTATTACGTTGATCGTTCAGGCTCCAGTCAGTTTCGTTGGGTATCCAGACTCCGGTTATTACGTTGAGCGTTCAGGCTCAGGTCAGTTTCGTTGGGTATCCAGACTCCGGTTATTACGTTGAGCGTTCAGGCTCCAGTCATTTTCGTTGAGCATCCAGACTCCAGTTATTACGTTGTGCGTTCAAGGTCCGGTCAGTTTCGTTGAGTATCAAGACTCCGGTTATTACGTTGAGCGTTCGGGATCCGGTCAGTTTCGTTGGGTATCCAGACTCCAGTTATTACGTTGAGCGTTCAGGCTCCGGTCAGTTTCGTTGTGTATCCAGACTCCGGTTATTACGTTGAGCGATCAGGCTCCGATCAATTTCGTTGTGTATCCAGACTCCAGTTATTACGTTGATCGTTCAGGCTCCAGTCAGTTTCGTTGAGTATCCAGCCTCCGGTTATTACGTTGAGCGTTCAGGCTCCGGTCAGTTTCATTGGGTATCCAGATTCCGGTTATCACGTCGAGCCTTCAGGCTCCGGTCAATTTCGTTGGGTATCCAGACTCCGGTTATTACGTTGAACATTTAGGCTCCGGTCAGTTATGTTGGGTATCCAGACTCCAGTTATTACGTTGTGCGTTCAAGGTCCGGTCAGTTTCGTTGAGTATCAAGACTCCGGTTATTACGTTGAGCGTTCGGGCTCCGGTCAGTTTCGTTGGGTATCCAGACTCCAGTTAATACGTTGAGCGTTCAGGCTCCGGTCAGTTTCGTTGTGTATCCAGACTCCGGTTATTACGTTGAGCGATCAGGCTCCGATCAATTTCGTTGTGTATCCAGACTCCAGTTATTACGTTGATCGTTCAGGCTCCAGTCCGTTTCGTTGAGTATCCAGCCTCCGGTTATTACGTTGAGCGTTCAGGCTCCGGTCAGTTTCATTGGGTATCCAGATTCCGGTTATTACGTCGAGCCTTCAGGCTCCGGTCAATTTCGTTGGGTATCCAGACTCCGGTTATTACGTTGAACATTCAGGCTCCGGTCAGTTATGTTGGGTATCCAGACTCCGGTTATTACGTTGAGTGTTCAGGCTCCGATCATTTTCGTTGAGCATCCAGACTCCAGTTATTACGTTGTGCGTTCAGGCTCCGGTCAGTTTCATTGGGTATCCAGACTCCGGTTATTACGTTGAGCGTTCAGGCTCCAATCATTTTCATTGAGCATCCAGACTCCAGTTATTACGTTGTGCGTTTAGGCTCCAGTAAGTTTCATTGGGTATCCAGACTCCGGTTATTACGTTGAGCGTTCAGGCTCTGTTCAGTTTAGTTGGGTATCCAGACTCCGGTTATTACGTTGAGCGTTCAGGCTCTGGTCAGTTTCGTTGTGTATCCGGACTCCGGTTATTACGTTGAGCGTTCAGGCTCCGGTCAGTTTCGTTGGGTATCCAGACTCCGGTTATTACGTTGAGCGAGCAGGCTCTGGTCAGTTTCGTTGGGTATCCAGACACCAGGTTTTACGTTGAGCGTTCAGGCTCCGGTCAGTTTCGTTGTGTATCCAGACTCCGGTTATTATGTTGAGCGTTCAGGCTCCGGTCAGTTTCGTTGGGTATCCAGACTCCGGTTATTACATTGAGCGTTCAGGCTCCAGTCAGTTTTGTTGGGTATCCAGACTCCGGTTATTATGTTTAGCGTTCAGCTCCAGTCAGTTTCGTTGGGTATCCAGACTCCGGTTATTACATTGAGTGTTCAGGCTCCGGTCAATTTCGTTTGGTATCCAAACTCCGGTTATTACGTTGAGCGTTCAGGCTCCATTCAGTTTCGTTGGGTATCCAGACTCCGGTTATTACGTTGAGCGTTCAGGCTCTGGTCAGTTTCGTTGTATATCCAGACTCCGGTTATTACATTGAGCGTTCAGACTCCGGTCAGTTTCGTTGGGTATCCAGACTCTGGTTTTTACGTTGAGCGTTCAGGCTCCTGTCAGTTTTGCTGGGTATCCAGACTCCGGTTATTACGTTGAGCGTTCAGGCTCCGGTCAGTTTCGTTGGGTATCCAGACTCCGGTTATTACGTTGAGCGTTCAGGCTCTGTTCAGTTTCGTTGGGTATCTGGACTCCGGTTTTTACAATGAGCGTTCAGCCTCCGGTCAGTTTTGTTGGGTATCCAGACTCCGGTTATTACGTTGAGGGTTCAGGCTCCGGTCAGTTACGTTGGGTATCCAGACTCCGGTTATTACATTGAGCGTTTAGGCTCCGGTCAGTTTCGTTGGGTATCCAGACTCTGGTTATTACGTTGATCGTTCAGGCTCCAGTCAGTTTCGTTGGGTATCCAGACTCCGGTTATTACGTTGAGCGTTCAGGCTCCGGTCAGTTTCGTTGGGTATCCAGACTCCAGTTATTACATTGAATGTTAAGGCTCCGGTCAGTTTCGTTGGGTGTCCAGACTCTGGTTTTTACGTTGAGCATTCAGGCTCCGATCATTTTCGTTGAGCATCCAGACTCCAGTTTCTTACGTTGTGCGTTCTGGCTCCGGTCAGTTTTGTTGGGTATCCAGACTCCGGTTATTACGTTGAGCGTTCAGGCTCCGTTCAGTTTCGTTGGGTATCCAGACTCCGGTTATTACGTTGAGTGTTCAGGCTCCGATCATTTTCGTTGAGCATCCAGACTCCGGTTATTACGTTGAGCGTTCAGGCTCCGGTCAGTTTCGTTGGGTATCCAGACTCCGGTTATTACGTTGAGCGTTCAGACTCCTATCAGTTGTGTTGGGTATTCAGACTCCGGTTATTACGTTGAGCGTTCAGGCTCCGCTTAGTTTCGTTAGGTATCCAGACTCTGGTTATTACGTTGAGCGTTCAGGCTCCGGTCAGTTTTGTTGGGTATCCAGACTCTGGTTTTTACGTTGAGCGTTCAAGCTCCGGTCAGTTTTGTTGGGTATCCAGACTCCGGTTATTACGTTATACGTTCAGGATCCGGTCAGTTTCGTTGAGTATCCAGACTCCGGTTATTACGTTGAGCGTTCAGGCTCCGGTCAGTTTCGTTGGGTATCCAGACTCTGGTTTTTACGTTGAGCATTCAGGCTCCGGTCAGTTTCGTTGGGTATCCAGACTCCGGTTATTACGTTGAGCATTCAGGCTCCAGTCAGTTTTGTTGGGTATCCAGACTCCGGTTATTACGCTAAGCGTTCAGGCTCCGGTCAGTTTCGTTGGGTATCCAGACTCCGGTTATTACATTGAGCGTTCAGGCTCCGGTCAGTTTCGTTTGGTATCCAGACTTCAGTTATTACGTTGAGCGTCCAGGCTCCGGTCAGTTTCGTTGGGTATCCAGACTCCGGTTATTACGTTGAGCGTTCAGGCTCCGGTCAGTTTCCTTGGGTGTCCAGACTCCGGTTATTACGTTGAGCGTTCAGGCTCCGATCATTTTCGTTGAGCATCCAGACTCCAGTTATTACGTTGAGCGTTCAGGCTCCGGTCAGTTTCGTTGGGTATCCAGACTCCGGTTATTACGTTGAGCGTTCAGGCTCCGGTAAGTTTCGTTGGGTATCCAGACTCCGGTTATTACGTTGAGCGTTCAGGCTCTGGTCAGTTTCGTTGTGTATCCAGACTCCGGTTATTACATTGAGCGTTCAGGCTCCGGTCATTTTCGTTGAGCATCCAGACTCCAGTTATTACATTGAGCGTTCAGGCTCCGGTCAGTTTCATTGGGTATCCAGACTCCGGTTATTACGTTGAGCGTTCAGGCTCCGTTCAGTTTCGTTGGGTATCCAGACTCCGGTTATTACGTTGAGCGTTCAGGCTCTAGTCAATTTCGTTGTGTATCCGGACTCCGGTTATTACGTTGAGCGTTCAGGCTCCGGTCAGTTTCCTTGGGTGTCCAGACTTCGGTTATTACGTTGAGCGTTCAGGCTCCAATCATTTTCGTTGAGCATCCAGACTCCAGTTATTACGTTGTGCGTTTAGGCTCCGGTCAGTTTCATTGGGTATCCAGACTCCGGTTATTACGTTGAGCGTTCAGGCTCTGTTCAGTTTAGTTGGGTATCCAGACTCCGGTTATTACGTTGAGCGTTCAGGCTCTGGTCAGTTTCGTTGTGTATCCGGACTCCGGTTATTACGTTGAGCGTTCAGGCTCCGGTCAGTTTCGTTGGGTATCCAGACTCCGGTTATTACGTTGAATGTTCAGGCTCCGGTCAGTTTCGTTGGGTGTCCAGACTCAGGTTATTACGTTGTGCGTTCAGGATCCGGTCAGTTTTGTTGGGTATCCAGACTCCGGTTATTACGTTGAGCGAGCGGGCTCCGGTCAGTTTTGTTGGGTATCTAGACTCCGGTTATTACGTTGAGCGTTCAGGCTCCGGTCAGTTTCGTTGGGTATCCAGACTCCGGTTATTATGTTGAGCGTTCAGGCTCCGGTCAGTTTCGTTGGGTATCCAAACTCTGGTTTTTTCGTTGAGCGTTCAGGCTCCGGTCAGTTTTGTTGGGTATCCAGACTCCGGTTATTAAGTTAAGGGTTCAGGCTCCGGTCAGTTTTGTTGGGTATCCAGACTCCGGTTATTACATTGAGCGTTCAGGTTCCGGTCAGTTTCGTTGTGTATCCAGACTCTTGTTATTATGTTGATCGTTCAGGCTCCAGTCAGTTTCGTTGGGTATCCAGACTCCGGTTATTACGTTGAGCGTTCAGGCTCAGGTCAGTTTCGTTGGGTATCCAGACTCCGGTTATTACGTTGAGCGTTCAGGCTCCAGTCATTTTCGTTGAGCATCCAGACTCCAGTTATTACGTTGTGCGTTCAAGGTCCGGTCAGTTTCGTTGAGTATCAAGACTCCGGTTATTACGTTGAGCGTTCGGGCTCCGGTCAGTTTCGTTGGGTATCCAGACTCCGGTTATTACGTTGAGCGTTCAGGCTCCGGTCAGTTTCGTTGTGTATCCAGACTCCGGTTATTACGTTGAGCGATCAGGCTCCGATCAATTTCGTTGTGTATCCAGACTCCAGTTATTACGTTGATCGTTCAGGCTCCAGTCAGTTTCGTTGAGTATCCAGCCTCCGGTTATTACGTTGAGCGTTCAGGCTCCGGTCAGTTTCATTGGGTATCCAGATTCCGGTTATTACGTCGAGCCTTCAGGCTCCGGTCAATTTCGTTGGGTATCCAGACTCCGGTTATTACGTTGAACATTCAGGCTCCGGTCAGTTATGTTAAGTATCCAGACTCCGGTTATTACGTTGAGTGTTCAGGCTCCGATCATTTTCGTTGAGCATCCAGACTCCAGTTATTACGTTGTGCGTTCAGGCTCCGGTCAGTTTCATTGGGTATCCAGACTCCGGTTATTACGTTGAGCGTTCAGGCTCCATTCAGTTTCGTTGGGTATCCAGACTCCGGTTATTACGTTGAGCGTTTAGGCTCTGGTCAGTTTCGTTGTGTATCCAGACTCCGGTTATTACATTGAACGTTCAGGCTCCGGTCAGTTTCGTTGGGTATCCAGACTCCGGTTTTTACGTTGAGCGTTCAGGCTCCGGTCAGTTTCATTGGGTATCCAGACTCCGGTTATTACGTTGAGCGTTCAGGCTCCGTTCAGTTTCGTTGGGTATCCAGACTCCGGTTATTACGTTGAGCGTTCAGGCTCTAGTCAATTTCGTTGTGTATCCGGACTCCGGTTATTACGTTGAGCGTTCAGGCTCCGGTCAGTTTCCTTGGGTGTCCAGACTTCGGTTATTACGTTGAGCGTTCAGGCTCCAATCATTTTCGTTGAGCATCCAGACTCCAGTTATTACGTTGTGCGTTTAGGCTCCGGTAAGTTTCATTGGGTATCCAGACTCCGGTTATTACGTTGAGCGTTCAGGCTCTGTTCAGTTTAGTTGGGTATCCAGACTCCGGTTATTACGTTGAGCGTTCAGGCTCTGGTCAGTTTAGTTGTGTATCCGGACTCCGGTTATTACGTTGAGCGTTCAGGCTCCGGTCAGTTTCGTTGGGTATCCAGACTCCGGTTTTTACGTTGAGCGTTCAGGCTCCGGTAAGTTTTGCTGGGTATCCAGACTCCGGTTATTACGTTGAGCATTCAGGCTCCAGTCAGTTTTGTTGGGTATCCAGACTCCGGTTATTACGCTAAGCGTTCAGGCTCCGGTCAGTTTCGTTGGGTATCCAGACTCCGGTTATTACATTGAGCGTTCAGGCTCCGGTCAGTTTCGTTTGGTATCCAGACTTCAGTTATTACGTTGAGCGTCCAGGCTCCGGTCAGTTTCGTTGGGTATCCAGACTCCGGTTATTACGTTGAGCGTTCAGGCTCCGGTCAGTTTCCTTGGGTGTCCAGACTCCGGTTATTACGTTGAGCGTTCAGGCTCCGATCATTTTCGTTGAGCATCCAGACTCCAGTTATTACGTTGAGCGTTCAGGCTCCGGTCAGTTTCGTTGGGTATCCAGACTCCGGTTATTACGTTGAGCGTTCAGGCTCCGGTCAGTTTCGTTGGGTATCCAGACTCCGGTTATTACGTTGAGCGTTCAGGCTCTGGTCAGTTTCGTTGTGTATCCAGACTCCGGTTATTACATTGAGCGTTCAGGCTCCGGTCATTTTTGTTGAGCATCCAGACTCCAGTTATTACATTGAGCGTTCAGGCTCCGGTCAGTTTCATTGGGTATCCAGACTCCGGTTATTACGTTGAGCGTTCAGGCTCCGTTCAGTTTCGTTGGGTATCCAGACTCCGGTTATTACGTTGAGCGTTCAGGCTCTAGTCAATTTCGTTGTGTATCCGGACTCCGGTTATTACGTTGAGCGTTCAGGCTCCGGTCAGTTTCCTTGGGTGTCCAGACTTCGGTTATTACGTTGAGCGTTCAGGCTCCAATCATTTTCGTTGAGCATCCAGACTCCAGTTATTACGTTGTGCGTTTAGGCTCCGGTCAGTTTCATTGGGTATCCAGACTCCGGTTATTACGTTGAGCGTTCAGGCTCTGTTCAGTTTAGTTGGGTATCCAGACTCCGGTTATTACGTTGAGCGTTCAGGCTCTGGTCAGTTTCGTTGTGTATCCGGACTCCGGTTATTACGTTGAGCGTTCAGGCTCCGGTCAGTTTCGTTGGGTATCCAGACTCCGGTTTTTACGTTGAGCGTTCAGGCTCCGGTCAGTTTTGCTGGGTATCCAGACTCCGGTTATTACGTTGAGCGTTCAGGCTCCGGTCAGTTTCGTTGGGTATCCAGACTCCGGTTATTACGTTGAGCGAGCAGGCTCCGGTCAGTTTCGTTGGGTATCTAGACTCCGGTTATTACGTTGAGCGTTCAGGCACCGGTCAGTTTCGTTGGGTATCCAGACTCCGGTTATTACGTTGAGCGTTCAGGCTCTGGTCAGTTTCGTTGGGTATCCAGACTCCGGTTTTTACGTTGAGCGTTCAGGCTCCGGTCAGTTTTGTTGGGTATCCAGACTCCGGTTATTACGTTGAGGGTTCAGGCTCCGGTCAGTTTCGTTGGGTATCCAGACTCCGGTTATTACATTGAGCGTTCAGGCTCCGGTCAGTTTCGTTGGGTATCCAGACTCCGGTTATTACGTTGATCGTTCAGGCTCCAGTCAGTTTCGTTGGGTATCCAGACTCCGGTTATTACGTTGAGCGTTCAGGCTCCGGTCAGTTTCGTTGGTATCCAGACTCCGGTTATTACGTTGAGCGTTCAAGCTCCGGTCAGTTTCGTTGGGTATCCAGACTCCAGTTATTACATTGAATGTTCAAGCTCCGGTCAGTTTCGTTGGGTGTCCAGACTTTGGTTTTTACGTTGAGCATTCAGGCTCCGATCATTTTTGTTGAGCATCCAGACTCCAGTTATTACGTTGTGCGTTCTGGCTCCGGTCAGTTTTGTTGGGTATCCAGACTCCGGTTATTACGTTGAGCGTTCAGGCTCCGTTCAGTTTCGTTGGGTATCCAGACTCCGGTTATTACGTTATGCATTCAGGCCCAGGTCAGTTTCGTTGTGTATCCAGACTCCGGTTATTACGTTGAGCGTTCAGGCTCCGGTCAGTTTCGTTGGGTATCCAGACTCCGGTTATTACATTGAGCGTTCAGGCTCCGGTCAGTTTCGTTGGGTATCCAGACTCCGGTTATTATGTTTAGCGTTCAGCTCCGGTCAGTTTCGTTGGGTATCCAGACTCCGGTTATTACATTGAGTGTTCAGGCTCCGGTCAGTTTCGTTTGGTATCCAGACTTCAGTTGTTACGTTGAGCGTTCAGGCTCCGGTCAGTTTCGTTGGGTATCCAGACTCCGGTTTTTACGTTGAGCGTTCAGGCTCCGGTCAGTTTTGTTGGGTATCCAGACTCTGGTTTTTACTTTGAGGGTTCAAGCTCCGGTCAGTTTTGTTGGGTATCCAGACTCCGGTTATTACGTTATACGTTCAGGATCCGGTCAGTTTCGTTGAGTATCCAGACTCCGGTTATTACGTTGAGCGTTCAGGCTCCGGTCAGTTTCGTTGGGTATCCAGACTCTGGTTTTTACTTTGAGCATTCAGGCTCCGGTCAGTTTCGTTGGGTATCCAGACTCCGGTTATTACGTTGAGCGTTTAGGCTCCGGTCAGTTTCGTTGGGTATCCAGACTCCGGTTATTACGCTAAGCGTTCAGGCTCCGGTCAGTTTCGTTGGGTATCCAGACTCCGGTTATTACATTGAGCGTTCAGGCTCCGGTCAGTTTCGTATGGTATCCAGACTTCAGTTATTACGTTGAGCGTCCAAGTTCCGGTCAGTTTCGTTGGGTATCCAGACTCCGGTTATTACGTTGAGCGTTCAGGCTCCGGTCAGTTTCCTTGGGTGTCCTGACTCCGGTTATTACGTTGAGCGTTCAGGCTCCGATCATTTTCGTTGAGCATCCAAACTCCAGTTATTACGTTGAGCGTTCAGGCTCCGATCAGTTTCATTGGGTATCCAGACTCCGGTTATTACGTTGAGCGTTCAGGCTCCGTTCAGTTTCGTTGGGTATCTAGACTCCGGTTATTACGTTGAGCGTTCAGGCTCTAGTCAGTTTCGTTCTGTATCCGGACTCCGGTTATAACGTTGAGCGTTACGGCTCCGGTCAGTTTCCTTGGGTGTCCAGACTCCAGTTATTACGTTGAGCGTTCAGGCTCCGATCATTTTCGTTGAGCATCCAGACTCCAATTATTACGTTGTGCGTTCAGGCTCTGGTCAGTTTTGTTGGGTATCCAGACTCCGGTTATTACGTTGAGCGTTCAGACTCCGGTCTGTTTCGTTGGGTATTCAGACTCCGGTTATTACGTTGAGCGTTCAGGCTCCGGTTAGTTTCGTTAGGTATCCAGACTTTGGTTATTACGTTGAGCGTTCAGGCTCCGGTCATTTTCGTTGGGTATCCAGACTCCAGTTATTACGTTGTGCGTTCAGGGTCCGGTCAGTTTTGCTGGGTATCGAGACTCCGGTTATTACGTTGAGCGTTCAGGCTTCGGTCAGTTTCGTTGGGTATCCAGACTCTGGTTATTACGTTGAGCGTTCAGGCTCCGGTCAGTTTCGTTGGGTATCCAGACTCCGGTTATTACGTTGAGCGTTCAGGCTCCGGTCAGTTTCGTTGGGTATCCAGACTCCGGTTATTACGTTGAGCGTTCAAGCTCCGGTCAGTTTCGTTGGGTATCCAGACTCCAGTTATTACATTGAATGTTCAAGCTCCGGTCAGTTTCGTTGGGTGTCCAGACTCTGGTTTTTACGTTGAGCATTCAGGCTCCGATCATTTTCGTTGAGCATCCAGACTCCAGTTATTACGTTGTGCGTTCTGGCTCCGGTCAGTTTTGTTGGGTATCCAGACTCCGGTTATTACGCTGAGCATTCAAAATCCGTTCAGTTTTGTTGGGTATCCAGACTCCGGTTATTACGTTGAGCGTTCAGGCCCAGGTCAGTTTCGTTGTGTATCCAGACTCCGGTTATTACGTTGAGCGTTCAGGCTCCGGTCAGTTTCGTTGGGTATCCAGACTCCGGTTATTACATTGAGCGTTCAGGCTCCGGTCAGTTTCGTTGGGTATCCAGACTCCGGTTATTATGTTTAGCGTTCAGCTCCGGTCAGTTTCGTTGGGTATCCAGACTCCGGTTATTACATTGAGTGTTCCGGCTCCGGTCAGTTTCGTTTGGTATCCAGACTTCAGTTGTTACGTTGAGCGTTCAGGCTCCGGTCAGTTTCGTTGGGTATCCAGACTCCGGTTTTTACGTTGAGCGTTCAGGCTCCGGTCAGTTTTGTTGGGTATCCAGACTCTGGTTTTTACTTTGAGCGTTCAAGCTCCGGTCAGTTTTGTTGGGTATCCAGACTCCGGTTATTACGTTATACGTTCAGGATCCGGTCAGTTTCGTTGAGTATCCAGACTCCGGTTATTACGTTGAGCGTTCAGGCTCCGGTCAGTTTCGTTGGGTATCCAGACTCTGGTTTTTACGTTGAGCATTCAGGCTCCGGTCAGTTTCGTTGGGTATCCAGACTCCGGTTATTACGTTGAGCATTTAGGCTTCGGTCAGTTTCGTTGGGTATCCAGACTCCGGTTATTACGCTAAGCGTTCAGGCTCCGGTCAGTTTCGTTGGGTATCCAGACTCCGGTAATTACATTGAGCGTTCAGGCTCCGGTCAGTTTCGTTTGGTATCCAGACTTCAGTTATTACGTTGAGCGTCCAGGTTCCGGTCAGTTTCGTTGGGTATCCAGACTCCGGTTATTACGTTGAGCGTTCAGGCTCCGGTCAGTTTCCTTGGGTGTCCAGACTCCGGTTATTACGTTGAGCGTTCAGGCTCCGATCATTTTCGTTGAGCATCCAAACTCCAGTTATTACGTTGAGCGTTCAGGCTCCGATCAGTTTCATTGGGTATCCAGACTCCGGTTATTACGTTGAGCGTTCAGGCTCCGTTCAGTTTCGTTGGGTATCCAGACTCCGGTTATTACGTTGAGCGTTCAGGCTCTAGTCAGTTTCGTTATGTATCCGGACTCCGGTTATTACGTTGAGCGTTCAGGCTCCGGTCAGTTTCCTTGGGTGTCCAGACTCCGGTTATTACGTTGAGCGTTCAGGCTCCGATCATTTTCGTTGAGCATCCAGACTCCAATTATTACGTTGTGCGTTTAGGCTCCGGTCAGTTTCATTGGGTATCCAGACTCCGGTTATTACGTTGAGCGTTCAGACTCCGGTCAGTTTCGTTGGGTATTCAGACTCCGGTTATTACGTTGAGCGTTCAGGCTCCGATTAGTTTTGTTAGGTATCCAGACTCTGGTTATTACGTTGAGCGTTCAGGCTCCGGTCATTTTCGTTGGGTATCCAGACTCCAGTTATTACGTTGTGCGTTCAGGGTCCGGTCAGTTTTGCTGGGTATCGAGACTCCGGTTATTACGTTGAGCGTTCAGGCTTCGGTCAGTTTCGTTGGGTATCCAGACTCCGGTTATTACGTTGAGCGTTCAGGCTCCGGTCAGTTTCGTTGGGTATCCAGACTCCGGTTATTACATTGAGCGTTCAGGCTCCGGTCAGTTTCGTTTGGTATCCAGACTTCAGTTATTACGTTGAGCGTCCAGGTTCCGGTCAGTTTCGTTGGGTATCCAGACTCCGGTTATTACGTTGAGCGTTCAGGCTCCGGTCAGTTTCCTTGGGTGTCCAGACTCCGGTTATTACGTTGAGCGTTCAGGCTCCGATCATTTTCGTTGAGCATCCAAACTCCAGTTATTACGTTGAGCGTTCAGGCTCCGATCAGTTTCATTGGGTATCCAGACTCCGGTTATTACGTTGAGCGTTCAGGCTCCGTTCAGTTTCGTTGGGTATCCAGACTCCGGTTATTACGTTGAGCGTTCAGGCTCTAGTCAGTTTCGTTATGTATCCGGACTCCGGTTATTACGTTGAGCGTTCAGGCTCCGGTCAGTTTCCTTGGGTGTCCAGACTCCGGTTATTACGTTGAGCGTTCAGGCTCCGATCATTTTCGTTGAGCATCCAGACTCCAATTATTACGTTGTGCGTTTAGGCTCCGGTCAGTTTCATTGGGTATCCAGACTCCGGTTATTACGTTGAGCGTTCAGACTCCGGTCAGTTTCGTTGGGTATTCAGACTCCGGTTATTACGTTGAGCGTTCAGGCTCCGATTAGTTTTGTTAGGTATCCAGACTCTGGTTATTACGTTGAGCGTTCAGGCTCCGGTCATTTTCGTTGGGTATCCAGACTCCAGTTATTACGTTGTGCGTTCAGGGTCCGGTCAGTTTTGCTGGGTATCGAGACTCCGGTTATTACGTTGAGCGTTCAGGCTTCGGTCAGTTTCGTTGGGTATCCAGACTCCGGTTATTACGTTGAGCGTTCAGGCTCCGGTCAGTTTCGTTGGGTATCCAGACTCCGGTTATTACGTTGAGCGTTCAGGCTCCGGTCAGTTTCGTTGGGTATCCAGACTCCGGTTATTATGTTGTGCGTTCAGGCTCCGATCAGTTTCGTTGGGTATCCAGACTCCGGTTATTACGTTGTGCGTTCAGGCTCCGGTCATATTCGTTGGGTATCCAGACTCCGGTTATTACATTGAGCATTCAGGCTCCGGTCAGTTTCGTTTGGTATCCAGACTTCAGTTATTACGTTGAGCGTCCAGGCTCCGGTCAGTTTCGTTGGGTATCCAGACTCCGATTATTACGTTGAGCGTTCAGGCTCCGGTCAGTTTCGTTGGGTATCCAGACTCCGGTTATTACGTTGAGTGTTCAGGCTCCAGTCAGTTTCGTTGGGTATCCAGACTCTGGTTATTACGTTGAGCGTTCAGACTCCGGTCATTTTCGTTGAGCATCCAGACTCCAGTTATTACGTTGTGCGTTCAGGGTCCGGTCAGTTTCGTTGAGTATCCATACTCCGGTTATTACGTTGAGCGTTCAGGCTCCGGTCAGTTTCGTTGGGTATCCAGACTCCGGTTATTATGTTGAGCGTTCAGGCCCTGGTCAGTTTCGTTGGGTATCCAGACTCCGGTTTTTACGTTGAGCGTTCAGGCTCCGGTCAGTTTTATTGGGTATCCAGACTCCGGTTATTACGTTGAGCGTTCAGGCTCCGGTCAGTTTCGTTGGGTATCCAGACTCCGGTTATTACATTGAGCGTTCAGGCTCCGGTCAGTTTCGTTGGGTATCCAGATTTCGGTTATTACGTTATTCGTTGAGGCACCAGTCAATTTCGTTGGGTATCCAGACTCCGGTTATTACATTGAGCGTTCAGGCTCCGGTCAGTTTCGTTGGGTATCCAGACTCCGGTTATTACGTTGAGCGTTCAGGCTCCGGTCATTTTCGTTGAGCATCCAGACTCCAGTTATTACGTTGTGCGTTCAGGCTCCGGTCAGTTTCGTTGGGTATCCAGACTCCGGTTATTACGTTGTGCGTTCAGGCTCCGGTCATATTCGTTGGGTATCCAGACTCCGGTTATTACGTTGAGCATTCAGGCTCCGGTCAGTTTCGTTTGGTATCCAGACTTCAGTTATTACGTTGAGCGTCCAAGCTCCGGTCAGTTTCGTTGGGTATCCAGACTCCGATTATTACGTTGAGCGTTCAGGCTCCGGTCAGTTTCGTTGGGTATCCAGACTCTGGTTATTACGTTGAATGTTCAGGCTCCGATCAGTTTCGTTGGGTGTCCAGACTCCGGTTATTACGTTGAGCGTTCAGGCTCCGGTCAGTTTCGTTGGGTATCCAGACTCCGATTATTACGTTGAGCATTCAGGCTCCGGTCAGTTTCGTTGGGTATCCAGACTCCGGTTATTACGTTGAATGTTCAGGCTCCGGTCAGTTTCGTTGGGTGTCCAGACTCCGGTTTTTACATTGAGCGTTCAGGCCCCGGTCAGTTTTGTTGGGTATCCAGACTCCGGTTATTACGTTGAGGGTTTAGGCTCCGGTCAGTTTCGTTGGGTATCCAGACTCCGGTTATTACATTTAGCGTTCAGGCTCCGGTCATTTTCATTGGGTATCCAGACTCCGGTTATTACGTTGAGCGTTCAGGCTCCGGTCAGTTTCATTGGGTATCCAGACTCCGGTTATTACGTTGAGTCTTCAGGCTCCGGTTATTTTCGTTGAGCATCCAGACTCCAGTTATTACGTTGTGCGTTCAGGCTCTGGTCAGTTTCGTTGGGTATCCAGACTTTGGTTATTACGTTGTGCGTTCAGGCTTCGGTCATATTCGTTGGGTATCCAGACTCCGGTTATTACGTTGAGCATTCAGGCTCTGGTCAGTTTCGTTTGGTATCCAGACTTCAGTTATTACGTTGAGCGTCCAGGCTCCGGTTAGTTTCGTTCGGTATCCAGACTCCGATTATTACGTTGAGTGTTAAGGCTCTGTTCAGTTTCGTTGGATATCCAGACTCCGGTTATTACGTTAAATGTTCAGGCTCTGGTCAGTTTCGTTGGGTGTCTAGACTCTGGTTATTACGTTGAGCGTTCAGGCTCCGGTCATTTTCGTTGAGCATTCAGACTCCAGTTATTACATTGTGCATTCAGGCTCCGGTCAGTTTCGTTGGGTATCCAGACTCCGGTTATTACATTGAGCGTTCAGGCTCCGGTCAGTTTCGTTGGGTATCCAGACTCCGGTTATTACATTGATGGTTCAGGCCCCAGTCAGTTTCGTTGGGTATCC
Source organism: Lathyrus sativus (assembly GCA_963859935.3). Classification (NCBI taxonomy): domain Eukaryota; kingdom Viridiplantae; phylum Streptophyta; class Magnoliopsida; order Fabales; family Fabaceae; genus Lathyrus; species Lathyrus sativus. Next base: position 246,728,915 of record OZ012736.1, on the reverse strand, counting down.
AGACTCCGGTTATTACGTTGAGCGTTCAGGCTCCGGTCAGTTTCGTTAGGTATCCAGACTCTGGTTATTACGTTGAGCGTTCAGGCTCCGGTAATTTTCGTTGAGCATCCAGACTCCAGTTATTACATGGTGCGTTCAGGGTCCGGTCAGTTTCGTTGAGTATCCAGACTCCGGTTATTACCTTGAGCGTTCAGGCTCCGGTCAGTTTCGTTGGGTATCCAGACTCCGGTTATTACGTTTTGCGTCCAGGCTCCGGTCATATTCGTTGGGTATCCAGACTCCGATTATTCTGTTGAGCATTCAGGCTCCGGTCAGTTTCGTTTGGTATCCAGACTTCAGTTATTACGTTGAGCGTCCAGGCTCCGGTCAGTTTCGTTGGGTATCCAGACTCCGATTATTACGTTGAGCGTTCAGGCTCCGGTCAGTTTCGTTGGGTATCCAGACTCCGGTTATTACGTTGAGTGTTCAGGCTCCAGTCAGTTTCGTTGGGTATCCAGACTCTGGTTATTACGTTGAGCGTTCAGGCTCCAGTCATTTTCGTTGAGCATCCAGACTCCAGTTATTACGTTGTACGTTCAGGGTCCGGTCAGTTTCGTTGAGTATCCAGACTCCGGTTATTACGTTGAGCGTTCAGGCTCCGGTCAGTTTCGTTGGGTATCCAGACTCCGGTTATTATGTTGAGCGTTCAGGCTCCGGTCAGTTTCGTTGGGTATCCAGACTCTGGTTATTACGTTGATCATTCAGGCTCCAGTCAATTTCGTTAGGTATCCAGACTCCGGTTATTACGTTGAGCGTTCAGGCTCCGGTCAGTTTCATTGGGTATCCAGACTCCGGTTATTACGTTGAGCGTTCAGGCTCCGGTCATTTTCGTTGAGCATCCAGACTCCAGTTATTACGTTGTGCGTTCAGGCTCCGGTCAGTTTCGTTTGGTATCCAGGCTTCAGTTATTACGTTGAGCGTCCAAGCTCCGGTCAATTTCGTTGGGTATCCAGACTCTGGTTATTACGTTGAACGTTCAGGCTCCGATCAGTTTTGTTGGGATCCAGCCTCCGGTTATTACGTTGAGCGTTCAGGCCCTGGTCAGTTTCATTGGGTATCCAGACTCCGGTTTTTACATTGAGCGTTCAGGCCCCGGTCAGTTTTGTTGCGTATCCAGACTCCAGTTATTACGTTGAGGGTTCAGGCTCCGGTCAGTTTTGTTGGGTATCCAGACTCCGGTTATTACATTTAGTGTTCATGCTCCGGTCAATTTCGTTGGGTATCCAGACTCCGGTTATTACGTTGAGCATTCAGGCTCCGGCCAGTTTCATTGGGTATCCAGACTACGGTTATTACGTTGAGTGTTCAGGCTCCGGTCATTTTCGTTGAGCATCCAGACTCCAGTTATTACGTTGTGCGTTCAGGCTCTGGTCAGTTTCGTTGGGTATCCAGACTCTGGTTATTACGTTGTGCGTTCAGGCTCCGGTCATATTCGTTGGATATCCAGACTCCGGTTATTACGTTGAGCATTCAGGCTCTGGTCAGTTTCGTTTGGTATCCAGACTTCAGTTATTACGTTGAGCGTCCAGGCTCCGGTTAGTTTCGTTCGGTATCCAGACTCCGATTATTACGTTGAGCGTTAAGGCTCCGTTCAGTTTTGTTAAGTATCCAGACTCCGGTTATTACGTTAAATGTTCAGGCTCCGGTCAGTTTCGTTGGGTGTCTAGACTCTGGTTATTACGTTGAGCGTTCAGGCTCCGGTCATTTTCGTTGAGCATTCAGACTCCAGTTATTACATTGTGCATTCAGGCTCCGGTCAGTTTCGTTGGGTATCCAGACTCCAGTTATTACATTGAGCGTTCAGGCTCCGGTCAGTTTCGTTGGGTATCCAGACTCCGGTTATTACATTGATGGTTCAGGCCCCAGTCAGTTTCGTTGTGTATCTAGACTCCGGTTATTACGTTGAGCATTCAGGCTCCGGTCAGTTTCGTTAGGTATCCAGACTCTGGTTATTACGTTGAGCGTTCAGGCTCCGGTAATTTTCGTTGAGCATCCAGACTCCAGTTATTACGTGGTGCGTTCAGGGTCCGGTCAGTTTCGTTGAGTATCCAGACTCCGGTTATTACGTTGAGCGTTCAGGCTCCGGTCAGTTTCGTTGGGTATCCAGACTCCGGTTATTACGTTGTGCGTCCAGGCTCCGGTCATATTCGTTGGGTATCCAGACTCCGGTTATTCTGTTGAGCATTCAGGCTCCGGTCAGTTTCGTTTGGTATCCAGACTTCAGTTATTACGTTGAGCGTCCAGGCTCCGGTCAGTTTCGTTGGGTATCCAGACTCCGATTATTACATTGTGCATTCAGGCTCCGGTCAGTTTCGTTGGGTATCCAGACTCCGGTTATTACGTTGAATGTTCAGGCTCCGGTCAGTTTCGTTGGGTGTCCAGACTCCGGTTTTTACATTGAGCGTTCAGGCCCCGGTCAGTTTTGTTGGGTATCCAGACTCGAGTTATTACGTTGAGGGTTCAGGCTCCGGTCAGTTTCGTTGGGTATCCAGACTCCGGTTATTACATTTAGCGTTCATGCTCCGGTCAATTTCGTTGGGTATCCAGACTCCGGTTATTACGTTGAGCATTCAGGCTCCGGTCAGTTTCATTGGGTATCCAGACTACGGTTATTACGTTGAGTGTTCAGGCTCCGGTCATTTTCGTTGAGCATCCAGACTCCAGTTATTACGTTGTGCGTTCAGGCTCTGGTCAGTTTCGTTGGGTATCCAGACTCTGGTTATTACGTTGTGCGTTCAGGCTCCGGTCATATTCGTTGGATATCCAGACTCCGGTTATTACGTTGAGCATTCAGGCTCCGGTCAGTTTCGTTTGGTATCCAGACTTCAGTTATTACGTTGAGCGTTCAGGCTCCGGTAATTTTCGTTGAGCATCCAGACTCCAGTTATTACGTTGTGCGTTCAGGGTCCGGTCAGTTTTGTTGAGTATCCAGACTCCGGTTATTACGTTGAGCGTTCAGGCTCCGGTCAAGTTCGTTGGGTATCCAGACTCCGGTTATTACGTTGAGTGTTCAGGCTCCAGTCAGTTTCGTTGGGTATCCAGACTCTGGTTATTACGTTGAGCGTTCAGGCTCCAGTCATTTTCGTTGAGCATCCAGACTCCAGTTATTACGTTGTACGTTCAGGGTCCGGTCAGTTTCGTTGAGTATCCAGACTCCGGTTATTACGTTGAGCGTTCAGGCTCCGGTCAGTTTCGTTGGGTATCCAGACTCCGGTTATTATGTTGAGCGTTCAGGCTCCGGTCAGTTTCGTTGGGTATCCAGACTCTGGTTATTACGTTGATCATTCAGGCTCCAGTCAATTTCGTTAGGTATCCAGACTCCGGTTATTACGTTGAGCGTTCAGGCTCCGGTCAGTTTCATTGGGTATCCAGACTCCGGTTATTACGTTGAGCGTTCAGGCTCCGGTCATTTTCGTTGAGCATCCAGACTCCAGTTATTACGTTGTGCGTTCAGGCTCCGGTCAGTTTCGTTTGGTATCCAGGCTTCAGTTATTACGTTGAGCGTCCAAGCTCCGGTCAATTTCGTTGGGTATCCAGACTCTGGTTATTACGTTGAACGTTCAGGCTCCGATCAGTTTTGTTGGGATCCAGCCTCCGGTTATTACGTTGAGCGTTCAGGCCCTGGTCAGTTTCATTGGGTATCCAGACTCCGGTTTTTACATTGAGCGTTCAGGCCCCGGTCAGTTTTGTTGCGTATCCAGACTCCAGTTATTACGTTGAGGGTTCAGGCTCCGGTCAGTTTTGTTGGGTATCCAGACTCCGGTTATTACATTTAGTGTTCATGCTCCGGTCAATTTCGTTGGGTATCCAGACTCCGGTTATTACGTTGAGCATTCAGGCTCCGGCCAGTTTCATTGGGTATCCAGACTACGGTTATTACGTTGAGTGTTCAGGCTCCGGTCATTTTCGTTGAGCATCCAGACTCCAGTTATTACGTTGTGCGTTCAGGCTCTGGTCAGTTTCGTTGGGTATCCAGACTCTGGTTATTACGTTGTGCGTTCAGGCTCCGGTCATATTCGTTGGATATCCAGACTCCGGTTATTACGTTGAGCATTCAGGCTCTGGTCAGTTTCGTTTGGTATCCAGACTTCAGTTATTACGTTGAGCGTCCAGGCTCCGGTTAGTTTCGTTCGGTATCCAGACTCCGATTATTACGTTGAGCGTTAAGGCTCCGTTCAGTTTTGTTAAGTATCCAGACTCCGGTTATTACGTTAAATGTTCAGGCTCCGGTCAGTTTCGTTGGGTGTCTAGACTCTGGTTATTACGTTGAGCGTTCAGGCTCCGGTCATTTTCGTTGAGCATTCAGACTCCAGTTATTACATTGTGCATTCAGGCTCCGGTCAGTTTCGTTGGGTATCCAGACTCCAGTTATTACATTGAGCGTTCAGGCTCCGGTCAGTTTCGTTGGGTATCCAGACTCCGGTTATTACATTGATGGTTCAGGCCCCAGTCAGTTTCGTTGTGTATCTAGACTCCGGTTATTACGTTGAGCGTTCAGGCTCCGGTCAGTTTCGTTAGGTATCCAGACTCTGGTTATTACGTTGAGCGTTCAGGCTCCGGTAATTTTCGTTGAGCATCCAGACTCCAGTTATTACGTGGTGCGTTCAGGGTCCGGTCAGTTTCGTTGAGTATCCAGACTCCGGTTATTACGTTGAGCGTTCAGGCTCCGGTCAGTTTCGTTGGGTATCCAGACTCCGGTTATTACGTTGTGCGTCCAGGCTCCGGTCATATTCGTTGGGTATCCAGACTCCGGTTATTCTGTTGAGCATTCAGGCTCCGGTCAGTTTCGTTTGGTATCCAGACTTCAGTTATTACGTTGAGCGTCCAGGCTCCGGTCAGTTTCGTTGGGTATCCAGACTCCGATTATTACATTGTGCATTCAGGCTCCGGTCAGTTTCGTTGGGTATCCAGACTCCGGTTATTACGTTGAATGTTCAGGCTCCGGTCAGTTTCGTTGGGTGTCCAGACTCCGGTTTTTACATTGAGCGTTCAGGCCCCGGTCAGTTTTGTTGGGTATCCAGACTCGAGTTATTACGTTGAGGGTTCAGGCTCCGGTCAGTTTCGTTGGGTATCCAGACTCCGGTTATTACATTTAGCGTTCATGCTCCGGTCAATTTCGTTGGGTATCCAGACTCCGGTTATTACGTTGAGCATTCAGGCTCCGGTCAGTTTCATTGGGTATCCAGACTACGGTTATTACGTTGAGTGTTCAGGCTCCGGTCATTTTCGTTGAGCATCCAGACTCCAGTTATTACGTTGTGCGTTCAGGCTCTGGTCAGTTTCGTTGGGTATCCAGACTCTGGTTATTACGTTGTGCGTTCAGGCTCCGGTCATATTCGTTGGATATCCAGACTCCGGTTATTACGTTGAGCATTCAGGCTCCGGTCAGTTTCGTTTGGTATCCAGACTTCAGTTATTACGTTGAGCGTTCAGGCTCCGGTAATTTTCGTTGAGCATCCAGACTCCAGTTATTACGTTGTGCGTTCAGGGTCCGGTCAGTTTTGTTGAGTATCCAGACTCCGGTTATTACGTTGAGCGTTCAGGCTCCGGTCAGTTTCGTTGGGTATCCAGACTCCGGTTATTACGTTGAGCGTTCAGGCTCCAGTCATTTTCGTTGGGTATCCAGACTCCGGTTATTACGTTGAGCGTTCAGGCTCCGGTCAGTTTTGTTGGGTATCCAGACTCCGGTTATTACGTTGAGTGTTCAGGCTCCGGTCAGTTTCGTTGCGTATCCAGACTCCGGTTATTACATTGAGTGTTTAGGCTCCGGTCGGTTTCGTTGGGTATCCAGACTCCGGTTATTACGTTGATCGTTCAGGCTCTAGTCAATTTCGTTGGGTATCCAGACTCCGGTTATTACGTTGAGCGTTCAGGCTCCAGTCAGTTTCGTTGGATATCCAGACTCCGCTTATTACATTGAGCGTTCAGGCTCCGGTCATTTTCGTTGAGCATCCAGACTCCAGTTATTACGTTGTGCGTTCAGGCTCCGGTCAGTTTCGTTGGGTATCCAGACTCCGGTTATTACGTTGTGCGTTCAGGCTCCGGTCATATTCGTTGAGTATCCAGACTCCGGTTATTACGTTGAGCATTCAGGCTCCGGTCAGTTTTGTTTGGTATCCAGACTTCAGTTATTACATTGAGCGTCCAGGCTCTGGTCAGTTTCGTTGGGTATCCAGACTCCGGTTATTACGTTGAATGTTCAGGCTCCGGTCAGTTTCGTTGGGTGTCCAGACTCCGGTTATTACGTTGAGCGTTCAGGCTCCGATCATTTTCGTTGAGCATCCAGACTCCAGTTATTACGTTATGCATTCAGGCTCCGGTCAGTTTCGTTGGGTATCCAGACTCCGGTTATTACGTTGAGCGTTCAGGCTCCGTTCAGTTTCATTGGGTATCCAGACTCCGGTTATTACGTTGAGCGTTCAGGCTCCGACTTAGTTTCATTGTGTATCCATTCTCCGGATATTACGTTGAGCGTTCAGGCTCCGGTCATTTTCGTTGGGTATCCAGACTCCGGTTTTTACGTTGAGCGTTCAGGCTCCGGTCAGTTTTGTTGGGTATCTAGACTCCGGTTATTACGTTGAGTGTTCAGGCTCCTGTCAGTTTCGTTGTGTATCCAGACTCCGGTTATTACATTGAGCGATCAGGCTCCGATCAATTTCGTTGTGTATCCAGACTCCAGTTATTATGTTGATGGTTCAGGCTCCAGTCAGTTTCGTTGAGTATCCAGACTCCGGTTATTACGTTGAACGTTCAGGCTCCGGTCAGTTTCGTTGAGTATCCAGATTCCGGTTATTACGTTGAGCCTTCAGGCTCCGGTCAATTTCGTTGGGTATCCAGACTCCGGTTATTAAGTTGAACGTTCAGGCTCCAATCAGTTTTGTTGGGATCCAGCCTCCGGTTATTACGTTGAGCGTTCAGGCCCTGGTCAGTTTCGTTGGGTATCCAGACTCCGGTTTTTACATTGAGCGTTCAGGCCCCGGTCAGTTTTGTTGGGTATCCAGACTTCGGTTATTACGTTGAGGGTTCAGGCTCCGGTCAGTTTCGTTGGGTATCCAGACTCCGGTTATTACATTTAGCGTTCAGGCTCCGGTCAGTTGCGTTGGGTATCCAGACTCCGGTTATTAAGTTGAGCGTTCAGGCTCCGGTCAGTTTCATTGGGTATCCAGACTCCGGTTATTACGTTGAGTGTTCAGGCTCCGGTCATTTTCGTTGAGCAACCATGCTCCAGTTATTATGTTGTGCGTTCAGGCTCTGGTCAGTTTCGTTGGGTATCCAGACTCTGGTTATTACGTTGTGCGTTCAGGCTCCGATCATATTCGTTGGGTATCTAGACTCCGGTTATTACGATGAGCATTCAGGCTCCGGTCAGTTTCGTTTGGTATCCAGACTTCAGTTATTACGTTGAGCGTCCAGGCTCCGGTCAGTTTCGTTGGGTATCCAGACTCCGTTTAGCGTCCAGACTGCGGTTATTACGTTAAATGTTCAGGCTCCGATCAGTTTCGTTGGGTATCCAGACTCTGGTTATTACATTGAGCGTTCAGGCTCCGGTCAGTTTCGTTGGGTATCCAGACTCCGGTTATTACGTTGATGGTTCAGGCCCCAGTCAGTTTCGTTGGATATCCAGACTCTGGTTATTACGTTGAGCGTTCAGGCTCCGGTCAGTTTCGTTAGGTATCCAGACTCTGGTTATTACGTTTAGCGTTTAGGCTCCGGTCATTTTCGTTGAGCATCCAGACTCCAGTTATTACGTTGTGCATTCAGGGTCCGGTCAGTTTCGTTGAGTATCCAGACTCCGGTTATTACGTTGAGCGTTCAGGCTCCGGTCAGTTTCGTTGGGTATCCAGACTCCGGTTATTATGTTGAGCGTTCAGGCCCTGGTCAGTTTCGTTGGGTATCCAGACTCCGGTTTTTACGTTGAGCGTTCAGGCTCCGGTCAGTTTTGTTGGGTATCCAGACTCCGGTTATTACGTTGAGGGTTCAGGCTCTGGTCAGTTTCGTTGGGTATCCAGACTCTGGTTATTACATTGAGCGTTCAGGCTCCGGTCAGTTTCGTTGGGTATCCAGACTCCGGTTATTATGTTGATTGTTCAGGCTCCTGTCAATTTCGTTGGGTATCCAGACTCCGGTTATTACGTTGAGCGTTCAGGCTCCGGTCAGTTTCGTTGGGTATCAAGACTCCGGTTATTACGTTGAATGTTCAGGCTCCGGTCAGTTTCGTTGGGTGTCCAGACTCCGGTTATTACGTTGAGCGTTCAAGCTCCGATCATTTTCGTTGAGCATCCAGACTCCAGTTATTACGTTGTGCATTCAGGCTCCGGACAGTTTCGTTGGGTATCCAGACTCCGGTTATTACGTTGAGCGGTCAGGGTCCGTTCAGTTTCGTTGGGTATCCAGACTCCGGTTATTACATTGAGCGTCCAGGCTCCGGTCAGTTTCGTTGGGTATCCAGACTCCGATTATTACGTTGAGCGTTCAGGCTCCGGTCAGTTTCGTTAGGTATCCAGACTCCGGTTATTACGTTGAATGTTCAGGCTCCGGTCAGTTTCGTTGGGTGTCCAGACTCCGGTTATTACGCTGAGCGTTCAGGCTCCGATCATTTTCGTTGAGCATCCAGACTCTAGTTATTACGTTGTGCATTCAGGCTCCGGTCAGTTTCGTTGGGTATCCAGACTCCGGTTATTACGTTGAGCGTTCAGGCTTCGGTCAGTTTTGTTGGGTATCCAGACTCCGGTTATTACGTTGATAGTTCAGGCTCCAGTCAGTTTTGTTGGGTATCCAGACTCCGGTTATTACGTTGAGCGTTCAGGCTCCGGTCAGTTTCGTTAGGTATCCAGACTCTGGTTATTACGTTGAGCGTTCAGGCTCCGGTCATTTTTGTTGAGCATCCAGACTCCAGTTATTACATTGTGCGTTCAGGGTCCGGTCAGTTTCGTTGAGTATCCAGACTCCGGTTATTACGTTGAGCGTTCAGGCTCCGGTCAGTTTCGTTGGGTATCCAGACTCCGGTTATTATGTTGAGCGTTCAGGCCCTGGTCAGTTTCGTTAGGTATCCAGACTCCGGTTTTTACGTTGAGCGTTCAGGCTCCGGTCAGTTTTGTTGGGTATCCAGACTCCGCTTATTACGTTGAGGGTTCAGGCTCCGGTCAGTTTCGTTGGGTATCCAGACTCCGGTTATTACATTGAGCGTTCAGGCTCCGGTCAGTTTCGTTGGGTATCCAGACTCCGGTTATTACGTTGATCGTTCAGGCTCCAGTCAATTTCGTTGGGTATCCAGACTCCGGTTATTACGTTGAGCGTTCAGGCTCCGGTCAGTTTCGTTGGGTATCCAGACTCCGGTTATTACGTTGAGCGTTCAGGCTCCGGTCATTTTCGTTGAGCATCCAGACTCCAGTTATTACATTGTGCGTTCAGGCTCCGGTCAGTTTCGTTGGATATCCAGACTCCGGTTATTACGTTGTGCGTTCAGGCTCCGGTCATATTCGTTGGGTATCCAGACTCCGGTTATTACGTTGAGCATTCAGGCTCCGGTCAGTTTCGTTTGGTATCCAGACTTCAGTTATTACGTTGAGCCTCCAGGCTCCGGTCAGTTTCGTTGGGTATCCAGACTCCGATTATTACTTTGAGCGTTCAGGCTCCGGTCAGTTTCGTTAGGTATCCAGACTCCGGTTATTACGTTGAATGTTCAGGCTCCAGTCAGTTTCGTTGGGTGCCCAGACTCCAGTTATTACGTTGAGCGTTCAGGCTCCGATCATTTTCGTTGAGCATCCAGACTCCAGTTATTACGTTGTGCGTTCAGGCTCCGGTCAGTTTCGTTGGGTATCCAGACTCCGGTTATTACGTTGTGCGTTCAGGCTCCGGTCATATTCGTTGGGTATCCAGACTCCGGTTATTACGTTGAGCATTCAGGCTCCGGTCAGTTTCGTTTGGTATCCAGACTTCAGTTATTACGTTGAGCGTCCAGGCTCCGGTCAGTTTCGTTGGGTATCCAGACTCCGATTATTACTTTGAGCGTTCAGGCTCCGGTCAGTTTCGTTAGGTATCCAGACTCCGGTTATTACGTTGAATGTTCAGGCTCCAGTCAGTTTCGTTGGGTGCCCAGACTCCGGTTATTACGTTGAGCGTTCAGGCTCCGATCATTTTCGTTGAGCATCCAGACTCCAGTTATTACGTTGTGCATTCAGGCTCCGGTCAGTTTCGTTGGGTATCCAGACTCCGGTTATTACATTTAGCGTTCAGGCTTCGGTCAGTTTTGTTGGGTATCCAGACTCCGGTTATTACGTTGATGGTTCAGGCTCCAGTCAGTTTCGTTGGGTATCCAGACTCCGGTTATTACGTTGAGCGTTCAGGCTCCGGTCAGTTTCATTGGGTATCCAGACTCCGGTTATTACATTGAGTGTTCAGGCTACGGTCATTTTCGTTGAGCATCCATGCTCCAGTTATTACGTTGTGCGTTCAGGCTCTGGTCAGTTTCGTTGGGTATCCAGACTCTGATTATTACGTTGTGCGTTCTGGCTCCGGTCATATTCGTTGGGTATCCAGACTCCGGTTATTACGTTGAGCATTCAGGCTCCGGTCAGTTTCGTTTGGTATCCAGACTTCAGTTATTACATTGAGCGTCCAGGCTCCGGTCAGTTTCGATGGGTATCCAGACTCCGTTTATTACGTTGAGCGTTCAGGCTCCGGTCAGTTTCGTTGGGTTTCCAGACTCCGGTTATTACGTTAAATGTTCAGGCTCCGGTCAGTTTCGTTGGGTGTCTAGACTCCGGTTATTACGTTGAGCGTTCAGGCTCCGGTCATTTTCGTTGAGCATCCAGACTCCAGTTATTACGTTGTGCATTCAGGCTCCGGTCAGTTTCGTTGGGTATCCAGACTCCGGTTATTACATTGAGCATTCAGGCTCCGGTCAGTTTCGTTGGGTATCCAGACTCCGGTTATTACGTTGATGGTTCAGGCCCCAGTCAGTTTCGTTGGGTATCCAGACTCTGGTTATTACGTTGAGCGTTCAGGCTCCGGTCAGTTTCGTTAGGTATCCAGACTCTGGTTATTACGTTGAGCGTTCAGGCTCCGGTCATTTTCGTTGAGCATCCAGACTCCAGTTATTACGTTGTGCGTTCAGGGTCCGGTCAGTTTCGTTGAGTATCCAGACTCCGGTTATTACGTTGAGGTTCAGGCTCCGGTCAGTTTCTTTGGGTATCCAGACTCCGGTTATTATGTTGAGCGTTCAGGCCCTGGTCAGTTTTGTTGGGTATCCAGACTCCGGTTATTACATTGAGCGTTCAGGCTTCGGTCAGTTTTTTTGGGTATCCAGACTCCGGTTATTACGTTGATGGTTCAGGCTCCAGTCAGTTTCGTTGGGTATCCAGACTCCGGTTATTACGATGAGCGTTCAGGCTCCGGTCAGTTTCGTTAGGTATCCAGACCCTGGTTATTACGTTGAGCGTTCAGGCTCCGGTCATTTTCGTTGAGCATCCAGACTCCAGTTATTACGTTGTGCGTTCAGGGTCCGGTCAGTTTCGTTGAGTATCCAGACTCCGGTTATTACGTTGAGCGTTCAGGCTCCGGTCAGTTTCGTTGGGTATCCAGACTCCGGTTATTATGTTGAGCGTTCAGGCCCTGGTCAGTTTCGTTGGGTATCCAGACTCCGGTTTTTACGGTGAGCGTTCAGGCTCCGGTCAGTTTTGTTGGGTATCCAGACTCCGGTTATTACGTTGAGGGTTCAGGCTCCGGTCAGTTTCGTTGGGTATCCAGACTCCGGTTATTACATTGAGCGTTCAGGCTCCGGTCAGTTTCGTTGGGTATCCAGACTCCGGTTATTACGTTGATTGTTCAGGCTCCACTCAATTTCGTTGGGTATCCAGACTCCGGTTTTTACGTTGAGCGTTCAGGCTCCGGTCAATTTTGTTGGGTATCCAGACTCCGGTTATTACGTTGAGGGTTCAGGCTCCGGTCAGTTTCGTTGGGTATCCAGACTCCGGTTATTACATTGAGCATTTAGGCTCCGGTCAGTTTCATTGGGTATCCAGACTCCGGTTATTACGTTGAGCGTTCAGGCTCCGGTCAGTTTTGTTGGGTATCCAGACTCCGGTTATTACGTTGAGCGTTCAGTCTCCGGTCAGTTTCGTTGGGTATCCAGACTCCGGTTATCACGTTGAGTGTTCAGGCTCCGGTCATTTTCGTTGAGCATCCAGACTCCAGTTATTACGTTGTGCGTTCAGGCTCCAGTCAGTTTCGTTGGGTATCCACACTCCGGTTATTAAGTTGTGCGTTCAGGCTCCGGTCATATTCGTTGGGTATCCAGACTCCGGTTATTACGTTGAGCATTCAGGCTCTGGTCAGTTTCGTTTGGTATCCAGACTTCAGTTATTACGTTGAGCGTCCAGGCTCCGGTCAGTTTCGTTGGGTATCCAGACTCCGATTATTACGTTGAGCGTTCAGGCTCCGGTCAGTTTCGTTGGGTATCCAGACTCCGGTTATTACTTTAAATGTTCAGGCTCCGGTCAGTTTCGTTGGGTGTCTAGACTCCGGTTATTACGTTGAGCGTTCAGGCTCCGGTCATTTTCGTTGAGCATCCAGACTCCAGTTATTACGTTGTGCATTCAGGCTCCGGTCAGTTTCGTTGGGTATCCAGACTCCGGTTATTACATTGAGCATTCAGGCTCCGGTCAGTTTCGTTGGGTATCCAGACTCCGGTTATTACGTTGATGGTTCAGGCCCCAGTCAGTTTCGTTGGGTATCCAGACTCTGGTTATTACGTTGAGCGTTCAGGCTCCGGTCAGTTTCGTTAGGTATCCAGACTCTGGTTATTACGTTGAGCGTTCAGGCTCCGGTCATTTTCGTTGAGCATCCAGACTCCAGTTATTACGTTGTGCGTTCAGGGTCCGGTCAGTTTCGTTGAGTATCCAGACTCCGGTTATTACGTTGAGGTTCAGGCTCCGGTCAGTTTCTTCGGGTATCCAGACTCCGGTTATTATGTTGAGCGTTCAGGCCCTGGTCAGTTTCGTTGGGTATCCAGACTCCGGTTATTACATTGAGCGTTCAGGCTTCGGTCAGTTTTTTTGGGTATCCAGACTCCGGTTATTACGTTGATGGTTCAGGCTCCAGTCAGTTTCGTTGGGTATCCAGACTCCGGTTATTACGATGAGCGTTCAGGCTCCGGTCAGTTTCGTTAGGTATCCAGACCCTGGTTATTACGTTGAGCGTTCAGGCTCCGGTCATTTTCGTTGAGCATCCAGACTCCAGTTATTACGTTGTGCGTTCAGGGTCCGGTCAGTTTCGTTGAGTATCCAGACTCCGGTTATTACGTTGAGCGTTCAGGCTCCGGTCAGTTTCGTTGGGTATCCAGACTCCGGTTATTATGTTGAGCGTTCAGGCCCTGGTCAGTTTCGTTGGGTATCCAGACTCCGGTTTTTACGGTGAGCGTTCAGGCTCCGGTCAGTTTTGTTGGGTATCCAGACTCCGGTTATTACGTTGAGGGTTCAGGCTCCGGTCAGTTTCGTTGGGTATCCAGACTCCGGTTATTAGATTGAGCGTTCAGGCTCCGGTCAGTTTCGTTGGGTATCCAGACTCCGGTTATTACGTTGATTGTTCAGGCTCCAGTCAATTTCGTTGGGTATCCAGACTCCGGTTTTTACGTTGAGCGTTCAGGCTCCGGTCAATTTTGTTGGGTATCCAGACTCCGGTTATTACGTTGAGGGTTCAGGCTCCGGTCAGTTTCGTTGGGTATCCAGACTCCGGTTATTACATTGAGCATTTAGGCTCCGGTCAGTTTCATTGGGTATCCAGACTCCGGTTATTACGTTGAGCGTTCAGGCTCCGGTCAGTTTTGTTGGGTATCCAGACTCCGGTTATTACGTTGAGCGTTCAGTCTCCGGTCAGTTTCGTTGGGTATCCAGACTCCGGTTATCACGTTGAGTGTTCAGGCTCCGGTCATTTTCGTTGAGCATCCAGACTCCAGTTATTACGTTGTGCGTTCAGGCTCCAGTCAGTTTCGTTGGGTATCCAGACTCCGGTTATTAAGTTGTGCGTTCAGGCTCCGGTCATATTCGTTGGGTATCCAGACTCCGGTTATTACGTTGAGCATTCAGGCTCTGGTCAGTTTCGTTTGGTATCCAGACTTCAGTTATTACGTTGAGCGTCCAGGCTCCGGTCAGTTTCGTTGGGTATCCAGACTCCGATTATTACGTTGAGCGTTCAGGCTCCGGTCAGTTTCGTTGGGTATCCAGACTCCGGTTATTACTTTAAATGTTCAGGCTCCGGTCAGTTTCGTTGGGTGTCTAGACTCCGGTTATTACGTTGAGCGTTCAGGCTCCGGTCATTTTTGTTGAGCATCCAGACTCCAGTTATTACATTGTGCATTCAGGCTCCGGTCAGTTTCGTTGGGTATCCAGACTCCGGTTATTACATTGAGCGTTCAGGCTCCGGTCAGTTTCGTTGGGTATCCAGACTCCGGTTATTACGTTGATGGTTCAGGCCCCAGTCAGTTTCGTTGGGTATCCAGACTCCGGTAATTACGTTGAGCTTTCAGGCTCCGGTCAATTTTGTTGGGTATCCAGACTCTGGTTATTACGTTGAGCGTTCAGGCTCCGGTCATTTTCGTTGAGCATCCAGACTCCAGTTATTACGTTGTGCGTTCAGGGTCCGGTCAGTTTCGTTGAGTATCCAGACTCCGGTTATTACCTTGAGGTTCAGGCTCCGGTCAGTTTCTTTGGGTATCCAGACTCCGGTTATTATGTTGAGCGTTCAGGCCCTGGTCAGTTTCGTTGGGTATCCAGACTCCGGTTATTACATTGAGCGTTCAGGCTTCGGTCAGTTTTGTTGGGTATCCAGACTCCGGTTATTACTTTGATGGTTCAGGCTCCAGTCAGTTTCGTTGGGTATCCAGACTCCGGTTATTACGATGAGCGTTCAGGCTCCGGTCAGTTTCGTTAGGTATCCAGACTCTGGTTATTACGTTGAGCGTTCAGGCTCCGGTCATTTTCGTTGAGCATCCAGACTCCAGTTATTACGTTGTGCGTTCAGGGTCCGGTCAGTTTCGTTGAGTACCAGACTCCGGTTATTACATTGAGCGTTCAGGCTCCGGTCAGTTTCGTTGGGTATCCAGACTCCGGTTATTATGTTGAGCGTTCAGGCCCTGGTCAGTTTCGTTGGGTATCCAGACTCCGGTTTTTACGGTGAGCGTTCAGGCTCCGGTCAGTTTTGTAGGGTATCCAGACTCCGGTTATTACGTTGAGGGTTCAGGCTCCGGTCAGTTTCGTTGGGTATCCAAACTCCGGTTATTACATTGAGCGTTCAGGCTCCGGTCAGTTTCGTTGGGTATCCAGACTCCGGTTATTACGTTGATTGTTCAGGCTCCAGTCAATTTCGTTGGGTATCCAGACTCCGGTTTTTACGTTGAGCGTTCAGGCTCCGGTCAATTTTGTTGGGTGTCCAGACTCCGGTTATTACGTTGAGGGTTCAGGCTCCGGTTAGTTTCGTTGGGTATCCAGACTCCAGTTATTACATTGAGCATTTAGGCTGCGGTCAGTTTCATTGGGTATCCAGACTCCGGTTATTACGTTGAGCGTTCAGTCTCCGGTCAGTTTCGTTGGGTATCCAGACTCCGGTTATCACATTGAATGTTCAGGCTCCGGTCATTTTCGTTGAGCATCCAGACTCCAGTTATTACGTTGTGCGTTCAGGCTCCAGTCAGTTTCGTTGGGTATCCAGACTCCGGTTATTACGTTGTGCATTCAGGCTCCGGTCATATTCGTTGGGTATCCAGACTCCGGTTATTATGTTGAGCATTCAGGCTCTGGTCAGTTTCGTTTGGTATCCAGACTTCAGTTATTACGTTGAGCGTCCAGGCTCCGGTCAGTTTCGTTGGGTATCCAGACTCCGATTATTACGTTGAGCGTTCAGGCTCCGGTCAGTTTCGTTGGGTATCCAGACTCCGGTTATTACGTTAAATGTTCAGGCTCCGGTCAGTTTCGTTGGGTGTCTAGACTCCGGTTATTACGTTGAGCGTTCAGGCTCCGGTCATTTTCGTTGAGCATCCAGACTCCAGTTATTACGTTGTGCATTCAGGCTCCGGTCAGTTTCGTTGGGTATCCAGACTCCGGTTATTACGTTGTGCGTTCAGGCTCCGGTCATATTCGTTGGGTATCCAGACTCCGGTTATTACGTTGAGCATTCAGGCTCCGGTCAGTTTCGTTTGGTATCCAGACTTCAGTTATTACGTTGAGCGTCCAGACTCCGGTCAGTTTCGTTGGGTATCCAGACTCCGATTATTACTTTGAGCGTTCAGGCTCCGGTCAGTTTCGTTGGGTATCCAGACTCCGGTTTTTACGGTGAGCGTTCAGGCTCCGGTCAGTTTTGTAGGGTATCCAGACTCCGGTTATTACGTTGAGGGTTCAGGCTCCGGTCAGTTTCGTTGGGTATCCAGACTCCGGTTATTACATTGAGCGTTCAGGCTCCGGTCAGTTTCGTTGGGTATCCAGACTCCGGTTATTACGTTGATCGTTAAGGCTCCAGTCAATTTCGTTGGGTATCCAGACTCCAGTTATTACATTGTGCGTTCAGGCTCCGGTCAGTTTCGTTGAGCATCCAGACTCCAGTTATTACGTTGTGCATTCAGGCTCCGGTCAGTTTCGTTGGGTATCCAGACTCCGGTTATTACATTGAGCGTTCAGGCTCCGGTCAGTTTCGTTGGGTATCCAGACTCCGGTTATTACGTTGATCGTTAAGGCTCCAGTCAATTTCGTTGGGTATCCAGACTCCGGTTATTACGTTGAGCGTTCAGGCTCCGGTCAGTTTCGTTGGGTATCCAGACTCCGGTTTTTACGTTGAGCGTTCAGGCTCCGGTCAATTTTGTTGGGTATCCAGACTCCGGTTATTACGTTGAGTGTTCAGGCTCCGGTTAGTTTCGTTGGGTATCCAGACTCCAGTTATTACATTGAGCATTTAGGCTCCGGTCAGTTTCATTGGGTATCCAGACTCCGGTTATTACGTTGAGCGTTCAGGCTCCGGTCAGTTTTGTTGGGTATCCAGACTCCGGTTATTACGTTGAGCGTTCAGTCTCCGGTCAGTTTCGTTGGGTATCCAGACTCCGGTTATCACGTTGAATGTTCAGGCTCCGGTCATTTTCGTTGAGCATCCAGACTCCAGTTATTACGTTGTGCGTTCAGGCTCCAGTCAGTTTCGTTGGGTATCCAGACTCCGGTTATTACGTTGTGCATTCAGGCTCCGGTCATATTCGTTGGGTATCCAGACTCCGGTTATTATGTTGAGCATTCAGGCTCTGGTCAGTTTCGTTTGGTATCCAGACTTCAGTTATTACGTTGAGCGTCCAGGCTCCGGTCAGTTTCGTTGGGTATCCAGACTCCGATTATTACGTTGAGCGTTCAGGCTCCGGTCAGTTTCGTTGGGTATCCAGACTCCGGTTATTACGTTAAATGTTCAGGCTCCGGTCAGTTTCGTTGGGTGTCTAGACTCCGGTTATTACGTTGAGCGTTCAGGCTCCGGTCATTTTCGTTGAGCATCCAGACTCCAGTTATTACGTTGTGCATTCAGGCTCCGGTCAGTTTCGTTGGGTATCCAGACTCCGGTTATTACGTTGTGCGTTCAGGCTCCGTTCATATTCGTTGGGTATCCAGACTCCGGTTATTACGTTGAGCATTCAGGCTCCGGTCAGTTTCGTTTGGTATCCAGACTTCAGTTATTACGTTGAGCGTCCAGACTCCGGTCAGTTTCGTTGGGTATCCAGACTCCGATTATTACTTTGAGCGTTCAGGCTCCGGTCAGTTTCGTTGGGTATCCAGACTCCGGTTTTTACGGTGAGCGTTCAGGCTCCGGTCAGTTTTGTAGGGTATCCAGACTCCGGTTATTACGTTGAGGGTTCAGGCTCCGGTCAGTTTCGTTGGGTATCCAGACTCCGGTTATTACATTGAGCGTTCAGGCTCCGGTCAGTTTCGTTGGGTATCCAGACTCCGGTTATTACGTTGATGGTTCAGGCCCCAGTCAGTTTCGTTGGGTATCCAGACTCCGGTTATTACGTTGAGCGTTCAGGCTCCGGTCAGTTTCGTTGAGCATCCAGACTCCAGTTATTACGTTGTGCATTCAGGCTCCGGTCAGTTTCGTTGGGTATCCAGACTCCGGTTATTACATTGAGCGTTCAGGCTCCGGTCAGTTTCGTTGGGTATCCAGACTCCGGTTATTACGTTGATCGTTAAGGCTCCAGTCAATTTCGTTGGGTATCCAGACTCCGGTTATTACGTTGAGCGTTCAGGCTCCGGTCAGTTTCGTTGGGTATCCAGACTCCGGTTATTACGTTGAGCGTTCAGGCTCCGGTCATTTTCGTTGAGCATCCAGACTCCAGTTATTACATTGTGCGTTCAGGCTCCGGTCAGTTTTGTTGGGTATCCAGACTCCGGTTATTACGTTGTGCGTTCAGGCTCCGGTCATATTCGTTGGGTATCCAGACTCCGGTTATTACGTTGAGCATTCAGGCTCCGGTCAGTTTCGTTTGGTATCCAGACTTCAGTTATTACGTTGAGCGTCCAGGCTCCGGTCAGTTTCGTTGGGTATCCAGACTCCGATTATTACTTTGAGCGTTCAGGCTACGGTCAGTTTCGTTAGGTATCCATACTCCGTTTATTACGTTGAATGTTCAGGCTCCAGTCAGTTTCGTTGGGTGCCCAGACTCCAGTTATTACGTTGAGCGTTCAGGCTCCGATCATTTTCGTTGAGCATCCAGACTCCAGTTATTACGTTGTGCGTTCAGGCTCCGGTCAGTTTCGTTGGGTATCCAGACTCCGGTTATTACGTTGTGCGTTCAGGCTCCGGTCATATTCGTTGGGTATCCAGACTCCGGTTATTACGTTGAGCATTCAGGCTCCGGTCAGTTTCGTTTGGTATCCAGACTTCAGTTATTACGTTGAGCGTCCAGACTCCGGTCAGTTTCGTTGGGTATCCAGACTCCGATTATTACTTTGAGCGTTCAGGCTCCGGTCAGTTTCGTTGGGTGCCCAGACTACGGTTATTACGTTGAGCGTTCAGGCTCCGATCATTTTCGTTGGGTGCCCAGACTACGGTTATTACGTTGAGCGTTCAGGCTCCGATCATTTTCGTTGAGCATCCAGACTCCAGTTATTACGTTGTGCATTCAGGCACCGGTCAGTTTCGTTGGGTATCCAGACTCCGGTTATTACATTAAGCGTTCAGGCTTCGGTCAGTTTTGTTGGGTATCCAGACTCCGGTTATTACGTTGATGGTTCAGGCTCCAGTCAGTTTCGTTGGGTATCCAGACTCCGGTTATTACGTTGAGCGTTCAGGCTCCGGTCAGTTTCATTGGGTATCCAGACTCCAGTTATTACGTTGAGTGTTCAGGCTCCGGTCATTTTCGTTGAGCATCCATGCTCCAGTTATTACGTTGTGCGTTCAGGCTCTGGTCAGTTTCGTTGGGTATCCAGACTCTGGTTATTACGTTGTGCGTTCAGGCTCCGGTCATATTCGTTGGGTATCCAGACTCCGGTTATTACGTTGAGCATTCAGGTTCCGGTCAGTTTCGTTTGGTATCCAGACTTCAGTTATTACATTGAGCGTCCAGGCTCCGGTCAGTTTCGTTGGGTATCCAGACTCCGTTTATTACGTTGAGCGTTCAGGCTCCGGTCAGTTTCGTTGGGTTTCCAGACTCCGGTTATTACGTTAAATATTCAGGCCCCAGTCAGTTTCGTTGGGTATCCAGACTCCGGTTATTACGTTGAGCGTTCAGGCTCCGGTCAGTTTCGTTGAGCATCCAGACTCCAGTTATTACGTTGTGCATTCAGGCTCCGGTCAGTTTCGTTGGGTATCCAGACTCCGGTTATTACATTGAGCGTTCAGGCTCCGGTCAGTTTCGTTGGGTATCCAGACTCCGGTTATTACGTTGATCGTTCAGGCTCCAGTCAATTTCGTTGGGTATCCAGACTCCGGTTATTACGTTGAGCGTTCAGGCTCCGGTCAGTTTCGTTGGGTATCCAGACTCCGGTTATTACGTTGAGCGTTTAGGCTCCGCTCATTTTCGTTGAGCATCCAGACTCCAGTTATTACATTGTGCGTTCAGGCTCCGTTCAGTTTTGTTGGGTATCCAGACTCCGGTTATTACGTTGTGTGTTCAGGCTCCGGTCATATTCGTTGGGTATCCAGACTCCGGTTATTACGTTGAGCATTCAGGCTCCGGTCAGTTTCGTTTGGTATCCAGACTTCAGTTATTACGTTGAGCGT